>CM036586.1:70019811-71281967 GCA_020745705.1 Hemiprocne comata | reverse complement strand
CAGCAGCTCTCAGCTGTAGTTTATGAGCAGAAATAAATGTTAGTGGGAGAAGGCAAAAGTATGCTGAAAGGGATCCTGATTTAATCTTGGGCAACTGCAGATATTCATTAGGGTTTCTGAAATGACCACTGGGGCAGGGGATGCGGACAAGAACACTGCCAGAAGAATTTCTATCTGACATTTTTCCAGTTATTAACCAATGCCACATTACCTGTCAACCAGTGTCCTCTCAGTGATGGTCTCCCCTATGGAAAACAAGCATAACTACACTAGAGTTACTGAAAACAGGCTGTCAGACCCTCTCCTGGTGTAAACTTTCTCCCAACCCTTTTCCCCACTGATTTCCTATTTCCTTCCCTTTCCTTCCCCTTTGCTTGCTTGCTTCCTTCCTTCCTTCCTTCCTTCCTTCCTTCCCTTTCCCCCCTCCCCTCGACCCCATTTTTTCCCCTTTTCCCCTTCTCTTCCTTTTCTCCATCCATACATTGTTTTCTTGTGGAATGAAGAGGAGAAGAATTTTCCTTTGACTGATCTGGTCTTGTCACAAGCACACTGAGACACAATACACAAGCATGGTTTGTAGACTACTGCACCCATGGAGCGAGAAAAAATCTAATCATGGAAAAGTTCCTTCCAATATTTCTTAAAGGCCTATAATCTACTGCAATCACCACCAAAACAAGTTATCACAGCTACTCCTGTGCAATGGCTCTTACATGTGATTGGAAAGCTTGCACTATCACTATCCCATATTTGCCAGTTGTCATAACATCAATGAAAGTCTTATGATTTTTTTTTCCCAGAGAGCCACAGTTCCTGAAAATAAGTAATTACTAAATGACCTTTTATTTTCTTAATGAGAGCTGTTTCAAGCCCTTGTACTTGCAGAGAAAAGCTGGAAAATTGGAGTTGAGGGAATTTGAAAAGCTTTATAAAAATACCTTCAAAATTAAAATAAAAATAAATAAAAGAGTTTATTATTGTTGCTATTTTAATTTTTAAGCCTTAAAACTGAGCACAAAAGCATCTCTGCAAAAATAAAGTACTAAAACTACAGATGCTAAAAGGAGGTATCTTATAAATAAGATTTTAATCTTATTAGGACTGCATAGAAACATTTTTTAAAGGAAGCTTTATCCTTTCCACAACTCCATTTTGCACAGGAAGCACCCAAATCCCTACCAAGTTGCAACTGCAAACTTGGTGCTCTTGTACTTTCCCCACAAAAGTTGCCATCTTATCCACAACCTCCCCTATGAGATATTTTCTCTTGCTGAAGGCATCGCAGCTACTGCAGTTCCCAGATTATTATGCCATCTCCAACAGGAGATACTGATGTGTGAAGTAGACATTAATGGAGCCTAGAGCAACAAAAGAAGAGGTCATTAAAAAAAACCTCTTAAGTAGTGCCCTGAAACAATGCAACAACCTAGCGCCATTAACAAGCTGACCTAAAATAAACCGTGAAACTCAGGATGACTTGACAAAAAGTTTATTTTATTTTTTTTTTTGGCAAAAGTGGTGCATTTCCACAGAAAATATCAATTTTGATGTAACCACAAATGTCTGTCAAATCATTTCAATGGAAAAGTTTCCAACCAACACTAATCGTTAGTCACTTGAAAATGTACACTAAAACAAAGGACATTTTGGTGTACATCTGCAGCCAATCAACAAACTAATTTGAAACAAAAGAAGTCCATATACAGTTGGAAAAACAAAAAGACCAGCCAAACTGAGTAGCTGCCAAGAATGTAGCCTTGAGAGAACATCTGAACGACACCAAGATATGTTGTTCTACATTAATCTCGGGAGAAGGTCTTGATTGTGATTAATTTCTGCACTGTATCATAATTTTTTGCTCTATCACAGTTTTGCAATGTTTAGGACTACCTAAACCTATGAGCATCAGACTCCATCCATCCTATTCCTCAGCAGCTTTGATCAAGGGAGATTCATTCATACATGAGCCTTTACTGAAAAAAAGGAAAAGAAAAAAAAAAGCCCTCTCACCTAGAGCAAGCTTTATGGTTCTTAAGGGTAGCTCAGGTACACACTGGAAATGTCACCACTGCAAAACCCTCAGACACGTCTAATGTGTCCTGTCTGACATGCTGTCCAGAGGAATGGTTAGTTTAGCAAAAAAACCCAACAAGACTCCACTGCCAGCCAATTGCATGGCACACAACATCTTACAGCAAGCAACATGATTTTTTACCACTCAATCAACAGCTCGCTTGATTTGCTGTTGTACTTCTTTTTGCTTTGGAAATCATTGCTGATACTGCTCTGCTGTACTAGTTCATAAAGAGCCCTAGAACAAGCACAGTAAGACAGAATATAATACCAAGAAAAATCAAACACAATTTTTAACTACAGTGGGGATCCTTCCCTTTTGGCTACAGTAAGGGTAAAAAAATATGCTGTGTCTGGAGATGTTCCACAAAATTCTCAGCCTCATATTCCCCATGTGAATTGAAGTCATTCTACATGTAACTCATGGCATAAATAATTCAAAATCAAAAGAGTGAAGAAAGCAGCATCTGACCTAGAAAGGAACCAGCTTTTATTTTCAACTAACTTTTAATGATAGTCTGAATACTTTTAAAGTAGTGAAATACAAATTGAACAGCCCAACGGAGTAGAAGTTACTTTCAGCATCCTAAAATGCTAGTTATGAAAATGTAAATGTCTTCCAAGAAAAAGAGGCCAGTGTTCGAAAAAATAACCAAATAACGTAAAATGTCCCTTGAGGGAATTTAAAATGTCTTCCTTTCTCATGTCATTCTAGCAGAACAGACAACTGCTTAACTAATTAGTAAAATGATTGGCAGACTCTTTTCTTTCTCAAATATACTGAAGATATGAAAATAAATGGGAAAACTTCAACCAATCCAGTTAGGAAGAAGGAATATGAGAATCTGTGAAGTAGCTGTCTAGAAGCTGCAGCTACATCTCAGGTAGAAATTTCTTCAAAACACAACACACTGCATACAGGAAGATCTATAACAATTTGGAGTATGGACATTTAGTTCACATCCATCTACAAGGGCCTTGCAATATTTTATTTATGTACTGAGTCAGAAATTAAGACTGAACATTAGAATAGATGCTATTTTCCAAAAGACAACCATCATTCTAGCATGGAAAAAGAAAACCTCAAAGGTCATGCAATTCCTAAAACAAGTCTCATGAATTGCAAGATGATATTAAAAATGTGGCTGTTATTGAAATTGGAGTTATGTGTTCCAGCCCAGGGTTTCTATTAACAGTTTAGTAGTAGAACACTGACAATTTAATTTCCTGGGACAAGAAGGATGCATCACAGAACCATTACAAAATTCAGTTTCCTGATGTGGTTGCTAACGTCAATTTTGAGAATCAATTAAAACTTGTCTTTCATTTTGACAGCATTAGTGTAGCCAGTCATGAGGGTCATGTCTCTCAAGCTCTTGTAGTTGAGGCCACCCTCCAGCACTGGTGAGGTGTTTGAAAATGTTACTGTGTCAGGGAACATGAAACATATCAGGCCTATTTTTTAACTCCTCTCCTGAGAGCTCTTACTGTCTCTTCCCTTCCTTTTTCCCCTCCTAAAATACTGTGATTCACCACCTCTCAAGTGGCATTCATCCATGGGACCTGGCAGGATGGATGAAATACTGGAAGTCTGCTTTGCTATTTTGAGACTAGTGATTGCACACGAGTAGCAAGTGGGAGCACAGGAAAGAGATCTGATGAAGCTGTACCCAACAGCAGTATTTGAATCACAAATTGACTTTGCATTCAAATCAGCAGGGCTTTTCCATTTATGAAGGTCTGCAGCAGCTTGGAAAGGAGGAGAGGGGTTCAGAAATATGCATACATTTACAAGAACACCTTCCAAGAGAGCAGCTCCCAAATAACATTCTCCTTTATAACCTGATTGAAATAATCATCACACAGTCAAGCACAGTTTGCTGGTTACACTCAAAGCAAAACATGCTTCCAGCTGTGAGAGGTAATTACTGTTTATTGACTGGCTTTTGAGGACTTTTATGCTATATTTAGTTGTAGAGTCGTTTGGATTTTTTATTTGCATCACAAGCACTGATGAAAAAGGCTGATGTTTAGAGCAGTCAGCTGTCTTCTAATGATTAACCTCTTATTTCACTTTGGAATATGTTTCACCTCCAAATGTGCGTGGACTTCAAGATTGATCATGGTCAAACTTCTGTGAGCGCTTGTGGAACTAATAACTGTATTCATCAGCATTTTCTACTGATAGCATTTTGTCCTTCTATGGTGGTGTTTGTATTTTTATTTGAACATCTTCACAAACACGAGAAAGGACAGTTAATTATATGGAGGGAAGATTTTAGAAGCATCCATACTAGCTTGAACTAGTATTCTATCTAGTTCAGTGTTCCTGCTCTTTATAGTGGTCAGCACAGTTGCTCCAGAGGCAGAACCAGAAACCAGAAAATAAGCACAGAAGAGTTTATAACCCATTCATCTCCAGTAGTTACAACAGCAGCAGAGTTACACACTCAAGGCAGGAATTTTTACATCTCTTCCAGGACATTTTTCTTGAATGCAATTTCTGTTAGCCTTTATTCCATTTATTCTGTAACTGACATAAGCAAAGCCCAGAGAGGTGTCCTCAAATGTGACTTGAGGTCTGTGAGGGCACTCAAGGAAGCTCTGACTGTCCAGGCTCTGCTTTCAGTGTTTTCTTCCACTCTGGTGCGATGTGAGGACAATGAAACTGGAACTATGCAAAAAATGCAGTGGCAAACAGCAAAGGTCAGACTACAGCTCTTGTGCCACAACTTTGGCAGTTTCAAACACAGGAAAGGGAAAGGCAAAAAGAAGGGCCAGGAAATAAAAAATAATTTAAAAATTTGCTAAAATATTCTTTCTTAAAACAAGATGTTTTTCTTTGGAACTGGACCTGAAGTTTAAGTCACCTAAAACTGAAGCATTTAATTTTGAAGCAAACAATGTCACAATTGAAACACTGAAAACAACTTTTTTTCTTATTTTGTTTTGCTGAATTGTTCCAAAGATTGTTTTCAGATACATCCAAAAGAGTTCCCACCTCCTCCAACCTGTTTAATATATTCATTAGGGTCCCAAACAGACTCATCACAACATGCCAATTGCAAAACTCATCCCCTGGCTGTACAGAAAATTTGATTATGTTTCTACACAGCTCTGTGGATGACACGTGACTGCAGAATTAAAATAGTCAGAAAGCAGCAACAAAATCAAGCAATAACAATGTTGACTGTTGGTAAAAGATACAGGACCACTTGGAATTAAAGAGGATGGAAAAGCAAAGATTGCTCATTATTTTGAGGATTATTTGAATCTATAGGAGGAGTCAGAATGTATTATGTCCTCCTTGTGAATTAGGGGTTCAGAGTCAGACAATATATTGTAGAAATACATTTTCACAGAACCACAGAATTGTCAGAGTTGGAAGGGACCCCTAGAGATCATCTAGTTCAACTCCCCTGCCAAAGTAGGATCACCTAGAGCACATTACTCAGGACTGCATCCAGGCAGGTTTTTAATATCTCCAAAGAAGGAGACTCCACAGCCCCCTTGAGCAGCCTGTTCAAGTGCTCCATCACCCTCATAGTAAAGAAGTTCCTTCCCATATTTAAGTGGAACTTCCTGTGTTCCAGCTTGTGCCCAATGCCCCTCATTCTGTCAGTGGGAACTATTGAAGACAGTCTGGCTCCATCCTCCTTGCACTCACCTTTTAGATACTTACAGGCATTAATAAGGTCTCCCCTCAGCCTTCTCTTCTCCACGCTAAAAGAATCCCAGCTCTCTCAGCCTTTCCTCATAAGGGAGATGCTCCAATCCCCCAATCATCTTTGTTGCTCTCTGCTGGACTCTCTAGTAGTTGCCTGTCTGTCTTGAAGTGGGGAGCCCAATACTGGACACAGGATTCCAGATGTGGACTCACTAGGGGAGAGCAGAGGGGGAGAATGACCTCCCTCAGACTATGGGTCATGCTCTTCCATATGCATCCCAGGATTCCATTGGCCTTCTTGGCAGCAAGGGCACATTGCTGGCTCATGGCTAATTTACTGTCTACCAGGAATCCCAGATCCTTCTCCTCAGAACGGCTCTCCAGCAGATCCACCCCTAACCTATATTGGTGCTTGGGGTTCTTCCTTCCCAGGTGCAAGACCCTACACTTGTCCTTGTTGAACCTCATTAGGTTCTCCTCTGCCTAGCTCTCCAGCCTGTCCAGGTCATGCTGGATGGCAGCACAGCCCTCTGGATTGTCAGCCACCCCTCCCAGTTTGGTATCACCATTACTTGGTATCCCCTTGTCCAGGTCATTGATGAATCCCTTGAGCAAGACCGGACTGAGTATTGACCCCTGGGGAACACCACTGGTTACAGGCCTCCAACTCAACCATGCTCCATTGATCACAACCCTCTGAGTTCTGTTGCACAGCCATTACTCATCTAGCCCACACTTCCTGAGTTTTCTAATGAGGATGTTATGGGAGACAGTCTCGAAAGTCTTGCTGAAGTTGAGGTAAATAACATCCACTGCTCTACTCTCATCTAGCCAGCACTTTATGGTGTAATAGAAAGCAAACATATTGGTCAAGCATGATTTCCCGTTGGTGAATCCGCGCTGACTTCTCCCAATGACCTTCTTTGCTTTCACTTAACATCCAGAACAATTTTTTCCAACACCTTACCGGGGATGGAGGTGAAACTAAATAGCCTGTAGTTCCCTGGGTCCTCCTTCTTGCCCTTTTTGAAAACTGGAGTGACATTAAGCCCTCCTCCAGTTCTCAGGCACCTCTCCAGTTCTCCATGACCTCTCAAAGATGATGGAGAGTGGCCTAGCAATAACATCTGCCAGCTCTCTCAGAACTCATGGATGCATCCCAACAGGGCCCATGGATTTATGAATGTCCAGATTGGCTAACTGGCCTATAACCTGGTCTTCCTCTCTCCAGACCTTATCTCTTACTGCCAGGGCCTGGGATTCTAGACGGTCTGCTTTGCAGTGGAGACTGAAGCAAAGAGGTATTCAATAACTCCGCTTTCTCTTGTGTTCCACCACTAAAGCATCCACCTCATTCATCAGTGAGCCTACATTTTCCCTAGTCTTCCTTTTTTTATTGATGTACTGGAAGAAACCCTTCTTCTTGTTCTTGATACCCCTCGCCAGATTTAATTCCAGGTGGGCCTTAGGTTTTCTCGTTGCATCCCTGCATTCTCTGGCTACATTCCTATATTCCTCCCAAGGGGCCAGTCTTGTTTTCCACATTCTGTAAATTTCCTTCTTCCATTTAATTTTTTCCAGAAGACCCTGGAAAACGCAGGTCTCCTACCTCCTCTGCTTGAATTCTTCCTCAGAGGGATGCACTGGTCTTGAGTTTGGAGCAAGTAGTATCTGAAAGTTGACAACCTCTCATGGACATCCGTACCCTCCAGGGCCCTTGCCCATGATATTCCACCGAGTAGATCTTCAAAGAGGCTAAACTTTGTGTTCCTGAAGCCCAGTGCTGTAATCTTACTTATTTCGCTACTTCCACACGAAATATTAAACTCTACCATTTCATGGTCACTACAGCCAAGGTTGCCCCAAACCTTCACATCACCAACAAGACCTTTTTTGTTTGTTAATACCAGGTCCAGCAGCACAGCTCCCCTTGTAGGTTCCTCAGCCAGCTGTGTCAGAAAGTTGTCATCAACACTCTGCCAGAACCTCCTGGACTGTGTGTGCCTGGGCTGTGTTGCCTTTCCAGCAAATATCAGGGTGGTTGAAGTCCCCCACGAGAACCAGAGCCTGTGATTATGAGGCTACTTTCAGCTGCCTGTAGAAGGCCTCATCAACCTCCTCATCCTGATCAGGTGGCCTGTACTAAACACCCACAACAGTGTTCCCCATGTTGGCCTGCCCCTTAATTCTCACCCATAAGCTCTCTACACCTTCTTCCTTCTCATCTAGGCAGAGATCGTTACATTCCATCTGCTCTTTCACACAAAGAGCCACTCCACCACCCCGCTTTGATGACCTATCTTTCCTAAAAAGTACATAGACATCCTTGACAGCACTCCAATCATCTGCGCTGTCCCACCATGTCTCAGTAATTGCAATGAGATCATGGCTGTGTGACTGCACCTGCACACACATCTCTAGCACATGTTTGTTCCCCATACTACATGCATTGTTATAAATGCACTTCAGCTGGGTTAATGGTCCTGCCACCTTTTTGAAGAGAGAAGGCCTAATTCCCACCAGACAGTTCTCAGATGCTTCCATAGGTGCCAGCTTATCATCCTGCATTTCCACTGAGACAGCCAACAGTAGGACCTTACTACTACACTGTCCCACTTGTACTGGCATGCCACTCTCAGGCTCCTCTCTAGTAAGCCCAGTTTTTTCCCTGCCCACCTTTGAGACTTCTAGAGTAATATTGCTATCAACAGGGTAACTCATAGCAGTCCACCATATATTCTACCTTCCTATTCCTGTATACAGCCAGGAAAATGCAGAGAATTAATACAGAGTCAATTTAGGGTTGCTATGAGGAAAAAAAGAAGTCTGGAATCTTTCCTTACAGGAGTTTTTATCTGCACTGAACACAGAGATGGGAGCAACAAACAGAAGAAAGAGACAAGATGGCCTCTGGCTCCTAAAAGTGACTGTTCACTTGGTTTTACAGAAGAATGAAGTATCAGACAAGTAGGGAAGTAAACTTCCCTTACTGTTAAGACTGGAATCCAGCCTGTCATCTGTAGATAGTTTACTGTAGACAAAGAGGTTTATGATCAAACTATCATCTCAAATGTAATTTCCTATTTGACGATTCAGGCAGCAAGAAGGTCTATGAACCAGGTGCTGTTTTGAAAAGGATTAAAGTTGGCCTGATTCTGCCTCCCATTGAATTTAATGGAAGCCTTATTGGTAACTTCAGTGCATTAGATCAATGATGAGTGCTTGTGAAAATCATATCCTAGGGTAGAGTGAGATGAAAAGAGTCTTAATACTATGAAAATTAATGTATTATTAAAATTACCAGAGTGTTCAAAAGCAGATTCTGGTTGGTCCATAGGATAAGGACATTTGTAAGGTAATGCATCATAACATTTAAAATTCAGCAGAATAAGCAGGCATTAATAATTTTAAGGTAGAATATGTCATGCAAATGACCACCTTGTCTGAATTCAATCATGCTTGCATAAGTCAGTTTCACTGAAGAAAATAAGTTAGAACTTTAAGTCAATGGGTAGTTATGATGGTTCTAGCTGAGCAATACCTGCATCCTCCCAATAGTATTGCCAACAGCAGAAAGAGGCAAAAGCCTTGAAGCATATTCTTTAAGATCCCCCGTAAAATTAATTGCAATGAGTTCTATCCCTGTTTACCAAAGCTTGAAAGAATAAGAGCAAAATAAATGGTCAATGGGGGTCTTTCACCTCTAGTGTCTTAGCATTGTTCAGCGCTGGTTTTCTAATCACAGATGGTGGCATCAAAAGAAATACGGTCTTATTAACTATGGCCAAACCAAACACATCAGATAGAGGACTAACATCTTTCTCCACTATAAGACAAACATAATATGCTCTCTCCATCATCTGACTGGGTGGTGGAGAGAGTATACATACCATCCACCATCTCCAACTTCTCCCATCTGACTGACAACCTTGCATTTTTGCAGGTGCTATTTCCTCAGGTTCACATCTTCTTTTATTTTTTACTTCTGAGATTGCTTATTTTCCTGTCAATGGCAGAAGTCCTAGCATGAGTTAAGAGTGCACAGTCTGCCTTTGATCCAAACTGAAAGTCAACTTTCTGCAGGGAAGACCAAGCTATAACATCCCTCATAGTAACTGAGGTTTATAATAAAAGTTTTTCTCTTCTTTGTGAGGCACTCTCTTCTCTATTGCCCTCATTACATTCACATTGAAATCAGCTGCAAAAAAATCATCCTGACCCTGATGGGAACAGGATCTGAGGTAATCAGTAATTAAAGCAAGTACTTATGTTCTTGGAGGTAGAGAGAAAAAAAGCTTTCACATTTGCCCTTCACATATATAAAGCAGCTAGCTGGTTTGGAGGCTTTGCACGCTTCAGGAGATTTATCAGTAAATGCTCTGGCAGCTGTGATAACAGCACATCAATAACAACTTATGCTGTCTACTAGTGAAGGGGTAATATGCACTTCAGTACTATTAATAAAGTGCTGCATTACAACAAATCCATCCCACTGGTTGTTTGCTCATTTTCAGTCACAGTCTTAGTTTTGGTTCCCACCCCTAAAATCTACAGGGCGGATGTGCCAGCAAGGGAGTAATTTAAACATTATGAACATCACACCACATAACTGCTTCAAACTAGAAAAAAAATCTATCCTAAATACTACATGCTATGCTCTGGCACTTCTTTGATAAAACCTGTGAAGAATAATTCATTCTATTAATCCAGTTTGCAGCAGAAAGGTGTCCACATGGTCACCAGTAACTTCTCCTCAAATCACAAAGAAATGAAAAAGCCTGGAAAACAACTTATTTTCAGAATTAGAGATCAAAGCTGAAATTACATGCAAAAGTGCCTGTGTGTCTCTGTAGGAGGAACAAGAGAAGGGAGAGTTGGCTTTACTGCTTGTTCATGCTGTATCTTGCCTTTTAATAAATTACTTGTTCTAATTCCCAGTGAAGTAAGCTAAACAACTCCCATTGTCTTAAATAATTAATCTAGTCCAGGAAATAATTTCAGAACTTTTCAGCACCACTAAATTAATTCAAGAAGATGAAGAAAGAAAAATTACTCAAGAAAAATATTAAAACTAAATTCCATCTTCTGGTTTTAATATGATTGGGTAGAATGCCAGCCTGTGACTTTGAAACTTGGCTTCAGGCCCGTCTGCTATTTAACTTAACAGCAAATTTTTAAAGGAGCAATTGAAATTCAAGTATCTTCCATATATCAACCATCCTTTGATAGTTGGGGCACTTTTTCAAGAATAGCACATGGACTGTAACAACATATGCCATAGGAGAAAGGACTTCACCACATCACTATCAAATGCTTTTACCATGAGACCGTTGTGTAAACCGGAGTACCATCACCATCTAGTCCTTCTCCATACATTTTTCCCCCTGAATGCCAAGGCTGCTGCTGCATTCCACATGGAGCCTAGTTTAAGACATATACCCTGACTATGTCCTGATAGAAGCCAGACCATGGAGGGAATGCACAACCGGTGTTCAAATTCTGCCTGGATCTACATAGAGGTCCAGCAAATTGCTCTACCATAATATAACAGGAGCCATTCAGGACATGTGCTACTTCATGTGAAAAAACTTCACTAGCAAAAGGTGTCTGTAGAACTAGCTCTGCAGGTAAGAGGTTAGTCTTGGTTCTAGGCATCTAAATCTCCCTCTGTCCTGAAGTCTTTCGCATTTATCAGTTTGAAGCTCAGTTTTCCCTATGAGGAATGGAGACACAAAAATAACCTAACAAAAAGTTACAAAAAGACAAACATACATTCACAAAAAATAAAAATCTGAAGTCCTGAGATGTAAACAGGTGTTAAATTTATATTAGAGAGAAAGAAATAAACTTAAAAGGTGCACATCTCTGTTTCTGTGTGAACCTCCATGAACTTCCCCCTTGGATTATGCCTTTCTTGCTGTGTTTACAGGAAAGTGAAAAATTATTGTAAGGAAGAATACTACTTCTTAAAGGCTTCAGTTTGCAGATACTATAACAGATAGCTTAACATATTTTAATGCCTCTCTGACTAATGCTGTATTTCCTAGTAAATGTATAAATATGTCATTGTTAAATAAACAGTCCTCTAACTTCTTGTAATTACACACAGCTGCAAAAACCTGTTTGCTCAAATGTCAGGAAGCAACACAGAGCTTATTGCCTTTTCAGGTTTTCCCATATCCCTAGGCAATTTATCCTGAAGCTTGAGCTGGTGTACATATATTTATTTTTTTTCTTCTTTCCCATCATTATAAATGGATTTCAGGGGCTTTTTTAGCTTTTATGGTGCATTCACCTCAAATGATTCTTAAATTTTGCCCTTTTCTCAGAGATCTGTGACAAGGCAAAGCTTTTCACAAAGATTTTAATTAAAACAAAGAGGATTGAAGGTTAAGGTTGGCAATCACAGGTGTCAGCTTCCCATGACATCCACAAGTTCATCATTTGCAGAAACCTCTGCTATACTTTGCCAACTTAAATCAATGTGCTGGCCAAAATATCTGAAATGTATTGAACTTCAAACAAACAAACAAACAAAGCCAAGTAGGCTCATAAACCCAAAGAAGCCATGTAGAATGAAAGATGGCCCTAAATTAAAGCCTTGATCCAGCCTCTTGACTGCTGTAGAAGATCGTATCCAAATCTATTCATTCAAAAACTAGTAATAAGAGCCATACAAACATTTCAATAAATATAAAATATTTTAATACGTATAACTTTTTGCCTGGCTTCTTTCCTTAGAATGAATGAAAACAAACCCCCAAGTCCAAACTCTATAAAATCTGGAAAATCTTTCATCCAGCTCAAGGTTCTGACAGTTTTCCCCTCCTATTGGAATTCTATGCCAAATAAGGAGTAAGACTTGTGTTTTCCAAACAGCCCAAGATTGAAATGCCTAAATGTCATTGAAGGGGAAAAAAAACCCAAAAACCACAACAACAAGAACAACAACAACAACAACAAACAACCAAAACAATTAAATAACACACTATTGTAAATTTTTATTTCTTACTATTGTGCAGTATAGATGCCATTATTAAAAAGAGTTTTATTTAATTAAATACTGGGAATTTGTTTGTAAGCAGAAAATTTAAGAATAATTAATTCCAAGGACAAGCTCAAATCTGGCTTTAGATGAAATTGTCTGGGGACCAATAAGAGAGAACCATAAGTGTTTTAATGTTCAGTTGAGCTGTAGTTTTAATCTCACGTGATTAGGACAAGGCTGTGAATTTTGTCTCACAAGATACTCACGTTTTACCTACAAAATTATTTCATTGCCTATGCTCAGAGTCCTGTCTCTGCCACAGAAATGCAAGTCAGGGCTGGGAGGGCACAGAGTGAAGACGGGGAAATGGAAAAGGAAGAAGAGCGTGTGGGACTACTTAAGGCTCTAATCCTGGTGCATCCTCTTTCACTAGCTCCAAAAGCTCATGGATAATACTCCCCACACACAGCCCAAGATGATATGGCTGACAAATTCCACGTGCAATTAAAACCTTTGGAAAGCATCTCAAAAAAGCAGCTCCTTCCAGGAACTCTGATTCTTGACCTCCATCTTCCCTTTAGAAAGCTGAGCAATCACAGTAAGTACCTGACAGAAATTAACTAGAATTCATTCTCCAGGTGTAATAATGAATGATAGGAAAATTACAATTGTTTCCAGCAATACATACATTTTGATGACAGGAGTTTTCTGTAATAGATAAGTCAGGCACAGGTTTTGTCACTTGCATAGAGAACGCAGTGGCTGAAACAAGCTCCAGCTTTTAATATCCACTAATATATCTCAAAAAAGGTATTTCCTTTCTATTTTGTTTTCAAGAAAAAATAAACAGCATCTTTATGGTAATATACAGATTGTCAAATAGAGTTTTAAATAGATGCAGGGTGCTTTGAGCTGGATGCTAAAGCAGATGGGAGCCAACGTAATTGTTGGAAAATGAGGTTGACATTCATGTTTCCTGACACATATATACGGGGGCAGACTGCATCATTCTGTTCCTGCTGAAGAGCTGGGATTTGGGCCAGAGAGCTGCAATAGTCAGGTTGAGAGGACATAAAGGCAAAATGATGCCGCGCAAGGGGAATATTGTGTGATTTCCATGATCTAGTACAAATACAGGGACAATGCTACTTCATTGCTATTATTATTGCTGCTTCTTTCCTTAGATGCTGAACTTCTAGACTTTTCTCTCTGCTCATCAGAGCTCCAGGGACCCACGACTAGACAGCTAGTGAAAGTCCTGCTATCTGCAACCTAGCAGTAACAGGATTTGCAGGTCAATGTATTAAAGTGTTGAATTAAATATAGAGCATTTTAACAATAGAAGTCCAGGTTCTTTTCCCTCATTCATTATTTTAATCACAATCACTTCCTTGAACGAGTTGGAGAAAAGGCTACATTTTCTCTGTTCCAAGACCAGTGTTTCAGTACAGATTATTATTACTTGCAGAAAATAACACAAGAGCCATGATATCTTTCTGTGGTTATGTGCACCAGCTATCTTAACAAGGCAGGAAGAAAAAAAGCCACATCAAAAATCTATTTTGTTCACATACACTTTGCCTCAGGAAACAATTTATTGGGCAGAAGGTTCCTTCAGCTAACATGGCCTACAGTGTTTAGAAACCGATTCTTACATGCTTCTCTTAACCAGGGACTCCCAGAGGAGCTTTTCTACCCTCACAATTTTTGCCATCTGCCTCACAGTCACATGAGCAATGCATTCTTCCCATCAACCAAAATCCCTCTTTGTGTTCATAGCCTTTATGAGGACCAGATGTTCTTAGGTCTTACTAGACCTAAGCCATACAGATACAGCTGGCAGTAATCTAATTAGGCATAAACAGGTCTCCTCTCCCCTGAAACAGCCGTTCATCTTTTGACCAACTGGTATGTTCAGACACCTTAAAATTTTCAGCTGGCTAGTTAAGTTGCTTTAACGTCAAGAAGAAGGTGGTGTATATGTATAGGTTTATATAAAGTCCCGTCTTTCTGTAGATGTCTGGCCTTTAGGATACATGCCAAGACCAAAAATGCACAACATGAACTCAGAGACCTACTCTTTTCTCTTAAAGCAATGCACATGTACATCAGTTCATCCAAACTCAACTCAGTGATCTAGGAGCTAGATTACAGTGCTACAGTTTTATCTGAGCATTATGGTACAATGAATGTTAGAAACACATGGACTGACTTACAGAAGGTTTATCTGCTAATTCAATGTGGTTGGAAATCATCTTTTTTTTCCATTACTCTTTGCTCATTCCATTTCCTCTGAGTCCTTTCATTCTGCAGGCACCTACATCACTTCACAAACACACTTCTCTCCAGTCCACATGATGTCGTTTCTGACTGCCACCTTTCTGACAGAGCTGACACCACCTAAACTGAAGGATGTAGGAGGGCTCCTTTGGTCAGGACAGGAGCAAGCTGTATTTCATCCTCTGAGCATGCAGATGGAGATGGGGCATTGCCATGTACTCCAATAGGCCTGAACGAAGACAGACATAAGCTCTATCAACCAAAGCTAAGGAAAAGACCAAATTATTCTTTCAGATTTCGTCCAGAGGAGAACACTAGGCACTCCCAGTAGTTTGCTGGATCAGAGGTTTGATGTACCTTATCATTGCTGCTGCACTTCTGGGTGCCAACTGTGGCATTGAATTATTTCTGCTACTTTAGGATGATGTGGAGAGTGCACCTTTTCACTGAGCAGGACAGTCCTTGCCACTGGTTATTCAAACTTTTATTATTTCAAAGCTGACTTAACATAACCCAATTCTGCTCGAAAAGGTCCCTGAACTGTACCAGAATCCTTAGCTACTACAAACCACAGGCTTTCAGGTGAGGCAGGCTGAGTACATAAAACACACACTGCAGGTTTTCCACATGGTGATCTTAACTGAAATAATTTCTTTGAAGCACTGTCTTTATTTAAAATGCTAATCATATTACTTGAGAGCATTAGAGAACCTGAGGGAAAAGTGGGTGCCTGGTCAACTCTCTATCACAAACAAGCCTGTTTCAAGAGTATGCCAGATGCCTAAGCTCCCAGGACAAGCTCTGGAAGTCCATCAGCAACCAGTTATGTGGATGGTCCAGCCACATAACAGTTACATTAAGAGCCACTAGGAGCTGCTAAGAAATCTTGATATTGTTATAACCTTAAAGTCTTCTGCTTGATTTTGTCACTGTGGAGGATCAGAGAATGCACTTCCCAAGAATATGTAAAGCCTTGCTTAAATTTGAGAGATCTGTGGACTGAGAGTGGTGGAAGACTCCTTTATTGCACTAGCCTAATGACTGGAGTTCAGCTGACTGTGGCACTCAGGGTGTCCCATGACCATGCTCTCCTGACACCTCAATCTTTTGATGAAACTCAGCAAAACTCTTGGCACATGGCACAAACCACAGGTATCTGCAAACCAAACCATCTGTCAGCAGGTACAATCCTTGCTTTTCCTCTAAGTGACTGATTTTCCAAATTTTTCCAACATACCTCACCCCCTTATCAAGTGAACAGTACCTAGAGACCAGGCAGGCAGTGGATTTGAATATATCTCACTTTTTTGAGAATTACACGCACCTTGCTTTCCCATTGCAGCCCATCACTCCTAGCCATTTATTCTGTTGCTTTTCCTATTTTAATAAAATTTATATTGGAAAAGTACAAAGAAAAGCATAAAAGCACAACAGCAAAGCCTGCTAAACCCACATCTGACAGGTGTAAATGCCTGGATGAAATTTAAGAAACTGAAGAATTAGGACTGGAGTGCTCAAGTCCTGAATAAAACAGGAACCAGAGCTAGACAGACAATGTTCCAGCACTACATTTTTCCACTGGGAAATGGATCTCACTGAAATGTTCCACTGGAATGCATTTGTTCAGAGATCAGCTTGGAAGTTGACTCCTGTCTTACCCTTAATCCCAGAAGTCTTCCTCACCACCTGACAGAGAGCTGAAACCCTTGAAGGACCCACAGACCAGACTCCAGCTCTTCTATAAGTTGGCTTCACAGGTGCTACCTCTTAGAGTGGTCCAGGATCTCAGGCTTCACTGCAGATCAACCAAAGCTCTGCCATCTTCTGGGCAGATGACTATAGGCCTGGGAGTCCTCAAGATAGGAGCCTCTGCATGGTTAGCTCCTTTGCCTTTTTTTCCCCAAAGATCACAGGCTGGCTGCAGGCCGAGCCCTTCAAAAAAACGGCAGGTAATCTTAGCTGCAATGCGAGTGCAGCTTCAAATCCTCTGAATTTTTATCAAACCAGAAAATTCCATGACTGCTCAATTCCAGCAGAGGAAAACCCCAAGCCCCTCACTCTGTCACATGCATGGAGATGTCAAAATTTCAGTGGATGAGAACATGGAAAATACACTTTCATGTGTAAGCCCTGTAACCAGGGAAATTTCTTACCTGATACAAGTCGTATTTCAACCATGGCAATAAAAGAGCTGAAAAGTCTGAGCACGGGGTGTAGGACACTGGCAACTTGCCTGCTTAAGACTTGACAGTTGCTGATTGTCAGCAGTGGCCTGTCTTTAAGCCTACGCAAATCCTCTCTATCTGAAGAGTGAGAGTGCCAATGCTGCTCCTCCTTTTAGGAAAATGTGATGTGAAAGCAGGACACAAAAAACCAAAGCCAATCACCTTTCTATTGCTGAGGCTGAGAGTGACCCTGAAATAATAAAAAAAAAAGCTTATGAAGTGAGAAAGGCTTCTATTGTGTTAATTCAAACATTTACACGCAATTGCAGGCAATCTGAATTCATTTCAAGGTTGGAAGAGTTTGCATAAATGATTCTCCTTTAAGAGATCAGAATACACATAATTTAGAGAAGTATTTATGACTGGAAACAAGCCTGTTTGTTAATTGTTAACTAATGAACTGAATCCTCTGTCAGGTCATGTTTTGAAATGAGATATGGAAAAACAGTAAAGGGGATTTAACAGCCCCAGTCTTAAAATATCAAAAGAAAAACAAAAAAAGAGATGGAAGTGGCTTAGGTCAGGGCTAGTGCTTGATGAGGACAAGTGGAATACAAGGAATTTTTAATAGGATATTTTCCTTTCCTGTTAAACTAGTCATCTACTAATTAGCTCATGTGATGAGCTATTACCATAATGTACATTTGCATCACAAAATTATAGCTGGTAAATAATTCTTCCCTCCAAACGTTACGGGAGAAAGTAAATATTGACCAATGTGAATCTGGTATTGAAAGGGAGTCCTGGATAATGAGAGGTCCTTGGACAAGGAAAAGTGCTTGCCCTGAATGGGTGCTTGTGGAGATGAAAACACCTCCAAGAAAGCACGAAATCCAAGCAATGAATCTGCTTAAGAGCTTTTATTCTTCTCTCTCCCTGCTGTGGACTTCACTAACAGAGACAATGAAGATTATGCTTCCCCTGCAAGCAGCAGAACAGGTTACTCCACGATAAGAAATTGCACCAGCTGAGGACCTTGTAGAGAAAAATTAAAAAAAAAAGAGAGCAGCAGAGCTGAGAGCTTAAAACCAAAACCCTAAATCTCTGGCTGAGTTGATTCTAGTCCTCCTAAGGGGTACTGAACAAAAAGACTTTCTAAAACCCCTCTGCAGTTACTACTACTGCTTCAAATCAGGAGAGGAAGACTGAAATCGTGCCCTGGTTCTGGGTGGTACAGGAAAATAAATAGTGACTTGGACTCATGCTAATGTTGCAGAGGATGGATACATGCATTTCATTTTTATTTTTTTTAATGGATTCAGTTTCTGGCTTTACCAAATGCATTATATCTTCCCCTGATAAACACTATTTTGTATCTTTGTGCGCAAGAAGCCCCAGGGAGGATGCGCTTATTTATTTCAAGTTTCTGCACAAGGGCTCAGCCTGATTTAGAACACACATGGGAGGCAGCCTAAATATTTTGAATCTGACCATTTTTGCTGTCACTAAACACCTGAAAGTTTAAAATTACAATGACAAACATATGTCTAAATCGGATGCTATTTCCTTTTAGCAAGTTATCTCACCATCCATCACAGGGAATACATCTAAATAAAATAAAAACATCCCCGCACAGCTCTGCATCAGTACAGGCAAGAGCCATCTCCATTTCCCTATCCCATCCTTGTGGATTGCTGCAGTAGGAAAGGGGATCTGTGCATTGCTTTTGTATCTTTCCCAGTCTTGCTAGAGCCTTGCTGTCTCTCAAAGTCCAAGGAAAGTGTAATCTTGGATCATTCTTGCTTAGGAAGAGAAGGATTTATTTTTTTTTCAACTAACCTACTAGCAAGCTCTGTCTGGATCAGTTTCAATTTTTAGGATATTTTGACATAAAGACATCTGTCTGGCTCCCTGACAAACCAAGTCCAAAATGGGAAGACGACACAAAGCAGGGCAGAGACACCTAAGATGTGTCTCTGTATGAGCTAACATGGGAACCAGAAGCAGAGCTGACTCCCAGCTTACATCATGCTTGGAAATGTAATTCTGTATGTAATACTCATCTGAGCTAGTGCTGCTAACTCTGTGTCTCTGTATTGAACTGTTTTGCTCAGTATGGACATGGAAAAGGTGAAACAGCTTTCCTTCAAATGTTGTATTACCAGAGTGTGTTCAAATGACATTCCCACCCTCCAGCTAGTCTTTGAGTCAAGACCTCTACAGAGGAGGACAGCATGTCCTTAAAGAGGATACTCCCCCAGAGCATCAGCTGAAATCCTGCCCTTAGAAAGCCCTCTCATAAGGTATCATCTCTCAGGTCGGAAACACCGGCAGCCGGCGATGAGTAAATCATATCCCATAATCTCTTTAATACAAGTCTTGCTCCTACCTCCTAATAAATGAAAACACTATGTTTCCGTTAATAAGAAATGCATGAAAGTGTGCCATTCATAAAAAGATTCAATTAAGCATATGAAGCATATCCTGCTGTGACCCACATTTCAGTAACAAAGTGATCTTCTTTCTTGTGTGGCAGTGGGACTTGTTTGGGCAATCATTTTTTTTTATTTTTTTTTTTTTTAAACATGAAGGTCACCTCATTCAGAAAACCTAGTCAAATCTTCAGGACTAGTTCTACAAAAGCCAAATAATTGTCCAGTCCAAAAGTACTAAATACATCTATTTATTTTAATAAAGGCTGCCAAATAATATATTCTTCTTGTCGAAAGAGAAAAAAAGTGCCTTTTCTTCCTCTCAATGGAAAATATAGAGGAGTTTTGCTTTAGGCCAATTAGATTAGAAGGAATAACAGGGAAGTTGCTCACAAAAGGAAGATCCTCCTTCCCCAAGTTTTTGTCTTCTGAATAACTATATTCAGATCTGAAGGTAAAAAGTAAAATGTTATTTGAAGAGCTGATTTTACAGAACTATTTTAAGCATTTTTGTCATCTTTGATTTCAAGCAGTCTGGGACAGAAAAGCAAGAAAATGAAGGAAACTGATTCATCGCAACAAGGGAGTCCAATAATTCTAACTAGAGAGAACAGTCCACAAATGTACTACTTCAACTTCCAATTAATCCCTTACACAGTTTAAAATCACAAAAGTAGTTATTTCACTGTCACGGAAACAGTTTATCCTATGCAAATAGATTGCACTGAAAATACTCAAAACAATTACTGAACATGTATCTTTCTAATACTTTTTCTGAAGAACAGGATCATTTAATTAGGGAATTTGAGTGAATCCTGGTTCACTGAAGTCAGTGGAAGTCTGCTACTAACTCCACTGGTGTCAGGGTTTAAGCTTCAGATTTCAAAAGGACTGCCTATCTGCTTAAACTTAAGCAAGTACTTAAGTATGCTGCTGCATTGGGTCATAAACCTCCAGTTTCTTTACAAAGTCTGGAAGAACTTTGTGTGGGGATAAAAAAAGTATTAATGAATTTCTATAAATGGGAAATTGCTTCCTATTTAATTCCCCATTGAATGCCAGAGTCCTGCTAGCTAGCTGCACAGAGGAACTATAAGTGATCTCTTTTTGGTTGGATGGATGTCTCACCATCTCTAATGAGCTAAAGGATTTGTCTCATTGCTGTGGAAGACACCACAGTCTTAACTGACACATGCTTACTACAACAGCAGAGCAGCCCAGACAAAAAACTTCTAATAAACTCTGGACAAACAAAGATGCTGCAACAGCTCTCTTCTGGAATTCAAACTATCATGAGCAGCTCTGACTTACTCTGTTCTCCCATCATGTCCTCCCACATTAAAAAAAAAAAAAAAAAAGCCTAATGCCAGGTCACCATCCTTATCTGTTCATCATGAAGCAGCCTTTGGGTAATGTACATATATGTTCAAGACCTCTCCCAAAGCTGCAGAATGAAAATCACGTTGTCAGCAGCAAGGACACACTAGCACAATACAACTTCGTTTACATAAAGGCGAAGCTCAGCTGTGCAGGATACTGAGTTTTCCTGAAGGACAGTCAAAAAATTCTCACAGAAGCTAAAGACAAGTCTTACCACATCCCAATCTGTATACAAAGCACACTTCTTTAACCTTGCCCTTTTCTCTACCACAAGAATACAGCTGTGGATTGTTTTGAAACAAAACCCACAGAAAATGGTACAAATAACAGCACGCACATTTGTCCTCCAGGGGAAAAGCTGAGAGACTAAACAACACGTAATACACATTAGCTGCATCACTTTTTACAGACTGCGACACGCTTGGAGGCCGACAGTTGCAAAAGCCATGGAAGCACGCAGCACCCTGCTCCATGAACAGGCTGTTCAACCCACATGGAAACTGCTGACTTGGAACCAGCCTGCATTGTCCATAATCAGGATTTAATACTGAAAATGCTCGGAGGTCAAAATAATGGAGCAGTATTAAAAGGAGACATATCACTTTTATGTGTATGCCACTCCATTCCACACAGCTACCACCTCACATCCCAAAAGAAGTGCTCAAGGATATCTTCATTTAAACCCCAACCTGATTACACATCCAGGTGATCAGAGTACCCGTGGGCAAGTTCTTCTCCTACCTTTCTGTCAGAGCCAAGGCATTCAATCCCAGGGAGCTCAGTGACTGCTTGCACTGTCTGGGCTGGGATACAGCCCCACAGTTGCAAAGTTTCAGCAAAATCCTCTATTTTACCATCCCTCTTTGGCACGTGCCTTCAACAAGCACCAAAGACTTTCATACTCGCACTGCAAATTCAGCACAAATAAATTGCACTAGGGGAAAACAGTTGATGATTAAAGCAGAACAAGGCCTTAATACACGCGGGAATAAGATTACTTGCATGGTTTTATCAAGGGTAAGTCATGTTTGACTAACCTTACAGCCTTCTATGATTAAATTACTAGGTGGATAGATGATGGTAGAGCAGTAGATGTGGTTTACCTAGATTTCAGTAAAGCATTTGACACCATCTCCCACAGCATCCTTGTAGATAAGTTGATCACGTATGGGTTTGGTGATCAGGTAGTGGGATGGATCAAGAACTGATTGAAAGGAAGGAGTCAGAGAGTTGTAGTCAATGGGGCAGAATCTGGTTGGAAGTGTGTGACTAGTGGAGTCCCTCAGGGGTCGGTACTGGGACCGGTGTTGTTCAACATCTTCATCAACGACCTGGATGAGGGTACAGAATGTACCCTCAGCAAGTTTGCTGATGACACTAAGCTGGGAGGAGTGGCTGACACACCAGAAGGCTGTGCTGCCATTCAGAGAGACTTAGACAGGCTGGAGAGTTGGGCAGAGAGAAACCTGATGAAGTTCAACAAGGGCAAGTGTAGAGTTTTGCATTTGGGGAAGAGAAACACCATGTACCAGTACAGGTTGGGGGCTGACCTGCTGGAGAGCAGTGTAGGTGAAAGGGACCTGGGGGTCCTGGTAGACAGGAGGATGACCATGAGCCAGCAATGTGCCCTTGTGGCTAGGAGGGCCAATGGCATCCTGGGGTGCATTAGAAAGGGTGTGGTTAGTAGGTCAAGAGAGGTTCTCCTCCCCCTCTATTCTGCATTGGTGAGGCCGCATCTGGAGTATTGTGTCCAGTTCTGGGCCCCTCAGTTCAAGAAGGACAGGGAACTGCTTGAAAGAGTCAAGTGCAGAGCTACAAAGATGATTAAGGGAGTGGAACATCTCCCTTATGAGGAAAGGCTGAAGGAGCTGGGTCTCTTTAGCTTGGAAAAAAGGAGACTGAGGGGTGACCTCATCAATGTTTACAAATATGTAAGGAGTGAGTGTCAGGAAGATAGAGTTAAGCTTTTCTCAGTGGTGACCAGTGATAGGACAAGGGGTAATGGGTGCAAATTGGAGCATAGGAGGTTCAAGGTGAGTATCAGAAAAAACTTTTTTACTGTGAGAGTGACAGAGCACAGGAACAGGCTGCCCAGAGAGGTTGTGGAGTCTCCTTCGCTGGACACATTCAAAACCCGCCTGGACAAGTTCCTGTGTGATGTGCTCTAGGTGACCCTGCTCTGGCAGGGGGGTTGGACTAGATGATTTTTCGAGGTCCCTTCCAACCCCTAGGATTCTATGATTCTTTGATACTTGATTTGCCTAATACAAATACAAGCATTTACAAAACTAAAGCATAGCTGAGATATCTGTTAACATAAGTCTAGTGACTACTAGTGTTAAAGCTGTAATTAAAATAGATCAATTTCTAATAAAACTAAACCAACATCTTTGGAAAATAAGTTACGTTATCATTAAAAATGTATTGAATGTTTTTTAAAACTCTAGCAAGAGTCGAAGTGCCATTTCAGTGTACATAGCCTAAAATACAACAACAGGAGGCAAATTATAATTCAGTCACAAATCATTCTTATAACACCTTTTTTTTGACACTGGGTGTAAGCAAATCTCAATGTTATCTCATAAGTTTTGTTCAGCATTGCTGTGAATTAAATGAAAAGGTTACTACAAAAGGCTAAGGCAAGGACCTATTACACATCTCAGTTGAACTAAGACGTGAGCAATGCTTGCTGGAGTTTATTTTTAAAAATGACCATTTATAAACATAACAAGCGAGGTCTTGGGAAAAATATAGTTTATTGCCCTTAAATTTCTGGGAGAACCTGCTGGAGGCAGATTGCATTTCCCAGCATCAGCCCATGGCTAACAGTCTCCAAGAATATGACACTAAAGAAATTATCTGCTGCTTGTGGGAGTTTAGGGCAGCTCTATGTACGCTGAGCAGGTTAAGGACTGCTCCCAGCAGAGGAACACATCCCACTACATGGACACCCCTCGTGCATGGTGGGAGTCCTGGAAGAGAGGTGCAGTTTGCATGAAAAATAGAAAGGCAACCTGAGAGACTGTCAAGCCTGCCCAGACAGTTAAATATGCTTTGACTAATTTCTCTTTCCAAAATCAGTTTGTTCAAGTTTTCACAGAATGGCAGAAATAGTCAAGTTTAATTGACTATTAAGCTTCTCTGGTAAACTAACATGCACATTGAACTATATGAACACAAGCATTCAGTATTGAGGGCTTTTTATACCATTTTATTTGTCTTTTTTAAACCCTAGCACTCCCCATCAGCCAGTTACAGATATACATGCATGTACAATTGCCACTCTGCTCTTTGCTATTCAGTATTTTAAGGTCATCCACAGCATTAATCCTGTTTCATATTTTATTAAAAACTACTATTCTCTTCCACCAAAAAATGTTATGTTGATCTCCTAAACCCCCTCTGGCCCCAGCTGTAATTCTCTTCCATCGTGGATTTAGTCAGTTGCTCATCATTACAGCACCAAGTACACTTGCTTTAATAAAAATAGGCATGAATTAGTCTTTAGTTAGCAATTGTACCAAAGGGCAGGGTAATGAATAGCTAAACAGGCATGAGTATATAACCATACATGTAAAATTAATAGTGTTGGCTACCTTCTTGAAATCCTTATTAAACCTTTAATTGTTTTATCCTAGTACCAACAGAACAAGACAATGCAGTCAACTAAGCTTTTGTAAGAATGATTTCTATAACATGCTTATACAGCCCCTTAACATTTCAGGATAAAGCCACAATTCAAGTTTCAGAAACATAAGCAATCGTATTTGACTTCTTTGGGTCAGCATTTTACCTTCTGTCCAGATGAAGGATATTAGTACTGCACTTCTGCAACAACCCCCAGCAGCACTACAGGCTTGGGGAGGAGTGGCTGGAGAGCTGGCCAGCAGAGAGGGACCTGGGGGTGTTGATTGACAGCCAGCTGAACATGAGCCAGCAGTGTACCCAGGTGGCCAAGAAGGCCAACACCATCCTGGCCTGCATCAGGAATAGTGTGACCAGCAGGACCAGGGAGATGATCCTGCCCCTCTACTCAGCCTTAGTGAGGCCACACCTCGAGCGTTGTGTGCAGTTTTGGGCACCACAGTATGGGAAGGACGTTGAGGTGCTGGAGAGGGTGCAAAGAAGGGCAACTAGGCTGATTAGGGGTTTGGAGAACAGGTCTTACAAGAAGAGGCTGAGGGAGCTGGGGCTGTTCAGCCTGAAGAAGAGGCTGAAGGGAGACCTCATTGCTCTCTACAACTACCTGAAAGGAGGTTGTAGTGAGACATGTGTTGGCCTCTTCTCCCTGGTGACCAGCAATAGCTAAAGCGAAAATGGGGTCAAGTTGTGCCAGGGGAGGTTCAAGTTGGATATTAGGAAAAATTTCTTCACAGAAAGAGTGGTGAGGCATTGGAACAGGCTGCCCAGGGGGGTGGTGGAGGCACTGTTCCTCGAGGTGTTCAAAAAGCAGGCAGATGTGGTGCTTTGGGAGATGGTTTAGTGATCACAGGAACACAAGGCTGACAGTTGGACTTGATGATCTTGAAGATCTTTTCCAACCATAACAATTCTATGATTCTAATACTGCAGTCTGAGATTTTACAGCCCTTGGCCATATATACAGCACTGTCAGGGCAGCACTTTGAAGACAGTGATAAGCAGAGCCTTCTCCTGACACGCACACCAGTGCCAGATGAGACAGGCTTAATAAAGAGCTTACTACTCAACCTGCCATCCACGTTGCTCTCTTTTAAACTTGAAGACACTACCTTTGACTCAGGAATGGTATCTTTGCCTTATTCTTCTACCCTGTCTAATATTGCCATTATTGTCACTATCAGAGACAAGGTAGAGGACTAGATGGATCTGGCTCAGATATGTCATTCTAATTCAACATGAATTGGTAAACTCATAATGTAGAGGAAACCTTGAGCTTTACAGAATACATATATTACTTTTCTATATAATTGTTAGCATGAGTCAACAGCAGCTCTCACAGGGTATCTAGGGGTCTATAATCTTTATCCAGTAGCTTGGTTTCTAGGACCTCTACTGCTAAATCAAGAGTAATCATTTTGCTAATTCAAATTTGTTACTCTTGTATTGGGATTTTTACTGACTCAAATATTGCCTGTCCTTCCAGTGCTGACATGAAAGCAGAAGGTCAACATAAACTCAGCATCGTGAATTCCAAACCAGGAATAGTACTCCTCAAACATTCAAGGCACTTAGCCACAGAGAGAAGAGCTGTGAACTTGTTTGTGTCTATGTTCCAAATATCATAGCAGCAGGTGATGCAAGTCTTCCAAAACATGTTTGTATTGGATTAGAAAGAGGAAGCCAAGCTAAAAGTAAAAAAAAAAAAAAAAAAAAAAAAAATACAGTAAGAATTTATCACTTCCTATGACTGAAGGTAACTACCAATGATTCAGTACTGTTGAGTAACTTCATGAAAACCACACCTTGAAGCTGTTAGGTCCCCAAGTCAGGAAGGATAATGCAGAAAGACTCTGGCTAGAACTTGCCAGCACACAGCAGTCCAATGTTGAGCTATAAGCTCATCCTTTCCAGCTTGGTCTCAAAATCCAAAAGCAGCAATTCACTGAATTCTGGGGACTTTAAGCACCTCATCTTTAATAGCAAAGATATGCCTGTAGTAAGTCAGGGGTTTTTTTTAAGAAAGAAAATTTAGTGTTTAGATAACTATCTGATCACTGAGCTAGAACAGAATTATAATTGTATTTGATTCATTTTTCACCAAGTGTTTCTGCTCTTTCAGCCGAAACTTGACCTTAAGTCTTACTTATTACCTCTTGTATCTAATTAAGCCTTCTCAGCACTGGGGAAACAGGTGAAATTGGGTGCCTAGCCTTCACAGAAATACTGACCACAACAACAAAAAAAACCATATACTTTAGCACATTGAAAGACCCAAGACCCATCCACAATAATAAAGATCACAACCTGAGGAGTGTTTCCTGCAAAATTGGTATGAAACCTGTCATCATATGGTGTTAAGTTTCGGAAAGAAGTGTTGCATGGCAGGCACACAGGAATGCAGATTACTTACATGCATGTTTCATGAACAAACCAAGAAATGCCACGCCTGGTTTTTATGAGATTATTACAGAAACTGATGTAATCCTCCTAATCCTGTCAAATGTTATTCTGCTCCCTAACTTACAGTTATATGTGTTGATGGCTTGTTCATACCTTGAATAATGTACGTTGCTCTGGTCCCATCACCTCAAAAAGAATTTTAGAACTAGGAAATGTTCAGACAACATCAGTGAGGCTTGCTAAAGTCCACAATGGTTTCTCTATGAGGAAGAGGGCTTTTCAGCCTTGGAGAGATGACACGGGGGATATGGTTGAAGTCTATGAAATGTTGAATGACAAAGAAATCAGAGATAGAGATTGACTGTTCCCTGTTTCTTCCAAGATGAGATAGGGTCCAGCCTATGAAGCTGTCATGAGACTGGTACAAAACAAATTTAAAGAAGGTGGTTCTCAATGCAGTGGGTAGAGCAGACATGTGGAAATCCTTGCCACTGTGCATGCAGGTTTAAAAGCAAACAGGTGCTTGTAAAGATGTGTTGTAGATCAAAAAGCAGAGTAGGCACAAGCATTCTCAGGAAATTCTCTGAGGTGTCAGCCTGAAAAGTACTAAAGTGGAAATACATGTATGTTTGACCTTTTCTCACTCTTCCCCAGATATCTGCCTGTGTATCTCCACTCATTAGAAATAAAGTTCTGGGTTTTATGGACAATTTCTATAAGCAGTTACAAGTGTTCTTATGTCCCAGCAGACTGGAACATTGTTCTAAGTACTGATTGTCTTGCTGAATCACTGAAAATCTCTTCTGTAGATGTAGTTTTCTTAAGAATTTGAAGAACATAAAAAAATTCAAGATACGACTTGTCTTTCCCCATTTGAAATCACTCTGTACTTCAGATCTTTCAAAATGTATATAACAAGCCTTAAAGAACATCATATTAATCTTCTGTGCAGAACTATCAGCTCTGTACTATCCAAAGACTTGTAACACTTCAATATTTGAGTTGAAAAACCTCTGTAAAGACAGAGAATGGGACATTTTTAAAAACCCTACCTAAATTACATAGACCTATCATCATCCAACATGATATCATTTAAAATGTAGAATGAAAAATAAATTGCTGTGTAAATCTGTATTTAGATATATACTACGTTGTACTAGGAATGTTTAGTAACTGCTGAGTTATTTTTAGCAAGAAAAATTTAATAGAAGAGTGTCTAAAATACAGGCTATAAACCCAGTCTTCCTTTATTCTTCTTCATTTCAGCTGCTATTTAATTTCCTGATCAGACAGACTTGTCGGACTTTCTCTCTATTCCACATAATGCCCATACATTTATTTTATGTGCTCATTTTTCTCTCTTGTGTTAAGTCAACAAGACTTAAACACATTTTATCAAAAATGAAAAGACTGTAATCAAAGACAAGAGGCCAATAACTCCTCCGCTTAGTCTGGCTCTCTTGTTCTATTTCATCTTCCAAAACTATTTTTATTCATCCAGCACACAGCACAATGTTCCTTCTTTGTGTACGTATGTGATTCCACACATACATAGGGAAACTAAAGGCAGTCCTACCATCAGAACCTAGTAGTAAAATATGTTTCAGAAACCTACAGATTCTTTTGCAGGTAATTGTGGTCTCTGAATGAAAACTGCTTTTTTCACCCATATCTAGGTGTTTGGGGTTTCCATGGCAACTTTCTGACAGTTTTCCACTATTTCCAGCAAGTTTTTTAATTAAAGCTTACATACGTTATAATTCAAAGATTAGCTTTAGTTTTTGCAGAACTCTAAAGCCTTCTTAACAGAGGCTGTTATGCCAATAACATTAGAGAAGTGTTCAGGGTAAATTTTGACTAAATGTCATAACCCTTTTGATAAAAACACACACAAAAAAAGAAACAGCAATGACTACTTACATAAACATACATTTGTTAGCAAGCTATGTTTTGAATAGGCTGCAAGATATCATTCAAGCATATCAAAGGAGAAATACTTTGAAGACAGTCATACAAGAGAGAGATGTCTGACAGCAATCTGAGCCATGGCAATCAAGACTAAAACTGCTGCAGTTTCTCTGGTTTGTAGTCAAAAGCCCATGGATCCTTTAAGTTTCACAAGGTCTCCCCTCCAGTGGTAAAATCAGCTTTGAATCTCTCAAGCTGGCTCATGGAGGGAGCAGAGTTTTTAAATCAAAGGAGAAAAAAATATACAGAAAAGAGCTTCTATACAAAATGATGAAGCATTCAACATGGGAAAATAATTCTGAAACTTCATTCATTTCATGAGAAGACATGTTTTTCTTATGTGCAGAAGGTGACTGGAAGAGATTTGTTGCCATGGCATGAAGCTTCTTAGGCTTGCAAAGGTGATGACTAAGGAAAGAGTTCTTTGCCACGGCAAAAAAGTGAGGTATTCAAGGAGGAACAGTGCAACCCAACCACTGACATGCTAAAGAGAGGCCAAACCTTAATCCTGTTTTGAGGCAGCTCTTGACATGACAGACGTGTCACAACAGACATGTCATTCTACAGTAAGATATCCCACAAAATTAAAATATGTGAGGTTGGGGTTTGAGGGGTGGGGTGGGGGGTTGGGGTTTTGTGGCTTGGTTTGTTGGGGGTTGGGGCTTTTTTTGTGGTGTGGTTTGGGTTTTGGTCTTTTTTTTTTAAGTAGAACATTTGATATGATGTGTAATTCACATTGGCATGAATAAAAACATGACCCTTTAAAGCACCTAAAATTGGCAAGCAGACAGGAGTGAGCATTCAGGCAGCACAGCTGGGTGCCTGAAATGGGAGAAACCAATCAGCAGTGACAGCACATGTATAAATCCTGTGAAGATGGGGGGGAAAAAAGGATGCTGACAATTTTCTACTTGCTTAGAACAGGGAAAACCTTGTACTGGCCCCAAGCAAGGGGAACAGTAACATTTAGTGATTCAAACGTGGAAGGGGAAAATACTTTCTCTTAAGTTTGGTGTTAGTCTCAGGAAGCATCTGGACACAAACTGGAGGAAGGAATGAAAGCACATTTGGGAAAGAGTCAGATAGTGCCCAATTGTGCACTTCTGTGACTATGCACACAACTGGGGAGAACTTGGGGAGGAGTGGCTGGAGAGCTGCCCAGCAGAGAGGGACCTGGGGGTGCTGATTGACACCTGGCTGAACATGAGCCAGCAGTGTGCCCAGGTGGCCAAGAAGGCCAACAGCATCCCAGGCTGCATCAGGAATAGTTTGACCAGCAGGACCAGGGAGGTGATCCTGCCCCTCTACTCAGCTTTGGTGAGGCTGCACCTCAAGCACTGTGTGCAGTTTTGGGCACCACAGTATAAGAAGGAGATTGAGGTGCTGGAGAGGATGCAGAGAAGGGCGAGCAAGCTGGTAAAGGGCCTTGAGAATAAGTCTTAGGAGGACCGGCTGAGGGAACTGAGGCTGTTTAGTCTAGAGGGGAGGAGGCTGAGGGGAGACCTCATTGCCCTCCACAACTACCTGAAAGGTAGGTTCTGGTCTCTTCTCACAAATAACTGGTGATAGAACCAGAGGAAATGGCCTCAAGCTGTGCCAGGGGAGGTTTAGACTAGAGATTAGGAAGAGCTTTTTCACTGAAAGGGTTGTCAGACATTGGAACAGGCTGCCTAAGGAGCTTGTTGAGTCACCATCCCTGGATGTGTTTAAAAGTCATCTGGATGTGGCATTTGGGGACATGGCTTAGTGATGGACTTGGTAGAGTAGGGTTAATGATTGGACTCAATGATCTTGAAGGTCTTCTCCAACCTAGGTGATTCTGTGATTCTGTAATTATGTAGTGCCTCATACAGCCAAAAGTCTTTTTAAATCTGAACATGAAGGTCAAGCAATAAGAAGCCAGATCAAAGAAACATAGAGAGTTTGAAGTTTTCTAAAAACCCAAAAAAACAAGTTTCAAAATCCTTCTAACACCACACACTGCCTCGGAGCAATCCTTTGTGGTGGATGTGCATTAGACTACATGCACAATGAGAGGTACACGGTTACTACAAAGAGCTCTTCTCACAAAAGACCAACAGGATAACAGCTCCACCAGTCAGAAGCATCCAAACAGGGTTTTGGGCTATCCAAAGCATGTTTTAACATTATCCAGTTATTTTAACTCCTGTATACTGGAAAATTAATAGGAAAACAACATTGGCTAACTAAGCCAGTGTCTTAATAAATGAGAGCTAAGTCAGTTCTTAAGGTGAAGGTCTGAGTAGGGATTGTATTACCTGGAGTTGCTCTTCGGCTCTTTCCAAGAAAAGTCTCTAACTTTGAGTAGAGGACTCCAAGGACTCGTCAGTGATTGCAGGAGTTTCCCCATTTCCCCATCCAGTCAGAAGGCAGAACACAACTGTAGTAACTCCAAGAGTCTTTCCTGTTACTTTTGTCATCCTTGTTTTTCCATCTTTATCAGATAGGCTACCCATTATGTTCTGCCTCTTCTGTTGCTTCCATTGTCCTTGTATCCGAACCAAGTATCACATGCTTCTTTTCAAAACCTCAGAACACCTCTGTGCTATTATTTGCATTTTGGAGGCTAAACAGAGACTAAACAGAGAATAAACTACACATTTTCGATGCCTACGGAATGAGTCAGATAATGTGACTTTATAAGTCAAGGTATTCTTTTAAGCCAAAAGAACTCAACAATCTATCTTTGAGTGCTACAAGGGGGAAGGAAACTGAACTGAACTCAACTGCTGAACCAACATTTCTTCTCCTTACAATATCTAATTACAATTGCAGGTAACAGGCAGATGGTGATGGATTGCATAATCTGATTCTTTTCTCCTCTTAGGTGAGTCTGTTCATAGGTGAGCACTGAAGTGAGGTTTTGTGGTTTCCTCTGGATGTGGCCAAATTCTGCCCCTTCCCCCTTGGGGAAATTCACTGTCCCAAGAACAGCAACAAAAGAAGACTCTCACTTTCTGCAGAGCTTCCTCTCAGTAATATCCTGGCCGTGAATAATTAAAATATTTCTGAAGCAAATAAAATGTTACTGTTGTAAACCATCGCTGATTTTGGTATCATTATACTGATTTAAAATGCTATGCAGTGAATTACTAATTGAGTATTGAGTTCCCCTCTGCACTGCACACATCATGGGAACTCTGTTCCTTTCTGTAACAGGGAAAAGGATCTCTCTTGAAAGTCCATTTCAGGTCATTCTACAACACAATACATATATTGCATCATAGGAGGTACTCAAAGAGGACAGGTGTCATGATTTGGACAAGAAAATTATTACAGACAGTTGCAATGGCAGGCTGTAACTCTATTAGCATAACACTAGGAAAGGATGCCACTCAGCTTGGTTTTACACATGCATAGCAACTCTCTTTCCTCATTATTCTCCCCACTTCCACCTATGGATGGGCCTGTAGTTGAAGACAGACTTGAATTTGTAAGAATTTTTGGTTTATTCTCCACTCTATACCCTTGGTCAAGGTGTCATCTCTTGGCTCCTCTGTTTATTCATGCTGATAAAACTCCCTTAAGCATCTCTTTTTTTCATAAGAAGCCAAAAAGGAGGTTAAAGAAAAAAAAAAAAAATCAAGCCTTTCCCAATCCGTCTATTAGGAAACAAGAGACTGACCCCCTCCTTCCCCTCCAAGTAGGAAAGGAATCAACATCCAGCATCTTGAAACACACAGCTCCTGCACCAAAGCTGTAGGACTGCTGAAAGCTCTAAAACACTAAACACATTATTTTCATACAGACAGTAAACCTGAACAAAGTGGTGCTGCAGATCAATTTGTCTGGGTACTTGTAAACTAAAGCAAGAGATTATGCTGTACCATTTGGGAAGTAGTTTGCAATTGCTGCTGAGCAGCTCTTGAAGAACTCTCTGGCAAAAACAGACAGTGAAGAAATGTCCAGTGATATCTGAAAAGAAAATAATCTATATAGTCACAACAACAATGCAGTAATAAAAGGAAGGTAAATGGGGTTTACAACTATTCCTGCATTCATGCTCAATCATATTATCCAAAGTTATTTTCTATGCCTTTTTTTCTTCCTGGGTCTTCACTGCTTACGAAAGCTAAATCTAAAATAGTAACAGTTTTGTTGTTTTTCTGTTGGACTCTGCAGCATTCTCTCTCTAATATGGGAATTTGAACTTTCACATAATAGTACAATTCCCAGTTGTCACTCTTTCTAACAACAGATAGACATCTCTATTCCCTTTTAAAGTCAGACCAAATGGTCTAGAGCAGACTTGCCCAATAGAGGTTACTTCAGCATTCTCCCAAGTGATTTTTAATTTTTCTTTTGCAGAAGATTTTATTACTAACACCTGGTGCAAAATCACCTACCTTAACTGACAAGCAAATATCCTTTACATCTATTCCAGTCAAGATCGTTGCTATGCATTCTTTATATTGTCCCTGTGAGGCCCATTTCACCGCCCTACTGCTAGCATAAGTTTCTCCATTTGGTTACTGAACCCCCTGAGGTTAGCATTCAGTCATTTCCACTGCTTCACACCAGCTACAACCACACCAAAGAGGACTATGAGGGACACTCAGCAAATACCTCCCTCTGCTTGACCAGTGTAGGAAGAGCACATTCCAGAGCACTGACATGATCTGGTTTAGTAAAGTTATAGAAAAGCACTGGAACAGGCTGCCCAGAGAGGTTGTGGAGTCTTCTTTGCTGGAGACATTCAAAACCTGCCTGGACAAGTTCCTGTGTGATGTACTCTAGGTCACCCTGCCTGGCAGGGGGGTTGGACTAGATGATCTTTCGAGGTCCCTTCCAACCCCTAGGATTCTGTGATTCTGTGAAAAGTTTATTACTACACCTTATTCATAGGGAGAATAAAAATTGTTCTGTTTTTCAAAACTACCAGAGCACAAAAATGTGAGATTGATGAAGCTGGTTTCTTCCATTTCTTCATTAGTCAGCTCAGAAGAACGAACAGTCCCAGTTCTTCCAATGACAGCAAGTGGTGCCATGGTGCTTTCATAATGCCATGGCAGTAAAAGAAATGTTACATATTTGAAAATCTTCCATGAAAAGAGCTAAGCCTGAATACATAAGTATGCAATTATTGCACACATTAAGGACAACCAACCTGGATGATAAAAAAATAACACTGGTTGTGGTATGTCACCTTTTTGCAGGTAACTGTGCTTTAAGTTCATGCAGAGAAAATATTTCCCTACCTAGGCTTGCATTGATTTCACAAGCTTCCTGTAGATATCTATTGAAGTTTGCAGAATTAACATATGAAAGGTTTCAGAACGTATTACCACATATTCTAAATATAATCAGTCATTATGCATGATGTCATCTGAAACTAATTCAGTCCCCTTCACAGCAAGCCTACATTTTGAGCTCACATCATACTGGCCATGTGCGTTCCAATCTGTCCATATCTCCTGCCTCCTTCTTCAAAGGTCCCTCAGTGTCACCTTCCATGCTGCCCCTTCTGCACAGGGCACACTGTCCAAGTCCCTCTGCCAAGCTACTTTCACTGTAAATGTTTGCTTTCCATGTTGCCTGTAGGAACAAGGACAGTTAAAATAAGTCAAATCCACATGAGAAACATACACCTCCCTGATTTTCCTTCTACGACCTTCCTGTCTGTAACACACAATTATGGGTTTTTTTTAATATTAATTTACATCAGAGAGTAGGTTTATTTGGACCAGAATCCACAGACCGAATACTTGGCTTGCTTCTGACCACATGTATCCATTAACTAGCACAAAACCAACTTAATGATTAAAGCACCATACTTAGTTATTTCCTTTGCTACTAATCCTGCTGGTATTAATAGCAGTTGATGAGTACTTGACACTTTTAAAAAGCAATCTTCCTTATTAAGTAAATAAACTGAGTGAGGAGCCTCTCTTTAGAGACTCATTTATTGTAAATCTGGGCCTTCCACTGGATGCTTTTGTTTTTCAAGGTAAATGAATTGCAAGTATTATCCCACTGTTACTATCTACACCCTTAAGTGCCAGCATCAACAGATTCCATTGACAAGCTGTGTTTGGGTTTTCCTGCCCTCTATCAAATATGACAGTGCTTTAAAAATGTCCTCAAGTAATCTGAATTACTCACGGAAAACAGAAGCACTATAAACTTCCCACTATGTTGTCGATAATTAGTTCTGGGCGTCTTGTCCGTTATGCCTTTGGGCATTTTCTGCAGATGCCACCTAAAATTCAAAAAAATGTGCTTTCCAGTCAAGAATCACAGCAAACAGTCATGCCGGGGCAGTAACAAGCTTGCTGACAGCTCCACAACTCTTACTTACCCAAAGCAGTCCTGTGTTTCAGTAGAGTTTTTTCTCTAAATATGTTTCTCTTCCCACAAATAAGTGCTTGTAGAGAATATAATCTTGATGAACACAAGTCACACCCTCTTTAACAACATGTGGAAGAAATGCTACCCCATCTCTAAAGATTTTCTTCTCAATAAATGTTCTGCTGATATAAACCAACAGTAATTGTATCCCAGCAGATGGATATTCCACCATCATTTTTTAGTTTTCTACCTCTTCCCAGTGAGGAAAGTAGTACTAAATAGAGTGGAAGAGCAGCTTTTTGCCACTCATGCATGTAAGGATAGTAAGGTTTAAACATTTTTTTGGCACAACCAAAGAAGGCTGAGCATGACTTACTACAAATTCCATGTCACCCAGTCCAAGCTTACTTTCTTATGATAGTGGCTATACAAAGTATATCATCTTATGGTGTCACAATAATGTCCGAAAGCAAATTGTAGTGATACTTGCGAATTCAGGGATGTAGCATTCTGAAAATACTCAGGTTAAAAAAAAAAATCAACACATTTTTACTATTATATATAAAGTAGCAGCTCTTTAGATATGCCAACAAAGGTTAGGGCTCTATCCTGTTAGGTGCCCTATACACACCAAGACAGAGACTTTATCTGACCCAAGTTACACTCTGCAGTTAAAAAGAGAGAAAGTTTTTAAGAACACATAACTGTGATTTTACAGGTGAAAAAAGTGATGTATGAGATCCCTGATTAAGATTAGCAGCTTTAAACATTGATGATGAAGCACAGTAATCTGTACCTAGACACTAATACAATCAATGGAAACAGCAGTAACCACTTTGGAAAATCCACCACCTTTTATTCACCTTGAGGTACCTCTCAAATAAATTAAATTACTTTCCGAGTTGCAGAACGTGTCTGTGACTGAACCAAGGGTGCTAGCCAGATTTTGTGCCTGTGACACAAGCAGAAAGTCATTTCTGCTCCATAAACTATGTTAATTAGGCCTGTTTGTGCCTAGACAAAAGTTCTTTAGCCTGTTACTTACAGCTCCTCAAACTCTACTGCTTGCTGTTCACAATTTCTCTTCAGCATGAGTAGATGGAAAATATATGGATTTAGATTTTAAAGTGTTGACAGAAAACAATTTTGTATTTTGTTGCTCTAGTCCCTTCTGGAATACATTGGAAGCAATTCAATCTGTTTGCCACCTCTGAATCTTACCCTGGAGACTACTGCAGTAGCCAAGAATGCTTAAAAGAGGTTCCCTATCAAGTTACTAGTTTTGATATAAACAGTGACTCATTTTCATGAATGATATGTGCATTATCACCACAAAATCACCAAGGCTGGAAAAGACCTTTAAGATCATCAAGTCCAGCCTATGACCAACACCACCACATCAGCCAGATCATGGCACTAAGTGCCACATCCAGCCTTGCCTTGAACACATCCAGGGATGGTGCCTCCACCACTTCCCTGGGAAGTCCATTCCAATGTCTAATCACCGTCTCTCTGAGGAAGTGCTTCCTAATGTCCAGCCTAAACCTCCCTTGGAGCAGCTTGAGGCTGTGCCCTCTTGTCTTGTCGCTAGTTGCCTGGGAAAAAGAGCCCAGCCCCCACCTGACTACAACCTCCCTTCAGGTAGTTGAAGAGAGTGATTAGGTCCCCCCCAAGTCTCCTCTTCTCCAGGCTAAACAACCCCAGCTCCCTCAGCCTCTCCCTATAAGACTTTCCCTTTAGTCCCTTCACCAGCCTTGTTGCTCTCGTCTGGACCAGCTCCAGCACCTCAACATCCTTCTTGAATTGATGGGCCCAGAACTGGAAACAGTACTTGAGGTGAGGCCTCACCAGTGCTGAGTACAGGGGGAGAATTACATCCCTACTCCTGCTGGTCACACTGATGCAGGCCAGGATGCTATTGGCCTTCTTGGCCATCTGGGAACACTGCTGGCTCATGATCATCCGACTGCCAACCAGCACCCCCAGGTCCTTTTCTGCTGGGCAGCTTTCCAGCCACTCTTCCCCAAGCCTGTAGCATTGCCTGGGGTTGTTGTGACCAAAACACAGAACAGAGCACTTTGCCTTGTTGAACCTCATATAAGTGGTCTCAGTCCATTGATCCAGCCTGCCCAGGTCCCTCTGCAGAGCTTTCCTACCCTCAAGCAGATCAACACACCCACCTAGCTTGGTGTCATCTGCAGAGTTACTGAGGGTGCACTCAGTCCCCTCATCTAGATGACTGATAAAGATATCAAACAAAACTGGCCCCAAAACTGAGGCCTGAGGGACACCACTGGTGACCGGCTGCCAACTAGATTTGACTCCATTTACCACAACTCTCTGATCCTGGCCATCCAGCCAATTTTTTATCCAGTGAAGAGTACACTTGTCTATGCCATGATTCGCCAGCTTCTCCAGGAGAATGCTGTGGGAGACAGTGTTAAAGACCTCACCAAAGTCTAGGTAGGCAACATCCACATCCTTTCCCTCATCCAATAGGCGAGTCATATGGTCATAGAAAGAGATCGGGTTGGTCAAGCAAGACCTCCCTTTCATAAACCCATGCTGGCTGGCCCTGATCCCCTGGGCTGTCCTTCACTTACCATGTGAGCTCACTCAGGATGAGCCTGTCCATGATATTTCCCGGTTGGCTGACAGGCCTGTAGTTCCTCAGATCCTCCTTCCGGCCCTTCTTGTAGATGGGTGTCACATTAGCAACCCTCCAGTCGTCTGGGACCTCCCCTGTTGACCAGGATTGTTAATAAATGATGGAGAGAGGTTTAGCGAACTCCCCTGCTGGCTCCCTCAGTACTCTAGGGTGGATCCCACCAGGCCCCATAGACTTGTGTGTGTAAGTGCAGAAGCAGATCATTAACTACTTCTTCCTGGATTACGGGGGTGTTGTTCTGCTCTCCCATCCTTATCTTTCAGCTCAGGAGGCTGAACATCCTGGGGGAAGCTGGTTTGACTATTAAAGACAGAGGCAAAGAAGGCATTAAGTACCTCAGCCTTTTCCTTATCCATGGTTGCAATGTTCCCCCCCACATCCAGGAAGGGATGGAGATTCTCCCTGGCTCTTTTTTATTGTTAACGTATTTGTAAAACTTTTTTTGTTGTCCCTTACATCAGTGGCCAAGTTGAGCTCCAGCTGGGCTTTTGCCTTCCTAATTATCTCTGTATGACCTAATGAGATCTCTGTTCTCCTCTTGAGTTGCCTGTCCCTTCTTCCAAAGCTGGTAAACCCTCCTTTTTTTCCCAGCAAACTCCCTGTTCAGCCAGGCTGGCCGTATTCCCTGCCTTTCATCTTGCAACACATGGGGACAGCCTGCTCCTGGGCCTTTAAGACTTTCCTTCCTGAAGAGCATCCAGCTGTCCTGGACCCCTTTGCCCTTCAGGACTGACTCTTAGGTGACTCTCTCAACCAGTTTCCTGAACAGGCAAAGTCCACCCTCTGGAAGTCCAAAGTGAAGGTTTTGCTAACCCCCCTCCTTACATCAATAAGAACTGAAAACTTAACCATTTTTTGTTTGTTAAGCCCAAAACGGCCTCTGACCACCACATCTCCCACTAGTCCTTCTCTGTTTGTGAACAGATCTAGCAAGGCACCTCCCCTGGTGGGCTCACTTACAAGTTGTGCCAGGAAGTTATCTTCCATAGGCTACTTCTTCTCTGTTGTGTTATATTTCCAGCAGACATCTAGCAGGTTGAAGTCCCCCACCAGAACAAGGGCTGGTGATTGCAAGACTTCTGCCAGCTGCTTATAGAGTACTCCATCCGCCTCCTGATCCTGGTTTCAGATTCCCAGCACAATATCTCCCTTATTCACCTTCACCTTCATCCTTATCGATAAACACTCGACTTTATCATCACTATCACATTGAGCTCTACACAATCTAAACAATCCCTAATGTATAGAGCCACCCCACTGCCTTGCCTGTCTCTTCTGAAGAGCTCCTATCCATTCATTGCAGCATTCCACTCACGACAATCATCCTTTACTATTAAGGAATTTTATACAGTCTAAATATTGCCAATGGCTAAACCAATCAAAATCATTTAAAAAGCGAGGAAGCAGCAGAAGGCAAATTAGGACACTCTTTTTAAGTGTGTCCTCTTAAGAGTATCCAGATGAGTTATCTCTAACATGACATTCCTTATGTTATGGGTAAGCATGATAACAGTCTTCTTTAGAAGACTGTAACAACTATTTTAGTAATAATGTTTATAATGATATGCAATTAGTTGTGAAGTCAAGGATACATGCAATATATAGTCACAAAACACAAGCTACTGCCTATGGAACAAAATGTCAGATGGAGAGATCTGTAAGATTCAGAACTGGTTTCAGAGAGTCATCTTGGCAACTCTGACTACGATTGGCTGGAGGGAAACAGAAGAAAGGCCACTATTGTTCTAGTTCATTAGAGACACTTAGCACTAATGCTTGAGATGTCTCAGAAGAGACTTAAAAGAACAGCAACAGAAAAGGAAAAGAGCCCAGCTTATTACAGCTGAAGGACTTTTCAGTAAAAGGCAGAAAGTGGTCTAACAGAATGGGATGGTGTTACCACCGATGAGATGAAAAGAAGCTGACAAACATTTGAGCCAAAGGGCAACAAATTCAGGGAGAGCCTGAGGAATGGTTGCTTAAATTTGATTTTAAGCTTGGAAAGAAATCCTGCAGCTTGTTGAGGGACATGGAGCTTGGCACAGTCAAACCAGGATCAATTTCCACAATTACTGAATCCACACAAAAGGCTCCTGTACTAGCTCTGTAATAGAACTCGCCTGCCTTAGCTCACCACTACAGCTGCCCAGGCACACAAGACTCACTGGAAATCATCAGAGTGTTTTTTGAGAGCCACAGAAAAGAACTTAGAACAAACTCAGAAGTTCCCTTCCTTTTTCTTCTTTTTTTTTAAATTAATTTAAATTTTTGTTGGTTTGGATTCAGGTTCAGTGAGAACAGCAACAGGCAAAAAGCAAGTTTCAAGGAAACGGCCTGAAATGTGGAGAAAATACTACACCACTTCCAAAGAAACAGTATCAACAGCTTTTCCATTTCATATATTTGGATGAATTTCACTGAGAGCTGAAGCAGAAAGGCATTCTTCAAAAGCTTTTACCCAAATCTCTCCAAATTTGGTCAAAAATATCTTTAATCATATCATGCCTTAAGAAAAAAACTCAAACAAAAAACAAAACAAAACAAAACCAAAAAAGAAACAAACTCAATTACCAGCACGCATTTTAAAATTACATATCTAAGTTTCATGTTTAGTTTTTCATTTTGCTGCACAGTGGTATTCACACTAATAAAGCCAGGATCAACAATTACTGTTGGTGGGGTTTTTGTCTTCTTTCTTCCTCCCCAAAAATAGGACTGGTCAAGGCTACACTGGCCAAGTCTGAAAGACATTGTAAATCAGCTCTCCTAAGGCAGGAAGAAAGGAATGAGGTACACTGGAGGAAATGAAGCAGTCATTTCAAAATAAAATCAACAAGATGACACAAGCCAGAATTGTCACATGTCATTGTAAGCAGAGCCTGCAGGAGCAGCTCTGTCACTGGAGTCCCAGGCAGATGCTTGTGTGAGAGGAACACACTGCATGGACAGGTCACAGCAGGCCATGTGGCTCCCCAGGGGGAGCAATTGATGGCATAGATCTAACACAGTTCAGCACAGCAGGACCATGTCACCACAGGACAAGGGTTCAGAATACAGCTATGTTGTCTTATCTGGCAAGTTTTATTTCTAGCTGACAGAGCTGGCCATTAGGGTCTCCAAAGACGCAAGTCTAAAGCTTCTTTGATTTTCAAAACTGTAAATGCTTGCTCTAATCTCAGCTTGTTTAAAAAATAAGCATATTTCTATCCCTGGTCTATCCTCTATCTTTCAAAATAATCTTGACAACATACACTGACAGATAGAATTGAAAGCCTCATAAATGTTTTTTTTACAATCAAGTTATTTTCACAGTCAGGACAAACAAGTACTCAGAGTTGACCTCAGAGATCTCTCTCAAACTTTTTAAAGGATCTCTGTTCATTTCAGCCGTGAAGAATAGCACTGCCCTGGCTACTAGGGCCAAATGCAATTACTCACAGCTGTAACAACTCTAGTGGCAACCAGTGTGATGGCAAACCACTAATTCCAGGCCAGGGCTGTGGCCCGAAAGCTGGGCACAGCCTTGAAGGAGTCTCATTCCTCTGAAGAAAGTACTAAAAACTTAACTAGACCCCGCAGGAGCCAAAGAAAAGAAAGTGCTGACCATAACCCACCATCCTATTGCTGCTGCTTCTCCCCTTGTCTCCAAATCACAGGCAAAACTCCTCAGACACTCTACAGACAACAGCACTTCTGGCCAAATCCTGTGACCAGGGTATCCCCCCAGGAGTCTGCATAGCCAACAACTTCTGTTTAAAATTGTGGATGATGGCAGAAAGGAAAAGAAAAATAATCTCTACCAAAAGGTTTTCTCTCCCACCAACTTTTCTGATATTCAGTATTCAAACACTGGCACCACTTACTTCTCAGAGTCTCAGTCCTTTGCAGATAGGACTACTGTGGGAAGCAACAGGTAAGAGGTTTTCTAAGGCTGGCAATGAAAAAAACCTGAGATTGAATGCTCTAATGAACTGAAGAGTAAACCATACACAGAGGAGCCCAGAAAAATAATTATTAGATGTCCAGCTTTGATTTTCCACTTTTCAAAGCTGAACACACACAGCATGAGCGCTTTAAAAGTTTACCCTGATTCAGGTTTTCTGGATATACCTAAATTCAGACACAGTTTTTTGAAGGAAGTTATCAGAACATTAAAGGTTACTGCCTCCTCCTTGTTTCTGAATGTCAGAACCATCTACATTAGAAGATTTAGGTGCAACACAGGATTTTAATCCAGGTGCAAAACCACCTTGCTTATATAGGAGCGTGCCAGATAGAGCAGCTATGTCTCTCAGCACCAGCATGCATGCCAAAGGAACAGATCAGGTATGAAATGGCATAAATTACTAGAAGATCTAAAAAACACCTCAGACAACTGTTTTTTTGACAGGATAGTAGGTATATTTTCTTCTATGATATCTTGCAGCTACTGCAATCGTAGGATTCTTCCAGAGAGCAATTTTACTGACACATTAAACCCCTTGAGTTTAATCCTGAGCACTAGGGCAGTGAAAACAATCCTCTGAATCAACCAGACCACTCATATCCTACCTAAGGAGAGGACAACTCTCTGTCTTCAAGTAGCAAATAATTTATTCCATAACCTAAATACCACACTTGCATTGTTTACAGTAAACCAGTTTTAATATTTATCTATTTGACATTTCCACTGTCATTACATCAACTCTACATGCTCTTACCTACAGTGACAGTCTGCCATAACTCTCCTCTTCTGTAGCTACTATTTTAATTTCATTTTGAATATGTGAGCACTGAAGAGCTGCTGTAATGGGATCGCATTATGCCAGACCCAGTAGAAAACAACAAAAACAGTCACCATCCTAAAGACTTTCCAGGTCAAAGTAACTTGCCCAATCTTTTATTTAGGTTTAGTCTCTGTCATTGATGAATCCCATTTACTTTACCTTTTTAAGATACTCCAATTTTTACTGATCTTCTACTATAGTTTTACTTTCCTCAATAAGTATATTTTTTGTGAATTGACCATGTATAGGCTCTGCATACCCTTTCAGCAAAACTCTTAGAAAGATATAAAATTAAGATCTCTAAATCATATCACTGAATGGGATGAGACTAGAGGTCCCTTTACCTCAGCAACTTGTAATAGCAATCTAAGTGACCGCCTCAGGAAGACTGGAAACCCTTAGGCAAATAAACCATGATTACAGCTTCATTGTACAAGTATTTTCAACATATTAAGCATCTAGTAGCAACCTTCCAAACCGGTGCAGCTATCTTACTGTACTTCTTCCTTGCCACATAAAAAGTAACATAATGTAACACTTCATCAAATGTCTTTCCAAGAACAGAAATGCTACTTTTTTCTTTGTATTCCACTCCTCTTACACATACAAAAGATTGAAATCAAGTAATGATAGCATGAACACACTTAACTCAGTCTAACATAATACTATTTTGACTATTATCTTCCAGCCTGTAAACATACTGTCTCCCTAATCAGTCAAGGATACAATTCAACCAAAACTTTTACCTGCTCTTTAACATACGATTCCCTAAGTTCCTCCTTTTGCCAGCTAAAATGTATCTTGCGTCATTGTTTTTGAATCTAATTGCTAATGGTTTTCATCTTTCCCCAGATATTATCCTTAATTTTGTTCTTCTCAGTGAGTGCCAATTGTTACTATATTTTGCATATTTCCATGGTATCTGCATGAGGGAATAGAGAGGATCTAAATCTGGTTTTGGTTTTTTGTTTTTCTTTTTGTTGTTATTTGCTTGGGTTTTTGTTGTTTGTTTTTTTTAATATTGTAATTTATGTAGAAAAAAAGCAATAGCTACTATTATTAGGTACTCATACAACATAAACAGAAAATGGAATAATGGACTTTTCTAAATAACTCAAATGAAAGGCTGCACATAAGAATGAGTTTCAGCATAGGCTTTAAATGCCTGCCAGTCCCTTTGTACAATTTCTTCTCACTGTTCCACATTTCTCATTATAGTAAAATCCTTTCCTCTTTTTCTGCAGTCTACAAGTGATGTGAAGTCACTGCTATATATTGTCTGCATCCAAACCTGTTTAGATATCAACTTAGACCACTTTCAAAAACTTCAAGAACAATTATCTATTTTGGAGAAACTATGATGCTTTGAGATGTTCTACACGCATTAGTTTTCATTCACATCAGGACTCTGAGACTGGGGGCTTCTCAGGTCAGTTCTGCTACACAAACAATAAAATAAGCCTCATTTCTTTCTACAGGACATTATAAAGACAGGAATTAGCCTGTATGGCTTAATATGGGGTCACTATGGAGTCTCATCAGGAAAGATCCCATAATATCAGGAGGAAGAACAGATTATAGATTCAATTCAGAAAACGTATTTGAAGATTCACGATAACTGTAATGTAAATAAAATTTTATTTTTTTCTAGTAACCACTGGAATTACTGTTCAGTCTTGGTGAACAACTGATTAATCCTCTGGATATTACAGAACAGGTACGAGGGCTCACAACTGAAAAGACACTGCTGGATAACATCCCTAAAAGCAGCATACTGTCAGGAAGCCCATGCCTGGGTATAGTTACAATTAAATGTGAACATCAGGCTTCCTGGGTCACTCTAGAGGATTTTGGTCCATTTCTGTTCCCCACATAGAAAATGTGTCATAGAAAAATGCATCACAGAAAAGAGTCTGACCAATTCCTAACATGTCAGGATTTTTTTCCCAGCTACACAATAGTTTCTGATTGAATTTCTTAAGTACTTGGACAACCTCTTTGTAGATGTTTAATTGCTACCATCTACACCTAGGCCCAGAAGAGCTTGAAAAAACTAATCACACAGTGCAAGAGTTTCTCTTCATGAGTTAGTACAAGGTTAAGGAAAGAAAACTAGGATATCTTACCTTTATCCTATATTTGTTCTGGATGATGATTTGTATGGCCATAGTAAGAAACCCTGGAAGGCTAGGAATACAGAAGTTTCTTTTGCATAATATTACTGCCTAGTGGACTTCAATGAAGATGTTAAGAGAGAAAACAAAACAAAAACAAAACAAAGGCACATCCTGTGTCAGGAAGAGCAAAGTGTTTATTACTATCAAGATCTGGAGGGAAGACTAGTTCTGAAGTGCTCAGATAGAAACAAAAAGTTGGCTTTGTCCATAAACTGTATCAAACCTCTGAAAATAAACAGGTCTCTTCAGTCAAGCAAAAACTAATTCACTATAAAAACAGATTAAGGGATCAGGTACAGGATTTTCTCATTGTTCTGAGTTACAATATCTGGTAAGGTATGTGAAACAACTAATTAGTTTGCAATTGCAAGCAGAGCCAAATACCAGGACTATCTGTCTACTAGAGACATCTCAGCCTTTTTTACGATTCTCAGAATTCAGTATGTACAACATTGATGATGTACAAGGGAAAAGGAAGCCATCTCCCTCACAATGCAGGGGGTCACAACTCCTATTTCAAGTGGTTCTGTTCCAGGGAATCCTCTTTGTTCAAGAGGGCCTTGATAAATAAGTCTTTAAGACTGTCTGAAAAATTCTTACTAAGTCAAAGAAATATGCATAGATACTGAAATATCTTGGGGCAGAATGAAGAAGCAAGCAATTCTGATAAAGTGAGGGGTTGTCTTCTCATCTCTTGTTTATTAGTTGCTTGCTTTATTATGGCCTTAACCACCTGTATGACTAATTAATCCATGAGGAAGGGAGAAGAAATCTTTGTGTACCAGCCATGGACTTCGGGGTTTCAAGATATACTTACGCATGAGCAAGCTTTCCGGGTGGTCCAGAGATCCTGAATTAGAGGGTCATTCAGATGAGTTTTCCCTCTAGAGTCTTGTGTCACTAAAGAAGGTTAACTGATTGCATCTGAACTGTAAGGTAGACATTGCAAATCTTTCAGATCCATAAACCACAACAAGGATGAATTCTAGGCAACATGGTTGATGCCATCATTCAAAATTTGAAACAGTAAATAGTGTAAAATGCTAGAGATCAAATATGTCCCTGCAGTCCCTTTGCTTCTTTGAAAGCAACAGGAAAAAAAGACAAACCTCTGAACTTTAAAAGCATCTCCACCAGCAGGTGCAAACATAGATGATGACTAGCCTCCTCCTGTGAAAAGAATCTTTTAAAAAAGAAAAAAAAAAAAAAAAGAAAATAAAAAATAAAGAGACAAAACAGCCAAAGGGATTGCAAGGATGCTAAGCTGTGTAGATTTATCCGACCTAATACATTTATGAAAAGAAAGGTCGATAGATCTGACAGAACTTCATGATGAAGTCTTACTCAAATCTCAAGGACAATAATGGAAAACTAGAGCAAAATTATCCTAGTGTTGTCAGCAAATCTGTGAGAAGCTTCATCCAAAGCATGGAATGTCTCTTCTGGTTCTACCATGTTAAATCTGTGAATGGTAGTGGCTGATGACAAAATAGCATTGCACTAAAATATGCTTCTTGTCACAATTTTTGATGTTTGCTTTGGTTTTCTAAGGAATGATGACACAGAAGCCCTGTAGAATTTGCCTGAGAGCATTATATGATGTGGAAAGTATCACATAGACCATTGATGAAGACAATCTCAGACAGATGTCCTCAACTGTTACGTGGATCACTCAGAGGACTTAAGAAAGCTAAAATAATGTCATCCATACAAGGCACGGCATATGTTGCAGTGCCAGCTACATTTAGTGTAACCTAGAGACATCTAAGGTAGAGAAATTACTTGTTTGGAACTGTAGCTAGTAGTAAAGGAGTTTTTAACAAGTTACCTAGGCAGATTTTCTAACAAAAAATCTATCACATAACCTATCACTATCATTTTTAAAAATTGGGATGGATGCTTTCTTATGAAATGCTTCAAGCATGTCTTTTCCCCACAGAATGCATTAAGGGTGGATCTTCTAGTTGATTCTCTCAAGCACTGCAGTCAGGCACAGGAGCAAAAAAACATGTTAAAAAAGCTTTTGCAGGAGTTTGATGTCTTCCGCCTGCTTTTTTTGGACATAGCCAAGGTCTGTACAGGTGTATGCCAGATGGGCATGGTTACACTGCTTGTGTTGACAACTACAATATTTCCAAAAGTTTTCTTGTTTTTCTTGGACAGCCTTCTAGAGAATGCCTAAGATTTCTGCCATGTATTTCATTAAATCTTGGAAAATTTTTAACTTGCCTGTAGAAGCCAGGAGAAGATGAGAATATTGCAGCTGGGATTGGATGTCGTTCTGCTGGAGTTTGAGGTTTTTCTCCATTCTGTCAGATAGCTGGTGTTGGAGAAACAGAGTTGTATGAGAAGATTTAAGGCACACTTTAAGCTGTTTTTAACAGTGGGCAATGCTGGCTTTATGGGATAACTCTAAGCAGTGTAGCTGAGGAGTGAGAGCAGATGGCAGCTCAGCCAGGACCATTAACAGAATGAGCTGCATGGGGGAATACACAATAGATGGGACAAGTTCCCGTGGAGTCCTTACTGCAACCTCTGGGTTTCTGGAAGCTAAGCTGCAAGAAGATAAGAGTCTGGCAAAAGGAAAGCGGAAAGGTGCACCCACAAGCAGGAGAGCAGTGATTCTTTTTGTGAACTGTTGGGAACACCAGCCCGAAATCAATCCTCCCAAGCATTTACAATTAACATAGTAGTATTCAAAATCCCTACTGTCTGAATTCTGTGCCACTTTGCTGTTTTGTTTTTTTTTCCTAGGCATCTCCAGACACTTAAATGAAGTGCAAGATAGTAATTCAACATTCCTTATCCTTCTTGGTCTAGATTTGGGGGCAGATTTCCTAAGTCACATCCAGTAACCTTCACAGCTGGCTCATTTTCCCAACCATCTAGCACGCTTTGGGAGTTTTTTCTCTATCATATTCTATAATAAAGTCACAGTTTTCCCTTTGCCAGCCTATCTGCAACTTCTATAAACATTTACTTCTTAAAAGAGGCCACGCCTTGGCAAAGGATCATGTCCTGACCATTGCCTCTGAACAAAACCCAGTCATTTATACTTTTCTAAGTTTCTCCAGAAATATTAACTTGGATATGCCACCACAAATCCAGTCATGAATTAATATACATTGTTTCAGCATTAAGGCTACTAGTTGAGTTCCAGTTACTCTAGTTATATAAAAATAGAGAGAGAGACAGACAATTTGAATAACAAATATAACTCCAGAGCATTGACACTGGTTTTAAGATTAATTTGCAATACAGGAAAGCACTATATGAAGGCAGGCACCATATGTGCTGTCCTGGACATCTACACAGGGAACCTAAAAAGAACTTACTCCTTTAAGCAAGAAATGAGCCCATATGTGCAATCAACCTTCTGTCTCTTTCCATACACTGGCAAAACCAACCCATGTCTATGACACATAATTCTTTATATCCCAAACTGGTGTTGACACAAATGGAAGAGAAGCCTCATTTGACTATACTTATTAGTCATAACTAAAGAGAACTGAGGCCTCACCGACAGAAGGACTACAAACTGAGGTTATTAAAAAAAATTTCCCTTCAGAACATACCAAATTTTCATGAATTTTTACATGAAACAGGCATATTTTTTTTAAACCAGAGAGAAAGCTTCTTCATCTATATTTAATCTTCAGTTTCTAGGATGTCAGAGATGCATAGAATATAACTTAGTTCTCATTAGTTTTGTGTGCATTTTTGTATAAATATGCCAAGAATCACTGAAAATTTAGATAATTAAGTGCTCACTGACTTCAAAATCCAATGTATTAGATATTACTATCCATAAAGAAGTATCCATCATGTTTATCCATATGGAGCCTTTATTCTATTATCTTGGAGAGTAGCAGAATTTTTCTCCCTTTCTGAATAGTACCCCTAGAGGGATTTTGGGTTCTTTGTTTTCTTTTGCATAATTGGGCAATTGCTCAATTGGTTAAGCATTCAAGTAGACACACTTTCTCAATACAGCATCCAAAGTTTTACAACCTCTCCTCTTAATAGCTTCTTGAAACCTAAAGGGGTTTTGACAGTTGCTGAATCCCTGTATTTCTTAGAAATTTATTGCAGCATTTCAAAGTTTTTGGATCTCCTTCTGCACTTTTAGAGGACCTACAACTTTCAAATACATTTACCAAAATGGAACACTGAAAATTCAGTGTTTCACTTTAAACTGCAGATTTCCCAAAAACAAACCTTAAGCTGCCAAATGCAACCCTGCCTTAGCCAGCTTCTGATGTTTTCATGAGGATATGGCTGCCAAGATATGTAAATTGAGTCACTTCTTTCTGTCTTTGTCTTCTAAACTAGAGTCCAGATTCCAATTTCTCATTAAATTTATGTGTAGGGCTCTTCCCTTTCCCCAAAAAAATTATGACCAACTCCCTCTTTTTTTGGATGGTTTTCCTGTGTTTACTTGTTCCTGACTGAACTGTCACATCAGAAGTCTATGCAATCTACACTCAATTCTTCTAGTATATTGTTAACAAAGCATGTAATGACTTGGTGTTTATCTGCAAGTTTTCTCATAATGGGGTCAATAACAATGCTATTTACTGGAGGAGAAGGAATGCATTCCAGTTTGATGCTAACATCCACAGTGGATCAATTGTTCAAGCTGATAATTAAGAATAGCATCAGGCCTCTGTGCTATTTTTCTTGGCACATCACACTTCACAACATTCCTCAGTGGATTGTGGTGGAAGCTCCTAAGAACCTGTGAGTGTACAACTGGCTTTCCTCTCCCTTCCATGTGATGGCCTCTTTGATGCTTGTACAGGGATTCTTACAGAATAAATCTGGACAATTTATGATCTTCCAAGCTAAGACTAACTTCACCTTCATAACTTTTGTTGATAAGGTCTTTTGCAGATTCTTCTCAGGAAAGTTGAGTAACAGTGCACCAGTATTTGCCATAGTTTTCTTTGATACGTAGGTGATAATGCCTATTTATCCACTGACTTTTCCTGGTCCCTTGCTTCATTTAAGTCAGTAATTTTATCATTTATCTTGCCCTTGTGTGCTTATGTCCTTCTTTACAATTACCTCACCTTCAGCTACAGCTTTCTCACGTTTTTAAGATGTTTTTCTCTTTTCCTGGTGCTCAATTCTTCCTTTGTCAGTGTTCTGGAGAAATAGCACACACGTAGCGTCAGCTGAACACATTGCTTCTCGTTGCTTGTCACTCCTGTTCTGCACCTAAACCTTTTCTTGCTTACTCTTGGCAAATACTTCAACTCATGCAGACTTTGCAGAGAGAATTTTTCTGGAGGTATTAGAGCATCTTCTCATCACTGTCTTCAGCAGCAGTTTCAGCTTCTATGTTATTTCATTAATGCACTCCCTCCTAGCTCATCCTTCACAGTTAATTGTAACAGTACAAACTCACAATGACATTATTGGAAAGGCACAACACACTAGAGCCCCAGCAAGTGACTTTGCCTTGCAGCAACGGCTTGTAAGAATGAACTCAAGGGTAGCTGGATAATTCTGCTCTTTACGCCCTCAGGCAAGGTAGACACTTAGAAAGCTTAGACAGCTCATATACGTAAGATACTTGCATTCCAAAAATTTCCTTGGAATCCATTTGACTAACTCAAAGACAGCTCAAATCCTACCATTTCTCTCATAGTTCCCACCTCCTTTCCAAGAGAGAAGCATTTTTTCCCCCTCCCCTCTCTTATCCACATGCTCAATGAATATGAAGATTTTTCCTTTCTGTTAAGGAAAGATTTTTCTAACACTATTTTTATTGAAGTTGACTAGGTAGAACTACTCAGACTTCCACTTTCACAAGTCATTTGCAAAGCTAAGCAGTATATTGATATAATTTATATATTGATCTTAGATATTATCTGCCCATAAAATTTTAAGATATCTGCAAATAATGTGCTTGCACTTTTTAGTTATCAAAATAAGCAAGTTATGGATTTTTTTATATTTGTGGCATATTCATTTTATATCTTGTAAGTCTTGATAAATTAACACTTACGGTATTTTCTTGTCTCAGACAGAACATCTGAGTTCAGATGCCAGAGACTTCTCAAGCTTATGTATCTTCAGCACAAAGCTAGGCATGACTTAGTGCCTTCTGCAAAAGCTCTTTTAAGCAGCGTGTAACTTTTTCAGAGCACAAAAGTGACATGGGAAGATAAGCCCCGTTTTCAGAAGCGCCTGGAGCATTTGGAGTCTGCTGAAAGACAGCAGCTGTTATTCACCTGAATAGCTTAGGCACATTCACAATCCTCAATGCCAGGCAAGGGTTTTATCTATGAAATTGTAATTGCCTGTTTCTTTATTAATGTAATCTAATTATTACTTTCACTGTGCATTTCAACCTCAACAGCAGACTGAGATACCCAATTTCAGGTGAAAACCAACTGATGTTTGACAATGTCTGTCAATTCATGGATGTGCATTTCACAAGCTTGGAGGAGAGATTACCATATGAGAACCACTCAAGCCAACATTTAACAAGTCTCCTTCACAGAATCTACAGGCAATTAAAGTACTGCTGTTGATTTGAATAACTTTCTACTGACAAATTGGGTAAGGCTGGGTCAGGGAGAGGCAAGACATTGGCAGAGGTGAGACATAGTTTATTTTCAAGAAATGACTACTTTCCAGAGCATCATCCCAGACCACCAGCAGAGCCCACATGACAGGCCAGCTGCCAGGCACAAGGATGCTGAACCAAGCCTCTGGGCTCTGGAGGGATGAGGTCAGGCAGAGGCAGAGCATTCAGATCCATTTGTTGTTTTCCAAAAGGCTGTTGGGATCTCTAGGCTATGGTTAAAAACTTCATTTTGTTAATCCTATTGTCTTGCTCTCCAGTCACATCATTCCTAACAATTTATCTGGTCAGCTCCCATAGTCAAGGTATTTTTCTGTGGTGAAAAGATGGATATGTTAGATAGATACGTTATCTATAGATAGATTTGTTCCCTGCTCTGATTTTGTGGTAATTTCTTTGATCTTGGCCTGCCTGGATATTTTTAACTCTTGCTTATTACATGATCATGTGATTGCTCTTTGGTGACAGAAGGTTTTCCAGGTGCTGCTGCACAAGGGTGTAAATTCTCAATGCAGTTTGTCATCTCTATTTCTCATACTATTTAATTCCAGCAAGACAAGTGGTGTAAGGTCCTTCAAAGACAGCCTGCTTTACACCTTTTTTACACAGACATCTGGCAGTTTGGCATTATCACTGCTCCTGCCTCATGCTTTGATTTAAAATCTTAGGGTGAATATTTACACTGATTCAGAAAGAGCAGAAATACTTTTTTTTATTTTTATCCAGAAGTGCACAGCCTCATCTATCACTGTGATACTGGCTTTTATCCATTGCTCACTCTGCAGTCATGTTTTACCATCTGCCCACTGCTAACCTGGACTTGCTACATCTAATCTGTGCATCACCACCACTCTCTCAGCTAAAAAATATAAAGGATTTGCTTGAATTAATTTAATTAGGAGCTACACCATTCAGGGAGCTGTACCAAAAATAACTTGATTTATGAGTTGGCAGTTTAAGTAGCCCCTTAGCAGCATTTAACAACTACTGCTGATGTAAGATGTCTCTACTGATTTAGGACCATCCAGGTTTGAAGTGAGTCAGGTAGTTCCAAGCTCACATGCGTCAGAGCTGGCAGCTCACTTCTAGAGGAACAAATCTGAGACAGAGATTTATAACCAAAATCCAGTTAAGAGACCTAGAAAAAATTCACTGTCAAATCACTTTAAATAAAAAAAAATACCCCATATCCACAGTTCTATTAGCATTTTTTGCCATAAACACCAGGCGAGTATGGAAAAGTACATTTTAGCTCTGTACATGTTTTACTTGCTTTTCCTGTTAATACACTGAATTGTGTGAGAGATTGAATATATTGTTGTTACTTCATTGTTTTAAACACAGTTTAGCTGCTAGTTCTTTTCAGGACATCCACTGCAGTGTGCTTTAAGATGCAAGAAAGTGAGGAACAACTTCTGCTTCTTCAGTTTCAGATTGGGCTCACTTACCATGATCTTTTGTTATGATGGAAAACAAAAGGGACAGGTGAAAGTTGCCAAGTGCTGACTCAAAGACCGCAGGATCAAATCCCACTGTCACTCTGGTGATCCCATGACCATAAGACACTCAGGGTAACATTTACTGAAGTACATCAGGAAAAGTCAAGCACTGTAATCCCAAAGTCCCACACATTTTTCTTCTGCACACTCTCCCCAATGCATGTCACTAATTTTTTCACTTTGAACTCAGGCCTTGATTGCTGCAGGTAGAAATCAAAGACTGAACTCACACACGCTTTGCAGAGGATTTAGCCTAGATGATGAGAGCTCACAACAGTCCTCCACTACCCTTTTCACAGTGACCCTTGTACTGCAGACATTGACCTGCAACTGAAAGAGAAACTCCAAACAGCCAATGGACAATCCACCATATGTGTACTCATACCTGGGTTTTGAGCACTGGGTGTGTTCTCTGTGAGACAGAAAGACACCCTTTCACATACACAGACCTCAGAGTACTGGGCTTCCAGTACTCTCTGGTCTGGGAGTAGGGGCAGAAGCAGGGTCCTTGGAAAAGTGGGGTTACTGACATGGGAAAGGAATGGGCACCTATGGAACGACTTCAATTAGTACCTGCAGAGACCCAAGGCTGGGGGAGAAAACTTGCCACCACAACTCCTTTAAGCATGGCAGGAAGAAGTCAGCAATAACAAGTGCACTGTAATAATTCACTCAGGAGCAAGCCGAGATTCCATCAGCTCCAGCATGTTCCTGGAGGAATATAAGTCACTCCAAATGAATCAGATGCTTTTGAAAAAAAACCAAAACCTGAAAGTAAACATTTATAGAGAAGATATATCCTATACAATGTCTGAAGAAAGAAATAGGCTTAAATAAATTCGGGGATAGGGACTATTATCCTTGTAAAAGCAGGAACAATACCATCTCCATGCCCAATGGGCAATAAAACACATTATGGAGCAAGGCACCAAGAGGCCAGAGTGACTTGGGAGATCAGGGGATGAAAGGGATGAATGAAAAGGCCACTGTGTATGAATAGATGCATCTGTGCACCCTGAGGATTTTATAATCTGTTAACCAAACTGAGATTCTGGAAGAATGGATACCAGAGAAAACAGGGGCAGAGAAAGAGAGGAGCAGGAGAAAGTAGATAGGATATAGTGACTGAGCAATTCTCCTGACACCTAAAAAAGTCTGGGGGGAGGAGAAGGGGGAGTTGTACAGCTTTATACCCACATGGTGGTAAGCATCAGTTTTGTGTTTCTTGTAGCTAGTCCAACAATAAACACATCTGAGCAAGAACTAGCCCACGTGACTGCAATGTGCACGTGTGCTTCACTGAAAGAGATGTCATGTAGATCAGAGATAATTCATCTGATGTGGCATTTGCCTGGGTAACCATGCAATTTTCTGTGAACAGCAAACTAAACAACTGTGCAAAATCCATAGTTCATTGCTCTCTTCTTCCCTGTGGCTGAATCAACTTTTTTTTTTAATGAAGTATTTATTTGTTCCATTCATATTTTTCCCTTTTTTTTTCAGCTGGTCTACCATTTATGAATCTGTTCCATAGATGAGTGCTCACTGCAATTCATTCAGATATTTTGCATTCACAGGGATGCAGAGAAGACAGACACATTTATAGACAAAATAGATCCAATAAGCGTGCTGGAGACAGAGATGGCCTGAAGTCTCTTCAAGGTATGCAGAGGCAGTCTTGCAGAGAAGCCAGACATTAGTGGGCTTCCTGGGGGCTGCCATCCTATAATTCATCAAGGAATGCATCATAGACCAAGTAAACTCAAGTCCAGCCTAATCAGTTCTTCAATCTCAGTCCTCAGTTTTGAGCATGAAACTCATGTTCCCTGTCTGATACCTTGTGTCTCATGCATCAGCCATGCTGCCTTGGGTGTGCTCTCCCTATCTCTCATTTTGGGATTCTTTATGCTAGGCATAGGTTGTCAGCTGTCCTTCAGGGAGTACATGGGCTGGACATTTTTGATGAGTTGTGTTTTTTTTTCCCTATAAAGATTCTGTAATTCAGTGAGTGATTCAAATTATTTTTGGCTTGACAAATTTAAGGATTCATCATGATGTGATGCTACCTTTCAATTTCTTTTCTTGTCATAGCATACTCTTGCTTATGGTTTCAAGTGCTTAATCACAAAACATAGTGTGGCGTGCAGATTGACAGCACTATAGGATTTATGATGTTTTGCTGACTTGAATGTCACTTTATTTCTCACTTAAATACACACATACAGAGACCTCTGTAGCACTGAAATGATATCTATGACCACACACACGGAGATGCTTGAATTTAGTGTGTTTTTAAAAGCCTGCTTACCAGGTGGCCTTATTTTCTCTCTCTCAAGAAACTAGGTACACATGCATACAAAATTCTGTCTCACATACTTTATAGTAAGGTTGGTTGGTTGTTTTTAAGTAATTAGGTAACATGCTCATTGCTTATGCAAAAAATGAAGGTGTGCACATGTCAAAGATTTTCAAAAGGAATATCCTATAGGAGTATATTGCATTTGGGAAGTAGCGGGAAAGAGAATAAACCAGACATTTGTCTGGGTTGTGGTTTTTTTTTGCAGTGTAGCAGTTACACACTTGGAAAATTACTTTGACTCTCAGAATGACAGTTCTGCTTCCGTACAATAATTCACTGAACTCTATATTATTATCAGGGAAAGGTTGAACCTGATGATATTCATAAAACCAGAGATCCACTGTTTTGAACCTTACCTGTGACTCAAGCACCATGCAGGCTCATCATGTTCAGCACATGGGAGTTCTTTCTGTTGCAGGAAAAGAAGCTCCATGCATTGAGCTGTGTGAAACGGGAGTCCATTTCTTTGCCAGCAAGTCACACAGTGGATATAGTCTTATGTTATGGAGCTATACCACAAAGGAAGCCCATCCTACCCCACTGCTGCAGCATGCTGCATCTTACCTGCCATTCCCAAATCTCTCATGCATCATGTACACCAGCTGAGGGTGCACTGGCATGAGGCCGGGAAAAAATAGTCAAGTGCCATACCTTTAGTGAAAGAACAGGACATGGATGAACAAGTCCTACACACAAAAAAATGACATTGTAGGTCTACATGATGTTCAGCTGTGATGCCTCTGGGCAATTTGCCTCAAAGATGCATTAGAAAACACTGATCAGGATCATTATTGTGGAGCAGCTAAAAGCAATGGTCAGTGATCCCACTGAGCAATTCTGAACAAAGTTGCATTTAAAAGCTTATATAAGAGCTACATAACCCCACTATTTCATACACAGCAGAACTTGTCTGAAATCCCACTTTCAGTGCAGTAACTCTGCTCTTCAACTTCTACTCATCTTAGACTCTGTAATGCCCTAAGAATAATTTCAAAATGTTTTCCCTGTATTGCAGCAATACTAAGCCCTAATGGTGATTATACTAGAGGGACTCCCATCCTGTGTAAAATCCGTATTGAAATCAAGCACAGCAGATCTAGGCAAAGTTGGATAAAGTTCCTCTGTTCTTACCTGCAAGTGCAAAGCCATTATTTGCAGAGGGGAGACAAAATTTTGTTTGAAAACACAAAGTTTGTGTCACAATAGGAGTTCAGAATTTTGCAGCAACACCAACATGATAAAAAGCAAACTTGTGATTTGGAAAGAACAGATCCTCAAGTTTAGATAGGCCTCCACAGTTAAAAAACAACTTTCTGTCTCACTTCAGAACTTGATCATATTTGTTCTCATTTCCTAGCTACTGACTGGATGCCTTGACAACATAACAAACCTTTATTTAATTTTGAAGGTTTAGCATGTCTTATAACAATAACCATACCACTCTCCATAACACAAAAAAAAACCCCAATAAAATAAAATTGCTTAGAAGGGAAGTCCCATTTGTGCTTCTGTTGTTTGGCACCAATTATTCATCATATGCACTACTTCTGGAAAGCCTTTAAGCTCATAAACTAGAAAATCCATCAGTATCTGTGAAGTTATCCTACAGGTATCAATTAGTTGACTTGAGATACAAGTTAAACTAGTGATTTCCTCCCATGGTGATGCCCAGAAACCTTTTGTCATGACATTCACAAAACCACCCTACACTTATAATGGAATGAAAGACAGGAAAATAATGCAGACAACATAAAATTAGGCCCCCCTGCTTCTACAACCTTAAAGACTCTCCTAACCCTAATTCTTAGAGAAACTAGGGATTTTTGGGTGAACAGAGGACCAGCAACATTTGGTGCTAATGCAGGTCAGCACCCAGTGGGGTGCCCCACTCACAGCCACCAACAGAGCACCTCCTACACGTAAGGAGCCCAAGAGGAGGATTTTCTGATCCCCTCCCACTAAGTGGGAGCCATGCAGTTTATTCATCCCGAAATTATGGAGCTTCAGCTGTGCACCTTTCCTGTGAAACCTTATGCAAGTTTGGCCCAAACCCTCCCCCCTGTGATAGGCTCATTTTTCTTAAATCCTAAGTTCTACCTGCTGTTATCCCTAGCTGTGCTTTTAAGTCACTGATGGTCTCCTGGTAACCTTTCTGTCCTAAAATCAACAAGGTTTTAGTTAGGCTTAAAAAATACACTCCAGATCTGCCTGGGTCCTCTCATCCTTTTCAAATCCTGCAGAATTAAATTTGATTGAAAACTTTAAGGATCTAATTGGCTAGTGAATAACAGCTGCTACAACAGTTTTAAACATGGAAGCCACCAGAAAGATAGACCTTTTGTCTTCACAGTCAAATAAGCAAAAGTTTAGGTAGTATCCATGGTACAGGTCTGAAAATAACACCACAACCTTTCTGGTACCTCTTTAAAAAATAGTAACGAATCTAAGTGCCATATTCAAGTTAACTACAATCATTCTTGTTGGTGCTAGGTCATCCTCTCCAATATAAGCTGAAGGTCATTATTTATTTCTTATTTAAGCATTTGAGAAAACTCAGATCTTTGCTGGCTAACTGTTCTTTTCCACTGCATATAGATGTATGCACAACAAAGTAATAAAACACCTAAGGCTCCATATGCCAGCAGATCCCAGCTTCTGTTAGGACTTCTCTCTAGAAACAATTAAGATGTATGAGTAGGGAAACGCATGAACATAGGACTGGGATCCTAAGTTAACCACACATTATTGACATACCCATTAATACTATATTTGCAATGCACAGTAACAGATATCTTTAATAATTGGCTTATAAACCTATACAACAAACTATGTTTTTATAAACCTATAATATACCAGATAACCACTTTTAACTGTTTTTTAAATGAAAGATTAGCAACTGTGACTTAATTTTTACATACTAAAGCTATGACAAATGCAGAAGCAAATGCTATTGAGTCCATGATCTCAAATAAAATCCAAGAGAGAACCCCAGGCTTTGGGTTTCTGTTTCCCAAACACTAAGAATGAACTTTTTCCCATGCTGTCTGAAACACGCAGATTTTTCCTGCCTTCAAACAAGGTGGTCTGGGGGCTCAGAAGGGAAGAGATGGATTAAATGTTGACTGAAACACTTAACAGCCTTCAGGAAGAAATACAAATGCCAGGTGCTGGCCTAAGGTTCCAGAGGCCTGTAACTAGTATACAATAAAATTGAAATATTGCAAATAGTCTCCTACTCTTTTGACAGATGTTGCAATGCTATTGCATTTTTCTCTTTTCAACACTCAAATACTTGTCCTTTGGACATTCCTCATACTAAGTTCATGCTTATATCTGTTGTTTGCAACAAGTCTCTAAGGCAACCATGGGGTTGGGCAAATAGTTTCACTTTGTACAAGATAATAGGTAATTCAAAACATCTAGTATTTTAAAAGCAAACTTAAGTCATCTACACGTCAAACATCGCAGTTGATTAAGAGTCCAACAAAAACGAATCAATGTGTCCAGCTAGACAATAACATCTTGATTCCAAAGTGCTGTAGCTCCCATTAATTTACAGAGTCAGGGCTGAATTTCAGGGGTGTGCAAAACCTCCTGCTGCCAAACACCCACCCTTTGTAACTACAGGGTGAGGAAAAGACTGATTAACTGCAGGTTTTATTGCCAGAGAATACACCTATCACATAGTTCCACCCAAAGTAAAATTTACTTCTGACCAAAAAGTCTTAGTGGCACCTCCATTGATAACAGGTGCATCTCACACAGGCTCCAAGTGGGGCTGACCCAGAGCTTGAGCAAGTGGAGAGACCACACAAAAAAAGCACGATAGTAAACTACAATCATCCCCAGTTGTTTAAAGCAAAGGTCTCTCTTTCCCCTCAATACAAGTCAGAAAGCAATGGCTTGGTCCTGGTAAAACATGAACACCTGTGATTCCCTGAGCTTGATAGCATGGGACTAATTCACCAATACGCAAAATCAACCTCTCTGCTATCCTTTCAGATTCATGGAAACAGTTCACAACACTGATAAAACTGATCTTTTTGAACACTCTTTTTTCATGAGAAAAGCAGCTCTTTTCCAAAATTTCCAGTTCCTCTACAATTTGCAAAAATATCAGAGCAGAATTAGGCTACAGCTCTTAGGACTTCAACAAATAAACCCTTAAAGTGTTCAGGTATTTGGGACCCTGGAGACAGAGAGCTGAATCAATAATGATCTCGCTCAGACTCTGGTGGTTGAAAGCAGGCATGTGCTGCTATCAGGGCTGAGTTGTGGCCAGCAGGCATCTCCTCACTCAGCACCTTGAGGTCAGCAAAGGGGAGCTGAGCTGCAGGTGGTGCCAATAGTACCACATAGCCCAGAGCACCTACCAGGTGATACCAGTGCTGTGGCAGGACCACCAGCCAGCCACAGGGTTTCCAAAGTCTTAGCAGCACTTCCTACTTACCACCTCCACTGCTCCCCAAGCTGCAATGAGCACACTGCTTTATGGTGTGCCTTGTGTACTGCGTAGCCGTAACGCCAACGCCGCTGCATACAAGATTATTTGAAGAGAAAGGATAGTTTATGAAAAAAAGTTTAAATTGATTGACATGTTTTGCTTGGAAAAAGGGGATGTTTGTTCTGCCTCACACACTGTAGGCCTAGATACTCGCCCTAAGTGGTTCTGGCAGTTTTTCCCTTGTAATATCCATTTGCATCGGTGGCTCAAGTACAATCACGCAACATGTTGCTACTTGGGATCTGAACAGCTTAAAAAAGTGCCTCTTCAAAGCTTTGCACATGCTCTTGGACAGCTTAAGACTTGATCCTGCAAGCACCCCACTCACCAAACAAGACCCCCATTGAAACTGGCTTACATCCTAGACTAAGAAGGATCAGGCCCTTGACATTTTCTTCCATTTCATCGTTTTCCTGCCTTCTGTGTATTCAGGTGTTACTAATTTCTAACTCAGCTGGTGCCTATGCTTAATGCTAAAACAGTGATCCCAGAAATATCTGAGAAATAGGATAACAGCAGCTTTGCAAGCCAGTTGCAACAATATCAGTAAATCCTACCGACCCCATAAAAGATACTATTGTCTCTGAACTCCAATACTCTGAAATCAAAACACACACAATGCCCAAAGTGTCTGCAGAGTAAAGAAAGGTCACTTAGCTTACCAGTAATAACACTGGTAACACCAGTTAATAACACCAGTTAGCATAGATCTTGCCACTGATGTCTGTTCCTTTCATGGGGGAAGCCCAGAATATGTTGAAAACTTGGGTCCATCATTGTGGCATCATGTGCCACTGTCTCCTCTTTCCATGGCAGCAGCATCAAGGGTGCAACATGACTCTTCTAAAAGTCCTTTTACTGGACTTCTCAGTACTTAGAAATCCAAGAGCAGAGGCAGGTTCTAGGCTCCACAGCAGAAACACCTCAAACTGTCACAATTTACTACAAGGTAATTTATCCCTCCTTCAGTGAGAAGTCAGCAGAGATATCATTGCAAGTCACAGGTCCCTCAGCATGAGGGGAACCTTGCACCACAATTATATGCAGATGGGGGCTCAATATTCTAGAGGTATGGCCTAATCTAGCAGTGCAGATTGCCTAATTCCACAGAGCTGCTCAACATACCAGCCTACATACACATCTGGTATCTGTTCTTCACAGGACACCAAGAACCACCCAAGTCTGATGGAGTCAGTTTCACAAGTAATCATGAACATTAAGCTCCTGAAATATTTGGACCATGTACAATGACAGTAGGCACAGAATCAGTGGCTGCATACCAGAACTCGCTGAGCAAGTGTACTTCAGCTGAGTTAAACAAAAGACCAAAATATTTTCACAGAAGTATTCAAGAGCTCCAGCAGTGAATAAGCTTTCCAATTAGTACCCCATAATGTCCTGGATAACATTATGGTCACAAAAGCCAACTCCATTTTAGACATCAGCATTGCTGAGGTGCCACATTCAGTGGCATCATTTAGCACCACAAGGACCATCAGATTGTCCTTATTCTATTAATGAAACACTTTGGAAAATAATAACCAAACCAAGTCTGAGCTCTATTACTTAGAAATCCTGAAGCCTGATAAGCAGATGGACTAGTAAGGTTAGAAAAGAGCAGATCATTACAGTCTCATCTGATAGCACTACTTTAGATAATGGCTATAATGGGAATAAATAATTCTCAGCTGAACTTTTTTGTTGTTGCCATTTTGAGGAAAAAAAAATAATGTGTGATTCCCTCACACAACAGAACAAGCATTAGCTTATTGTAGATTCCTGAGGATGTTTCTAAACCATATGTTACAGCAGGGTGGTTCCTATTGCTCAGGTCTGGGCAAATTCACAAGTCTTACTGACTCTTGGAGAGTCAATGTTCAAGTATGCATTATTTGCTCCCACTGCTCCTCCCCACATACTGGTTTCTTTTGGAAGGGTAACTGGTGAACAAACAGAAAAGGAGCTGTAACAGGTGAGAGAAGTGTCTTCTTCAACTTAGGCACCACCTGAGACACAAACAGGCTGAGAACACTGATTTAACAGAGGTGAGGTTTATTTAGTTTCATACTGTAAAATGCTGCCAACTACCTGCTATGTAGGTGCAGACAGACATAGATGTTGTAATAATTTTGCTCTCTGGTAAGTCTCAGCCATGTCATTGTAAAAGTGTATGCATTTCCTGCAAGCTCAGAGTTAAAAAAAAGAGTCCTGAACATACATGACAAGAAATTGTCCCTTTACATCCATATCTTCAGTAAAAGATACACTTATATAAATTTATATACACACAAACACATACATACTTAATCTCCTGTGAAATCTTTCTGAAAAGAATCAAAACAGACAGTTTTGCTTTAAAAAGCAGAGGGAAAGGAACCAGACTGCACCAGAGTATGGAAGAAAAATGGTAGTAGAGTACAACTGGCTACAAATTCTTCCCACATGAAGAAGAACAGGTAATGTTTCAGATCAGCTCTGGCATTACCTTGAGGGGCTTCTCTAACATCCCGCATTAAACCTATTGTCTTTGGAAAGAGACTAGTACACAGGGAGCAGAAAGTAAGGATGAGTGGCTACTCATCCTTTGCTCACTTGGGAAGTGATAAGTGAAATACATTATTCTGTGCCCTCCTGAGGACCAATATTTGACAGCATGGAGGCAACTCTTTCAGTACTGCCCTCAAGTTATTTAATCAGGGAAGTGGCTCATTCATCAGACTAATAAGAGCTCTGTCCCTAGAAGAGTGCTCCTCCCTCTTCAACTGTCTGTTTTCCTTTTAACCCTACATGTCATCAGGGGAGTACTTTAGGTGATAAAAATCACGTGTCTCATTAAATTCTTGACATTGCAGCATGAGCCACATGGTTTGTAGCTATTACTACAGAAGGAGCAAGGTCTCCCATAGGATCTGCATCAACTTTGCAAGCTCTGTGCAAATACCCTGTACTTTAGAAAGCATACCAAATGCCTATCTTTAGGTAGGTGATTTCTCCCTAGATGACTGCTGTAGCCACAGCTGGAGTCATTGTTCATTGTAGCATTTTTTACAAATATTTGCCTTTTTTCTAGACACTAGCAGCACGAACAGGACTATAAGACCCTTTTCTTTCAGTAGAGAACTAGTGTACCAACTGCTAGTTAGCCAAAGAGGTGGTACACAAGGGAATGTAATTATTTGGTTGAGGTTCTGTTTTGATCTTGCATGAATCTTGGTGGAATTGGATTGCTACCAGACGTGTTATTTTGAGCCTTACAGAACAATTTCTGGGTGCAGTTCCCTAACTAACCAGATTGACTGCTTGTCATGGACGTTTCCTTTTCTGAGACAGCAAGGATGTCCTGTGAATAAGGTTATGACAAGCTTTGCACAATGAATAAGAGTTTAAATTGGGTGGATTTACATCCACCCTGCCAGTTACTACAGTACCTCATTCTTGGCTTCCCTGTTTTTTTGGAGCACCTGAAGTTTGGAAAAAAACAAACCAAAACAAAATCATAAGCAGTTTGAGGACGAAACAAACAGCAGCACCTGACTCTCCACCTTCCACCTTGTTGTCAAGAGTGCTAGGATCAAACTCCATAAAGGTCACCAATCCTGAACAGAAGCACAGGGAGATAAATGCATTCCAAAGGACATCAGTATCCAGGAGACTACAACACCACTGTAGTTGGAGCTTCTGCACACCTACCAGGAGATCCACACTGACTTCAACTTAAACAACTATTTTTCTTGAAAAGCCTCTTTTGTGCATCTGAGGAATGGAATTATTGGCATGTCCTGTTAGAACGAAACAGAGGTACCATTGTCATAGAGCTGCTTTTAAAAAATTCCTAGACTGAAAGAAAAACAACTGGAGTCACAGTTGGATCAAAAGCAACTGAAGCTCTTGGGCTTGCATCCATTAGCTGGAGGTGAATTGAAATAAACTCCCCATTCCACAGAGCTTTGGCAATCTCTTGGGAACTATATTCACCTCCAAAGCTATAAATAAATAAATAAAAGCAGCAAGCCCAGACCTCCCGCACCATCCTACTTGATATAATAGTCCACACTTGGGTGGTCCAATTCATAAACCAGTCTCTCATGACACTGGAAAACACTAAATCATGCTTGTGAAGACTGAATATATTTCCCAAAAAGATAGGAAAAGAAACAGAATATAAGCAACAGTAAAAGCAAGTTAAGTGCTCAAGGAGGGAGCTGAATGCAAGAAGCCATTTAATATCAAACTTGCTCTGGGCACTCGATACCCCAGTGCATTTGGCACTTCCCCCCCATTTTTTGAAACATCCAAGCCTACAATAATATTGGCAAGGACAGTCCCCTGCTCCCCACTACGGAACCTCAATGACTCCAGATTTGCCAGGTGTCACACATCTGGTATCCTCTGTAAAAGAAAGATAAAATTTCATTGGACCTCTTCTTTCTCCTGCTGTGAGGGACCAGCCCTCAGGACCTATTGTGGGAAGTGGTGTTGAAACGCCAATTTTAAGCCCTGAAACAAAAGGACTGTCTGACAAAAGGACCACCTGATGCCTATAGAAATAACTGCACATGGAGACAATGGCACAGATAATGATGGAGGGGACAGAGGTCCACTCCAGTTGCTCAGTGGTGGTTTATCTCAACCAGTATGTTAATCATTGCGATACAACTGTTTCAGTGAAACAGGCCTATAAAAGGAGGAGGATGGTGGGTTTTGGGAGCTTTCACTGACACCAACCCTCCACCACTGGCTGACCCAACGCCAGATCCAGGACTGGTGATTTTCTGTTATCTCCCTCTCTCTCTGACTTTTCTTTTCCTGCTCCCTCTCTCTCTCTTCCTCCTAAAATCATTAGGTAACACAAGGCCTAACATGAATTTTTCTCAGGTCGTGCAGCTTGAACATATATGTATTGTGACTTTTGTGATCTAAATAATCAGCCTTTATAATCGCGTAGCCTGAGATTATAATCGAAGAATCAGTATTCTTTCTATAGTTTTAATTAGACCTCACCTGGAGTACTGCATCCAGCTCTGGAGCCTCCAACACAAGAAGGATATAGACCTGTTGAAGCATGTCCAGAGGAGGGCAATGAAAATGATGAGAGGGCTGGAGCACCTCTCTTATGAAGACAGGCTGAGGGAGTCGGGGTTGTTCAGCCTGAAGAAGAGAAGACTCTGGGGGGGACCTTATAGTGGCCTTTCAATACCTTCTTATAAGAAGGCTGGGGAAGACCTGTTCACAAGGGCATGTAACGATAGGACAAGAGGTAATGGTTCCAAGCTAGAGAAGGGTAGATTTCGGTTGGACATTAGGAAAAAATTATTTAATGTGAGGGTGGTGGATCACTGAAAACAGGTTGCCTAGACAGGTGGTGGAGGCGCCATCCCTGGAGACATTCAAGATCAGGCTTGATGGGGCACTGAGCAACCTGTCCTAGTTGGAGATGTCCCTATTTATTGTAGGAGGGCGTTGGACTGGATGACCTTCAGAGGTCCCTTCCAACCCAATATATTCTATGATTCTAATATTCAAATAAGAGACCTTGAGTTTCTTTTCACCTTAATCCAATCAAGGGGTATTACATGGTCCAGCCTTTCCTCAGACTGTAACATTTTAACCAGTCTCCCTGGAAGGTTGTCCTGGTTTGAGCCAGGATAGAACCAATTTTCTTTCTAGTGATTTTACTTTTCAGTTAAGCCCCTTCTAAGTAGCTGCAGTTGCTGAAATTAATTTAATTGCTGGCCCAGCATTAAACCGTGACAAAAGGCCAGGTCTGAGACTAAGGTTGGACCCAGCTGCACTTGGGCTCCTGTCTGAGGAGTTTAGAAAACAAGGGAGTCCAATCTGAGCGTCCCTGGGTTGCCCTACCTGGGTTGCGACACCTGCTGACACACACTTTCCAGAAAAATGCCAGTTGCTGAGGGGAAGTGCCAAAAGCTGCAGTGATCCCATTCTTTTACCTTATCCTCAGGCTGCAGATAGTACTTTTGCATTTCCCCATCACGATTATTTGAACAAGGGGGTTGTAATTCTTCCTAGAATAACCTACACCTGCAATATGACAGTGCAAACTCAAAGCATCTCCAAGACACACACAGAACAAACATTCACACATAACAACCTTGCCTATGGTTGCATGCAACTCTTTTTGGAAATCGTATTATACCCTGTTCCCAAAGTCTAGAAAATAACCAGAGTCCTAAACACTCAGATCTCCACTGATGCCTCACCTACAGCAGGCAATACATTTTCTTAAAGAAATAGAAAGCATCATTTTAGGAACAAAACCAGTAACATGCTTCTTTTAGTTCTAATTAACTGCTTAACTGGAGCACATTTAACATCGTAGGGCTATAAGCTCACCTCCCACTACCAGGGTGTCTAGCTAAAAATTGTTTGTAACATTGTAAAACAAAACCAAGCCTCAGTACATTGCACAGGAGGGATTAAGTTTATTCAGATAAAATAGGAACAATGAAGTTCATGTTCAGAGCTTGATTTTGCAAATTAAGTGGGATTTATAACAGCAACCCTGAGGGTTATGTACAATTTATCTCTTAAATGAACTCATGTGAGACTAAAGAGCCAATTATACACTTTCACCTGTATCACAGATCTGAAAGCAACGTTGCCTGTTGATCATTATGATTGCTCTCAACTTATTCCCTACCTGAGAGATAAAGCTGACTGTCACGGTTTGGCTCTGGGTTGGCAGTCAAACCAGTAACAATAATGCTCTCAGTCCCACCCCCCTCCCCCAAGGTAGGGAAAGAGGGAGAAAAATGAGAAAGAGAGGCTTTCTGGGTTGAAAAGTGAAAGAGATTGATTTTAATTATTAGTGATGTGAATATATACATATTTGTAAAGAGATGTGCAACACCCGATCCCCTCCCTCCTCCCCCAGCAACTCTCACCGCAACTCTGGACCTGGGAGTGCTGGTGGACAGCTGGTTGAACATAAGCCAGCAGTGTTCCCAGATGGCCAAGAAGGCCAATGGCATCCTGGCTTGTGTCAGGAATAGTGTGGCCAGCAGGAGTAGGGATGTAATTCTCCCCCTGTACTGGTGAGGCCTCACCTTGAGTACAGTTCTGGGCCCCTCACTTCAAGAAGGACGTTGAGGTGCTGGAGTAGGTCCAGAGGAGAGCAACAAGGCTGGTGAAGGGACTAGAGGGAAAGTCTTATAGGGAGAGGCTGAGGGAGCTGGCGTTGTTTAGCCTGGAGAAGAGGAGACTCGGGGGGGACCTTATCACTCTCTACCACTACCTGAAGGGAGGTTGTAGTCAGGTGGGGGCTGGGCTCTTTTTCAAGGCAACCAGTGACAGGACAAGAGGGCATAGCCTGAAGCTGCTCCAAGGGAGGTTTAGGTTGGATATTAGGAAGCACTTCCTCACAGAGAGGGTGGTTAGACATTGGAATAGACTTCCCAGGGAAGCGGTGGAGGCACCGTCCTTGGATGTGTTCAAGGAAAGGCTGGATGTGGCACTTAGTGCCATGGTCTAGATGGTGTGGTGGTGTTGGTCATAGGCTGAACTTGATGATCTTAAAGGTCTTTTCCAGCCTTGGTGATTCTGTGATTCTTCTCCCTGGTGACTCGCAGCTGAAGGGGGGAGCATCCGGGCGCACGGACGGGGCCCTCGGATGTCGGCTGTAAAGAAAAATGGAAAAAAAAAGAGAGAGAGCCAAAGAGAGGGCGATAGAAGTGACAATAAGCAGAAAAGTGAGAGAAAAAGGAAAAAGAGAGGCTTGACTTCCGTGATGTATTAACCTATACTGAAAGCCAAATAGAGAAAATATTATGAGAAGGGAATATTCTGATTTGCTGATCCTGCCTTCGGTCTAATCTGCTCCTCCATGGGGGGGAGGCTGCAGACAGTCAGGAGTGACCTTGGTTATTATCAGTCCACTGGCGCTGCTAAAAAAAAGAGTTCACTGAAAGCAAAAAAAAAAAAAAAAAAAAAAATCAGCAAAGAGAAAGTTCGTTTCACCCTAGCTCAAACCAGGACACTGACGCACCTCACTTTCACCTCTCCTTTCACATGTGCACTTCCTTGCCTTCCACACACACACATAATCCTCTGAAGATCCTTGTATTCAACGGATGCTGGCCTTTCCAAAGACCTCATTTCAGATGAGGTCTGAGGTGTCTACGAGAAAGCCTCTCCTTCACACAAATGCTAAAAAATATCTGGTTACAAGCATATCAGCTGCAATTAAAAGTTACATCATTCAACAGCATAAAAAGTCACCAATGAAGCTGTGCAGAATTTGGTTGCTGGAACTTCTGTTCACATAAATTTTACTAGAAGGATCAGGACTTCCCCTTCATGCCTTTCAGGTTCATCTGCCCTCAAAAAAATAGTGAAAATCAAACTTTTGGTACTCCACCAGAAAAAAACAAACATGCACTTTCTGTGCAAGTCATCACATCACCTCCTTAAATTAAAAGCATTAATCTTGCTCTCTCTCATAGAACAATGACTTTAGACTTTGTCACTGAAAATAGAGAAATCAGGGAAAATGTGGACTTCAACCAGTAAGCATTATACCTAAGATGGGGTTGAGCAGTCTGACACACAATTACATCTTGTAGCTCTACATGGGCAACTAAGCATGCAAATGAAGAAAAGAAAACTTCAATAAATCAAGCTTCCATGCAATAGGCTTCCCAACAAATTAGTCAGCCAGTGACTATTTCTGGAAACCCCATGTTACACTGTTAACTTTAATCACATTTAAGAATAGATATCCTAACAGCACCAGCAGCACCCAAGATATTTACACTAAACCATAATCATTAGAAAACCCACAAAAAAACCCAAGCCCTTAATAAACAAACGAGGAATATGAAAAAATTAAAACATGTATGATTTACTTCTCCTTTGTAGCACAGCTAACCCTCCTGCAGTGTGCAGTTTTTACTATCATTTCTTAATTTCTCATTGATTTTCCTAAAAATTTATCCAGATTGTAACATTCAGAGGAGTAGACTGCTATCAACCAAAATGCTTAGACACTGATAAGCACAATATATGCTTTCTGTATATGTAATACATATATGTTTAGTATTACATGTAAGTAAATACAGAAGAATATATACAATATCCTGTTCTCTATTCTATCAACTATGTTATATTGCAAAATAAAGATTAAGAGACCCATAGGCAGCTCTATTTGTTAGCAGTTTTAAGGATTTATGGCTGTTTTGGAAATATGATCAGAATAATACAGCAAATCTGGTATTCAATTTAAATAATGCATAATGTCATTTCATTGGGAGATGAAACCCATCAACCTGAAAACATTCTCCTCAGTATAACTCTTCATTTCAAAGACATTGAAGTGAGATCTAACTACAGCCAGTCTCATATTGTATCTGTTTCATGTAATACTCTGCACACAGGTCTTTATATTTTGTCTACAATCTAATCTAATGACCAGTTAAGATACAGAGCTCGTTTTTTGTCATAAGGAGAGGTGCACAAAATATTAATTAGCTGTATGAATTGTATGTAGGTATGATTATTGTGACTACATGTTCAAAACCCACTTACCCTTACTGCATATATTTCTTTTCTTCAGATTAAACAAGGCAGAGAAGCAGTTGAAGGGGGACAATAACTTTTGTTGAATCCTCAGTCTCTTAAACATCTGCACTGGACAAGAAATCAAATTTGAAGGAGAGGTTATAGGGAAGTAAATGGCAGGGCAAGTTAAATTGTTAGATGATATTCTATAAAGAATTATAAGGACATGCAGTCTAACAGATACTTTGTACCAACCCTCTGTTCAGGTAGATATGCCATGAATACAACTACACCATCTAGCACACAGGCAAGGTAAGCAGAAGAATGTGTTCAGCCAAGCACCAAACTCTTGGCTAGAGTGAAGTCAGAAGCTGTATTTTGAAAAGCAATGAATCTTGAAAGGTGGGAAAATAAAAAAAAATCTACATAATAGAACAGAGGGTCCAACACCAAAGACAACAAACCTCTGGTAACAGCTGACATCTCAGAAATGGCTCATAGCACCACTGGGCCACAAGAACAAGAATTAGAAGGCAGTTGCCAGCATAGCTGAGCAGCTAGGCTGATTTTGGTACTCAAAACTAATTCACATAAAAACAGAAATGAAAATTGGGGCCTCCTGATCTGCAGCCTGAGCACTAAGCATTGTATCACCTTTCAAAAACCTGGACAACAAGGAAAAGTTGTGTGCTCTGTTTGCACATGTACTTTCAGTGCAAACAAGACAACAATTACCACAACTGTAGGGAGAGAGAGACATTTATAACAAAAATGTATGTTTAAGTGTAGTTTCTGTACTAGCTCTTCTGCAACCTGGTTTCAAATCCGATTTGACCTTGTGGTTTGGTCTTATACTGCAGGCAGATGCAATTTCCAATGCCTCACATTTTATTGCTATGTTACAACCAGCAGCACTCTGCTGAGCATTCCTAAACGTATCCTTAATCATACATTAGAGCCTGCTGTCTCATGCACACACACACACATACACACACTTCAGACTAAGACTAGTTAATCTATCACTATTTCAGGGCTGGAAAGCAAAGCCTGCACTGAAGAAAACTTACACATTTTTTCCTTTCACGTCATCATCTCAAAGGCAGCTGCCCGATAAAACAGTGTTAACACAGTGAATACTTTGTTAATTTAGAAATACTAGTAGAGCTAACTCAAGCATCAGTCCTAGACACGCTGTACTCTGCTGCTAAAACAGGACTTTCCGATAGCTTGTGTTTACTGAAAGACTCGCTTAATGCATCAGCCCCTGTATTTCTCATGGAACCTTGCTAATAATAGTGAACAGGTCCAGAAGACTAGAGTCATTTGGGGTCATTTATCTAACAGTATTAAACAGAACAGGAATGTAGCAAAACGACTGATTGTGCCAGAACACAAAAGTTCATATAAAGGTAACTAAGAGTCCCCTGACTAGTAAGATAAATGAGAGGTGCGTTGAGGCATTAATAGGAAAATAGATTGCCATTTTAATATGGCTTGTGAGCACTTTTTCTCCCTCAATGATGACAGAGAGACTGTTAGCCCTTTTCTGTTTCCCCCCTTGAATCTAAAAAGTGCCCTTTCTTTTTTGAAAAATTTACAGCATATGGACTCACAGACATAAAATATTGTATGGTTTAATACATTTCAACTATATGCTGCCTGTACGCTGAAAAGACAAGAGATTGTCAGCACAGAAGTTTTAGCAGTAAAAAGACAAGAGATTGTCAGCACAGAAGTTTTAGCAGTACAACACACCGATACAAGTTAAACTCACCTACCGATGTCACACAAAGGCCTATTTATTCTAGTCACTTTTCTGTCTTGATGTCCTTTCTCACCTATATTCTAGCTGAAGAAAAGCCCTGGTTTCACGGCAGAAAAGTTACTACAAGGAATTAATATCTTACGTCAGTATAAGACATGAGGCAAATTCACTCTTCCAGATCCAGATGTGCTAGCAGAAAAGGTTCATCTTTAAAGGCTACCATTCCAGCAATTTATCACAAAGCATTCAGGAGTAAGAAATACATTCTTTCACTCTTCCCTTCTCCTCATTTTTACTTTGCAATGTTGATCTCAGGACCAAACCTTTGAGCTTTGGCTCAGACGTTATTTGGGCAGAAATCCTATCAACTTCGGCAGACATGCCATGCTTTGATGAGGTGCCCCTATGATTGACAACACTGCCAGTAAGTTTACTAAACCAAGCAAGAAACAGAAACCAGGTCTTCTGCCTCAAAATCCTTTGCTGTCACTGGTGTCTTGGGAAGTTGCAGCACAGCTGAGCCAAAGAAAAAGGTAGTCTGGAGAATGTGGAGGACAGCAGCAGCAAAACACATGAATTTGGAGTGGTGAAGTTGTGCATTACAATATCCTATGAAGAAGAAACTACTGGACATCAACAGAGGGTGCATATTTACTCTATTGCCCACCCCCTGCCCCCCTTCGCCCCCCAGCCTCATCTGTCCTGAAAAACCTCCAGACAGAGATGATGCTTTAGCACTGGAAATCTAACAATGGTCAGCTTGGAAGGTCAGAATGGAAGGAAACTGGCAATGTCAGACCCCCTTTTATGCTTTTTACCTGCAAACCATTTGCTCATTTCCTGTGGGTGCCCATTTTCTGTGAGAACATAGCACAACTTCTTTTGTCTAAACATAGCAAAAAAGCCCCAAGCTGAAGCCAACTCATCTTCACAGGGGGAAAGAGGAAGAAAGCACATGCAAGAACAGAAGGACATGTTGACTTTTGAATTTTTACTTTTAAAATAAACAATCACTCAAAACACACATCATCTGTACAACTGACAGCTAAAACTTTGTCCCTTATTATGAAAGAAACTAATGAAGTGCAGATGGCAGCCTCTGTATTGAGTTGGCTGCTTCATAAGCTGTAACTATGGTGGATGCGAAATGGATCACCTCATCCATCTGGAATAAAAATGGGACTATCACTTGGCAATTTTGCTCTATATAGGGCTGCAAAGTATCTTGCCCATCTCTACTCTTTGGCATGGCAGGGGTTTAACAATGAAATATAAAAGAACGCAGAGCCTAGATTATCTTTTATTTACATAAGTGATAAAATAACCACTGGAAAGATAAAACCAGCCCAAGTAATCATTACTCCTCACTGACCTCACGCTTAGGCACAGCTTGGAATGGAATCAGCTTTGGAAAAAGTAAACCATAATTAAAAACAAATGGTGACAATGCACAAAAAAGATACACCAATAACTAACTGACTTGTAGCTTCATTACAGTTTCCTAAGTGCCCTGAAAGCTTGAACCTTTCCTAAATAGGCAGCCAGTATCCAGTGACATACTCACCACCACTTGCCAGATTATTGTCATGTGTACATCACCCATATGCACACCCCCACAAAAAAACAAACAAACAACCAACAAAACCCCCAAAACAAACAAAAAAACAAACACAAAAAACCTGTGTTCCTTTTAGCTGCACAAACTACAACAAAATAGATTTCACTATAAAGTCCACAGTACATCATACAAAACACATAGTTAAGGACCATGGAAATTTACATAATTAGACTCAAATCACCACTGAAATAAAGTGACATTAGGCTTTGTGATATAGATGCAAATGATGACTTAGCTACTCAATGTTTACTTGTGTGTTTCCATTCAAGAAGTACCTCAGGGATAGACAAGAAATAGCTACCAGAGTTACAAAGCTAGTGTTTTAAAGCCGAAAGATTATATGGTGAGGACTCTACTGTTGGGCACAGGAAGAGGAACCACACAGAGAGCAGATGCACCTTATACTTTGGCAAGAATGCTGACTAGACAGTTTGTAGAAATCTAAAAACAACTTGCATCATGTATGACAACCAAAAGAATCTGATTCCTTCTGTAACTTCTGATGAGCACCTTGCTAACGTAAGTAAGAACCCCAAACCACCCAGATTGTTAAAAGACAACTGACTTTGCACAGATGTGGCCAAGAAAAAAAAAAAAAGCAGCTTTAAATCACTGGAAAAAATCCCCAAAAGCATACCAATCCAATTTTCAAATGTGAATCATTTACCACTATCCCATTACTATTTGTAGTTTCATTCAGTTAATCATCCATTGCCTTTCACACGATGGCAGAACAAGTAGAATAATTCTATACTTCTGCTTTGGCAGTATTTTGCACCCATTCTGGATGACTGCTGAGTTGAACACACCAACACTGAATTTGGCTCAACAAATTCTTACATAGCTGAGATATTTGCCAAAAAACCACAAACTCACATTTACTCACCATCAAATAAAGAGCTGGATCTGCAGAAACAGAAAACAGGCTGTATAAGAAACTACCCTCTTACTACCTTCTCCATGTAAGTCTTTACCATAACAATAGTGAGATTTACGTCTAGGCCAAGGGATCACCTTCACATCAGACTTACCTGACATTAATGTACTTACGTATTTTTAGTCTTCATCATTGTGACTGAAAACTGGGAAGTATGACCCAAGCGTACACAACGTACTGATCTCTTATTGAGACTGCAAAGAACCTAAGACTACAACAATGAGGACAGCAGACCAGAAACATGACAATGACATTACTGGAATCCCTAGAAAGCTACAGAGAGGGTGATGAGAAGCTGGTCGTTTTCCAGACAACTGCTGAATGAAGGAAAGAGGACTATAACCAAAAGATTTTATATAAGGCTCAGGTTGGCTAATTCCTGGGCTAAGTGTGAAGCACAGCCCTCCACTGCTGTGTATGTCCACATCTGGCCATGCAAAATCGTTTCTGAGATGCCAGCTTAAAATGTCAGGCTTTAAGCATGAGCAAGATCCTGTATGTCAACAGCTCCATGTTTACTTCATTATCTTGCACCCCACTCTTGGATAGATGCAAAGTAATTCCCTTTCTTCTGGGAACAGAACTATGTTGCATCATCTTTCATTTACTAGAGGATAAATGTTATGTAGGTGATTACTGCAAAACAGTAGATGCAGAACAAAGTTTTGGGGCATCTAAAGCTATCAGAGATCTTGCATCAATTAAGAAATACAGCAGAAAGCAAACCTTCTACCACCACTTTTTGGAAAAAGCATTTTTCTTCAGAGAAGTTCTATGAGTATCAGCACGGACAAAGGTTTGGCAAGCCTTGCTGCTGTAATTTCAATGCTGCTATTGAAGAATTCTGAGGTTAACTGCAGCTCTGACTTTAGGAAGTTTGCTTTAATCTTGCCTTGTACATGGCTACTTATTTTATGGACAAAACACTATTTTCCCTCTGACAGGACAACTAAGATGCAAAAGAAACCCTGATCCTGATTCTAGCAGCATTTTTATCTAATCCTCTGAAGTGAGTATTAAAGTCAAAGGTTTTGCAGTTTGCAGGATCATAAAGTTGGTTTTGGGCTTTTTTTTTTTTAATATTTATACTCAAATTGCCAGAATGTTACTCAGGGGAGGAGAAAAAGAGAGAAAACACCTGATGCAATTACCTAAAAATTAAGTTTGATATGTGACAAAAAAATATAGAATTCCATACTTCCCACCATGCCTCTTTAGGAAAAATAATCAGGTGGTCAAAGTGAAATCTTGAGCCTCACTGGCCAAGAAAAGCTAGAGAAGAAAGTAACAAACCACCATAATTACCCAGACACACTTTACAGAATGTGATATTAAATCTTTTCAGTACTTGGATAATAAATTAAAACGTCTCTGTAACGTATTTTCACTTTTATTGATCAGTTTTATTAACAGAGAAGGTAGTTTCTGTTCTCCTCTGCAATACCTGAGATACAGAGCAACCAGTATGACAGTCAGGAGATCTCTTAAAACAGTAGTACATAATTACGTACAACAAATTGCATACAAGGAGACTAGTTTAGAAAAGCAGCTAAACACCTCAAGTAATATCACTACCAAGTGATACATCACGTTTATGCATAGTCACAATGTGGTAGATTGCTGCCACCTTTTGGTTACAAATTGCAAGGAAATTAAATTTGTACCTAAAACATGCATACAAAGGAAATGCATGCTGTGTCATGCGGGAGCCTAGCATCTCAGAGAACAGTGAGGGGGGACAAGGAACATCATTTATACATTCTGTAAACTGCAGTGTGTGGCTGCATGTCTTGATATCTACTTACCACCTCCCAGCTTAAAATACCTTCGTATCTTCTATTGCTGAAATCAGCTCCCACTGGAATGCATGTAAGGGTTACTACATTATGAAATACCTTCTAAGATTAAAATTAAAACACATATTAGCCAAGAAAAAAGGGAAGAGGAGTCCAAGGTGATAAATACATCAGTAACTACAGTGTGCAGTTTGTACAGCTTTTAGTAGATTACCCCAGTGAGGCATTAGCCAAGATAAGGTTTATGTTTTGCACTTTTCCTTCACAACTGAAATATAAATCCTCAGCCTTTAAATCAACAGCAAACTCTCAACAAGTGTAGAGGGAACAACTACAATGAAGCTAACAGATGAGCACAAGACTTAAAAACCCCTTCATATCTCTGTTCCTCCTTTCTTAAGGCTATACAACCCAATCAAATATGATCTGAATGAGGCAGCAAATGTGTCTGGTCAGTGAGGACATGAAATTCATAGATGACTGCACATCACACTGAAAAGGCAACAATACCACATGATGGCTCTGAGTATGGAGGAAGAGCGAGATTTTTAATAAATAATTACACATGAACTTGCTCACTATCAGCAGAATGTCTCTTGACATCCTTCTATGTTTCCCCACCTCCCCACTTGTTTAAAAAGAAAGAATCCAGCTGCAGGCAACTGCTAATTAAATACTTTGGCTTTCAGCTACAGTTGGTGTATGCATGCATCTGCCATGCAATAAACACTGTTTTAAGTGTAATTGATGTATTTTCCATGCTCTAGGAGAGTGTATTTATGATGCAAAGAAAGAAAAAGCAAGCAGGGTCCAAGCCCCTGCCTCATTTTCACTAGAAAGTAAAAGCTGTAAAGTGTTTAAAATTAAAATTGTTTAAAATGCCTTTATTGCTTAAGGGCAGTCTTTAATCTTCCATTCCAATGCTTTGCTCCCAAAACAACATATTTACTAATGTTTTGGCCTTGACATTATGTATATCCAAACATGTATTTCAGTGCCTAGACACGTTTAAGTGGCTCATGTTGAGTATTTTGACTTAAATGAACCATAAGCAACATCATGTTCCATTCTCCCTGATTTCACAATCTGGGTTTCAGACAACAGATTTGAACAGAGGCAGATGAGTCAAATACCTGTAATGAGGTCGTTCTAAAGTTAATGAGTCATTTGTCAGACTCTATGTGCCTGGACAAGTGTCACTGAGCTATGTGAGCTTACATGTAACATGGATGGAACGAGATAAAAACACGACTGAACAATGACATTCAGACAAAGGAGATCTCTTGAGTTTGGTCAGTGGCATTAAAGGTCTAGTACTAATAAGGAATTAGCTTTTGACTGTAAAGTTGTAGTGCACTACTAATCAAGTATTTCATAAGTCTCTTTGGAACTTACGGTGAAACACCTGTAGAATCCTGAAATGAATAATAGTCTCAAAACAACTGCCCTGCCAAACTGGACACTGTGCTCTGGTGGGGTCCTCATTCAATAAGCTATCTGGACCCTGTTCTTGCAAGGGGAGCCCCTTCTTCGGTAACCACCTTGATAGATGGAACACTTATCCAATAAGGAACAGTAGGTGGAAAGAGGAGCACCGTGGAAGCAGAGTGCTGTTTTGTGAAGACCACTTTCCTATGTAAGGCCTCAGCACACATGTGAAAATTAGGGTCATTGCTTGGTCCCACTGGGAGATCAAATGACCACCTGGTTCCCCACTCTCCACTGATTCATTTCCAGAACATTCTCAGACCCATCACAGAGTCTGCATAAAGTAGGGTGAGCCTCACCCTGGAGAGGTGGGGCCAGGCAGCATAAAAGAGGCAGACTCAGAATGCTAGTGAATGTGGCCGCCACCCAAGGACCACAGCATCATGCTGAGGTTGTCCCTGTATCCAAGCCTGTTGATATCCTTTCTATCCCCTCTGTCTTCACCCCTCTCTGGGTTTCTAACCTTAGCCTAGGCACATAAGGTTAACATAAGTTCTAATTTTGCTAAGTTTCACCACTTGTAACCTGTTGTTTTGAGAGTACAATTTTGCTGAGTTCTGTTAGTTGCAACCTGCTGCTTTGAGAGTAATATTGTTAGCAAGCTTTAAAATCTTACTCAATTTCAAGTAAAGTTGTGTTTTGTATAAACTTCCTGGGTAATGGTCGTATTCTCAGAGTACTGTGCAGACAATTTCAGAGGTTAATCTCACCAACTGGGTTGTTAAAAGAGATTAAGAGAGGGTTAAGCCTGCCCCTGGGGCAGTTAGAAAAGGTTAACTCTACCACTACCCATCTGGTGGGACAAGACAACATCTTTCATGTCTTTTGCTGGGTACTGTTGAAAGCAGCTGTTCTCACAAGCAACAACGAACATTTCTATTGAGATTCACCTACATAATACAGTGAACTCTCTCCCTAAATACAATGCAACTACACATTTTCAAGTAAAAAAAAAAAACAACAAACAAAACCCCACAACACAATCACTGACTACATTTTCTTCTTTTCCTTTGTTAGTCAGAAGGGCTACTGACTGTTTCGAATCAGAGGCAGTTCTTCACAGTAAACATATGAGGGGACCTTAAATCCTCCACTGAGACTACAAACAGGCAAAATACTAAGACAAAAGGATATTAAAATTTGACAAAACTTTTGAACAGCATCCAGTAGACAGCACTCAAATCTTCTGTAACCAAGCCAAACCAAGAGTATGCTGATCAGCAATTATCTCTCTTCTGGGATGAAGTAAACAGACTTATCATATTACTTATTATTTGTTGCTCTACTACCAAGAAGGATTTACACAAGAGAAAAGGGCCATTTTTAGAATTAGGGAAAACAAATAATGTAGCATAAATCACAGTGTATTAATCTTCACAAACAACTGCAAGTGTTTAATTTTCCCATAACTGGCTGCCAACCAACAGCCCACTTCTTGCATGCAATCAATGTAATTTTATTATCTTTACCCTTAAAACTACGTGTCTTTATTCTGCTGTAAGTTACATCTTGAGATCAAAGACATCTTGATTTTAACTCTTCTCTAAACAAGAATAGAAGTACAAACATATATGTGGGAAGGAAGAGTAAATAAACTTGATGTACACCTGACAGCAAAATAGCACTGGACTAGAACAACAGGCTAGACCAGAACATTGGGGGTTTTTTGGTTGTTGGGGTTTTTGTTTGATTGATTTTTTGGGTTTGGTGGGGGGTTTTTTGGTTTTGTTTGGGGTTTTTTTTTTACCATAATGTATTGGAAAACAGAAAAGAAAAAACCTTAGAGGAGTTATCTAGATCACAGTTCCAATCTACAGCTGAGCACAGCATTACTAACTCTAAATCTTCAACAACTACCAAACTCCCAAGTAGTATCTCCTCCTTCTCCTCTTGTTTCAAGTCTGCATGAAAGACAACATCCACTACTGGTCCAAGTTACTCTACTATCTCCAACAGGACCACTCAGCACAGTGAGCCTTGTGAATATCGACAGGTAACTCCCAATTCTAGTATCACCTCTGAAAATGATTGTAAGATGCTAAATACTGGAATTGGTATGCATTTTAAAATAATTTAAAAATTACAGATAGAAGCACTGATAAGACATCCCAGTCTCTAAATTTGAATGACATTGATGTGATGGATGTACTATTCAATGGATAAGGAATTGGCTGAGTGTCTGCACCAAGAGTTGTGGTTTGATATTCAAACAGGGACCAGTGACAAGTGTCGTTTCTCAAGGGGCAGTACTGGGTCCAGTGCTGTTTAATATCTTTGTCAGGGATCCAGGGAGACCTTATAGCAGCCCTCCAGTACTTGAAGGGCAACTACAAGAAAGCTGTGGAGGGACTTTTTGCAAGGGCTTGTAGTGATAGGAGAAGGGTAATGGCTTTTAATTGCAAGAGGGTAGACTTAGGTTAGACATTAGGAAGAAATTCCTCACTACAAGAGTGGTGAAACACTGGAACAGGTTGCCCAGGGAAGTTGTGGATGCCCCCTCCCTGGAAGCATTCAAGGCCAGGTTGGATGGGGCTTTGAGCAACCTGGTCTACTGGGAGGTGTCCCTGCCCATGCAGGGGGGTTGGAACTAGATGATCTTTAAGGTCCCTTCCAAACCATTCTATGATTCTATGATACAATGAGAGTGCAAGACAAGTTTTCAAAAATGAGGGCATGCAAGAATTATGGGTACATATGGAACTTTACCTGGGTCCCCCTCTGTACTTCTACTACTATGTGCTGTAATATAGTGTAAATGGATTAGCATGGAAAGTCTTGGACATAAAACATATGCAACTTGGTTAAATTTTCACAATTTCAAAGCATTAAGAGGCAGACAACAGTATTCCACCTATGCATTTCATTAACATGAAGAAAAATACAAAGTGCTGATTACAGAGGACTTTGATAGAGACATCAAAACCCAAACACATAATCTGTAAATTACTGTACACAGTACTGTATACTGTAGTATAAAAATTAATACATGTGGACATATAGTCTGGGGACAATTTTTCACTCTAAGGACAGCTGCTGTAATACAGTAGGAAAGCAAACCTTTTGTCATTTCCAGTCAAAATCCAAAGATACAGGTTGCAACACTGGCCTGCGCTCATCACCATAGTTTTATACCTAGAAAGAGTAAATTCACAGCTCCTGTCTCTGGGAACTAATGTTCTGCTTTAAACACAAAACATTAGTCTCTGGGGGTTTTTTCCCTCCTCTGGAAGAAAATCTGAGATCTGACAGCATATCTAAAGCTATTTGTTTCTTGTAGTTTGCCACCTATATTCAGGGAAACTTAACAGATGGTTGAAAACATTCTTAATATTCCAGGAGTATGAGGTTTTATTGTTGGTCAGATTTGAGGTCATCTTACTAGCATTAGGAGACTACAGCTAGATTAGTGAGTATTCATTCTTCCAGTCTCAATTTGGTTTACATCATTCCAAGCACAAAGGGTTTTTTAGAAAGAGGTCTTATTGAAAAGGCATGAACAAAAGGATATTCTTGATTTTAAAATATTTTTCTATCATATTGCTCAAAACAGTAGAGCAGGTGGGGCTTTTTGCACCCAAAATACGTAATTCAGAGATTTTTATTAAAAGTTGAAGCAACATAGTTTACCAATCAGTATTCTTTGCTTGGAATAGGTATAGACCAGGAAAACTAACAGGTCTAAGGGATTCTTTACTGCACTAAGAAAATCCATGTGATGTTAAGACCATCTGCTGCAGCTGGATTGTTTTGTTTAGACTATCGTGTTTTAGGGATAAAGCTCTTTATTTTACTTTCGGACACGCACATATAGCAGCCATTCACAGAATTCCTACTTGCAGAAAATTACTGAAAGAAACCATCGATTCAGCTGCTTTTTTAAAAGCCAGCTTTCTTAATGACAGAAAAAAAAATATCCTGTTGCATCTTTATGTGACAAGAGAAATCCTTATGACAGGATGCAAGCTTAACAAGTCAAGGCAAGAAAGCATTAAGTGATATATCTTCATATATCTTAAATTTCAGACAAAGTATTAAATAAGACTGGTTTTCTATGATGCACTGAGAAGCTGAAAGGAACAGGAATCAACCAATTAATTTTTACTATTAAAGCCAATGTAGATTTAAACATAACTAACATATTTGTTCCCTAACGAAGCTAGTCCAGATTTAAGATACAATTTTAATTGCAAACTACTGGTATAATAACTTAACAGAAGCCAAGAAAACTATACCGTGTTGCGTATTATGCAATTTGGCCAAAACCTGAAAAAAAATCACAATAACTTCAGAGAAACTTATAAGTAATATAGTTATCAGAAAAGAACTTCCATGTTTCTGCTCCATCTCTTAAAGTGCTTTAGTAGATAGCATGAGATCTAGTATCAAACAATCATCTGTATGGTATGCCCAAATGCTAGGAAGTCTTCCCAGACAGAAATTTCCATCCACTTAAGCCAAAGATTAAAAAATGTTCTTCACTCCCACAACAGCACTCCTTACTCCAAAGTCCCTTTATTCAGCTTTAGTAAACTGTAAAATTCAAGCCAACACATTCCAAAGGGACTGGTGATTTTCTGAAAACCCTTCCGGTGTCACCTGACAGCAATGGAGGAAACACTCCGTTCTGTGCCCTTTTCTGACCCACCTCCTCAAGCATCAGCATCTACCTTAAGACAACAGCACCAGTGTAGATCAAGACTATAGCAGGACAAATCAAATGTAGACTAAAGCCCCAGATCCACGTGACTGCCACAGCTCATCAGTCTTCAGTTCAAACAGTCCCAACTCTAGCCATGATCTATGAATGTATGAACAGTTTGCTAATGTGATCTAACCATAGCTGATGTCTTCCTGAGCATGTGGGCTAGTTCCTAATCACAGAAACACAGAATAATTAATGTTGGGAGGGACCTCCAAGGGAGCAAGCATCTGATCCAATCTCCTGCTCAGTACAACACTACCAACACTGGATCCAGACCAGGTTGCTCAAGGATTTGTCTGGATCTTGAAAACCTTCAAGGACAGAGATTTCTTGGATCACTAGGAGTAATCTGTTTGAATGCTTGAATATGACCATAATAAAAAAAATCTCCCATTTCAGTTTATGACCACTGAGTCTCATCCCTCTGCTGTGCAGTTTTAAGTGACCTTGGCAACATCTTGGTACTGGAAGGCTGGTGTTAGGTTCCGCCAAAACCTCCTCTTTTCCAGGCTGAAACAGTCCAGCCCCCTCAGCTTCTCCTTGTGGAGTACACACTCCAGTGTATTTTGCCACGATTTAACTGTAACAAGTGATTTTCTTTTGCTCACCTTCTGTAATGTCTTAAAGATAATACAGAGACTCCAAGCAAAAAGAAGTACAAATTTAAGATATTTATATAGTTACATATTAAAGCAGACTGGGAACAGACTGCAGAAAAGGGTAAAATAACTGCCGGTTTGTCTTGGTGACATTTCTTTACAAACAAAATAAGCACTCCAGCTGGGAAGAAATGCATTCTATAGGTATTTGGAAAATTTATTAAAAAAATTATTGAGAAAAACTCTGTATGTCATATCCTGAAAGAAAGCACATGGAACTATCCAAAAAGGGGAGGGCCCTATTATTTCTTTAACACTTTTCAAGAATAACAATAAGAGCAGTAAGACTTGTTCAGAACAAAGTGATCAGTGCCTCCCAGCATGCCGTGCCAGTTCCCTCTATCTGGTACTCTAACAAACTGAAATTCATCCAGGGACACAGGCAAAAACTGAACAGCTTTAAAGAGACATGACTGTCATCTGAAACATAGTTTTAGCGATTCACTTTGATAACTTCGAGGTAAAAAACTGTCAAAGGTCCACTTACCTTTTGACCACTATGGAAAATTTAATTAATTCCAATGTATCCATTTGTTCAAAGGTTTTTTAAATATAAACTGATTTTTCCTTCCAAGGCAGAAGCTGTATCATGAAAATAGCAGATAATGCCTTTCTCAAACCCCAGGAAAAGAAAGTCAGAGTTTGCATCAACAACACATTACTTGAATCCATCAATTCCCCATTTTGTAAAGGTATGAATGTTACTACTTTCAGAGGAAATAAAGAGATAATGACATTTTTATATTTGTCTTTGAAAACTTCATTGAAATCTTACAATTTTGAAGCTAATGAGGTTTGTTTGCTTTGTTTTATTAGAAAAAATACTCAGGCAAGGTCTACAATCATCTGTCCATTATAAATGACTTACAAGAAACTCATGAAGCAATAAAATTAAAAAAATACAAATACAAACTATATCTGAAACACTTCTATTTGGCAATTTTATAACAAACTCAAAAAAGAAACAAAGATTACAGATTACTTTATAGGTACAGAAAAAGCAGTAGGTGAAGTGCTCAAGCAAAAAAACCAAAAAACCCAACCAAAACACTGCATTTTTTTCAAAAATAAAGTCACATCACTACAGATTTTATGAATAATACCCTTATTAAACAACCATTCCAGAACATCTTATATTAGTGGTGCTTTTAATCTGCACTTCATTTTATTTGATAAGATTTTATTTGTGTGTATAAGTAACATTTTTAACCCACTGGAGCTAAGCAAGACTCTCACGTCAGTACCAATGCAGAATGCATTAGTATTATATTAGGATATGCTCACTTCTGCAACCAAAGGGTTACTTTAAGTTTTATTATATTTAATAAAAATTTAGTGTAAAAACTGCTGGTCATTAGTTCAATGTAGTAAATTCCTCCCCAATAAGGAGGACTAACTCTGCAGTTTGACTGCATTTATCCATACAAATTTTACATATTAGTTCCTTTCAAGAGTAAGGAAGAAACTAATTTCATGTTCACTATTAGAAGGGAGTGCCATCAATTAATTATGGGTATTATTCATCCCTCTAAGATTTCTGGGAAGGATGTTCAACATATTTTTGTTCTTACAACAGATATTAACAGTAGTATATAGTCCCTTAGGTATGTAAAAGAAGGTGTTTTTTTTTTATTGTTAAGGAAGGTGCTTCTTTTTAAACAATTCTTCTGGCAGCACTAGTGAATTACAATATCCTTCAATATTATTTCTACCATAATATATACATTTTAACTTTCATGCCTCTAGAAAAACATCTACAGTACATTTCATAATATAAAAATATATTACAAATCTGCTGAAATATTTACAAGCAATGTCCTATTATCTATATGCAACATTTTTGTCTCCATACAAAGACTAACAGGTTAGACACATCTCTATTTGTCAGTTAAAAAAAGTCCATGGCTTCTTGCTTATTAAGCAAGAAAATGATTTTACTTTATTTTTCAAAGCCAACTTTGGTGCATAAAGGATTGAATTTCTAGATTTATTTTTTTTAAAAAATACCACTTTCTTTACATCTAGAAAACATTAGGCCAAATAAAAAAAGAATACTTTACAAGTGAATGAGGATCCTAAAGGGTCAAAAAAGTAAAATAAACCACCAGTAACACTAACTGCTTAAGTAGAGGTTTTTCAAAAACCGTCCATTTATATGGAACACGTAAAAGCAGATCTCATTAACATACTATACTACTGCTGAAAAGGGGGTCAGACATACTGCAACACTCTTAACATCTTAAACCGTACTATATGTATTCATAGTTGACTGGAAAAGACAAGCATTCCATCAACATTTGTTTAAACATTATAATCCAACATATTTTAGGTATCTGCAAAAGGACACGAGATTACAAATGACAAATGATTACTATCCACCTTAGTCAAAGGGCAACCCGATAATCCCTCGGTAGCTGTTTTATTGTCTGGCATGTGTTATATTTAGTTAACATTGACAGGAAGCCTAATAGCTTGTTAACAGTTGTCCTGGGAATTGTGAGTAAATGGTGATGGTTACTTTTTCTTTTCATCAAATATAAACTACTGTATTCACTAAAGAAAAAAGCAGCTTAAAGAAGCAAGCATGCAAAGCCTTTCAGTTGTTCCACTAAGTTGCCAGAAGAGTGTTTGCTCAGTCTCCCACTGTACCATTCCATGAAAATGTGGATATACAGTAATATATTAATATATTCCACGGAAGCATCAACTTCATTCACAGAATGTTTACACTAAGCATAAATATTTATCTAAGAAAAAAAAAAAAAGGATGGGATTTGACTAATGTGCAACTTTATTTCTAAATCCATTGTCAGTGACTAAGACTGCAGATGTCCCCACTTGCTTGTTTTTTACCTCTTCAACCTCTTCTGGGGCATTGTTCTGTAAAAAAAGATAGTACAGTGTTCCATAAAGACTCTAAGAAGTAAGTTTGAGTCAGCTAGAGTACACTAAGGAAATAATTACTATATAAAAATCTACTTTCATTACTTTGATTAAAACCAGACAACATTTTATATGGTCCCATATTAGCATACATTTCAGATAATTATTTCATATTTTCTATTGGAGTCATCATTTTAGCATGACATTAATTGCTGTCACTGAATTCTCTTAACCACTTTTCTCCCTTGCCAAGCTTTGGTCTTCAACTTTATTTCTTTGATATTGTGCAGTTGGTCCGAAATCCACACTGATCTATCCTGCTAAAAATAGAGTTCAACATCATGTGAGGGGACCTTAATTTTATTTGGGAGAGGGAGAAAGGGTTGCTCGTTTTTCTCAAGGACTTAATCCCAGAGATCATTAACATTATTATTTTAAAAGGTTATATTTTCCTTTTCAAATCAAATGAATTTATCAAGTTCTACAAAATTGATCAATATAAAGATGATTAACACCTAAATTAGATTATAAAAGTCACTGTGTTAGGCAGTTCTAAAACACACAATCCAACTTACTCATAACATTTTTGATTGACTGTTAACATCAGTAATTCATATACTAAAGTAAGCATTTTAAATAGTTGCATTTACAAAGACAGCAGACACAGTATGTTGATTTATTTTCATATTGTAAACCAAGTTTTCATTAATCTCATTAGTGAAATGCACTGAATATTAAAGGTGAACTGAAAGGCTTATCACATATCAAGACCTCAGAGTAGTGTTCTAGTTACTCCTTCAGACACTAGGTCACTGGATTTTAAGGAACAAACATAGAAACACTGAACTTCTGTTGTGGCACAAAAAACCTCTTTGTTCCAACCTATTTTCATGTTTTTTTTAATATAAGCCCATAAACGTGTATTTGGACATTCGAGAACTTAAGAGTGAATTAAGCATTTCAGATTACCTTTAAAAACTGTACACACACAGAACTGTGGGTACTGACAATTATGTGAACATAAGGGGAGGTGAAGGAAAAATCAGGAAATTATTAGAAACAAGATGGATTAGCAGCCAATCATTTTTGTCCTAAAAACAGAACTGTGAATGCAGCTTTAAGACAAGTAACATGTACTGTCCCCTTCTGGCCCCCACTAAAGAATCTTGTATTAAAAAATAATGGTACTTGCATACAAGTACAGATTTCAAGGTAATACTGCGTGTATTACAGTTGAATATAAAATATGTAAAGATAAATTTGGACTTTAAAAAAATCGGTATACAAACCAGTATGTGATCTTAACAGAAGTGATCTTTCAGGATTCCACTGTATGTACCTCCTTTACTAGAATTTCTGTACACCAAGCACAAAAAAAGTAAAATACACTTGGTAAATACACACATTCCCCATTTCTCAGTAACTAGAGTTCAGTTCAAGAAGTTAAGTAATTTTGAAACAGCTTAAGACCTCAGAACTTAACTCCTGGACGCTGACAGGATCGAGGCTCCCTGGTCTGGTGTATAATGCATTAACAATCCTGGCTTTCCAACGTCAAAAAGTTAAGCGAGGCTTAAGACTTTATTTAAGTAAATCACGTTCCAAACTTAGAACCTTACCTGTATATGTTTGGGTCCAGAAGCAAGGCAGTATCTTTTGGTAGTTTTGATAAATGAACTACTTTAGTTTTTAACTGATGTCGCTCACTTTCATTTACCCACACATCAGGCAGACTACAAATAAATAAATAAAATAAAAATATTCAAAAAGGATCAACCATTTTTCTTACCATAAAACTATGTGGTAAACTAGTACAAGTAACCTTCACATTTCACTGGTTAAAAAGTATCTTCACTGGAGGTGGGGGACAGACAGCCCATCTTTACACAATACTTCAAAGTTTTTAAAGTTCTCAGTGTGAAAAAGATACTAAACAGAATTTAGATTATTCCAGAAGAATATTAAACCAAACATACAATGATAATTGCACTACATTGTCCATTTTAACAATTTAATGTGAAAATGGGTAGCAGGAAAAAAACCCCGATCTTTGAAAATACTTTACTGGGCACAAAATTCTTTGATGCTCAAAAAGTTAAGTAAAGGCCAGAATGTACTGCAGGAACGGAGCTTCAAGTTGTATCAATTTGCTTGCTCCAAGTTCAAAGCTTTCCATGTCAAAATGCTCCAATTTTGCTGAAGTTAGTAGCTGATTATCTTCTGGAAATCCAGGCTATCACCACAAAATATTTTGGCTATGTAACAGCTCTCATTGTGAGATGGAATAAAACATTAAAGGACTTGTTGCTTCAGTGTCACTTGCAGTGAAACTTGGGGAAGATGGCTGGGAGATACCATACAAAACTGATGTACACTTTGTACACTAATTCTTGGAAAACAAATGCCCTGGTTTGAGCCAGGATTAAGCTAATTTTTGCCAATCTTGAGTCAAACCGTGACACCAAACACCCAACTTCAGAGTGGCTTATTGCATCATTGCTTCTTTTATGGAAAAAGCACATGGGGTTTTTAAGGGCCTGCTGAGGTTTTCAGGTAACACATCATCAGGAGAGGTACTGGGCTTGCAGAAATCATCACTGTCTTTCTGAAAACCTGTTTCTTGCCCATTTTCAAAAGTTCTCTGACCAAAGGAATTTTACAGACTTCTGCAAATTATTAAACTGAATCTCTACTTTTCAGCAATGAAAGTTTGCTGTAACTCAAATTCAATTTTTTGGGTAAGCCATACAAAAAATGAAATTAAATAGAGAACTTCTGTCCCAGTAGGAAAAGGAGTTTTTCCCATGATACTTTTTTCATTGAAGGTGGAAGAAAAAAGAAAAAAGGCAGGGAGAGGAAAAACCCAACTACCACCCAGGAGGCAATCCATATCTCTACTAAGGATCATGAAAGGTGAAAAAAATATTGTAAGAATTTTTTTTTAAATAAAGCCAAAATCAGGTATTTGGCAAACAACATTTGGGAGACGTTTTTAATAGAAGCTATATGCTGAACATGCTAAACAATACAAAAAGCAAATCAGAAAACTTTTCAAGGACTACTTGAAATATCCATAAAGACAACTCAGTTTGCTAAGAAGTGCTGACACAAATAATAAATTCCTGCTCTAAAAAAAATATTTAAAAGTTATTTCCCTCTTGTATAGCAAACAGGTTAAAGACTAGTATTTACTTTCCCTGAAAAAAATATTTAGTGTACAGATAGCCTGGAGCAATTTAACAATTTCTCAAGATGACTCAGAGTAGAAAAAGCTAAATTATTATTACTAGCTTCATCTGAAAGGCTGATGAACAGCTTAGCACAATGGAAAGCAATCAGCATGACTGCATTCGACTTTTCTAAAGTGTGAGTACATTCACTGTGTGAGACAGATGGATGACATGATGATACCTTTGCATTAGCTTTCCTTAACGGTAATAATCAGGATGAAATCACATCTACTGAATACTCAGTAATTCTAAACTACATCACTCAGTGCAGGAAATATACCCTCTACCTAACCCAACCAAGATGCAAGAAAAAAATAAAACATACTCTTTTGACCTGACCAAGCAAATCTACATTTTATTGGGGATGTCTTAACATTACTGATAAATTTATCTTCTCCAATGCAGAGACTCTAACATTGTATTCATCTGCATGAGTGAGAAACTCATTCAACTGTATTAGAAAAAAGTAGCTTTTTTTTAAGTTTACCTTTCATGTTCCCAGCATTATATGCTTTTTATCTTGAAATGCAATTAAATTACTTCGTCTGTAATATTTTAGTAATTTCAGAATACTGTTACATATATTATTACTAACTGACCTAAAAGGAAGCAGAAAACTACAGTATTTTTACTACAGTAATTTAGTTATTCTCTCCCAAGCCAAATTTAACTTGCAGTTTATAAGTGCTGCAATGAGCAACAAAAGCTACAGACAGTTTAAAATTGCACAAAAAACCCAAAAATGGCTGCAGATAACTTACCAGCAACCCTAGTCCACTGCAAATAAAAGTTCTAGTGGGTTCACACTGACAAGGTCACACTACTGCACATGACTAATTTGAGATACTACTGAGTAATTTAAACTAAGTAATTTAAACCACCTCACCAAAGCAAAGGTAAATTTCTGTTATGCTAAGGCTTTACATCACCATCCCACTCAATCACAAAAGCAGCGATTAATCTAAAAGAACCCCTTGTTCTAAAAGTCGATTGTATGAACTATGACTATTTCATCTGAAACTAAAATATTCTTAGCTAATGAATTCTGGCAGCTTAGAGGTATCTTCCTGGTAAAACTGAAGTCCCTTTTAAGAAAGAACCTCTAAACCTGCAGTTCCAACCTAATTATGCAGCTATACATCTTAGTGTAAAATAAATGTCACAGTAGCTTCCATCTTAATGTGAACTAAATAGTCCAGTAACTTCAGCTGTATGCAGGCCTACGGATCCAGGAATCGGTATGCAGGAGCATAGATCCAAGAAATAAATTCTATTATAGTTATTCTTGCCTTTAAAAGGAAAAGTAGTTAATCGCCTTAAAACTTGTGGAAAATGTGGAGCATACAGCTGCTGCCTCTCCTAAAATCACTTTGCCTGCTGTTCTCCTACAGCACAGCGGAAGCCAAACATTTATTCTACTTTTCCATACAATTAAGATAAAAATATTTACATATACATTATATTGTGTTAGAAGAAAGATCTCAGCTATTTTGAAGTAGTAGATAAGTTATTTTCAAAGTACACTTACTACTTCAATGTCCCAAGCCTAGCCAAGGGTAGTACCTTTATCCTGCATTACACACAAGGCTACTCATTTGAAACAAGGTGGAACTTTGAAAAAAACAAGAGAAAAAAGCAGCCAAACATGCTGGAAGAGCATTCCAAGTTTCAGTGGGAGAATCCAAAGAAGCAGCAATATGAAACTGATGCCTTAGAGGGCCAACTGTGGTTATTATACTATTAAATTGTGGCACCTAGGCAGTTTATTGTAGTTCTACTGTTACAGTGTTGATTGTATGTTTTTCAGTACCTAAAACTATTCTAGGATCATGATGGACCCATAAATAGAACAAAGTTGTATCAGTGATAGATTGCCTTATGTATACGGCTGGCAAAACTGACCTGAACTCCCTCTTCAATAAGCAGATCTTGTTCTTAATACCCATAGTGACAAAATGCATCAACAACACAGCTTCAAATTTACCTGAACTGGTATCAAGAGTCTAAGGACTTCAGTTTTCGAGTAAAAATAAATTAAAGCATTGCTTATTATTTTTTATACTTCTAAATTACTTTTTTTGAAGTGTTTTTTAAACCTGAACTTTAATTTAAACATTCAAAGGCAAAACATAATTTAGCAACAGACAATTCATTTACCCCACTATAAATACTTCCCCATTTAAATCCTCTATCATATCACTAATAATAAACTCACATATCCTCTGGTGTCCAATGAAGTAAGAGTTTTATTTTTCCAGAATCTTCTTTTCTTTTAGCTATTACCTGGTAATAATTACATAAATCATAGTTAAAACAGAATCTGCAGATATTTTGCTCATATACCGTTGTTCATGTTTAACGAGACATTCATAAAAGGCAAAGTGTTTTACTCTTCAAAAGTTGTCTTAATTCTATATATTGGTAGAATGTGCATATCACTAGGTTTAGTATTTTCCTTTAACATTTGTCTATTGAGTGGTCCCTGGAAAAATGAACAAGTAAACCAAAAAACATCCTGTGAGTAGTTGTCTTAAAATAGTTCACGTTTTTAAGCAGTTACTCCAAAAGCTTTGAAGAACATACATTCCTCTACAAATATGCTCATGTTGTTCCACAAGATGTGTATAGAAGATTCAAAAAACTGATACAGCTTATACTTTAATTATAGCATGGCATAAGAATAAAATCTTCTCTAACAAATGCTTTAACATCTGGAGACATATGTATAACTCCCTAGGTAAGCTTTATTTAATCACTTTCAATACCTAAACCAAGCACTGAATGAGGCAATGGCAAAGGCTACTTGGGAGAACTCCCAGGCTTACAGAGATTGTTTTAAGGAATACAGAAACACAGAATCACAGAACTTCCAAGGGTAGAACAGACCTTCAAGATTACGAAGTCCAGCCTATGACCAACACCACCACACTGTCAAGACTATGGCATGAAGTGCCACATCCAGCCTTTCCTTGAACACATCCAGGGATGGTGCCTCCACCACTTCCCTGGTAAACAACGGGACCCTTAACACTGTCGAGTACACTTTCTACTATTGTTACATGAATGACAGATTGATTGAAATGTCCAAGACCTTCTGAAAACAGATAAAGATTAAGGAGAACATATGTACTGGTAAGGTCCCAGAAAAGAAGTGAGAACTCCTTTCTTCTAACAGCTGACAGTAGATCAGCACATAAGATATTCCCACAAGTTTCTAGGTGCAGGACCCTGAAGCTAGACTCCCATGTCTAGCTAAGATAAAGTTACAAATATGCACAGAGAAAGTATAAAAAAGAAATCTGTTCATTTAAGTACAAATATGTTCTTTAACACCAGCATTCAAAAAGCATCCCAAAAATTTACAGTACCCAGAAAATCAAGGAAAAGCAGTTTGCTTCCTCTTCTACTGATCTACCCTCAGCTTCTCCTTTACTACACATTGCAATACTTAATACACAATTTATTATTTGCCTCAAACATCCATTCTCCCACCTTCTTCACCCCTGAGCATAAAATGCTTGTTAAATCTTTGAAAGACTATACACGGCCACTGAAGATACTGTAAACTACAAAAAGGTCATGAGAACCTTCAAAGCACAGAAATACAGAAGGGTGGCAAGTGATCTTTAAGAAAAAGGCTAAATTACAATGTAGCATACCAAACTTAAATACTGACATCCATAATCTGCATAAATCAATGTAATTTTCCACAACTGAATATCATGGTAAATTAAACTTGGTCATGACGTTTCAATAAATGATTAAATTAATTTAAAGTTTTCTGTTTGTAACTATGCAGTGATCCTCTATGTAGAAATCATGCAGAGAGAAGCATCCATGGACTTAACAGCCAGATTATTAATACAGACAGATTTGAGATTTCTGAAAGTATCCATATGCTTGTGGATGAGAACTGGAACATTATATTGGCATGGCAAGGTTTTGGTAGCAGGGGGAGCTACAGGGGTGGCTTCTGTGAGAAGCTGCTAGAAGTTTCCCCTATGTCTGACAGAGCCAATGTCAGCCAGCCCCAAGACAGACCCACCGCTGGCCAAGGCTGACCCCATCAGTGACAGTGGTAGTGCCTCTGTGATATCTTATTTAGGAAGTGGAATAATTGCTGTACAGCAACAGAGACAGGAGTGGGAATATGCGAGAGAAACAACTCTGCAGACACCAATGTCAGTGAAGGAGGGGAGGGGGTGCTTCAGGCACCAAAGGAAAGATTCCTCTGAAGCCTATGGAAAGGAACATGGTGAGGCAGGCTGTCCCCCTGCAGCCCATGGAGGTCCACTGTGGAGCAGAAATGTATGTGCAGCCAATGGAGGACACCACACCAGAGCAGGTGGATGTGCCTGAAGGAGGCTGTGACCCTGTGGAAAGCCCATGCTGGAGTAGGCTCCTCACCAGCCCTGTGACCCCATGGAGAGGGGAGCCCACACCGAGCACGTTTGACAGCAGAACTTGTGACCCTGAGAAGAATGTTGGCTGGAGCAGTCTGTTCCTGAAGGATTGCACCCCATGGAGGGGACCCACACTGGAGCAGTTCAGAAGAACTGCAACCAATGAGAAGGGCCCATGTTGGATGAGTTTGAGGAGGACTGTCTCCTGTGAGAGGGACCCCATGCTGGAGAGCAGGGGAAGAGTGTTAAGAAGGAAGAAGCAGCAGAGATGATGTGTGATGAACTGACCACACCACCCATTCCCCATATCCCCATGCACTCCTCAGGAAGTGGAGTCCAGGAAGAAGAAATGGGTGGGGGGGAAGGTGTTTGAAGATTTTATTTTTCATAATCCTACTCTGATTTGATTGGTAAAAAATAAAATTTACCTGATTCAACTCTCTTTTGCCCATGATTGTAATTGGAGAGTGATCTCTCCCTGTAATTATCTTGACCCACAAGCCTTTTGTTATATTTTGTCTCCCTTGCTCAGCTGAGAAGGGGAGTGACAGAGGGCACTTGGCATCCAGCCAAGGTCAACCCACCGCTGTGTTTGAGATACGGAGTTTCTACACAACACTGAAGCCTCACACTAAAAGGTTTGAAACCATGTCGCCATGAGATATGGAAAAGGCCATCAAATGGCCTAAGGTTAGAGAAGCAATAAGCGAAGTACAGTAATGCACAGTTCTTCCTAGTTGGTTGCCTAATGGCAACTAGTTGGTTGCCATTATTCAGCCCCAGTTTTAGCATCTCTAATTTAATATATATTCACAGTTCTTGTGGAAATGGGATTAGAAGGCAGAGTAAGAAAATCTGCTTTTGGTGTCTGATAATTCCAGCTAAACAGAAGGAACGCTCCCCGCAACAACTGCGATAGGATGTCATAGTGGGATACTGCAGATAAACGACAGTAAAAATCCTTTTTTTTTTTTTTAAGTAATCTTTGCCAATAAGACAAAGTTAAGTGACTCTTGTATGAAAGAATACTATAAGGTTCTTCAATTTAGGCCTCTAAAACATTGCTAACACTTTTCCTCATAATTCTCAAGCCACACCCCCAACAGGATAGATCCTTTTGCTAAATTTGAAGCAGCAGTGAAAACCCTGACTTCTATTTTAATAAAGGTTTAGAATGCACTCTTCCAGTCACTTCCAACTTTATGCTTTAGCTTTTGCCCAGAACCCATCTGCTTCTTCTGTAAACTCAGTTTCTTTGCTGTAGACTGGAGCACCTGAGCCTGGAACCAAAAAAAGATGTCAAAGCTCACATTAGAGGGCAAACAGAACTCAGGTCTCATCAGCCTTCCCATGCAAAACCATACATTTTCTTCAACAGTGCAATTTTCTCTCAGAGTAACCTTTAAGTTTTAAGATGATACATCTGTTCTCTCATGTGATGCAAGCATCATGGTATCACATACTGAATAGCTTACAGGTGATATGTAAAATTGTTATAATTTGGACACAGCAAAATTCAAGTTAGAAGGAAAAAATTCTCCACAAACTGCTCTTCATCCTATCTAAAACTTGAAGGATATGAACTGGAAACCATATAAAATACACAAGTCACAGATGCATATTACATTTAAGTACTAGTTAAAGCCATGGCTTTATCACATGATCAATAGCTTTACTTCTACAAGGATTTATAGTGTGTAATATATATATGTATATATAGTATGACTCTATATATAGTATGACTCTAAATTTTATGCACTGTCCCAGAAACAAAATGAAAATTTAGTTTGAATGTATCTCCATGAAGGAAACGTGTATCAAAGTTGTCTCAAATCAGAAACGGAGTTCTGCTGACCTCTTCTGGAAAAAGCAAAAAATGTCACCCTATAAATTAGGATGCATGTCACTTTAGTTCCTCTGTTTCAAAGTTTTAAGATTTCAAAACACATGTAACTAGTTTCAATACATGTGATCATTGAACTATCTAAAAAAAACTAGAAAAAGTGAAGAACAATTTAGTATTCAAATATTTTAGAGAATTAATTCTAGTCATTTAAAAAACTGGGGGGAAGGTGTGCAGAGGACAGGGTAACCCAAAAGCTACATTTTTAAACAAGTATACTATCTGCTTTTTAGGTCAATTGGAGATGCTTGACTTTTTCAATTGAACAATTCTGAGAATCGGAGTACCAAGAATTTGACTCCAATAAAACACTATGCAGAAAAAAGAATAAAATCATAATGAAGCTAAAGGTGAACTCTGGATAGCAAAAACATTTCTCCAAAAAGGCTTTATCATCACTGCATTCTGCAGCTTTCCACAGCTGTAAAGAAAAGGATGGGTTTAAATTTATAAATATACATATTTATATATGAAATTAAAGCAGTGCCTTTTCATGGGAAAGGTATCTACACAGACTGCTTAGAAATTCTTCACATTGGTAATTTTTCATTAGGATATCCATGCTGTAAAATACTGTCTTGTGCTGACATTCTTACGCTGCAGAAAAAAAACCCTACATAATTTGTCAGTTTTCAGACAGCAAGATAGTTTTTCACCTTTCATATTTTTCACCTTTCCAAATAACGCCCCTGATAATTACACATATTTTCATCATCTGAAGGTGGACCACACAAACTGTATAACACTGTTTGGCCAGTCACCATTTAAATTCAATGTCTTAATACTTTTAAGTTATGGAAAATATGTTTGCATCTGAGGTGACCATTAGCTCGGTATAACAGTACATACGCCAGACTGCTTCTATTCTACCGTTTCTTTCTAAAGCAGATTTAGGCCGAGTCTCATCAATATAGCTGATGTCTAGCACAAGCCCACACACCTCCAGCAGCACAGTAATAGGGTAGCAAAATGTGGCACAGAGCTGGAATATTAGAACAGTTCTCCCACTGGTACAACTTCTCCCACAACTGAGGCCTAAGCAATTTCTGATCTAATCAACCCCCTACACCATCTCAAATGACGCATGCATGGATAAGCCATAAGGATTTTCACCACTTCCTCCAAGTTAATTCAAATGAGCTTTAGAGCACATTCCTCCCTCCAATTCCATCTCCTTATGAATTATTCCAAAAGCCAGAGGTGAGCTTCCACAACTGAGTAGTCTGTGTGGATAACCTTTCAGATTAAAGCAAGCTGTGAACTGAAAGAGAACCTGCTTTTCTCACAGCATTGTAAAATCCATGTTGGCCAGAAAAACTAGAATGAGATTTAAATACAGAAACAGCTAAACCACCTGCAAATCTTCACTTGCAGATGGTGCTTGACATACATAAAGTTCAGGAGTAATCATTTGGGAAAAATTTCTAATATAGGCCACAGGTATTTATAACAATCATCAGTCTTGTAGAAAAGGACAAAGTAAGTTTCATGCATATAAAATCATCTTTTATTTATGGAAAGAGAGTGACAGTTTGAATCATGTGTTAAGGGTTAAGCCACAGTTGAATACACCACAGTCAGCATTCCCTCCTTGGACTGCAGTTCATCTTGCCCTAGTCTGCCAATTTACAAAGCACCGCCCCTTATTTTGTCCCATCTCTCCAATTTTTTTCTTCAGCTGAGCCTCTACATTTTTCTGTCTATATCTCCCACTTTGGTTAAGAAAGCCTGAAGTTATATAGCTTTTTGAACTTTATCCGTATACTCCAATTCAGTACTTTTTTCCCCATTATAAGCTTTCCTCAATTAATATTGATGTCTATCCTATTCAAACATGAGTGAAATTAACAACATAGGATATGGAAACAGGAAAAAAGGCCAGTTCCCCACCTGGCACTTGCCTCCGTCTAGCAACTCACTAACATTTTGGTGGTATGTTTATTAAAAGAAAAAAAATAAACGAGGTACAAGAAAACATTTATTCCTGATTATATCTTTTAAACTGAAAAAATAAGTATCAGATCAGCATCTTCAAATACTCAATTATACCATTATTCTCAAAATATTCTCTGTGATATATTAGCATTGTCACTCATAACTAAGAAAATACCATCTAAATTGCATTCTTACTTAGAAGATATAACCACTTTTTCTGCAACACATACTTGCAGTTAGATACCTCCAGTTGTATTAGACAGGAAATGTTGCGAGCTATTGAACTTGTACACTCGAACAACTATTAACACTACTTTTAAGAAGTTAATTTACTAATAGCCGTGGACAATTCACAATGTGTAATACCTGCTATTACTTATTTCTGATTAAATGCTTACAGCAGTAAGAGGAAAAGTGAAATCTTTTTGAATTATTAGATTTTTCAGACACATAGACAAACAGAATACAAAATATGTATACTTACAGTACTATGAAATACAACACTGTGGCCTTTTCCTAAACTTTCTATATGTGCTGAGAGGTTAAAGCAGATGGCTCGATGTCTTATAGCATCCAGTGTTTGTGCGTCAAAGAAGTCATGAGGTCTTGCTAGAAAAAAGGGAAAGAGATCCTCAGTGTTGAAAACACTGAAAGCATTCAAACATGTTCAAGCACATAACTTAAGTTGGAAGCGTCATTAGTAAATAATTTCTCTTAATGGCAGTAGCACTACCTTGTCATAGTTGTAAACATTAATTTAACTGACAGGAAGAAATCACTCCAAAAAGGGCACAGTTCATTTAAGTTTGGTCAAAACATACTCCTTATAGATTAAAGAGCTATTTTGACAAACTGAATTACACTCTCATTTTTTAAGTTTCAAGTGAATGCTAGTCTCTCAATCTTCAAAACTAAGAATTCATTAATTTTGCTGAGTACTTCTGGGAACATCCATTGCTGTAATCTCTTAACAAAAAGTAATCCCAGTACAAAGAAACTAAACCCAGAACTCATTAAAAACATGAGTTCTAATTTAATGCAAAACCAGCCAAGTTATGTTGTGACGTTTATGGGAACCTAAATAGCCAAGTCACCCTTACAGCAGTCAACAGCTCCAATATCACTGCTGTGACTTCTTAAAAAATAGTATTAAAGACTACAAAACATAATAATGAACACAATCAACATCTTAAAAGCAGAATTATACCTATACCTTATTTCTTAACTTTATAAAAACCAAACTGTTCTGATGCAATGTATAATCACTAAAACCCCAGCTATTTCCAGTGAACACTGGGATGATGCAAAGAGGTATCAGCAATGGCACTTAAAACCAACTTCGTACTGCAGTTGAATACGAAGCAGAGGATTAAGTTAGAATTATTGTGAATTTACAGAAAATACTAGTTCATATATAAATTTTTGATCTCCAGGGAGTAATAATGCTGAACAGTCATGTGAAAACCTCCAAACTGCTAGACATGTTTCTATGTACAAATCGTCATTCCATGTTCTTCAATTACTAGTAAACAGATTATTTTCTAGCCAAGAAGCACCAACTGCATCACATACTACACTTCAATTTACAGTAAGTGCAATTAACATCCATCTTATATTTTACAAGTAGTCTAAATTCAGCAGGCACTAATAAAGCCTTTTTGCTTTTCTAAAAGAAATTTTATAGTTAAGTGTTTCTAGAACAGTAAAAAAAAAATACTTAATTCGGATACAGAATGTCTATCAATTCTACAATAAGAGTACTTTAAAATAACTGCTACTAGGTACATATTTGCATACTGTTAGAAATACTTCATATTATTTTTTGTAAATTATGTTATAGTATGGTAATAAAATTACATGAGCCAATAAAGTATGAAGTACTCAGATTTTTTAAGCTTTATTTGAGAGCAGTAATTCTCTAAATAACACACTGAAATTAAAACTAAGAATAGGAGTTGATACTACATTATCCAACTATGTATGATCCCATAATCTGCAAAAACAGCAATTCAAAGATCAGTTGTCTTCATTTAAAACAAATTCTATATTACCTTTTCATCCATTATTTCAAAATAAACTAAACATTTCACTTAAAGCTAGTATTTGCTACACTTCTGGGACTAACTGTTGTTAAGTATTCATCCGTATATTATGTTCTTGTTCTCTCTCAGTTGGATACTGCCAATTAGGCAATCATTGCACTGAAATGTTTTCCTGTTTGAAGAGATAACGTAGAATTGCAACTCATGCTGCAGGTGGTCAGTGATGCAAGCAAGTAAGTATTTTATATCTAAATATGACAGAGGAAGGAAGGGAGGGTGGAAAGGAAAACCCCAATTTTTTGCTTTTGGTTTAATACAACAAATTTCTTCAGGATTTACCATTGAAACACATTCAACAGATGCAGAAGAAAGGGTACAATTTGTCAATGGGCTATCAACGGTTTTATTTATTCTTTATTGAGTGTTAATCCTGTATCTTCTATGCATCTAAAACTATTCCCTGAAAATTGTCTTCAGAGTAGGCTATCTCCCTTCCTGCTTAATGTAAGTTCCAAGTACACATCAATTACTGAATTAAAATAAATTAAAATCTTCATGCCAGTAGCTACTATGAAACTAACATAGTCTTAACTGTAAATTCCATACAGAGTACGTTTCCTTACATTTCCCCAGTGAAGTCAATTATAATATTTGTTAATAACTATAATGTCATCTTTGCTATTGGAAAAGCATGTGATGATATTGTAAATATAATTTTAGGTTCTGTACAATTATTTGAGGTAGCTTCAGAATTGCTGTACTATGTATGACCTATTTTTAGAGATAATTTCAGTGTTTGGCTCTGTATCTCTGCAAGTCAGACTACATGGAGCAGCAAAGGCTATCAAGAACAGAAAGGAAGCTACTGACTGTAATCTTGAATTATTCTGCAACATCAAAATGTTTATGATGAATCAGATGGTCTCTACAAAACCACTAATGTGACCAGCTTATTATAAGGCTGTCTATAGTAAAACATGCTTTCATCATAAAAGTACTAATTTCCAAACTTAAAGGAACACATGCTTTTTACAGACAGGAAAAAGAAATGCAAAACAATTTAAGAACAGCAGGACGGTAGAAAAGAAAGAAAAAACAAAACCAAAATCAAGTAACAGTGAGAACTCCCTTTATAATTTAAGGTAGAAGATCATGTTCTCATCATATATAAAGCCACAATGAAGTCTCCTCATTTTATTTATGCACTAATGTGTCTCAAAGTGTGTTAACCTTCAGATATAAAACAAAATTTATTGATTTGCTGTAATTGAACTATTCAGAATTTATACACTACAATGCTTCAATAGCAGCATGTATTAGCAATCAACTGGCAATAAATATTTAGTAAGCCACCTACACCTTGCAAAAAAAGGCAGCATCTAATCAAACCATGAGGAGGCAGAAAGATCATTTTGACAACATTTTTTTGGGAGAAAATTGTTTTGTGATGCCAAACTGTCATTTTTGTCAAATGATTGCTTGTGAGCGATTTAAGCAGATTGTACACTATCAAAATAGCATCTTGCTTTACACTCATTTCTCATAACTTCTTATAATGCAGCTTGCAGAGAACCTGGTGCTTATTTATGTTCAACACCTCTCCCTTTCAGACACTTTTAAAATATCTAAACATAAAGCTATGTTCCTAGCTTTATATACTCCAGACTGAAAATACTGATTGGGTTATTTTGTTACTTTGGCTTCTTAGATAAGGGTCCTTGCTCTCCCCTATTCTTCTAATCTAGGCAAAATATACTAACTAGCACACTTCATTCTTTAACTAAAACTAAGCTAAGAAACAGAAAGACAAGCAAAATTGTATCAGTCCTTTGTCAAATTCATCTAATCAACAATAATCCACCCAAAGTTTTAAAGAAAAGATACCCCGACCTCGCATTTTCAGAAAATGCCATAAACTTTAGATACATTTCTGGGTCACACATCCTCTGGAGAAATACATTACAGTAGTCAGTTCCCAAGTCTAGTTAGAGACGATTTTTGCCTTAAGGCAAAACTCTACAGCCAGTATTGGATTTGTCTCAAGAGGCAAGAAGATTAAAAAATTGCTCAAGTATCTGTCATTTTTCTTTCTGTGCAACACTTGATCAAGACAGCATACCATTCAAGTACTGCAGCCTGGTCTTTAACACTCCCATATTATTTATCATTTACATTTTTTTTTCCATAGATTAATTCAAGAATACTGCAGTGAATTCTTATTACAACTGGAACTTCTTAGCAGGTAATTTGAAATTTTAACTATGACGCTCTGATTTGAAAGTTCTAAGTCAATAATGTTCATCAATTACTAAAAAAATGCCCACCTGGAAAACTACTTCTGGGGGGTGGGGTGGGTGGAAACTGAATGAGGAAGCATAGGATGCTTCTGAGTCTTCTCAAAACCAAAAGGGTAGCATACTAGAGATGCGGAAGTGGAAGCATACCCATTGGGAAATACAGGGGCATTGCCAGGGCATTCAGAGATGCAGTTATAAAAAAGCAAAAGCTCAGCTCTAATTGTCTACCTGGATTTCTCCAAGGCTCTCAGTACAGTTCCCCAGTCTCCTCCTAGAGAAACTGATGCATTACAGCCTAGGCAAGTGGTCTGTGCAGTGCATGGGGAACTGGCTGACAGGCTGCACCCAGAGGGTCGTGGTAAATTGCTCTTTTTCAAACTTGCAATGTGTCACAAGGGGGGTGCCACAGAGATCGATATTTTGGGCCAACACTGTTTAGTATCTTCTTAAGTGCTCTGGATGATGGGATCAAGTGTACCCTGACGAAGCTTGCAGATGATACCAAATGCAATGGGGAAGCAGACACTTTGGAAGGGAGAGCCACCGTGCAGGAAGACCAGGATAGGCTGGAAGAGCGGGCTGACAAGAACCTTATGAAGTTCAACTAGGACAAATCTAAGGTCTTGCACCTAGGAAAACATAATTCAGGAATGCAGCACAGGCTGGGATCTACCTGGCTGGAGAGCAGCTCCATGGAAAGGGACTTGAGGGTCCTGGTGGACAACAACCTCAATATGAGGAAACAGGGTGCTGCAGCAGCAAAGACAGCCAACAGGATGCTGCGTTGCATCAACAAGGGCATCAGCAGCAGAGATCAAGAAGTAATTATCCTACTCTACTCAGCACTTGTCAGGCCACACCTGGGATACTGTGTTCAGTTTTGATTCCAAATATACAAAAAAAGATGTGGACAAGCTGCAGAGGGTCCAGAGAAGGGCCACAAACATGATTAAAGGACTGGGAAGTCTGCCGTATGAGGGAAGTCTGAGAGAACTGGGTTTGTTCAGCCTTGAGAAAAGAAGGCTTAGGGGTGAACTCATCACCATGTTGTAGTACTTGAAGGGTAGCTACAAAGAATATGGATACTCCCTTTTTACAGGGAGTCACATGGAAAAGATGAAGGGTAATGGGTACAAGTTACTCCTGGGCAGATTCCTGATTGGACATAAGAGTAATTTTTCACAATGACAACAATCAGCTATTGGAATAATCTCCCCAGGAAAGTGGTGGACTCCCCAATATTGGACACTTTTAAGATTCAGCTGGACAGGGTGCTGGGGTATCATGTTTAGGGGCTATCATGCTTTTGCCAAGAAAGGCTGGACCAGACGATCCTTGAGGTCCCCTGCAACTGGTATTCTATGATTCTATGATAAATCAGGCACCAAACAAAATCAATACATAGAAGCAAGCTAAGATGCAACTCAGTAATCTCTGCTAGAGTAAAAGGGAAAACTCTTTGAAAGTCAAATTTTGAAAAGAACAGAAAGAGCTTTCTACCTTCTTTGAATATTGCATTAGTGTAAAAATTAGAGGAAATCCTGAAGTGTACAATTTTAAGATGTGTTTAATGATCTAATTTACTCACATACATTTTAAGAATACTCAAGCATCCCCCCCCAAAAAAAGGTGAAAGAAAAAAAATTTGCCATAACTGAAGTTAACAGTGGCTCTTCCAGCACGGAACAGTTGTCACACAGTGTGGAAGAAAGACACATGAAATAAACTTTTCAGTATTCTAGGTGATACTGTAACTTTCCAGGATAGGCTTCTTTGCATTCAAGGCAGAAACATGACCACTGCTTCATAAATTCCAGATATTTAAAACATAGCTGAGGTACACAATTGTGATATAATCACCTAGGACCACTAATATGTGCATGCATTGTTGCAGCACTATTTGAATAATTGGTAACTGTATGTCTTCACAGGAACAGAAAGAACAATACAGCTAAGTGTTCTGCCACAGAAGAGTTCTGGAAAATAAGACTGCAATTGCTGACCCAGCAAAATAAAAAAAGTTTCCCAGGACATCATCACTAAAATCCTACTTCCAGTCAGGTGACAAGACTGAAATAACAGCCTGCTTATGAACAGAGCTTCATTCTCTGAGCAGTAGGAGATATAACAGGTCCAGTGGTTCACAGAAAAGATATCTTTGTGCTTCTCTGCAATACTGTAAAAGGCTGACTTTACACCACAGGTAAAAATTAATGGAATTTTTTCTTCAGCTGTTGACACACCAGTGGGAAAAAAAAAGTCTAAAGGAGTTTTCACATTTCTCTAAACTGTCTAAATTGTCACAGTAATAGTTGAAAATCAGTAATTAATCAGTTCAGTACTGGTGAGTTGCATCCAAAGCAATTATAAAACCAAGCTGAATTTGTTAACAATTATCTAGTCTTTCCTGCTAATTTTTGTATATTAGAATGATAAATTTGATACAATTATTAGTCCGATGCTAGAACAACTCAGAAATCAAGGAACTGGATAAAAATCTACTAGAAAAGGTACTAGGTAAGTGATTACTACTTGCTAGAGGAAACAATTCTCACTTTAAATGATAAATCACACCTCTCAGCACATGGTTCATACAGAATTGATCAACATCAACTGTGCAAAGAAACAATAAAAAAACCCACAGCAAGTCAAATTTGTCCAAAATCAGATCTTGGTTATGCTCATAAGACTGTCATTAAGCTAATGAAATACTGTTCTTGAAAGAGAGCTTGTGTAATATGCACTTATCTCTAATTTATATGAATCTACCTGTCATTCTCTGTCTGTCATTCTGAACTTCAGATCTCATAATCACTTAACAGAACACTTTCCAACAGTAATATAGTTAGTAAACCAGCAAGTGACTCTAAAACGAAAAGCATCTTTAAATTGTAAACTCAAACTGTTGCCCACAGAAACTGATATTTTCTACTGAGCACATACATGTTTTACCCTAAAAAGGAACAAGAACAGAATCTAGAATAGTTTTCCTTCCATCACAAGAGATGCCAACACTATAATGCTAAAGATCACCAATCCTATGGGATCCACAAGTGCAGAGAAACAACCACATTGAAGAGGAACTTCCTAAGTCACTTTCAAAAACTTCTACCTCTGGAAATACTTACGTAATGATCGTCGCCTCTTGTTCTTTAACTTTCTTCTTTTATTCATTCCAGCTTTAGATGGAGATTCCTCTTTGGCCTTTGGCTGGCTGGCAACTTTTGAAGAGTTCTGCTGGCTGAAGTGTGTGGGTACGTGACGGGCAAGTCCTCCCTGAGATGCAAAGCTTGCATTGCACCCACCGACTACACACTAACAAGAAAAAAAACAGAACTGTATCAGTGTGCTATATGGCACCCATTCACATATGTCTGACAGATCTTTCAATTTGACTTTTCTGGCTCAACCTCCAACACACTAAAAGGAAGAGAAATTCTTAATGACCATGCAATTCTTAAAAAGAAAACCAGAAACATAATCAGAAATAATTTTCTATCTGAACATTTTAACTGTCAAGAATTATTCCATGGTATAGTATTTTTTTCTGTGCTGTATTATAGAATATAATGTTGTATAGCATAAAACCAATTTCAAACAATGCACTGAGAAACTCTTCCCATGGAAAATAAATGCTCCTGAAGATCTTTCCCCTTCAAAGACCAGTATCCCCTTGCCTTTCAAAATACTGCACTGATATTCTGTGTTTCTCAACAGCTCTCCAATCTTCTGCATTTGGCAACAGTTTTGTCTAAAACTTTAACTTCAGTAACTTGAAAGCTGTATTAACAATTATTTAAACATTTATTTTGGGATGCTACTACTACTTCAGAAGTATTTAAGTTCTTATTTAAACAAAATGGCCTCTCTTTCTCAAACAGAAAAATAAGATCTAACAATAATTAAGCAGAAGTACAGAAATCACAAGATACATGCAACTAAGCTGATACTGACTACAATAATTATTGGTATTTTTATACATATTTGGTTTATATTTACAATTATTTCATTTGCAAAATCAGTATTTAAGTTAAACTCTTGGGAAGGAAGGCTTGTTCTGAGCCTACAAGGGTAACAGAAAAGTGATTTTATATATGCATTCCATCACTGGCTGCAAAGAATTGTGTATCCACATGATTGATTTTTCTTGCGATCCAGAGAATAGTAGTAAAGCAAATGAGCTGATCGGCCAGCAGCAAAAAACCCCATCACCACTCTAAACCATTGGAAATTTCTCCTTTCACATCTGTTCTGCTGCTCTCCTTCCTTCCCCCATCTCAGCTCTTTCATCTGTATCTCTCTTCTCTAGCACTTCCCTTCACAGCAAACTGATGAGGCAGCTCCAACATGAGTTGGGGGAGTAAGTAATGCTGCAGCTATGTACACAGTGCTAAGTTTTCTCTGAAGACTAAGGATGAATTTGCAAGCTCTTACAGTGTTCTGCCCCAAGCCTGAACATTTGATTGCAAGACAAGAAAATAGCAGTAGACCACAATCCAGCATGTTTTGTCCCTAACAAACAACGGTGTTGCTTTCCAACTGCAGCTGCAAAACTGAGCAGTCTGTTTCTGCCTCAGACCTAGCTAATGGTTTTCCATGATCATCATGTATCAATGCAGCGTCCACGAACAGAAAAATCCCAAAGGACTTTATACTTGCTATAGAACTAAATTATTCTATATATATTTCAAGATAGTAAAAGAAAAAATAGGAGGACATTTTTTGCTTTTTTTATTTGCCCCTTTTTTTTTTTTTTAAGGGAGAAAAAAAAAAACAAACTTAGAGGAAGTTACTACTGAGCTGACTAAAAAAATGCAATTCCCTAACAAAAAGCTTTAGGATCCTTCACACTGTATTTGTTCCTCCCTGTCTCCCACGCTAATAGGTATCTTAAGAATTGTGAAGATTTTTACTAAAATGTACCTATGCCTTTTTTCCTTGCCCTATAATTCCCCATTTTCAAACAATAGCAATACTGTATACTTACACCACAGCGGCTTACAATGTAATAATGCAATAAATCTAAGAAATTCAAAACACTCAATAATTTGATCTAATTTACATTACAGTAACTCCAAAGCAGTAATTATGTCTTCAAATTATTACTGAAGATTAAAATATGCACTTATAGAATCACATAATGGTTTCAGTTGGAAGGGACCTTAAAAATCATGCGGTGGGTAGAGAGGTATCTTCTACTAGACGAGCTTGCTCAAAGCCTCATCCAACCTAACCTTGAACCTGACTCACTTATTTCTATTAAAGATTATCAAACTTGCAATTAGCAGATACAAGTAAAATACATGCGTGCATCAGTTAAAACATTTTTTTATTCTCTAGTTTTTAAGTCCTTGAAATAGCTGTCTTGCCTATTAAATGAGTTTCATGAAACTAAACTAAGCAATTAAATCTAAATTCAGGTTTAACTTTCATTAAGGTGCTCCTGATTTCACCTTCTGGCTTTCTAACCCTACAAACACTGACTGAAAAAAAAATGCGTGCAAAAAAAAAAACACCCATGCCCTAAAGTTCAGTAACACTAAACAACTAACATTTCAGTCTTCCCAATGCCTGCTAGAGGTCAAAAGTAACTTTAAGTCTTGATACAGTGCATTACCACATTTGGAGTTCAATAATGTATAATATCAAACAGCAATACCATCCGAAAATAACACAAACTTTGTGTCAGGCACATTTCTACAACTTTTTAAAACACAAGTTCATAAAATTTAACTGTACTTCTTGTCAGAGGGGAAACATTTGGTTTATGACAAACTGCAGGTTGACCCACAATGTCATAACTTGACTTTTGTCTATTAGTGTACAATGAAAACAATCACAGATACTCTATAAAGATTACCTAGAGAAGCTACCACCTACTTTTCTTGCTCTACCAAAGTTTTACTTCCAAAAGGCCCGAAACCAGCATCCTTCAATCTTCAACTTATGCAACTTGCAACTAGAAATTATCTATTTCCAGAAAGCCTATTTACAGTTCATGGCCTCAGTCTGAAATATTTGCAAAAATCATTACATTCGGGTATTTTATAGTTTGAGACCACTTTATCATGTCATCAAACAATTAACATCTGATACATCAAAGATGACACAGAATGCCTTTGTAGTAGACAGGAAATAGTAGAAGAGGAGAAAAATCTTACCTGTTTTTATTCCTTTTTTTTCTCTAAAATAATATATCCAGCAATCCGTTACTAATGGGTAAAGTCTCTTCTCTCCAAAGATAAAGGAGCAGTTCAGGCTGTCACTTCAGGATCTCTGGACGGTAAGTCACACCAAATCAACTTCCCATCAGATAATTATACAGATCTAGAGGGCTTCTAATAAACCAAACTCAACTATTATGCTCAACTTTAAACCAATCTCCTAGTTTTTCCCCCAAAACCTAAATATCAGAATTTTGCATTCAATTTTAAATATGATAGATTGGGTCCGGATTGGTGGATATGTTACTTCAAGAGAAAATAAGTCAACACGTAAGAAGTTTAATTTCTCCAGTGTACCCATACCCACCATTGTTAATGGGCAGTAATGACTGGTGAATTTAACAAACAGGATATAAAAATATCTAACAGCAGTTCAAAATAACTAAATCTCCTTTATAGAATATTCAATGTGTAATTTTTCCAATAAATCTAACAGTAATATTTTTAGACATCTGGACAAACCTTCTCATTGTCTCAACTAAGTGCTCAGGCATGCCTTTGCATTTTCTACATGCATCTGCAGTGCTCTAATGGATAAAAGATAGTCTGCCAAAAGAGTAAGAGACATGAGTTCTGAACGAGGATGAAGCTGCTTGGTTGTGTTTTCTAGAGTTCAACAAGTGGTACTCTACTGAGAGTCATACCAAATGCAGCCATCCCTTAATGATTTCTGGAAGTTATAGAAAGTAAAATTAGCGTGTAATTTCTTTTTCATTATTACTTTCTTCCCCTCTTTTAAACAAAGGATGAAAGACTCCAATGAGCCTGAGTACTGTCATTCGTTATTACTGAAAGCATTCACCCTACATGAACAAAGCCAGCATTACTGATCTTAAACATTAAGAGCATAGCCACTGGAATCGGCATATGGAAGCAGCTGGTAGCACACTCACATGCAGTCTTATATTTACAGAAGACTGCTATATGCAATTATTTTGCACAAAAACTCCCAGTTTTCTGCTCACACTAGCATTGTACCTATCGTCTTGTATATGGTCACCTAGACTACATTTTGGGATCTCCTTCGGTATGTCTTCAAGTAACTTTCTATGCCTTATACCGGCAACAAGGCCTGGTGAGTCGTATTTCAATTTATTACTTTTTTTGAGTACCAGAAACCATGCTGGAAAACTGAGGTTGTCACAGTATTATTAACTTATTTAAATTTTTATCATTTGTAACAGCCAAGTTTAAGACAAGTAAGATAGAATGTCTTCATTCACTTTTTCTCAGCTTGCCAAAGACAGTCCAGCATCAGTTTTTTAACTCAGCAGATTAGTCTTCTAGATCCACCTGTCTATACATTTTGAAAGCCTGAAAGTTTTTAAGTTGCTAAACCCTCCCCACTACATGTTGATGGTACTCCACAACATTCTACCAGTCTCTAAAAAGCTGTAAAAATCATGCAATAACAGAAATTTAAAAAAAGAATCATGTTTAGGGTTTTCTCTCTCAACTCTGAATGCAAAAAAATCATACAAAAACGAACTGTCTTCAGAGAAACAATTACATGCTCTGAGAATATCTATATTAATGCCTACAATAACAGGCACACACACACACAAAAGAAGAAAGGACAGCTAGAATCAGACTGCAATAAGCAAAGAGAAAACTCCCAGCAACACAAGAGCAATGAACTTCAGGTATTAAGAGGAGCAGCGTAACTTCGAAAATATCTAACAGCAGGCCACTGAAGGCCATTAAGTTCTCAACCAAAAACATGTTCTGTAAGACCAGTTAGTTTGTTTGCTCCTCCTGACATGAAAAATTTAGGAAATGATGCTGACCAAAAGTAGAATTGGAAAGCATGCTGATTTGTAGAAATCATATTTGACTACTGACTGAGAACTAGATGCAATGGGAACTATGTCTCATTTAATGGACACCTTTTCTTTGGTGGAGGTCCTAGAAAAAGACATTTAATCAGTACCAAAACTTAGTGATGATGGCCTAAAAAAAGCAAGCAAAAAATCCGTTTGTGTGTTCCACATGAAACCCAAGGCCATCAGTATTAAAAACTTCGGGGGGGGGGGAAAAAAAGGGAAACAATATATAGAAAAGCTATAGGATGACTAAAGGGGAACTGAGGTCCTAAATTCTGCCCAAACATCTAGGGTACCTTTACTCCCCCCTTAGTTCAGCAGATGACTTGATATGTCTCCTTATGAGCTGGGCACACACCACTAGGAAATTGCCCCATATAAAAAAGGAGCTAGCACAATAAAGGTCTCAAAAATACATATTCACAAGGAAATTTTAAATTTTCAGTGACACAGACATTGCAATATTAATGCTGAGGGGGACACACTAAACCACACAAACAGAAAATACAGAAGCAACTTATGAAAATACGAAACATTCTGCCTTTGTAATTTAGAAAAGGGTTCATTTCTGTGACAAGTGAACTACATAGTCACATAGTTTATATGAGTGCATGAGAAGTGCTGGTAAACCCTCAAAGATCCTTCAGTATGGAAGCACAGCATTTACAGCTGGACACAGCTTTTAATAACAGGAAAACACCATGTGTATCACAAAAATAGGTAACTAAATCCAACATGGGCAACTACATAAAATGAGTCCACCTGCAAGCAAAAGGGTAACAGGACAAGGACACAACCTTCAACAGCGTAGTTCTAATGCAAAGGACAGGCTTATGTCTGAGACAATCCCCAACTGCCTTTCAATTTAAGAAAATACTTTTGGCTCTTACTTTGACTAGAAATATAAGAATATAGCAAACTACCACATATTTGTTAGTCACCTCTGGTCATTATAGGATTATAGTGTTCTTTTAACATTTACAAAAGTAAATTTTTCATGCTTTTAATTGTCACTTCCCTAGCAACATTCTTTTCTTAAAAACATACTGAACAGCAGCTCTTCAGAGAACAGCATACAGCTATAGTATTTCCATTACTGCCTTTTACAGCTTTCCTCAAAAATCCTGACATTCATGTTTTGAATAAAACACTGAATGACTAGGTATTTTCAGCAAGTTCTCTAACATTACAGATTCCTTCCTTTGTGCTAAAACTCAAGTATATTCTCATGAGACAATGGAAATTTCACTTGTAATTTAGGTTTTGGGAGATATTTTGTCTGCGAGAACAAGAGGTCCTTAATCCAACTCTGACTTGAAAAAATGTGACTTCTCCTACAAGGCAAGCAATTAAGCTCTTTAACAACAGCTAAATGCACCAAACGGAAACATTTGCTCCATTACTGAATGACTACCATAAAACAACCTGTAACGTCTGTTCTTGGACTGATCAAGACTAATATCCAACACTTTAACTGTTTTTGTATCAGACAGACTTCAAAAGCTTGCAAAAGAAAAGCAGCAAGCATGGAAAGAGGGCTAGTTAATTAATAGGTTGCTATCACAGACACATTTGTCTACCTCATGTAAGCCCTGAAGCCTATATTCAGCATAAATGACAGAGGAATAAAAGATGTTACAAAATTCTACTCAGACCACAATTACACTCCATTCAAAGCCCCCAGGAACAGATTGAGAAATACAGATATTAAAAACAAACAGAGGGACTGAAGACAACAGCAGAAAAAAAGCTAAAGTCACACACATTGAGCCATGATGAGTAACTACTGCAATCCTAGCCTGTGTTTTGTTCTTTCCCTTAGTATGACCAGAAAGTACAGAAAATCAGCTGGTGAACCAACACATTTTTAACACAAAATTATTATTAGCAGAACTGTTCCAAATTTTAAGGGCTTTAGCTGCAACAAGCCTAGTAAAAAAACTGGGATAGTTACCTAGCAAAGTTTTACTAACTTTGCTAGGTAACTCTGACAAACCCCGAAGTACTGCTGGTATTTCTGAGCTATGTCTAACTCTTCTAAAATTGTGTTTCTTTGATCCAGATCAAATGAGTATACAAACTACTCTACCGGAAGACTTCCCTTTAAGACCAAAGCTTGCCATTATTCTTTTAGATATATAAAGTATATAATTAAAAATGAGAAGACCTAAGGTACAAGTTTCCTCTGATGACTGAGAGCATTTTTTATTTCATTCAGAGATTTGCACTTAAGATTAGATCAGTTGCTGGAACAATCTTATCTGCAAACTTTCAGGGATCTATGATCCTCATGCTCTACTTCCAAGAGCCTGCTAACCTTCTTCCTTTGAACAAAGGGTATAAATAACTTAAAGGGTGAGTTTCCTGTTGTTATTCACTCTCTTAGTCAGAATTCTCAGAGTAAACTACGCAGTTCAGTATGGAAAGTAAGTCTAAGCTTTACTAAAAAACTTTTCCAAATAGTGCAATGTACTATATTTACTCTCTATTTTTTTTAGTTTAGTTTTGTTTTCTGTCATAACTACTGTTAAGCTATGCAGAAGAAGTAACTTCTGGAAGACACCACTGTAACAGAGAAGTACTTTTTAGTAAAAAAGCTGCCTTAAAATAAAAATTATTAAAAAAAAGGAAAATAAAAGCAGAAGATAGTACCTGACAAGAAAGACAGGAGGGGAAGTGAAGAAATGGTGACTAAAACTTGGTGGGGTTGGGGGGTGAGGGAGACGAAGGCATAAAATGCTACCTGAACTTAAAAAAACCCTAATTCATTTTCATATCCTACATGGAAGGAGAACTTCAGTCTGAAGTAGTGTGGGTGGGACTTACCATCAAGTGATCCAGGACTGACAGCTATGAACTGCCCCCAACTGTATCCATAAGAGGATGAAGCAACTCATTAATAACGGATTGGTGGATATGGGAATGATAAACACTACTATACCTAGAATTGCAGGTACAGATTAGGGGGAGAAAGAAAGAGAAAGTTAGAAAATACTATGCAGGAGATAAAGTCAGCTCAATGGTCCTGCATTCCTGACTTCCTTATTTCTCAGAGAGGTTAACCACTAATAGTCACTGACTGTTTCAACTGGATTTTGTTAATAGCACAGAATGTGCACCATCAGACATGATTCAAAGTTTAATGTGGAAGTGTAAAGCATGAGGCAAAATATCACAGTGTAAGCAGCTCAACTGGAAAACACACCAAAAAAATTGTACTTCAGTGCTACTTAGTTTTACGCTCCCCTACCATTTATAGATTAAAAGAAACAGGGATAGAGAAGCAATAATGGCATCTTCATCTGTTTTCACAACAGAAAAAGGTCCTTTGGGGACTTTTATTGCAAAGACAAAGACTTGGTTCACTAGATACTTGTTAAGAAATCCTCCTGTGATGGCATTTTTCAATTAATATTTTGTATCAGGAAAAATACACAGGATTGCTCTTAAAATAGGGGATGACATATCTTACAATGAACCTTACCTTGAAAGGTTTGTCCCCACTGTGTGTCAGCATATGTCTCTGCAACCAACTTTGACTTGTTGAAGGTGTATTATATACTTTGCAACCTTTCCATAAGCAAACAAACACCTGATAGAGTAAAAATGTGGTAAGTTTACACAAGTCAAAGAAAACAGTAAGAAAAGAAACAGATCAGCAAAGCAGCCTGTTTTCACAATACAAAGTACTTAAAAGACTTTTGAATAATAACCATTTAGTTTGCAACAAACTTCTCATATCTCACCAAGGAAAAAATAATAAGTATTCAAAAGAGTAGGTCACTGGAATAAAATAGCAAAAAATTGATGCTCATGCAGCTAAACACAATCAAGAGCCACAGCATCCACTGCAAAGAATTTGTGTCTGCACTCAGTATCTGTATTCACCAGATATTGAGACAGAACAATTTTTAAATGACAAATTTAAATTTTCTGGGTAGCAGATATAGGATTAAAATAACTTGCGCTCAAAAGCAATTGATTTTATTCTTTGAGCACGAAAAAAGCAAAAATTCTGAGTCACAATACACTTGTTTTGGTACCAGAGTTTTGTATTACAGAATACTAGATACCTCTAGTTAAGGCCTTAAACTAATTACAATTTTCTCAACAGGTCTATGTGTGAAGGGAGGTATAGCCTTAATTTACAGTAGCACAGTATACAGTCCCTAGGAATAGCACCATCCATAATACAGGTATTCAGAACTTCAGGAAATTGGATTTGAGTTTCTTGTTAATATTTTGGAGATTAAAAAACTCAATCTTCAGAATATTGTGTTTTCAAAACAAAAAAGCAGTCACAGGAGTGCTATGTACTTGCTACACAATATGTAGATAACCCAGCTTAACACAAAGCTGGAAAACCAGCATGTCTGTATGACTCATCCAGACTTACTGACATATAAGGCCCTAAACCTCTGGTGTCTGTTGCTCCTCAGTTCTGAGATCCCCCTGAAGCCACAGAACTGAAATTTCCAAGATTCCTAACCCAACAACAGCTCTGCAAATGTCCTAGTATTTCCATTAGCAACTGCAGGCTGCGGGCCACTCAGCCAAGGAATATTACAATGAAGTTACAAATTGTGGAAATGCAATCCCTCCAAAAAAGAAGCACTTGGTTTTACAACAACCCACCAAAAGTCCAGGTAAGGTGTCCTGGGAACCCTTGTTAAAAGGTTGAATCCAAAATATTTCTGAAAAAAAATTTTTGGCAAGCTATTTTGTCAAAAGGTTTCTAGGGTTCTTTGTGGATCTATCTGGTTTGGAGCCATTATGAGTAATAGCTTGAAAACACACATTTTTCCATACTTGTTTGCTTATCATATTGCTTTTAAGTTCTCAATAAGCAGTCATTATCACCACTCCCACTTTTCTTCAATTTTACAGTTATTGTAGTTAAGTAATACTGAAACCCAATCAACACCGCAAGAATATAATTTCTAACACCTCACCAGCAGATGGCAGACAAATCCTTGAAACAAACCAGCAAGGATCAGTCCCCTTCTATAGCATCAAGTTGTAAAACTTGAAAAAATAAGCCAACTTTAGTACGGGGATAAAAATTGTGAACTGAATGCCACAGCTTGATACTTCCAACAACCTCCTCTTTAAGACAAATATAGTCTAACATTTTCTAAACAGAAATATCCATAAACCATGCAACATGAAATGTAGATGAACAAGAAAACAAACAAACAAGAAAGAAAAAACAGAATACCTAAAAAAGGACTGGAATATTTTTCAATAAGTGGTGTCATGGATGGGATAACAAAGATCACCAAACATGCAATGGTATGAAACCACACAGGATACCAATACACATAATCTGTTTCATTTTTTCATCCAGGATTCATATAACACTTTTATTAAAATAAATCATCTCACAGGTGGCTAAAAAGCCAGCTCATAGGATGGATGATTATGCTTAGATGTTGGACTGCAAAAAGTCACCAAATAGGAAGCTGAAAGTTCAATCACACCAAAAACCATTTGCTAAATATAACCAGAGTCACAGCTGTCTCAGTGACACAATTACATAATAAATTATTTAAATATAATGCAAATTAGCATTTTAGTTAAGTCTCTTATTAATTCAAGATAAAGTGCAATGGCCTTATACTCTACTTACAGAGAAGTGACAGGACAAAAAGTCAAAAGATAATGACTATTCTAGGTTAAGATTTTATATTAGCTCTCCCAGAAATCAAAGAGCTGCAGTGCACAGTGCCAAAAGCAGGCAGGCAGATTGCTTGTGTTTGATGTAAAGGTAATTTACATTACATATTCTAGGCATCAAAGCTAATTTGGGAGGTTGGGAGGGGCAGGTAGTTAAGTACAGATTTGAAATTACTCTGCTAGATGTTTTTAAACATTAAAACTGTGAGACCAATGGAAATTGCATGATTTGACCAGGGATTCAACTGAAATATACATGATTATATATACACCTTAATTTAAAAAAAACCACAACAAAACAACAAACCCACAACTAGATGTAAATATATTGAAGGTATACTTGCCATCAGTAACACAGACACAGCAGTTTTGGTAAGACTTTGTGCTCTTCTGCACATATTTTATCTCTAGTGAGACTCCATTCATAAAAATAATCAAGATGCTACTTCAACTGAATTCACATGCAAAAACATGTACATGTAAATTAATTCCAAGCATAAGCACTTAAAGACACACCAATTGCTTCAGGATGTTGAGAAGTTAGCACATCCATCCAATAACCTCAGATAATTTATTAAAAAGAACTTACTACATTCTTTAAATTAGGTATTCAATTAAAAACACAGAATACCAAATCCAGTGAACTATGCAAAAAATAGCAGCTGAATGCCTAATACCAGACTGCTGAAGGCCCAACCTTCATTGCCACTAGCTATGGAACTGATACTTTAAAACATAGTTTTCTACTGCCATTAAGGAGTAAACCATTGGCAACTAAGAAAGAGGGGGAAAACAAAAAGTAACACCAACCCCTCCTCGTTGACCATCCACATGTATGGAGCGAATGTGATCTGCCAAATCCGGGCTGGAGCTGAAACAAGCATGGCAGTGGTCCCAACAACAGTTATAAGCAATGCTTTTTGCAGAAGAGGCAGGAACTCCTTGTCCATTCATCATAACCGGAGTTGAACGTCCACTGGAAATTGTGCTGTCTATGTCCATTATAGTGCTGCTTATGCTGCAAGACCAAATAGAAAAAAAAAGAGCAAGTTTGTATTTGTTGCATGTTAATAGAACAAATAAAGATCGCAGTTCTTTAGGGTTTTGTTTCAGATCTATTTAGATAGGTTGAAAATAAAAACACAAACTTATTATTTGTGTGGTTCTTATTGTGGTTCATCACTAACTATAATAAATGTACAGTCAGGAAATGGCTACTGTTACTCAACAGTGTAACTTCTGGACACTGCCAACAAAAGGGAGGGATAAAAAATTCTCCTATTCACTGACTTGTCAGAAAATTAACTCTCATGTGATTAACAAAGTAATTTTTTAAGCTACATTAAACAGCCATTCATTATTTTTATTTCACAGAACACAAGGGGGAAAAAAAAAGGCACGCGAGGTTAGACCAGAGCTGTATCTAGTCCAGCATCCACTGCTAGCACTAGATCATTAAAAAGAATACAGCACAAGAAAAGTTCAGCAAAAGGTTTAAGATCCCACTCTTGCCCCAGCATGCTGTCTGTCACGTGCATTCTCTAAACTAATGCGCATTTTTCTGTTTTGGTTTTTTTTTTGTGGTGGTTTTTTTTTTTTTTTTTGAACACTCTCCAGAGAGGCCAGAAGCAGCAGTGGGAATGCATGGCCTTCAGGAGTCACTTCCATCAGCCATAGCATTACAGAACAGCTCAACTCTGAAAGGACTCATCTCTGAAAGATCAGACTGCTCGTGATCTTGTCCAGTTGAGTCATTAATTATAGATACATTTTCGCCAGTAAGCAGCAGTAATTTTTCCATGTGTCTTTAAATATTCTTCTGAGGAAAGTAGTGCAAGGAAAAAAATTAAATTATATTTCTAATTATTTCAGAGAAAAAGAAATCCTACTCAGCTCTATGTAGCATTTATAATTTTCTTTTATCGTATCTGTTTTCTCCCTCACCTCTTGTACAGTTTCTATGCTAAAGCATTCTGCTTTTAAAGGTTCTAGATTTTTGACCATTAGTCTTCACATACCCACTATTTTTCTTTATACATTTTGACATAGATGAAACAAAACCTGCAGTCATTCAAAATTTGAAGATACCATTTGCATGTTTGCTCTTTTGCTTTAAAAGCCGTTACTAACAACTTCTCACGTTATCTGCATCTTTTTCATTACTACCGTGCTTGCAGTTTCTTCCTGTGATATACTTTGAAATCATCATAGCTATTTGCCTTGTTTACATTTCTTCCCTCACACACCATGTGGGTTCCACAGGATTTATCAACAGAAAATTTATTGTCTTAGTCAAAATAAAATATTATTTTTAGCAATGTTTTCTAGTTATTCTTTAGCTTTTCACTATCCAGAGTGACTTGGTTTCATGAGCAAAATCTGATCTGAGAGACACCAGCAAGGTAGCATTTATGACAACAATGACTACCATATTCCGAGCACAGATCCCTTAAAAATCATCTTCCAACGCATTAGTCTCCTCCTATTATTAAAACTGAACAATTACACTTAGGCCTTTGTTTTCCAAATTAAAATAAAGCTTTATAGACCTTTTATTAAAGAAAAGAAAAAAAGGTTGAGAAGTATATAAAATACTTCCTAAACGCTGTACAAATAGCACATGCCTTTTTTACCCCCTTCCATTTAAAAAAAATCTAATAATTTACAAGGCATGACTTCAACCTATGAAGGTCTTATGAGCTTTTTGCTGCTATACAGCATTTTTCCATGTGCTCCCTATTTTTATTTTCTTCCCTTTTCTAAACCCTGAATACAGAGAGAATTCCATGATCCCTCTCCACCTCCCTTTCCATGCCCTGCTGCAAGATGCCTTGGTTCTTTATTATGACATACAAGTACACAATTTGTGACTAGCAAATAGAGAAAAGGTGCCCAACAGAAGCTTAAAAGTATGATTTCGACTCTGTTATTGCTGCCTTTCCCAAAAAGCTTATTTTATATTAACCAGAAACTTAAAAAAAAAAAAAGGCAACTAGCACTGCGCTGAAGCCACCAGTGTCAACAGTGTTAACAGCCACTAACTAAAGCTACTGGTAATAGTAGTTTAGGATCCCTTTGGGAAATTGTCAGAAGCTTTATATGCAAAGTATCACCGAACCATCGTGGTTGGAAAAGACCTCTAAGATCACCAAAAGTCCAACCATCCACGCAGGAGGAGGAGAAACAAAAAAAAAGCCCCAACAAACCAACAACACGACACCACCCACCATGCCCACTAGAGCACCTCAATGCGTTTCTTGTAGAGAGAGAGACCTACTTGAGATGTAGCCTTCACCAGTGCCAAGTACGGAGGCACGATCACTTCCCTAGTCCTGCCGGCCACGCTATTGCTGATGCAGGCCAGGATGCCGTTGGCCTTCCTGGCTACCTGGCACACTGCTGGCTCATGTTGAGCCAGCTGTCAACCAGCACCCCCAGGTCCTTTTCGCCTGGGCAGCTTTCCAACCATTCTTCCCCAAGTCTGTAGCACTGCATGGGGCTGTTGTGTCTGAAGCGCAGAACCTGGCCAGCACTTGGCCTTGTTGCACCTCATACAGTTGGCCTTGGCCCATCTATTCAACCTGTCCAGGTCCCTCTGCAGAGCCTTCCTACCCTCTAGCAGATCAACATCCACCCAAGTTGGTGTCACCTGTAAACTTACTGAGGGTGCACTCAATCCCCTTAACCAGATAATTGATAAAGATACTGAGTAAGACCGGCCCCATAACTGAGCCAAGCAATCCCAATTTTCCCACCTGCCAGACTCACCATAGACACAACTACAGGGCCAACGTGCCTTCCTTCCTGAATTGATTCCTAAGCCAAAAATTATTGCCAAATGTAAAAACTGTAAAACTGTGCTATGAAAGCAAAGTTTACCAACAGGATGCTAGGGAAACTGAATAAATGTGACCCCCACACACACCTAAGTTTGAGTTATCCAAATAGTTTTCTCAAAATCAGTACTTAGAAGTAGATTTTAACGCATACAAGACGGCACATTGCCTGACCATTTCTGTCACATACAGCAATGTTACACAGATCAGTGGCTCCAACAGGAAGTTGCTTAACCAAGGATGGCAAAGCACTGCAGCTACAGCACTCATGCAACAGTTGCCCCAAACCACTTAATGTGGATAAGTAACCCTAACTCTCTCACAGTTGAAAGGTATTAACGTACAGTACTTTATAAATACTTTAAGTAGGAACTCAAACTTCCAAGCTATTTACACAAAGTCTGAGTTTCTACATCCACCGACAGAATTAGTTCAGTTCTCAAAAATCCCACAAATAGGCATAAGCAAATTTCCAACTATGAAGAGTTATGGTGCTGATGACTACAAGGACAGACAACGAAGGGGGATTTTGCAAAGTTCTCTCAAGAGTTTCCAAGTTTTACAGCCTGGTCTTGAGCAGGAAAGCAATGAGAAACATAACCCAGAACAAGTTATTTGAAAGAAGCAGGGGGGGAAGGGCAGGGAAGAAGTGCACATTCATGCACGTGCGTGTGGTTTCTCAGGTTTACGGGCATGCAATCTGGTTAATTTCTCAAAGCAAAGATGAAAAACCTCAACCTGATGAACCTGTAGCATGAGAGTTAATTTTGTATTGCAAATGCAACGCAACATACCTTGACTACCTTATGACACAAAATCACAGGTCTCTAATTTGACAGCCTAAGGAATGCAAATATTTTGGCTTTTTTTTTAATATGCTATGCTATCTGTAGAAAATTATTCAGTTTTGGAGAAAAATACGTAAAAGTCAACTAGTAATACCGATCTATCAAAAGCTATTCTGACAAGCAAAGTTACTAATGACATGAGAAACCAGTAACACAAAGCTGATAAAGCTATAATAGTTTATCTGCTGGCTTACAGTTAAAGTTGCATAGATGATACCAAAATTTAGTATCAGAGGAACTGGAATAAAAAAGGTTGCTCACAGCACTTACATAGTAGCATATAGAGTTTCTTGGAAATTGAGGATCAAGTGCTACACTAGACTCTGATTCTATAACCTATTCAAGATAGAGTCTAAAAATTGGGGAAAAAAAAAAGTAACTCAAATCCAGTTGAGCGATTTCAGATTAGTATTTACTTAAAAGGGAACACCTTCCTTTCTTCTAGTTTGAAGAGCTTTGTGCAAGACATTTAACAGTACAGACAAATACTGCTGCCACAGGACCTACTACAGAAAGAGCTAAACTGCTTATAAAACAAAATAGCCAGGAGTCACACAAAAAGAGATCATTGCTTTCTGACACTTCTCTTGATAGGCTCTGCCAAAAATGCAAGAACCTCACTGTCCTAACATATTCCTTCTCTAAAAATAACCCATTAAATTTTTTTTTTTTCCTTTTCCATTCCTCCAGAACCAACTTATTTCAGTGTGATCAGGGGCCTCACAGTACTGAGAGCCTAGAATTAGTTTCTGTTTTTCTCACTTAGTGAGTTCTGGGTCACCCAGGAAAGAATTAATGGCTGCAAAGACAATCTGTGAAAGACCAGCAAAATCTCTGTCATAGTGCCCTTACAGGTCAAGCATGTGGACTTTTCCTCTAGTCTTTCATACACTGAGAAAATATCAGGGAGCTTTTCAGATAAAAGTTTGTAGTATATATAGCATCAGAGAAGACAATGACTTGAGAAGTCTTTTGCCCTTGACCTGCCATTTCAAGATGAAGCAGAAAGATAATGGTAAGTTTTACAGTCAGAACTGTGGCCCTGCTAAGTCTGCAACACACTTGCTGATTCACCCACTTTTTGTTTCTTGGGTTTTCAGAAAGGGTGTGAGGACAGGATATACAAGTGGGTAAGATGTATGCATGCACTCCACTATCTTTATCTAGTCCACTTAAGTCTTTTCCTGACCAAAAGAGTGGAAGCACATCAACTAAGCCCAAAAAAGGCTGGACTACTAAAATAGTATCTGTATATCTTTTGATCTTTGAATGGAGCTTTTCAATCTAACATTCTATCTGCTTGGGATGATCCAAGAGAGGGAAAAGTTCCTTAACAAAGGAAAGTATTAATGGAAATTACATCCTTCTGCTTTCTCATCTGAAATTCACAAAGCTTGTAAGTGGGAAAGTAATAATATGTATCAAAGATACAATAACAGTACTAAGAATGGAAAAAAAAAAAAACAGGACAAAACAGATATTCTAGCAAACTACTAGTAATAAAACAAAGACACTGAAGCAAGTTTTCTGCCTTTTTCTAAACTCTTTTTCCCTTGCCAAGAGATCTGTTTAAAACCTGACTGCCACTATCAAAGCAGAATGACACAAGAAGAACTTAAGCGCTTGTGGCATTCCCCTATTACTAGTGACAGACAGGTCTGGGTTTGCTCCGAAGCTGTAAGCAGGCTCCAGCTCCATTGTAATGGATCTATAGACCATAGCCTGATGAAGAACATTAGACATTTGAGTTTCAGAGAGTTCAACTCAGGGGTCATCCAAAACAATAGAACATCAAAAACAGTCACGGCTGGAGACAGCTTGCATACACAATAGCTGGTTTTAAGAAGCACCATTCAAAAGACCGACTAATTACTAAAATTTTAAACTGTTACAGCAAGCACAACATAGTCTTTGAGCTTATGTTATCCCTACTTTCATCCTAATCCAAGCACACCAGAATCAACTTGAAGTAAATATCACAGCTCTAGAGGGAAGAACTGAAAGCCTTTCTAAACTACCTTACTAAACCCACACCTCATTTTACCAAGTCTGCAAACACTGGCTAACAGTACCTTCCAAACATAGCATGGTAGAAATGAAAATACAGTCTTCTCAGAAGAGTTAAACCTTTTTTCCTCCTCCTACAATTTTTTCCTCTAGCAAGAGATCAACAGCTTTGAAAATATACTGACATTAAAGTATGTTCATTAAGCAACAACATTAATGCAAGTTTAAATAGAGGAATCATTACCTCAAAGGCACTGTTTCAGGTCTTATTTTCACCTGTATCTACTTTACCTGCAGCTAGAAATAATACATGTTCTTCATAATCAAGGTGATTAACATTTTTAAAATGGTTAGTAACTGCACAACCTATATGTGCATGTGAACCAAATGCATCTAGCTGGTTAAATCCAGTCAAAATTGTATTTAAAAACAATCCTGAAACCGAAACAAAAAATAATAGCTAAAAACTTAACAAGCTGCAAGTCATTTTCACTTTATAGAGAACAAAAAAAAAGTTCTTCAAGCATTCTAAATCCTTTTCATTTACGAATCTGAGCAAAATTTAAGCCATTGTTCAAGTCAAGTAAATATGTATACTTTCTATAATGAAAAAAAATCCAAATTATTCCCAATTTAAAAATGCACAAATTTCAAATGACACAATTTATCACATGTGCATTTGGGCACTAATTGTTGTGTCCACTTAAATGCAAATGAAAATATAACAATTCTGTGATTTAATGCATTAAAGAAAATGGTGTACTGCACATCATTCCTGACACATGGTTGGCTCTCCAAGGAGATCAATTTCCTCACTACTGCAAGTAATCTCTTCAATTTAATTTAACGAATGGAATGCCCAAAATTTTTCTTTCCTGTTTTTTGTTAATCTTTCAGAACAACAGACAGTAGGACTCTAAAATGAGTATCAACAAAAACAAAAGAAGCACAGCGTAATTTAATTTTTACTTTCCATGAACCCCAATTAGCAACTGTTCACTCCAAGTAATAGTAGAGGCAGGCACAGAACACATGCACAAAAGCCCGATCAATTTGCTATTATACTTTTAATGTCTGCTAAACATACTCCCCCTAGACCTTAACTGAAGTAACCTTCCCTCAGGCAAAATTCAGACCTAACAGATGGGCCTTATACCATGCCCTTGAGGGTCAACAAGCACTACTTCAGTCTGATCAACAGGAGCACATTTCAGAGTTACAGTACCTCCACTGAGAATGCTTAGCTTCCAGTCCCCAGATGTTCAGTAGGTAAGCAAAGGAACCAGCTGATTTCAGCTAACACCAAGGGAAATGACTGACAGATCCTATAATAACCAACCTCATTTTGTAACACATCAAATTAAAAACGAGCAGTGATGTCAGTGAACACACATTGCAGGCTCGCTAAAACCAACACTGTGGAGTTGCCATCAAGCTGTACACTATGCTAATGCAAGTGAGGAATCTTCAAAAACAGTTTCTTCTAAAGTATACAGGGATAATCCAGTCATAAAGCATCAAATCCACAGAATATTGCCTCTGACTAGATGAAAAGCATCATTAACATTCAAGAATCCAAATACTACAAAATCTCACTAGAAGTAAGTGAATATTTTAAGAACAAAAAAATTGCCCTGCTAGTTTCTTTAGCTTTTACTAGTCAGTGAAATACCTAGTCATTTCTGCACAGAGCTTCAGCTACATTGTTCCAATTCATAGGAGTGATTAAGAAAGAAAGCTGAACTGTAGTGCTCAGATAAAACAAATTCATTACCATGGAAACACTGTGACAGTCATTTTTTACAAAAACTTCAAGTGTTAAAACATAAAACACAAAAGCAAAACTTTTACAACATGGAAGACCAAATCATAAACACCTATTATTCCTAAAAGAAAACAGACTCAATAGCAATCATTCAATTACCAACACCAAGTCAAAACAGAACACTAACTGAAAGAAAAAAAAAAAATTCATGCCTAGTGACATAACCCATCACCTCATTATTTTCATTTCACTACCAAAAGTCGAGTGAAAACAAAACCTTCACAAGTTTCCTCATTACTCTATTATCTGTTTCTTTCCAAGACAAGGGGTGGAAAACTCTGATGATGTGCAGCTCTGACCAATGGACCTGCTCCACACAAAAAAAAAAAAAAACACAAAACAAACCAACCTACCAGCTTTACAGTTTTTTGAGGCCATGAAATGCGAAGTGATTTATATTCACTACTTCACTTGACCAACCAATGGCCAAGTGAAGATAAATCCTCACAATTGAAAATTATAAAATTATCAACCTTCAGCTCCCATCATTGATAGGAAGCTCCTCCACCTGTCTTGGGAATTTTACTTATCTTTTTGTATAAAATCTCCATCAGTTCCAAACACGGGAGCCGCTGTATCTTCTCTAAGAAGCACCATGTTATTAACTTACTTTTTTGCATTCCATCCAGAAATATGAACTGCAGACCATGTCTGTTAAAAACTGAGGTAGGACATTTGTCCTTCCTAAGAGCTGAATGGTACCACTGAATTTGATACAACTGATTAACAGCAGAAATTGCTACATTGGCTCCTAAATGAAAGCAGAGGAAGAATAAATTTGTGTGTTTCCATATTAAGATTTAACTTGCTTGACCTTCGATGAATATTAAGCAAAATTTAATGCCACCTTCTTTCTGAAGTTACTATCAGAACATCTGCATTAGGGTACCAGTATGCAATAAAACACAGTGCCCAAGGCAACTATACACAGGTGTCCAAGCAGACTTAAATTAATCTTTGCTTTATGTGCTCCAAATGATAATGCCATTTTAAAAGTGGGATTAAAATTGATGCAGAGAAAAATTGAGAGTTCGCAAAACATGAGCAACTACAATGAGCCAGCAACAGAGTTGAAAAGTCTAACATTTGCCTGATCTTTTTTGTTCCTCTCCCCATCTTTCGTGAATTTGGTCTTTTATTATACATCTACATTGGTAACAGATACACTCCTACTACTAAATTTCCATGATCTATCATTTTAATTCCCCAAATAAAATATTTATGTTCCACAAACAAAATGAGTTTGCCTTATTTTAATAGTTGAAGTTTCATTGTGGAACTGTAGAGCTCCTACAGTTTCTTTACATCTAACCATCAAGCAATCCAGAGACAATCTTCAAAGTAGAAAAGAAGTTCAGCTACCCTCATTTCTAAGGTGTTTGGGTTTTTTAATTATTTTCCTGAGAAAACTAATTGTCTTTAATTAAAATAAAGTATCTGAAATAATTTCATGACTGATAATCATCTGTTTCTAAATCAGGAAAATCTACCACCAGGAAGAAAAAAAAAATAGCATATGCAGATAAACCACTATAAAAACAAAAGTGAACAATAATTCACATGGCAACAAAATAATACAATACCTGGATCAGAACAGTAAGTCACAACTACACAACACGAAAATGCACCACTGTGTTTTACAGGCAATACCTTCTGTTCACAACTGCTCTTGCAGCAAAGATCCACGAAGATCCCTGAGATCATGCAACACAACTGACCCCATGGCTCTTTGGAGGCAAGGGAGGAAAAATAGGGCAGACAAAAATTGAGGATATCAAAAAAGTTACTTTGTGAAAATGAACATAAATCAACCCAGCAAGTAAGAGATTTAATACCAAAGAGTTAAGAGGGATACAAAAGGAAAATAGCAATGTTTGGTGGTCTAGCATTTTCCAGAAGCACCTAAACATTCTTGATTCCTTCAAATAAGTAAAAGCAACATTAAGGCAACTTCTGATAAAGAAAAAAGACCATGACTTCCAGGACTGCATGATTTAAGAGATCACCCATTCACCTGGAAGCACTTGCGCTTCTGAATCATTTAGGCATTTTTTCAGAAATCGGACCTACGCTTAACACAAATTAAGTTGTTCTAACAAAAAATTCTCAAAATTAACGAGACTCCAGAAGTATTAATAAATCAATCTTAAAAACAAGTCTGCAGAACTGTTTCTTGCATATCCATGTAGTTACATGAAAACTAAGAAATCAACATAGTGAAAAATACAAGTCAAGAGAGAGAATCTTACACCACGGGACAAGTTTTGAAGCAGCAGCTCATTTTAGAGCAAAGGTAGGTCTAGATTAGGTATAAATACCTTGAAAAGGGAGCAACACTGAAAACACTCCCGATCAGTAATATAAAACAGGGGAAGACAGAAAAGCTCTTCAAGATAGAGAAATCAAAGGAACTTAAAATAACAAACACGCACAGGAAACAAAACCAACTGAGAAAGTGTGTTATGAATCACCACCTCTCTGGAGCTGTCTCCACTCTCCTGGATCACTTACTTTGATTATTTGGATTGTTAGCCCTAGAATATTTGGGCTTATAATATTTACATAACACAAACCCAGGGTATCACAGGATTTGTAGCATACAGAGGAACAGGTAACAAAAAGACACTTGGAATGCCAAATCGTAAGAAGAGAAGTGAAAGAGTAAAGCAGGTTGAAGGTGCAGCCCTTGCGATATTACAGCACAAAGACTATATATGCAAAAGGATTACACAAATCAAGAAACTGTAAGAGGTTCTGCCTTAAAGACACAAATAAAACTTACTTTCATTTCTGGGAACCACATAATCTTCCACTTGACAATCTCCTTGGAACGTTAGGGAAAAGCAACAAGCGATTCATAACTTTCAATCTTTACCGATAAAACAGTATGTTTACTAGCACCACTTGGAGACGCACAAAAGAAACACATTCAGTCATTAAAGAACCGCCAGATTTATTTTTTTTTTAACTGTGCTCTCCATTCCAACAACCATAATCAATATGAAGTATGCTAATCAGCACTGGAAGTTAACAGCCTTCGGGCACAGTGTAAAGGAAATTGTACCTGCTGTTAACTATTATACTTCCATTCTTCCATCCTCGGGATACCTTCTCTCACCCCCATCCCCATACCACAAAACTCTGAAAACAAGCAGAAGACAAAACGACCAAAGAAAGATTAAAAACTCCCAGAGGAGACCTAGTTTCAGTTACCATCATGTTAGGTTCAACTTAATAGAGAATAAAAATACATATAAACGATAGGATTCTATAAAGCAGGAGCTTTGCCTACTCATATCTCAGTGAATAGCTGCTACTTCAAGTATTCAACAGGCAACAAAAGCAGAGAAACCAGCAAAGTAAAACTTGACTCAGTTAATAATAGAAAGGTCACAAATTAAGGTCTGATTCCTGTCCTACCGCACACTGAATTAACAACTACTTGTACAAATTGCTTAATCTACAACTTGGCATGCAAGTTAGCCTAAGGAAGCATAAAGAGATGCCAAAAGTAGTTTTATTTCAAATGAAAAAAAAAAGTTTACATTTCTCTGCTTGCTGTGTATATAATGAAAATATTTTCTTTGCACCTTTAAGATTTTTTATATTTGGAATCCAAGTTATGATTACATCACAATAAACTATAATGATCAAAATAAGGACTTCACTGCAGTTTTATTGCGGAACTAGTAATTTGTACAAGATGTTGCATGGAACAACATTAAGTGGAAATTCCTTTATGCTATATTCTTACTTGGGTAAAGTATATTTAATAAATAATACTACCACTATATGTGCCAACAATCTTGCCATTTACAAGTCCTTCAGCTCAAACAACTTAGGTTCGTTTTATTCCCTCTGACACTACACAAGCTATTTGAATTAAAGCACTCTTCTCTGGTGCATCAGCATGACAACAGGACTTCCAATGTCATAATAAATATTTTGTTTTTCTATCATTATCAAATTTCTTTACATATACTTTCAGTACTCTTCTATTATAGTATCCGCTAAACTCCAGGAACTAAATTTTAGCAAAAGATACTTAGAATGTTAAACTCTAGCATAGAGAAGAAAATTAGATATGGGAAAAGATATCCCACGTTTTTTATTTTGTTTTGTGTTGGGTTTGTTTGGGTTTTTTTGCATTTTACCACCATGAAGGGAAAAAAAGTACACCAGTAAATTGAGAGGCTTCAAATTTTTTCCCCATCTGTTTTTTAATTTTGCAAAACCACACTATCTCAGCACCTCACAAAACCAATGATAAGTAACAAGTATAACATGGGCTATTTATATTTCATTTTCTAAAACAAAATTTGAACATGTTCGTATTCTAAGCATGAACAAATCCAGACAGAATACAAAGTTATGAAAATGAACCAGTTGTATGGACAGATAACAAAACAAGGAAACATCTACCTCAAATAATCTTCCAAAGCAACCACTTTTGTTTTTCCTGCAAGTCATGCCACGGTATTTCTTTCAATAGAAAATGAGAGTGTGGATAAAATTCACTTTTCACACAAAGGAGTTTCTCACTCTCTTCTGTTCCCTTCTCCTGCACAAGTTAACAGGAGATTACATTCCCACCTGTTTCAAGGATTCCCTGCAATTACTTGGCTGCCTCACAGCAGAGACCAATTTTTCACTTCCTTTGGGTTAAACTTTTGTTTTTTCCTCAGGCTATTAGACATATTTTGTACCAAAAGTTTTCTGTGTGTATCTCATGTTTCCTCCTTCCAGAAACCTCTACTGCCACCTCAAATGCTCCATCTGCTCCCTTCTATGATATGTACCCACTTTTCTACCCAGTAATAGATTGCTCCACAGCTACCTCCTAGCAATGGGTTGGAGGTGTACTTCCACACTCCTGTCTTACATGCTAACTCTGCATACCTGCTCCTTCCCACACCATTATTCTCTAATTGGATAGTGTTTTTCAAAAAATATGTAAGTATATTGAAGCTATTGAAAAGCTGTGCAGATTTGAGTAAGTGGCTATGGTAGAACATTTCCACTGCATCATCCAAAAAAGTTACGTTTATCTGTGATCAACTCCAGAAATGTGCTATGTCTGCCAAATGGATGTTCAGGCTGCATATAACACCCAGTTTAACTTAACTGAAAAGTGAAAATGAAGAAAAAACCCAACGAACAAACAAGACAGTTCTTTGCACTACTGCCTAGGAAATTCCCTTAAACAACTGACCAATCAAACCTCATATTCAGAAGTTACCAGACTTAATGATGCCACACACTTAAACAAAACGCACAGACTTGTGTGAATGTAAAAATCCAACATAAAAGCAATACCATTTCTCTCTTACACTGAATAGGAAAATGTTTCTCAAATTCTATGAAGTATATTTACATCTTATTACAGTAACAGCTCATTATAACAAGCTCTTTCATCTCATTCGCAAAAAGACCTCATGTTAACCACTCAATTACAGCAACCAACAGCTCCATTACTAAAGATACTCGCCGTACAAAATATTTGGGCTGTTTTGTCCTCCCATCAAAAGCTATTTTCTTCAGCTCCAGAAAGGCCTGAACATAACCATTACAGGAACAAGGGGTTTACTTAGCAATTTGAAAGTAAATAACAACAGCAATAATAAATGCAGTCAGAAACACTGACACTATAATTTTCAATTTTCAGCAGAATTTTGGGAACACAGGTAATCTTCTGTATAGCCCTCTCTGACAGGTCAATATTAGACACATTTTTTAAAAAGACCAAAAAAAAAAAAAAAAAAAGAAAAAGTAATGACTTAACCACCTCACCATAAGTGCTAATGAATGATTCTTCACTTCCTTGCCTGGAAAAAGTGAGACCATGCAGCAGAGGCCTGAAGCACTTTTTAATCTGGTCACATGGATACATGAAACATACCGATTAGTACCATATGCCTTCCTGATTATATGTCAAATTTACTATTCTGCCTTCACAAACATCGCTCATACAATTCACATGTCACTGCCTAGTCAGTCTTGGAGATTTTTCACTTTTAAGAGTCATGTCTTAATCTCTTATTTTTCAACCTGTTAGTTTTGCACTGCCTCATTTCACTCAATAAAATGAAAAAAACTAACAATCTGAAGCACAAAAGGTTTATTATTGAAAAAAATTCTGAAACATCAAACATTTCACAACTGTTCATCTATTACACAGGAACAAAATAAAAATGTTCCTAGAAGTATTCTGTAAGTCTAATATAGTTAAAATAGCTAAAAGTTTCCTTGAGTATTACTGAGTATTCCTTCAGTCAGTCCCTCCAAATAATCAATTCTGTTGGTGAGCAACAGTAAACATGCAAAGACTCAAAAAAACCCCAAAACCTTAGAAGTTATATGAAAATTGCCTGCTCTATGAAAGAGACGGACATTAATTGGCGCTGTGCCTGAGGGAAAGATTACTACATAGGTCCAACGAAAACCTGTTACATTTGGCCTACCAGCACTTATGTATCAGTCAGCAAAACAGCTGATACCTCCAGCTAAAACATTTTTAAGGACTTCATGCCTAGTCAGTAAAAGGAAGGAGCAAAGGATAAACTGCTGAAGAAGGGTAAAGATGATGTAAGAACAGAAGATCAGGTCTAGCTCCTAAGTGAGAGTACCAAGACGCAAAACAAATTCACAAGGGTGAACAAAAAAGCCCTTCATAGAGCTTTTCTACTTATATTTCTGCTAAACATCTTATTAGAATTGCAAGATCTGCCACTGTTCTCTAAATCAAACAAAATCTGATAATGAAACTTTATCAGAGTTACGTATACTTCCATAATAAATTTCCTGGCAAACAATGTTTGAATGATTTCCATAATGTAACACTAAGTAAATACTGTAGTTCAGCACATCAGTGAGCTGCAGACCCCCCTTCACAGCATTCACATCATCTGATTCACACCCAAATCCATGCATCTGCTTTGGTCTTGCTTCAGTACCTTTGGTCCAATGCTAAACTCTGTTACTGCGTTTATAGTTAACTGAACCATTATTTCTACTTTTAAAATCGTATCAAATGTTTCTCAATGTTGTAACAAGACTAAGTGCTCCCAAGAACTCTGGAGAAACACATCCATCCTCTCAGGATATGTCTGAAGTTACAGAAAGGCACATGAAAATTACCAGCATTCACATGCTGATAATACTCTTTGTTCTAACTGTAAATCTGGAGGAAAACTAGACTTGAATGCAGTCTATTATTGAGCCAGCTTATCCGAGCTTGCTCAAAAGTCATAGACAAACTTCAGCACAGCAGGGGGAACTTAGCACAATTCCCAAGAAAAACCTGGAATTATTACAGATCAAAGAGATACCTACTAGTTCTAGAGTTATTGCACTCAACTCCCACTACTAATAACCTGAAGCTGAAAATGCCACCTGGTTATCTTAGGTAGCAGATTGGGCTTTGCTTTTTGGTTTCTGGGGTTTTTTGGGGGAAGACAAATATATTTTTAAAAAGTACAAAGTTTGTCTATGTGCATGGAAACAGCTGGTTAAAATTCACCCTGTTTCACAGCAGATATTCAATATTGTTATTTGTTTCTTGTGTTGTTATATATACTTACAAATTTCCTACGGTAATGCCCGGAATGATTTATTCTACTAGCAGACTATTAGCAAATACCCTCAAAATACATTAAAAATGTTACTAAGAGAAATTGCTGAATAGTAGCTATAGTTTGATCATATGCAAGGTTTTCTTGTCCAGCTGTTTTATTTCTAGTTTATTTTATATCACTAAACCAAAAATCAAAGAGGTATCACATTGATAATTGTGGAGAATGACAAGACAGTACACAGAGAAATAGGAATTTGATCACTCATGGAATTCAGGCCCTCTCACCACACCCTGTTATTTATTCAAATTTTCTAAAGAGGAAACAAGAAAAAAATCCCAAGCCTTGGGGCATGATCTGAATGTTACCAAACCTGCCTACATCAGGAGAAAGTATATCCTTCTACCAGCTTCCTCTGGCTTAACCCAGGGACTGTGAAAACATGTTCGTTCAATCTTTCTTTCCTTTTCCCTCTCTCCCCTCTCACAGGTAATCTTACTCTATAATACACAGCGAGACAAGACACCAAGTTCTTTAGGACTTCAGAGACACAGAGAGTCAGCAAAGGTCATGAAGTACTGTACAATATACTGCTTCATACAAAACATCACTAATAGATAGAATATAATTTTCTAATAGTGACAAAACTTACAGTCTAATGCACAGGTGATCAAATCAGTTAATGACTGAGTCTTTAAGGATTTTAACGTATTATCATAAACCTGTACCATAAAACTGCTCCCAGCTTTTCCCTGGTATTTCACCCTCCCTCCTCACATCCTCTTTGGCACATCCTCTGTCTTTTGCCACACTCGGCTTGTCTGTCTGATCATCTAAAAGGCATGAGATTATGTTGTGGCTGGCTTCCACAGTGAGTTGCTAGTCTACATGTAGCAAAAATAACAAAGCATTCTACTGTGCTGCAGCAAGGAGTGCATGCACACAAAACAAAATTTTGGATCGCCCAGAATAACAAATGGCATTCTTGGTAGCATTGCACTTTTCCTACTCAACTCAACAGGCAGACTTTGAAATTACAGGACAAAATTCCCTCTCAACACCGTAAGTTTTCAGCCTGATAGTTCAAGATAAGACTTTGCAAATATTAACACCAAGATGCAGTCCTTAATTAAACCACTGAATGCAAGGAGTCCCACTCCTGTGACTGAGTCTGTACCAATGGTACCGAAAAGTAGAAATAATTAGTACAGACGTAGATTTAACTGTGTGACTACAGCAAGAGAACCATGAGAACAATGACTGAGAAAGAAAGTAGCACACTAGCTCCAGGGCGCGTAAGTGAGACACTGCACTTCCAGAAAACCCCTTCAAGTTATTTCTGTTATTTCCTCAACCCACAAATTGACATGTGCTCAGTTAAAATCAGGATTAGATTTTAATTCGATTAAAAATGAACTATTATTTTATAACTCCATTATGTACTTATTCCAGGTCTACTCCCATACTTACGGAATTTGACATAAAATCTCAGCTTTTGAAAAAACATAACAAAACAAACCAAGCCCCAACAGCCACCTGCCCCTGTTCCATCTTGCAGAAGCTTGGAAGAAAGAAAATGTTAACAATGAGTCTCAAAAGTCAGAGCGAGCTGATTATTTTCTTACGATTTTTAGAGATTCCCCCAAAGCAAATTACATGGTTTTGGGGAAGTGACTCACGAGGGTTTTGTTTGTTTTTAACACTTGAGGTTATTTCTAGTGATCCTCCACTTCTGAAATATGGGTATTTGTACAGCAACACAGAATTTGATCTAACATACATTCAAAGTACATTTCCTGACCAAGACACATCATTCTTTACACTTAGCAATGAAACTATCTTAAGAAAATACACACAGAATTGTTACTGCAACTTAACTGTAACTCGAACAGGGAAATCTGATACTTTTTAATGCTCAACTGAAATTTAAAAATAGCACAAGTTTCTTAAATTATTTAAAAGGACTTAGTAAAGGGACCTACAGCATTTTAAGACTGCTCTTTACATCCATTTTTCATCCTATTTTCAGTTTGTCAATTAACCGTTGCACACAACATCCAAGACAGCTACTCCAAAAGCCACGTTCTTTGAAATTCTTGACTCAGTAGGCTAAACCAGACATGAAAGGTAGGCTTCAACCATGTGTGACAATTTGGTTGTGCCTCTCCACAAGAATATAACTAAAGTCTTGGTAAAATGATATGCATACCTTTAACATATAAAAACCTAAGAAGTAATCTTGACATTTACTTGAACGCATCCAAACATAATTTTGAGCCTCGCTAAATACTCTGCATGCTTTTTACTTGTGCACACCTAATACGGAAAGGCTGGTCTCCTTTTTATTTTAGCAAACTAGATTTTTTCCTTTATGCTTTAAGAGGTTACCACTTAGCTTCCTGCCTCTAGCGCAGAGACCTTGCTGCGGGTGCAGGTAAAACCACAGCCACATGATTTTCAATCCTGAAGCTTTGGTACACCCCGCCTGTGCGTAAGCGCAAGATACAACCCCGAAGAACCCCAAAAGCACCATCTGAAAAAAAATCAGCAGCTTCAGAGGAAAGCGGCAACCAAACATCGCCACCTGAACAGGCGGCGCCCCGTGCTCGGATCGCAGTGGGGGCCCCTCCGGGGCTCGCCATAAAACGCCTAACGGCGATGGCTTCAGCCTCAGCAGCCCCCACGCTGCCGGCCGCCCCCCCGGTGCCGGGCCGAAGGGAGCGCCCCCTCCTCCCAAAAGCACCGGGCAGGCCTTCGGAGAGGGCCTGAAGGATCAGAAGCCGCAGCGGCGGCGGAGGGACCGCCGCTTCGCCACAGGCCGCCCCCTGCCCCGCCCGGCACAAGTTGGCCGTAGAAACCTGTGGCTGCCTCCCGCCGCTGCCCTGACAGCCCCCGCGGCCAGGACTGGAGCGAGGGGCGGCCGGCGCCCGGGGAAAAGGGGCCCCTTTGCCGCTGCGGGCGGGCTGCAGCCCCCCGGCGCTGCGAGGCGGGGAGGCGACTGGACATGGCGCCCGCCGACCCCGAGACCCGAGAGACCTCCCACAGCCCGGGGAAGAGCACAGGCAGCGGCCATCGGCGGGAGGGACGGGACGCGGCACTGACCTGTCCTCCGAGTCCATGCGGCTGAGGGGCTCCCCGTCCGAAGACATCTCCAGGCTGCCCCGCCGGCCCCCCGACGTGGCGCTACAGCTGCTGCTGCCACTGCTGCTGCCGCCGCCGCCACCGGTGCCGTAGCCCTCGTCGCCACCGCTGGACACGCTGCTAGAGCTGCTTCCCCCGCCGCCGCCTCCGCGGCCCAGCCCGTCCTCCTGGCTGCCCCGGGGGCCCTTGGGCTCCTCCTTGGCGTCGGCCTCGCTGCTGCCGCCGGGGCTCAGCGAGCGGGTCTCGTCGCTGCAACAGCCGCTGCTCGTGCTGCTGCTCCCCACCAGGCTGCTCTCCTCCTCCTCGCCGCCCTCCTCCTCCTCTTCCTCCTCCTCCTCCTCGTCCTCCCCGTCCCCGGCCTGGCTGGCGCTCTCCGGGCTCGGCTCCGACATGCTCTCCGCCTCGCCGTTCATCATCATCAGCGACTCTGTCTCCGCCGCGGCCGCCGCCGCCGAGGACGAAGGCGATGACGAGGACCCAGCCCCAGCCTCCTCCTCCTCGGCCGCGGCGGCCGCCGCCTCGCCAGGGAGCAGCCCCTCCGGCTCCGCCATGTCGCTACGAGCGGCCGCCATGGCGCCTGTGAGTCGCTGCGAGCGGAGCCGGGCGCGCGCGGCGGCAGCGGCAACCGGCGGGGGCGTGCGCGTGGCCCGTGCGCGCGGCCGCGCTCCCGCCCCCGCGCTCCCTCCCTTTGCCCTTCTCACCCGCACAATCGCGCGGCGGCGCGAGCCGCAGAGAGGAGGGGCTCGGACCGCCGCCGCACGCGCTACGGAACGCGCCTGGGGACAAAATCGTGGGAAGGGAGGAGCGGCGGCCTCTGGCGCTGCGTGCCGAGGGAGGCGGCGCGCGGGAGGGGCGTTAACGGGCGGGCGGGGCGGCGGTTGAGGCGGCAGGGATGAGCGCTCGCTCCTGCCGTCCAACTTGAATCGCGTCATCCTTACTCACCGCGTCGGGGCAGGGGGGGAAGTGAGGCTGAACACTCGTCTCCGGAGGGGAGTCCCGCAGGACCAGCCGGGATCGAGGCGCTCCGGGCCAGGAAACACCTCACCGCCTCCCCCCAACACCCCCCACCCGCGGGAGAAATCAGCTGCCTCCTGGCTGGTTCAGTCAGACGCCGGGTAGCTTTAGGCTTACAGGGTGCCGGAGGGAGGGGAGCGAGTCACGGCTGAGTAAGACTTAGTAACATGCATCTGTGAGAGGAAAACGGGTGGGAGGAACCTGTAGGGAGTCCGGCTCTGACTGGACTCGGAATAACTAAAATAGGGGGAAACGGAATCTAGAACTTAGAAGGAAGGGAAAAATGTAGCTCCTCAGCAAAAAGAGCTACAGGGTGCAGGTCACGATGTGACATTACCCAGTGAGAATTGTCAAAAGGCGAGCTCAGTTGAGACACAAAGGAGACAGAAAAGGGTTTTCAGCTATACTAACAAAAAGGAATGAAAAAGCTGTCACGCTACGCAGTGAGGAGCAAAGAGAGTGAACTAGATGAGGCCTGAAACCTCCATTGCAGTGGAGAGGCATGTCAGCTACAGGGCAAAAGCAGTATGACTAAAGGGGAATGGAAAATATAGATTACTGCATTTAAATGGAAGTGAAACCAAATAGTTTAATGTACAAAAACTGGGGAAATTGGTGAGGTTTGTTGTTTTTTTTTTTCTCATGGACCTAAATGCAGTTCTGGAGGCATAGGGTTAGTAAATTTGTTGAGTTGGGAATTGTGCCATCTGAAAAAAAATATCAGTGGATGTATAGAAGGGGAAAAGTGAAAGATAAGTGAACAGAATGACTGTCAATCACGTACAGACAAATTTTGACAATTAGTCATTGTAATATTAATGCAAAATGAGCTAAAGTTTACTAAAAGTATATCATGCCAGACTAATGTGACAGGCTTTTTGACTAGAGTCTTTTCTACCTGGACATCGAGAAAGCATTTGATAAATTGTGTGGAAGTGATTAGCAAAAGTTTATAGGATGGGGATTTACAACACAACAGGACAGTTTTGTAAAATTTGAAACACAGAGATGAAATCAGGTAGTTTGACAAATTACTGGAGGGATGAAAAGGGTAACCCAAAGCATATAACATGATACCACATGGATTTAAATGTCATATGTACATCTGTTGGTCTTTACCCAACTCTTACAGAGCTTGCCACATTAAAAAAAAATCGTGAAGCAATGGTAGTTTAGCTTAAAAACAAACTACAAAACACAGAACCACAGCTCAGTCCAGAAAAACATTGTGCCTTCTGCACAACAGGAAGAACATCACCAATTCAAGTTACAGCAGGCTTATCTGGCATATCCACAGAGATCCTAGATTCCAGGAGAAGTTAACTGCGTAGGATTAAAATCCGGAAATGGTGCTCCTAAGACCTGCACTAGCATAGCTGGAGGTGGCTCCAAGCCCATCAACAAATGCAGTTGTTAGCAGCAACACCAGCAACGCGTGGTGTAGCAGCATCAAAATAGAGTGCCTCAGTGCTGAAACAGCAACGTGGTATTGGAGCGAAGGGACAGGACAGTGGATTAGACTTTGAAAGCAAACCAATGGCATCTTGAACCTGCAGGGCAGCATAAAGGAACTTTGGAAACCAACAACAGAAAAAAAGGGATGATACTTTCCCAGATTTCTAGAAACCAAGCGCAGCTACAAAGTGGAAGTGGGAAGTGGTAAAAACGAACAAACAAACAAAAAAAACAGGACAGAGAAACCAAGGACAGCTGTAATGCTGTTGCATCTGTGTCATAAATGTATCACTGTTCCACTAACTCCACCGACATACAGAAACCCTGAGCTTCTACATCCTCTTCTGCCTTCCCTCCTCCTCCACAGTAACAATGTGCTCTCTTCTGCACTCTTCACCTGGGAAGGTGTGGCACTCCCTGGTGGGTGTTGCTGTCACCAGTCCTATCAAACACACCCCGTGAGGTTTCAAAAACATGATTCAGTCAGAAGACAGCAGTACCCAAAGTAGCTCCTATGTCTCTTCTACCCACTGATTCCCTTCTGGAATCTTCTGCTGTAGCAAGGTACAGAATGATGTATCCAGTCATAAGAAACCAAAAACATATACAGGATTTAGGAAACAGACACCTTTCACAACCTAAGAATATGAGAAAAAAGGGAAGTTATCTCAAAGAACTCCATGTACCCCAATGTAAATTGTTCAGATCCCCTCCACTATGTGTTCACAAGCCCATCCATGTACTTCTCTTTCCCGAGTCTATCTGGGTTTCTTGAGGTCGTGCGTGCACGCAAAGCTCCTAGTGTTTGTTGTAGCGAGAGCAAGCAGGGTGAGTCACACCTCCCGCTTTCCACTTTCCTAAGTAGAGCAGTAGAGACGCCAGCTCATTAGGTAATTTGTGTATTCAGAGAGGGTCAGGGGAGGAAACCTCGAGACACACATGAATAGGAAGGATGGTGCGATGGGAATCACTCATCATTTCAACAAGGGATCAGTACCAAAGGGGTCACTATTGCATCAGGCAGTCATCAAAGAAATACTCTGATAATCTCTTGGTGTCCTGCTTTCAGTTTTTCAAACCTACAAAATTCTGCATCCAGGCTTTGCCCTTGAGCACTATAATCAAGTCTAGATCAGGTGAAAACAGCAACGATTACTTGAGTTTCTTGTTACTGAGCTTTCTCTATACAAAACCACCCAGCTTACCAAAGATAAATCACCTTTTTTCTCCAAGGTTTTTGCATTTTCAAACCTCTTGAAAGAGGATGTGTGAGAACAGGTGAGTCTAGAACTTGCAAAGGCATCAAAATCACTTGAATTTGAATAGTCTGATAAAAAGCTCAAAGCAGGAGACGGGTGTTGGGAAATCCTCTTGAAAAAAGAACACATCCACTTCAGCTTTGAGGGCGGATGTTCACAGAAAGGGCTTCTGGAATGCTCAGTCTAGCTGGGTATGGTCCTGTTACAACAGGGATGATACTTTAAAGCTGAGATACTTATGTTGAAGGATACTAATCTGTGCTACTTGGAAGACATTATCAACAACGTACAAAATAAAAATGTCAGTAGATAAATTAGGAGAAGCTTGCTCCCTGGCAAAGTCCAAGCAAAGCCATTCACCACCAGTGCAAGAGCAAATAACGTTGTAGACACAGCAGAGCAAGGAGAAGAAATTAAGATTTTATTCTCTTACCTCAGGAACACCAAGGTGCAGGGCATTCACAGTGACAGCAGAATCAATAATGAGCACACTTCAAGTAAGTAGTTTTTTTGCTTGAGTCACAACAAACTGCTGTTTGGTGGGGGTTTTTTGAAAGACAGTTCGATGAGATCATCAGAAGATTTTGTAACTGTGAGACAGGTTTTTTGAGGGTTTTTTCCTAATGTTGATCAGCATCATAATACTATGATGCAGAAACACTTCAAAACAGTAAGAAAGGCCTATAAAGAGAGAAAAAAAAATGCCATAGGCCTAAGATACAGGAAAAATGACATCCTGTCTTGCACTTGTTATGATACCAGGGGAAACTCTGTGAAACAAAACTTTTGACCACTGAACTCCCTCCTCCTTCCCCCGCCTCCGCATGCGTGTCTCAAGCACTGCAGGAAATTCCTGCTGCGTGGACCTCATGACTCACCTTGCTCACAATATTCTGCTTGCTCAGCAGCCTCTGAAAACTGCACCCTTCCCTTCTTTCTGCCCCACCCATCACCATCCAAATTCGAGGTCTGGAGGAAGAGACTGCAATCTCCCATTGCTCCAAGTAGGCACCCAGAACTCGGTTCTCACCCTTCCCTTCAGACCTGACCGAAACTGCCACATTTTGCAATTCTGACCCCACCCTTTCCTGCAGCACCCAGTTAATTCTCCCTTTAAACTCGGCTTCTACACTGCTTTGTTTTGAAAGCTGCCTTTAGTCTTTCCCCATACTGTTTGCTTAGAAACCATGACTATAGGAAAATAGGAAACTTCAAGCCTTGCTTAGGTTGGGTCAACCAAAATAAGGCTGCTGGGAGCACATGTTGAGCTGGGGTCCCTCTTCTTCCCCCGGGTGAACACTCACTGGGGCTGTACACTGGCTTTGCAGAACACTGCAGCAATACGAGTTCTGGATACTGCTCGGATCCTTCTTTCCCCTCTTCCCTGGCCATTCTTTGTTTCAGCTCTGGTGGTGACACACTGCCTCTTCTGTCATGCCAGGAACTAGGAGAAAAATAAAAATAAATAAACTGGCATGCTGTTGCTCTTAGGCTGTGAAGCTTCAGAAACTCCTGGCAGCTCAGTTAAGTCTAACTGTCCACTCTGAGGATGGGAAAAAAGGGAACAGAAAAAATAAGACATTATTAAGGTGACACAACAGACCAGAAGTTAGTTCAGGAGTGGAAAATCCCATTCTGTCATTCTGGAGCTCATCCAAAAGCACTTTTGAACATTCATTTTATTTGCATTTGTATTATCGTAGCAACTGGCATGGCCAGTGGAGATGAGGGCACCTTTGCATTAAGCCATCTATAAACACAAACAGTAAGAGGAACCCCATGTTCCATACATAGATGCTGTGATATAATTGAGAGGAATCAGTTGTTTTACAAGTGCATAAAATCTCTTCTCTAAAATGCATGCTAATTGATGTTAAATTTGCTGTCAAATTATAGTGAAGGAAAACACAAGAAGCAAAACAGGAAAGCGTGCAGATTTCTTGAGTGTGAAAGATATAAAGCATTGAGTTTGAGGCATTAGGAGGCCTCATAATATGGTTCATTTATGTGCTTTACAGCTTGTAAAGCAAAAACTGAAACATAAGTAAAGAATTTCAAATAGCTACTATTTAGGTATGATAAGCTATTAGTTATTATAGATACCACTGAGAACCATCTCAGAATTTGCTTCAAAAGCAAAAGCTACTTGGAATACTTCTGCACTGGTACATCTATCTGAATATAAATCCTGTCACCCCATGTCTCTAAATTGTTGTGAGTTCCAGGGATTTGCATAAGTACATGCTAAAAATGTGCTGTGCTTTTCTTTGAAACTATCCAGAAAGTTTTCCAAATGCCACACTGGAAAATTTAAACAGCTGAAGCAATATATATATGAACAGGTAAAGCAATAATATGTGCAGTACTGTAAAAGCAAATAGAGTGTCTTTGTCATGAATACTGTAATATTTTCATATTATGATTTAAAAAAACGTAAGTGAGGAGAGACATTTTATTTTCCTCCCAAAAAAGCCTCCTTGTGTACATTTTTTTACTTGGCACAGTTTGCTCTTTTTCTATAAAAGGCAGCCAGAATTCTTAAGTGTCAGAAGAATCAACATTCTTAGAGGATGCAATTTAGATTAGTCTTCACCAGAGATAATTAACGTATGTATTTCCAGATTAAAGAGTCTTTACATGCTGTTGATTTGGAGAATGTGTGTTTTCTACATTCTTATGCAAAACAGAGCTGGATTCCAGCTTTAACTGAAGGTGTGTTCCTGACCACAAGTACAGGGTTGCCACCAGTATGTCCATTTATTTTCTGCAGGACAGCTAATACAGAGGACTACAATAAAACCAGGGGAAGGTTATCCCGATGGAGGGGGCAATTCTGCACAAGCACACTAGGCAGTGAATCCCAGCAGGCTTTTTTCTAAAAAAGTAGATGTGAAGTCAAGAGCAGAGTCTTTCTTTGCACACATGGAGGTACTTTTCAAAACCATACAAGTAATGAAGATCTTGCATGTTGCAAAACCGGTGTGTAACCATTACAACCAGAAATGCATAATGAATTGAATGCTAATTAAATACAAATCACAGCTTGGAAGGAGTACAAGTTTACAGCAGCTTTTCCATGTTTGTCTAGTGTTACTTTAAAACTCTCCTTCTTCAGTTTGTGGTCATAACTACAATATGTTTTTTTCATGAAAGAGTCTTAATTTTTTTAAAAAATTAGGATTTCATATAATTGGAATGAAAATTCACTTGCAGACATCTAGTTATAATGTTTGTGCCTTTTTTTTTTCTTTTTTTTTTCTTGAAAAAAAATCTCAACTTTCCAAGATCAAGCTCTTGTGAACACATGTCCTTCCAAACACGATCTCAGCTTCCCAGAACATGCTGTGGTGGGCCCAGCAAGGGGCCCTGGAGATAATTAAGGGAGTGGAGCACATCAGAGGAGAGGCTGAGAGAGCTGGGACAGTTTGGCCTGAAGAAATGAAGGCTCAGGGGGATTTTTGTCAAGGTGTATAAATACCCAAAGGGAGAAGTAAAGGAGATGGAGCCAGATTCTTCTCAGTGGTATCTGGTGCAGGGCAAGAGACAACGGCCACATAGAGAAGTACAGAAAATTTTATTTAAACATAAGAATAAACTTTTTCACAGTTAGGGACATGGTCCTGAGCAGCCTGTTCTAGCTGATGCTGCTCTGAACAGGGGAGTTGAACTCAGTGGTCTTCAGAGAAGCCTTCCAAGCTCAACTGTTCTGTGATTCTGTAAAGTTGAGATACTATTCCCACATTACACGAAGGCATAAGCATGGTAAAACATTTAAAACCAGTAAATACTTTTCTGAGTTCCCAGGTATAATCATATACCCTGGCTTTGCCTCAGCTTCACACGGGGATGGAAACCATGTTCACAACAGTCATGCCTTGCACCATGATTTCTAAAGAAGGGAAAGGAGGCCTCGTCAGGAGCCACAGAAGCTGGGCTGAGCTGCATGACTGGGACCTAGCAGTGAGTCCCTGCAGGTGGGTTTAGATGCAGTCTGGAACACTTGTGACTGCATTCAGAATTCCCATGATAGCTTGCATGGCGAATTTAGGGTCCTGCTAAACCCAGTGAGATTAAAAGTGCTGAGCAACTAAGATCATGTATTTTCCATGATTGCCAGGTCTTGGCATGCAAGATAGCTAAGGCAGAGAGGTTATCCTTGAGAGGGGCATTTATCACACAACCGGGTCAGTCTTGGGCGAGATGCTGTCATGGAGAAGGTGTTGAACTCCAGATTTCCCAAAACCTTAACAGCTGGAGGATTCCTCTTCTCTCCCCACTGCTCTGCTTATGTTACAAGAAAAATTCAGGTCATGGAATGTTTATCAAACAGCTAGAGATATACAGCATTAGTGTGTTTAAATAGAGATTATTATTCTGTAGGCTTGAGCATGAGCAAATGCCTGAATTTCTGAAAAGTTCAGATTTGCATCCAAAAAATAGCATTTCCATTATTATGGTGTTCACTGAACAGCAAAAGTCATACACAAAGTAATCAAAACTAATTTAACCTTTACAAAACCAGCAGAACCAGCAGGATGACTTTATTGTCATTTGCTGCTAACAACAAATATTTCTTACAGATAGGGTCTTTGTCTTCCGAGCTATTAAAACAATGTTTCCAATTCATAACTCTTAAAACTTTTTCTAGAAGATCAAGGATCCGTCATGTGCACGGAAAATAAGCCAAGTCCATAGCAGTACAGCGTTCCTCTCTATTCTGAATCAATCAAATCTGAGGGAGAGAGTGGGAGACTGATGAGAACAACCTACTTTTCTGTGCATGGCATTCACTGAATGTGAAAAGGGGTTTCAGCAGGACCAAGAAAGTAGCTGTTGTCATGACAGCACTGGGAAGACCAGGGATTGAAAAGATCTTCATCAGCTCACTGCAGCAATTCTGTGCCTAAGGAACTGTGCTGCCTGTCTGCATACTGACAACAGAGCCAGGGGGATGCCTGCATGCCCAGTCTCCCTGGTTTTACTGCTGCAGACTTCCCCATTCTTGTCCTCTGAAGCTGGAATATAGTTGCAATCTGGCAAAAATGGAACTCTCCTGCCTCCCTCCTCCTCCTTCAACACCCCCCACAGCTTCTGTTCATCTACCTGGTTTAACAGGGGCAGCACCTAGCCTTCCTGTACTCCCTTTTGCCCCTCCCTGGCAACAAAAAAATGCCAGGTAGAAGGCCGCAGTTAATCTGTAGAAAACCTATACAAATCCCAGCACATTTTACACTCCAACTCCATGGATGTAACAACTGCCACTCCCAGTGTTAAGGGCCAGCATGTCTGCATGCTGCGATGTTTGCATGGCAGCTTTGGGGCAAGAGGCTGAGGGGATTTCTGTGGCAGTGTCAGCTGCTTGGGGTCATACTCTTGGCAACGGTGGGATCTTATCTGGTCAGCTCTGGCTGTTCCATTCCAAGTAAATGCATTGTCTTTCATGCTGTAGTTAGGTAACCTGCCATCCATGACAACTGTCCCACTGTAATCACCACAAGCACCAGTTCTGGGAGACTTATGAGACTATTCCATTCACAGGGAAGCTTTTATTTTACAGGAATTACTGAAAATGGTTGCTGCATTGTTGAGATCCTCATAATGTAAACAAGGAAGGAGAAAGTAAGGCCTCTTTGACTATGCACATGTTGATTGAGTTCCATTTGCACCACTTGGAAATATAAACATGAACATTTGGAAACTTGCATTATGCTCCTAATAATTATCAGTAATGGAACGGAAACTGAGATTGAGCGCTTCACACCCAATCTCACAACAGCCACCTTTATTGCAAATTAAATGATCAGAGATGTGCACTCTCAGGTGAACTCTACAAGCCGTCTCTGAAACTTTGGCCTCTCTGGTATTGAGTGTAAAATTCCCATTGACTTCAGTGGGGCCAGAATGTCAGAGTCAGCCCAAGAGGGGAAACAGAGGAACTCATAGCAAATCCTGGTGCTGTGGCCTATGGAGGATGGCTGCTAAGAGGTGGGGACTCAGCAAGTATCACACAAGGAAGTCTAAACTGCACCGTGACCCTTCCATAATTCAGAATTCAGAGGGTCCCTCTCTCAGGAAGCCGGGAATACATTGCGGAATTGGAAGATCTAAATCCTAAATAAGCTTAATACCCCAAAGACATGCCCTACAGATGTGCTGCATGCCTTCAGACAGGCAAAGCAGCAACTCCCCTCCACTGAGGTCTATCCCCAGCTCAGTTGCTCACAGACTCTCCAAAGTTACTGACTGTACAGGAGTGGGAAAAGCATTTTATCACTTGGTTATGCAGCAATTTAAGCCTGGTAAGGATGTGCATTATAGAGTCTCTTTCCCAGGGTTGCTCTGAGGTATAGTTGTCTGTCTTTGAATCCTTCCAGTGAAAGCTGTTGTCATACATAAACATGGAATGTTCTCAATAGAGATGGGCCTTATTTTCAATCAGATAACACTTTTGATTCTTTCCAGTCTTTCAAAACGTTCTTTCAGTGAAGATGAACATTTATTATGTGCTTAATTATTTTTGCCATTTAAACTGTATTCAAGAAACAACTGCCATCCTGTACTTTTCCTAAGCAGTTCAATGCCCCAAAACAGCCTACTGTACTACTTAAAATATAGTGGTAAAATGTGGCACTATAAATTCTTAACAAGCTGTTGCTGTAGAGGCCCACAATCAGGGCAAATGGCAGCACTTGGCTTTATATTACATTTAACTAGATATTTTATCAGAAACATCATCTTTACAGTTGAATTTCTAGCTGGGCTTGACAATGCGGAGCATTTGTTTCATCTTGGTGACAAGTGGATTCAGCTATTTAAAGCCTGCAAAATATAGAAACATTTTCATTGTAATGCTATAGAGTAAGGTGGAAAAGATCTAATTTTAAATATGGTACATCTTACAACAATTCATGCCTACATGTCTTCACATAAAACTGGGGACTCTTAAGCTGAGAAAACGATTTGATTTAGGTTGTGCTAGTGCATGAGAGGTACAACAAAGAGGTGTGTATTATAGATGTGTAACTCAGGCACTGAAAAGTGTTAAGGTATCAGCTCTTTGGAGAGAGCGATGACCTACTTCTGCTTTGTTGCTTCCAGGGAAAATCCTTTGGCACCACTTCAGGCCGTGGTTTCTGTGCTTCCTGCTACCTTGAGGACCTGATCTTACAGAAATGTTCCTCAGCCACATTCACTTCCCAGTTCCACAACCACACATTCCATACAAAGAAGTAGCAAAGCAGCCAGTTTAAAATGGGACTTAAAAAAAAAAACAACATTCCACCACCCTAGATTGTTTTACATTAATTAAGTGCTGGACCAATGGCCGCAAAACACTTGTCTTTCAGTTTTGTTATGCTAGCGTGCATTTTGGATGTCTTTTTCATCCTATACAGTCAGATTTGGGGACTTTCTTTTATTGCACTAGGTGATCTCAGTCCACCACCTGCACTGTACTATGGTAACTTCCTTTGGCTATTGCATATATATGCATTTCCATTACAATGCAACATTTTATCAGCAGCTTATACTTTATAGTAAAATATAGACGCAAACCTCAACAACCCCATTTCTCTCATGCTTAGCAAAGCATGACAAAATAAATGCTGATTTAAAACTACACAAATATTAAACCATGAAACATTTGAGAGTCAATCCCCTCCTCCCTTAACTAATTACAGTATTAATAAGTAACATGCTGAATTTCAGCTGAGATGTAGTAACCACAAGAGATCAGGCTCTCGCACAAGTTTTCTCTTCTATCATAATCTTTGCAGTATGAGCATGTTTAACTTTTAATCATACAAGCTGTCTACCTGAAGCCAAAAAGGGCTGTTCCCATCTGGTCTCATGTCTGTTATATGAATGTGAACTCTGTTGCTCTGGTTATATGCAACTCAAGATTAGGCTGTATTTTCTCTGTTTTGCAGTAATTTGTCCTGTTGGTCCAGTTTACTATCATTGTCCACTTTTTATCTTTAACTGTTGCTGTGTATGATTAAGCAGCAATACCATGACACTAAGAAGTCATTTTACCCTATTTTATGGGTGAAGGAAGGTCTGAGATGTGGCTACAACCTTGAGAAGAAATCTGTTTATGCAGTCACATCAGTAAGTTCTTATTTCAATAAGGCCAAATGCCAGGTCCTGCACTTGGGCCACAACCCCCAGCAGTACTACAGGCTCGGGGAGGAGTGGCTGGAGAGCTGCCCAGCAGAGAGGGACCTGGGGGTGCTGATTGACCATTGGCTGAACATGAACCAGCAGTGTGCTCAGGTGGCCAAGAAGGCCAGTGGCATCCTGGCCTGCATCAGGAATAGTGTGACCAGCAGGACCAGGGAGGTGATCCTACCCCTCTAGTCAGCCTTGGTGAGGCTGCACCTCAAGCACTGTGTGAATTTTTGGGCACCACAGTATGGGAAGGACATTGAGGTGCTGGAGAGGGTGCAGAGAAGGGCAGCTAGGCTGATTAAGGCATCTGGAGAACAGGTCTTATGAAGAGAGGCTGAGGGAGCTGGGGCTGTTCAGCCTGGAGAGGAGGCGGCTGAAGGGAGACCTCACTGCTCTCTACAACTACCTGAGAGGAGGCTGTAGTGAGGTGGGTGTTGGTCTCCTCTCCCAGTGACTAGCGAAAGGACAAAAGGAAATGGGGTCAAGTTGCATCAGGGGAGGTTCAGATTGGATATTAGGAAAAATTTCTTCACAGAAAGAGTGGTGAGGCATTGGAACAGGCTGCCCAGGGAGGTGGTGGAGGTACCATCCCTGGAGGTGCTCAAAAAACAGGTAGACGAGGTGCTTTGGGACATAATTTAGTGGTCATGGGGGTGTAGGGCTGACGGTTGGACTTGATGATCTGGAAGGTCTTTTCCAACCTTAATGATTCTATGATACTAAAATCCACAATAAACATACGACACCGGATCATTGTGTATAAAGGTTAATAAAAATACAGCCTAGCATTAACAAGGCTGTAATTTTTTCTTCACAGGTAATTAGTTCACACAATTAAATGATCTCCTTTCTTATCCTGGAAACACATGCATAGAACAGCTCAGATAACATCATTTACATACAGGCTGCTGCATCCGCATGTTAATGTCTGGCAGTGAAAAGTTCAGACAAGTTTGTAATCCCCAATTTCCTGCGCGTGCTCAGCACCCAGATTCCCAGAAAGTCAGAAGAGAACGGGATACTAAATATTACTAAGATGACAGGTCAGCTGCAGTCTGTGCCACATCTGCACAGCTTGCAAGTTACACAGTTTCCCAGACAACAGGATCTTTGACAGTCCTGGGTATTTTAACACCAGGATTTATTTTTTTTTAAGCACATATTGGTATTTCTATATCACCGTCTCTTTTGTCAGTCATTTATGGTTATGGTGATCATTCTAAGCCTATTGTGCTGCCGCCACTTGCTTTGTCCACATTGCTATATTGCTTGGTATTGGAACCAATCTGCATTCCCATTTAAAGGACTATCATGTCACCCATCAGCAATCATTTGCTTTCATCCCGTAAAACTACTATACAATGGCAGCCACGCCATGAGGACAAAAGCACAGGCAGAGAGGAAAAAGAAGGAAGGCTGAAGTGGGAAAGCAGCAGCAGCAGCTGCAGCAGAGAGGCTAACTTTGTTCTTTCAGGGTCCTTCTGGGTGAGCACTTGAACTTGGACTGACAATGTACATGCCCTTCATCTTCTGCTTCCCTGTTAACAAAACTTATCTTCCCAGTGTAGATACTGGAAGGAAGCTTAGATTGGCTGCTTTTGCATCAAGGCCAACAGGTAATAACACTGTCTTCACAGCAAAAGCCAGTGAGCCTGTGCCTACTGACAGCTGCAGGAAAAAGGGAGGGGTGTGGGAGGGAAAACCTATTGCAGTACTTGCAGTTTCAAAACACAAATCCAGCTTGCTGGGCATCCTTAAAATCAGCAGCTCCTCAAAGGTTGTCGGAAGAGGCCATTTGATCAACTGAATAGAAATCCATTTTCCTGCATTGAGACAAAGATGCAGTTACAGCATCTGAGGGTTTGGGAATTGCCTAGAAAGTCTAGAGTGCTTAGGCTTTAACTGGGATTCACTCCTCTATACAGTAATCCTCCTAATAGTTTAGAGCCATCAGCTGTGAAGAGATCTTAGACTTCACAGACTGCGTATGATTAATATCCTGAAAATGTAAAAGTTAAGGATTCTGTTCAAAGGTGAAATAACTGAAGTGCTCTAGCCTGGAACCAGGCAGACAGGGAATGATGTATGGTAATTTGTGCAGAGCACTTCTCTGAAATAGGCATGGCTCAAAGCAAGGCTTTAGACTCCTACCTTTTACAAACATGACCCAACTGTGCTCCTTGGGGTCCACAAGATTTTAATGAGGCAAAAATAATAAAAATGTCATGACCTCCTTTCTTCCTTATCCTAAATTCTGTATAATGGAAATGAAGGGAAGCTTAGCTGGGTTGTATTTTGCTGATCACACAAAATAGAACAGCTTTAAGACACGAAATAGAAGGTTTAAAATAAAATGCTGTGAGTTCAGAGTAGTTATCCCTCCATATTCCAAAGAATCAGATTACATAAGCAAGTATGTTTTTTCCAATGTTCCAATTCATTTGAGTATTAACCAATTCCTCTTCAGTAACACAATCTCCTAAATGGTCAAGGGGCTGGTTTTTAATTAGTAACTGCTACCTTGTAAAAAGCAATCAGGGTTTCACATATTATCCAGGTACTTCGTCTTTATTAAAAATAATATTTGTAGGCACAATATAACTAGAAACACTAGTTACAAAATGTCACAGGTATGTCAGTAAGGGCTAAAAAAACCAGCCAGAAGCCTTATTCAAATGTGCTTTAGATCAAACAATCCCAGGTTTCCAGGCAACCTCCTAGTTCACAAAATGACACCTTCAGGTAGCCCTCACTCATACACAAGTTGGCTTCCTTGCAGTACCAGCCTTTGCATGTGCAAACACTCTGAGACAGTCTCCAGGCAGCCCAAAATCAAACATGAAATAGCAGCAGTCTCAAACATCAGAAAACATGAATCAAAAATGTGTCTTTCTTCTGTCTAGATATGACCGTTTTCAGCGTATAAAAATAAAAAATGTAAAAGCCACTAGCAGCTGTTTCCAAGACTGGTGGATGACCCTGAAAATATTAAAAAAAAAAATTAAAATAATCTTCAAAGCAAAAACATGTGAAACAGCCTCCACATTTTTGCTGACTTGGGACTTTACCAAAAAGAAAGTTGCCCAATACAGAGCAGTCGACTACACATGTAACCAGCGTCAAAGCTCGGCAGAAGTTCATTTTGTGAAGAGGTGATTTTTATGAGTTGAGCATTGCTGAATTCTGCAGCTTTTTTTCCAACTGCTTTGAAATGTTCTCCTGTCAATTGATCAAGATGTCCTCAAATAAATTCTTATGTATTTATTTGTACCTACTAATTATTTGATTTCTAGCAAAGTGACTAGTGCTTTGAAAAAAATGATCTTTTTTTCCTCCAAATAAGGGAGATTCATATGCAAGTTACTTGGAAATGCTGGGTGCCTCACGTCATAGGCTTTGAACATGATCTTTCAAGATGCTAAGCACCTGCAGTTTTTAGTGAATTTAAGTTAGAAACTGGTGGCCTGGATTCAGCTGCTTATGTCGGGACAGACAGCTGCTGTATGGATAAGGCATTTTTTCTCCATACAAGGAATGTGGAATATTTTACACGTTAGGCTGGAGTGGATTTAAAGTTGTAGAAGAGAATCCAGATCACTGTGATTCCAGAAAACTACTGGATGACAACAGATGAGGATCAGGTATTTTTCTGGAAGTTTTCATTCATGAAATCTCTAGGCCATGAATAAATCTTGCTTCTTCTACATATTAAATTAAACCTGCAGGGTCTGCTTTTTTTTTTAAACAGTACTCATTTCACCTTCAAAAGAGGAAGACCGTGTTTCCATTTTTAGTCTGAAATTCTTTGAAGTATTTCTGTTTCATAGAACAGGGATCTGGATAAAATTTGGCAAAAAATTAGTTCCTTATTTTAGGTTTGGTTTCAGCAATAAAGAAGTTAATGAGAGCACATCTGTTTTTGTCCTGATATACTCTGTAGCAGTCCAATGGAAACAGCACCATTTGCTTACAGCTTTTTCTTTTATTCCAAACAGAACCTAACCCAGCCTAAAGAAGTGTTCTTAAGCCACGGCAAGGCTGCCACGTGATCCAATTAGCAACCACTGCAGTGATGTTACTTACCCACAGCTACAACTAAGAGTTGCTTGCAGTTTCACAACAGCAGCTAGATGACATTTAGACGGCCCTTAAAAACATTTGCTTCGGTGTATGACAATGAAAAACATCCCAAGAAACCCCCCCAAACTTCATTCCACAAGTAACATTTGAATACTGACATCTGGAACAGCCGGGTAACAAGTTGTGTGCATCAAGTTCAGAAAGCAGCTGCTTTTAGCCTTCATTTTGGGCCAGACATTTGCTTTCAGCCACCAGTATATTCCATTTTATTTTGTAGCAGCTTCTTCCGTGTTCCCATATGGACAAGCTAAGCAGCTCCAAGGATACAACAGCAAGTATATATAATGTTCCTTAGAAGAAATGAGGGCCAGATGTTGCTTTGTAATCTTCACATGCATCCGTAAAAAAGTTAAATTAAGTTGTTTCAAATATATTATTAATGCCAGGTATAGGCAATTTGTTCATTGACTATTTAAATGTCAACTTCCCAAAGGATGGAAAATAACATTTTAACTGAGGATTCAAACTGAAATAAGATTAAACTACCTTAGAATTACTTAAGTATAACAAAACCAAGGATGACAGGGACAAAAAAGTATTGTGCAGAAAAGACATCCACTTCTGAGATCTGAGTACTGTTTATGGTTTGTTTTACTTGAAAATAAAAAACAAAAAAAAACAGCCAAAAAACCACCTTACTGTTACACTATCAGGAAAAGTTTAGGGTAAGAGTTATCAAGCACCACCACTGATCTACTCTGCTGCTTTACTCAACCAGGACATCACTTAAGCCATCAGCCCAAGTAACTAGAGAATTTAGCAGATCTAACAGTGTAATCCATTAACATTTTTCATGCATATACTCCTGGTTACTACATCTAGTGGATCCAATAGGGTGGGTCATCATTATTTCCCAGACTGTCCAATTAAAATAATTTAGATAGAAATTAACGCTTTAATTTTTTTCTGATTTCCTGAAAAAAAGAACCTTACTGGATTTATTTTAGGACAGATATGAAGAAATATGAACTGAAGACTACTTTTACCCCCTCCGTAACAGTATCAACAGGATTTGGGTTTCAACTGCCTGGTGAGGTCTCTCTTTTTGAGCCAGTCCACAAGATACAAAAACTGCCAAGACACCAACTATAACCTTGTGAGTAATGTCACTTTATTAAGGGACTTAAAAGAACCACATTCTCTAGTAGTCTTGGAACAATGCAAATGGTGAACAAAAGACAAAAATAGATGTAATTTGGTTCTGAAAAGCATGAACATCTGTAGAGAATGTGTTGCATTATTCCTAAGGACTTTTGCTTTTGAAAAAAAGCACATGTTCCATATATACAAGTGTCAGTGCAATAGCCAATAAAGCAATCAGTCAGAAATATAAAAATATCCTAGATACAAACTTAAAATAGATGTCTGAAGGTCAACAATATCAGTATTCTGATATTTCTAGATTAGGAGTATGATCATCGGGATGAGTTATTCTGATGAGGTAAGAGACAGTAGATGCTCTGTGATAACACAAAGCCATACATTTTTTTTTTTCGGTAAGACAAAAAAAAAGAGAGCACCCAATGAAACTGCAACTCTTTGCTGCAAGTGCCCACAGGATGTGAAATTATAATCTATGAGCATTACTACATTCCTGTATCATTCACATCTGCTGTCTTTGCCAACAGTTATACCAGCAAAAACTTGCTAATCCTTCCACCTTCCCACAGCTGCATATAAACTGCACGTACTTCACAGATACACCAAACTGTCAACTGCTTGAAACACAGACAAGATCTATATATGTCCAAAAACCACTTAGTCATTCTTTCCTTTATTGGTTGAAATTCTTTTCTTGGCAGCAAGGACAGGAAGAGATTGCAGGGCTTGACAGCTGAACAGCCCTCTCTAGCAGGGTTAGGGAGAGAAGAGGGTGTGCACTGTTTGTTTTCCCCCAGGTGTTCTACTGATGCCACTGAGCTTAAACCTCAGCTGGCTGAGCAGTAAAGATCACATTCCTCCTCTTCACTCTGCGTTTTGGATAGAAGGATACACCAAAATGGGACTACTGTTCCAAAAAAAAGGAGAGAGGCTATTTGGCCAAACTTTCAGCTGGATGCTGTCTGCCTGAATCATCATTAATCTTCTTTCCTTCAGCCGTCTCTTTCACTATGACCCTCCAAGCTCTGCTGCTAAATTCTGCTATTTCTTCACTTTTTGAAGCAAATGGCAAAACAACAGATAGACAGAGAATGTACTCTTTGTGGCCAAGAGCCACAGGAAGAACTGGCACAGAGCTGGGAGTGGCAGAAGAGTAAAACACAAACTCCTATTTAGGGAGGCAATGATAATTATTTCCAACTCTGTGTCCATCTTGGGCACTCCTCTATAGAAAAGCACAATAAATTATATAGTCTCTAGTACAGTGATATTAACTTGACCACGATATGATTTGTATGATAAAAAGACACAATAGGAGCTGGCAGTCATCACCTTACAAAACTTGCCTTGCCACTTAATAGTGCACACATGCACCGCAGCACAGAGCATTTGCCTGAACCTTTAAAATACTTCTTAGCTTTACATCCCAGATTCAAAAGCTCTCCCTTAAATCTTTTAATTCTTTTCTAAACTTCTTTTGTATCAGGCAAATTCAGACAGCTGTGTGAGATGGAAAAGTGAAGCTAGTAACATCTGTAGTATGATGACACTTGACAAATGATTTCAGGTTTTCCTTCAGTCTCTGGAAGATGCTTTGCAGATGTCAAAGCCTCAAGGAATCATCATACTTCTCTCCTTAACCCTGCTATATGTGGCATTCAGCATCTACAAATATTGAATTACTACTCACCACACCCCAGTAAGACAGGCTATTACCTCTCAAGTAAACTGGCAGGGAAGGGAGGCACGGAATGACTAAGTGATTATTCCAACATCAAGATTCAAGTCTGGGAGACTCAGGAGCTGGACCTGTATTTCCATCTCAGTCTTAGGTTGTCTTTTTTATTCTGTGTTGCAGCCTTGTTCTGTCTCGTAGAGGAAGACTGGAATCTCTTAAGAGTCTGTCACTGCTACTCTGGTTGACAGGTGATGTTGCCAACGAGATAAGAATTGTTGCATTCTCCACATCAAAAGGTGGAACACAGTGTGACATCTGTTTGCTGGAAGAAATACTAACCATACAAGTCCTTAAGAACATCAACATTTATTTAATATGATATAAAAGAAATGAGATATGAACATTTGTATTTGAACAATAATAAGTGGCTTCTTATACTTACATCGTATGTGCTCATTGTATAATATATACACAATGAACATAATTACATTTGTACACAAACTAAGTACTGGATTTAAAACCTGCTTATTGCTGTACACACCCTAACCCAACAAAGGAAAAGCCCAGTACCTCAAAATACCTACACTCCATTTTATTTAAGAAAAAGTAACCACTAACATTAATGTATATGTTGACAGAAGTGTGGCATTAACTGCTGACACTGCAACCTGACCAAGAAATAATTACAGCAGAAACAGGACATATTTTACTAAGCAATAATAAAAATGGCACATTTTAAATATATCTATATGTATATATATATAAAAATTTTACAAATAAAATGTTAAAACAATAAATTGTAATGTTTAAAAAGTGTAAGACAAGGTTTAGTGGTGATATGTAAAATTTACCAAGTTATTGTGTCTAAAAGAAGCAAAAAAGTAAACTTATATGATCCATAATTAAAAGAACAATAAATTCTAGAGGATATCAAATAAAGTTCTGACTGTAGGCTGCACAATAAAAAGAGCCTTTATTTTATGTGCACAGAAATCATAGCAGCAAGCTGGTATCAGGAGAATAATCTGAAGGTTGTTGAGTGTACATGTGGGCCATTTAAAGCTCTCTTGGAATAAACATTTTCCAGCAAGTGATAAAATGATGCTCTGTGGCCAAAAGCATCAGAACTATGAATTTCATAGATTTAAAATATACTGTACAATATCTTCTCATATTTTCATAGATCAGGTCCATACATCCCAGGCATGAATTGTTTCAACAGAAGCCGTTAGTGCTGAAAGACAGACACAGATTAAGTTACTCTATTTTAGCAACAACACAATACTGTATAAAGCAACTCTTGGGATTAAACACAGCAAGGAATTTCTGACCTCATCCTAGCAGTAGTTCTCAATGGTGCAGAACATAATAAAGTATCTTAGATATCAATTGTTTCCAAAATCAGTTTTCCTGATGAATAATACTGCTGTCAAGATACTTCAACAGCAAGGAGCAAAAGCAAGCTTTTTTCAAAACGTACACAACTTCCTATGAAAGCCTGTTTATTCTTACAGTCTTATCCTGTGGCATGTGGCCAGATTGGAATGTTCTTCACATAAAACTGGTAATAGTAGCAAAGACTAATTGCTCTTACAAATGATAGGCACAGTTTGAAGAGGATGCAGTATTATTCAGTTGTGACACTATAATGGCGGCGTAGTTGTGAGGTGTTCTGAAGTTCAAGGGCTCCACCCAGAGCCTGCTGCATTTTGGTAATTGCTGAAAGGACTTCTTTAAATAGCTTTTAATAGTTCCTTAGTAAAAATGTTTCTAAGCTTTGAATCCAGGTGCTGTATAAAATTTCGTTATCCCTCCGTTACTCAGTGTAAATGTAATGCTTAAAAGGTAACAATCTTAGTGGGAGACATCCAGATTTGTCTCTGCATAGCAAGAGCCATGACAAAAAGTAGCTTTGTGTTAATGGGCTTTTAGTTAGTCCTACAATATCCTGTGCCACCAATTTCCCATGCCAAATTCCCCTGGCTTTGTGCCAAGAGTATCATTTTACTAATTGACCGTAAAAGACAAATATAGGTATTACCTCATTATTCTCTGAAATCTATCATACATTTTCCAGATGCTGCCTGAAAAATTTGGTTGCATATGAACAGGGCTGATCCCACAGCTCTGAAGTTCCCTGTGCCACACAAGATTTCTTGCATCTGAGCCACACTGAGCTCTCTCACATTTAAAGACCTATCTTTCAGCAAAGAGCAAAGCACTGGAATACTGGAGTAAGGGCCCCAGAAGGTAAGGAGCAGTAAATACTGCTGGCAAGCAGACTAAGCTTCATACATTTCCTGTGTATATTGGGCCCAGCTCCTGGCATGAATTTGTTTTGGAGCTCCTAGGAAACAAGCAACAGAGGCACCAAGTACAGCAAAGAAATGTGGAATGTATATGCATATAGCTGAATGCTTTTTCCAACTCAATTCAAATACTAAACAGCCAAAATGCAGGTATAAGTTCTGGAATCCTTTCTTCATCATAGCATTAGTTTCACAAGTGCCATCCCAGATGCACCATTTTGTCATAAGCAATTAAAGGCCTATTTGTAGAATTGTACTTCACATGGAAATGTTGCAGCTACAGTATTACCTAGGAGGATAACCCAGGCTGTGGGACATCAAGGCTTGGGCACTATGTTACATAGCAGCTCACTGTATGAGCGCTTCACTTTTGCTAGTCTCATATTCAGCATAAAACTTTAAAAAAAAGGATCTGCTGATTGGATCATTGGAGCTGATGACGAGAGCTGAAAGCCACTTAATGCAATTGGTAAGTTGTTACAGTTAGCTTCCTCTTTCAAGACAGGCATGCTGTGGCTACAGACAGAATTCAGCAGTGCTGTTTCAGTTTCACTACTGACCTGAAGCAGAGTGTGATGGGGTAACATTCATCCTACTTAAAAAGACGATACATGATAAATGCATGCGTATTTACACAGTGAAACTGAAAAGCATTAACACAAATCAGTATTTCCAGTAAAACTGAATAATCTCCCTTACCTTTTTTGAATAGTTCTGTAATAAAACTTTTGAATGAAAGTACAGAAGTCCAAGCTAAATCTAATCATGACAGACCATAGCCATTATGAAGCTGGCAACAGAGGTGTCAGTACTGATGTGAAGAATGCATTTTCCACTCTCTCAGAAGGAGAAAAATTGGAAAAAAGTTCCCTTTTTTTAAAATATAAAGTTTCCTCGCCCTAGTTCATATAATAAACGTGTCTGTAATATTCTGTGATTCTGTAATGAATAATAAGTCTAATTTTGCTAAGATAAAAGCTTGGCAATGGAGATTATGAAGGTAAATGAAAAAAAAAAAAAGCATTTTCAGATCTCCTCATGCTAAATGACTGAAAATGGCTTGAAAGTTTTCTTAAGTTACATTAGCTATGGCATTTAGCATTACCATTGAAACAAAGATAATTCTTTAGAAGAAAGCTTATTTAAACAGATACTTCCTGCCAACAAAGAAATGTGTATTAATTTAAATGCTGGTAAAATCCTGAAGCACTCACATTGGTATCCTGTTGATTCTTAAAACACTGTATAAACAAATATACTTACTTATATTTCCATTTCCCTTCATTAATTAGGTAACACTACAGGTAGGAACACATAAATCTAGCCTAACTCATCAAGCTTTCTAACGTGATTCTATGACAAGGGAAGACAAGTTGTGTAGGGCTACCTTTACAGAATGAAAAAAATTAAGTTTTGTAATTGTTACATTTCTTCCACCCTCATTTTTTTCCCTTCCTCTTTGTCATGCCTCAGTCATCTATGTCTTGAACCATGAACTCATTGGGCCATCAGACCATTCCGTCCTATGAATCACTAAGAGATCTAATCTAGCTCTAGTTGCCTATTACCCCAACTAAAGCATCAAGATTCATTTGTACCTGAGCACTGATGCTCACTCCTTAACTGGGTATCTGTTTTGTAACAGCTTATGTCTCTCATGTAATTCAAATTATCTTGCCAGTTGTGAAGAATGTGCTTGATAAGCCAATTAATCCTTTCTCTTTGTATTTGTACAACAAGCAAGCAAATCAATACATGTATTTGTTTTGTTCTCTGATTAGTTTATATTCAACACTGCAGGTAACTTTTGTCTTCCCGTGTATTGTCTACAGATGTTTCTCAGAAAAATAACTAGAACACCTGTACTTAGAAAAATATTTGGAAAATGGCAGGAGGGGTGGGAAAAAAAGACGTACTTCTCTGTAACTATACACACATGAAATGTGATCCTTCTGTGAGCTGTGTCTGTGTAGATGGAGCTGGTGACAACGACGATTCTGGTGAAGAAGGCAAACTTTTCACTGCAAGTCATACAGCAAGAAATGAGAATACAAGTTACAGAAAGCATGATTTCAATCCATAAATAAAAGCTTGAAATTCACAATTTCAAGCCATAATGAATATAAGAAGAACCAAATAAATACTACGTAAGTAAAGACTTAGAATCTGACCAGCACAACAGGCACAAGTTCAGGGGAAAGCATAGCTGTTCTCACGAAAGACTGTTACTCGATCCTATAAATGACTAGTAGAACACCAAAGGAACAAACAACAAACAGAGGAATGCTGATGTCTTATTTATGTTGCAAAGAGAGAGAGAGAAAAAAAAAAGTAAAATTTAACTAGTCAGGATACTCCTAGACCCACCTTTATATGCCAGCTCAGATTAACTAAGCATTTTTTATTCTGCTGAGCACTATAAAATGTATTTACATGTTCTGGCTTTGATTATCAAGTCACAGAAAGGACTGCTGACTCCACTACAAAGGGCCAGGCCACCTGGTCCATAAATTGAACCATTTGGCTTACCTAACCATTCCCATCGCCAAATATCCCAATAACGTCTCAAATTCTAGCTTCTTCCTTCCTCCTTCCCTATACACTCCCTTCTTTTTTTGATCTTTACAAACAATTTTGCTTTACTCCAGCCTTGTCTTCTTGCAAAGTAGAACACCAGTCATTTTACCAGTCAGCTGTTTTTTTCAGTTTTTTCATCTTCTCTTACTCCTGAAAACATGACCATACTGGGGTCTTTTACTTGCCAGTTCGAAATCTACTAGATATACTGGAGACTCTCAAGGATTCCTCAATCTTGGCAATTCCTGAGGCCATCCATTAGGAAGGAGATAAGGGTAAATAAACTATACATATCCAGGATTGAGATGCTATTCTACAAAATGAATAGAGAAGGATTTACTCCAATCAACAACTATAGTATGACTCAGTATCTGGCAGCAGTTGTTTAATTCCCTGAATTAAATGCAACCATAAAATCTACATTAATACCTCAGAAAAATGGAATTTCTATAGTGGTCCACTGGGAAACTATTTTTCTCTACATTATAAAATCATACACTTGACAGAGAGACTAGCTCAGCACTTTTTATTCACAAGGGTTTCGCAGCATCAAAAGAAATTATCAAAATGAAATAGAAATTTACATATGTACTGTGTAAGTTGTTCTTCAGTCAAACTCTTTTCCATACCTGCTGTTGCCTGATTTCCTTTTGAAGACTGTGCTGCTAATTCAAATGAAGAAATAATCCCTCCTTGTTCTTGAACGCTAACTACTTCACTTTCTTTTGAGCAGGTTTTGGGTTTGTGGTTTGTAACTGTGGTCACACTCTGCAAGCTGGTTAAAAAATAGCACAGCGGTTAGAACTAACTTAATTTCAGGTGTTAACCACTAAGTATAGGAGTTACAATTTAATTTCCTTCTGTTAATAGAAAAAAGTTGCCAACTTGCAAGTTTGTGTAATATAAATTAAGCACATATTTTGAAAGCCTTCTACTTTGTAAAGCTGGACTTAAAAAAGAAGCTCTGAAAACTGAATTCCTTTCCTTTACACACTCATGCCATTTCCTACTGTGTGATACCTATTTTGCTGAAGGGTGCTGTGAGAAAGGTACAACCTAATGTAAGAACTCATTTAAGATCTGCAGTGCAACTTAAAGTTATGAATCCTTAAAGACTAATATGCAAGGCACAATATTGGTCTAATTCTGCAGTGCTCCAAAATAGGGAAGTAAAAGTTGAAGCAGGAGATACAGTATAATCAGTTCAGTCTGCTCCTGAACATGATGTTTTTCTAAATATTAAAGGTAAAGAGCCTGCTATGGAAACCTGGGGCTGAAGTTTCCATAATAAACTGATAGAAAGATTGAACTGACATTACGTATTCTGAAACAAGAATTATGAACATATTCTGTTTATAACTGGGGCAATACTTGAAAATAAACATTGCTCCACCCAACTCATCACCTCTTACTGAACCCCTGCAGCAGTTAAGTTTCTCACTAGATTTTTCTATATGTAAACCACTCAAAACAATATAAATATACCTTATAAGTATTTACAACAGTTGCTCGGTCCATTCAGCTAATAAATACAATGTGCAAGTTTAAAAAAGCCTTTGAACATCTTGTTTGATTTTTACCTTGTATCACCATCATGTGTTTCTTCCAATTTATTTTCTTTTTCTGCTTTCTTTTCATTACTCACTTCTTTTGAGTCAGATACAACATGTGCATCTGATAAAAGACCATCAGTTTTTGTCAGCTATAAAAAAATTGAAATAATGAAACAAAAAGCTGTAACACATGCTAAATGGTAGATAAGAAATACAGCATCAGGAAACAGTTTTATTAACGACAAATTTTGCCATCATGTATACTTAGTTACTCAGAATTACATAACTTAAGAAATTTTTATCAATACCATTCAAGTTAATAGAGTTATCCTGGAACTTCTGGCACAGCCAATGGGCAAGGCTTGGCTTAATAACTTCCAGAACTTATTTGAACTCTTCAGATTGCAGCCTATTTTTTCATGCTATCCCTCTCTCCTTAGTGCCAACAGAGAGCCCAGCTACTGGAATATATTGCTGATGAGCCTGTGAATTACATCGCTCTCATGTAAAGGATTTGCATATTTAACAAAGCGACAGACTCTCAATACAAAGGGGTTTTAAAGAATAACAACAGATGTTATCTGATTTTATGTCAATCTTGATCAGACATGTTTTAAAAAAGCTAAGTATAAAATAGGAAAACAACAGGAAAAATGAGCGGGGAAAAGGAAAAGCGAAGGATGACTAATTAAAGAATATGATTAATATGATAGAAAAGAAAAAAATTTACACAAGATGAAAAAAAAATCTTAAACTATAAGCAGAATATGATTATGTAGAAACAACTGCTCTTCACAGTCAGTCTACTTTTGCTGAATGTTCACCAAGGTAACTCACTGCCAGGTGAGTCTGAGACTATTGCAAAACAGAAATCAATCTGGTGACCAAACATCACAAACTACAGTTACTGCCTACTTCCACGTATAAATTGTTGTGTCAGCTTTATTCTCCTTCCTATAAACTACTTGATGCACTAAATCCAACCAAACAACAAAGTCAGGTGTATTAAATGATTGTCAAAGACTACACTGAGATATCCTAAGCAATGAACAGAACAATGATTATTCAAGGATGCATTAGTATCCCTTTAGTTTCCAAAGAAGCAAAGACTGTAATTTTGAAATTCTCCAGTCAATCAAGATAGTAACAGATCAAGTTAAGTAAAATGAAATTTAGGCATTTACTTACAAGAAAATTCAATCTCAGCTATAGACAGATCTGATACAATTTTGTGCTTCTCTATAGAATATTTGTTATATTAAAAAAGATACCTTAATTTTTCAAGCAAAAGGAACTGGCTCAGTTTCCCATACTCAGCTCTCTGTGGCTGAGAATATTTTTCTACTGCAAGATAGGCTGATGGACTTTTCAATAAAGAACAGTTTAGTACCTCTTTAGTAAAACCTGAATTATGTTCTTGTTCTCCATCATGTTTTAGTTGCACTATTTCTTCTCCAGGACTTTCATTATTTAGTTCCAAATTGTTTTCTTTACTGGTGGTCTCCAATTCCTTCACGTTACTAGATACAGGATCATCCTTTTTTCGATTCTGTGGAACAAAATTGGTATATAGACATTCTTTAAAAAGTTATCACAGCCTCTGAGTCCTGTGCTGTCCTCTGACTGTGGTAAAAAAATATTTAGAATACCTTAAGCACACCACATTTTTAAAAATAGATTTTCCTGATTAAGAAAAACTGATGGATAAGTCTACTCTCTCTACAAAATCCACAGTGCACCTGCATGCACTTTCTCTGGTTATCCTGGGTATCTTCCAAGCCTGTTAAATCAGTTAACAGCACAGAGGACAACATAGCATCTGATAATGGCAGAGGATATTACTTTTTCCTTAAAAAAAATAAAATTCAATGCACAGAGAAAAATTTGATCTAAGTTTCTGAGGAAGGATGGTAGAGGTGATTTGAGATTGTGAACAGTGAACAATATGTTGGCAGAGTAGCAAACCCAAGTGAAGTGAGGTATATACAAGTACTCAAACTAAGTACTATGGCTGAGAAAAATAGGAGGCATGAAAGTAGTAAATCTTGTAGCTGAATTCCTGTGATTTAGCACATGCACTGTGTTAAGAGGAAATTCCATTAAGTCAGTTCACAAATCCATTTCCTTTCCTAAAAGTATGCACCCCTATCATGCACTTCTCCCCAACAGTAACAATTGAGCAGCAACTTCCTTTTGTATTTCGATAATCACTCAAAAAATTAACAGTAGGCTGTTGGTAAAATCCTTTTTTTCCCCTCCAATTTGATTAAAAAAAAACCCACCAAACCAACTCCAGTTGAAAAGGCTTCTGGCAGTTAATGGTATTGCACCGCATTTCTGCATCAAAATCAACAGGCGTAGAAACTATGCTTTTAAAAATGTGAGCTCTTCCTACAGTGTAACACCTCATCTTGGGGCTTTCTGCCAAATGCCATTCTGGAACAACTGAAGTTGTGACAGAAAAAGCCACTTTGTAGTTATAGATTCCATTCAGACACGTTCTCACTTCATCTATAAACTTCTTAATCTCACCCACATAGCACTGATTTCACACAGAAGACTGAAGAACACGCTGACATGAACAGAACTGTTTTGAGTTCTGTATAGCCAGTAGTGCCAGCACAGAGGATTTGGCTGCTTTTTACCCTGTGTTCCCAATGTGCTGGCTAACCAGGTATGACACATACACGAGTGCAGCTTCCTCACCTTGAGGTATGAAATGATACCATAGGAAAGTGGTAAAGCTCAAGCACCTCTAAAAACTACACAGAAAAAAGAATCCCTCTGCAAAGCTTTGCCTTGCATGTCCTCTTCTGCAGAAAGGCAGTGCTAATCACAAAAATACTTGTAGGAGCCTCCTTCATACACAGCATTCATCATGCCAGCCCAAATACAGATGCTCTAATGCGAAGGCAAAACTTGATTTCAGTGTCTTCTGGGGGATTCAGTGTTGTTGAAGGAAAACTAATTTCTGTATAGCTCTGAAGGCAATTTAGCATGCTAAGAGGAATCAAAAATGAAACCTAAAAGTTCTTTGGAAATATCTGACTTCTTCACAGTGTAATGCATTTCATCTGTTTTTGGAAAATCAGATGTTAAAATGTGTACGAAAATAAAAGAAGGCATTTCCACATCAGTGTAAAAAAGGTTTTTTTTTTTAATGTATATTCAGGATAGTATTTCCTGGTTAATGGCAAGCAGTTATATCTTCCCCTTCTCTCTCCACCCATAACTATTCAATAAACACACTTCTTTGCCTTAGCTGTTTAAGAATGAGTGAAAACAAAAGCAAGAGTTCTATTTTTATGTAATTATGGGCTCAAAAACCACAGCAAAAGAGCACCAGTTAAGAGCTATCATCATAAACATACATTCCTACCTAAAAATGTTACAGATGTTGGAATATACTACATGGCAGGAAAACCTTCATCATTTATACATTAACTGAATCATGATTGTCCCTCATCTGCTTTTAGTTACAAAGCTCGCAATTTCATTTTCTTTGCTAAATTTGACAAAAAAACCCAACCCTGCTAACAAACGTCACAATGCATAATTAAACATATGTACATTTGAACTATTTATTTTCCAAAAAGAAAAAGAAGTGACTTCTGCTATCATTAGGTGAGGATCATCATCTCCCTTTCTCTTGTGTTTGGCAGAAAACTGATTGTTACTCTATATCCGAGCAGTCTCAAATACACACCAATAGTATTATATGATTTTGGAAAAAGAAACATTTAGTAACTTTTTAAAAAGTTTTATTTGGACACATTAAAGTTTTCTGAATCATGTGGGACGCACCTGTGCCAATCTGAATGGATTATCTCTGACAAACGACTGACTCTGTGAAGGAGACTGGTCTGAAATGCCAATAATATTGAGTCCTTTTCTCTTCTCTCTCAGGCAAGCTTGTTGGTGTCTCTTTATTCTTTCCATCTGTTCCTCCACAGTCATTCGAGGCCGTGTGCTTTCTGCAAGACACAGCTGCTCCACTGCACTTCTTGGCCTTTCCTTAAATGGAGGGGAATATATATAAATTTTTTTTTGTTTTAAAAAAGCAAGGTTCTAAACTGTTGAGCTTATAAAAAAAGATCACCTGATGATTTACTAAAAAGCAGAAAAATAGTGGGCAAGCAAAGATCTCCTAGGTATGTGAAGAAAGTACAAGAAACAATTATTAATAAATGATCACTGAAATTAAAAATAAAAGTAATAATTTGCTTTTTTTGGAAGTGACATAATCACCATCAATGATAAACTTTGCAATAATGGGTAGATGCTCTCTCAAAGCCATCTTATCAAGTTAAAACAATTTACCAGACATTATACAAGCACAAACACAAGTTACTTAATTGAGACAGACATAATCAGAATTTAATGATGCAGGACATTTATACCAGTTGATCTAATAGTGATTTCTGCCTTTTTATTTCAAGAAAAACTACAGCTGGACATCACTTAATGGCAAGTGCAGGCTGAAACAAACAGCCTCAAGTTGCACCACGGGAGGTTTAAATTGGATATTAGGAAGTATTTCTTCACTGAAAGAGTTGTCAAGCACTGGAACAGGCTGCCCAGGGAAGTTGTGGAATCACCATTCCTGGAGGTATTTAAAAGACATGGAGATGTGGCACTTAGGGATATGCTTTAGTGGTGGACTCGGCAGTGTTAGGTTTGTGGTTGAACTTTACGATCTTAAAGGTCTTTTCCAACATACCTGATTCTATGAATTTATCACAACTCAAAAATCTGTAATTCGAAGCATTATGTTATTCCCATTACAATAAGCATCACTTTACCTACTCTGTTCTTGAAATTCACTCATTTTTAGATAGATCTGTACTTCGTACGACAGAAAAAAAAAAATACTTCTGGTGAATCGGCTGCATTCCGTACCTTCATACCAGCTGATTTAACTTCTGAAAAGTGCTATTCATTCTCCAGTCAACATTCTGTGAGTTTGTCTCTCCTCTTCTATTCTTCCTACAACTTCTCCTCTTCTATTCATGCTACCACTATGGCAAAACTTTTCCCCCCTTTTGTCTGAACTACTTGTAAATTTCTGTCTTCAACCCAGAGACAACAGGACTCTCTTATCTGAAATTCTAGATTTATTAATCACATATTACTTATGGTATACTTATTTTCTAGCAGTTTTATTCTTTTCCAAAATAATTTTAGTAATAAAAAAAATAAACCAAACATTTGTTATACAAAGGCTGTTAAATTGCCCCAGAGGCCAAATACAAGTCCTTCAAAAGTTTTAACCTAAGATGTCTCCTGTCCTTTCAACTCAAGACTGACCTTCAGTAGCTTAGTAGATTTAGCACTACCATTTAGTTCTTGCCCAGTTTTAGTGGTGAAATCTCCATAGTTTAACTTATACAACCTTTATAATTTTGTCATTCTTTCTACAGTTGTCTCCATTAACCTAGTGTATTATATTTTTATAAGTGAATTTTATGTAAAGAAAATTTAAAAATGTAACTAACTTCTAAAGTAACTACAGAAATTAAACTTAGAAATGAACACATCACTATCCATCAATGCTGAAAGGTTGTTTTAAAGTACCGTTCTTAGATCTATCTTCTTATTCTTTCTCAAAGTGACATAGGATGCTATTGTTGAAGACTCTGGCGTTGGTGATTTGGTTCTGGGTGGTACAACCCCCACAGGAAAATGTGAGCCTGCAAAACAGTAAAGCAATATACTAAGTGCTATGCAAAATACTGCCAAAACAGTTTATTCTTTTCTAGAAAATACACCTTGTCAGCCTTGGAAACTACTCTTCAAAAGATAACCAAGACCTTAATGCCTATCACATCTGTTCAGGTATGCAGACAGGTGACTTTTCCCATGGGAAACTACTACACATGGCACGAGAAATTGCTGGACATAAAAATATAAACATAAAAATTTTGTCGGTGAGAAACAGACACAGTTAGATAGCACTGTGTAGAATGGCTATATTTAAGGAGGAAATTACACGAAAGATGGTCAAACTTCACAGACAACTGGACATCAGGATTGGCAACTTTTTGTGGAAGTGAGTTCGCAAGGCCAGCAGAGTGCCTCGGTAATCATATTAGTACTGCCAGTTATGGCCAAGCTTACCTAGGAAATGGCGTTGAAAATATAAAAATTTAGCAAAAGTGGGACGAAGAAAAAGCAATTGTGGGTTAGTTGCTTTTTGGGAAGAAACAAATGCTGTGAAATGGAGGGGGCAAGGCGGATGGGAAAGAACAGGCATGGAATAACAGTGAGAAGGGGGAATAGAAGGGGCCAGCTTTGCAAACAAACCATTGTCAGTGTGCTTGTCTGAACAAGCCCCATGCCTTAGCACTGCAGTCTGTCCTATCTTATTAAACTTTAGTTTCAGTATTCGACGTGCGTGTATGCTTTCACTGCTGTGTATGAGAGATGCTAAAGATCTTCAAGCCAGGCTAGCCTGAGAGTAAGAGACAGCTACAGAGAGATTATAGGTCTGGGAGCCAAAGACCGGAAAAGCTGCAGGTCTGTGGGTTGGTTACTAGAGTGACCATAGGACAGGACCTGCTATCGAGGGGAACCTTGTCCATGAGATGCAAATGAACTTAAGACAAGACTAGATGGGAATCAGAATACAAGATGGTGAGGCCAGCTGTCCAGGTGACCTTAGGTCTAGGATTCAGACACTGGAGAGTATATATTTAATCTGCAAAGGCTTAACACTTCCTCAAAATTTTTTGAGAGGCTGACTAAATAGTCTGAAGGTATTTGAATGCCAAATCCATCACTTAAAACAAGGGTTTGAGTCTCCTTTATATGTATGTCCTGGTTTGAGTCAGGATAGAACTAATTTTCTGCAGAAGTCTGTTTTCCTTTTGTATCACCTTTATGTACCACTCAGCTGGTAACTATTCCTCTGCTTGCAGACAGCTGTAAGGGTTACTTTACATAGTCCCATTAAAATCTTTCTCTTCGATTGCTGACATTTGAAAAGAGAGGGAAATGGCTGGCAGAAGAAAGATGAGAAGTGTCTAGTACAGTAAAGGTGCACAATGAACTATAAAACATTTTTTTTAATTGCCTCTGAAATTTACTGATTTTTAGAACCACCCTCACTAGGAAACTAAGTGATTTAGGCAAAAATAAAACGTCAAGAAAGAAAAACTGCAGAGATGAGCTGCCTTTGAGTTTGTTTCCTTTTCAGTTTATGAACCATAAAGATAGAATTGCATAAAATTTTGTGTTGAAACAGCACATAGATGTAATGGCATACACATTATTAAAAACCTAACCAACCAACCCAGAATGGCTGTATTTTTCCTACTGCATGGGGATTGTTATTATAAGTGAATGCCCAGAACAAGAAATACCTGTTAGAAAATTCACATGGTCAAAAGCACGGATGGGACGATAAAACACAGCTGTGACAAACCCAGTTCACATTGTTGTTTAGGAAGATAAAAAGCCTCTTGCTGCTTTCTACCACTGCAGCTATTCTCTCACCCCATAGTATTATTTATATTAGAAGAATTTGTTTTATTGTTTTCCCTTACTGAGGACTGTTTTTTTACAAATGGACATAATAAAATTCTGCCTTTACAGAAGAAGATAGAAAGCAGACTGGGGTGCTCAGAAAGTATTGGTTTACTTTATATAGTCAGAATAGGCTGTCTTCTATTGTCCTGATAATCACTTTCCCTCTTGGCAGAAATTACTATAAATAATCTGGAACACCGCAGGTCAATAAAACCTGGGTATGTTCTCAGAAAGGCAACTTCCTCAATGTAGGTGGCTGATGATTATAAAATCTCAGGCTAAACCTTGCATTTTTCACGCCCAAGTTAAAAGAGAATTAATATCTATCTTAAGTAAACATTGTATGTACCTCAGCAGATACCACAGTGAATCTGAATTGACTAATTGTGTGGCAAGTGCAAGCCTAATTATATCATAGATCACAGTGCCAGTCACATTGTTTACACCCAAACTGTATGCTAATCATAGTTTTAAAAACCTCCATTACTGTTCTGACGAAAATATTTTCCTTCTATGATCATAGTTCTTGGTCAAATTCTGGTACTCCTGCACCAGCCTGCTATGTGCATGCTTAGTCAAACTACCATAAGAGAAGGCAGTCATCTTGCTGGCACTGGAATAATCCATTGTTACGGTACAAAAATGGATAAGTTTAGTTACTGTTTCTAAAAGCTCTTAATATAGGTTTTGGGAGGTTCTCAAACTGCTTTTCCTGAAGCCACCTTTAACAAACTATTTTGTGTGTTTTAACAAACAGAATTGAGAAGCACTTCCTGGTAAAAGACTCTATCAAGCAATTAGCAGCTTTTATGGAAGCTAGATGAAGAGAAGAATCTAAAGCATTTAGCAATTGCAAAGACCTTTATTGTCTGTACACTCCAAGGTCATGATCATTATTCCTATTATATCAGAGGACAGAAGGCAATTCAACAATTACAAGATTAAAAAAAGAAAAAGACATTGTTTCTCTACCTTATGAGAGCCTGAAAATTCTGTGGTGCTGCCTTTTTGGACGTTCCAGTGACATAACATCGGGAGCTTGATTCAAAAACTGAATAATTGTTCAAGGGCAAGAACGTAAATGGGTAATTGTTCAAGGGAATGGTGTGTGGGGAATGTGAGTGATGTGATTAGACATGGTGTCAATAAGGATTTCAGGGTTGTTGGTGAGTGTAATATTTGATTTTTCTGCAGTGTAACTGATGAAATCTTTCTCGTCATATAATTAAATCATTATTTTATCATGGAAGCCGTTTCATCATTTTGAGAAATGGACAAGCTACAAAAATAGGAAGGATGATATAGCTTCTATAACACAGTTAAAGCTTTGTATTCCTTGTGGAAAGGGCTGAAAAGTTGTAAACACCATGCCTGGGGACAAACCTTTAGCTGAAGATTCTGATTCTGAAATTTGTTCTGTTTTTTCTTCGCCATTAGACTCGTCCACTTCTGCTACTGTAGTTAATTCTGGTTCACTCTTATAAAGCCTATAATCAGGACCCTGGGGAATGACAAGTTACCAGGTAAATAAACAGGCATTTCTGTGTAAGCATTTATGTCTTAAGACTCAAAACCAGTTACTTTGTGATGACTCTGCTCTCACTTTAAGACTGTTTCATTCTTCAGGTGCTATTGCCACAGTACTTCCTTGTAATTAATTTGATTAGCATTTGCAGACTTGTAGAAATGACGGGGAAAAATTGACAAAAATGTGGAGGGTTTTTTTTTCCTATTAAATAGTCTTCAGGAAACAAATTTGTACAAGGCTTCTGACTGAAACTGATTCTGAGCCTAGAGTTTTTTAAGAACTTGTGAGTAGAATAATTTAATTTTCTGAAATTTACTCAGATACAGGCATTTAAGTCTTAAGGCATTTTATATATGCACAGAATATATGACAGGAAAATGTGAAGAGCAAATGATGGAGCCATAAATAAAACTAAGTAGCCAAAAGTAAAAACATAACACAAAAGTAGCCAGATGACAAAATAAAAACTTTGACAGTGCAAAGGAAGGGGGATACTTCAAGAACAATGTGGCAATTTAAGCCACTTACACAGTAAGATCCATTTCTCTGATATCCTTGAACTTGGTGAATCTTCTTCTCTTCTGGCAGATGTACTGGGCCCCTGCTATAACAGAGCAAGGAGCTGCTATCACTGGGCAGAGGGGGGATTATGGGAGGATGCTCTGTAAAGTCATAGGACCGAGGGAGTGGAGGACGAGGTGGGACTACTTCCTCTTCCTAAAGATTGTAGAATAGTCACCTTATTTAGACGTGTACACCTGTTACAGTTATTTATAACTTAAAAAGAAAAATATATTACCATAGGTATACCAGCTATAGATACTAAATTTGAAGGGACAATGTCACACTTTAAAAAAAAGGGCCAAGACAGCTTTATTTTCTTCTCATTTATTTTGGGTTTGTTTTGTTCTTTTGTTCACTTTTTATTTTATTACTACCACCTAGAATGAGATACTTCAACAGTTTCGTTATTCAGCTTATGAAGATTTTCAATTCTAACACCTGTACATCCTGCTGGACTTGTATGAACTCCCTGAACCATCCCTTTAAAAATTAAATTCAGTATCTTTTTTAAGATTTGGATATAAATTAAACTTTTAGAAAGTTCTGTAAGCCAGATTGCATAAAATGCAGACAACCATGACAATGTCCCTTTAAAACTGTAACTTCTAGCCAGATTTTCAGAGGAATTGAGTATTTGGGAGCTCCCACAGTTTCAGCTGTTCTTGTGGGTGCTCTTGCCATCTGAGAACCAGGCTCAGTATGTGAATATACATATAAAGCAACGTATTTCTTCCCATGTACAGTGTGGTGGGTAGAAAAGAAATCCGTAAATTAGGGTTTATACTTCTAGGGTAAGAGCCTAAGGAGAGGAAAAGGTGAGAAATGGAAAAGAGAAATATACCAGTGAGAATATAAAGACATAGAACAAATGTAATTGTTAGAATTAGTAGTGGAGATATCAGTCTTTAAAACTAATTCATAATGCAACATTTTCAGAGAAGCATACTGAATACTTATTTTGGACATCCTTAAAATAATTGTAATAATGCTCATTTTAATAATATATTAGAAATTCAGTGATGCTAGAGTGGTGAACACTGTAAAACCATACCTCATTTTTATATTTAATAGCTGAAAATGTCCTTGATCCCATGATGCCTGTTTGGGGAGATGGGGAAAGGCACAGAAAGGAAGAGAAAAATTGTTGTCAATAAATAGCTTTTAAAATATAAACCATAACCTGTTGCTATCAAACTAATCGACAAAGCATCAACTTAAAATAGAGAATGGCTTTCTTTTTTTCTCAGCAATTGTACCATTTTTTTCAAACATACAAAAGCAACTATGGAGCTTATCCTTTAAAAATGTATATAAATGATCTAATACCACTTCCCATGAGATAAAAACAATCAGTTTACCTGCCTCTGAAGAGCTTCTTTGCTGTTTATGTTTACTTAAACCCTCCATGACATCCTGAATTCTCCACAGTTCCTTCTGAATCTGAGCACGCTGTATCCCTGCTGACTCAGTCTGCCAGTAAATAAACAGCATATATAGGCAACAAATGAGAATACATTGTAAGTGGGCAAAAAAACAGAAAACCATTCTTTTTCTTTAGACTACACTGCACATCCTTTCCCAATGAAGGAAAATAAAATGCATTAATGACAGACATTCTCCCATAAAAATGCAACATTCAAATATTGTCAGAAACAAAAAGTGTAAGATAAAGTAATTTCATTATGCATCCATTAATTTGACAGCAATTTTCTAGTTCAAACTCCACTTAAGAACAGAATTGTATTTACTGTCTCCAAAGAAAATCCAAGCAAACTCTGTACAGGAGACCGACGTACAAAGAAAAGGAATCATCAGTTCAAATCCTAAAATAGATGGAGATGAACATGGTGTTTGCATACTAGCTCTTGGGCTTCCTTGTAATCTCTCTTTCATAGCTGCATAGAAAACCAATCCCTGGAGCAAACAGCCTTTAATGCCTCCCAGCATGGACCACACCCATCTCCTATTCCAGAGAATCTATGCACATCCGTGTGTTTGTCTCTCACAGAAAGATCCCCTTAGAAATTCAGAACTTATGCTAACAGTCCAATCCTCTACAGTACAGCAAGCTCATAACACACATCAGAATTCTTCGTATCTAAGACCTGAAGCAATGCTTAGAATATTTTTATTATAATTTATTTTGATAGAATAATTTAATTATATTTTAAAATATTCAGTTAAATGGAAGGATTAGTGTGAAGATTCACTCTGACTGTTGTAGCAATTAAAGTCTGAGAAAATAACCCCACTTTGGACACCATCACTGAAACAGAAAGAGAAGGCTTCCAGACACAAGAAAACCAGTGGTGTAGCTTCAAGAAAATAGGAAAAGATGAAGACCTCACCTCCTCAGAGCTTAAACGGATTTTATTTCTTTTTATACCTTGTAATTTAATTTACTACATATTACCTTTTAATTTAATGCACTACATGATCCCCTTTTTTCATTTGTGCAGTTTTTAAACAAAATAATAGAAAATGAAAGTTACTTAAATGTACTTTAAGACCTATGCCACACCTGAATTTCTCCAAGCCGATCGAGTTGATCCTGCATATGGTTCCTTGTTACAGTTACATCATACTCCAATTTATCATATTCTCTCCAAGCTCTTTCCAGTTCCTAAGTATATAACAAAAAAATTACAGATACACATTCAAGTAAAAAAACCCACAAAGTATATTTATTCTTTTTTTATTCAGTGGAATGAAACTTCAGGAATTAATGCATAAACAGATATCAGCAATAAGTATGTATTTTAGAGAATGCAATGTTTAAGCAGCTTTTTGATTTTCTAATGATATTGAATGGAATTCAAATGGACAGCATTTTGTCTTTTCACAAACAAAAAAGATAGGCAGAGCAAAATGTGCAGGATACCTCTCTACAGTCAACAGGCCTGTGGGTCTTAAGCTGTCCTTACACCAAGGCAGAAAAACTGACCAAAAAATGCAAATTTGTCTCTTTTATCATATAGAATACATGTGTGAGTGCACAGCATGTGTGTGTATACACAATGTATTATGCAAGACAAATGTAAGTCATCCAACCCTGCCTGTGAGATAGATCACCGTTGGATGCCCCAGGCCTGCTAATACACCATTATTTTACATAAGTGACTCCACAAACACCAGAACAGAGAAGGTGCAACAAGAAAATCTTCTTTGACATCAGCTCTACCATCTCATTTTTTAAGCCTACATCAAGCAATTTACTTAATTTAGCATAAATCAAAAAGTTAATGAGGAAAAGCATATATTGAGGATTTTCCTCTAATTCCCTTTTTCTTGTCCAACCAATTCCTTTTACAATATAGTCTAACGTTCAGACTCAAACCAGTATCTCAGGGCTTATTTAAGTATCAGTTTCACCACAACAAAACCACTGGAATCTGACACCGAAATACCTTCTTGGATTTTTATGTCAGTAGGCAAAACTAATTCTTTGCCTTGTCATTTCAGTATAGAAACCATCATAAAGGACAGTAAATTGCTTTTTTTGTTTGTTTTTAGGTTTTTGAAAACATGTAACTTGAAATACCTTCTAAATATAATGGCCTACTATTAAGACTGTGACAGCATAATCTTTTCTTCTTTTCATCCTGCAGCTGATTTTGCTTAAAATAAGTCACCTATCTGATCAAATATCTGATAAAGTTTGTGCTTGCTGCTATTTTGCCATCACATAAAATAGCTTATTTGCGTTATTTACTTCTCCTGTAATGAATTTTTCATATTATAAGGATGAAAATTACCACACCAATTCGAGTCAGTATGCAGTCATTCCTGGCAAAAAAAAGAAATGAAGAAAGGCTACTCGATGAATATAGTGAAAAGATCACTTCCCAGCTGCCTTTGACAAACACACAAGCAAGCAAAAGACAACTGAGTTTTGTTGGAATGTAACAAAAAAAACAAACCAAAGACAACCAAATTAAGAATATGACCATACTTGTTTAACAGTTCATTGAGTTTTACTGGCAAGAACGAGTGACTTACTGCAGTAGCTCGCGATACTTCTCGACAAGTGCTAAGTAGTCCATTCTGCAGGTCATCTCTCTGTAAGACTACGTTTTGTATGGCTGCAGGATTATCTGCATTCATTTCTATCTCCTGGCTTGCTGATAGCAAAGCTTGCTCAAGCGTGTACTATTATAATAAAAAGAATGATTTTAATGTTCTGCATCATTGGACTGATTTTCATTTTATTTCAGTTATCAATGTTCTGACGATAAGCATGTAAAATAACATCCACTTTAGGTAATAAATACAATTGTCCTACTTTCTCCTTGTGTAGCTGTTGAAGCTTCTCCTCCAGTGCTTGTACAACTTTATCTTGTTCACATAAACGGCTAAGCTTAGCCTAGGAGAGAACAGAAAATGATCTCAATTAGGATTTCATTTTTAACACCTTCAGTAATCAAAATACAACTTGATCAAATCATTACATGAATCTATATAAAATATTATTACCACAAAATATGAATTATAAAATTATGAAGGCATCAGTCTTGCATTTTCAAATTAACCTTAAGAAACCTTAAGATACTACGAAGTGTTATTATAACTTGAAACACATGGCTCAACGCATATATTTCAATATTGTAGAGCTAAATCTTTACAACTTAATATTAGGTATTAAATACCATTTTAATTTAAATATTCCTCAGTATTGTAAAGAATATTGTACACATTCATAGTCTTTTTCACGGTTTATTTCAGGTGGTAATTTTTAATAGTTAGTTACTAGTGCTATCCATGCTCTGCTCTGCTTTAGCTCCAGTCGAGGCTTGGCTATGACTAAACCAGTTCTACTTCAGTTCCAGTTTGAGCAAATAACTCTTCAGCGCATGCTAGCCAATTTGAAATGGTTTTCTTTTCTATTAGAATAACCCTTTTGGTTCAGCTTGTGCTGCTCTGACTTTTTAACTCAAAGATAACACTGGAGGCCTGTCTTCTCTTTTACTCTTAAAATAACATCCCTTAAATAATTATGTCTACTCGTAGTTGCATTGTGCAAGAATGACTAGACATGCATACATATGCATATACAGTATGACTACGTATTTGTGTATTTTTCACCACCAATTTTACACCAAGCCCCTTTTCTTTAATAACTAGCAACCCAAAATACTCTGAATGCTAACTACCTATGACAAATTTCAGGTTTGGAATATTGGTCATATTTCCTGAGAATTATATCTCTCATGCTTATAACTGAACTTCAACTGCAGAGCTTTTCCATTCTAAGGTAATTAATTCCTTTAGAGAAGCGATTCACCTTTGAGCAAATATGATGATTGACTTTTCAGCCTAAAATGTAATAATTTCTGCAAGGTCGAAGCTTATTACAGGAAAAGTCTTATGCTTCTCAATTTCATAAAGCAGTATCTGTTGGTAATTACCTATATGAAGTGTGTTTCAGCCCCAAAAGGGGGAAATCATTATCAAAATAATGAGACAAGTACCAACATTTCCATGGAAGAAGAAATACAAATGACTTACATCAATATCCAGCTCTTCAGTTCTATATTTGTATAGTGTACCCCTACATTCTTCTTGTGTTAACTATAAGGAAGAATAATATTGCCATAAAACAAGTTAATTGGACTACGAAAATGAAACTACTGTTCAGCTTAAGAGTTTTAATACAGAAACCAGCTTTTGCTTGGAAGTCAAACATATCACATTGAACAACATATCTTTAGCCAATATATATTCATGAAGATAAGTAAACGGAATGTCAAGCGGGCTGTCAGTAGAAAGTTGCATTAATTTAGGCTATGTTTCCAATGCAAACTGGATTTTTAAAGATGTACAACTAACTCAATCAAACATGGATATGTATGGAAGACGAAACTGCTGGAGTACATCTAGGCATGGTTATACGTAATTTTGTATCTTTTCTTATTTGCATTTTAAATACAGGGGCTTATTATACTTGGAATTAAGCATTCTAGGCCCACTAAGGTCAACTGTATTCATATGGATGTGAATCTTAGAACAGAATGACTTAAATATACAAATATGTGTGAAATATCTAATTACAGACATATGACCATAAGTGCCACCAAATACCTTTCTGCCTACTTTTTCTTATAGATTCCCTCCCAACAGAATATTACTAGAAAAGCTATAAATGGAAGTCCTTCTATTTTATCTTTGGACCTAGGCAAACTCATCTTCTCATGCCAGTCAGCATGTAAGGTATCCTCAACCTATTTTTATACAGCTCCTCACATTGAGTTCTTCACTCTTTCAGTCTCTGAAGTGACCAGTAACAAGATTTAAAACTATTCGACATGAAAAAAGGTAGCTCTCCATTTTAGAATGGACTGTCACATACTACTTAATGTGCTACACAGCAAGTATTAGCATAACACTATAAACCTCTGTATTCTTCATGAAAAACATGTGTGCATTCAGCCTCAACACAGACGCTTTACTTTCACTTATCTCTCATAATTAGGTCATCGTAACTTAATAGTGCAGGAAAGACTATAAAAACACATGTCTATGTTAAAGGACACTTATAAATAAAAGGACCAGGGAAGGGTTAATCAGACAAGCATTCCAAACATATAGTAAATCTTCAACACACTTAAGTGTTTCATTTCAAGACATGATGTCCACATACCTCATGCAAATGCACCTGGTGACAATTTAAAAGTACGTATAGTGTATTAAAACCACACAGTAACTTTCTTTGAAATGGATGTTTTATGAAAATGAGTGTTGGAATATGAAAAAAGCCACAGCACTTTTGCACCTCATGAATGTCATAAAAATTAAGAGATCTATTTAAGCTCCTACTATTGTAGACTTGTGTTTTTCAACTCTTGATTTTACCACAATGACAGAAAAATGAGGAATGGAAATATTTAAAAAACTCATAAACATGGCCAAATGTCACTAACTTACAGAGAAAGCCTAGTTATATGTCACAATAGAAATATTTTACAAAAGAAAGATTATCCACTATTAGATAAACACATGTTCCCAAGACACTGCTCTGCATTTTATGTAGCTTGCCTGGGAAAATGCAAAGTTATGTTTTCAAGCCAGTATTTTTTACACTTTTTTATCTAAAAAAAGTAAGACATTTAATTTTTTGGCATTTCAACCTTAATTATAGCCAAGTTTAAAATACCTTGCCAATTCAGCATCCTTATCCCTGCCTACCACCTAAAAGGAAAATATTTTAAGTACTCAGAAAACAAAACCACATTTTCAAATAACTCTATACACGTAGTAATTCTTCTTATTAAAATCCTATCACGCTTTTAAAATTGCTGCCAACTTCTTGCTTTTGTCAGCAGTAATGGAGAGACACTTCAACATTTCTACTGTAACATTTTATGTAGACTTAGAGCAAAAACTAAAAATAGTATGAAACACTTAACCCATCTCTGAAAAAAACAGCAGCTTCTCTTTCCACAGCACATCTATAAATCAGCTTAAGGCAAAAAGTGCAGAATGCTATCACATCTGACTGAATTATGAGAGGAATTCCAGTAGACAAAATGCAATTACACATTATAGGCAAGGTTAACAACCTCATAACCCTGGAAAATGCATTATAAAAGCTCCAATGATCAAGTTACCGAAATGTATTTTATGTCACGTTCAACAATCACGTCTCTCACCAAATCGTCCCTACAAATACTTTTCCAGGGCTGTAATTTCAGAGAAAGGGTGCCACCTACTGCACCAAGGACAGGGCTTGCTACTGACTGCTACACTTTTCCTCGACATTTGCCTACTCAAACACAAAATAGTCCATTCCCTTCAACATAGTGGAATACACCACACAGCTCCCAATCATTAAGGAGCAGCATCCTGAACACCTACAAATAGAACTTACCGGTTTTGAAAGGCAAACTTGCACGTGCAAAGTTTGGCCAAATGTGTATCTCACATGTGAAAAAGGTAAAGTGACCTTAACTGAATCTCCATTTTGTGTTAGAAATAATTTGCCATCTACCTTATAGTCCCACTGCACAGTTCCCATCTCCATCAAATGCCAGCACCAGAAGAATCACAGATACAGATCAATCCACTACAATGGACACAACATAAGATGTCCTCAGAGAGAAATTTCTTCCCAAATAAATGCGGATTAGGCAAACCTCTGTCACGAGGCATGAGGGGTTAAACGTATTTAAGCAGTCAATATTAAAAACATGTAAGTGACAGTATTATTTAATTTCCTTATAAGCTATTTTCAGATTCTGCTACCCATTTTGATTTAATAAATATATGTCAGGAAATTTCACACCCTGAGAGCACACTAAGCATCTTTGCAAGATTACTGCACTTAGCAAATTAAAACAGGACAACCTAGGACATTTTCTAGGGAGCACGATGTCAAAGTCAGACTTTCAAGAGACTTTTTTTTTTCCTTTTTCAAAGCACTTCTAACACCCGGGAAGCAGAGATTCTTCTCTAATTTTGCATAATGCAAATTCGAAACACAAGATTTTTAGCTCAAATACAATCTTGTGTTCATAAGAAAATGTAACATGCATAACAGTTTAAATATGTGCAGCTGCTGTAATAATAATTGTTATTAATAATAATGCATGCCATAAACAAGATCTCCCTATTCTTACAGGAGCAAAAAATCAAGGACTGTTTTAATACATTTTTAATGTATAAAGAACAATTAGCCAAGCAAAGGCCTGGATGTTAGTGTGTTGCAATCAGATTTTTTTCTCCCTTTAAGAAACTCACACACATAAGAGGATCTGAGAATAATTCTACCTTTTAAAAACCATGTATACTGCTTTAGAAAGCAAGATTAACACTCCTCACCTAGCACTAGAAAGAATCAAAACCACCCAAGGCAGGAATGGGTCCAGGCTGTAAAAAGCCTCTATTTTTCTTGTCTGTACATATGGAATCACTGCCCTGGCTTATACTTGTAAAAATTTACAGTACAGTCATCAGAGCGGACTGATGTGAGTCAAAGTGATTTAAATAACTGTGAAGATGAAACAAATCACAAACAAAAATGTCTTATAAACAGCACATTTGAAATAGTATAAATTTTAGCTCTTTTACTAAAGAACTGTTAATCATTACAAACACGAAGCAAGACACCTTGATTTTTAATGAAATACAAGGTTTTCTTGCTTTCCTCTGCTTAAGTCTAAAGGAGCTCAGTCATAAAGATGAACTGAATAAACTGAATCAAAGAAAGATCCTGTTCTTGTCTGGTAGGAATGGTTATGGTCATCAGAAACCAGTTTATCATCTTGACAATAAAACAGGTTTTAGTCTCTTACATAGAGGCTTTTCCCAATTGTTTACATTTCTTTAAAACTGCAGAGGAAAAGATGACTGGTAAGAGCAATTTCTTTCATTTGAACAAAACTTTTAAGTAAGTTGCCAGCATTTTAAACAGGTTAGTTTTTAATTACAAACATTTAGAAGACTCTTTAGGCAGTGAAATTTTGAGTGTGTTTTTATCCTTTCCTGGAAATTAGTTAATGCAGTATTTCATATAGGAAACTTCATTCACGAAAGCAGGTGGTTTTGCTATTCTCCACTTCATGCAGCACATGGGTTCTTCTGCACAAGCCTGCCAACATGTCGCAAACACTCTGACCTGAAGAGACCACATCTCTAGTGACAAAAGGTTATTCAGTCTTCATGATCTGTTACGCTCACTGTTTCTTTGCCAAGAACGTCAAAAAAGGTGCTTATGCATTGTCAAATACGAAGCAGCAGGTATGTTTACAAGATGAAGGCAGTGCTGTGTAGTGTTATCTTATCTGACAGCATAGCTTCGTCAAGACAGCACTCTGAAATTTACTGGTACCCTTAAATAAGCTGACAGACTAGCACAGGCACAGCTATACCTCAAATGCATCCATGGCAGGGAGTTGGAACTGGATGATCTTTAAAGGTCCCTTCCAACCCAAACCATTCTCTGATTCTATGATATTAATATTAGAAGCTTAGGTAGTTGTGCACCTCTGTACATAACATGTACTTTGACTGCTTTGTCTTACATACTCTATTACAGAAAATGGATTTGCTTTAAAAATTCCTAACAGCTAGGCTTCTTTAAAAAAAAAAAACAAAACACACACACAAAACCAAACAAAATAAGCTCTATTTCATTTAGGACTTGAGGGCACCTTACTTGTCTCATTCCTCTCCCTAACAGTTCCTTCAGGGTCCATGTTAAAGCTACTATTTTCTACACAGGAGCACAAATTGGATAATCCTGAAATAAAAATCACTCACAGCCCAACTTCCTTTGGAAAGCTGAGATTTTTCTTGCAAATTTTCTGGATCACAAGGAAATCTGTAATGTGCAGTTGACTTCCAAAAAAATGAAACATGAAATTAAGCTGCAGCAGTTTTTAGAAACATGGCAAAGCACGAATCACTAATAAATTGCTGTTTAACATGGCAGAATGCCTTCTTTTCTTCCAACTACGCAACCTTTGTATGTCACTTTGGCTCACAACAGCACAAATGCAAGTGTAAGGTAACCAGTCAGGTATTCCCTTCTGACTGGCAGCCAGAACTGCACACCTCATCTGCTGCAAAATATCACAGCCATTTAAGGAAGAACAACGTCTTTGTTGCAGTTAAGGCTAGAAGCTTCTTAAAAATGCCCTGATATGACAGGAGCTATTCAGTTAAGCTCCAGTATCCCTAAGACACTGCAATGCCAACAGATACGTATTGGCCATGCTCATAAGTTAATGCAGGTCTCAACTCACAGACAATATTTCCATTCACATTTCTGAATTCTTCTTCCATCTTACCACTTACAACCAGCACTAGATACTCTGTAAGTGTGCACAGTTAAGTCTGCTGTGACTTTATGAACAGACACTGCCTTTTGGATTTACAGTCCTCAGATCAAAGTAATTTTGATCCTTCCTTTCTTCAGTGGCTAAAGGCTTGGTAGGTGCAAACAAAAACTTGTAAATCCACTTCCTAGAACAAAACAAAATTGCCAGAAATGACCAGGTAAACACCACTCACATGCTTTTGTAGTGGTCAAAAGAAAGAAGCACCTTTGAACACTAATTGCAGAAAATCATGCTAAGACAAATGTTGGAAGCTTATTGGAAGTTTTATGAGTTTACTGGACACCTGCATAAAACATCAACTACTTAAATCGTCTAGACAGAAGGAGTTATTCAAAAGTGTACATTAAATACTTAACAACAAAAACGCAGCAAAAGCCATGCTAACGATACTGCAGCATTTTATAAAGCATGGATGACTTGTGGTTTTCCAAAGCAAATAAGAGAAACACCGATGTTATGAATAAATCTGAGGAACAACCAAAACTGTCACTAAGGAAAATTTTCGCAGATGATAAAGCAATTTCATTCACTATCCAAGACCTTACTTGCTGGTACAGTTGCGGTCTTAGCGCCGAGTTCTCAATCATAGTGTGAACCATGGTGATTAAAGGTTCATTCTCTTTCATCTATTTCAAATCAGGAGGAGCATACAGCAAACATCAGTTTACAGCATGGCTAGATTTGAAAGACGACACTGTAAAATACAGCCTCTACTTTAATTTTTTCTAATAATGCAGTAGATTACATTTTATCCCATGCTTTTTATATATGCCATCATTCAGTAATATCAACATCTGAAAAGTTTAATAATATCAAACAATCATATCTAAAACACATAAATGCTCAAAACGAATGTAATATTTATTCACCAACACTCTCCCTCTTTAAAAATAAAAATGCTTAAACTAAGCCAGGTTTTGTATGATATTGAAATTAGAAGTATTATTGGATTATGCAGTAAGAACACTCAAACCTTTATCAAAAAACCTTTTAAATTTTACATTTAATAACTCAATGTACATTAAAAAGATAAAAGCATCCCCGGTCTCTGAATATTGAAGTAAGGTTTAGACTTATGTTCATGTATCACAAAATGCCTTTCTATACTGCACTGATTTATATAGGAACTTTCAATCATTACTCACTCTCATATATGAGCATGAAACTATTCTGGAACTGCTCAGACATTTTTTATAATGATTCACATTTATTGATATGCATGCAAATGTCAAAACCAGCTACTTTGATTATTACCATAAAAATGGCATACATTTAGGGTTACACAAAAATATGCAACACAGAAAATAGTATGGGATTTTTGGTTTTAAAAAGGAGACTTTCCTAAGAGTAAGGGGAAAATTATGAAAATGGATAGTTTTCCTCTCCAAAAGAAATTGAAAAGTCACTTAATGCACAATTACCCCCCCGTTTTTGTTGGAAACTTTAGCAATACCTGATACCAGTATGGTTACACAGGAAGAAAGTGTATGTATGAATATTTATGACCTTCACTCTTTATGTGTATATATAAAGGTTCTGTTTCACAGACTGAAATGCAACAGAAAGCCTAAGTTTTTGATGCCTTTTGGAATTTTTTGCCCCTAATTCCTTAGGGAAAAAAAAAACTTAACCTGTACATTTGGAGAAGCTTTTTTTTTTTTTTCCTCTTAATGGCAAACATTTTTCTTTTTATAAATAGAGAACCTTTTTTGTTGTTGTTGTTGTTTTTTTTGCATAGTCCAGTCTGATCAGCTGGTAAGTTAATCACACAATAAATGCTATTTTTTGTTCAAGGCAGGAAAAAAACCAAAACCCTTCCATTTGCTCCATCTACATCATACATAAACAGAAAACCAGAACACAAGAAGCTGTTATTTTGTCCAGACAGTGGGTGCACCGAGTGACACCAAAAGATATCTCAATAGTAAGATGAACGATAAGGTCCAAAAGCCAAGCAATCAAACTACAGCCAACTGAAATAGCTATAAAGGAAAACTTGCTCTGAGACAGAAACATTTTATTAGGAGTATACTGGTTTGGATGCATTTTTATTAGGAGGATTTCAACAGCTTCAGGCTCTTTGGCTACTTCTTTTTTACGATATTTCAAATTTTTCCTTTTTGACCAATTACAGACAATGCCAGAATTAATTTCTGTGGAACTGTTGAAAGATTGTTTTCATCCAGATTAGAAAAGCAAAGTGGATTTGCCCAAAAGATGTTCTTTTGTCCTCCAGTCAGCTCCAACTTCGATTTATAGGAGTTCTTCCAATGTTTTTATTAGCATTGGTGCTAAACCATGCTTATCTAACTGTTTGCAGAGGCCAGTAATTTCCAGAAAAGCCCCAGTTCCTTAGGCCCTTATGGGGACTTTTTACATGATACATATGCAATTCTCTCCATTTAATCCTGTCTATTATAGTCACAAGCTGGGCTAATCAGAAACAGCACAGTACATGGTTTTATGCTTCACATGGACAGTTGGCTTTTCTTGGATATGAATTACATTGTTGAAGACAGAACTATTCCCTTATTTCAAAACATTATAAACTGGAAATATTTGAGTTGGTTGAAGTATTTGGCCTAATTTTGCATGCCTTCTTCCCTACTGTTTCAGACTTCCTGCAGCTCCTTAAGACAAGACAGGGATGTTTAGAAATGTATCACCATCTAACTGAATTGGTCACAATTCACACCTTGTTTCCAAGAGATAACAGAAAATTAAAATCACTGGGTGAACCAAGCGTGCTGTGTGTGGTTTTTAATAACTCAATGAAATCTTATCACAGGAACATGTAGGGAAAAAAAAGTTCTAAGAACAGTTGTTTTTAAGTGCCATGTTGAAAAATTTCATTAGAAGAAACAATATTAGAAAAAGAAAAAGCTCTAGCGATTTTTAAATTTTTTAATTAATGGGATACCTCATTGCTACTATTTCTTCTAGGCACTTATGACTTCCATAAGTGTTAACAAAAATTTCCTATTTAAAAACTTCTCACATACAATGGAATTCCCATTTGATCATGCAACAAAGCCATAAAAAGAGGTAAGTGATAATCACAATTCTTCACTTATCAAACAATTACATTAGTGAAGGCATAATTGTACTGCAACTTTCTAAGTTACCCGAAGTTTTAAAGAAGTAAAATCTTATTCTTACACAAATCTTTAAGAAATAACTGAGTAAAATGGGAAAAAGTAATGAGTCATGCTATGATTTAAAGCATTTTTCGTGTTTGACCTCCCTTTCATTTAATGTCCTGTAGAAACATCTAACTCTTCTTAATTTGGAAAACTAATATTATCAGAAGTACTAGTTTTCTATAAATTGCATGTGTGTCATATGCACTTGGAAATACGTATTCCAACTCTGGTTAAAGATTGTAAAATGCTACAGTTAGTGTTATTATAAGAAGGAAATGAAGAACAGAAAAAATAATTGGTGAGTGGTGACTGTACTTTGACAAATTTGAAATTAAGGTTTTTTTTCCATTACATGCCAAATTTGTAATTAAGATATTCTGTGCTACTTAAAAGGTCATGTATTAAATATCTGACTTCATAGAAAGCACTGAAAATCCTTCTCCCCAAATATTTCCAGCTTGATAGGAGCAGGCAAAAAGCATTAAGAAATATAAACACACAATAAAATTGCAAATCCCACCTGATGATCCAAATATATGGCATTCCTTTGAAGGTGATGTGAAAGAATCTCATTCTAGCAGGCAGCAGTCAGGCAGAAAAAGGAAAGGGACAGAAGGTGCAGAATGCATGAAAAGAGCTTTAAAAGATGTGAACTAGACAGTGATTTTTGTTTTATGTAGACACATAATGCTACTTTTATCTGCTTTTTTTGGTGAACTGTCAACAAGTTTTGATCCCGAAACAGAAGTGATTAAAGCTTGCCATGAATCAGACTACAAAATACTACATTACATTTTGGTTTTACATATATAGTATGTTCATGTAAATGTCTACGACGCAGACAACTACAAACCCTTTGATAAATCTGTTTTAAACAAGTCCTAATTTTTGTACGCAGATTACAAATATGATTGTATCTGATACGAAGCAGTATACACAATACATTAATGATCTATCACTACCACTTTTGTTTATAACAACAATAGGTTAAAAATCTTTAACTTTAAACTTAACTACAATATATTTTAAAATATTCCTATGCAACTTTGACTCTGCTAATATCAAAAAGCTAGGAATAAAGCCTCAAAGGGTTAATAGCAGAATGTCACATACGTAAAGAGCCAATGTTACTCTATTCTACTCCCATAGTAGTCAGAGAATTTTGCACTAATGGTACAATGAAAACGATTAGTGAATGACTACAAGTTAGTGAGAATGGTACATGACACACATTGCTTTATAGCTGACCTTTGGGCTGCTGGCCTCAAGTTTTAGTTGCATGAGCTGTGCTAGTGTGTGTTCCCGGATACTACTCAGTTCCGCTTGCTGCCGTCTCAGCTTTATTAGCAGCAGCGTGAGCTCCTCTGGCTGAAGGAGTGCAGTGTGAGAAGCCAAAGAGTAGAAAAAAGGTTAATTGGTATCCTAAACAACACTTAATTAAAATAAGGGTTCTTAGTATCTTTCTTACAAAAGCTTTCTACAGTGACACAACAAAAGATACACCATTTCCCCCAAACTGACCGCTTTCAAATATATAATGGTTAAGTTTTAACTGCTCAAAAATGCCATAATATTGTAACACCCCGTGTAAAGGACCAAAAAGTGAGAATATTGCAGGGGAAAGTCTACAGCCCCCAAACTTTTTCTGACATGCATATCAAATTGATGACACTGATTAAGTGAGGTGGGAGATAATTCTGGCCCTTAGAACACCATTATCTGAACATGGACAGCTGTTTGAGCTTGGTCAAAGATGAAAAAATTTCCTCAAGAAAATTCAGTTACTGAAATAATTCTTCAAAAGTATGTGTCAAAATTCAGAGTACATGAAAACCCCATAATAACTGACCTACATCAGAAACAATAATCTTTGAAAAAATTACACTGAACAAGCATGACAAAAAAAATGTTCTGCCCCACCTTCCACAGGTTTGAGGCTACGAGTTCATTTATTGCTTTAATTTTATAGCTAAGATCTACAACAGCCTGAGGAAGGGATGAAGAATCCACAAGTTTATATATAGAATGGAAATACAGTCACACTCAAATAGGTATTTGTTAGGTAATTTCACAAAGATCAGTTTAGGTCAGTTTGGGAAACTCTACCTGAAGCATTCCTAGCAATCACTTCCACTAGCAACACTTTAAAGGAAAAAAAAACACAACAAAAGAGCTTAACATCGCAAGGATTTTTGTTATGATCCTTTTTGCTTCTGTTTCTTACACTTCTCCAGACGTCAGTCTTAGAAGAGGTTAAATATTTCATCCAGCATTTTGATTTTCTCAGACATTCTGTGAGTTAAAGAAACCCCATAAAACCCAAACACAATCCACCCCCCAAACCCTGCTTGCTCTCTCCCACAGTCACAGAATTTTCCCAAAGCAAAGAAAAAAGCTCCAGAGAACCAAATATTAAAATACTGAAAAAACAGTAACAGTTTCTCAGAAAAAAAGAAAAATCTCTGAGAATAAACCTGGCAGTGGCACGGTTTTGAGCTCGTACCAAAGTAGCCCACAAGAGGGGGCAAGGGATTTCCACACAGCTTCAGTTGTCAAAACCATTTGTTTTGAGGGAAAACCAACACCAAAGCTTAAGTGTCTAGCGGCCAATCTTCCTCTTACAGTAATCTTTTAATACCTGGATTTAAAATACTTGATTTCAGAAAGTGTAAGAATCTACACTGCTATACAAGATATTTTCAAGTTCTCTCAAAAATCAGTGACAACACTTTCAGTCTGAAAATTAACATCACTTCAGAGCACAGGAAAACTTATTTTTAGAAATAAGAGAACTGAAAATAGCATATTCAAACAAAAGGAAAAGTGAATCACTTTTTTCAAGATCAAAACTTTTCCGGGTATGTCCTGCAAAATCCTAATTTTAGAGCATTAGGGATAAACTATTTAACAATACTTAAAACCAATGTTTGCAAGCAAATTTTCTCCATAGAGGAGCCCATTGGACAGTAATTCCTACTTCCCTCTAGATGCTCATAACCTTGCAAACATTTTTGACATTGCTATAAGTGCTGTGCTTTTGGTAGAGCTCTCAAGACTCTTGCAACATCCACAATACTGAATTTTGTTTAAAGAGCTACCTACAGGTTTACCTCCTCTTGCCCCTGCAACAATTGTGCTGTGGGCAGGACTTCTGGTTTCCACAAGCTGAAGCTTGGACCACCTTGCCCCCCACCCCACTCATGGGTTCAGCTCCAGTGGCAGAACGCAGGAGATCTGATGGAGCCATGAACCCAAAGAAACCTCCATGGAAGACAAGACGCAGAGATAAGGTGCCAGCTGCCAAAGGCCAACCCCTATGTTGCTGAAGGTGTCAGGGATTCATGCTGGGAAGTGCAAGAAACAGGGGTCAAGGCATTAGGACTGACTAGGGATCTGTTGCCCACAGTATGATTCAAAATGTGCCTTCTCGATTCGTAACAGCCTCAAACAGAAATTTCAGATAGACAGAGAAAGATCATGGAAAGGAAACAAAACGTGGTAAATAACTGTAGTCAATTTAGGACAATTTCTTAGCTTTTGGCTAAGAATCATGTTTCAATTAGGAAGGTGGACAGTATTGCTCAGTATTACTTTGATGAAATACCTTCAATGAGAATTCCAACTCTATCACAGAAAAATGGGAGATATCAGAAACGACCTAATTTTACCAAATGCAGTCTTATTATCCTTAGGCTTTCCAGAAAAACTGAACTTTATTTCTAGGATTTCCTAAATACTTAATGGAGAAATAAGTGTTCTGTGATGTATTCTACTGTCTCCCAGGAATTTCTGTAATGTATCAAAGATTATTGAAAAAAAATAAGTAAATCTGTATTTCTCAAATAAAATCTTGAGTCAGTGGCTAAACAACATTCTCAAAATCTGATGTAACAAGAGTACTACTTTATTTGCTTTAGAAATCCCTGATAATTAAAATAAAGGCTACATTTAACGAAAGCTTTGAACAGAATAAGAATTCAGTGTTGCCTCTTCATATTTAAAGAATTATTCTTAAGAAAAAATTGATGTACCAAATAAAAATCCAACTCACTGTTTTGCCTTGGAGGCTCTGAGGAGTAACAGGCTGTAAAGTCAGACCTGCTGGCATTGACCTTCTGTCAGGCACAAAAACATGCTGTACAAAAAAAAATAAAAAATAGCACAGTATGATCCACAGTTATCTAAAGAATCAACAACTATTAAATGCTAAAAAAAAAGTGTCAAGCTAACTTCTCACTCATGAAAAATCTGCAATTATTTGTGCCAGCCTTGGCCAGTCATGCTCCCTTCCTATTTACCATCTAGGACACCAGAGTAGCCTACCTCTAACTTCTAGAAAAAACACATCTTTCATTGTTAATTTAATTAACAGTTCTCCCTTGCAGCTGTTGCCCTAATCGCAGCCCATGTAAACAACAGCAATTTTTATTTTTCCCTTAATCACTGGAGTTTAAATCTTAAATTTGCCTGATTTAAATCTAATAAATAATCTAATAAATTGAATAAAACTTCATAACTGATTTAAAAACAGTCTTCATATTACCCACCTCTTAAAAACAGGCTTGTGTTTCTAAGTTAATGGAAAAAGCTGGTTGTGTAAGTAAAAGAAACGAACCAAACAGCATTAAAAACTGAAGGTAAAAAAGAATCTTGTATAAGAGATGCTAAATATTAACTGAAATACTAGCATAAAGTGTTCCAGATTATGGCTGAAAGGACAAGTAAGCACACGCTCTGCAGCACTGACACGAGTGGTATTTCTAAGATTTGTGAGAAGTACTGAGTACTAACTTTCCAGTGCAGTTGAGACAAAGGATGTCAAAACTGAGTGACTACTTTGTTGATAAGGACCTAAAAACTTTCCAAAAGGAAGACTTAATTAACAACCATAAGATGTTTAAACTGCTTTAAGATGCAGTCACATATTTCTTCCTGCATCAAGAGACATAAAGACACCTGAGACCAAGATTTAGCAAAAAGGTACTGAGGCATTTTATAAAAAAATCTAGTTTTACATTCAACCTAAAGAATGTTTATGTCATGTCCAACCTATTAAGAAATATGCTTAACAGAAGCATGATGGGTATCACAGAGCCACATACAGTACCCAGGTAATTCTTTGTCTCTCTCACTGATAAAGAATAGCAAAGTTAAGCTAGTCAGGTGCTAAGTCTGTGTGCAAATGGACTCTGGTTGTCTCTAGTGATCTCCCTAATAACTGAAAGGCATCAAATCAATTACTACACTCAGCTTTCTGCTGGAACCCAAGTCAGCCAAACTTGTGGCTGAAGAACAGAAAACATCACAGGGAAAGAACTCTGGGATTTTCAGTCCTTTTAGAGTTCCAGCTAAAAAAGCTAGAAGGGAGAAAGATGTCTGCACATCCAACAAACTACTCTGAATAATTTGATGACTGACTCCTTTTCTTCCCTTTAGAGAAAGCTACTACCACAGACAGTAATATTAGGACAACACATTTTCACCTAGTGTATTAGAAAAAAATATTTTTATAACCTTTAGACTTTAAAATGCTTTTTCAAATCAAACCTTTCTCCATGAAAACACTAATGTAATAATGAGAAGAAAATATACTACAGGCAACGTGAGTTTTACAGTAACGGTACGCTTTCTACTAGAAATCCTTGTAAGTAGGATTTTAAACTATTAAAATAAATATTTTACCTTAGTATGATGTGTCCTGTGTCTGCGATCAATAGTTACATCTCCCCTTTGCACTGGTGAAGACACTTCTGATCTGTAGGTCCGCTGCGGGGAATATCCTTGGAAACCAGCAATTGAACCATGAGAAGGTGAGGTGGGAATCGAATGCATCGTCTGATCAGAAATATTAGTCATGGTTTTTGGGCTACTTAAAGTACCGTGTCTAGTAAGAGTTGTTTGCTTATTGTAAAACTGACGTTGCTGCCATTCATAGAGCTGCCACATTGTGTCATCCCGCATAGACCTCCGTTTTTCTTCAGCTGTCACTGGCCCTATGGCCCTGTCGTAAGCTGAGGGAGTCACGCTGCAGAGGCTCTCTGGCCGTGCTTTGCTGTTTCTTGGCAGTGTTCTGTAGCCTTCTGGGTATCGGGGTAAAACCTGAGGTCGATGGCTTGGCATGTTCCTTGGTAACGTCTGATATGAGATTATACTGAAATACAATTTTTCTTTTTATTAGTGGACAGTATTTATATTATGGCAATATAGTTTTTCAATATCGAACAGGTTTATCTATCTCTTACTTTTTTTTTTAATACTACAAATGTCATTTGAAAAACATGGAAGGAAATCAAGATGATGATTAAAGAATCATAGTGATTAAATGCACTGTAGCAGCCAAAACTGGATCCTATCTTTGATTTGCTCCTTGATTATAAAATCTACATTTAATCTTTTTCCTTGTTTAAAATTCTAGTCATGTTAAGTTAGGTCAAATCTTATAACCTTTCTATATGCTGGATAGGTCAAAGTTTTGAAAGCTCTGAAGTTCCATATGTTTCCATATGAGCCCATTTAAACTGTTTTCTTCTTCAAAAGTTAAAAGATCTCGTGTTGTTTCTCTAAGAAAACCTTGAGAAATTACTATGGACATAAAAAAAAGTGGTTTTTTTTAACAACAGGCCAAGGAAAAATAGAAATAATTGTCTTATGAAATGATATTTTGCAATTGTCAAGGACAAGCTATTCCATATAAGCTCTTCAAGTGAAACAAATACCCAAGTATTTCTCTTTTTCTAAAAATATTTTACTGCTTTTCGACTTGGGTATGAATTCAAAGGCTTGTTCTTTAATTTGTTGTCACATTAAAATTCTGGAGTGCTACAGTAATTTAGCACGTTTCAGCATTAGTTGAAATGCAAGATTTTCCATAACAACTATCGATGCATGCCTAAGCATGACAAAGCATTCTTTGCTTTTTCAGAGGACAATATCTAGGTCACAAACATTGATTCTTTCAACTCTTAACTACAATTCAGATGAGCACCCCTTAAAGCCTTTTGCTACTGATATGACACATCCTTGCTCAGAGACAACAAAACTGATCTCAAATTGGTCTTAATTCAGCCATCAGAGGGCAGCAGCTTCTAGCTGCACCTCAGACTATTTCAAAGAAAAATCCCTGACACCACCAGGCACCAGAATCTGAAGATGGGTTTTGAATGACTTCACTGCCACAAATACATTGAAGGAATGATGTAGGGCAAACAGAAAGGTAAACCAGCATTACATATGTAAGATCCTTATGAAATAACTATCAAGGAAATTGAAAAGTGTTTTTTACCATCATCACTGAAAACAGATGAATATTTGCGATCACCTGTAACATTGTGGAGATGAAAACTGCTATAAAGAGCTTTATATACAAAATCTGCTACAGGTTCCAAGAATCTCCATTTTCAGATTAGACAGCTTTTCATTCTCACAAAAAAAAAATATCACAAAAAAGGGAAATCGATTCTAGATCCTATCCTGCTGCTGCAAAATCTGCTTAAATACCTCTAAATTTCTTTATATAATTAATGATAAGGGTTTCTCTCCATCTTCATATTAAAAAAACCAAACCACCAAATGAACAAAAAAAGACACCTTTGCATTCAGTTTCTAACTTGCAAAGTATTATTTTAGCTAGAAAATAATAAAAAAGTATTATTTTAGTCAGAAAACGGCAAAGCCTGGTATTTTCACTAAGCTATAGAGTAGCTAGATAAACCTCCCTCACTGAAGCTTCTCTCACATTTCATTAATCAGATAAATGGACAGTGTAATCCTGTTGGTTCCTTGAAATAAAGTTGCCTGAAGTCCTTACTATGTAAAGACAGAAATCTAAAGTCTGCATGGAATTACTTATATTCCAGAATATTTAGGAAGATAACACATCCATCTTCTTTTGGTAAACCATGAAAAATGTAAAAAGCCCAACCACCTCGTTATTAAGCCTTGTTTTACATCATTTGATAAAAATCAAACCAGATGTCCCCAATGTCCTGTTGATGCTTGCAAGAATGTCATTCTAGTCAAATCCAAACAACAACTCTAGTCAGTACTGCAGCTCACAGCTGCCCCACTCACATGGGCAGACTGCTGCAGCCAGTCAAGCAAGCAAGTGGTCATGCACGCTGTGAGGCTGCAAAATATTCCTGCAACTGCCATCATCAACAGCTCCCTACAAATGTTCCCATATGAAAAAAAAGTTTCCACATGAGCTTATAGACAAAGGTTGTCTCTATGATTACTGTAGGGTAGCAATGGTGGTTCTGGTGTCCAAAGTTGGACTATTTGGGAAAGAGGCACTGCTGCTAAACCTTTGGGGGGCTGAGTTTTGCCATGTTATGAATACCCTAACATCAAAACCTCACAACAGCCGTTCATCCTGAAGAATGCAAACAACCAGCTAGCCCAGAATACAGAACTTACACATGCAAATCAAGCAAAGGGTGGTAGAGTGCAGATGGAAATCTGGTGCTGTGCAGCAGGCATTTATCGTTTAGGATGAGACTTATACGGGGAAGGTGGGGATACAGAGGCTCACACCCTGGGTTAGCAGCAAGAAAAAACCTCACTAAGTACCAGGCGACCCTTTTGTATTTTTTCACATTTGAGAAAGACTACTTAAGTGGATGACTTTTGGTGAAAATATTTACCTGTAACTAACTTGTGCAAAATTGATGTAATAAAAGGATACTGAAGTGGAATGGTTTTGTTTAAAATAAAAAAGTACTTTTTTGTAAAAAAAAAAAAAAAAAAAAAAAAAAAAAGGTTTGTCGTCCTCAAGACGTGAGCTGTCTTTATTCATGTGGCCTCTGCAAAACCAGATGTCTAGATCCACGGAAATGGCAAATCATGGCTTCAAGAATTAAAAACTGCCTAGTCATCATTCTCATTAATTTCTAAGGAAATCAAACTAATAAGGGGTCAGCATGGCTCTCTAAAAAAGTAGTAGTTTTACAGTGAACCCTTTTAGACATAGACAGCTAACAAGTTCTACTTTCTATGTAGCTATTTATTTGAACCTGCTTCTTTACATTTTAGTATTCTTAAAGTCCTTTTTTTTTTTTTTCAGCCTGACACACCAGATATTCTGATTGGTCATCCATGATTTCTCTAACACATTAGAGAGACAGATGCAACGGAAAGCATTTTTGTTAAAAGACAGTAACCTTTCCCCATTAAGTGGGGACTATTTTTCTAAAAAATTCAAGTTATGAGTTGAACAGCTCTTACTACAGCCTTACTATCTCCTCACCCCAATCTTCAGCTTTAACATTAACTGGAGCTTCTTTCTACTCTCATCCACCAAATTAAATTCTACTTAAACTTCTATTTCCAGCCAGAAACTGGCAATCTGAAAAAAAATATTTAAATAATTATATTTTAAATGAAACCATATTCTAAAGAAATCACTATACATTAGAGATTTGATTCATTATTCATGGCCGCTTCCACATAAAATAAAAAAGTTAGCTCAACGTCAATTATTTCTCCATTTGCTACCTTTATGGAGGACTGGAGTTGAAAGCACATTTGTGCTATCAGTGCCACCCTTATTTTAGCAACAATTGGCCTCTATAAGAAAGAATAAAATATTGTTAACTAGTAGTATATTGTTAACATTATCTCCCTCTGTTTGATTCCCACAATGAAATCAGCTTTAGGGTTTATATACCTGTTTGCATCTGAAAAATGGTTGCAGGTTTTACAGTCCAATTTTTAAAAAATTTTATTGCACCAAAGAGGCTTCTCAGTTCTCATTACACAAACATGCATATTAAAATCATTGTCAGAGTGTGCAAGCCACTCTCTGTATTGCAAGTTTCAACTTGATCAAACTATTTGAGTACTTCATGAACCAACACATTAAAAATTCCTACTTATATTTAATGAAGAACTAACAGCAATGACAAAAGGTCCAGCCAATTTTGGCAAGTGTAGGTTGAACTATTGTAAATTTTTCAAGTTTTTGCAAAAACTGAAAAGCCCACACCCCCCGTATTTTGAAATTTGCGGAACACACATTTTCTGGACTTCATTCTATCTTAAGTGCTCCTCTGCCATCCATCTATATGCAAAATCCCTTAACATCCAACTCTTCAAAACTCTCCTGTGACAGCATCTCCCGTATTTCCTATTTAATGCAATACTAAAAGCTTTTTTTATTTTACTGCTAGAGCTGCTTGTCTGTAAGCCTGCATGGAAGCCATGTCCCTACACTTCTGTGAGACAGAAAAAATTGCTGTTGGAACAAGATTCAATATCCTTCACACATAATTTTAAACCTCCATGAATAAGCACTGGAACTCAATATTAGAACAGGGAGATGTTTAATTTAATGAGAAGAGAAGCTTTAAGCATCAAATTAGTTAGATTTCTGACTTACTCTAAGGTAAAGCTTCCCTCTCTCTTCAACTGAAGATTGTTCAAAGTTTAAAAAATCCCTGGAATATCTTTGAAGAATTTTTAAATAAAATACTATTACAAGAATTTGAGGGCAATTTCAAGAGCAGATTTTAAGAGGAAAAAGAATTGTTGGGATTGATGACACCTTCTCTCTGCTAGGATAGGGAAATTTCTAACACCCAACACCAGTTTCTGGCCATTTTTGTTATTAACGTAGTTTAATTTATTAATAATAACTCTAATGTTAATAAAAGAGAAACTTCAATAAATCTGTTCTGAGCAGTCATCCAGGCACTTCTTACAGACCCCAATGAATATATTTATGTAATATAGACCAAAATCTAAAATATCTAACCAGGATGGCAAGCCTAAGTACTATTTGCTAGAAAGCCTAGCAAAAAAAATAAATTAAAAATAATTACATAGTACTTACCCCCTTGCTTCATCTTCTTGTCCTTTTCCTCTTTGTATTTTAATCCACTGTTCCAACTGCAGCATTGAATTAGTTCTCTGCATAACCCGTTCAGACTCCATATGTGACTGAACTGCATTGTGCTGACCTCCACCTCCACTGTCTGCCAGGACAACACCAACAGCTTTATTCTCAGAGCCATTTAAATGAACTGGTCTGAAGTGTCCAGCTTGAATCGTGGTTATGGGTAAAGTCCTGTATTCGGATCCCAAAGCATTTAATTTTACACTGTTAATTTTTGTTAATGGTTTATCTTGCCCAACTTTCTGGAATCCATATTTTTCAGCTTCCAAAGCTTTCTTCTCCTCATTTTTGTTCACTTCTTTGTTTTTCTGGTTATTTTGTGCCTCTGGCTTGATTAGCACCCGATGGTTTGTAATATTATTTGCCTCTCGAGGTGGTGTATTTTCTGTGGTTAACCTCTCTACTCTGGAAAGAAATAGATGACAAGCTATAACATCAACAAAATATTCATTTAAAAAAATAGTAACAAAAAATGAAAAGTGAATATATTTGCGTCCTTTCAGTGAATCCCTGATTTTATACTGATTATCTCGTCCTTGAGAGAAAAACCCAGGACATATTTTCACAACAATCAAGGACAGGCTGGTTTTGTTGTTGTTTTGGGGATTTTTGTTTTGTTTTTGTTGTAAGAGTGATGGTGGTGTTTTGTTTGGTTTGTATTTTTGGTTGGTTGGTTTGGGGTTTTTTTGGTTGGAGAGTGCAAGTATGTTTTTTCTTCCATACTTCCCTACTTCTTTGCTATTTTAAAAACATTTGTAACATGGGGTAAATTTTTAAGTCAACTTCAAATTAACCCCCATCAAAAAAAGGCACAAGAGGAAATGAAGCCAGAGTCTGAAAAAGTGGATGTTCAGTTCCTGGAGGGCTGGACATTCGAACAGTAAAAATATCCATTGGCTCTTCAAGAGCTAAAGCTTCCAGACATTGACAGTTTGAAATTCAGACAAATTTTAAAGCCATCTTTAAAAATGGTAGCAGATTACACTGCTAACCAGCTTGTCATTCACAATACTGCTGAATTTAACATATAATGAGCTCCTTTAAAGAAAGCAAACAACTTTTCATGGTCACTGGCATCAATTAGGCTTCTCTGGTATGTTATCACTTTGGCTAGCATACATGTTGTGGAAAGTAACTGTGGCTTCCTTAATTTAAGAGGGAAATAGCTGCTGACTGAGGGAACTGTACCACAAAACTAATGGTATTTTTAGAACACTTACCACTTCACAGTACTTGCACAAGTACTCCATGTATGCAGTTCTATTAGCTATCTTTTTAAAATTTCAAAATGTCAAGAAGCTGTGTCTTTATTTATACTGGGACATGAACTAAACATGCAGCTCAGATAGTGACATTTTTTTCCAGTAAACTGGAAAAAAACTCCATAAAAACCCTCAAATGCTTTGATCAACATTTTTTTAATGGGAGGAAAGAAGAGGAGGAGATATAATTCTTTAAGATTACATCTTTGTATAAAACCAAACCAAGAACAAAACTTTATTTTAAGATGATGTCAAATTAACCTTTCACACAAGTTTTGCTTTTTTTTTGCAAATGCTCTATACATCTATATAACTGTGTCCAGTTCATGTGCCTAATCTGTGTTTTAAAAGCTCATCACATACACAACTGACCAGGAGCACAAGTATGACTGCTCTTCTGAAAAACAGCCTAATTTCACTTAAACTACAAAACATAGCTGTAAGCATTTTTGCTTACCCTGTCTTTAATAAGAGGCTTAAATGTCTAACAAGTCTACACTTCCCCAACAGATTATTTAAGCCATGAATTCCCAACAAGTCAAAACTATTTGAGACAGAACCCCAGCAAATACATAAAGGACTGAAAACTGTAAGGTCCTTATAAAACACTACCCACTGCTAATAATATCAGAAGCTTAATTTTAAATGCACCTCTCATTACCACCCTACTCTTACTATGAATCCTATGATGGGAGTGATTTTTGTTTTCCCCCATAGTTGTGATGATCCTAATCTCTGCCTGATTCTTCATAATGTTATAAATGGCTTACAAATTTCACTCTATTACTATATATAGTTCAAAACAGTCATTTTCTTTCACTGATTATTCCTGAGCTGCCAACATGAAAGCAGAAACATACATAAAGGTATTGCAAATGAAAACATTTGTACCAATAATCTAACATGAACACCTCCTTGGCTATAGGAGTTGTATTATTTTTGAAGTGTTTTTTTTCTCATACATCACTATTAAATGCAGACCTTAGAGACATCTGCTGTTTTCTGCTAGCAGAAAGGAGAGGGTAATATTTCTACCAACCATAACTTTGACAGAAAAAATCTTGATGTACAACCAGTTTTTATGTAGACTTTTGTGGGGGAGGACACGTTGTGGAACTGCTACACCTACATCAGCTTTTCAACAATTTCCAAGTATCAGCAAAGAAATGCCAGGCTACTCTCCCTCCTACTGCAATTTAAACGTGAGGTGTTTTCTTTTTATTTTTTCCCTACAGACTTTAAACTGTTCCCAAGATCAAGTATTTCTGCCTAGGTTCCTTCTTAAGGTTATGGAATAAAACAGGATCACCTCCTCCTTCCACCTCAAAACTATACTACCCAGTGTCCTACCACAAACTAAAGGAATTCTCCAAATGGGAAAGTGAATGAAAAACTTAATTTCACACAATTATCAAGACAAAGAAGGGTGTTAAATTTACAGTCTTCAGCCAGCATTCCAGAGTTTACAAATAAATGTAAGGACTACCTTGCAAATAATCTTAAACATGGGCCTTAGTATATGCAACATGCCTTAATAGTACCACCTACACCCTGGTATAGCACTTTATATAATTCTGTGCCAAGGTGCTCTACGGCAGAGAAGTAGATGGAAAATCTGTGATGCAGAGACAGAGTGGCTTCTCTAAGGGTATCTGTCTGATAAGCAGCAAAGTCAAGACTTGGTACAGTGTTCGATTCACACTACCATAATGCTTCCTCAACAAACCCCAAAATCACAGAATTGTTTTTCCATGCAGTCTCTATGCTGTATCACCTGTTATATGGTTATGCACAGCAGAGCCAAGCATTTATATTTTACATTCTTTGCGATGGTGGAGAGGCTGAATGACTGAGATGCAAACAGAATTCTGGGCTCTCTTAACTTTGTGCATCAAACCAGTCAACTCTGTGTGAGCCAGAGATCTCTTTCCACAGGAAAGCATCCAAATAGGAAAGAATTATCAGAAACTAATAGGTAAATTTAAAAACAGAAATTCGTATTTATATTTGACTCTGGCTCTCTTCAGCAAGACTTGTAGGATATTTTGAGGATGGGAGAGGAAGAAGACAAAAGACACACTGAATGCAATGTATAGGTTTCTACAACAAAACAGGAATAGTATGAATGGAACAGTAATACAGGAAAAGTACCATTTTCTGCTGTTTTATGTAAGTACATATATAAGAGAGGGTGGGGGGGCATGTAATCAGACAGTATCAGACAGACATGAATACCGATTTAACAAAGCCAGGCAGAGGCATTTGAAAGGAAAAAGCCATCTTTTCCAAACACAGTGACATCAGTAAACCCCCACTGTGAATGTTATGCTAACAAGTGCTTTTCTGGCAGCTTAGCTTGTGCTGTTCAGGGAAAGCAACTACACTAGGAAGAAAAAAAAAACCACTCTTTTCTTAGTACATGCTGCATTACTCAGTAGAAACAAAGGCTCTGGCACACACAGCTGACAGTGAAAGGATAGAAAAATTATGCTCTTGAGCATGGGAGAGTAGAGAAATCAGCATTTAGGGTAAAATTGATAAGTCAGCATGTTGGTGGATATTAGCATCTACGAACACAAGCAAGCAATCTGTGCTCATAGATACAACTTAATTGTGGTCTCCAGTGATTCAACATGGAATGAGTAAAAATGATTTGTTAATCCAAAGAGGTTGTTTGGGATTATATTGCAAGTCATAAGCTTAAATAGTCCCTCACTAACTAAAGTATTTGTCTTTCATTATTTTCATAGGTCTCTCACTACATTATTAAACTTGAATTTACTATCTAGATAACATTAAAACAAAAATGTTTAAAAAGGAGTAATTATAGTTAAGCCAATGGGACCAAATAATACTTGTCCTTCCCTGCAGTTAACATATCAGAAGGGAGATTTTCTGCAACAACTGCAGATCAGTTCTAAAAGAAATGGTTACTTTTTTTTTTTCCTCACCTTCAGTATCTCATTTCTGTATTATGTGGCTAAGGGTATGTGGAAAGTAAGAATATTTTACAGAAAACTGGACATAACCCCCACAACTTAATGTTTTATATCTATTTATCTTTTTTGTCTCTAAGGAACTCACGTCCTCAGAAAAATAAAGATACAGATTGTAGCTCTGAAATTATTTAAAGCTGAAACATTCAATTTAACAGACTGTAGGGTTTGGATTTTCAAAGTATCGTAAGCAGTGAAATACCTTGACTTCTAGATTTAAAGAACTATGCTGCAAAAACTGACTTATTATTGAGCAATTTATAGTAACAAGCACTTAAGAGTAGCTCAACATCAGCTTACATAAATATTTAAGGAAGTAAGTTCTCAATAAATTTAGCTATTATATTTTAAGTCTCTGGTCAGTTAGAAAACTGCATTCAGTACTATGTTAGAACCTCTAGAAAAAGGAGAATTGACAAAGGCAGTGGTTGAATTTGATTGCACCAAAATCATTCATGCCTAGAGCTACGTGCATGCCAAACTTTAGGTTACTTAGAGATGAGGTAATATAATATTTAATACATAACAGATTTTTACATGGAAGAAACAGTATTTTTTCTGGATAAGATCATATCCTGCTACATGGTTCTTTTTAAGAACTGGTTTGATAGCCAAAAGATGGATTCTTCAGAAAACAGATGTCTGAGGGATTTTTTCCTTATTATAGCTAACAGACTTAAAAGTCTTAGAAACTTCACTGGTCTTGAAACATATTTTCTCTCAAATAATTATTTCAAGACTACTAACAATCTTTTCAAAGAGGTTATATCTCTTATGTTCCATTCTAGGGTTTCTTGTCTGAATTAAAACAAGATAGTGTTACACAATTTGCCTTCTCTACTACTTTTCTGACACTTGTTCTGGCTGTTGATAAGCCTGTTCTGCCTGTGACAGCCAGGCAGAAAACTACTGATTTTGCTGCTGAGTGCTTTTCTACTAGTTCCATGTGCTACACTGATTCACCAAGGAGTAAGATAAGCACCCAAAGCAATCTAAGGCAGACTGCAGCAGCACTTACAGCTGGACGAAAAGCGTTCCCACAGCTATACTGGGAATCCTCACCCATTGTCTAGATGCTGCCAGGCACTTGGAACAGGCAGACGCTGGAACTGGCACTGTGGCTTAAAGAAAAGGGTAGGAGAGCATGGCCAGGCATTCTAGGAGGCTGGAACACCCTTCACAGCAGCAGACTGCACATCTATCTTAGTAGAGCAGCCACTGCACTGCAGCCTAGGCAGGATAACGAGCTTGCAACGCTGCACCGGGCACCAGGACGAGCTCACTATGTGTCTTGCTAGGCTCTGAGGCAGCAAACAGGGCTGTACAGCTGTAGTGATGAACAGCACAAAAGACTGGATCTTTACATTAACATTTCAGATGCTTCTTATAAGAAATGTCACAAGTAATAACGTAACATCTGTCTATATAACTAAGTTTACTGAGTAACTTCTACAGAGCATTGACTCTGGGAGAGACTATGAAGACAACACTTACTAAGGAGGCTCTGCCAGGTGGAGATACAGTTTTTTCACCTTTTTTTTTTCTGCTACAAAGATGTCCTCTTCAAACGTTCATTCTTCACAGTATTGCAAATACCAAACAAAGGTCATATCAAAAGTTCAAAGAGATTCAGAATGGCCCGCTTCAGTATTATTATTTGTTGAAGTAAAGCAGGTCTGATTTTGTTCAATCATTTCTCCATCTGTAACCTACCACAGCTATCTGCAACACACTTACAATGTGAACTAAAACTGATTTTTCAGGTTAAGTTTATTATTCACTAAGCTAAATGAGATTTTTTTTTTTTGTCAAGATAATGCCTGTCTTTTAAGCACAACTTCTTAAAAGCTCTGAAAAGATAAATTAAAAGGTGAGAATACTACTAAGTACCTGCTTGCTTATTTTCTGTCTCGCTCTGCTTATCCCTTCCCTGTATCATCTACTGTTCCCAAACATGAGGAGGGTTAAAGGAGACAATAAACATTAAATCTTCATATATAATAGCAAATAATACAAAATTAGATCTAATTTCACTGTCATAACTGGACCTACCACTCCTCCTTTCTACCAGCTGAAATATTTTATTTTGAGCCATTTTGGGAAAAACAAATGTGGCAGTTGAGAGCTTGAAGCACATGTATTATTCTTCCATACTATGGGAGCTATGTATTTTTCTATTAAGCTATTTCACTATGGTGTCTAATGCAAAGAATGAAATACTCCATATACTGTCTATATATTTAAAGGATACTAGAGACAAAAGCTAAGATTTCCACTTTTTGTTTAAGATCAGTGACTAAATGGTTGCACAGGTACAAATGTAAAAGTGTTCCTAGTCTACTGTTATCCTTCTGCATGTCCCACAGATGGGGTAAGTATAAGTTTCACTATGTTTGACTAAGAAGCTCACAAAACATTAAAACATGTAAGACTGAAATTATTATTTCAGTATTATTTGTATTCCTGTTTATGCCTCTGTCAGTATGACACTGGAACATGGGACACTGAAGTGTCAGGAACAAGTTAACAGGAATAACCTGTACTAGCGAGGCAAAATTCAGAAAGACTGCTTGCATTTTGGTAACAAGTTCAATGTGCTCATTCTTCAGCAAAAATTGCACCTTTTTAATTCTTTGGTATCTGTGTCTATGGAATTTTCTACCTTTTTTTTTTTTTTTCAACTTAGAATTTCTCAGCATTGCTGCTATTTAGCTCCAGTGTATTAGGAACTAAGTGCAGAAGCAGATCAAGTGACAGCAGCCATCAGCAATAATTTCTGTGTCATCAATAACGAGGAGGTTTTAAGTCTTCTATTGATGGGGTTTCCATTAGAGATGACATGGAGATGACCCAAAGGACAACATTTACAGAGAAAACAATTCTTACTGGACAGGCAGCAGCAGACACTACTGAGCTTCTGAGAACACAAGGCTTCCAGTGAGAACTTGTTTTTCAATGTCGACACAGGGATACATAAAGGATAAGGTTCCAGATCAGGTAAGTATATATTTGATAACAGCTTAATGATGGACAAGAATGGCTCCCCACAGGTTGCCCTTCGGCGCAAGTGTTTAATTTAGCCAGAAACTACGGTTGTGAATTTGAGACTTAGACAAGTTTAAATCAAAGAGTTCCACCAGTTGAGCTGCTGTGACTGTTCAGTCAGGAGGGCAGAGGAAGTCAAACAAGCCTGGACAAAGGACTTGCCATCGCCCTGCTTTTGGTATCACTGGCTAAAGGCATTTATCAGGTTCTGGTCCCCTCGCTCCTTACTCTCAAGGCATCCATATTCAGAAGGCAAATTAGATTATTTTTACTACTTAAAAATTTTATCCAACATCGTTAAATTCCTAAGGGGTCTTCAATGTAAGGAGAAATTATTTCAGCAAATTTGCATTCTATTTTAAGGTATACTCTTTCTTTTAAATAAATCAAACTAAATATGAGAAGAAAATACATTGTGCCACTGTTGAAAATCCACACTACCTCTTCACAGGCTCTGTCTGCACAAGTGCTGCATCTGTCATGGCTTTCATCCACAACTCCATTTCCTTCCCTGTATCTGTGCAGAAATAATAGGTCCTCATGTTTGGATGAGCTGCCTGATTGGAAATGACATGGTCATTGCAATAAAAGTAAGAGTCTGTAAAAGAAAAGAGACAAATAATATTGCAATGTTGCTGTATACTCGCTCTAATGTTTTCTATAATAAGATTTCTGCAAATAATATTATCAGAAAAAATATCAGAAGGAATACTTCAATGTTTCTCTGTCACTGCATTCAATTGTCAAAATAATTGCCTCTAATTTTCCATCATAGCTGCTTCTTCATTAGTACACTCAATAAAAAGCCCTCCAATTACTTCAATCTACAAAAAACTATCTCAACTATCCATTAATGTAAATGAATATAATTATTATAGATTTTGGCATAGATTTTTGCAGTCTGAATGATATAGTAAATTTTAATTTGTACTTACCACAGCAAATAAATGATGTGTTGCTCAGAAGGCCAAAGAGCCAAAAGGAGCTCATAAAAAAACAAAAAAAGAGTCAAGAGAAAATATTTAGTAGTGATTTATATAATGATAAAAAATATTAGCTGTGAAACACTCCTAACTGTTTAATGTGATACTGTGATTTAAGTGAAAAAAAACACTTTACTTCTTCAGTTATTTAGATACTTTTACATATAAAAAATATTTAAGATCTATGAAGTAAAAATTAAATAATAATACATGCTATTCAACCATTTTCTTCTTCTAGTAATTATGTCTAGATTTACATTAGGCTAAATACTTAAAGCCTCTGCTACTGTACTATGCAAAAATCATTCTCAGATGCTGTTTGACAATCCTGTTTTGCATAAAAACTCAGTAAAATTAGTTCTGATCACTAGGCTATTGTGGGTTCAGACATAAAACTGAACTGAAAAATTAGTTCCCTTACCTTAAAGGCATATTTGCGGTTAATATGGTCCTCAGGAGTAAGCACAGATATCTGAAAACTAGGTAGAAGTATGCTACCTAGTATTCCTTCTTCTTTCTCATCTGTGAATGTATAGTCTTTGATTAGAGAAACAAAGTGTTTTGACATGTAATACTTGTATTCAGACCCTCCAGTGAAACAGTACTTAACAACCCAAGACCAGTAACAAGATGTTTACCTGGGAAGAAAAAACACTAGAGAATCAGAAAGCCGGACTGATGTGTTACGTAGGTGTCTGGATAGACCCTCCCAAGTGTGCAGTCCACAAGACAAATTATGCAGCCCCTCTCTGCCAACACGTGCCCCAGAACATGCATCACACAAGAGTGCCCTCCAAAAACCCGTGAAGCACCAAGAAACCTAGACCATCTGAAAATGGCCACCTTCGATGTTTTCCCAAGGTGGACAAGTATAAAACCCCTCCTGAGTGTGTTAGTTCTGTAAAGTTTAAGCATGTGGGCTACCTTACAGAATACACCACAAATAGGTTCACTGAGAGTTTTTCTGCAGATTGGTGCTTACCTGCCTATGACTTCAAAACTGAAAAGCAGATGGAAGCCTCTAATTCAGTGACAAGAACCATGCCTGCTATCTATTGCCTGCTCAGTAAAAACTGCAAATACCTATGAGAGCAGAATAATTTTAAAATACTGCTTATGAATCTTGGCCTTTGAGAAAGTTTGTATATCCTTTTCTTGGTATCAGGCATACTCAGCTATGAGATTTTATAATTCCCATGAAGAGTTTACACTCCATTACATTCTATTTGTAAAAATGTGTATCTTTGAGATAATTTGTAAAAATGAAACAAACTGGCCCCCAAAACACCCTTTTCCCAGAACCTTGTTTTACATAAAATTTTAGAACAATACATTACAAATTGACATTTTACTTTGAAACCACAACCAGTTCTTAAATCCAATTATACTTTAATAAAGGAATAATTGGATGCAATTCATAAAGTCAATCTTAATTGTATTTCGGATACAGAACTTCTATTCACAACTAGTATCTTAGGAGACCCTCCACTACAACACTTGTCTTAGTTGAAAATACTGCCCAAAACAAATGACTATGTATCTATGAAATTAAGATGAAAACATAGATATTCCAAAGTTTCAACCATAGAAAATGAATATTTTTACAATTAACATACATATAAACAGCACAAGAGCACTACCTCTTATATAAAGATTTAAAAATCTTTTCCTGGGTCTCATTTACTCAACTAAAGTATGAAAAGCCAGAACTTTCATTGAAGTTCTTCATGAGGAAAACTCTGCCCAGCCATTTTAGCATTACATGACATGTCAGATGTCAGAATTATGCTTTCTTGGATAGTTTTTTAAGTGGTGAACTGAGCACAAAATTATTCCAGTTAAAAGGTAGAGAAGAAATGAAGGGAGTGGATTTACTTTCAGGTACTCAAATGTACTCCTAAGCATGACTAAAACCACCCCACCTCCCCATCTCAAAGATATACTCCTTGCTAACCACACACACAAAACATGCCTTTCTCCCACATCTCAGAATGCATGGCAAAAGTTGGTGTTTTCTTTATTTGGACTGCTCTTCTGGGGAAAAAATTCCCTTCTTCTGCTAGATTATACTTTGACTTATGACAGAGTAGGTCACACCCGCTAGTACCATATAAAAGCATTACCCGTTATTGTTCCAATGAACAGCTGCATGTCGGGGGGACTCTGGTCTTTGTGAAAGACATACTGCTACGTTCCATTTCCAGATTTAAAAAAATCTGTTTCCCATCAGACTAGCTTTTATCTACACATTACATTACCCCACATCCATCTTGTATGCTGTGTATGAGTAATACAAGAGAAAAATAGCAGATCTTCTGTCCAGCTCTAAGATCTTTCGGGTTGTTTTTTTTTTCAATTATAACCTTCCAATATGAGAGCAGGAAGTCTTTTATCCCGCCCTGAAACAGAGTATTCTTTAAGCTCTGAAAAAATACAATGCAATCACTTTTCATCTATAAATTAGATTTAGGCATTAGCTGCTACCATTGTAACATGATTATAAAAGTTCAGTAAGATTTGCTAACAAAAGCAAAAAACAAAAAAACCCCAACAACCACAGTCCCATAACCAGAAACGCTGTTTGTGACCTATGAGTAAGTGCATGTCTCTCCCCTTCCTATTGTTTTAATATGAGACAGAAGTAACAAAGACATAAAAGGACTGGGTTTAGAGTGCAAGCTTTTTCTATTTTAGTAGCCATTTCTAATCCTTTAGGACTATCACAATATGTGTCTAATTACAGTTTATCAGCTTTAATTGCTTTTTACTAAGCGAATAATAGCTAAAAGCTAAGTTTATCATGTAAACAATTCAGACTACTCTTGTATTTAAGCTTATTTGGCACACTAACATGTAGAAATGAAAAAGATTACAGAGCTGGTTGGATTTGTTTTATTTGTTGGAAGAGAGAGCCTGAAGACTTGTTTAAAATAAGAAAACCCTATAAGAAAGCACAGAGTATACAAGGACCACTTAACTAAATCAATTGTATCACAATCTATACCTCCACGTCTGAAATTAGAGCCTAATTTTGACTCAGCAGTGGTTTATGCAACCACACATACTTCTTGGGGTAAAGAAACAAAGCCTAATGATTATATTTCAATAATTCAGAATTTCTTAACTAAAACAGTTACAAAGCTTTTGTTTTTCATGACCTGATAGGAATTTATTAGAATAGAACCACGATGCACTTTAACAGCACATCATTTTACATTCATTAATCACTGCTTTCAGCATCACTATCATCCACAGCACTTAAACCAATTCTAAAGTCTGTTCCTAAACTGAAACCTCCTCTTAACCTTCATAAGACTGCAGATGGCCTAATTGTTAATTCTTGTCATTTTTGTCGTGCTTTACAATCTTCTTTGCTCCTAGGCCTCCTTTACACAATTATGGTTGTACACCTTTTATTTCAGGAATAAATATGTTTCCATATACACAAATCCCATCTGCTTATCCCCTCAGGAGCACTGCAGTTAATAATCTGTAACGGTGAAGGAATCAGTTTTTTAATATACATATTTCCAGACTAGAATTATAAGCAGCTAATTCTTCCCATGTAAAATAAGTCTGATGTAGCTACATAAGGGAAGTAAGATATTTCTTTGTTCGAAATACAGCAGAGACTTCTACTCACATGGAATTGGACAATGTTTCACTTTATAAGTATTCATTAACACTGATTAGATTCCCAAAAGGCATGTATATTCTCTTTATCATTCCAAAGGCAGAGATTCAGCTCCCCTGCACTATCCCTTTCCTATCCCCATTTCACTTACTTCATTTAGATGAAAAATCAGATTTACCCTGGCATATTTAGCTCCCAACAACAGAAGCAGTGAGAAAACTACAGTTCAGAATTTAATAAAAGAGGTGGCTGTGAATGGATTTGCCCTTTAAGCATACCTGACAGGCAGGAAGCTATTATGTGAAATCGGTAATTAAGAAAGAAGGAAAAAAAAAGAAAAAGAAGAAAAAATAATAGTACCAGGTCTGGATATTCACAGCTATGCAACTATTTTATCCATTAACTTAAAAGAGGCGCTTTCATTCTTCTTACATTTGAGTGGTGTGTCAAAATTTGTCAAAAAATCTGCAGTAAAATTAGCAAACTAACCTCTTCTGAGTGGAACTTACCTCTGTAATAGAAGAGACACAGATCTGAGAGGACAAACCAACGTTTCTTCCACAACTTCATTCCAGTACTATCCTGTATTAATCAAAGTGATCAAGTAAGAACTTTCAGACTGTTAACAGTAATAGTTCATAAAGTAAACCAGGTACTGCATAGCTGTGATGGTATGCTAGTAGTTAATTTTCTTGGCTAAGATGTTGTAATTATCTTTGACTTGTCATCACAGACTCGTCACTGCAAACCAAAATCATAACCCAGGAAGGCTGAAGTTAAGATGATTCAAGAATAAATTAAATCAGAGCCCATTATTTTTGCATGCTAGAGACTACAATCTAAAATTAATTGAAAAAAATGTATTCTTTTTTTAAAAAAGGAAATGAGTACTTGGGGTACATCCTCCATTGTCTTCCGAAGAAACTCTCTGCTGAACTTAATTTTCTACCACCACTCATATCTAGAGAAAATTTCTTTCCCAAATAAAGTTTATTCCTAAAGCAATTTCATTTCCTTTTATGTTTACAACCAGACTGCACAACTCAGAATGAAAAACCACCACCACTACTGCAGCGTAAATAAATCAAAGCATTGCAGCACGCGCATCCTAGTAGAATCAGATTTAATAAATATGTTAATCTGTTCCAAGAATAAAGATGTGTGAATTATCAATATTCTTGTCGTAAATAGGCTTTGTGACAAGCAAGAGGAGAGATTCTATAATTCAAAACTGTGGGGTGGCGTGGGTTTGGGGTTGTGTTTTGGGTGGGGTTTTTTGAGAAAAGTCAGCATCATTTTTAGCCTCCTATTTGAAACTCCGCTCTTTTTGGAATGGGAGAATGAATTGAAGAAGGGAGACAAAAGGGTAACGCAAGAATTAACTAGGAAATACTATTCAGAAGAAGTTAAAACATCCTTTGCCAAAAAAATTCTCATAAATAGAATAACTAAACACTTTATAGCACCTTTCTTCTGAGGAGCCCAAAGGGGGTTAAAAAACACTAATGAAGTCTGGAAGAGCACATTGTCTGGAGCAGTTAGCTCCTATTTCACAGCTGGAAAGGCAGACAGGAGGATGGAGACTGTCTTCCTCACCTCACTGACAAGGTCACTGACTCAGTAGAGGATTAAGATACCAGACACCTGGCTCAAAGGACACTGGCCATAAAATCAATCCCTATCACTTGAAAATACACAAACTTCTTCAGTATAAAGGATTATCTCAATCCTTCAGAAAGGCTTTCTGAAGAAGCTGTTACACAATGTTGCATTTATGCCATCAGTAAAAAAAACCCAAAACAACAGGTTTCTACAGACCCACATGTAAAATTCTGGCAGCAATGAAACACTCTAGGAATGAACTTTGTCTTCTTCAGAGAGAGGGGCACACAAAATGGTTGTGTGGTTCTCATTTAAAATTTCTTCCTAGTGTAAATTACACTCCTCTGTGTCAGTGGATTTACAAATTATTGTTTCTTCTTGTGATTGCGATTATTTCTTAATATGCTAACAGTATATTCATAGTAAACACCTTCCAAAATAGTTGACTCTGGACTTAAAAATTAGTAGAAAAATGACAGAAGAATGGCATTATATGCAATGAGAACAGCACACCCTCAGTCAAACAAAACTTGCTGTTCTCTGTGATTACATAAACATGTCAACAAAGTTATCTTACTATCAAAAAGAAACTTGAACAAGCTTTCACTGTAAATTTCTTAAGATAGTATCTGTTGGTAAATCTCTTGACTAAATCGGCTTTCAATTACAACTACAACATGGAAACATACAACAACCTCTTCTCCTGCAAAAACCAACCAAACACCACAGCATTTAAATAATTTTACTCATAAACCCTGTCCAAGCATATGCATTTTGACAGTGAGATGGACTGAAAACTGGGTGAAGTACCAGGCCCAGAGAGCAGTGATCAGTGGCACCAATAGCAGCGAGTTGCTAGTGGTCTACCCCAGGGGTCGATACTGTGGATAAGACTATTTATTATCTTCATTAATGACCTGTGCACTGGGACAGAGTGCACCCTCAGCAAGTTTGCAGATAATACAAACAACCAGGAGTGCCTGATACACCAGGTGGTTGTGCTGCCATTCAGAGGGACCTCGACAGGCTGGAAAATTGAGCGAAGAACTTCATTAAGTTCAACAACAGGAAATGCTCAGCTCTCCATCCGGACAGAAACAACCCCATGCACCAGTGCACACTATTGCTGATCAGTTAAAAAGTAGCCCTGTGGAGAAGGACCTGGGGAATCCTGGTGGACATCAAGCTGATCATGAGCCAGCAATGGACCTCCATGGCAAAGAAGGCCAACAGCATCCTGGCCTGCATTAGCAGTGTTGCCAGCTGATGGAAGGACGACATCTATCCTCTCTACTGAGTACTACACTGAGGTCTAGCCGGAGTGCTGAGTTCACTGCTGGGCGTACTGGTACAAGAGAAACAGTAACATACTGGAGTGAATCCAGCACAGAGCCACAAAGATGATTAAGGGATTAGAGCATCTTTCATATGAAGAGAGGCGAAGAGAGATGGCACATATCAGTCTGAAGAAAGGGCAGCTCAGGGGACACCTTACCAATGTGTATAAATACCTCCTGGAAGAGTGTAAAGAAGACAGAGCCAAATTCTTCCTAGAAAATATTACCTTAGAAATAGAGTGGCTTATTTTTTTTTCAAGATAAAAGTTTAATAGCCACAAAACAAAGCAAAAAAATCTCTCATCTTTGTGATAACTCTTCACTCTCAGCATTGAATGAGAGTGGAGGCCATAATAGTATCTAGACATGGAAAAACCTTCTACTAAACAGATACTTCTAGATCTTTTTATATCTGATAGTAATTTTTAAGAACTGACTCGTCAACCGCATCCAGAAAGTTTTGTGGGACATACCAGTCTAGCAGAGTAGGGACAGTAAATGACAATGTACATTCGAAACTACATATACACATCTGCCTCAGCTGAGTTTAAATGACAAGTTCTTACAGGGTCCTTGTCAGACTTATAAAATACATTCCTAATATGGCCTAATTGGTTTTGTCGTTAAATGTTTTGATCAAAAACGACTGATTTCCTGCAGAGCAAGAAAGTGCAGAAGAGCAGATCTACAGCAGGCTAGGTACACTGTCATTAAATACTAAAGAGCACATACTTTAGGTTAGTTTACATTCAGTAAGAAAACCTAAAATTTTTCTCTGGTTTTAAGATTATTATCTTTGAGTTAAGAAAACAGGCATTCCTATGTATGTTCATATGTGAAAAAATGGCTTGATTTCTGATTTAAAAAAAAATATTAAAAGATACAGTGTAACACAAGAAACTTCAGAATTAAAAAAGCCCCACCATATGCTGGGCCATACACATACTTGTCCTAGCATCTCAGAATGCCTGAAATTAATGCAGCTATTTAGTAACAACATCTGCCTAGATTTTTCAAGCCCTTTATGCATTTTAGAGAGAAATATGAATATATAACATACCAACGTTCTGTACTTGCCTGATGACCTTACCCATTTTTAATTAATTAATTAAAATATTATGTGTCAATTCCTCACATTTTATAGCTTCCCTGATACTGCTATCATCACATTTTATAAAACAACCATCTTTTGCACATTATACACCTTATGAAAAAAAAAAAAAAAAAGAAGACAGGAAGAGTACCTGTTTGTAGAGCCAACCACGTCTGACAACTGGTGCATTAGGATTTCTCTTTATTGAGTTTGATCTCTTTCCGAAATTATGAACCTTCTTTGAAGATCGTGAGGTCTAAATTGAATTGAACAGTTTAAAGAACACATGACATCAGTATCTGTGGAAAAACCGTAACATATTTTCTTTTCTTTAAGATGTTTCTCTTAAACATGTTCCTCTGGGGGACTGCAGAATACAAACTCCATTCCATTTTTAGATAAATAATTATTATGACGGTTCTGCTGGCTTCAGCATTTCTTTCTTTTTCCTCTGCAGAAAATTACAAGACAACTCCCAAGACAAGTACTTAAAGATTATTATTTTTAACAAGAAAAAAACAACCAAATACATATCTGACCTTCTTACAAGGTAGGTAGAAAGCCTAACAACGTGTAGAAGGAGAAGCAAAACTAACAAAACTACTATTAATTATGAAAAATTACATCACCTGGGCAAGAAAACATGCTTTTTCCTGCTTCCAATACTGGGCTAATACATGAAAACTTGTTCAGATTTCAACAATCTATAACTCCCCCTTTCCTAATATATACTAAATGTTTAAAATTCTTTCTTCCCTCTCAAGAATCCACAGTCATCTCTTGGCCGGTTTGAATATTCATTTTTTTACCTGCTTGTACTAAGGCCTACTTAGAAATTTGCCCTGAAACTCCATCACTGGTATCTACTGTTGCTTATTATACCTTTTGCAACCCCACAGCTATGCAATGATCACAGATGGTTAAAAGAAGTAAGATAAATAACCCATTTGCGATTTTACCCTTCTTCTACTTGAGTAACCAAAAAAATTGCAAAAGGCGTAAAGAAACGTGTAGCACTTTGTCAATTCACACTTCACTCTTTTCAGCCTCCGCTTAGAAAGTTTGTTCTGCAACTAAAGGAGCTGAACATTTACTTGTGTTTTAAACTCTGTAAGAATTGGTGCCTCAGAGACCATGCCATGTTCTACAGCAAAGTATCCCACTCTGCGAAAGGAGTAAAATACAAGGCAGTTTTTCAAGCTGTGCTCATGGCTCTGCTCCAAATCCACCATTTGAACTGAGACAATATAATCCTGTGCTTCAGCTTCCCCATATCTACTACTGAGAGTAACTGCAAGGTTATGCCAAATTCCTAAAGGAGGAAGGCTACTCAGGGTTTGTTGGAAATAAGGGTATGGCATTTCTCTAAGGGAATTCTCTTAACAAGCACCACAGAACTGAGTTGGGTTTTACACATGCCTCAGAGAGAATTCCACCATAGGTTAAAAATCATAAACAGAAAACTGCTATTTCAAATGATATGCAGCTTTTGTCAACTGAAGAATACAACATAGCTTAGCCAAAAAAGAAAAATACTACAAAAAACTGTGTTTGCCTGAAGTCTACAACACAATGAAACGAGGTCATTTTGTATTTCTTTTTTGAAAGAACGTAAAACCAAACAGAGTGCTTTTAATTTCCCTGAGAGATACAGAAATGTGACTCAACTCCATTTGGAAAGCAAGACAGAGCAAGCAATTCAAAACCTAATTAAAAATAAAAACCTTTCACATTTTCATCTGAAAAAGTGTAAAATGAACAAAGGTTTGTAAGAAGCCAAGAGAATTATGACATCCAGCTGTAAAAAAGGAATACACTGAGAACCTGTAACAATCCAGAGCACATTATAAAGTTAACTGCATCTATCTCAGTTAACCTGTATGGCTACTATATTGGCATATGATACAAGAGCTGTGCCAGGATTTTTATCAGAAATAATTTGTAACACTCATACCTTCTCTAGTATTAGTTATTCAAGTGTTCCAGACTTCCTATACTTGTAAAATGGCTAACGCATTAAGGATGCTTCTGAAAACACAGCCAACCACAAATACTATTAAAGTCAAATCTACTAACAATTTCAGATAACTGAGATAGACATTTCTTAAGTAGATCTGATAACAGACCCTACTGACTCCAACTTCACTGAGCTCAAAGCAAAGTTCTAATGGGGTTCATCTTACCAAATGTGAAAACAAACTTAAATTAAACACAGCATCACAAGTACTTTCCAATTTTAGTTAATACAAAGAACACCTTAGATGACTTGTGATCTTTTAACCTACCACACACTGCATGAAGAGAATAACTGTTCACAACAAATTCTGAGCTCCAAAACAATGAGCATTTGAAGATATTGAAATATCATAGGTGTATATATAAACTAATCATGAGTTATCCAACTTCTTAGATCACCTCCACTTCTTGTTATATCTGGGATCCCTGTACATCTTATGTTCTCTTGCACACATACTTAACATATCTCAAACTGGGAAACCAGGAAAAAAAGAGAAAAATAAGAATTGATGGGTACAACTGCTTTTTACCTCACAGCACTAAAAATACAGGATATATGGCACAGCTCCAGCTTCTGGAGAAGCTAAAGAGAAAAGCAGGACAGTGAATAAAGGGTCCAACTACTAACCTCTTGATGGAAGATGTAGAAGGTAAGAGAACTAGCAAACTTATAGTCAGATCTGGTACCATCTGACCTGTTCTAAGGAATGGTTCCAGCAACTGTGATACCTACAAAAACAGAATCTATGGGAAGGACCCTGTACAGTCCCAGTACTGAGAAGGAAGACAGGAAGCCCAAACAGTGATATTCACTCTTTCCCAAACATGAAGAAAATAAACACCAGCAGGATTATGAACTCCGGGCAACAGACCAGTCAGTAGTTGAGGCTGCATACTTCATCACTCTGCAAGCTGCTCTTCTCTTTGCTCAGCTGATAGAGGACACAGAATTTACATAAGGCTTCTTCCTCAGTTTCAGAACTAGCACAATTAATGCTAAACTTACTGAAACTGCATTTGAAAAAAATGGGTTGAGAACCTTGCTGATAAGGAAGTTTTCTGCATGTGAACACAGAGAATGGAAATCTAAACCTTTATTACTTTCAACTTCAGTTTAAAAATGTTTCCAGTATTCAAAAGGCTTACATTATCTTCCAAGCCACAAACAAACACAATGCTGCCTTTTGGATTTTGTAGGCAATTTCAGTGCTTTTCAATGTTGCATTTTTCCATGAGCTGAGTGGGTTTCTGCCTCAGCATTTTAGCTTGGACCAGAAGGTTGCTCTTGAAGCAAGTCTCCCAATCATTCACTCATTATGCTTTGGTTTGCATAGTAGAGCAAACTGGACTTACTTCAGATAAGACTAAAATGTAAGAGCACTACTGGACTAGTCTGAATATAAACCATGAAAACACAGTACAAATGTTCAGCCCTGAGCACCAATACTGCCCTTCAAATATTGCTCCTGTTTACTATGCTGTTTGCTGATTTATCCCATGACTATTAGTCCAAAATTTCTAACTAACCTGAATCCTGAGAAGACATGTATGACTACTGCTGAACTAGCCACTTAAAGCTGGACTGGCTTAAGCACTGCATGAAACATCTATAAGCAAACTGATGAATATTTATAAACAATGTGTTACATCCCAGCTGTAATGGAGACACAAGGAGCTCTACAGTAGCTGTCTTGGGTAATGCTCCTTTCCACTTCCTGCAAGACAACCGTTAGCCTTATTCTGATGATAATCAGGAAAGAGACGAAGAGCAGAAGTGAACTGTGGAGGGTGATTGGGTACTATGACTGACTTCACACTTTAAAAAGCTGATTCCTTGCATTTCAGAACATATAATCATATTTGTCTAGGTAGTGATTTTAACAGTAGGGGGGAAAAAATAAAAAAGACAACTACAAAACCAACTTCTCAACTTTAAAAAGAAGGGTGGAAATATATACCTCTGTAGCAATCTCAAGCCTGTGTAGATCTTTTTACAGTCATAGGTCTGTGCTAGTGGCTTCAAGTTTAGATATACACTTCAAGGTGACAGGGAAGAAGCAGCACTTAGAGCTGCAGTGTGTTACTGGACCAGCATCATGTATATTATGGGAAAGACAGTAGAAATAGGACTTACTGGGGAGAGACTGATTTTTGCTTCACCTCATATTAGGCTCTAAATAGCATCAGCATTAGACTCCAGTGAGTCTTTGTGTCACAAAATAGAAGATTCTCCAAGTTCCATTAGCTGTTCAGTAGCAAATAATATTAATGAAAGGGAGAACTTATTTTATACCCCTCAACTGTCTGAAACTTCAGTTGTACCACCACCTTTTCTTCCATCCTCATTACCTTCCAATACTACGTATGTTCATGAGTTATCTGTGAAAACAGAAATGTCTAAAAACAGGTGTGGCAACCACATGAAGCATTCTTCTGCTCTGTAATTTAGTTTCCAGTATTTTAGTCCTCTTTTATTGTGCTGCAATACACCGAGCCTCTACATACTGGAACAGGTTGCCTAGAGGTGGTGGAGGCCCCATCGCTGGTGACATTCAAGGTCAGGCTTGATGGGGCTCTGGGCAGTCTGTTCTAGTTGGAGATGTCCCTGCTTATTTTAGGGGGGTTGGACTAGATGACCTTTAGAGGTCCCTTCCAACCCAAGACATTCTATGATTCTATATTATATTCAAAGGTTGATAAGACAGCTAAGAATTTCAGGATCTACCACTGGGAGATATGAATAAAAACATAGAAGAAAATTGGTTGTTGCATTCATGTACAGCCAGTGGGCAATTTTGATATAGTTATCTTTAAAAAAGATTCAACTCATTAGCCTTAAATAACCACCAGAAAACGCTGACCAGTATTAGCTGTGGTTCTACTCTGCAAGCATTCATCTAAAAACAGAACTTTTAAAATGGTGTCGCAGTAATTCAGATGAATTTACATTTCAAAACTGTCACAGTAATCATATTAAGATTTTAAGTGCATTTAAATAATTAGGACAGGAGGAGTGAAAGGTAGAACAAAAGTAATTTTTCAAAATAAAATAATTTCCTCAGGAAGCTAAAGTGTCATTAATCAATGAAAGTAAATAAATTACAATAACTGGGCCATAACAATCTCAATTTCCTTCTAGAACACTATGAAACAAACATGTCAAAGGGCATTTTAAGCTTCTCTTTAGAAAGAAGAGAGTGAAAAATATGTTTGCAAAACATGTGCTCCTAAATTATAATTTCTTTACTACAATTAACCAAAGAGCACTTCCTGTCTAGTTCTGTTGTCATTCATTTTCTATTACAATCTAAGTCACTATTAGAAGTAAGTTAGCTTGGGTTTTTTGTTTGCTTGGTTTGTTTTAGGTCTTATCTGGGTTTGGGTTTGGTTTTTTCCTCTTGTTGTTTGGGTCTTTTCTGGTTTGTTTTCTTTTTTTTTTTTTAAACTGGCTTTCCTGCATGGACTTAAACATGATCATATGAAAGTCAAGATGGACTTTGTTACTGTTTATAACTCATTTGTGACTACTTTTTGTTTTTTCCAGCAACACTAACAGATTAAGACACTTTCCTCATTAAATAAGAGTTTTCTAATGTAGGTCAGGGATTCTGCTTGTTTAATGTGACATTTAAAATAACAAAAAATAAGGGTTCTAAAATGCACTTAAAGAAACCTTAAAATATTTACTACCACATGGAAAATAAATTGTATCAATCCAAGTTTCTGAAATTAAGGAATCTGCTCAGTTAAAAGACATTCCAAAGGTTCATTTTCTTCTACAGGCTGGATTAATCTGCTGAAAAGCACTTGTCAGGGTTAAAGTTTTTAACGACTGGCAAAAGGACAAGGGTTTTTTTGTTGTTTACATGTTAATTGCTGGATAGAAAAGATTACAGGGCTCTCGTCTGTCATCACTGATCAAAGTTCTTACCCTTGGTGTCCTAAGGAAATTCTTAATTTTGTAGCAAGTGAGCTTTCCTTTTATGAAAGCTATCCAAACACAGAAAAAACACATCATAGGGTCAAATTAGGGTGGCACAGGAACCTCCAGGAATTTTCCCAGGATTTTTTTCCTAGGAAACCAGGACTTCTGGTCCAATGACAGCAAATTATGTCATCTGCCCTTTAATTTCACTACAGGGTCATCTTCCATTGCTCTTGTAACTACTTTCTACACCCAATTACAATTCTCTGTATTTTACTTGAAGAAACCTAGCCAGTTGTTTGCATACCAAGCAATTTCCATAACAATGCTTACCCAGATGTCTCATCAGTCACTCAAGATTTTGCTCCTTCACATTGATTAGAAAGGTCAAATCCTGTAAACAATTTAAGTATGTGCAAGTCATAAGATCTGAGATACCTGATAAAAATTACAGCTTCAGTGATAATTTGTTTCAGACATCTCAGTTTCCAAATTAAACATGAAAGGAGCCAAGTGCCCTGAAAAAGAGAAATGCTTTCTTTTTCTTTTTCAATGGAATGCTAATATATATCACTGTCTAGTACCTTGTGGTATAACTGAATTATTTTAATTTTAATTTAATTTGGACATACTTACTCTGCCCACAGGGCTCATTGGATGAGCAGCATAATCTGATGTCAGATTATAGTTAGTTGCTTCACATATCACGCTTACTGGTCGCTCCTTCTTTTCTTCAGATGTCATTGCTGCAGCAGTCCTGAAAACAGAATATGTAATAGCACTAGAACATGCTGTGTGTGCAGACCGCTATTATAAAGCACCCCTAAGATGTAGCCTAATACAGCCCGTGTCCTACTTTTCCAATTTGAAAGCAATTCACACTTTATTGTAAAGTTACCTGCACTGTGTTTTAAACTTAAATCCATTAGACCAATTTAAGTTTTTGTTTTAAAATCGGATTTCTCTATTAGTGTAAGGTGTTGGTGGGGGGGAAGAAAACAGGTATGAGCATGGGATGGACACAGGAAGAAATTGTCTCCAAAGACGCCATATGGCTTTTTTTCACCTCGGTAAAGAACATGCATGTTTGTAACATTTCACATATTGCAGTTCTGACAGTTCTCACTCTAGCCACTGTGTCACATGTTGCAGCAATGGTGACAAGCAGGACACCCAATACCCAACCACATATAAAAACATGAGGTCAGGTATGACTTGCACGCATACCTTCTCATATTGTTGTGTAATCTACAAAACTAATGTAAAGACAGCAAAACCAAGTTATCCAATGGTTCAGAAAGTGTTCCAACTGGCCAAGAAAAAAAACAAAACAAAACTGAGGAGAAGCTATCACTCAAAACACGCTAGATTAAAGATACATGACTTTCCCTAAGTAATTAAAAAATTTATTTCTTTTCTGAAGTTTACTGGATTATGCAATATATAGGTCATTTGCTAACGCTACAGAACACATAAAGTCACAAGTGGAAATGCGTACAGATCACTAACACAGTGCATTTCTATCATGTAACTAATGTAGGCTATGCTTTTTATCTTAAAAATTAATATTAAATATTTAATACTACTTGCAAATAATTTAATGAAGTAAAACTTCATACGCATTAATCTGATTTGGAAAAAAATACCGCAAATCGCAATCACTGAATCTTACTATATTATTAACAAGTTTTAAAACATGTATTTTCTAGACTCAGACAGATGCCACTCACTGTTCATTCACAACAAAAATACAGTTGTCCTGTGATGGCTGTCCTGTTACTGGATGTTTGCAGGTTACTTTTCGTTCATTATGGCTGTGAAAGAGAAATATGGAGAAATATTAGGCAAGAATTTTTTTATTTTCCAACTAAAGCATGTAAATCCAGTACATTGAGTATATCAGTCCAGTGAAAACCATTATGAATATTTAATTACATCATGTAACAATGTATGTGTATACACACACAAATGCACATATATATTTATAAAAACTAATACAAAGTTTGATAACAAGTATTAAATAAATTAATACTCTGGAAAGAGATGGAAAACATTAGCAATGGGTTGGTAATAGCTTTGATTGTAAAAAAACTAGAGCAGTAAGACTGTTACTAGTTCATATATGATCACTGATTCTCTTCAGCTGATTCTTTAGATATTCATAAACAGGATTTCAGCTGGACAGGGAAAAGGTAAACATAAGACAAACAACTGCTCTGTAGGGATAAAATATGACTACTGTAAAAGCAACTGTCTTTTAGCTTAGAAACATGAAGTTACTAGTTTAAAATTTTTCAGTAATACATATAAATATTCCATGACTAGAACAACAGTGATGCATCCCAATCAGTTCTACTTTTGCTGGTGACTTTTTAATTCAAAGTGCTACTCCCCTGCAGTAATCTTGGAAGCACCCTCAAGTGGCTTCACCCTCATCAGCACAAAATGCTCACTTTGCAGTATCTCCTTTCCCCTGAATTGCAGGTGTTGCCAGATCACAGCAGCTCCCACAATCTGGAAGAAACTTCCAAAATTCAATAGCTATCAGCTGCTGCCACTCAAGAAGGAAATGTTTTGTCTTGAGCCCTCCAGCCTTAGAGGGAAAGGAAGAGAAGGGAAGGAATTGCCTTTACTGCCGACCAGGTATGTCAATCATCTGACAGACCAGGGCTTTTCTACTCCCAGCCTCTGTGCAAGTAGAAGAGTCCCAGCCCCACTTATGCTATGTGCACATCTGGGAGCATGGAGCTGCCAACTGGCACAGCAGCCAGACCGTGCATCTAGGAGAGGTGAGGGTGGTTAAACTGCAGTAACGCCCTTCAAAACTCTGGCCCAAAAATGTAGGAAAGAGAGCCAGTGCACTGATGAAATTTAAACCTGGTTCTGAGACTAAAAAGCATACAAGCAGAAATCACACTAAGAAAGGTCACAAGTATATAATCTAGATGCATTATTCTGATATAACCTGCATGCTTCAAAACAAACTCAGCACTTCTGTTTTTAACCCTTTAAATAAAATTTATAACCAAAATAGTATATAGTGAAAAAACAGTATTCAAAATGAACACTGTAAATGACAAAGGAAGTAATTCTATTTGATAGTATTTACTTTTGCAAAGAATATGTGATGATCATCCTTTCAGGTAAGTCATCTTCTATAATACTACACTTTCTTATACTAAGTTCAGCCTTGAAAAATATTCTTGGTCAGAGAACAAACCTGGACCAAAAAAAAGCTTTCTAGTTGCACGACAGCAAGAGGTGCAGAACAACAAAAGCTTTGAATGGTATTTTATCCTTAACACCAAATTATTTTATTGCCTATTCCTTTAACCTTCATAGGTTTCAAAACTATGAAGCACAGCTGGTCTCTCAAATGTTACGCTCCCTACCTTCAGCTTCTTAAAACAACCTAGATTTAACAAGACTATCTGAACATTCTCCAGGTTTCTTGAAAATCCCTTTGGATCGTAACATTTTACAATTATGAAGTATTATGAATTGAAAGTTACCTCCAAACAAAAGCCTAATAAAATATTCACACTACTTTCATGGTCATCAGATAGTTTGATAAAACAGCGTAAACCTGAAGGGCAAGATTAGAAAGATAGCTCAAATATTTGCATTTTATTTACTGGGATTTTAAAAGCCTACTAATACTTAAATGAATAGACATGTAATGGAGCTTAACTATTGAGCTAGCAAATACTGGTATTCTATCTTCACACTGAATTCAGCAGAATTCTAAATTTAGCTTCTAAAGAAGCTTCTCTTGCAGACAGAAAATAAATGACCTGAGTATGTCTGTGCTATTTCTAATTGCCATGGTCCTACAGTGACTTTCAAAAGAACATGGCCCACATTGAAGAGTATTAACATTCCTGAGGAAGCACCCAGAGGTTTTTTGTGATTCCTCGTTTTCTCTACTTCCCAAAACTTTATTTTTGTTTCCTCTGACATTTCAGACACTCACACAAAACTGAAAAGAAAAAGAAAAAGAAAAAAAGATGGAGATGAGCTGGCACTCTGAAGACTTTGCCAAAATGTTGCCTTCTTGTTCATGTTAAACCTTGACAGCTGCTGATTAGTTGACATCCAGAAACATAGAAATAAATGGATCAGGATTTCTGCTCAAGGACCATCAACACTCAGGATCAATATAGAGGAGATAAATTCCATGTTTTGTATGAGTGCCTCCAGCTCACACTGACACAGAGAGAAGCCACATTCAAAGACTGTGAAGCAGAGGTCATACAAAACCAGGAGGGAAAGCAGGAAGGAACCTATTCAAGAATATTTTGTTTGAGGCTTGAGTCACATATCAGGTTGGTATTCCAAAAATATCAAAACATTTTTGGACAAAATACAGTTTTCCTTACTTGACTCACACTGATGTCGAGATATATAGAGGTGTAGCTGACATTACATAAAAAAGGCAAAAAACCCCATAAATTGTACACATGAAACACTCTCCTTTGGGATCTGCAGTATTTTCTTTCTAACATTTGAGAGACTTTTAGAGTAATTTTCTTCTAAAAAGGCAAGGCAAAGGAGGAAAAACAAACTTTTCTTTCTCTTCAGCTTAGCTGCAAGTGAAATCTCATGAGTCAACACTGGGAATTCAGCTTGTACAACTAAGTGTGACAGCTATAAATATGTTGAACTGGATGAACAGTTTTTAAATACTTCCATTTGAGAACTTATTCATTACTCATCTGAAATCTTAAATTTTTTGCATCAATTTAGCTGATATTTTTACAAGAATCCTCAAAATACTTGCGTAAGGTGTAGAGTAGCTTGATAATTATTGCCATAACCCTCCCAGATAACAATCAGTTAAGGTGTTGTTTTTAAACTTGATCTTGCAGACTACAGTTTCATTAAAACCAAGATACAATTTGATATGCCCAATTTTCAACATCTGATTTAGACAGTTGTTTAGTTATCCATGAATTTCCAGGTCCACACACACACTTAGTATTTCATATAGTACACTATAAAACATATCTCACCAATAAAAGTTGGGAAATAATGCAAAAATTGTTTTGTTTTTTTACAGAGAACTCTTAATTGCAGTTTCATTGAGTATTATGAACTCCAGCGTGCAACTCAGTTTCAACTCTGCATATTTGTGTGTCTGCACTTTTATTACGTGGTAAAGAGTGATTCAATTTCACACAGGCAGCTAGAAGCCAATGTGTTAACTTTTTGCTCATGCAGAGATACAGCCTCCAAGAGGTATATGGAAACAACACTCCTCTTCCTTCTCTCTCCCATCAATTTTTCAGATCAATGTTTTGAGATCATGCAACTATACACACACACTGCTGCACTTATAGTGAAGGATATAACTGACTCTTACCATTTTTGCATATGTAATTAGGTTGTATTAATGGCATGCTGAACACTAGAGTCAAAGACAGAAAAAATTCCCTGTGTATTTTATTAGTATTCATGAGCATACTCTCCAGTATGTGGCACAAAATATTCCTCATTAATACTTGCTAGCAGGATGTGTTGAGCTCCAGAAATTGACATAGCTGACTAAGATGACACAGAAGATAAGCATTTAAATGCAAAATAAAGCATAGTTCTTCTATAGTTAGAGACAATATTCTCTTCTTGATTTCAGTAGCAGCCTGGGACAATGAACTGCTGTAACAGGATCAAAACCAAATCAAACCAACGATAAATAAATTAAGAAGCCAACACCACAAAACACTACCCACATCGAAACAGCTCACGCAGGGACAAGTTCCATTTTTTGCTATCTTAGTGCAAGACAACTGATACCAACTTAACTTGACCTCTTTTCTCCAGAGTTTTTAAGCTTCTCTTACCCAATCCTTTCCTCTGAACACCGCAAGCTTTGGCATCATTTAGGAGGTAGCTTAGCTTTGGCACATGGACAAGCCCTTGGAGCAAAAGGACTTACCTTGTTTAGGTTACAAGTTGACAGCAACCTTGCTAATTGCCTTCATGTCTACTCTCTCCTTTCCACTCCTCGAGACTCTTAATCTCCTTAGGAGACAGGATCATTTTACTTACTTTCTAGACATGTTCATAAAACCTTGTTGTGTAGTTTGAATCTATTCACTAAATGTACAGACAACAGCAATCTTTCTGATGGACAAACAAATGTGACCAAAGGACTACTAAAAAAAGCCCCCAAATATATTATTCTATTTGTAAGAAGCAGTAGTACGCACAACTCCAGGAGCAGCACTTGTCAATAGAAGCCCTACACAAGTAGGATTGTTTGTTTGTTTGTATTTTATCTTGTGTTTGACAGGACTACTGACCCAAAAATGCTGTGTACCAATATTTTGTTCCAACACACACCACTGCAAAATCAGCAAATTCAAAATTCTGTCCCATTTTGCCATTTTGAAACTGCTATCCTATTTAACAGTACCAGGACTTTTTGCATAGGGAATGAACTCAGACGATCGCAGTTGCTACAGAAAAAAAAAAAAAGATATGTAATCCAGTTGTACAGGAGGATGCACTCAATTAAAAATGAAGGGTTAGACCATCTTTCTTCTGGAACAGAGCAGTTCACTCAGAAGTGGCAAAACAGATCAAAGTACTAGGGTGGGGACAGTTGGTTTGGGGTCTCTCTACTGTATGATTTGGTTGAGTTCCCTGTCCTCTCAAAAAAAATGAGCTGGGCCAGAACACCCAAAGACACATCTGGTTTTCTCCCACTAAAATTAAAACTAGATGCCACTTCAAAGCCTCTATCATGCCCTTTCTTTGTAGACTTTATTTATGTGTTCCTAAATGCGAAGGCCTTCTCATTTGCTCATTCTCAACGTGACCATCAAAGCAAAGGCTGAGTTCTACTTCACTGAAAGAACACAATACAATAAACAACTTTCAACAGGTCTCCAGATCTTTAATTTAGAAAGACTGTTCCTTTTGACAAGTGAACACTGAAGAACACATTTCAGAAGAATGTCACACCAAGTATCTGCCTCCTAATATTTTTTCTTTGTCTTGGAGAAGATTCACAGTCTGACAATCTAATCTCTATTATGCTAACATGCTATCGCTATATATCACAAATATACTCAGAGTACATGGAGCTATTTCTTAGGAGAAGCACTTTTATGCATTTTTCATACCAGTTTCATGACAAACTACTTTAAAAGATTACAGATGAGGTAAGAAGATCGAAATTACCAGAGCAATAAAGTCATCCTCTCTACATTAATTTTAAATTTTTGCACTGACATTTAAAGGTAAGGTTCAGCTGAAGACAAACATAAGACAAGTCTAGGCCAGCTTTATACCGCTTTTGTGAAGCATTTCAACCCTGAACTAGGGGAAAAAAAAATATATCCCATCAGCAATTTTTACCTTGTGTGCCTGCTTTCTACTGCAAGAATGTCTCATTTCTAACGGAAATAAACGCAGCAACTCTCATTTATCTGTCTGAACTTGGAAAAAAAAATTAAGCAAATGCAGTCCCCTACATAACCATTAGCAAGGATGTGGTCTGTGGCTGCACCAACTCTTCTATTTTACTATATCTGTAATGCCACATTGTACAGTAAATAGCAAATGCAAGCACTTTTTTGTCAGTGGTATCAAACCCTAGAATTAGGAACCTTTTTTCAATTAAGCTTTTTAAATAACAACTTTGGAAACCAGGCTGCATGGCTCCACTGGAAAACATATGAGTATGATAACAACATCAGGGAGTCTGAACAAAAGAGGGTGTAAGAGACAGCAAGGTTCTAAGCAGAATGCTGACAGACCTGTAAAACATCACATCTGCTGCTAAGAGCAAAGTGTTTATAATACTTTGTGGGTGCACGCAACTGGGAAGGCACATGCAAAGCTCTACTAATTTTCTTTAAACTATGGGTTTATTTCTTCAAGCAATGTGTCAATTCTGTAGACTTCCCTTCTAAGCCTTCCTTAGTTATAGTTTTAGGAGCTTTGGTATGCTTGCTGCTGCTGCTGTAATGAAAAAGCACCTGGACATCTCAATACAAGTGACTGTACTCCAGCTTTTCTTTTATTATTGATATTTATTTTCCAAAAGATCAAGCACTACTGCCCTGAAATTGTAAACCTTTCTTTCAGTGAGACCATTCTAAAACCAGATTTATATTCCAAAGGAAATATTCATGGAACAACAAAGCCTCTCACTTAAGCAGATATGATTAACATGTTTGCATGAGATACTTTTAATGTAAAACTGTAAGTTCATGCAATTAAGTGCAAATTTTTTTTTAATTTCAAAATGCTATGATAAAATACATTCTAGAATAGTGTATACTATATTACAGATTGAGAAGGTTTTAATATGTAACTGTTCTTTCTGATCAAGTACTGCATTTTCAAAAAAAGAAAGTGTTAATTGTTTTCAGCTTTCCCAAAACTTTGTGGGGGGGTGTCTTTCACTCTGTAGATAACGTATTTGGGAATTTATAAGATACTGAGACTTGGTAAGGACACAAATGCCACACACCTTTAAATACAAGTGAGGAAATTTGTGCATTGTACTCGGCATGTGTCATCAATGTATATAACATTTCACTACATATATTTAAAGCCTTGGACATAGTTTCTAATATAGTACCTTGATAATAGCACTCCATATGAATAAAATTTTCAATTCTTTGTTAGTCTGTAGTAAAAATTGCTAATACATTGTTTGCTGATTGATATAAGTTTGAGAAAATAGCGAGGCACGTGCTAAAAGGTAGAAGACTATCTGTAAGCCTCAGATCTGATAGCTGAAAACCAAGCATCCCTTAATGGCTAACTACCTGGAAAGCTTCCAAGAACTAGAGTAACATAACAATTCTTCAATGAAAACCCACAATCTGTTCTCTAAAGAAAAACAGGATTTGGAACAACATGGTTCAGCAGGTGGCTTGTGGACCAGAAGCAGCACTGGATGCTCCAGTCTGGCTTCTACTGCCTCTTCCTGTTGAAGACTGACAGCAGATGTCTGATCAGCCAATGCTGCCCAAAAGCTCACTTCCCCAGTGCAGGAGGGCTGATGCTGCAGTCTCTCCTGAAGAGGTAGAGAGGATGGAAGAAGTAGAAACTAACCCATGGAGAGGGCAACAAATAGCCACAGTCAACAGCTGTTCCTATACAAAGAACAACCTCTCTTTGCTGCTGAAGCTAGACCATTCAGATAAGCACTAATAAATTGCTGCATTTCATTATGATGCGTTAATAAGGAAGTATTTCCTTACCCTTATGATATCAAAGGTTTTCAGAAGCTGAAGCAAAACTGACTTAAATTTACAAGGGAGAAATGCACTTAGGTTGTGCAACTGCCTGATCACTATTGTACTACGCTACTCAGAGCAATTCATCACATCAAGTAAATTCAGTTGTCTTAGTCACCCCTCCACAACTCCAAGCATGAGAAACAGAAGTACAAACTCAAAAGGCAATTCTGACTTATTCTTCCATTTCCCTGTATGAAATCTAGAGACATTTTGCAAGAGAAACCTAATAATTTCTGTCAACAATTTTTACACCTTTTTCAATAATTATGTTTTGAAAAGGCATTACTAAAGATAACGATAACAAAAGCTAAAGCAAACAAATGAAGCAGCTTAATACCTACATATGTGTATATGTATATAAAAATACATTAATATATGGCCTATACAAAATAACCAATATTGCTGTCAAGAGTATTTCCAACTAAAGTCTGATTTGGGTCAGACTTCTCTTCAAGCTCATATGGTTTCAAAAACCAAAGATGCCTCCAATTAGCATACCCCAGAAAAAGTCAAAGCTGTGCTGCAATGTCTTTATTTAAATTCGGCTTGAAGAGCCTGCACCACTGTCACTTCTCTGCCCCTTTCAAGCACTGACAACCTTGATTGTCTTGTCACTGAATCCAGCACCTTCTCCACTTCAAAAGGGATCTCAATGGATTTGCTAATCAGAGGACATAAGAAAAAAAGATAAATAATTTGGGTTTATTTGTAAACAGTTGTGCATTTGCTAACAGGAATAATAAAACCTACAAGTGTTTATTCACCTCATTTTTTTTCAACCAGTTTAGAGCACTCTGATTCAGAACACGCATTTCAGAACAGCCAGCAATTCCACTTCACAAAATCTAGTATTTAGTAAATTGCTATAGTTGACTCCTATTTATAGTTCTCTTACTGTTTTACCCCACATACAATACGTATCAAATTTCTTTTTAGCTCAGTTTTCACCACATTGTGGAAAGTCTGGGTGTTGTTTTGGTTTGGTGGGGTTTTTTTGCTTAAGGTGTACACAAAAGAGCACACTATGAATATATGTTCATCATCTACTGCATGACCCTTCTATTTTCAATATTTAGCACTTAAAAGCCTTGTCTCTGCCTCTCCCTCTCTACCAGTTAACAAACCAAAGGATCACAGAAGTATTAACGGTGTATGTAGTTTCTTCCCCATTTTTCCACTCATTCTGTGCAACGATTTCAATGCTTTCACTGTCATGCCTTCTTCCTCTCCCGACTTTCCATTCTTCAATAACAGCATACTATTACCTATTACTGAAATAACCCCAATTTCATGGATTCTCATTTTCTCAAAACTCACATTCTGCTCAGCTTCCATTGTTGGTCTCCTTAGATCTCACCTGTCAGTTATCTTCACTCAAGACTGACTGCTGGTTTGTTAAAAGGTATGACTTGCTTAGTATTTTTTTTTTCCTACTCTTGTATCATGTAACTCAGAGTCTTGTTTAGTTTAGACTCAAGCTACTTACAGCAGTGACAGCCTTTAAAAAATAACTGCTGGAATTACAGCACAAGTCTATTGTTCAATTTAACTCCTACTGTAGAACTGCAAGCAAGTGAAGTTGCTTAATTTTACTAAGTTTCAAATGCAATATATATAAAAATATTTAAAAAAATTACATAATTTCAGGAAAAGCCAGTTAGTCTCATCTCTGTCCCTGAAAAGGTGATGGAACAAATTGTTCCGGATGTCATCTCTAAACATGTGAAAGAAAAGAAACTTACTGGGAGTGGTCAGTTTGGATTAACTAAGGGTAAATCATGCTTGACTAATATGCTTGCCTTCTATGATGTCTTATCTGGCTGGTTAGATTAGGGGAGAGCAGTGGATGACTTCAGCAAGGCTTTTGACACTGTCTCCCGTAACTTCCTCATTAGGAAACTCAGGAAGCGTGGGTTAGATGAGTGGACAGCGAGGTGAACTGAGAGCTGGTTGAGTGACAGAGCTCAGAGGGTTGTGATCAGTGGTGCAGGGTTGAGTTGGCCTGTAGCCAGTGATGTTCCCCAGGGGTCAGGTAGTGGGTCTGGTCTTGTTCAACAGATTCGTCAGTGACCTGGATGGGGGGACAGAGTGTATCATCAGCAAGTTCACTGATGATACCAAACTGGGAGGGGTGGCTGACACTCCAGAGGGCTGTACTGCCATCCAGCTTGACCTGGACAGGCTGGAGATTTAGGCAGAGAGGAACTACTGGAGAGAGACCAGCAGAGGGCAACAAAGATGACTGGGGGGCTGGAGCATCTCTTATGAGGAAAGGTTGAGAGAGCTGGGACTGTTTAGCCTGAAGAGAAGACTGGGAGGAGACCTTATCAACGTCTCTAAATACCTAAAGGGTGGTATAAGGAGGATGGAGCCAGACTCTTTTCAGTAGTGCCCAGTGACAGGACAAGGGGCAATGGGCACAAGCTGGAACACAGAAGTTCCACCTGAACATGAGGAAAAACTTTACTATGAGGGTAACAAAGCACTGGACTGGGCTGCCCAGAAAGGTTGTGGAGTCCCCTTCTCTGGAGGTACTCAGAACCATTCTGGATGCAGTCCTGTGTCATGTGCTCTAGGCAATTCTGCTTTAGCAGTGGGATTGGACTAGATCATCTCTGAAGGTCCCTTCCAACTTTGATGATTCTGTGAGACTGTGAATTACTATCTCAAATTCAACAGCAGACTTTCAAGAGACATTTGGTGAAATCACAGTGTTGCTTCACAAAGATAGGTAAGCACATCAGGATCAAAATCTGATATACATTAACAGAGGCAGTTAAACACCTTACTTCTCTTTTAAGTTTTCTTACCTTTGGCTAGATTTCTAGGGATATCTTTCCCTTAACCCATCTGCTATTATTTATTACTAGTCTGGTTTGTTTATTTGATGATTATGTGAATCACAGTATTAGCTGTCTATGAAGCAAAACCTTTTTTAATCTTAGCCAAGGTTACAAAGAAGTGTAACAACATAACACTGCCTTCAGGTAGCTACATGACTTCCATGATTTCTTGATCACTTTCCCAATGCCTTAGAAGCTGGCATACTTCCACAATCACATCTCTAGTAAACAGCCATTTTTTGTTAAATAACACCACACTTCTATTAATAACCCAGTAAAACTTTTTAAAGAAAACCATGTTTATCAAACACTTAGAAAATGTTAGGGTCATAATTAGACACTTCGCTCATTCTGCTGAGAGACGAAAATGGTCTGACAACCTTCTGCAAAGTACACAGATTATCATTGAGAAATGCTTAGAAATATTTATTCTAACAATTTCACAGAGGAAAACAGCTGAAATGTTGGTGCATCTACTTGTGTATTAGTTTTCTAGTTGTGGTACCAATTCAGATACATGCTGTATTTCAGGCTTTCCCTCACAATAGATCCTGTTTTGCAAGAAATAAGGGTGGACACTGAAATTTATAAAAATAATTATTTTGTCAATGAATAGTCATCACTAATGCTTTAATCACCGGCCTTCATTAAACCATTGTAAGGATTTAATTGAATAACCTTGGTGGTCCACTGACAGAGCATATGCAAATATGTGCACCAGACCCCAGAGGATAATTAACTGAAGCTTAGACCATGTGTGGGCCTGCATTCATCTCAGAGAAAAGAGTACAAACTCTATTAAAAATATTCATTGCTCATGACGTAAAGTTCAAGTACAGAGACACACAGGGTACAAAGTGTGGCACTGAAGTGGAATGCTGAATGTGTCAGCTGTCATCTCCAAGGTCCAAGGGTGCAGCTCAGTCTCGCTCAGCTCTCATTTTTTTCAGTTCATTTGGGTTCAGCTTCAGGAGCTGATCATTTCAGAAAAATAACAACATTGTTGCCTCAGAAGAATAGCAGCAAGTTGTGCAAGAAGACTCTAGAAGACTGAAATGCTAGCAACAAATCAAATTGGTTTGGGATTTGTTTGAAATCACAGGTATATCAGAAATTATTTTAGGATCTTCTCTGAACACTCGCATCCTTTAAAACAAAAACTACATCATTTTCCTCACATGTCCACACTTCATGTTCATGTTTGCACTTAATGTCCATTTCCACATATTTCAGATTAACAATACTGGTGGGGGTGTAACATTTTGATCAAGAGACCTGGACACCAATCAGGCTTGCAAGAAACCTTGAAAACTCTAACTACAAACTTCTCGTTTCTCTGGTTTAAAATTAATCATTCACTACTATTCATCTTGTTAGCTTCAAGTATTTCTAAAAGTTAGGCAAGCTGAAGATTGTTCCGCTCCTTCTGTTATCAGGCACAAAGTGGAAGAGTGGCAGCATTTAGAGGCAGTGGTCACAAGGAAAATGTCTAACAGGTGATTAGACAGGTACACCTAAAAATATGCAAAACTAAAATGAATCTTCTTCAAATACATGTTTAAAGACGTGTAGATGTGGTGCTTAGGAATATGGTTTAGCACTGGACTTGGCAGAGTTAGGTTAATGGTTGTACTCAATGATCTTAAAGGTCTTTTCCAACCAGAATGATTCTGTGATTCCAGGTTGCTGGAATGGGGGCATACCATTCAAAGTCTACATACAAGGCATCTTTGGCCAGCTCTCGTAGGCTGCTCTCACATATTGAGTAATAAAACACTAACAGCATTGATGATGATGACTTCTTGAGTTTTAATCTCAACTGCTAGAATTTTTCGATGTGAAGCGTACACACCTTCATAAAGAAGCATCTTACATAAAAATGACAAATCAGTTTGTTTCATTTGTGTCAGAGCAAGAGGCCAGGGACAAAGGGACACTTGGATAGCAGACATTACTTTTGTTATGGTTTGAGGGCACAGGCTACTTTTATGGTACCAATACAAGGACCTGGACAGAGGGTGTTGCTTAGGACCCCAAGGGATCCAAGGGGCTGAATGGAAAGGGATCAGCATTGGCTCCCATTTCCTGCCATACCCTACAAAAGCCAGGAGGGCTGTCAAGTCCAGCCTTTCGGTTCTCTTCTTCCTTCCTCCATTGGCTGGTCCAGCAGACATCTTGGAGTGAGAATCATGCTCTTTCTATTTTGCCTGCCACATGCTCTGCAGAATCCAAATCCATCAGCTCCTGGAAGGAGCCCTGGTCCCTTTTCCCAACTCGGCTCTGCTACTAGGGACTTAGGGACATTTATAACAGCAACCACTGACATCAAGTTTTGTATATATTTGTCTATTTTTCATTATTATCCCCCATGTTACTGTCCCTTCCATGTTCCAGTAAACTTATTCTAGTTTTAACATCCAACCTTGAAGTCCCTCTTCCTTATTCCCCTTTTATCTTCCCTTGGGACAGTGTGTGTGTGTGTGTGAGTAACAGAGAGCAATACTATACTCTGGGTTTTGGTTTGCCCTGACCACTAAAAGGAAAAAACCCTCAATGTCAGAGTCATTTCAGTGGAATTTTTAAGTGACAAAATCCAACACCACCCTCTGTACTGGGTGGGAATGCTATCTTCTATCACCTTCTCTAGGAACTTGTTTGTTTTTCTTATGCTGAATCTGGCTTTAGAAAGAATTTTAAAGGACTAGTAAAACAATATCCAAGGAGATAAATTAACTGCAGTTTACCATATGGAGTATTACTCATTTCTCCTTTTACCACTAGAAAACTTGAACATAAGGAAGAGGTTTGTGAGGCAATGAATTTTCATACAAAACCTAGAAGCGAAAACTCCTTCCCTCCTTTTTTTCTTTCTGGATTACACATTCTATCAGAAAAGCAGATTTTAGGCTACATTCCAAGACTATAAAACACAGTATTTGTACAAAAACATGTTTTTGCAGTCTCTCTCACCTTAGAGAACATTTCCAGAATCAGCAATTTTAGAGATATTCCAGATCTATAAACTACTACGCTATGCAGAATTTTTACAGATCTTCAGCTACTAAACACAGTCCTATGTATTATGTTATGTACCTTCTGACACCAAATTGTTTCAGAATGGCTTTCTTGTGGTATCCACAATTTCCTAGCATTCTCCATGGGTATCCAGCCTCAATATGGCTATACCCCCTCTTGTAGCTATGAAACATGGGGGTTTAAAAATATATTCATGGCTAGCAGGTTTATAGTAATAACCCATCCTAGACGTTGCACTAAAAAGACCTCTGGTCCTTCCTGACAGAAAAGAGCATGGTTCATTTGTTTATTTGCCTTAAACCCAGATTCCTGGTGTCCACTAAAGATCCAGGCACACTGTACATCACAGAACAGGTGTCACAGACCAGCATCTATCTCTGTAACCCACGTCTTCACTGGGAAGAATAAAATACTATTTGTGAGCATTATTAATTCTCTTTGAGTGTCCTAAAGCAAGGGTCAGGGATTTTAACAGGGGAAGGTTGGGGCAGGGGAATAAGAAAAAAAAAAAAAGAAGCCAGCAATTTTTCATTTCACATGAAAAATGGACACAAAAGTAAGCCTCACATGTCAAAAACAAAAAGCCACTTGAGTAACTCTTCCACCAAGTATGACTATAAGGAGTTTGGCCACATTATTGCCGTAGGCTGGGAATTTTCCAGGTGCCCACTGACTGCAGGGTGTGCCAACACTCAATTTGCTCCTGTTCCCTGGCTGCCTTGGGCAGACTGAAAATGCTCTGCCAGTGACATGTCAGCAAAAAACCTTGCCAGGGTTTCCTCCCTCTTCATGCCCTTTGCTTGGTGATAGTTGAGGCAAAAAACATCCAAATCAAACAATTCAACCTACTTTATGCACTTCAAAGGAGCAGAAAATGAACAAGCCAAAATATATATTAGTAGATCAGCTTAAGATAAAATTCATTTTCTCTTTTACTTGGATGGTTCCAACCCTGAAAACACTCGGCACTGCTACATAATTAAGTTTTTCATTATTTTATACTAAGCTAGAAGTTTGATTCTGTAGTATGTATTTTATAGAAGCATGGTCTTCACAAGATAAGTGTTTTCAGTATTTTGCAAAAAAAGAATGTTCTAGAAGTTGAAAACAGTTCAATGTATCAGGCAAATAAAATAAAATGTTAAAGTCATGCAATAAATTTATCAGCTTCACTAAAAGCAAGTGTGAACAAGTGGTAATGCCTTGCCATGAATGTTGTTCATACTTTTCCTCATTAGGCAAAAGGTATTTTGAGGTAAAGAATTTGCTCAATGATCATTGCTCTAAACTATTTCACTGCTCAGGTGAAATCAGAAATTCGCTCCTTCCTCTCTCCACCCCCCAAAATAAATGCTACACTTCAAGCTTTTGAGAATTTCTGGCAGAGTGACAGCTTTCACTCTTTTCATGAAGTACATCTGTTTCTAAAACCAGATAAGGAAAAATACAGATCTCACTGAATGTTCACAGTTTGTGTTCCTTTAGGGATCATATTATTTACACAAAATAGGAGTTTCAATACCAGAAGAAACATATTTAATATTCCTCCCTGGCCCCCTCACTCGCAATAAAATAGGCAGACTGATACAACTGGCTCAGCTTACAAGCAAAGCCAGAAGTTTCCTTCAGTCACTTGGCTTGGTGACATATACTTTTAAATATACCAAGATACTCATTCCTCTTTTAGCTTATATTAGGTAGCCACACATTTCCATCAAGATATGCTTTAAGGTTTAATAAACACTTGCTCATGTTCAAACTGCATCCTTTTCTCCTTAAAAAAACCTAATCCTGCAAGAGAACAGGAAACTTACAAGGAAGACTGTTACTTCTGTAGGTAGTAAAAAGCACCCGGAACATTCCAGCCATCACCACACTAACTCAAACTAACTATGGCTCTATTCATTTAACCAATAAAACCAGAAAGTTCATATTAACAATTATGTGATGAAGCTAAACAATGTAACAAACATCTTTAGACCTATATTTAAGAAAAGCCTCTCACTCCACTCCTTTTCTTTTTCCTGGAAATTATTTAAGAAAGTTATTCTGATTAATTTAAAGTATAGTTGGATGTTTTCTTTTGATAAAGAAAAGCAGCAAATTACAAGTTTACGCACAATCCTATATTCTGGCCAACAGAACACGAAAACAACTATTTCAACTTTTATGAGTCCTGACCAAAAAGGCTACTGGCACCTCATTTTGGTGTATAACTTCTCTGTTCTTTTCCATGTATTAATATATTCAGTAGGGTTAATACATATATATATATATATGCATATATATCAAAAAGCACAATACACTTTAAAGATAACTGAAGACATTCTGATATAACTGCCTACAAAAAAACTATTTTGGCTAAACACAAATTACACTAAAAAACAATGATAAAACTGGTTATAAAATTTAACTTATCAAGCTCTAAAAAAAGCCAAGTAATTATGATAAACATCTCACTAAAATTAAACATTAAAATTTACCTAATTTCAATGTTAAAATGCATTTGGAAACTATGACATAGAAAATGGTTCCTTCCATTACAATATAATTTAAAAAGCATTTCCCACAGCTTATTCCTTTTAGTTCTGCTTTGTAAGCCAACTACCTACATGAAGAATCAGAGCTACAAAGGAACAATTATGCTAATAGTAATCTGTCAAATATTATAAATATTGTATCAATGCTATATCTACAATATATCATCACCACACTTCTGCATCATAAAAACTGACAGCTGATGCATTAGCAAAATTATCCTAAGCACAGGCTTCTGAAAGCTAACATATTACATCCACATAGCTACCTACAGCTCTGATTCAGATTGTCTAAATTCAGAAATCATATCCTGCTAGAAATCAATATCTAACTTTCCTCAAGATGGGTTTCCCTACTTCCCAGAATCTTCAAACAGATGAATAATAAATTTTTGCATGTATTCACCCATCAAGACTTGTCATCCTTAAAGAAAACATTGAAAGAAACCAAAACTAAAGTGACACAGCAAAACCCTGGGGTTGTCTTGCAAAATACTACTGTGTGGATAGGTGTGCTGTAATTGCCTAGCTATAATAAGGAAGATTATCAGCATATTAAAATAAAAACCCTTTCCGAATTGGAATCTGCCAAGATTTCTGCATGTACTATGGTACTGCAGCACTTTTACAATTAGACTTTTAAGTGCAAGGGAGGGGAAAAGAAGGCATGTATTTTGTATTTCTTCTGTGATGAGAAAAGTTACCATGAAGTGAAAACTAAGTGTATTTCAGTAATTTAATACTTAAGCTACAACCAGATACAATTTTGTGGGTTGGTTGTTGGTTGTTTTTTTCTAAATAATTTTTATGCTGACAGATTTTGCAGCTCAATACATGACATTCATAAAGAAATAAACATACAGCTTGGCAGAAGATATACATAGAGATACACACACTGACTGGAAATGCATCTGTTTCTCCATTTGGTCTCCCACACACACACACAATCCCCCGAAAATAACATTTGAAAGATGATAATCTATTAACATTGTCGTATGAGCTGGGTGTTGAAATAAGGTAACTTACAAGCTTCTATTTGGAGAGTACTTCCCATTCAGTGTTGCAAGCTAATTAAAAAAGCTCAAATTCCTGATACATTCAATCTTATGTGATCTAGTAGACAAGCATGTCTGAATAAAAATCTTGGAAGCTACACACAATTACAGTAATTAAGAAATCAGTAAACAATTTCTACCTAAAATTAGGTTTCTATTTAAAATCTTAACTTCAATTCTATAAATGTTATATGCTACTTTGCATATACTGTAAATTATTGAATGCTGTATTTCAAGAAAAAAGTGTTTTCCCAAGGTACGAGGAAATGTTTCATGCCTAAAGAAAAACAGTTCTTAAAATATATAAGAATTACTCACCAGTCTCCAGAGAAATTCATTCTTTACCAAAAACTTGACACACAAACAACAAAAAACACCTAAGGCTGTGAGGTACAACCCTTTTCTCTTGGAGGCTGCTCCCCAATGAGTACTGCACAACACTGACCCAGAGAAAAAGCAACTTAGCTGTCAGGATTGCTAGCCTCTGAGAAAGCTGATACCGGAGTGATGTCACATACTTCTGAAATGTTACTGCAGCTCCAAATTATCGTCTCTCTTCTACCAATCAAATCCCTACCTCTAGATGATGGAAGACAAAACATTTAACAACAGGATTCAGTTTCAACAGGAGCTAACAGTGAAGACTTCTAAGAGCATATCACGCAATTAGACAAAACATTACAGTCAAAGTGAAAAAGAACAGATGCTGCCTTAAATTTAGCTTCAACCTGCACAGTTTTTATTTGTTGCAGCAATATTCATAAAACACTTCCTGAGTTATAGGGGAACAGCGAAGACTAGCACAGACCACCACAACATGGGGCATCTCTATACAAGGCTCCGCCCAGCCAGCTGAGAAGTTCTCTACACTGTATGGTGGCCTTCAGAGGGCTCCTTCTGCCCCAACATTTGCCCCACTATCCTTTCTCTCATCCTGCATGCCTTGTCCCAGTTGCAGGGAGTAATTGGAAGCACTATGGACTCTAAGATCTCAGAAAGCAGTTGCCTAATTCCATTGAGAAACAAAAGGTTAGGAAACTGGATGAAAAGAAAAAAATAATAATCAGGAAAAATGTAATCCTTGTGTGCTAAGATCAGGAACTTTGATTGTGAAATGGATGCATCCAAACTCCTAATGCAAGATGTGAAGCTAGATACCCTGTGAAGAATACTACAAAAAGGAAAGGTGTGATCACAACGGAAGTACTGAAGGAAATTACTATAGAGGAAAGAAAAACCATGAACTAATGTTGTACTTTAAAAGCATAAAGCAAAAAGGAGATGAATAGCATGAATAAATTATGCTGTATGTAAAATTAACTTTTGCAAAAGTGAAAACTAGATTTGCAGTGGCAGGGAGGGCTGGGGTCTTCTACAAATCCAAAAATTTAGACTAGAGTACAGACAGATCTTTCATATTAAAACCATAAAACTAAATATTATCTTCATTAAGATTTTCAAATTAATATCACACATTTTTAAATATTACAGCCCACAGATCTTCAACAGTCCTGAACAACCGATATGGTAATTTAGAGCTGGTTAGTAATCAACAGGAGCTCTGTGTGGGAAACTACTGCCTGCAGTCAACTAGACTGAGGGCAGTGCAAGCCTTTCAGTACAGAAGAGGCCTGAAATTTTTTGACATTATAACTGGTGTAATTATCTGTGACCTATAAAGAGAAGAATCTTAAGAGCAAAAGGTTCCAAATTCATAAGATAAGTCACTACTTTTTCAAAATGATCCACCATGACTAAGATGAGAAATTCTAAAGAAAGGATAAAGGAACAAACTAAGAAGAACACACAAGCCTTTGAAGTAAAGAAATGGTAACTTAAGTTAGACACTAAAAACATTCTTCTGATAGAAAGCATGAAGACTGGAAAAAAAACCCACAAAACTGGGATGCAGTTAGGTGTTAAAGTGGGAGTTAGCCAAGATGGGGACCAAAACCTAAGAAATATTATTCCTCAGTTTTCAATGTGAACACTATCAACCATGGGTGCTGGAAGGCAGAATGAACGAACATACATAAATGCATCAGAACAGCCTGCAATTGGGGCAGGGAAGAAACTTAAGTCAACTTAAGTTAAAACTTAAAGTTAAAAAGAAGCAGCCAAGTGCAAAACCAAGAACCAACTGATGCACCGACTACTGCCAGAATTCAATCCTGCTCAGAGGACTGACTTAAAACTAGTGTTTTCATTAATAACTAAAAAGAAAGGCAGTATTTAATAAAGTCTGGTGGTGACAAAGCCAAGGGGCATAATCAGACATACAAGCTGTATTTGATAAAATATGAGAAATAGATGAGTTTCACATAGTAAAAATGGATAATCAAGAGGAAAGAGCAACAATGACAGAACAAAATTCAGGACTAAAAATGTAAGGTGATACTTCTAACTAACAAAATATCTGTTAAAAAACTGATACAAATGTGAATGGCATCTGTATGCATGTAGGTGGTTCTAACCTGAGTTCTTTCTCTGCACTGAGGCTACTTCTGTGGTAAAACATGAAGTCTGCACTTCCCACTGACATTTTTTTGTCCCTTTTCTGATGGATCCATAACCTGAGAAAGGTTGAAAGACAGAAGAATCAGAATATGATTAAGTAATGTACCTATGACAGTACTTCAAACTAGAACAAAAAAAAATGTTTACCAATATGACAATTCATTCTAAGAAAGAAGATTACAGGAATAAGTCTCACCTAGCCAAGGACTACAAAGCAGGGTAAGACTACTCTACATAAAGATGATTCCATGCTGTATAGATAAAACACTAGGGAAGGTAAATAATGCTTGAGGCTTGAACAAACAGAAACAAATTGTCCGAGATATGTAAATTGGAAATAAAGAGTTTTAAGATGAGGCTGGTCTTGTTAACATGTGAAATCATATAACTTTTCTGTGTAAGAGGCTGGCTTCAAAATCCACAAGTGCACTTAAGGGAAGTGATCTGTTTGGAAACAATTTCACCTGTCACACTTAGAACAACAATAGTCTAGAAGACAAAAGCTGAGCAGAGATGTTTCCAGAAATGTACGGAGTAAGAGACTTAAAGCAAAAAATTTACAATCCAGCAATCCACTGGAAAACTGAAGAGTTTTACCTTTAGTCACGTGTTAAGTGGTCAGTACTAGAGACACTGTTTCTCACTTGCACATTTCATGTGCCAAATTGAACCACTGCTTGAAATTAAGCGGGCAGTCTTTTCCTCCTTTTTTGTTAGTATACAATAAACTTTATAGAATTAATTAATCTGTTAGTTCCATGGCATTAATGGAGCTTTGTAAGAGCTATTTCCAGAAGAATCTAAATTTCATTAATAGCCCCCCGTCCTGATTCCAGAGTGATTTGGTAAAACATAAGCACATGATGTTTGAAGACAAAAACAAGCAGGACCAAGGCAGCTGAAAGAGAGAAACTATCAGGTTTGAGACACGGTAGCTTAACATGGGGCAAGGGCTAATTTTGATTGAAAGAAAAACTTTCTGCTATTTTCCAGTTTTCTCTTTCAGTAGAAAACAGTTACTAGATAGCAAAAAGCTAACTCCCAACCTCTAACAGCCAGTAAATTGAGATAGCACCCAGTGCTGAAGCACTATCATTTTAAACAAACAGTTTAATATAATAAAAATGTATGATAGCTGAGATTAATGCTGAAAATCTAAATAATAATAGTACAACTGGTCACAGTTTGTCACTGTTGACCATACTATTCTACAGAGTTATGGACTGTTCTGGTAAACCTAATTTACTATTTTCAAGTAAGAAGAAAAATTATTTTGTTTTTCATTAAGCCAATCTAAAGACAAAACAACCTAACTTGGTCAAAGGAGCAGGGGAAAATCAAATTGCTCTGGGCGCATACTTACAGATGACAATATGACAAGCTTTCCTATATTTTCCCCAGAATTTAGGGGTTTATGTTCACGTTACTACCAAGGTCTTTGGACATCTGGTTTAGGAAATGTGCTTTGGATGAGAGCAACAGGCTGTCTTACAGACAGTCTCAGGATAAGTGCTATGCTACCTAAAAACCTTCAAGTCAAAAAGATTTTCCATATAAATGAGACTCATACAAAAATGTAAGTCAGACAGTACCCCTACTTGTCATCAAGTTCAACTCCATGCTCAGAGATAAATTCAATACTAGGTCAGTTAGCAAAGGCCCTTGTCCGGTTGAGCTTCAAAAATTTCCAAGAACAATGACTCCATACCATAGCCCTGCTGTGCTCAACAGCTCTGTGGTTTGTTTTATAACTCTTAGTATTCATTTCTATTTTAACCTGTTAGAATGTACTTTATTGCAATGTATTACTATTGCCTCTTGCCCCTCCTTTGTGCACTTCTGAGGAGAGTCTGTCCTCTATAAAGCCCATGTATGCAAGGAAAGACTGCAATTATGTCCCTGCTTTTGCCTTTTCTTCAGGATAAGCACACCAATCCCCTTCAGCGTCTTCTTGTACATCATGTGTCCTGGTTCCATAACCATGCTAGTGCTGGACTCCCTCATGTTTCTCTCATACTGATGTGACCAAACTGGACACATTATTCTGGAGACAGTCTCAAAAGTGATGGACTGAGGGGAACAATCACCACTCTCCACAAGGCAGCTCAATATGTGGTTAGCCTTCATCATCATTACGGCAGAACATGAACATTCAGTTTCTGCCCATCAGGAACCACAGGTCATTTGCTGGGATGCTGCTCCTCCACCTGCACATTTACTTTTGTCACGCTTCAGCATGTTCCAGTCTGCTCACGCCTCCAGTTTGTTGAGATCCCTGCAAATGTCCACCCTGCCCTCCAGCATACCAATCCCTCCTCCCAAGGGTGGTGTTGGAAACAGGAACTTGTTCATGGTGCATTCTGCCTTTCTGCCCAACTTGATGATGAGTGTTAAAATAGTTTCAGCCCCAGTGGCAACTCCAAGAAAGACTTCTTGTAAACAGTCACTCGTTTAAAACTTCAAACTCTTGATTGCTATTCCTTATGGCAAATGGTGCAACCAGTTTTTCACCCACCTTGTAGTCCACTCATTCAATCCATACCCCCTTGTTTGGATACAAGGATGCTAAATGAAACTACATCAAAAGCCTTGCTAAAGGTAAGTGGCTTCCACTGTTTCTTCCTCCACTTGAAGAGGCAGTTGTCATAGCAGCTAGTCAGGCTAGTCAAGCAAGACTTCCCTTGATACACCCATGCTGGCTGTGTCAAATTATCTTCCAGTCCTTTACAAGCCTAGAAATAGTTTCTATGAGAATTTGCTCCATAGTATTCCCAGAGAAAGACACAAAGCTGGCCAGTGTTTGGTTCCCTGAATTTTATTTATTGGTTTGTTTTGTTTTTTTTTTTACACAGTAATGATTGCCTTTTTCCAGTCAGAGTTATCCATGCTCATAAAAAACAGTCTCACAGTGACATATGCCAGCTCACTCAGCGCCCTCAGATGGCTACATTCCTGGATAAAGAAAACACAGCTGTTTCAGACACCAGTCAGAAAATACCTTACAACTAAATGTCCTATTAAAAAAAAAAGTGAGGCAGCTTCTATCTGTGAAAACAAGAAAGTAGTGGTGGAACAACAAATGACCCTATAGGAAGGACATCACCGGTTCTCCCTGCAACCGTATCTAGGTTGCCTCTATGCTCCAGGACCTACTGGCTGTCTTCTGCTGTCTGTTCTATTCAGAAAACTGCTGTAAATCTATGACTGAAAGCACTGAGGTGTTGCTCTAGCATTTCTCAGAGATTACTCTGCTTATTTTAAGCTCTATACATCATGAACAAAAATATTAATGAACTTTGAAGTAGGAAAATTTGAAAGTTTCCTCTTGGCAGAAGTGACAGAACAACTTTTTACAAAGGGAAAGTACAACCTTGGCTTATTCTGCCCTACACATGAGAAAAGTTCAAGATACGTAACAGAACCTGCATGCAGCACAAACATTACAAGTCCAGCAACCTTAGAAGGGAAGGCGAGGCCTCAACAGCCTGTGGGATGCTTTTTCTCAATTACAGTGACATAAAACACTGAAAGAGAACTTAAATAACTTTGGGAATAAACAATCAGCATTTAGAGTTCTCGTCTTTCTAGAATAACATGTTTATAGTACCCTACACGTAGATTCTATGACTGTAAAATGAAAAGCAATGAAAATTAATTTGTTTTCTCCTTTCCAATACTTTTAGAGGAAGGGAACATTATTTTTAGGTTTACCTCTGTAAGACCAGGATTAAAGCAAATGTCTGGTAACATTAACAGCCATGCACATATTAACTTGAAAAAAATACATTTCTTAGCTACAGCATCTCCTATTAAAGCAAACTACACCTTACTCCAAGTGATTAATCATTTACATTGCACTCTAATACTGGGAGGGAGCTTGCCATTAGCCAGAGCTGCAACAAAAAGTTTCAGAGAAGAATTCTAGTACTCTACCTAAGCCAACACCAGTCACAATCTACTCCTCATACCAAAAATTATGTATTTTCTTCCCTTCCTTTTCTAAAATACACTTTATGATTTAATCCAGTCTAGATTCAGAATGTAACTCTTTGGAAAAAGGCAGCCATAAAACCTGATTATCTAGAAATTTTATTAACTTTAAACTGGATTTTCAAGCACATGCCACAGATGAAGGACTCGCAGTCTCCCACAGCTCAGCACCAAGACCTGAATCTTCTGAAACAGAAGACAAATGCTCTTATTCCATCCCCTGAAGCCTGTGAGCCTTCTGCTCCCCCCAGTGGCAAAAAAATAGATTAATCCAGGAGGCCATGAAAGGAGCATCACTTGCTCATATAGTGCTATTCTTGAAGGGTCTTCAATCAGAAACTTCCTAGTACATAAAGATCTTTTTGTTCTACAAAATATGAACAGTGGAAATCAACGTTCATCTTGAAACCATATTTACTTTAAGGAATGGATAAATAATATAAAGTAGTTGATAATAAAAACACACTTTAAATGGTTCTATAATCCTAAGGTTGACAGCCATCTTCTCAGGTTATGATGAAGAAAAAAGGCCACCTTAAAAATAAATACTCTTGATAGAAGAATTAGTAAGAGTCTTCTGTTTAAAAAAATAACTCATGGAAAGCTCCTGCCTTGCAGATATCACTTGCCTACTCTCTTATCAGCATTCTGATGAATACCTTCTCATAAACTTTTTTTTTTTTTTAAAAAGTGAGCATCCTAAGAACAGTTTTTTCTGAAAGGTGAACCAAATGAGTATTAAAAAAAATAATTCTGACATTTACTGTTAACTTTGAGGATATAATTTAGATAGAGTGAACACTTACGTAAGTAGCAGTCTTCTATACTGAAAGATTGACTGCAAAATTATATTATTTCAAATATTTTTGGCTTGTATTAGTGGGATCGAATATGCAATTTAGCCTCGTCTAACAACTAACTGACCTCTAGCTAAAATTTGTACAACACTTCTGAAAGGTAACTTTTAATCTAAAAGTCTTAGAAATCTGTAGTCAATGCAAAGAAGCCAACAGCCATGGAAAAGCATAATGGGTGTGAGGTGCAAAGTCTAGTAACTGTTTAAGAGAACTACAAAATTCAGATATTGTGTTATAGAGGAATGTAACAGCAGCACCCACTAACATTAATATAACATTTCAAAATTTCTGACAGGGATGTTGATATATTATTGAAAAGCTTAATGAAAAGTGTTATGTGTATTTTCTATTGTATTTATATTATGTTCTGTTATTTTTCTATTATGTATTATATAAAATATGCATTTTCTAACTAACTAAATGCTTGCATGTTAGCAGTTGTTAATAAGCAACACTGTAGATATTCTGCTTTGGCAACCCTTTGAAAAACTTATTTTCAATTTAGTAACAAAAACGTGGAACTGTTCCTTGGTCAAGATAGGGTAGTGTTCATCCAGGGAAGGCTCAGCAGCAAGCAAGTGGATGGCACAAACCCAGATAAATCATAGGTAATGACATTCTAAGACAACATCCAATGAGGTCGCTGAAGATTCCCCTGGAGACTATAATCTTACCAGATTAACACTAAGTGATGGCTAAATAGTCTAGATGGGTTCAAATACGGTATAGGTACAAGTTGAAGTTCAAAGGAGGAACAGAGAGGACAGAAGTTGTCAAGAAAATGACATAAGTAGGTGGATTAGATCAAGTTTGCAGATAATACCAATTTGCAGGGCAGGGGCTCCCATCCAGAGGGACCCAGAGAGGCTGAGGGAAGGGGCCACCAGAGCCCAGTGACATTCAGCAAGGCCAAAGGCAGACCCTGCCCTGGGCAGGATGAGCCCCGGCAGCCACACAGGCTGAGCCCTGCCTGCCTGGGGAGCAGCTCTGCCCAAAGGGGCCTGGTGGGCAGCGAGCTGGGCGCAGGAAGCAGTGCCCTGGCAGCAGAGACAGTAAGTGGCCTCCTAGGCCCTACCAATGGGGATACGGCCAGTAGCTCCTTGTGGGAAGCGAGGGATCATCCCCTCTGCTCAGAATGTGTTAGACTGTATCTGGAAAACACTGTCCAGTTTTGTTGCCCCCCAAAGAAGACACTGATAAACTGTCATGGGTTCAGCAGAGGGCCACCAAGACTGTCAGGGGCTGCAGCACCTGCCCTGTGAGGAGAGGCTGAGGGAGCTGGGCTGGTTTAGCCTGGAGAGGAGATAGCTTCGGGGGTCCCAACAGCAGCCCACCTGCACCTAAAAGGGGAGTATGAAAAAAACAAAGCCAATTCTTCACAGTGAAGCATGGCTAAAGGTTGAGAGACAAAGACATCAATGGAAACCAGAGAGGTTCAGACCAAACGTGAGGAAAAACTTCACACAGGACAGTGAGGTGGAGGGATAGGTTGCCCAGAGAGGCTGTGGAGTTTCTTATCCTTGGGGTCTCTCAGGATCATACTGCATAAAACACTCGGCAGCCTGGTCTAAGCTCAGAGCTGACCCTGCTCTGGGCAGGAGGTTGGACAGGTGAAGTCCTGCATCACTTTTGAACTGAACAATGCTGTGATTACTCACCAGCTACTTTCAGTAACCTTAAGCAATTATAAGGAAGAACCCCAGGGCTTTTTTATTTCATGCTGTCACTGAAGTGAGATACTGAGCATACATTTGCACATCCAAAACATTAACACAAGATTTCAAACACTGTATTTAAGAATCAATTATCAAATCTCACTGGTCCAAACAGAACCCATTGCAGGTAAGTACAACTTAACAAAATTAACTTAATTCTTAAATTTAGCAGATGTTTTCAGCAATCCAAAAATTCTCTAACATAGGTTTTGAAAGCCACCTATGTATTACACTTATTTTTAATATAATATACTTAAATGTGCAATGTTTACACAAACTCAAAGCTATCCAATAAGCAGAGTAGCCCCAAAGGCTGTTACAATAAATATGGCTTGAACTGCCTCTAAAGAACTTCCAGGTTGGAGGTTTTCCTCCAAGGATTCCTGTATGAACCTTCTGCTTTTAACATATTGAAATCATAACTTTCATTACTTTTACATACTTCGAGGTTCTTATGTGCTATTAAGTCAAAGCACTTGGACAGTCATATAGGTGGCCAGAACCAGCCTTCATGTCTATCCTTTATTCTCAGGAACAAAACAATGAACGGACCAATCCATCTAGGAGAGTATGTTCTGTCAGTGAAACAGATGCTATCCGCTTGGAGTAATAATGTCAAATGTTGATATTAGCATTATTACACACAGCACTGAAGCCAGTAAGGCAAGGTTTACACAAGGATCAGCATCTTTTGTTAAATCTACTGACAATGCTGGAAACGAGTTACAAGCTTGCGAAGCAAAAGCCATTGTTCAAGCTTCAAACAGAAGCAGCAGTGCTCACTGATTTAGGAAAGCTGAAAAACATCATGCTGAGTTGAAATTAGGTATGTTTATCAGACAGGCTGAAAAGAAAAGGAGTTAGAGCCCAGTAGAAGGGAGTGAGATTTGTTAGTAACTATTATTATTCCTTTTTTTCTCCCCCTGAAGGGGAAGGTGCTAAAATGGGCGGATTAGCTGAAGTGGACAAGAAAATATGTGGTATAAACCACTGAGTTAATGAGTTTTAAGATCTGACAGACTTCTGAATTTCATTCCCATGCTTGTATTTAAAATGCATTTCGCAGACTGTCCTTGAGGATTATGACAATGGTGCAAAAAGCAGCTTTGTAAGATTTTTTCTCCCAATCTCTTTTAATGATTTTTGAAAGTGTTGATACCATTGCACAGCAGATTCACTGGTACTGTTCTCATGAATGCATTCCACTGAGGTACATCAAACAAAATACTTTTTAGGTCAGCCACTTCGATATTTTTTAAAAAATCAGGATATCAAGTATTCAGTACTCCAGACTGAGAAGAAACAGTTTTCCCAATAATTATAGGGAGAGTCACATTCCCAACTGTTCAGCTCTTTGCAGTGTTTTCTGATGATGCACATCTGTTTGTTACACAAGTGAATACTGCCTGTCAGAAAATATGAATTTAGTTTCTGACAGAAATGGAATTACTGGTATACATCTCCAGAGTCTAAGGATTTGTCACACTCTGAAAAAATACCTAGTTAAAAGTTATAAGCTTATTTATTCAAAGTATTTGGGTTCTGTTTCTCTAACACAGATGACATCTGAGAGTTATTTGTCAATAACTTCAAACCATAACATCTGTAAATTATAATTTCTGCCTCCAGATTAAGGATTGTGGTGCCAACAGAAGCAGCAAAGGCATCTAGTGTCTTCATAATTTACTTTCTAGATCACAAGCAGCAGAGTCTTACTAATCATTATCTCATGTTACTCTAATTCTTTAATTAACAGTCTATGTTCATTCTGTGTTGAGAAAGCCGTAGGGAACTGGAATTATATTCACCAGTCCCAATTCCTAGATTTAAAGCAGTAAGAATTGTATTGGTGTGTGCAAGAGGTCTCACAAGTTAAAAAAAGTATATACTATTTGCAGACAGACTGAAATGCTTTTCACTGAAAAACAGTCCAATCTTCTAAATTGTAAACTTTTCCTCAATACCACCAGGATATCAGAGCTATGCAGAGAATCAGCTGGAAACATTGTAAAACCATTAAGAATAGTTTTCTTCTAATATCCTTCAAGGAAATGGCTCTACCATTTTTATTTAATTTTTAAATAAAACTATGGAGGCAATGAGAAAAAAATTCAGTCTGAGAAGCTACAGTGCTTTCTGGACCAGAAAGTCTGCAAGTGTTAGAGAAACTACAACATGGTGGTTGATAATGTAAAATACTGGCTAGACCTACCAAAACACCTATGCACACACCCACATACACTCACACTGCAATGACTCCAACATTTCTTAGCTTCTGTTCCCTTGGCTGGTGTGTATACTACTCTATTGTATAGTTCTCAAACTTTGCTCCAGCATTTCATAGGAGCAGTAGAGGTTTCCAGAATTTTAAACTGAAAATGGAGGAGGAGACAGCAGTCAGAATCTCTCAACATCACTTCAACATAGTTATCAGAAGACGACACATTACCGCTCTAATACGTGTCACTATAATAAAAAAATGAAGAAATGAAACTACTTTTGTTGAAGTCCCTCAATTATTAATATCTTTAATAGCTCTATTTAAACAAAATCTAAACTACTATTACTTGATTTTTACACAGACATGTTAATGAAAAAAACCCTGCATCCAACGGATCAAATTACCCATCTGAATATATCCCACAAACAAGAATCAATACAGGACACAATGAGGAGAAGAACAGCTTAGTGCTCAGGGTCTAAAACTGATGAAGTAAGGAGTGTAAACTTATCATATTATGAGGCAGTGCCATGTTAAGATATCAGAATGGGCTGTGAGTGACCTGGAATTTCTGAATGGGATAACTCAAAGCTGGCAGCTATAATCTCTGGGGCTAATTGGCTTTTCTTCCTATGGGGCTAAGTGCAGTCACTCAGGAATCAAAACATCAAGCTAATTCCATCAGGGATATGCTCTTTGGCTTCACTTCTACTTCATTAGGCTTTCCATGTGACCTTGGTTAAGAAAACCCATCTCCATTTCCAATTTGTACTATCATGATACAAAATAGTCCCCATCATTAAAGCAACTAAATAAAATTAAAACTGTAAGATCATAATGCTGTAAATGGAAGGCTGTGGGGAGTGGTCTCAACCTAGTATGATCATTGAAGCAGCGAGAAATTAAATTCAGCCTAAACCTATCAAGTACCAGTTTTAAAAATCAAACTATGTCTAAAAAACAGTTAAGAAAGGTCTCGACTGCTTAGCACCAGGAATGCTTCAGAGGACTCAAGGAAGCCATTCAGTAGCTGGTTTTCCTTTTCCTCTTGACCAGTTCCCATCTGTAACTAGCTACATCTTACAGATATTTCCATATGATACATTCTAGGATATAACTTAAAGGATCCAGTGAAATTCTATCACTCTCATTGTTATTTGATTCACACCACCTACTTTTTCCCTCATCCTCTGTGCAAACTCTGCCTCCCACTGGCATTGCTGTGATCCACTGAGCAGCCAGACTTGACCAGACAGGTAGCTGAAGCTGCCTCTGCAGGAAACACATCATGGCTAGAACCACGCTGAACTTCCAGATACTTTCAAAGGCAGCACTAAAATACTTATTTTGACAGACTCAATTTAAGGGTTACTAAAGATACCTGTTGTTTTTTTGCTCATAGAGAAAACAAATGTACTGGGCAGGGTGGGATGAAACAGAAAATGGCTTTAAGTCATGCCTTTTTGCTCTCTGCAAGGATATGACAACCCTGATGTCTCAGGCTATTTCCTCCAGGAGGAAAAAAATCTTCCACACTGTTTTTCAGAACAGTGAAAAACAAAAAAGCCAATTTTAGATTTCCCAGGTAAGACACAACCTCTAACATCAGACAAATTTGTATTTAGTAAAATTGCTTAAAATTGTGGTGTTGTTTAATCACAATCTGAAAAACCTTCTTGCATTTCTTGATTCTCAGAACATCTTTCTCTCAAAAACTTCCATTTTATGCTGAACACATCTTGTCAGAAAGAATTGGCATGATGTAAAATAGTGCAATACGGCCACTTGCTTTCTTGTTTTTAATTTATCATGGGTCACACTTAATATGGTCTAAAAAAAGAACTCTGTAAAACAACTATCTAGAAAATATTCTACTATCAAAACCTTCAAGATACAATCATAGAATCTTTTAGTTTGGAAAATACCTTTAAGATCATTAAGTCCAACCATTAACATAACTCTACCAAGTCCACTGCTAAGCCGTGTCCCTAAGCACCACATCTACATGACTTTTAAACACATCCAGGGATGGTGAATTCACCGCCTCCTTGGGCAGCCTGTTCCCGTGGTTGACAACCCTTTCTGTGAATAAATTTTTCCTAATATCCAGCCTAAACCCTCCCTGGTACAACTTGAGGACATTTCCTCTCGTTCTGTTACTTGTTAATTGTGAGAAGAGGCCAGCACTTGCACCTCTACAACCTCCTTTCAGGTAGTTATAGAGAGCAATTATGTCTTGTCTCAGCCTCCTTTTCTCCAGACTAAATAGCCCCAGCTCCCTCAGCTGCTCCTCTTAAGACTTATCCTCAAAACCCTTCACCAGCTTCATTGTCCTTCTCTGGACATGTTCCAGCACCTCGATGTCCTTCTTATACTGTGGCACCTGAAACTGCACACAATACTCAAGGTGCAGCCTCAGTACCAAGTAGAGGGGGACAATTACCTCTCTATACCTGCTGGCTACACTACTACTGATACAAGCCAGGATGCTATTGGTCTTCTTGGCCCCTTAGGGACACAGCTGGCTCATACTCAGCCAGCTGTCAATCAACACCCCCAGGTCCTTTTCTGCCGAGCAGCTTTCCTGCCACTATTCCCCAAGCCTGTAGCACTGCATAGGGTTGCTGTGGCCCTAGTGGAGGACTCGACACTTGGCCTTATTGAAGCCCATATGATTTGCCTCAGCCCATCGATCCAGCCTGTTCAGGTCCCACTGTAGAGCGTTCCTACCCTCAAGCAGATCAACATTTCCACCTAACTTGGTGTCGTCTGCAAACTTACAGAGGGTGCTCTCAATCTCCTTGTCAAGGTTGTTGATAAAGATATTAAACAGGAGTGGTCCCAGCACTGATTCCCTGGGAACACCACTTGACAGGCCACCAATTGGATTTAACTCCACTCACCCACCACTCTCTGGACCTGGCCATCCAGCCAGTGTATGCTCCAGCAGAGCATACACCTGTCCAGGTCTAGGGCAGCCAGTTTTTCCATAAGAATGCTGTGGGAAACAGTATCAGAGGCTTTACTGAAGTCCAGGTAGACAACATCCACAGCCTTTCCCTCATCCGCCAATCTAGCCACCTTGTCATAGAAGAAGATGAGGTTCATTAAGCAGGACCTGCCCTTGGTGAACCCATGCTGGCTGGGCCGGATCACCTGGTTGTCCTGTAAATGCTGTGCTATGGCACTCAAGATTATCTCCTCCAGATATTCCATTAAGGGTGCTACTAAGTTTTGCCAGCAAACACCATGTTTTTGCCGACTAAAAAGTCTGTATTTAATTGCCCATTTGTTAATTTTCCTTTAAACGAAAAATTATCTACCAACATGGTTATGTTACAATGCCTATGTAATTCCCTAGAAAAAACCTGCACACATTCTTACATATAAAGACAAAAGATGCAAAGGGAGCATCTGAAATATAAATACAAACACATAGCCCCCTTCAAGTGGCCTGAAGTATATAAAAGTTACATTTGCATTTTTTTTTCTCAATGGTCATGCTTTGGAAATGCACAAATTTTTGATTGGCTTAGAAACAAGTCACTGTATGGCACATATTTCCACTAAATTCAGAATAGCCTTAAGAACGCGCAATGCAATTCTAGTTTTCTTTAAGCCACTGTGATGTTTAAATATTAAATACTCTCTTCTCTACCACCCTACTGAAGTGTGCGTAAGACTGAATATCCTAAAAATATTTCAAATGTTTATGATCTCTGAGGCAGAAAACAGTATTCTAGATTTTATTAAAAATATAGATGCACATATATACATAAGGAAAGTGATATTGTACACATGGAAAAAATTAAAACTTATGTACTATTTCAAGAAACATTGCTGTACTTTCTTCCCCTTTTCTCTTCCTAGTACGTTTTTGGGGTGTTGGAAATCCTGACCTACAAAAGGGAATGTTTTACTCTTGGTCATCTTTTAGAAAATATAAAGCTCCCAACACCCACTTCATACAAAATAATTTTCTAAATTTTTATCCATAGACATTCCCACTAAATACATGTTCGTTATTGAAGTGCAATGATTCAGTACATTCACAACTAAAATCTGCCAAAATTCACACCACTGTATCTAATACCCACTTAAAACTCAATGTACTGGAAAAGTAGACAATTGTCAGCTCATTCAGCCAGGACTTAGCCAAAACCTTACCATTTTCACTCTCTTTGTACAAACAAGCTAAATTTTTTGTATAAAAAAAACAATTTAAAGCATTTTGTTTCCACTTTATTAAACCTTTTTCTCAATATAAATTAGATACATATAGAAAGAACTAATACATTTACTAGTTTTCCTTAAAAATCTTTGACCCAATGCTGACATTACAGCCAATTATTTTAAATGAATACTGGTGTGCAGTTTCTTTTTCATTTGGAAAAGTAAATTTAGATCATGTTTGTGAAATACAGCTCCATTCCTTCCTCTATTAAAAAAAAGCAAAACTAAAAAATGGTATTATTCTCTTCAAAGTATCAGATCCTAGTATACTGTCTAAAATGGGTCAAGATTTCATTCAGAATGCTGACATGGTTTTTAGACACAATCTTCAGTCTAAAATTGTCACAGGCTGTCCATCTGGGACATGAACTTAGTATGTGCAATTGTCAGCAGTAGTAAAATCTTTCATTTAGAAGACAACGTGAATGGAAAAAGACTGAACACCTTCAGTGTCCAGAAGATTTTCATAATGCAAAAAATAGCTGGCAGGCAGCTTAAGCGATAGTTATAAATACATATGTATATAAGAAGTTCCCTTTCACCCCACATCCTTAACTTCCACATCCTTTGCTGACTTTTTTTTTCTTTAGTTCCATACAAACATTCGTATTTAAAAAATTCAAGGTGCACAATGCTTATTTAAACATTATTTCAGCAGTGGTGCTTCCTCAAAATTACTCAAGTCACACTTTCTTATGGGTATATGGCTCTCCCAGTGAAAAAGCGCCACCCAAGTCAGTAACTTTTTATTCATGTGGAAAACAGGGTAATTTTTTTTGTTCTCTTAAAAAAAGTAACTGAATAAGATGAATTACATGCCGTATATTGCCAGTCACAGGAATGGGCATCTCAAAGATCCTTCCAGAGACCTACAGTTTCTGAAAATCTGAAAGGTAGCGGAGTTGTAAGAACTTAAACCTTACACTCTAGTATTTTATTGTAAGTTACAATATATTGATCCACAATAAAAAAGTAATAAAATTAATGCAAAACAATATAAAATCCTACTAATGATTGGCAAGTGTAAAATAACTGAATCGTAATGTTCTTTGAAATGGAATAAAATTAACTATCTTTTTTCACTTCAGTTCTCAATTCAGAGCAATTTAAGTGCATTCTGAATCCACTTTTATACAGCAGCATTTACACACGTTCACCCTCCCTCTCTGCACATCTGTGTGTGTATATATACATATAGATAAAGGAACTAACAAAACTAACAGAGTAAAATCACAGCAGAACCAAAGTTAATATCTGGTTCTCTGAGATCTCAAATTCACCTATTAATGCTCAATCACCATTAAGAACATAAACACAATGCAAATTTTTCTGCATGCTACCCATGACCAAAAGTGGACTTACATGCTACATAAAACGGGTATAGAAAACAGTAGCACTGCAGAGTAGACAGTATCTTGCCTGTAAAACTTCAGTTAACCTTTGTAACTACAAAATAAGAATTTCTCTTTCTGCAAAACTAAGAGTCAGCACTTCAAAGGAAAGGATAAACAGTATTCTGAAAAGTAAAATAGACATGATCAAGACTATAAAAATAACTTCAGACACTTAACACTTGCAAATTTCTGCTTTCCTTGAAACTAACTGTTCCCTTACAAAAACTTTAAAATGCTCACAGTGGTAAAGGAACACTGCCAAAACAGCTAAATGCTACTTCCTGTGCTCGTTTGCCTTTTATAACTCTTTTCCTCTTATATTGCTTTTCCTATTGCCTGCTCTGCAGCCACTAATGCAAGTCTTTACCTTTCTCATCTCTTTGTTCCCTTCCTAAAAGGTCTTCAGTTTTCTAGGCTTGCAGTTCATCCAGAAACTGTCCTATGGCAAAATCTGTATGGCTTCATAGCATTTTCCAGATCTCTGAGACACACAGCTCATGGCACCTGAAGGCACCACCACTGTGAAATGACTTATTCTAGTTATAAGGACAAAAACTTAGTGTCAGAAATAATGTGCTTTGAAGATACCAGTAATGTATTTTGCACAACACAGGCTTGCAGTTACCCCTCACTGTCTCTCTGTCATCCTTTGTCAGTCAGACACTAGAATCCTGTTTTGGCAGCCAAAGTGTAGGTTTTCTGATGGGTTACAACCACCCTTTGCCACAGTAAAGCCTCAATTAAATGCATTATCCTCAGGCTTTAACAAAAATCTTAACTACTACACCTATTCAGATAATTTTCATTGAGAACCTGGTATCAGAGAGTCAAGCTTCCAGCACTCAAGGTTCACATATACAACTGTCCGTCCTGTCTCACTTCCAAATGGGACTGTCAAGGCAATGATGTTTATGGGTTTATTGATTTAACTCCGATCAATCAGGTCAACTGGAATCATATCAGGGGTTATGTTTAGCAAAATTCTCTTTTGTCAGGCTCAGTGAATTCACTGACAAGCAGTTTTTCCCACGGTAATTCAAATCTTTTATCCAGAAGACTACTTAAAGTATATAGACACAATCATAACAGGATGAGGAGTATCTGCTTGTGAAATGAATAACCCTCCAAAACCAAGAGTACATGTGAATGCATTATAATATAGACCTCCAATCTCAATCCAGTGATGAACTGTATTTTAGGAAGTAACTCTAGTATGTGACACCTGAAACCTTAAAACACACATGAAGTTCAATCATGAAATAAATTATCTTTATTCACTAGGACGTAAGTGCAACTAGGAACCAACTTTTTTTTTTGTTTTGGGGTGGGGGGTGGTGTCAGAGTTCATCAATTCACTCATTGCTTCTTACAACCTCAGTTTAGATTTTTACAAACATAGTCAACTGACTTTTTGGTAGAAGTTAAATGCATTACATAAAAGAATTTTTAAAAGTCATATTTTGTAGATGCTCTTGGAGGAAAGTAAGATTTTAAATCAAGTACAAGAAATAAGTTTTGATAATACTTTGAATCATAAATACTGGCTTTCTGCAGTTAATTAAATATTAAGATGTATCACACATTCATTTCAGCTACTATAAAGACTACAAATTTGTTCAGAAATTCCTATTATATCCTACCAAAGTGCAACACCTCAGTCATAACAAAGAACTAGGAGATGTCTTTTTCTATTTCTTAGCCAGTTAAAGAAGGGAATATGTGCATTATCTATCAGCAAAACCAACAGATGACAGCAGTTAACTTACCCTATTAGCAATTTGTGTTGAAACCAAGTATTGTAAATACCCTTCAGCACTGCTTTACAAAAATAAAATTCTCTTTTGCAAGACTACTCCCTGTAAAATATGAGATTCACAAAACAATCTAGGTTTTAAACCAAGTTACTAAGAACACGGAGAAAATGAAAAATTACTGAGAAGTGACAGTTGAAGAACTGTTGCTATATTTAGTTAGCCAATTTGAAGTCAGAAGGAAAAAAGATATACACTCATTTTTTGGACTTCTGAGTTAAACAGCCTGTTAAAAACAGCATTCCTGTTAAAAAAGCATTTCTTCCCCAGTAAAATAAATTAATATATAGGTACCAGAATTCTTTTACTGAAGTGAGAGACAGCAGACACATTAAAATAGATACCATTATTAGAGAATAGAGACAAGTATGAAGCTGAGTTTTATCTGACATAACTAAAGGCATTAGAAAGGAAAGAGATTAATATCGACTCACCAAAATCAGTGGCAATCGAAAAGCTAGGCTTGTTTCACATCTCGTTTCCAATTCCAAGGTAAATCATATGTGCACTGATAGAAAGATTATAAAAGGGCATGCTGTGCTCTTCTCTACTTCAGTTGAATGACAGCTCTACTAACAGGGAACCAACACACACTGCAAAATCTGAAAGAGTGGGTACTTGATATGAGCATGCTCTGTATCTAATTTAAAATGGTCTGATGCTTCATCTCAGCATGAGATGGCCTACTTCCAAACAATTTCAGAACTTTAAATCAGATCCAAAATCATTAATTGGAATATGCAAAACTCAGCCACAAAGCAGTATTGATTCTCCCCCCCCCCACCCCACCCCAATCTGCACTGAATCACAGATAATTCCGTGCACTACTTCCCTGTAAGGAATCCTGAGGCTTAAACACTATCATCATGTGCTTCAGTGTAATTACATGATGCCACTGTAATTGACTGAAACCCTTCTCAGGATAGCATATGATTTGAACACTAAGGAGCACAATACATAAATCAGACAAAGACAACAAATCTGTTTAATATTCTCCAAATCAATTTAAGAATTATCCTACCTGGTGATTTCTGGCTAGCTTTTTCTTTAATAGGGTGGGGGAGGCAAGAAGAAAGGCTAGAGAACTTTCTAACAGGTGATTTGTGATCCAAAGCAGTTCAGCTCCACTAAAAATATCGTTATACATAAAGAAACCATTTAGCTTCGTAAAGAAACAATTTAATTTGATACCAAAAGCCAGGTTACTCACATGCAAAAATCCTCTGTCAAAGAAAACAGATATTCAAACCCTTTCTCTTTAGAGATTAACATCTTGTAATTCCCCCACAGACAGACATAAACAATATAGAAGTCTTCTATGTTTTGGTTTTCTCTGAATCACAGGCCTCTTTCCATGTTTATTGCATATTCATTTTTTCAAATGAAAACACTACAATCTTTCTCCTCATGTGAGAAGAAAAAAAGCTATGCCCCAGGCACTTTTGGTTTCTTTAAAATGCTTTCCTGGTTATCATTCAGGCTGAAAGTAAAGTCAGGCAGGCTGCTTCATAAAAGCTGTATTTTAAAAAATGCTACATAAAAACCAACACAGCCCACCTCCTGGTCCCTACCACAGCTGGGCATAGAAATATTTTACTGAATGTGGAATAAACTCTACTACTTGGAAGGCATATATTAAATTCTCTGCTTCTAGCATGGTGGATAAAGGGTAATACAATGTTTGGTGGAGAAGTAAGACATCATTCTTAAGTTCCATTAATGTCTAAAATTAACTTAAAAATTAAGCTTTCATGTCTATGTAAAAATGCTTGGTTTTAGTATGAGAATCTGCAGCTTCAGCCATAGTTATCTGAAGTCTAAGACTTACACACTGCATTCCTATGCTTTCAAAATCCTCTTGGTATGAAAACAAAATATTTATTATGGTCATTATTTTAACATTCATCCCTGCCCTTTGCCTTTGAACTCACGCAAAATGATAGGAAGTACTTTTACTTCAGAAATTCCTTCCAGGCATAAACCCAGAAGTCAAGATATACAATAGAGCTGTGGCACAGTTAAATCTAATTTGCATGAACAAACTGAAATATCCCACTTCACATTCCAGAGATAATACCACAACACTATAAAAAGAAGTTTATTTATAATCATGTAACACTGACTGCATTCACTTGATTTTTAATCACATAATATCTTCGTAGTTAGTTTTCTTACCCTGATAAATACAAAAAACAACACTTGCTACAAGATCTGTTCAGGCTGCAAAATTCAGATTAATTCTCTGGTCTACCACTAGGTGATGAAAAGTCTGCTTTTTGTTAAGAATTTCAGTATTTCCTTCCCAGCTAATGAACTCTTTAAAGAAAAGGGAATTAGTATTAAACTATGTTTCACATTTTTACCTAAGCTTATCTTCTCTCATCACCTTTTATTCATTTGCTCTGTTTTTGCTCTCTGAACTTCTGCAGAGATTCAGACTGGTGAAATAAAACGTATTTTAAAATGTAAAATGTTGTTAACGTAAGAGTTGCCTCCTGAGTGAGAAATATTTTCATCCATGCATGTTTGATCAAGCTGCATTCTAAAAAAAAATAATTTGAAAAAAGCCATTGAAGAAAGAGTAATTGTTCAAATCTGTATGTACCTAGTGAGTACTCTGTAGTTTCCACATATAGAAGATGAAGGAGAAAAAGAAGTTGCAAATAAAATCCATTAAAATTGAAGTAAACAGTTATCTTGCTTCAAGTTTATTCACCTTTGCTTTCCAAAATCCCATCAAGCTGAACACATTGAGAAATTTCTCTAAGCTAGACAACAATTTACAAGTTCAAAATGTCTGCTTCATTTATTCTGGGTATATTCGCCAAAAAGACAATTTTTCATGGAAGAAAAACCTCCTCTGTGTTTCTTGGACATCTGCCCAACTTCTTAGAGGAACTTAAGGAAGTTTCAAGACAGTTTTTGTTTCTTCTTTTGAGGAATCTGTATTTTATTCTCTCAACGACCTATGAATTGTAGCTTATAATATAAGATGCAAGAGGGCTATGTGCTAAGTGCTAAGTGCAAAGAATTCTCTCACTGAACTTGAAAGGGCTCCTTTACAACAGTGACATAAATTTGAGTTTCAAGATCCGTACATGTGATAAGAGAGCTTTATAGTACCCGGGTTGAAATCTGCCAATTTGCAATCTAATAAACATCTCTTTGAAGAAAAAAAATTACTACATAAGTAGGAAAATATACCCTGTCATAAGAATTTCATAAAATAATTATTTTCCTGAACCCGATAAAGCTGGTATCAGATTAAAATCAAACCTCAGATGTGGAAGCTGAAACATTTTTCTAATGTTTCTGCATTAATATCCAAACCAAAGCCTTGTTATGCACAGCACACTAAAACTATTCCAGACTACTGTGTGTTGCTATGAAGACTGAATTCAATGAGCCCTAGGAAAGTATTGCAGGATTAAGATTCATTTCAGTAAACTCAGGACTGTTAGAAAATGTGACAGAAAATATTTAATGATTGAGGTGATTGTGGTGGTGTTTTGGTTTTGCTTTTCACACACTTATCAAGAAATCAGGTGGTCAATACTTAAAACGTCTTTGCTCCTTTCTAACAGCTTCTTAGCAACAATTCACACACAAACACCTTTGATCACCTGTTCTGACAGCAGAACAGCTCGTTGCTTAGGTTCATTTTAAGCCTCAGTATCACACTCACCACTATTTCAGAATGAAGTATGACTCACTTTGAATCTTATAACTTGCCTTTATATTAATTTTATTAAAAGCTTTTACTTATGCAACCTGATGTTTTAAACTAACATGGTAAATTCTTCAGTAAATTATATACAGCTGAAGTTCACAAAATTTTCTGGCATCCTAAAAAAATTCCACAATCATGTCTCCTACACACAAGCTTTTTCAGCTCTCAGCTTTGGCACGATCACGCAAGCAGCTTTTCCAGATTTGGTCAATTATAACTAATACCTCAAAATGTCTCTCTCAAATGATACAACAGGTATGTAAAGTATCTTCCTTTTCTATGTAGTTTAAAGCTACATTCTCCAGAAACGTGTAGCAACTTAAAATCTGTTTGCCATTATGTTTTCACATCTTAACTATCTGCTGCATTCAAATGGAAAGAACGTTTTTCAAACAAAACTAAGAAAAAGTTTCTATCCTGGTCTAGACAACCACAAGAGAAAAACTGCACATGCAAAGTTCAAAAGATGAATAATTTTTCTCCTATTTACATAATCTCATTTACATTCTTGTTTCTATTAATAGTTTTGCCTGTGCTATTTCCAGTGTGCCTACTGTGTAATATCTAAGCCTTCCTATACTAAGTGTATTTCTCAGTTTTGTTTTTTTATTTCCTTGTGATTATTCCTGCATCTCATTTGAAAATTTCGTCTCTCTTTACAGATTTCATTTCCATCCCATTTTATTTTTGCTTTCTTCAAATTTCTTTTTATTTTTTCCTGTTATTAATCCATCTTCCAATGCCTTCAATACTGAAGGAAAATTAAATAGATGTTGAATAATCATAGAATCATAAAGGTTGGAAAAGACCTTCAAGATCATCAAGTTCAACTGTCTGCCCTAAAACTCCTAGCCACTAAACCACCTGCGAAACCATGTCTATCCCTTTTTTGAATGCCTCCAAGGATGGTGCCTCCACCACCTCCCTGGGAATATTACTCATAAATAGTAACTTCAAAAAATCAGGAACAAAAATAGTTGAAAAAAAGGAACACACCCATCTTCTGAACTTTTATTAATGCACATACCATATGGCTAAAGGCATCAGGAACAGATTAATAACAAAATCAGACTAGGACAAAAACACCACAGAAAGATAGCTTTTATTATCTGCTGTTTTACTTCTGCCACTATGTTTTCACAGTTTGTCTGAGTAGTTAACTCCAGGCTTTCAGAGAAGCAACAAGGTTCTCGCTCCACCTGAGTTAAGCACCCTCAGTGCACCTGCAGCATACCTAGAAAGAACAAATAATTTTGAACTATTTTGTGAGGTTTGCACAACCAACCAAAAGGGCATTACCATTACTGGCTCACAGAACCTACTAAAAAGGATGTACTCCTCACCTCTTCATTTGAAGGCTTCATGATGCAGGATTTAATAATGACATGGCATGGCATGAAAGGGCAAATGAGGCATCAAAGAATCCACAAAATTTACTTCATCAGCTGAGGAAAGACCTGTATTCTACTCCTTATTAAGTTATTGCAAGCCCCTGCTAAGTCTGCTTCTATAGTTTTTCACACTTTATATGCTGTCAATTAGATTGAATAGCCAACAATGAGTTTGTACATTAACATTTATATTGTCATTGTCTTCCTAAATATAGGTATATTAAATGTGACAGATACAATAGTTTGTACTCGTGCTCTTGAGTACGTATAATGGAAAATTAAGGTTTATATCTGCTGTACATAGATTATAAAAGCAGACTGTGTGTTGGTCTTTAATATATGACCATAGGTGATTCATCTGGAAAATTGTATCAGACAATGCACCAGAACATATAAAACTGCCATTGCTGCCTAGATTGTTAGTGTTGTTTTCCAAGTTTTTTTATATATACATATATATATATATATATATATATATATATATATATATATATATATATATAACATTTGCATTACAAGGTGCCTGACACTAAGGTCAGGTCTGAACCAACCACCTTTTCAGAAGTACAAGCTACTTATATGCCTATCCTGATGACAAGCTCTAGCTACATGGAGACAACCTACTACCTGTCCTCAGAATAGATAGAATTCTCCTTCACCCATTTTTCTCTAAAAAAGTTGTTTTTTCATTTAGAACTAGTCATTAGGTTTAGAAACACCTTAAAGATGGTCAAGAAAACAACAGTCTGACAAAGGCTTACCAACAGTAGTTGTTAAGGCAAATTCTTGACTGCTTCTAAAATTAAACCCATCAGTGCCATTCCTTTTCATGTCTATTCCCAGAACTGGCATAAAAAAAAAAATCTTGTTAAGGGATTCCATGTATGAACATTTACTTCTGCTTAAAACTGACAATCTCAGGAATCATCTAAATACTTATTCATAATGTCCAATGCAATACATTTTTCTGCAAATTTCTTGTACTGCAAAAATTGTGTAAGACCATGGATTTTTTTTTTAGGGAAACTTTGTTACAGACCTGGTTGGTTGATAATACATCTTTCAATACTACTTAGCATCAACAAAAGCAGCATAAAATATTTTCTGCTTTTGGATGTATCACAGAACACAAGTGAAACAAGGCATCAAATACAAGTTTCTGTGCAAGAAACAGAAGCTCGGCAGCCCTTTTGTGCTCCAAGATGTCATTTTTAAATCCTTATTCAATAATTGTCACATAGCACAAATCCTTTTTACTAATCAATAAAGGCAGAGCTAAAACTGCTGAGATCCCATCTGGAAAAAATATCTGAATTCTCCTCTCAAACTAACTTACTAGCCTGTCAAAGCTCTTTGCAAGGTTCTTAAACTCTTTTGGAATCTCAGTTACACATGCGCCCTTTAAGCTGCTTCTTTATATTAACCGAAGGAATTCTAAAGTATTGATTGAATAGGGTGAAGCAGCCATATGGTGTTCTGTAACCACAGAGCTTATCTATTGTCTGAGGTATACAAATTGCCTTGGTTCCATAGAAATGGAAGGTCCCTGACTCTATGTCAAGTTTTACAGAGATTCTAGGGTCAGCTAGAGGACTAAATACTACGTAAAGCCTATGGTTTGTACCAGGCAAAGCAGTGATAACTGTTCTAAGTAACTTAATTAAAAGGTATGCAATCTGTTGCAGGAGTCACCACAGCTTTTGAAAATCAGAGATCTGTCACTCAGTAGTAAATAAGCAAACTAACAACAAAACAAAAACACACAAAAAAACCACCAAAACATCAAAAAAAACCCAAATAAACAAAAAAACCCACAAAAACCCCACCCAACAAAAAGGCCAAATGGGCCTTACAGCTCCCAGAGAACCTGGTATTCCTAAAAGCATCCGATAAGCTCACTCATAAAAGCTACTCAAAGAAACTAAGCTGCCAGAGGATAAGAGGAAAGGTTATGACATAGACAGTAATTGGTTCAAAAGAATAGAAGGATACAAATTCTTAAGACCTGTAAGGGTTTGAACTCACATACGCTCTATATCCTGGTTTCAAAAAGTGGATGAATATAGATGTAAAATGTTACCAGAGAGTATCTCATATCAAGGATGCTATTCGGGGTAACATCAACAAGGGCCCAACTGAAGAATTACAGTGGAACAATGTAAGACTAGGAATGTGAGCAGTAAAATAAAAGCGATATTTAATAGTGGTAATGTAACATGATGCAAATTGAAAAATATTTTACATATTCAATAGGGGACTCTGAGCTGACCATTACTACTATAGAACAAAACCTTAGTATTATAACACATACCTTTTCATAGACTGGTCATCTCAGAGAATTCACAGAAAGTTTTGCGTGTAGATTAATTCCTACACACATACCAAAGAAAAAAAACCACAGAAGTTCCAAAAAATGGTAAGAGGGATGACTAAAGGGTGTAGAACACTTTCCACATGTAAGGAATAAAAACAGATTGCTAGACCTCAGACTAGGGATGTGATAAAGATCCTTTTATCACTCAGACTTTTACGGTAAACAATGCACCACTGCACCTACACAAAAAGCAGGACATAAATGAAACTAGACAGTAGTGATTCAAAACTAAAAAGGTGATAGTCCTCTAGAGATGCAGTTGCAGCATGGAGCTCTGTTTAGCTTCCAAAACAAGTCGTTGAGATTTTGCATAGCTTCAGGAAGGAATATGGAAACCAATCACGTGCACTTAAATACAAAGATATTGCCTCTGCCTCTGGAAGTCACTGAACCACAGACTGCTGTTGGCTGGGAGTTCTTGTGTAGATTCTCAAAGAAAACTCAAAAAAACAACAAAAAAAACCAAAACAAAAATCCACATCTCTGGCTATCTCAGTGCCTGGCAACTGCTGCAAAAACCACAAATACATTCTGTAAGAAACCTTGAAGATAGGATGTATCAAACTACTAGAGATAATTTCTCTTATATTTGGCTGCTTTTCTCAGCTATTGTAAAGCCCTGCAGGAATAGTATTATAATATCAGTTTATTACAAATCTAGGGGTTGGCTTTTTTCATACTTACAAATTTCTTTAAACAGTTTTTCCTGTTCCCCTAGTTTCTCCAACATCCTTTGCAACAAGATATGGAATGATGCATCAACTTTTGTAATGGAGTTGACTTTCACTTCAAATTACACTAGCTTGCCAAATCTGAACATCTTCCTCCAGCAGGCCAGTCCTTACAGACTGTTCACTATTTCCCGGGAAATGGATATAAATGTAGCACCGATTGTGGACAGGAGAGGAGAGTAATTCTCAAGCCACAGATGTCGAAAGATTATTAAACCAGTGAATAGGATAATTAAACTCTGAATGATCCGCAGTTAATTTGCAGTTGAACTTTACTACACAACACAGGTGTGTGATTATAATTTTCAATCAGGCAGAGTCCTCATTAGGGGGTTCCCCTGCCTAAAACAGGGATAATATTTAATATACTTGGACAACAAATTCACAAGCTAGTGTGTAACTGTTTAATTTTATTCTCAACTGAATCACCAGATTCAGCACAGCGCCGGATTAGCCACTAGTATCACCAGCTTTCCTTCTGTACAAGCTGCCACCAACTCAGCAGACCTGTCCTCACCAAGAACTCCTACTGCCAGATACCAACCACTTAAACCTGCAGAAAGCAAATCTAATCAAAGTGACAGTTAAAATAAAACCAGCAAAGATGAAAACCATCATATTATGACTTTTCCTTTTGTTAAAGTAAATTTAACTGATCTAATGAGCTTTATATTCTGCAATATGAAAAAGCCTACATGCTTCAATAAAAACTAGAGGGAGCAACACTTTAAATGCATTTTTAATTGATGTTTGCTTTCAGGCCAACAGCCCAGGGATAAAGTTTCATTATTACTCCAATATTTCAAGTCCTTCAAAAAGTATACAATTTGTACTCAGGATACCATTCAAATATGATCGACAGAAAATAAGCTAAAAAACAAAATACAAGAAAATCAACAATTAAATTAGACTTACATGACTAATAAAAATCTCTTGAATTTTGAATCTTACAGGCAAATTTTACTTCAGACAGCAAACACCAAAAATATTTTGCATGTTTTTAATATTATCTGAAAATACTCATCTTTAAAATTATGACGTACTCACACTAACATGGGATTAATGTGTATTTAAGTATCTTTAAGAACAAGAAAGTAAACACTGGACATGTGACTTCCTGTAAGTGAAAGACTCATTCATCATCCAATCACTTTAAAAAAAAAAACACAGGAAATTTGGCTGGCAAAGTGTATGGTGTATTACATGCTCAAACCAAACTCCAAAAATCCCATTAGACCAAAGAGGAAAAAGAAAAATCAATGAGCAAGATAGTAATAAGTGTGGTTTCAATGCAAGCCAGAGGAAATTAATTTACAGCTTCACTCAAACGTCTCTTTCAAGCAGCCTCTGGCAGGCTTTTTTTTTTTTAAGGCTAAATTTTACTTAGAAATATATACATATCATAGAATCATAGAATGGTTAAGGTTGGAAGGGACCTTAAAGATCATCAGGTTCCAACCTCCCTGCTATGAGCAGGGACACCTCATGCTAGACAAGGCTGCACAAGGCTTCATCCAATCTGGCCTTAAACACCTCCAGGAAGGGGGCTTCCACAACCTCCCTGGGTAACCTATTTCAGCACCTTACTAGCCTCATGGTGAAGAATTTCTTCCAGATGTCTAACCTAAATCTATACTCTTTCAGTTTAAAACAGTTACCCCTTGTCCTATAAGTATCCTCTCTGGTGAAAAGCCCCTCCCCAGCTTTCCTGTAGGCCCCTTCAGTTACTGCAGGGCCACTATAATGTCTCTCTGGAGCCTTCCCTTCTCCAGCCTGAACAGGCCCAACTCTCTCAGCCTGTCCTCATAGGTGAGGTACTCCAGCCCTTTGATCATCTTCATGGCCCTTCTCTGGGCCCTCTCCAACAGCTCCATGCCCTTCCTGTGTTGGGGGCTCCAGAGCTGTACACAGTACTCCAGGTGCGGCCTCACCAGAGCAGAGGGGCAGAATCACCTCCCTAGCCCTGCTGGCCACACTTCTTTTGATGCAGCCCAGGATGTATTTGGCCCTCTGGGCTGCAAGCGCACACTGATGGCTCATGTTGAGCTTTTCATCTACTACCACTCCCAAGTCCTCTTCCTCGGGACTGCTGTCTAGCCATTCTCCCCCATGCCTGTATTTGTGCCTGGGTTTGCACTGACCCAGGTGCAGGACCCTGCACTTGGCCTCGCTGAACTTCATGAGGTTGGCATTGGCCCACCTCTCAAGCCTGTCAAGGTCGCTCTGGATGGCATCCCTTCTCTCTAGGGTGTCAACCCAACCACACAGCTTGGTATCATCAGCAAACATGCTGAGGATACACGCAATCCCACTGTCCATGTCTCCAGCAAAGATGTTGAACAGCACTGGTCCCACTACTGACCACTGAGGAACACCACTCGTCACTTGCCTCCACTTGGACACTGAACCATTGATCACAACTGTCTGGGTGCAGCCATCCAGCCAATTGTACATATATACACACACACTTCGATATACAGTCAAAAGGCAGTACTGAACCTGAAAATGACAAAATAAAAATTGTTCTGACATCTTACTTGAAAAACAGAAAAAATGTAAGAAAGGTTAAGTGCTTCATTCTCCACTGATTACATGAGAACATTATTACTTACTCTGCTGTTGGGGAGATGAGAAGAACAAGTAGAAATATTCTTTTGTTTAAAGCTTGCTGCTGATTTTGCACCTTTTAAGTGACTCAAGATTTCAAAGCAAACTGCTAATACAATTCCATAACTTCAAATAATAAATCAATTACAAACTGTTGTTGGTCTTAACCCAAAACAAAGAAAGAGGAAAAATATTTTAAAAGACTGAATAATTTGTAGTAACTAAATGTCTGAAAAACAGAATCTTGGCAAAGTATAGTGCAAGTCCAGGCCCACCAGCAGTGTGTAAACAGCATTAATGGGCAAAACCTGAATCAGTGTTTATTTCAACTAGTCTGTAAAAGCTTCTCTTCCCAATAGCATCTCTGCCTTCTACAATGTATTATACACAAAGAAGTTTATCATTGCAATGTGCAGTTTTACAGTAAGTGACTTTGTAGACAAAACTCCTAACATTCATTTTACATGCAGAACTCAACCATGCACAGAGCAAACCCTGCCAGATCATCCCTACATCGCGTCCAGCTACAAAATTCTCAGGAAACCATCTGCAGACAAACAGAAGTTTAACATTTTTATCACATGAATTCCTTAATCTAAAAAAACCTTTTTGGTCTGAAGTGCTTTAAAAACAATTTATGTAGAACTACCGATTTCTACTCAATATCGCAGGCTGCACTTCAAACAAATTATATTATGTTTGAAAACCTTTGAAACAATCTAATTTACTCTGTATATCCAAATGTAGTGTTATGAAACAACATTAATTATGGATTACTATTCTTTATTGGTAAATCCTTAGCTGCTATGACTGAAACATTCAGATATTACAGTATAACAAAAACGCATTACTGTGCTCTTAACTGCAGTGCAATGCCAGCCACACTGCAATAGGTTGGCAGTATTCTGCTCTCTTAGCAAAGGCTGTATTGCAGGTGTCTACTGGCAGTATCTTGTACCTGCAAGGACTAATGAAGCAGCAGTGCTAAATAAATTCCAAATATTCACTGGGGGTTATTAATCAAGTATTAATGGCCTCTTAATTTTTTCCACCTACAGGAGGGCAGCTTCTGAGGCACACACTTGCAGTATTCATCTCACTGGAAGTAATACCACAGCCCAACAAGAAGTTCTGGGATACACGTGATTGCACAGCCGTACCTTTGAATAATTAGCTCACTGTTAAAACAAACAAAACACAACCCACATTCAAAACCCCACAGACTCGAACACTTCCCACACAAAAAACAGGGTCTGATATTCAGTCACTTGTTTAGAACTGGAAGTTTGGTAGAGAAAGAAAAGAGTGCTTTTCAAACATTAAGTTTCAATTACTGTGCTAACACACTGCATCCTTATCTTGATGGGGAATCCCATCTCTCCTTCGCTCTCTGATGTGTGTTCAGACTTGTGTTGTGTTTTTAAAATCTAGATTAGCCTAGATAAGACACTCCCAGGATTTCTATCAGACTGAAACACCAAAACATCATGAGCAGAATTTAAAAAGTTAATTTTGCCATGAGTTTTAAAAAATCTGTTCTTAAATAAATGTATTTAAGACAAAAGCACATACTACCAATTCTTGAAAATAAGTCTGTGTTACAGTTAAATATTACCATATAACTATTTCTTACTAAAGACTTTCTGTTAACAAAACATAGCAGTTGCAGGGTTTGTTTGTGGGGGCTTGCTTGGTTTTGTTTTGGCTTTGGGTTGTTTTTTATTTTTTGTAAATAGATTGTTTTAAGGCTAATATTCAGAAAAATCCTTCACTCACCTGCCCCCAGATTTTAGAACTGTTATGTCCTTTAGGTCTTATTATAGGAGGCAAATATCAATTTCCCTAAGCAATAATGTAGTACTGCACTGCCAATCAATGTAAATAAGACTCATCCAGAGAGAGCATACAGAAAAAAAAAGCTACCAAAAACTTTAGTTAGAAATACAAATATCTGATTAACCTGCATGCAGATATTTTAGTGCCATTATTGTACCATCATTCAAAATCACTATCAGCATTTCACATTTCAAAAATGATACAAATCAAGCTGAATTTGTTTCTCTTAGATATGGGGTATTTTGATTCTTTAATGTTACTTTGAGCCACATTACTTTTTTCTTTTTCTTTTCAATCTCTTTGGACAATCTGTTTCAGACTTCTGTGCGCTTGAGAAGTGACTTGTGTAAGTTGACTGACAGGCATCTGAACTTCTGTTGAGTCTGAAGACAGAAGTTACTTCTGATGATTATCAAATTTGTTCCTTCTGGATATGAATTTTAAAACCTAGATATTTATTTTAAAAGACAAGATACAGTATTTCTGTATCTTTTAAGCCTTGATAAGAGATATTCAAAAGTAAAATGTCAGCATTTATCTTTGCATGCAACACGCATGTGCTACAAAGCTTTCAATTTTATTAGTACAAAAGCAGCATTAACCTTCAAATATTTTACCCAAGTTTTAAAGTTTAGGAGAGCTTAACATAAACTTAAGAAAGCTGAACTGACTACACTGATGTCCCCTCCTGGCAACTTTCTGCTTTCAAGCCATGCACATTTCATTTTCGCCTCTTTATGTATGAATGTAGGTTAGTGTCAGCTCCCAATAATGTACTTAAAATCACCTCCCAGTTCCTCTTTGTTCTTGAAAACTTCAAGAAATTATAACTCAGGTGCCAACTTCCTTCCCCAGAATTCTCACCAGTATCCCAGAACAATTCATATTTAAGTGATTAATATAAGCATAACCTAACGTGTTGGAAAAACTGACTGTTTACAAGTTTATTCATGATGGTAAATGTGATGAAATAATTGTAGGAAGTACATCTGAAAATAATTATGTATAAGCTACTCTTTTTCTTTGGCACTGCAGTACCTGGCATAGCTTTTGCAACCTCAAGTCACTTCACCTGGAAAATATTAGTCCTGTGCCAAGGAGTAAAGTATCTCCTCCATTAATATTTTAATGTGGAACATACATAACTTATTCACGGAAGTATCTGAAAGAAGTAACTTGATCTACAGCGTAAATTAATGTATAAATGCAACTTTAAAAAACAATCAAAAAACCCCCAAACCCAGCAAAAAATCCCCAAACAAAAAATAAATCCCATCCAAACATTTAGCTTGTACTGAAAAGACAAGGCTTATAAAATATTCTGTTTATTAAGATGAGTCTTTCATGTTCTTCCTAGCTTGCAAAGCAAGTGCAGGAAGGTTGCCACAGAGATAGCTCTTACCCTAACCACACGCATCTTAAGTAGCAGAATGGACACAAGGTAAATTTATTCAGAAAAAAAACATTTTCACATTTGTTTGTCCGTAACTTCACCTCGAGTTTCAAAGACACTGAAAGAGGACCTACATAAATGTTCATACAAAAAGCAGAATTTCCCTTTAGAGTATGGAAAAAGAGCCTGAGTTTCCTGGGGAAAAGAAATACTTCTTTCTTCTGGATTATCTACTCGATTTGGAACAGGGGTGGAAGAAGGAGAGAGGGGGAAACAATGGATTAAACAGAGTCACAAATTTCCACTCCTAGAATTACTTTACATATTGAATCTTTATCTTTACAAAACTCATTCTCTTTCCTCTTCTGAATCAATTAATTTATTGATTCCCACCCTTAAAACACCAGCAACCTTTGCCTTCAACACACAGAGGCATTTTGTCAGTTACAATAGATTTACAGCCCAAAGAAAGTGCAACATGTTACAAATGTTCATCAGGAAAGCAACACGATTTAACATTCGTGCACAGGTATTCTGAAGTTCTTCCTTAAAGGCTAATGCCTTTACCAGTCGGTGAATTAGAAATTCTTCAGGAGATTTTAGGGAGAAGCTGCAAAGCTTAAACCCCCATTCTAGCTGCCTCCCCTACCCTGCCCCCTCATTTAGTATCACTTCCACTCCTGTTCACATGCTTTCTAGACCTAACCTTTCAGAGAAGTAAAATAATGACATTAAAAAATTTAAGACTGCAGTCTGCATTTCCCTGTACTAACAAACATACCTAAATCTATTAATGTAATTGCACACATGATACAAAATAAAATACCACGAAACCGTTAAGGATTAAGATCAACTTTCCAGATTAGAGAATTAAATACTGTCATCAGGAAAAGCAACACACACAAAAAGAGTCAGTCACTAAGCATTTAGTCATTCCTAATTTCTGGGTTTCTCAAATCTCAACATATGTGTCCACTACTATAAATAGTCAAACACTGCTGTAACAAATAAAAGCGGCTTTCTAGAAAGCTCAAATAATCAGTGGGATGTGTGTGTCAGGAAATAAAAGCACTTTTGGCAATAAGATGTTTAATTTAACTAATTAACAGTAGTGTCTAATCATACGTGTCACATTTACAAAACATCAGTACCTATTTCAGTTAATTCCTCAACACTGCTTTTGAAGAGGAATTAAAAGCTAGGAATGTTTTCCATATGTCATTTAAGAAGCTTATGTAAGAAACATTGCTGTAGCCACTGCCAATTTGAAACAAGATCCATCATTAGCCATAAATTATAAGATAGACTCCAAGTTTCTTATTCACAAAATCTGTTTTGCAACAGGAATGGGAATATGATTATTCAAATCCAAGTAACATATCACGACCTGTCCAGACTAACAGGGTTGCAATAAATTCTCCATTTACTATGTGCTTCCTGCTGGTCCTATCTTACGTTCTTAGGAAGTTCAATAATGACTTCGGACTGTTTTAGTCTGTGTCTAGAGCCATAATAAACTACCCAGACCTGTCAAGTGACGGGTGAAAAATGAAACCAACTACAAAAGATCCCACATCATTTTTATTCTTCCCTCTCCTGCATTCTGGTTCCTCTCTTCGGAAGTTTTCAGATGTGAAATAAGGGGATACACCCTATTAACACCACTTTGTTGAGAACAACTTCAAAGATATTAAGAAGGTATAACAAGCATCATATGCTTTGGTTGTCGCCAAGATTCAATCCAGAATTATTTATCCAGTCATAATATTATAGAACACAAAGAGACAACCTACTGGCAATAAGCAATTGTCAAACTAAATGATAGGTTATCAATAAAACAAGTTCACAACTTCTAAAAAATAGAAACCTGTCCTTGGCAGAGCTTGCTCTGAGTTCGAGAGAAAGCTGACAAAAATTTCCCACCTTCTTCCCCCTTGCTTCAACCTATTGCTCCTATATGAGCAGGTATGAACTGAACCTAACCACCCAGTTCCTCCAGCAAAGCACTGGGACAGAACTGCTGCCACCTACCAGAAAGACGACGATTTTTCATTTCATCTGACAGTAAGTAAAGCGGGGGGAGGTGGGAGAGGAGGCACAGAAGCTGCTGGGTAAACATGGCAGCCTAACTCTTATCCACTTGTAATCTTTACAACATAAAGGCTACTAAATAAAACCTGTAAGAAAATAAACCTTTCAAATAACAGAACTCACATCCAAGTACAGAAAGCAAAAACATCAAGCCATAATTCAGGCCAAGCAAAATTGCCTCCAGCACGTGGCACAAAAATCGAACAGAGACATTCTCCAAACAGACAAAAACCTCTCAGAATCAGAAGTAGTTATTTGATCTGAAGATGCAAAAGGAGGACTCAAGACAGACAAAACCACAGTAAAAGAGCTAGCCAGATTTTTCTTGTACAAACCAAGATCCCTTTAAAAGTGAGAAAGTGTTTCTTTATAGGCAAGAGAGTTTTGTAAACTGTCTCAAAGCAATGTCAGTAAGATTTATTTTATGGAGCTGATGTAAGTGAACAGCAATAAAACCACCAGCTCAAATCAGTATTTATTTAATAATTGTAAGGAAAAAAATTAGTAGCATAACGTAACAGGACACCTCTCATAAAAACTGACTTTTGTATTGGAAAATGAAGATGCCAAATGGTGATCCTATGTGCAATAAAATGCTCCATTTTTTTCAAGTTTAGCTTCTGCATTGGATGGATTGTCAGGTATTATAATGAAGATCAGAAATCACAAATATTTCTACATATACAGCATACTGTGAAGATTCTACATCACTTCTGTAGGAGAAAGCCTCACCTTGTACATTTACTGCTTCAGAATCATACTAATCAGAGCAATATGCTTATTTGAAAAAAATGCCATGTTTTCATAGTCCTTCATTCAGAGCTCTTAAAGAAGCCTAATTGCAATGAATCAAAACAATGCTCTGTACATATGGGTAGGAAGATGCAAAACACAATAACCCATTATACTCAAGATATTCATAAGCTATCTGAAAAATCACGTGAATAGCATAGCAGTAATTTGCAATTGATAAGAAATTTTCAGGGCAGGCAAAATTAGATTGAAGAGCATTGCCAAGAAAATCTGTAATAGCCTGTGCCTGAGACACAAGATAGCAATTGAAACTGAGCACACTAATTGCAAAGTGATTCTTACAGGAAAGAGAAGCACAGAAACAAAGACCAGGCTTGAATTAGCTGCCGCCTTTCAGAAATGGTCTGGAGATCTACCCGGTGGTTTCAAAAAGCATCAGCTCAGTGGAAGTTGAACAGACAAATATGTTGGAGGAATTGATCACAGTAAGCACCTAGCTCACCACTGAACTCTACAGGGCATGGAGATCCAGTCCTGTCCCCCAACTCCAAAGATGTTAACTTAGACCACTGGGTCTCCTTATCACAAAGTATTCTGGAGAGCAAAAAAAACCCCAAACAACACATGCATATGTAGAATGAAGTACTAACAAGTACCACAACATACTCTGGTGAAGGTTTTAGCTGCACCCACACTCTTAGTTATCTGTCATCACACACAGATCTCTCTGGTCTGTCAAGTAAAGCCATTTTGAAGCTATACTCTAGGAGGATAATTGATTAAAAAAAAATTTAAAAATCTCCATTTACGAGACAGTTAAGATTGAGCAATAAAGTAACACCACTTAGACCAAACATCCCTAAGGCAGTCTTAATGTTTTTTCCACCATAGGAACCATGGGTATCAATGCAATAATAAAACAGAACATTTAAGATTACAATAAAATCCTACTCCTGGAATGTGCATTTAGGGAACACACTTGCATTGTTTTGGAACTAGTATATAACTCTTTATGAGAGCAAACTGATGCTTGTGCAGCTTTTCTCCCCTCCACCTATTAAAAAATAATATGTTAAATCAATATTCATGTCATAGCATAGAACCTGCACTCCCAATTAACTAGTTTACTAACAAAAGAAAAAAGCTGTTGTTCCTAACAGGAATATTTCCACATCCTAACACAAAGTTTAATTACTAATGACACTTCAGATTTCAAACCAAACTTCCAGAAAAAGAAAAGCAGTGATGCATTCTACAGAATATGCTTTAAAACTGCATGGACTTATATTCCTACATTACATCACAGCAAGGTTAATATTGTAATTCAGGTGAACTGACTGTGCTTTCCGTCAAAAACTTTGCAACACCAATCACAGAAAACAAAATTTGGGTAAGAAAGAGCACTAAAAGACTCTCCACTTGATTCACAGGTAGGCTACTCAGCCATTGCTATACACATATTTATAAGAAACAGTGCATTAATTCCCAAAATACAAAAAACAACTTCCCTGCAGAAGGAGCATTTACATATAAAAACTGTATAACCAGATGAACAAAGGAAAATCAGAAATTCAGCTCCACAAAGAATGCCGAAAACACTTTGCTCTAATGTGCAAAGCAAAGCTGATTCCTAAATATGCCAGACAGTAAGCTACAGTATACTATTTCCAGTCTTTAACAACCACTGAATAGATACCATATAACACAGCTGCTTTGATACCCAGATATTATTACAAATGTATGCAGCCTACCAACTGTATGAGAGTTTTTACCTAGACCACCTCTTCCTTGTTCCAGAAACTAAGTGGTATTTTGAGCTGTACACTACACGATAAAGGAAAATAAAGGATTTAGTCAAGGACTAGTACCTTACCTTATATTTCAGCACAGAATAAAACCTCTGCTTCAAAGAGATTACGTTCAGATACAGAAAGACAAAAGACAAACCCAACAGGAAACATGCAAGAGAATGCACCTGATTAATTTACTTACGGAAAACAAACCAACCAACCAAGAAAAATCCCTCCTGAAAGTAATATGCATTTATAAAGTCTTTCAAAAGGCAGAGAGGAATCTAAAAAACCAAAGAAAAAACAGCTCAACAACAATTATTTACAAAGTTTAGCACATGTGTAAAGTGACATTAATTTGACAGTGGGAACAATGACTCTCATGGGCAGTGTATTCTTAAGCACTAAATCTAGGCTACAGCTAGATATTTTAAGGCTTTCATCACATGTTTAACAAAACAATGATTTGCAGGTACGTTAACACAATTAATGTATATAAATACAGATTGTCATTGTAGTCATTCCCAGCTCATAAAACTATCGGGGACATTCTTCTTCTTAGTCTGTTTTTCCCCAGCTGCAGCTTAAGACCTTTATTTCTTGTCTTAACTACCAGAAACATGGAAAATCAGTTACTCCCTTCCACTTCACTGTAGCTGTTAATGTATTTCTGGAGTTATGCTTCCTTTCAGCTTTCTCTCTCCTTACAGGTTGTGTTTCCCTAACAGACTCTCCAATTGGCTTGCGCTGGTTTTGGTATCTTAGAAAGTCTGTGCTCACTGGATGTGATCTCACATGTGCACCTGGATTATTACCTCATAATATTTAAGCGAACTACTAATATAATTGAATATAAACCACAGATGAATTTACAATAATTTCACTATTTTCTACAGTACATTTGAGGTGACTGGTGAAGAAAAAAAAAGTGCATATTCTGAAATCCATTACTGCCTTTAACAAGGGTCTAATTCACCCTGATCACATTACGCAGGCTCCCTCTTTAATAAACTGGATTGGGGACAACTGCTTGTCACAATCCAAGCTTCCCAGCACTTACAAAATCACTATCATCCTCAACAGGTACACTCCATTTTTTAAATATTAGAGTTTTTTCCATCACCCTCCCTCCCAGTTACAAATACAGTTAGAAAATATAAAAATTCTAAAGAATTTTACAAGCCAAGCAAGATTTAAACGGTTGTGACCCTCGCATTATACACAATTGATATACAAACACAGATACACTTGTGAACACAAGTTTCCAACAAATTATGGAAAGAGAAGCTGACTAGCCCTCCAGATTAGCTACATACCACAGGACCCACTATGTATTCCAACCAGACACCTTAAAGTGGAAACTTCCACCACACATTACTAAATGCAAAGGAATTCTGCTCTATTTTTAGACCATCTCTAACAAAAGGCTCTACAGCTGAGGATGCATCTATGCAGTGCTCTCACAATAAGACAAATCAATTGTACAGCAACCTCTACGATTCAGTTACAAGTTCTGTCCAGTATGATCGATTCCTGGCAAGGAGGAGTACTAACTGGATTGTATTCCAGCAAGGACATAGGAATTAGCAAATTATTAGTATAAAACTGCCGCACTGCTGACAAGGAAATCAAGACCCTTTTGAAAGTCAATTAATTACACATAGGCTTTAAAGAGATCTTGTAACAAGCAAAGCTCACTGTACAGTATACCATGGGATAATCTCCTGTTGGTCTTAGAATAATACCACCACTTTCTTTTAAATGAATCAAAGGTGTCACTAAAATATATACAACTTCTCAATAATCTTCCCTTTTGTGGAGAAATGCTTACTCTATCCTACAAGCCCCAAAAATCTGCTTCAGAGTTTCCTTCCAAAGCAACAATCATTCTATGAACATTGAGAACATTCTCTTGATCTGCGCCACTTTGGTAACTGCTCTGATTTTTCCTTCAAAGAGGGAAATGGAGGGGTTTTTGAGGTTCGTTCCTTGCTGTTTCCTGAGAATGAAGAAACCTGTGGTGGTAGGAGAACCACAAACAACATCATGATGCTAGTGGGCAGGGTGGGTTGGGAATGGCCCACAAACAAATGTGCTTTTAAAATTACAGGCAGAAGTATTGCTTCATAACTACAAGCATCACAAAACATCATCAGATTTAACATCTAACAATAGATATCTCTTTACTCATCCTATATATTTTAATCAAAATACGTTATTGTTAAGAAGTATTTTATTTAAATACTAAACAACTTCCCCCCCTGTAACTACTGATGATAATACTAGACTAAATAATGAGCACTAAATTAGTCAAGCCTTTTAAAGATTTAATTTTTAGGTACAACATGTTTTCCAAAGGAGCAACACTGCTACCAGTCCAACTTGACCCTTTTACCAGTACATCACTACTGGAAAAAAATAAATTGTGGAACAAAAAGGAAGAGAACAGCTTGCCAATGGAGAGAGCAGTAATCCAGGATCAATTTATACATTAAGTTACAAATTAACAGAAGGTTGCAATTTCCTTAAATGAATAATTATTTCCTCTTTATAACAGTATTTTGGAAGTTACCTATATAGAGACTTGCATTTTTATATGAGTGCTCCACAATTGCAGAAAATAGGACTGAAGTAGACATGGAAATATTACTGGCAGTACCAACCTTTGAAGCATTCAGAGACCTTTGCTGCTAAAAGCTCTTCAGAGAGGATTGGTTTTAATAGGACTTGAGCATCAGTTGACTACATAATGACTACAGTAACTGGGGTTGACCAGAGAGGTCAATCTCTAGGATGCTCCTAAAAATGAGAGAAGAGTGGCTTTAGCAAGGAAGATTTAAAAGTCTACCAAAAGGACAGCAGCATGGTCCTACTGAAATTAAAGCAACCCAATTCACCTCCAGTCTTTATTGCCCTCCTCCTGTCTGAGATGTGATGGAGAGCAAAAATAAAATAAAATTAACAGAAAAGGAGGAGAATGTGTTGAGTGCAAGACTGTATCAGTGGCAAGCCTGGCTTTGCTGTTAATTTCAAGTTGAGGGATAGTATCTTGTAACAAGAATGCACAGAGATCAAAGCAGGAAGTCATCAAGTATGAAGACATGTAAGAAATTATGCAACATTTATATAGGAATAAACTGAACATAATCTGGAGAAACCCCAACAAGCCATACAGGGGCAGAAGAAAATTCAGCCAATGCCAATCCTTCTTCTCAAAATCACTGTAGTTGATCCTCCAGCTCAAGGTTACAAAGCTAAACAGAAACTTTGGAAAAAAAAATCAAGCTCAATTAGTTCATTCTATAGTACACTATTAAAACACACTGGGGCTACTCTAGCCAAACTAACGAATTATTTTATTCTTCAGAGACCTCTTCCACACTTATAGATTCCCTTTTCCAGATTTTGCCTTCCAGTATTACATTAGATACGAGATATTCAGTATATACATATCTTGTAAGAGCCACCTCAACAAAATGTGTATTCATATTTCCCTTCTGTTTTTCTCCACTCTCTTATCTGATGACTTCTCACTTTACTTTTCACACATCTACAACTGCATTAACTTCTCCAAGTTAGGACATCCCTTTTTTTGTCAGACTTTCCTTTGAAACAATTTACCTCTTCTATTTTACTTTCTTTTACAGCAGATTCAGTCTTCTTAATACCACCCTAATATTAAAAATTAATACACCAGAAAATCTCTACGGTTTCTTGCAAGGAAAATTAAGATTAGAGAGAAATACTGCATTTTAAAGGTAGCTTCTTTCTTGGAGCATATAAAAAACTGCCTCTCATTTCACACAGATTAAGGCTATTACTCCTCATACGCTACTTCAGAGCTTGATTACTACTGACTTCATAAATAAATTCTAATTCCTTTCGTAAACGCCATTCCCCACTACTTTTCTGATATTAAGGAAGTTCTGGCATTTTTTGGGGGGGATGTCAAAAACAAAATAAAATCTGACACCCAACCTTAAGTCAATTACAAGGTCTTTCTTTGTATGGAACAAATCCCAGATGACAGCCTAAAGGCAATGGCAGCATCTTCAAGGCATCATTTTTATTTCAAAAGCCAGTTTGAACACATTTAGGCAATGTGGAAACAAGATTTTGTTTATACAAAGTTACACAAGAGGGCCACAGGGATCCAATGAGCAGATGCAAACAGAAGCCTGAAGCTGACGGCAGTTCTGATGGTGATGCAAAGAGATTCCTCATCTCCTGAACTGAAAGGTCCAGTGTATTTTTAAAGAGCAACATAATCACACACTGCACTTAACAATGCAAATCAGTTTAGTAAAGAATACTCTATCTAATGGGGATATAACACACACTGTTAAGAGACTGAGATCTACAGTTTCTAGACAGCCACTATAGTGACTTAAGGGAATTAACATCCTACTTGAGATTTCAGCTAGTGTAACTGCTTTAGTTTAACTTTTAAGCTGGTTTAACTGCTTTTGGTGTGTAAGCTAACCCTCTGAAATCCAGCCCAGAAATCTCCACACTACCATGTGTCAGCACAAGCATCCCTTTTGAAATAATTTTTGAGCCACCTGAAGTTACAAGATCAAATCCCTTAGTAATTCTTACTCAAAACACTATCGCATTTACAGTAACAACTTGAGTGTTGTTGATGTGGAGTTTCTAGCAGAATCTGCTGGCAGGCATACCATCTCAAGCTTAACACACTGCTCAGCTACATCCACCGGACTGTTCAGTTATGACACCTTAACTGACTAAAAAGCAACTTAAGTTGTGCTGAGTGCTGACAGACACAAAGACTAATCCGTAGGCGCATTTCAAAAATTCACCTGCTGTCTGAGGTGATGTGATTTATTCTTGGCTCTGAAATGAGGACAGAGCTCCTGAGCCGGTAAAGCAACAGACTGAGAACCAGAACATAAACATTCTGGTTCTCATCACCACTGACTGCAGCAACATGACAGGGTCAAAAAAGCATTCTTTAGAAGGCAGTTTTCACTACTGTTTTTCTGATTGTTTCCCAAATAATTTTCCAGCCAAATAACCCAACATAGAGGTATCAAATATGCAAACTTCTATAGTGATATTTTCAGAAATTCATCCAGGTAGTGGTATACAGCCTATAGCATTCCAGCCATGTGAGTGGTCTCCGGGAGTTTTTGAGAAAAAAAATCGGTTGAGACCTTGCTGAAACATATAGAGCTCTCTCTCACGAGTAAATAAACACCCATTGCTCTACTGTACTTGGAAGCAGGGATAAAGCTCCAACTTGATTTCAGCTTTGCCCAGTAGGTAACTTTAAACTGTTGCAGGACACTACTTTGAAGAGGTCATCTTTCAGTGTTAAGATCACTGTCCTGTTATGCCTTAGCCTGAAGCCTGAAATAACGGCATTCAAAATACCTGTATGCTATATTAAGTAATGATTGCTGTGTTTTCACTGACTAAGGAGAAAAGAACGATTGTTCCTTCCAAGACCAAAAAAACCAATACCTGAGACAACTTTTTTTTACTCTGAGAAATAGTAGTAATTTTGCTTATCTACTGAGGGTTCACTAATAATCAGAGCAAACATTAACCCTAACTGAACACAGGGCTAAGACCTTTAACCTACAAGCTGCAATATTTTTTTTCTGCAACAATACCTTGAATTTCAGTAGCTCCATGGTAGCAGTCAGAATATGGAGGTATAAATTAACTCTAAACCTAGTAATTTTGAGTTAATCACCATGTTTGGTTCACACAGTATTGATCATTTCAATAAACATGATGAAGCTCTTTAAAGAAGCCAGTGCTTCAATCTGAAGTTATTATTATGCAACTTGTGTTAATTAGCTTGTTCACTGTGCAGAGTGACACCACCAGTTGGAGTCAATCGTTGTGTGACTATAGTAAATGAGTAGATTCTACCTCAAGTTTTACAAAATCAAATGTTATTGCCTAAAAAAAATATATATATATTTTGTGAAAAAAACTACTTCCTGCAGTTATTTTTTGAAACACTCAATTTTTATATGCCAAGCAGCTAAAGTGTTGCAGAGAAATGCTCAGTATTAAAAATCTTTAAATAAAATTCAATAAAAATTCATTTACAGCCAGCTTCTAGACTTCCATTTTGGGGTTATTACTAGTTATGTATCAATGTCATGCAACACTTCAGAGGCTTTTGCAAGCCCTCATTATTTCCAATAACAAGATAAAGCAGTAACTTATAGAATTATTTTTTTATTTTTATTTTGTTAAAAGTCAAAATCCTTATTCAAGAAGAACATATGGAAGAAGCTCATTTGAAACAAAAAGAGTAAATAACACTGGCAAAAAAACCAAAAGAGTAAACAGCAGCAGCATGGCTAGGAGAGCCGGGAGTCGTAGTGCAGCTCAATTCCACAGGGGGGACCCAAGTCTAACACTTAACAGCTCCGGAACTGAAAATTACTGAGGCAAGATATCAAAGCTCCAGAAGAATTTTAAAGTTTTTCTGAAGTGGTATGTCCAGTCAGACGAAGAGTCTTTTTTTCTTATCGTAGAAGTAAGAATTACAGGTACATTAACATAACTGATAAAAGGACTGTCAGTCCAGAACTGGGGAGGAGGAAAGCAAGCCCGCATGAAACAGAGTAGCTGATTGACACACTGGGACAGGAGAAAGTGGAGACTGATCCAGTTTACTGACTCCACGTTTTGACAAACTCAACTTCACATTTGCTTCTTGAAGAACTAATTCATTATACAGGGCTGGGGTCAGCCTGACGTAACACACCATTCTTAACTGTTTTGAAGTTGTCATAAAAGCCTATATTGTCAAAATAAAGAGGCCCCAAACATATTATTGAGTGCTAAGGAATTCTCTTGACGCATCTTCACTGGCTAGATAATTCAAAACAGTTTCTCATTACTTCTCCTCAGAGCCATTTCCTTCCTAAATAGTGACTACTTAAACGCAAAGACGACACCCAAGAAGCATTTTATTATCAAAGAAAATTACTTTAAGTTGAAGCACCATGGCAACTAGAAGTTGCTATGCATTTAAACATTATCACTTCTTCTGAATTTCCATTTATAACAAGGCAGAGCTGCTTCTTTAACACCTAAACACATTGATAGTCCAGACCTTCAACCAAAGCTATTTTCAAGCATAATTCTACATCAGCCACCAGTCCAAACAAGGAGAAAGTTAAAAAAAAAGCTGAAATTTGTGTTTTATTGGCAAGAACAAATACTGAAATACTGGGGGTGGGGGTGTTCCTCATAAATTGCTTGTTGCTGTAACAGCTATTAACATTCTTGTCACCCTTTTCATATGGAAACTCAGGGGGCCATAGAAGAGCTAGTGTGCTCACAGGAGGAAAGGAAATGTCAGAAAAGCTTAGAACATGAATGCAACATCACAATAGGATAACTGAGGCCATAAAGTAGAGATGAACACCTAGCAGGAATAGCTAAACTTAAAAGAATGATAATATTCTACAATTGGTTGCAGAATGTCTTTACATCTCCATATACAAACACCTTCTAAGCATAAAATCATAAAACCTGTACAAGTGTAGTACATGTTAAAATTATGATCAGAAGAGAATTAGAAGCTTAAGTGCTTTTTTTTTAAAACAGGAACAATTTTTCAGGGAAAGCGAAATTTATAGAATCTACAGTGATGAATTTTCAAAGTACTTCGCGTGTTTCAAGTAAGAACAGTTCTTTAAGGTATCTGCAGAAGTGAGAATCTACCCCAACAAACTCATCACTTTTAAGCAGTGTAAGATCTGCTCTAAATACGTGCAGAAAAAAATAGACAAATATTCCCCGGTTAATAGTGTAGCTTAAGATTCAGTTCTTGTGATTACATACTTGAATACACTTCCAGCAAATTTTAAAATATACCCGTTTATTTTTAAGCTTTCACATGTTTTACACTTCTGATGAGCATGAAATCCTGTATTGTTCTCTTATCAGTACAGTTAATGAACCCACGTTTAAAAGGGAAAATGTAAACACAAAATAACTGATTAGTACACAGTACAAGCAAAACTTTGGTAGAAAGGCACTATTTGGGCTATAATGCAGAAGCTTACCTTCTGGATTAATTTCAGTGCAATTTGTGTGTTTAGAAAGTTGAAAACAGAACCACTTGCTCATTTACAAAACATTTCAAGTGTCAGCTACAAGATGCAATTGTGTATTCTTCTAGTGTATAAGTCTCGCAGTAATTTTTAACTGGCCAAGGAGTCTGTGTCCAGAGCCCAAATCATATTTCTGTTTAGTGAATCTACTTTCTCTGGCATAAAGCAGATATTGCAAATTCATACCAATACTTGTGTGACAGCTGTACTTTATGCCAGGGGCCCATTTCATATCAGAGGGACCCCTTTTTCTTCACAATAATTCAGCTAAAGCCTTTCTGCAAGTACATAGTACTTTGGGGCTCAGATTATAATATTTTAAGGAAATGAGTTGCCAGAGTTTGTTTTTGCTTCTCTTTTTAAATGCAACTCCTTTGTTTGAAGCTGAAGTTCTTCCAAAAAAACGGCAGTTTGTGAAAGTAGTTTATAGTTAAAACATTACCTAATTCAACAATTTGTTCCATAATGGCACAAGAAAAAACACTGCATATTTCCTATTTTTATTCTGTGTTTTTACAGCTGAGTGTGCTTCAATAGTTACTTCTACTAAAAAAAAATGTTAAAACTAATGTTGGCAGTCTTCATACACTTCAATTTATTTAAGATAATGGATTACTTTTCAATTTCTGCATCAAGTATTCAAACAAAGCATGTACATCCAGTTACAAGCTATGTAGGATCTATATATTCTCGCCAGTGCTTAATAAAATAAAATACTTGTGTAACTAAAATACACCCTGTGTAACCATCTTTGCTGAAAAGGCTTCTAGCATCCATTAAGTGAAACTAGGGAACAGATAAAAGTCGACCTTAATGAAAATTCTTAACAGTCAAAAACCTAAAATGTTCAAACTAAATTATTATTTTGCTGCCTTAATTGGCATTGACATTTAAAAACCAGGAAAGGTCTGAACAGAAAGCAGCAGCAAAGGATCCCAAAAAGGGCATAATGGAAAGCTCTCGAAGTCTTACAAGAACTATCAGATTGTTATAAAAGGAAAGAAATCCAAACTGCCTGAAAGCTGTGCTGAATCAGATAGATTCACTACTTTAAAAAAAGGCACATAACTTCACAAAATGTTTCCAATTCTTAACAGTCACAATCCAAGAAAACTTCAACAGAGATGAAAATAAGCAGGGAAATACATCAGACATTTTATTTCAACCACTGTATGTTTCCTGTTGTTAAGTAAGAAGCAAGGGTATTTTAAAACCTTGTGTGAAATATAAAAACATTTACTTTTAATAGTGACTACAGTAGCAAGCAAAAGAAACAAACTGGAGCAGAATTTAAAAGCAAAACCTTTGGTGCCACATTTCAGTTTGATTTGGTTTCGTTTTCAGATACTATTCACAATGAGTTCCATAGATCAAGTATCTTAAACAGAGTAGTAATGGGAGAAGGAAATTTTAAGCCACTAATTACTTCCTTCATGGTCCATCCTGGCTGACAAAGTGTAAAGCTGAAGGACTGCGTTTCCTGGAGGTAACCATCTGTGCAGGAAACACATAGGGGGAAAAAGTGCTTCAGCTTACAGAGACACTAAGCCCAGCACAGAACACTAATCCTACGAGTTCCCAGGAAAGGGAGCTGACCAAACTGGCATGGTAGCTTTTACTGTTCTCAAAATAAAATTATGTCCTAAACTAACCACAGAGAAGAACTTACTGACACTTTTGAAGGAAGCTGAAGTAAACACGTCATCTATTTAAAAATTGGAAAATGTTACATTATCTTACAAAAAAAAATTTCAAGGTGAGTAAGTGACAGGATCTTTAGTTCTATTTGGAATATTTTAGTACAATGTGATGACCCGGCTTTAAAAAAAAAAAATGAACGAAAGAATGAATGAACGAAAGAAAGAGCTGTCTACATCATCTCTTTTTCTATTTTTGCCTACAAACCTGGAAAGCTTGCTCTAGGAATGAATGTCTCAAACAGCCTTGCAGAAGGTTGTGATGGTATGGAAGCTAGTGGAAATTTTAAAGGCTCTTAATCTTTTCCAATTAGTAGGTCTTACAGGCCAATAACAGACCATCAGATGAAGTAGCTTTATCATTCTGTGGGCAGGGAAGGCAACACGCCAAATCAATGCATGCTCCCAAATGATCTGTCTTTTTATTAAAGGGATTCTTAAGGGGTAAGCATGACTGCAAGACAAAAAAAGGAAAGAACTTCAGAATTTGTTGGTGTAAAAGCCACTAAAAATCCAAAGAAGAATGACTACTATATCTTATATTTTCTTTTAATTCCTTAAAGACCTTGACAACAATTACTCACTGCCTTACGTGTGAATGTCAAGCAGTGATCATCCTGATGCTGGGTAATTTGTGAAAGAACTCTTTGATGTGGATTTAAATTAAAAAAGCTCTTCCCCTTGCCCCCAAGGTGCAGTAAAACTCAGATGCTGACTTCAATACTTTGGCTTTATTTATAAACTACTTGTACACTGACAGAAGACTTCTAAGACATTCTCTTTAATATGGGAAGAAGGTGGCTGCTAGTCATATCATGGAATCATAGAACTATTCAGGTTGGAAAAGACCCTTGGGATCACCTAGTCCAACCATCATCCCTACTCTACAAAGTTCTCCCCTAAACCACATCTGCCAACACCACATCCAAATGACCCTTAAACACATCCAGGGATGGTGACTCAACCACCTCCTTGGACAGCTTATTCCAGTGTCTAACTGCTCTTTCTGTGAAAAAAATTTTCCTAATGTCTAGTCTAAACCTCCCCTGTTGGAGCTTGAAGCCATTCCCTCTTGTTCCGTCGCTAATTACCTGTGAAAAGAGACCAGCACCAACCTCTATATAATGACCTTTCAGGTAGTTGTAGGGACTGATGAGGTCTCCTCTCAGCCTCCTCTTTCCCAAACTAAACATTCCCAGCTCCTTGAAGCATTCTTCATAAGATTTATTGTCTAGGCCTTTCACCAGCTTTGCTGCCCTCCTCTGTACTCGCTCCAGTACCTTGGTATCTCTCTCGAATTGAGGTGCCCAAAACTGGACACAGTACTCCAGGTGTGGCCTCACCAGTGCTGTGTACAGGGGGACAATCACCTCTCTACTTCTGCTGGTCACACTATTTCTAATACAAGCCAGGATGCCATTGGCTTTCTTGGCCACCTGGGCACACTTCTGGCTCATATTCAGCCACTTGTCAATTGGAACCCCTAGGTGCTTTTCTGTCAGACAGCTTTCCAGCCACACTTCCCCAAGTCTGTAGCGTTGCATGGGGTTGTTGTGGCCCAAGTGCAGGACCCAGCACTTGGCCTTGTTGAAGCCCATACCATTAACATTAGCCCAATGATCTCATCTATCCAAGTCTCTCTGTAGAGCCTCCCTATCCTCATGCCCATCAACACTCCCGCCCAGATTGGTGTCATCTGCAAACTTACTGATAATACACTATGTCCTTATCGAGATCATCAATGAAGATGTTAAACAGAAACGGTCCCAACACTGAGCCTTGAGGAACACCACTTGTGACTGGCTGCCAGCTGGATTTGACTCCATTGACCACCACTCTTTGGGCCTGACTGTCCAGCCAGTGCTTGATCCAACATACCGTATGCTCATCCAGGCCACGAGCAATCAGGTTTTTTTATGAGAGTTCTATGGGGAACCGTGTCAAATGTTTTTTGGAGGTCCAGACAGACAATATCCACAGCCAAAAGTCCAAAAGTCGGGTCATCAGGTTATAAAAGGAGATCAGGTTCATCAGGCAGGACCTGCCTTTCATAAACCCATGCTGACTGGGCCTGATCCCGTTGTTATCTTCTATATGTCTTCTAATAACACTCAAGATGATCTGCTCCATGACCTTCCCTGGTACCGAGGTCAGACTGACAGGTCTATAGTTTCCTGGATCCTCCTTTCTGCCTTTCTTATAGATGGGTGTTATATTTGCTACCCTCCAGTCCATATCCATATCCATAACATACATGCATATTGCAGCTACCAGACAGTCTTAAAATTACCAGGATTTAAAATATATTTTTAGGACTTGAAATTACTGCAGAAGCAAAACTAACAATCCCTAATATTTCTCAGAAGTGAAACACTTCAGGATTTTCACATGGAAGAGTTACTACCATTAAGAGTTGATAAGGATCTGTAACTAATTAGTTAAGATGTCAATTGATAACTATTAAAGATAAAACACAAATAAGCAAAATCTCCTCACGTGTTATAAAACCAATTTGTGTCTATTTTTTTAAGTAGTACTTGGAAAAAATGGAAATATTAGTTCCTTTCGGTTACTTGAGGTTATGAGAAGACTTTCAAATACACTTCTAAACATTCCCCTTCCCCTCTAAAAATACTGATCTCCTTTTATGACAGGGTGACTTGCTTATTGGATGAAGGAAAGGCTGTAGATGTTGTCTAGCTTGACTTTAGTAAGGCATTTGATACCATTTCCCACAGCATGCTCCGAGATAAATTGGCTTCTCATGGCTTGGATGTGCACACACTTTGCTGGGTTAAAAACTGGTTGGACGGCCATGTCTAAAGAGTTGTGTTCAATGGAGTTAAATCCAATTGGCAGCCAGTCACAAGTGGTGTTCCCCAGGGCTCAGTACTGGGACTGCTCCTGTTTAACATCTTTATCAATGATCTAGATGAGGGTTAGAGTGCATCCTTAGTAAACTTGCAGGTGACACTACATAGGGTTGGAGTATTGATCTGCCTGAGAGTAGGAAGGCTTTACAGAGGGATCTGGACAGGCTTGATCGATGGGCCAAGGCCAATTGCATGAGCTTCAATAAGGCCAAGTGTCGGGTCCTTCAGCCACAACAACCCCGTGAAATGCTACAGGGTTGGGGAGGAGTGACTGGAGAGCTGCCCAGCAGAGAGGGACCTGGGGGGTGTTGATTGACAGCCAGCTGAACATAAGCCAGCGGTGTGCCCAGGTGGCCAAGAGGGCCAATGGCATCTGGGCCTGCATCAGCAATAGCGTGACCAGCAGGGCCAGGGAGGTGATCTTACCCATGTACTCAGCACTGGTGAGGCCGCACCTCAAGTACTGTGTGTAGTTTGGGGCCCCCCACTACAGAAAGGACACTGAGCTACTAGAGCGTGTTCAAAGAAGGGCAATGAAGCTAATGAAGGGCTTGGAGCATATGTCTTACAAGGAGCGGGTGAGGGAGCTGGGATTGTTTAGCTTAGAGAAAAGGAGGCTGAGGGGACACCTTACTGCACTCTACAACTACCTGAAAGGAGGTTGTAAAGAGGTGGGGATCGGGCTGTTCAATGAAGTTACAAGTTATAGGACAAGAGGTAATGGCCTCAAGTTGCACCAGGGGATGTTTAGATTGGATGTTAGGAAGCATTTCTTCACCAAAAGGGTTATCAGGCATTGGAACAGGCTGCCCATGGCAATGGGTCAACATCCTTGGAGGTATTTAAGAGTCATATAGAGATAGTACTTACAGATTTGGTTTAGTTAAGGACTTACCAATGTTAGGTTGGACTCGATCTTGAAGGTCTTTTCCAACCAAAGTAATTCTGTGGTCCTGTAAAGAATGCCTAGAAATGTATAACCTGACACCTCAGAGATGCACTCTGGCAATCAAAGACCTAAGGCAGGTTAAAAGACACCCACCCTTCCCACCTTACTCCTCAGAGTTTTCACTCCTCCAGCAGGAGAGGCAGAATTCTAAATCACTGAGTAATTTTTACTGGAATGGACCTCTGGAAATAATTTAGACCAGCTCTCACTCACAGCAGGGAGAACATGAATCAAGTTGCTCAGAGTCTTGTTCCGTTGAGTCCTGGAGGGAAACAATCTCTCTGTGCAACCTGTCCCAATATGTGATTACTCTCATAGTATTTTTTTCCCTTAATCCTTAATTCAGTTTCCCTCGCTACAACTTGTATCTGTTGGTTTTCATTCTATCACATCCAAGAAATCTAAGCTTACCAGCAACTCAGCCATCAATATACATGCTAATTTGTGATCTGTAAGCCATGGAGTTTCTTTATGTTGTGCTGTAAACTACAGACACGTCTCATGCTGTGTTGGGTTTTCCTAAAAAGAATGACACCAAAAAATCTATGGTAGAAGAATGGGGAGGTAACCTCTTAACATCTAAGCAAGTAAATCTCTTAAGCCACCATGAATTGCTGAAGTCTACCTGAAGGGAGACTCATTAAGGTATCAATTCCACTTCCTTTATCTTGCGAGTTTCCAATTTTTATCCCCCTACGGTGGTTCTTTACACTTATTTATGTAATATATTAGTGTAGCCTACTTCCTGCCATATTCAGTGATTTCCTTCAGAAAAATCTCTGAGTTTCACTTCATTGTTTCAAAAGTTCAAACGTTACTTTCACTGATACTGGTGAATTCTAACAGCTTCAGGTGAAATACCTTAAGAACAATTAGAATATTCATCATACTGTGCCGCACATAGTATGATAATTTATGGACCATAAGTTAATTCTCAAATTTTTGCCTTTATCTCCCACTTTCCACAGACCCCCTCCCCCCCCTCCCAAAAAAATAACCTCCTAAATAAAACAAAGACTGGAATTTCATAGGTGGGGCAGGGGGGGAGGGTTTGGGGTTGTTTGGTTTGGTTTGTTTTTAATGAATGCTCTAACAAACATGTATACATCTAGACTTTTAGAGAGCTCAAGCAGATTGATACATACAAACTATCCTTTATAGTATTTATAGTATGTACTGGAAGAGAGAGCATTGCATCACCAACGTTATTACTCACATAAACATCCAACTACCAAGTGCAAGCCAATGCAAAAAGTACATCGTCCAAGAGTCATACTCCCGCTTGAAAACACTTGACCCTTCACCCTCACCCAGACAAAGAATCCAAAAATCTCTAAATCCTTAAAGCTGAACAACTTTTATAAGCACTATATTGAGCTAAACATTCCTCTGCACTTGTTTTTTTTTTTTTTCTTTGATCTTACATTTTGTTGTTGCTGGTTTTATTTTATCATATGAGTTGTCAAAGTATAGATTCTATTTATCCTCATTTTTCTGGTAGATAAAAATGTGATACCGTTTTCCATAAATCAAAGCACACAGCACACTTACATTCATGATACCACTTCCTACCTTGAGGGATTTTTCTTGTATCTTCTTCCAAAAAGATTTAAATTTATCTCACTAAACCGAATTTAAATATTTTGTTCTGAAAATGTATAAAACCTAGTTATACAAAGCTGTATTTATGAAGTCACGTAATTTTCACTCATTCCTTCTTTCACACTGGCATAATGCTTTATTTCTCAAGAAAGCAGAAAAGTCAACACCAGCATTAAAGTTCATATAATCCCTAACGATTTAAAAAGACGGGGAAAACAACAACAACAACAACAAAGAAAACCCCACAAGAGCGTCTCAGCAGTCATCAGGTACTTGCCCTAAGGTCTGAAACAAGTTTTTCCTGTTGATCACACCAACCATAAATTTCATAGTTTAGCAAGGAAGAACGCACTCCAATTAAGTAGCAAAACACACTCCAATTAAGTACAAAAAGGATGTTTACTTTTTCCTTCTGTGCTTGTCCATGTATAGATTGATGTAAGATAATTCATTGCCAAGACTCCTCCACCCCAGCATTACTCATGTATTTTAAGTAAGAAGTGGAACAAAACAGTGAAAAGCTTAAGAGACACTGTGAATCAAAGCAACACAAACAGCAAAGCTAGCATTTTATTGCTATTACCTATTTAAGTACACATTGCTATACACTTTAAAGACGAGGTCCTAAACCTGTTGTAAAATGCTGTAAACTGTACGTTCATCACCTACACCACCGCCCAGGAAAACTACAATCACACATACATGGTGTTGTGCAACACACTAATAATCTTAAAACAAATCTCACTAAACCTTTCACTCACCACAGCTTCATTGCATAATTTATAATAGCTACAATATTGGTGGTCTTTAAGCAATAAATCTAACTTGGCTGATGAACCTCCTCCATTGTCCAACTGAGTTCAGGTAAAATGAATCACACAAAAGCAACTGTCTATTTTCTTGCTCCCAAAGATAAGGGTTTTGTATTTGATCAAATACTCATCCAAAGGGAAGCTAAGCACCTATGGGAAAAGTTTCACAAGTGCTTGCCATTTCATTATGCCAAATGAGTAAGATACTGATGTTTTGGACACAGGATAGCTAATACTTGATAGGCATTTAAGAAAAAATATTGGGTGGATTTGTTCCTAATTTCAAAAACAGATTAAACATCCAGATACCTTTCAGGCCATTAAAAAAAAAAAAGTGTTAAAATCAAAGTAAAAAGAGGAAAATATTTAAGATAGCTCTCTGAAGCTCAACAGACATACTCACACATTGCCACAACAGACGTAGCAACAAGACTGTGTCTCCCAGAGATCAAAGTGAGCAAGTCTTGCTTTATGCTTTGAAGCATACTATTAGTCTAAAATATAAGTATTTACTTCATCCCAAATTATGTTGTGTCTTATGAGAGAAAAGGTGGGGGCTACAGTTCAATATTTGGGTCATTTCAACATGAAGCTTAAGTTCTGTTTCTTTTCTACTTCTACTAGTCAAAAAACAATATAGCTCTTAAATTCTCAAATTAATCTTGCTCAAATTTCTCAACTACTATTCTGGCAATCATCACCCTCTTAAGCAATCAAGGTGCAAAGTTAAGATTAATTTCTAGGTAAACAAACCCCAAACAATACATTCAGAACTGGAACTCTCCTTTAGAACAGAGGCAGCACTCCTACCAGGTACAGGTGTGTGTAATCTCATTTTACAAGCTCTGTGCCTACAAGTGATGTCCTGGGCCCCTCAATAGCCATCTATCATTTGCAGCCTTTAAATATAGTATTTGTGGTTTCTTGCCCTCTACTGAACTCCTGCATTTTTTTTCCTGAGTAACAACATTTATAATAGGAGAGCACTATTTGAATACTCAAAAATAACCCACCACAAAAAACACCCACCCCAAACCCCACAACACATGTACACTGATTTTACTTCAAAACCCACCATCAGAGAAATTAGAATGAAGCAGATAAAAGATCAAAGCCTTTCCTATGTGACAGAAGTGTAGTCATGACTCACATTCATTCAGTTTCTGAAAGGAACAGGTTTAAGTGAAAATAGTTGCAGACTCAACAGGTAAGGGGGTTCTCAATATCCTGCTCCATAAATGAGCTGCTTATAGTACTTCTGTTGTTCTCTACAAATGGTTTGCCTTGTCCACGTTAAACTATTCTATTCAAAAAGAATCAGCTCAACTTCTTTTTCCTTGGAGGCTGGAGGCATGAAAGGGGTAATTAATTTATTCCCCTACACTATTCAGAACGGCTACTGCCACAATGGCATGGGCAGCTGGGTTTGCCTGCACCAAAGTGTCAAAATTTATTATGTGCACTCTAAAAATGACTTAGAATTTCCTCCTGTCTATTCTTCATTGTACTACTTTTTCATCTATGCTTCCAATTTTTTTCCAGAAGCATGAATAAAACTAACTGCAGTGGTGATTGCACTGACACAGATTCTCTCTGAGGTGCCCAAAAGTTCATGTTCGTTCCATTTTCTGAACCCTGATGAACACCACACTTTGGAAGACATTAGAGAGCCTTCACTCTGCTCTACGAGTGAATGCTAAGAACTCTAGGATATGGTGAACATGTGAGAGCACAGTGGAAATCTCTAACAGCTATCAAATTGGAAATACTACCACACAGCACAGAACTATACAGCAATGCAGCTTTGGTCTGGAATGAGTACAAAAGCATGCCAGAGATTAAAAAAAAAACACATCAAAACCCTAACAAATACACACGTCCTCTTTAGGCTCCAGAAAATTAACTCAGGAATGCCTTATTGATTTAGTAGATTCCCTAACATCTCACACAGGAATTAATTTTTTTAGGCTCTCCATAATATTTTTCCTGTACAGAATAGATTAATCTATCTGTTCTCACAAAACTTTGTAGGAATGAATAATCTTTGAGCTCCAAGCCACACCAGGCATGCCTGAAATTACTTACTGTACTCAACTGTCAGAGATGCATAACAATTCACCTCTCCATGGTCACATTTGTCCTGTACTCATCTTTTTGCCTGGCTTTCCTTTGGTTGACAACCAAGACAGAAGACAACAACATGTAAGTTAACAGTCCTTTAGTAACAGTCTTACAGTGCACTAAAACTGACACCAATGGCCTTGTCCAGGTGACAATAGCTATAAGAAAAAGTAAGGCCATATATACACTGGTGAGAGGGTACATGCATCAGGGGAAGACTGTGAGAGAGAGAATGAGACAAGAAAGAGGTCAAAAGGTAGCTGTATCGATCCCAGTCACTTTTCTTCCAGATAAACAGCCAAAGCTATTATTCTGTGATCAGCATTTTCCATGGGGAAGTTACACCGATTGGTCTGCAGAGAGCGTATAAAACTCAGTCAACTCAAAAAGTGACCTCAGCTGAGTTCCAAGTCTGGGTATACACCTGTGGGACCAGTTACAATCCCAGACTTTCGCCCCCAATTTATTCCTCCAAGATAAGCACACCTATGAAATAAGATTAGGGAATTAATGTGTTGTCATAAAAAGGCATTAGCTACATAAGTAATTGTCAAAATGTAAAAAATTAAACTCTGCAAAATGAGTGCATATGTTACCTAACTTCTATCAAAGATCCTCCACAACAAACAAGAAACCTAAAGATGAGTCCATCATTACACTCATTTTCCACAAAAATCCATGGTCCCCTTTCTCCACTTTAGACCTCCATAACAAAGGGAACTGTTTAATTTTGAATTATATTTTAAATATAAATTAAACTAGGTTTACTTGTAACAAGTGCTGCAACAGTCTCAAACCACCAAAAAAATTCACATAAGTAGTAACAACAAGATCCCAAATGTAATGAAGTTCTGACTCTCTTTGCCTCATTTTACAGGTAATATTTACAACTACACTACATAAATAAAAGGTAGAAGAAACATAAAATAGGATTGCACTGTTTTCCAGTCTACTTCCAGGTCACTACAAATGTTTTAAAAAACCCATTCACGTGGAAAAAAACTCCAACAATATGAACCAAACTGAGAAGCACTGTATCATCATTATCCATGGTCTTAAAAATATCTGAAGAGCAAGACAGATTCTCCTGGCCATGCATCTCTCTTGTACCAACTCACAGTTTACAGGACCAAACCCGAAATGAGGCAACTATCAACTCTTCTCTGTAGCTTCACTGTATGTTTCTATTTTGAAGTGTACCACAAGGCTCTAACGAGAATGTAAGCAAAGTGTTGGATTTTTTTTTTGTTTGGCTGTTGTATGTAATGATGAATTTAAAGATGCTAACACTATCAAGCTCCCTCTGCTATTATATTTACCCTTGAGCTGACAAGTTAAAACACAAGACTAGGAAAAATGCCATGTCCTAGACAGGTCTCAGTCCCAAAAGAAGAGATAAACATTATTTTCAACAAGATTTTTATACTTTCAAAAGCTTTAAGTTCCAAATTCAATGTCGTATGGAGAGGATTATTATTAATAGTTACTGTAGTACTTAAAGCTTTCAAACAAACTATACCAGCTAACATAGAATCACAGAATGGTTTGAGTTGGAAGAGACCTTAAAAATCAGCTAGTCCCAAACCCTCCTGCCATGGGCAGACACACCTCCCACTAGACCAGGTTGCTCCAAACCCCATCCAGACTGGCCTTGAACACTTCCAGGGAGGGGGCATCCACACCTTCTCAGGGCAACCTGTTCCAGTGTCTCACCATGCTCACACTAAATTTCCTCCTAATATCTAATCTGAATCTACACTCTTCAGTTTGAAACAGTTACCCCTTGTCCTATCACTACATGTCTTTGTGAAAAGTCCCTCTCCAGCTTTCCTGCAGGCTCCCTTCAGGTACTTCAAAAAAATAACCTATGAACATGTTAGAAATACTAAAAATATTACAGTGGGAAAAAGCACCATAAATTTCTCCTCCTCGGCTCACCACATTCAGGATGAGTTGGTGCTTTAACTCATCTCATTAACTTTTAATCTATATTTTAACTATTATTCATTGACTTTTGATCATATCCACACAGATATGAAGGGGGTCCCTGAAAGCACATTTTAAGTATTCTCTTAACTGCATACAAAACTCCAATACTGCAAACAAACCCAAACTACACCTTTTACTAGAAGCCTGGGGATGATGCTTGTTTATAGCATTCACCCCAATCCAGACTGCATTGCATCAGTTTCCTCTGAACTAAGTTTGAGCAAAACACTTCAGTCTAAGCTTAATTTCCCTCTCAGATACACAGACAAAACTTTTTAGTTCTATATTCGAAGTCTGTTTTGATTTTTTAGTTCAGAAGAACTTAAAATTAAATTCATCTCTCCTTGACACTGGGATCCATTAAGGTGTCCAGTTGCATTGTTACTGAATGAACTGCAATTTCAGAGACATTTACAACTCTCCGTATGCTATAACTGTGTTGGCAAACATACAAGCAGCAAAAGACCAATCTCCCCACTCAGCCTGCTCTGAGCAGAAATGTGTGCATGTAGTTACATTTTTGCTTAGTATTCCTTCTTCCACATTTCAGACAAAAGCTGATGCCCATGGAGGAAAAAGCTACTACAGTATCATCTTCTTATGGAAGATCCACCATTTCACTCACAAAAATCACTCAATGATCTAGGCTGGAAAGTACCCTTGGATTGCATTTAGTCTGACCCCCTGCTCCAAAGAGGGTCATCTTCAAACCTTGTTCAGGTTAACTAGAGCCTTGTGCAAGTGAAGTTTTGACAGTCTTCAAAGACAAAGACCCCAAGGCCTCTCCAGGTACAAACTGAGATAAGGTAAGCCACAGATTATGCACATCAAGGATATTTACATTTTCTTATCAAGAGCTGGCAAAAGCCCCTACCATCACAGACAAATTGACACTGCTATGACAATCGCAAGTATGCTGATGAAACCAAGCTGTGTGGTATGGTCAACACGCTGAAGGGAAGAGGGACCTTGCTGCCATGCAGAGGGACCTTGACAGGCTTGAGAGGTGGGCCCATGCCAACCTCATCGAGTTCAACTAGGCCAAGTGCAAGGTCCTGCACCTGGGTTGGGCAATTCCAAGCACAGTTACAGGCTGGGCAGAGAATGGATCAAAAACAGTCCAGAGGAGAAGGACTTGGGGGTGTTGGTTGATGACAAGCTCAGTATGAGCCAGCAACATGTGCTTGCAGCCCAGAAAGCCAACCAGCCAACCGGATCCTGGGCTGCATCAAAAGAAGCATGGCCAGCAGGTCAAGGGAGGTGATTCTTCCCCTCCACTGCACTCTTGTAAGACTCCACCTGTAGTAGTGTCCAGTTCTGGAGCCCCCAACACAGGAAGGACGTAGAGTTGTTGGAGTGAGTCCAGAGAATGGTCACGAATATGATCAGAGGGCTGGAGCACCTCTCCTATGAAGAAAAGCTGAGACAGTTGGGGTTGTTCAGCCCACAGAAGAGAAGGCTCCAGGGAGACCTTATAGTGGCCTTCCAATACCTGAAGGGGCTACAGGAAAGCTGAGGAGGGACATTTTACAAGGGCTTGTAGCAAGAGGACAAGGGGTAATGGCTTCAAACTGGAGGAGGGGAGATTTAGATTAGACATTAGGAAGAAATTCCTCAGTGTGAGGGTAGTGAGACACTGGAACAGGTTGCCCTGAGAAGGTGTGGATGCCCCCTCCCTGGAAGTGTTCAAGGCCAGTCTGGATGGGGTTTGGAGCAACCTGGTCTAGTGGGAGGTGTGCCTGCCCATGGCAGGAGGGTTGGGACTAGCTTATCTTTAAGGTCCCTTCCAACCCAAACCGTTCTATGATTCTATGAAATAACACTGAAAAAGTTACCAGCAGCAGTCTAGAGTTTCTGCACTGAAAAAATTGTTACTAACAGTATTTTTCAAGGTAGAACCATTTCCTTAAGTCATCTTGCCAAAACCAACAAAATCCCTGCTATTCAGTGAGAAAGAATCCCTTCACTTCTTCACATATAGGTCCATGTTTTTAAGGCTATGCTGTGGTAACAGGTGGAGCAAATATGGCATATGTTCTCTGTCGTTAAAACCAACAGATGCATTAAATTATCTGTGGAGCAAAAACAGTGTTTAAAAACAAGTCAGATAAATGAATAGTCCTTTACTTTATCAATGTGATGAATGATTTCCACTTCTGGAGTCAACTTCTTTTGTTGTTTGGTTTTTCATTTTGCTTTTCAAAAGTAATTCTAATGATGAGCACAAAGACAACTTAAGCATTCACATTTCTCCAGGAATTTGTAGCCAAGGTAAACATTCCTTTTGCCATTATTTTACAGCTGGTGTTCCCTTCCCTCTTTTATCCTACCTTCACTGCCCACTTTACCACAGAAACCTTAGCAATGTAAGGTCAATTCTTTTCTGGAATTTTAGAGATCTCAAACATGAATTCTTTTATCTAAACATACCTCTACCTTTTTCCATAATTATTCACTAGGGATTGGTGATTAAAATGAAATTATTAACCTGACGATTGAAGATTTACCTGCTCAGTCACATCGTCATTCTAAGATTGACTAAGAGAGGACCTGAATTTTTAACTCGAAACAAACAGAAAACTACACAAAACTCAAACCTTGTTTCATATGTATATACACACCTGCACGCGCACACACACAACAGTCAGGAAAAACATGAAGGGGAAGTAGCCTTTCCCCATTCCCAAAGTCCCATTAAGAAGTTCATAAAAGTTCACATTTGTACCTACAAGTGTAATCATAGCTTTTAAACTAATCTCAAATAGTTCTAGTTATTAAAGATCTGAACACACACTGCTAAACCAGAACAGTTAATTCTACTATTCTAATAAATTCCTGTTAGTATAGTTACATTTTAACTCATCTACCATTTCAGCTATATTCAGCTATACAGCACTCTTTTTCAAATTTCTGTGAGCAGACAGGCAAATTGTTCAATTCAATAAAGAACATTAACAATTATGCTCGATTATAAAGCTTCTGCTGATTTTGAAGGCAGCCATGAAATAGACTTCAAATAATATTTTTACATAGCTATTTCAATATGCCTTCTATGCTGGAAATAGCACCTACTTACTGTTTTCGCTAATCAAAGAAAACCGTAAGTAAAAATAGAAACATGAGTGAGTTGCAGCGACGTACTGAGCTGGCATTGCTTAAGTATTCACATAAGAACACTGCATAAAAACTATCAGCAAATCTACAAAGCGATTTTTTCCCCATCTAACCGTACCATGCAGCGTGCCATTTAGCGAGAAACACTTCTGCATGAACAAACCCTTTAAAGACAAATGGAACTATGCCAATATAAAAGTATTTTCTCTGAACAGCTGATACTGCCTGATGAACTGGTATTGACAGAACCACTTCTTGAAAGTGATACAGGTTCAGGTCAGCTCACACACCTGACTGAAAACCATTCCTATAATAGACAAATTTTCTCTTTGATTTGACTTGCCCTACAACCGCATGGTTGCAAAAGCCACCATACAAGAGGTTGGATTACATGACTAGAGGAAAAGGAATCTGTAGGACTGATTTTTCTAAATACTTTCAAACCAATTTATGCTAAGATGAACTTATCCTGGAAAACTGTTCCAAAAAATATTTTTAAAACATCTTTCTCCTTGGAGTGAGCCATTAACTTTGAATTTGGCAAACCCACATGCATGCTATACAATTCTTTGACCACAGTTATGAAGGAGTAACTGATTTCATGGGTGCGTCAGAGAGAATATACAAAACATGAAGTAACTTTTTCACACAGTGTTCCCACTCTCTTAAAATGTTTATGACTAACAAATGGAAACTTCCACTGACAATTCCATACACAACCAGATATTTTTGTTACTGAAGTCACTTGTCTTGAGTTTTGCTGTTTACCTACTTTAGACTGTCAACATTTTAACACTGCATCAAGTCTGCCCAAAAAAGCACACATCAAACAGCAGCAGAGAGCAAATGCTACAGTGGCAGCTTTTGACATAACTTCTAAGGTAATTCCTCATGTTGTTTCCTGCATTCCAATTCCTTCATCAATCACAAAGAGTTCTGCATGAATTAGGTCTTGAGAGGTTTTTTTGTAGAGAATGAAAATTAGAAACTGATGTAGCTGTACCCCAGTAATTTAGTATTTTTGATGCGGAACTGCCATCACAGGGATTAAAATGTAGGCGTAAGTCATTACAAGAGCTAATTAACTGGTAAAGAAAACAGAATCTATTTGCAGGTAAAAATATTTTCCAGGTGATATTGTTTTATACAGAGTAATTCTGAAGTAATTGCAGAGAAGGATGTAGTCTCTTCTAAGGTAGACTGCATTTTCCATCTAGACTTACTTTAGGAAGACCTGAGATTTTTTTTTCTTCAAAATTCTGTTCATGCTTTTGCTGTCAGCAACCTGGCTTATAAAGCTGAAGACGATGCCAAGACACTAGTTGACGTCTTCTCTGCCAAACAATTCTTCTATTGTTTTTCAGGATCAAACTGACATCTTTTTGGGTAAAGCTGTAGTCACGAAACAGTCCAAATTGAAGAGCTTGAAAATTGGGAAAGCATGGCAAGATCTTTATCAATATTTGGAAACTCATTCAATTATTCCTGTTCTCTCTTCAGAAATGGATAAGCCACGAAAAAAAAGTGCCTTTAAAAGCTTGCCTGAATTCTTGGTAGAATTAAATTTAGGCAATGTTGGTAGAACACCCCCCAAACTAATTCTTGGTAATTAGAAGCTTAAACAAACAAATATGATCTATAAACTATCAGTTTCTAATATTCTTGTTACTCAGTTCTCTCTTGTTTGCTAGATCAAATGAGAATGCAGATTTCTAGTATTATTATATACTTATTCCTTATCTTCTTCCTCCCAATCCAAATGAGAAATAAATAAATGGAAATATATCCTTCACTAGGAATCCAGGTAGTATTATATTAAACAGTTTTTACCAGCTAAATTCTGTTTATATTTTAAAGATGTTCCAGAAGCACATCCAGCAAATTTAGGAATTTATTCCTATCCATTGAGACAGTTTATATTTCTATTCCCACAAACACTAGCTTAACAGCAAAAACAGTCAGCCAAGAAGTCTGTATTTCCACTCTTCAAAAATCAAGACAGGCTCTTTAATAACACAGGATGATACTGATTACAAAAAACTAAACCTTTCACGGGGCCTTCTAATTGAGAGTTCTTTGCCTTTTGGAGTTTTGTGTATACATCCTACAGTAATTTAGTATTAGCAACAGTAAGGTAAGTAATTGTCATTTATAATACGCCTGGTACTTTGCAACACTGAATTTTAACATCAATTACGGGCTGCACATAGGAAAAAAAAAAGTCAGTTTTCAGAGTTGGCCGATGTTGAGTTCTGTGAGAAAGCTTCCAGATTCACTGCACAATAAATCCCTACAGTTTCACTAATAAAAAAAAATAATCTAAACTTTAGAGAAAAAAGTTGTATAAATTATTATTAAAGTTCTATTGTATTTGTATCCCACTTGTTATATTTATCAAAGAATTTAGTACTTGAGAGGATAATACACAAAGGATAGCTATTTCCTAATAATCCAAGTATTGATTCAGAGTTGAAGAAAAATCATTAGTCAAGTGCCCATGTGCTTACATAGAACAGCCATGTCTTCTAGGAAGCAAGGCGATTATTTATTATATGTATATTTTATATATTTTTATATTTTAAAGAAATAATAAAATATTAATTAAAAATTAATATATTTTAAAAGAATATTTTAAATATTTTTTTTGCAAATAAGTAAGCAGTCAATCATTTAGACTGTTGAAAATAACTCGCTCTACCCTCCTCGAGCTTGTATTATCTAAATTAACTTGCAGCTATCTCTAAAATTACTCAGGATTTCTGAAAACAGGTACGAGTTTAACAATTCCATTCCATTTACAATCTGAAAAACAATTCTGCTTTAAAATCTCTTTGCCAGGTACCACCTCAGTCACACAAACCTCTTTGTACTAGAAGTCAAGTCAGTAACACCAGTCTAAATCGATACTCAAAAGACAGTATCTATTCTAAACTATTTCATAAGTTTTACGTTCTTCTCATTAATTCTGTGTAGTAAAAGGTAAGTAGAAAGATCAGTAGCATGTTCATGTTTACACAGTTTATTTTCAAAACAAGTTAAGATCAGTACTTTACTACAAGGAAAGTATTAAGTCTCACAGCAAAGTTTTATGCACACACTGCATCCATCAAAGCTTTAGCGATAAGATACCAGCCACAGATACTCTGCAAGACCATTCCAAATAATCTGCATAACCAGAATTAAAACAACATCTCTCTCATTTTCTACTAGTAAATGAATATTTATGACTTGATGATTAGTGTTGTTCTTAAGAGCAGCTGAACTAGGCCAGATCAACAGCCCTCATAACACAGTACCCTGTTCCCAGCCATGATTAGTAGCAAACATCTTGGAGTTCCCAACAGAAGAGGAGACACAAACAGCGATACCTTGTTTTGGTAACTATAAGTCTCAGAGGTGGGATATTAAATGGGATATTAAATGGAAGAGGTGACCATATATTCTTCTCCCATGAATGCGGACTTACAGCCCACAGCATCCTGAGCTATACTTTCTAAATGTTTTTCAGTCACTCTCCTTAATTAACATACGCATTTCTTTCAGACCTTTTGAGTGCTAGCCACAAGGGTCAGCTCTTCGTGATTCATAATTCCTCCTACTAGTTCTTTTATTGGAATATACAGCAAATGTGTTCTCTACTCTTTCTATAATTTATAATTTTATGCTTACACTCTCTGCATCAGCCCACAGTGAAGTATTATAGGCGTTCTTAAAATGAAGAGCTTCCACCTTTCGTCATCCTTGTCAAACTTTCCTGTATCTTCTCTAGTTCTATTACATAATTTTCCTGTTAAACCAGTACTACTTTAGCATAAAACTATGCTCCTATTTCCAGACACGTTTAACTGGAACAATATTATTTCAGACGTCAAGCCTTTACATTCACATGACTTTTTCAACTGGAGTGTGACTTTAGGAAATCTGTTTTCTCTACACTGTGGATCAAGGCCAAAGCTTCCATTTTTTTCTTCAGTGAAAGTGAAAAAAATATTCTGAATATCTGTAGTTTTTTTTTATATCCTGAGGGCATGCAATTCTGTCAATTAATAAGCCTAATATCATGAAGATGTCAATTACATTTTAGAAAGTAGTGCTGCCTTTCAAATAGGAAATCTTGTTAAGAAGAGCTAGAAATCCTTGCGTGAAAAGGTCAGACAAAAGCAGTGGCATCATGGTAAAAAAAGCACACCTAAGAATCAAATAGCATTATCTCCTGTTTACTTTTCAAATGAAATTTTTAAACAACTGCTTGCTTGAGAGGCTTAGGATTTCCTCAGCACAACCACGAGATCATGGCAAGTGGTAAAAAGTAGAAGCCACCCCTCTTTGTCTCCAATAAACAAGCTATAATTGCATATGTCTGGACAGCACTTGATCATACAGCCCATGACAAGAAAATGCTAGTTGTGTATAGACAGATGGTCTATTTCCACTCACCTGCCACTGCAGTGGCAACGCTGATTATCTAGGGAAGTTCCCACCACTTTCTGAAAATACTAGTAAGACAACACATTGATATAGTTGCATGCACAGGTTTTCTTTTAAATACATGTAGAGCTTCCTTGCTAAAACTGCAAGAATATTCATTGTGAGAACAGAGAGTTGCTCTAAGTTTATTTTAACAAAGGGGAAACGAAAGATTCAACTTAGATACTTGCTCAAAAGGAGATAGAAAGAAGGAAAAAAACAAACAACTTAACCAGCTTTAGAAAGGTATCATGAAAATGTAGGACCTGGTGGCTCCATAGAGTGAAGCGATAAAACAGCATCTACCACCTGCAAATTGCCTGTGTAGATGTCCAGATCACATCAGGGAACAAAAAAATGGTATTACTTAACTGCTTCTGGGAAACAAGACTCATAGCTTGACTTCAGTGCTCACTTCACAAAATCTGTACTACTGTTCACAACAATTGGGATTTATATGGAAATCTTTGAAAGACAGCCTGAAAGAACATGGAGCTTATACTCTCTTCTGCACCACATGTTACTGCTGAATTCAGTATTCAACATGGCACATTTAGAGACAGCAATTTTCCTCCTAGTTACCTTAAATAAGAAGCAGATTATTACACTTTTTTTTTTTTTAAATAAACTAGTGGTAGAATCTGCAAAGAAAGGGATTTCAATTTTCAAATCACTACCTAAAGACTAAACACTACAAGTCAGGCAAAAAACCCCTAGAACCAGTATTAACACTACACAGATGCGCTTTTTCTGATAATTATTTTACCTTGGGAAAGTCCCTCTCCCCAAGCAAGTAAAAAAAAAAAGTGAAAGAAAGTCAATTAAGTAGTTGTAATTAACAAGTGTATAAAGAGGAAAAAAACATTCACCAAAGTAAGTTCTCTACAGAGTGTCATTACAGACCTCATCATAATTTTTTTAACAGTGAACTACTTATACAAGGTAAGCAAGAAAATATTTTAATTGGCCTCTAACTTCATATTCTTCCACCCATTAATCTTGTACCACAATTAAAACCTTTTATCTGTTTTTGTAGCAAAAAGATCTCCTACAAGCAGATGGTGAACTTGGGTTAGATAAAAAGAATTCTTCGAAAGGAAGAGCTGAGACATGTAAAATATTTAACATGAACCACTTCAGCTGCTTCAAAACAGGTTATAAAGATACATAAACTGTAAACTTTTCATGAATTTACACTATTCAGTTCACCTAGTGGCCGACAGGTTGTATCTTGAAAACATAGGTGTTTCCTTTAAGCTCAAGAGAACAGTAATTTTATGTAAATTCCTTTCCTAACTTCCTCTGCAGGTTATTAGCCATTCCCTCCTCAGCTGCTAGGCCTATATGCTAATCCTATTGCTGAGTATTAGTAGAAGTACAAAGCAATCTTCCCTATAGATTTTTTTTTTTCTTGATTAAAAAGTTTTTAGTCTGAAGATATGTGTCCATTCAGAAGCATGCTGCCTCTCCCCACTCAGCTCTCTGCCTATTTACCGGTGTAATTCACAAATTATTTCTATGACTCAACAGGCTGCTTACAGTTAATGATGCACATTAACTAATATTCTGATACCATTATCTTTTTGGGGACTTAGATCTCCTCAGTTTTCTGTGAGTCAGTTTTTCCCAAATTATTATCCTGGCCATTGCTATGCTACCATGTGAATCATAATACCATAAAGAAGTAAGACTGGAAGATGAGTACAGCTAATTACAGAAAATAAAATCACAACTTCAAAGGTAGTTCCACACACAATATTTATATACTCTTCTTTATTACACCTTAAGCAAGGAAATATATATTAATTTATTAAATATCTAAGTAGAGCTTACAGACTCGTAATGGTCTCATATACCTTCTGGTGGCCCAAAGAATTATCAGAATACCAAAGACGTGATATCTCAACATATACAGAAATAGATCAAAGCAGTATCACAAGAGAACTCTAGAACAACCATTTCCATGATATTTTGTGCAGTTCAAAACATGTTCTAAAAGCAGGAAAAGCCAAGCTCCTTTGAAAAATAAAGAAATAAGAACAGTAGTTTGGGATGCAAATTAAAAAAAAAGCAAGTATTTAAACACATAGTTGAAACCTAAGGTACTAAGTTATAGAAACATAAAATGAAATCAGATTCTCCCTTCCCATCTCTTTTGAGTGCTGAGTGCTAAATATGTATCATTATATAGAATTAAGTCAAGCAACTTTTGTTTTTAGCATTTCAATACATAACTTGGAACATAACCAATGAAATGGCACAATTTAACTCTAAAAATAAGAGCGGAGAGTTTAGTGGCTCTTGATTATGTTTTCCTTACAAGGATTCTTTGCAGAAAAGTACGTGTTTCAGTTTAGAACAGTGATAATTAGTGCCTGTGGGAATAAAGCAAACTAATTTTTCCACAGCAATATAATTTCCTGTAACTTTAATTTTTCCATTATGATACTCCAGTAGTCACTCAGATACGGTATTTTATTGTCTATGGTGTGATCAGGATTTGAAACAATTAGCTGTTTTCAGTTTACTCTTCCCCGTTTTAAAAAAAAGTTAGGTTTACTGATTTATTAAAAAACTGCATACAAAGAAAGAGAAGTTGCCAATAAGCTCCACATATTTTTAGGGATGCAAATGAATTCCTCTAACTTGGAATTAAATTATTTAAAACAACAAAACCAAACAGATGCAACTTGTAAGTGCACCTGGAGTACAGGCATTGTGGCTGCTCTCTTCTCAGTACTGCAAAGGAACTCATTCTCAGAACTCTGAGAATCCATCTTCACCAACTAGGAAAAGTAGTATTTAATCTATATGAAAGGGGGCATAGTCAAATTGCTTAAATACAGATACAAGAGCTGACAGTGGTTTGCAGAGAGACAACACTACAGAGGCTACTCACCAACATCGTATGTCAGTCCCAGAGTACACCTAACGGGCACGCAGTTCAGGTGCAGAGGAAACTCCCAGCTGTCCCGAGGAGCCCTTAAATAGCTATTTTTCATTCAGCAACGGTAAGAAACAGGGTTTTCATAGCAATGTAGCTGTACAAATGACAGCAAATGCAACCAATTTCGAGAGAATAGACCTGCATCCTTTACTACTGAAATAAAAAAAAAAAAATCAGCATTTTTTTTCAGGTTTTAATAATGCAGAGGGAACTACGTTAATTATCGCACCTCATGAAGAGGATTCATTAAATACTTCAAACGAAGCTTCTAAAAAAGAACAATATTCTATTTTATAGAAAAAACTACAACCCTACATTCCTTTGTAGCCTTCTCAGCCAACAGTATTGGAACTTTCTCAAAATAAATCCTGGGGTTACAGGATTAGACCAATAAAAGCTCTGATGCAACGATGAGTTAAACGGTCATTGTGTCATTCACTCAAGCAGCTCCAGAAACCAAAACAGAATCAATCCATATGGTGAAGTTATGCAACATCTTTATTCCCTGACTTGAAGGCTCTTGAAATTTACCAGCAAAGTATTGTAAACAACAAAACCAAACAAACCTCACAAATTCTACACAGCTAGTCACAAACCAGACCTTGTAATCCTGCTGATGAAATTCCTGTAATTTTCAAATGGAAATTAGAAATCGCTATTGTGTCATTTCATGAACAACAGCAAAAAACCCCACATACTTCTGATTAAGATAAAATAATCTGCTTTTGTAACTTAAAGGAAAGCTCAGAACTAGTAGAGTATCTGTCCCTACTACTTCACAGACATTAACCTGAATATTTTAAGTGTTGTCCTACTAGCACACAGGTGTTTAAGCTTCTCATTTTTAGAGAGAAATGGTATGTGAAGCTACTCTCCAAACAAATAATTTCAAGTATAGTAAAAAATGCTGTTCAATGTCACAGAAGTAAGAATTAAAGCAGCTATTCACTAAATTTCTTCGAGGACCATTCTTCAAAGACAGCTTTATACTCCAGAATACGTTATCCTTGCTTCAGAATATGCCATTCCAAAATGTATTAATTTGAACTTAACATTACTTTACTTACAGGACAGCTACAAATGCTTTTCATTTAAAAATGTTTTATTCTCAGCTCAGTACTGTTCAATACCTCTAACAGTCAATTTCAATATCCACTTTAATCACACAAAAAATTGAAGCACAGCATTCAATAATCAAATATTTCTTAATCTAAGTATCATGAAAGCCTCCCACACAAAACCACGAATGTGTTGGCAAAACTTTACCAGGAACATTACAAAAGCACTGTAGTTTGGACTTAACTTATGACCAAAACACTAATAATCTCTTCACAAGCATAAAACAGCTTTGATAAAAAGAAAGCAAAATTTCCCTGACCACAAGTTGTATTTGTCTGTTGTTATTTTACAGTGACATTATCATGATATCTTAGAGACCTGAAGATAAAATGGAGAGTGAATCAGTCTTGTCATGGTGTGGCCAAGAGAATACATCAAAGAACAATTCAACCCCAACTTTTCCATTAACATTTGGAGTTGATTTTCTCCTAGATTCACCAACTAGATGGATTCCTTCACCAAAACTAACAGAAGCCATTTATTTTCTATCAAAAGCACATTTGTTCAATACTTACGTATCATTGTCTCAGGCATTTCGCAAGTGAGCATGTACACACGCATACCACTTCTTCTGACTTAAAAACTTAATCTATCAGTATGTATGAGAGGTTTTTTTTAACATAGATGTTAATTACCACAATTATACTGAGTTGTTTCTAGTGCTAACTCTTTTGCTTTTAGTTTAGGGGGAATAAAGTAAGTTTAGAGTTTAAAAAAAGAATAATTAAAAAAAATCTGTAAACCATAACATACAATTTAAAGTCTTGATTCTTCAGTATTTACCATGGTATCCTGAGCAGGTTCTAATTTTGACTGAGTAGCAGAAGATTCTGCAGGGTTCATTTCAGGCTGCAGGCATTTGTTACTGAACTGACCTCATAGTATTTACATTCCCCTTAGGAAAATTTGGCAGGCAGTCCAACTGGGAAAAATCACGTCTAACATTACTTGAGCTACAAGTGCTAGAAGCAAACAGAATAACAATGAAAAGAGTAGGGTGAACAGTAAGGGCACATATATAGAAATAAAATGAAAAGGAAGGAGAGAGAGAGAAGGTCAAACAAAAGAAAATAATTGAAGAGACAAGAGTTGGAGAGTTTTTCTCACAGAAATAAGTCCCTATTTATTTTTTTTCAAGCTAGCAGTGCATACAGGCTTTTCAACCAGTAAAAAGCAAATTACTTCAACACAAGGAAAATAAACTAATCAGAAGAGCTGAAATATTTGTCTCCGCTCAAAACAAATTAACAGCTGCCCACTATAGCTTTGTCTGCGTTGTGTTTTGTTTCTGGCTGTGGTTGCCATACCTAGATCAAATTTGGACAGAAAAAAACCCAAACATACAACTCCTCCATAAGCTCTGCTTTTGACCATTCCCACTACAATAGTAATACACACACCTATCGAATCCAGCAGTTAAGTTAAATCCAAGACGTACTCACCTCCATTCACTGCAATTTAGGTCCCTACTGCTACAAAGGACTTAGACAGGAATAGAAAAGCCAGTCAGCAAATCCTACTTCCATTTTTCCTTGAATTGCTTATCCCACCTTCAAACAAGTGAAAAATTATGTTTGTTCTTTACAGATTCATTCTGCCAGCTACATAATGTCCTACGTACCAGGCCTAGTGAAATTGTACAAGAGACACATTCGGAACAAAATCCACATTAATTTCTTCACCTCCTTGAATAATTAATTAAAAACCTTTAGTTACCGTAATCTCTTTGAAAACCCTATTTCCAATTGCACAAGGCAACTTTTACACAAAGCAATAAAATAACTGATATGCAAGAGTTCCCATACAAGTTAAATGTTGATTGCAATATCTGTCTAAAATGACAGTGCCTTCAATCCTAATTAAAAGTTTAAGAGGAAAAGTACTCTTCTGCCTGCTTTAACAGCTTAGGAATACCACCACTGAAAGTCAAAAAGAAAAAAACAATTATTGAGCAAAATCTGCAAAAGACCCTCTCCCTCCATTACTGAAAACCAAAATGCTAATATTTCCAACTCCTCAGCCTGCTGCACGCAGTCTCTCAGATAGCCCAAGCTCAATTCATCGAGAGCTGTGAAACACAACCAACCCCATTTACAAGGTAATAGGGCATCACTGCTTTAATCAACAGATTTTTTTCTACTTATCCCTCCCTTCACACACTTCTTTTCCACCTACATAATTGCAGGATTTTCACATAACTTACATATTTGTGCTCAAAAATGTTTTGAAGTAGCACGCATCCAAACAAAGCATTATAATGAAGAGGATAAAGCACTGGTGCTTTAATTGACTGCTGAATTCGATAGCACTTTTTGTTTTTTTAAACCACAAAGTGAGCAATCGGAGTCAACAGAAATCCCGAATTTCTTGTTAGACAGGTTTGGCACTCTCAACCAAAGCTGAACAAAAGCCACAACAGAGTCAGCTTTATTCTGAAGCGTATTTCAAAATCTCTTTCGTGTTTAGCTTAGGATACAAGAATACAAAGCAGGTCAGGAAAAGGTTCAGATTTCTCCTGATGTCTAGAAATCTTTTTATATTTTCAAAGTGAAGCAAAATGCAACCGTTCCATATGAGAAATTTGGAGAGAGGGTCCTTGAAAGAGGCATAAAGAACAGTGTGCCCTACATATATATATGTGCATGCATGTGTGTATATATAAAATATATAACCACTACTGGCAATGAGAGGGCCAAAATGATACTCTTTCATTTAATTTATATTTAAACAGAAGTCACCTTAACTGTAATACTAGGTATCACTCATATAAACAATTCCAAAACTTCACCTTTTATGGTGTTTACTATGTACAGTGCAATGTACTCAGAAAAATAAAAGATATGACGGTTTTGTTGTCAGTTTATCTGCTTTTAAGCCCAAAACTTTTCTCAAACTCTGTTTGTGGCAAAAGCTGCAGAGAAAAGTTTTAATCTGCTAAAGTTTTAAACTTTTTTTTTTTTAGAAAAAAACCTGTAACTTAGTAACTGAATTATCAGACAGACAGGAGCTGCAGAAAAAGAAACACAATGCTCAGTACAAAATTTTGTAAGAGCCAAACCACCTTTTCCAGAAATGTTAGCACAATTTGCACTCTGCTTTTTCTAGTCTCATCTGCACACTTCTTCAAGGCACAGTTTATTAAATCACGCTGTCAGTTCATTTTTATCTGAAGTTGAGGAAAAGGAGGGATAGAAGCAGGAGACAGACTGTATGTCACATCAGAAAATACTAGTGTCTCAAGGCTCACCAGCCTGGTATAGTCCCTAGTTATGCTGGTATAAAGAGATAAGAAGTCCTAAGTCAGTATTTTTTACTGACCAGAACTACAGATGGCCCAAGATTCCCAGTGATGACTGTAAGTACTTAGGCTCACAAACTCTTCAAATTCATTATAGGACAATTTTAACAGCTACCTCCTCCCTGCTCAAATATAATTTGGTGACCCACACTCAAAGTTTACTGTATTAGAGATATCCTTCTTAAGCATTCAGTCAACTTAAAAATGTATTGGTTCAAATGTCAAATGCTTTTAACTCTGCAGATGCAATAAAGAAGATGGATCAATTAGTAAAAGCTAAAGTTTTATAAACTGAAAAAACCCCAAAAACCAGTAACATTTGTGTGCTCTATTAATGGAAAACACCTCAGTGTTTCAAACCAGGTAAGCAACTGATGCACTTCAAGCATAGAAGACAGAGATTGCACCATAAATCAGAACAGATTATATTAGTATTACATTGATTTCTAATGAGGTTTAACTTGCATCATTACTCTGATCAAAATTAATTGTTAAAAGAAACATTTGATGTTATGACATCGATAGCTCAAACGTACATTTGTAATTTTCTTGTCCAATCTTCTGTAATCAAACTTTATTAAAGACTTCAACCAAGAAGCTTTAGAATTATCAAGAGAATACTCTGCATACATCAGAAAATGCAAAAGTAAGCAGCCTGACAAAATGGTGTGGCCAACATGTAAAAACCCCAAGAAACAAACAAACAAGCAAGCAAAAAAAATCCCAACACCCGACCCCAACAGTCTTAGCACCAGTTTTACTCTTTCCAAGAAAACAAATCACTTTCAACATTCATCAAATGAAAAAGTTTGAGAGCACCACTTGTTTATTCTTGTTGCTCACAACATTTTATTTCTAAACAAGTTTTCTGTCCTTCTCGTAAAGCAGGTTCATTGAAAAATGTTGAAGCTGATATGTCAGCTTTGGGAATACGAAGATATTCCCAAAAATGAGAAATGTTAGCCTTTCAGCTGCATAATCTGTAGCATTTAACACAAAATTAGACAATAAAAAAAAATTTGAAGTGAAGTGTCAGAATTTTGCTAGTAATACACTTCAGTTAAAAGCACCAAAAGCTGTATTTTTTCAGGATTTATACAATTTCAGTAGTCCTACTTACTCAGGGAGTAGTAAAGAAGGTAAAAGTTTCCATGAACTACTGTTATTGAAAGATGGCAAAGACAGCATTTTAAATCAAAACTTTCACCACCAATTTTCCATTCAAACACCTTAGTTTACTAGGACCTCTCTACCTGCTCTGACATACTGAAATGTTTCCAGTTAAGGACAAAATGAGTTATTTAATTACTTGTTTCTACTCAACATGATTTGTAATAGATTCTGGAAGAGAAAATACTGGAAGCTAATTTTAAAGGCTAAGTTGCGTGGCAATACACCTTCCATCACAAAGAATTCTTCTTACTAAGTCACCATGGAAAAAGTAATGAAGAACTAAGTTTCTGAACTCTTCTGAATATGACAGTGTTTTTTGTATTGTTTATATAAAGCTCTATGACCATCACAGGCCACAGAGGCATTCAAAATGCTGTCTAAAAGCCTTTTTTTCCTCATCACAGATTTCAAACGAGTACTCAACTCCAGGTTTATAGTTCCAGAGCAGAACATGAAACATTACAAATAACTATATAAGCAAATCTTCCTGTCCTACTCAGTACTGGGGAGTAGGAATCTTTCCCAAACAGCACCTATTGCTATCAAGTTCTGACAGCCAAACTTCTACTTCTGAAGGTGTTTGCTAATGCAGCTTCTCCTCCAACGTTGCTGTCAGGGAATCTCTTCAACCAAAAGCAAGAGCAAGAGAAGTACACAGAAACAGCGATCTTCCACATTCAAAAGAAGGAAGGCAAGAGAAAGAGAGAAGGAGAAAGTGTTTAAATTTAGGTATTTACTTACTGAAACAGAAAAAGCACATATACAGGCACACTGATGGCAGAAATTGCAGCAGTCAGGGCTGTGGAGCTTTGCTTCCAGCCAGTGTTTGCCTCAAGCTTCACAGGAGTTTTCTCCCTCTCTCTTACGCACACAGAAGCGTACTGAAGATAGCTCTGAACTGCTAACCAAACTGTATCTCGAGTTTAATGAAAGTGTAATTCATTATAATAAGAGCCAGTGTAACATAAACATATGCAGGAAAAACAGGCTTAGTGCAGCACCACAACAGACACTAGTACAACAAAGATCCAGTACAAAACAACACTTGCAGACCACAGGAAAAAAAAAGTGTGTGCAACTCCTTTAAGTAAAAGCAAAACATAATGTGCACCAGGTAAATCTGGACCTGTAAAAGTTCTACCAAAGAGTGACTACATCAAGTAGACTTCTCTGTTGGGAAAGTCCACAAGGTACCTGCCTGCTAGTTCAGGTGTTTTTGGAAGAGTCCCTTGGTTCCAGGTACTGGAGGACATAGGTACCGAGGCAGGAAAAAGAAAATGAATCGGTGCAACACTGACACAACAGGAAGAGGAGATACTCGTAGAGGTCCCAAAATAAGTCTTAAAGTGTGTATCAGTTCAGTTATCTTTTTATTCCAGAGGGGGAAAGGGCTGGGGGAAAAAAAAAAGCATCACTAGATTTATAAAATAAAGCAGCAACCATCTACATAAAAAGTTATGAACAATCAGCATTTCCTTTGTTTTTCATCAATTTTCACACATTGCTGGTACTAAAAATGAAAGACCACAGAAGAATTAACTTCATAGTTATTAACTTCATCTTATTAACATCATAAAGTAAATATTAGTTTTACCTGCTGTTATTAACCCCATCACCAATTAAGGCCAAAGTTAGGGAAGAAATACTACCAGTTCCAAAACCAAGGATCCAAAACTGGGGAAGTTAACAAAGTTATTAATCTGTTAACTGATCTCAAAAAGCTTGAGTATCTTCAATGCCTCTCATGTATTCCAACATTTCATGTAACAGCTTGCATGCAGATTTTTGTCTTTTTAAAATATTTATCCATTAATTCTCACAAGTGTTTAAAAACCTGGTAATGGTTTAGAAAAAAAAAATAAATCAGTAAGTTCTCTCATGGCTTCAAGTTTATCGTTGAACAACTAAAGCATTTAAGGTATTACCCGATTTAGAAACACACTTCAGGAAAGAGACAGCTCAAAATATCAACCAGACGTCACAGTCCAAAACAGACTTTAAAAGCACAGTAATTCCTGACATTCACATTTTATATTCTATCTGCCAGACTAACCTTGAAACAGGTTCATAAGCCAGGAGTAAGAGGCACTGCCAGACCTGCACACGAGTCAGACAACATATGTTTTCACAGGGTGAACTTTTGCCACCCTTCCCTCTGGGACACATTCCATTGAGTTCACTCCTAAGAAAACAGCTCCTATCCCTACCCCTTTTACTGACTTCCCACTGCCACTGCTCCTTTCTGCCTGGTTTAGTCTCCACTACTCCCCATTCTCCAACTACTCCCACATTTTTAGCCTTCTCCTTCAGTACACCCCTACCTTCATTCTCTTCCAGCTGCATGCCCCCCCGCCCTCCGTGTAAGCTCCTTTTTGGATGCAGTCCCACCTCTCCTCCTCTGACCCACACCTGTTTCTTCCCGTGTCTAGAACTTCCCCATCCAGCTTCGGCATTGCAGTGTTTTTGTTTTTTTAAATATTTCAGTGCAATAAAGAAGTGTTAAAACAGATAATATATTTGCAGGCATTCCTAAGAAGTTCTCCTTTTCTGAACAGCTTTGCTCACTACAAAGGTAAAAGGCAAAGTTATACTATTATGTCCCAGTGCACCCATCTAGCCATATGCCACTATTCAATCTAGCGGTCTTACCATCTAAGAATGAACCGAATGAAGGCCAAGAGTAAACTTTAGTCTTTCCATAATTTTAGTAAAAAAAAAAAGGTTAGAGGTAAAAAGAAAATAACTAAATTTCTGGGAGGAACGATGTGAGTCTTACTGTTGGAGGAAGAGTCTGATCTGTTCTTATTTTTTCAAACCCCATTTTTCCGTTCTCAAAAAGGGCTTCCCTGCAAACATGACATTCTTTGATTTTTCTGAAGAAAATGGAAGAGGATCTTTAGAATGCACATGGAAGACAAAAGTTCAAAGGAAAGCTGAATTCTCAATGAGCACAGGCTTATTTTAATGGAACAACTGAAATTTTAGGCTGAAAAAGATCTTATCCCTTTTAATCACGTAATAAGTTTTTCTTACCTTCCCAATTTTAAAGCTACATGCCTAGAATAAGCAAACTTGCATTGGTAAGTCTCTATAAAAGTATAAAAAACCTCTACTTGGTGCAACAGTGAACTCACCTTGGCTTTGGCCTAGGTCTGCCAATGCCCTGCTTCAGCAAGCAACAGGCAAAAATTGTACTAAGAAAAAGGTAAACTTGAACAGCTCCATACCACCCCCCCCAAAAAAAAAAAAAATTCAACTTCACCCTTCTTAAGTCTTTAAGAATTTTTTCAGTCAGCTGCCCAAAATGTATTGGTCCTACAGGAGAGTTAAGAAATACAAAATTCTAACACCCAAACAGTTTATCTAAGAGTACTTCTGTAGAAACTAAACTAGTTAAGACTGATACAAAATTCCTCAAATATCATCCTTGGATTGATTTTTAAAACAACTTTATTTAGTAAATTAGCAGCCTAAGTAATATAAACCTGGTTTTAAAAAAAGTCAATACAAAAATCCTATCGTAAGTTCACAGAATCACAGAATCGTAGGGGTTGGAAGGGACCTCGAAAGATCATCCAGTCCAAAAGTCAATACAAAAATCCTATCGTAAGTTCACAGAATCACAGAATCGTAGGGGTTGGAAGGGACCTCGAAAGATCATCCAGTCCAACCCCCCCTGCCTGGCAGGGTCACCTAGAGCACATCACACAGGAACTTGTCCAGGAGGGTTTTGAATGTCTCCAGCAAAGGAGACTCCACAACCTCTCTGGGCAGCCTGTTCCAGTGCTCTGTCACTCTCACAGTAAAGAAGGTTTTTCTGATATTTACATGGAACCTCCTATGCTCCAGTTTGCTCCCATTGCACCTTGTCCTATCACTGGACGTCACTGAAAAAAGCCTGGCTCCATCATCCTGACACTCCCCCTTAACATATTTGTAAACTTTGGTGAGGTCACCCCTCAGCCTCCTTTTTTCCAAGCTAAAGAGACCCAGCTCCCTCAGCCTTTCCTCATAAGGGAGATGTTCCATTCCAGAAGTTCAGAACTACTGAAATGAAAAAGAAAAGTAAACAAATACTTGAGTTTAGATAGTTGGATGGTTTTAACCTGCAAGAAAGGCTTCTTAAACACATGCATATGAATAAATACACAGACACACACAAGGAGAAAGACATTTTTTGTAATTTTATAGCATTTAAAACCAGTACCTTGGTGCCTAATGACTATGTAGTCATCACAAGGTACTAAAAACCTCAAGTTGAAAATTGTCACTGATCTTAGTAAGTGTAGAGTCTGAAAGCCCATGATGAGGTATGTCTTCTCTATTAACAAGTATCATACTGGGATTGTCATATGGATCCATTTCCTTAAGTACTTTAATAATTTAAGTAACTTAAGCTTCCCATATTATTAACCAGCTTGGCTCTAAAGCCCTTACATTTTCAGATCTCAATGAGTCATCAATACACTAAGCATAAATCATTAGTCAAGTGAAGTATTCTGAGCAGAACAAAAAAAAAATCTAAACATTTTCAGCAGACTGTGCTAACATTTTCAAATTGAGGAGTTTTCCCATATCTTCTTTTACTTAATGAAACAGAAGACTCGATAGTTAACTGATAGTAAACTAATTATTAAAGGTTACATTTGAATGTAAATTTTACATACAGTGCTATATTCCAGCTAAAAGTTTAGTTACTGTAAATATGACACCCAAACCAAGCCCTATTCCAGAAAAGTTATGATGAGAGCTCCCATCAAGAAAGGAGGAAGGGCAACCAGTGCACATTTCTAACATTAAGCAAACAAAACCAGACTTCCAACAGTCCCAAAGAGACAAAACACTTGAACAATGCAACCACATCTCATGAGAACATATATATTATGCCATTGTCTATTTCTTTACTCCAAATAACAAACACCACCTTTTGCCAGTTGCATTTACAAGGTATGGAGAGGATGCGGGGGAAAGGATCCTGTCATTACCAAGTATTAGAATTCTCCTACTAATAAAAAAAAAACCCTGCGAGAAAGGTCAGACTCCTAGCTAGCATCAACTTACAAATACAACCCTATACAAAACCAAAACCACATTACGCAGTAGAAACAACTCCCTATCTATCTCTGTTTCAGAGTATCTTTGCTTTTTAAAGCTGGAATAAATTCAATGCCATGGGAAAAAAAAAGGTGTAAAATAGTCACCATTTGGTATTTACTTATTCTGAAAACAAATGTACATATCCCAAGAAAAGTACAGTGTTCTTTAAATAATCACATTTCAATGCAGTCTGTATTCCGAGTCATTTGTTGAAATGCAATTCCAAGGAATGTTAAGATTTAGCTGACAATTATCTCCTCAACATTATCCCAATTTGATTATACAGTGTTTACTACATCAAAGCCAGAAAAAGCACAGTAATAGATTCAGTGACACACCCACTTGGAACAGCGAAGACCTATTATTAAAGAACCATAAGAATAATTTTCAAAACGTTTTTATTTTCAAACACAGTCTAGTGTAAGATCTTGCCATAAAGCAAGGTTGTTAAATATTTTTATCCAAACCACATATTTGAAGCTGTGCCTCAGAAGTTAGGTGAAATTATTTATGTGATCAGGAAACTCGACTATCCTTCTAGTCTACCTCTCTTAGTGCACACCTTACAGAAATCAAACAGCCAAGCTTCACGTGGCTGAACGCATCAACAGCCTGTCATTAACGTTCATTCCCTTCCAAATTTGTAACTCATACCAGAACATAAAACAACATATTTCTTTCAGACCCAGCCATGAACAAGTTTTCAACATTTTTAATTTCAACATAGTTTTATTATGCTGTAATCAACATAATAAGCATTAATATTTAGCAAATCAGTATACTCAAATGAGCAGGTTACAGTTAAAAATCCACATGTGGGGGTGCTCATATAGCACCAGGTCACAACAACCTGCACTGTTTCCCACTCATGTGGAAGCATCACAGTAGTTTGGACTCAGACAACTAGAATTATTATAATCAACACATCATCTGGAGTTACACTGCCGAGGATTACAAGATAGTGATTATAATGCTGTCACTCTGTCTACATTAGCTCTCACATCTTCTCTAGCACCAGTAGGGCTGAATGCTAGATGAAATTAGATGGAGAAGCTGTCATTGGGCAGAAGTTTAAATTCAGACTGAGAGCCTCCACAACAAACACGTACTTCAATAAGGATGCCAAACTGGTCATACCATGTAAACCTTTCAACAGGCTTGACAGCAGTCTCCTTGCTATCCTCCTACATCTATCAAATCAGAGAAGTGGTGTTTGTGCAACATGTTTTCAAAGATGCAGCACAACTTTTAAATATAAACAGAGCTATTTAGTGTTAGCTATCAGCAAAACAATCAGCTTAATGTACATTCTAACAGTTATGATAACACCTTGAACACAAGATCTTATAAGGACAGCAGTAGACAAAAAACCTACCACTTGGTAAGTTTGTGCATAAGCACATCAGTCACTCTGCAACAGCTGTCCACACGCTTCTATTCCATGAAAACTCAAGTTCCTATTTTCCAGTTAAGATAGCTAACACTTTGTTCATAGGTTTATTCTATGAGAACAAGTTCCATCTGAAAGTACAGAAGAATTTATTTTCATATTTTATATACACAGTTTTCTTTAATTTTCGCTCATCTTCATTTAATAATTTGAACAGAACACCAGGGGTGAAATCCTTAGTACATTCCTGTCCTCAGTCTGCTGAAGTTCTTGTCAGTTGCTTTACAACACCAGTATAATGCAAATTACAAGAAAGCAAAATAGAATAGTAGAACAAACACACCACCTACTAAAAAGAAGACCCCTTCTAGGGAGCCCAGCACCAGTTCTGACCAGATTTTTGGAGCATTATCCTTTGGTATATATGTTTTCTAATTTTGTTTAAGATCAAATCAAACACATTCCTACTGGTATATGAAATAAATTACACAACACATACATATCACCCATCCCTTAACATCTACAACACAACTTACACAGAACAGCTACCTTTCGCTCAACACTAAGAAAAACCTACAAGCTCTGTAACTATTAGTAACCTCCCCTCACACGCGTCATCCCACTGGTAACACTACTCATTTAAAGATGGCAAACCAAACACACAGCAAAGGGAGTAGAAACTCATTAGTAAATCAAGAAAATTGTTAAATAACAGGAAAATAAGAATATTAACTGGACAAGTATACATAGCTACCACTTCAACATTTTCCAGATAAGGATGGTTCAACTATCTGGGGAGAAAAAGCTTTTAAGAAGTTTGTACGGATCTGATCAACATGACCTCTGGACTTCTACGCAAGAGCTGTATTTGCATGCCTCTCACTCAAAAAGACACTACAGCAAGTCTACCACAGTTGACACACTCTTCAAAACATACTAAAACTTGAATAAGAAAATAATGAAAATCAATGCTAGAAGAAGAAACAGGTCTGCAAACAGAACAGCCACATTAAACCATCAGAGTGGCCTTAAACAATATAATTACTAGACAATAGGGCTGAATCAAGACTCTTCTCCCAGTGACAAAATAAGATCATGCCTTTCTGAAAGCATTTATGGCATGACAGCGCATACACACAAGTGTCAAACAGACAATCTCAGGGTGTTCTCGAGTTGCAAGGACATTTGTTGCTAGATGGTCACACTCACAGCAAAAACGTCTTTTGAACCTGCATCCTCAAGCAGCTTTAAAAGTATTAACATAAAAAACTCAATAAATTGTTCTACCCGTGCAGAATTCAGTAAGCAAAAGACTACATACACCATTACAAGCTTCAATACTCCTTTCAGATTTGCAGCATACCATTAAAATTTAGTTTGGAATACATTCAAGATTATAGCAACATTTAAACAAACTAACTGGAAACTACAGTATTTTGACAGATAAACATTCAACTTACTTTACATAATATCTTGCACCTTCGAAAGTATAAGCTTCTTCCCAACCTGTGGGTAAGTCTGGAAAACAAGCAGCAAAACATTCAAATTAACTTTTGAAATTATGCTAGCCATACTGGTATACTCCTTCAAACTAAGGTAGTTAAAATACTGTGTCTGATTCCGTATGTTGAAAGCTTTAGTCCTATAAACAAATTTTAGAATTGATTCACAATACTGTCTCAGCTGTAATCCAGGAGAAGCAACATGCATGAAGATCTGACTTGGATTTCTCATTCTCAAATAATAACACTAAGGGCTTAAATGTGTCCTTATTTAACAACATTCCTTCTTTTGACAGTTAAATAGAACTTGCAGTCATTGCCATATCTTTCTGCCTTGAACTTCTGTAGCAAACTACGTGACAGGCAGAGATCTAAACAAAAATCAATTTACTCAGTTTGCATTACATGCAAGTCACAAGCATCTTAACAGGCAGGATATCAACTACACCACAGAGTATTAGCATTCTATTAGCATAATTCCACCACTGTTGTGACTAACAAGTGTTCCTGCAGTGTTTACAACTCTATTCAATTTTACGTTAAAATAATTTTCAATGCAAATCTAGTGGAGGAAGTGGGTACATCTTCTCTTTCTCTAGTATCACTCTGAAGAGTCAGGAGCACACATATATAAAAAAACCCCAAAACAATAAACACCACTAATGAACAATTTTTTTTCAAGAAACAGCTTCCTAAGTAATGGAAGCCCTGAAGATGCTGGCACCTCTACGCAATTCAAGATACATCACTACCCTTAAAAGTTTACCTCAGTTCATAAAAACACTAATTGCTATGTAGGACTCACTGAATGATAAAGGCAAGAATGCACTTCCTAATTAAAAGAAAAATACTCAGTCTGGGTCATGTGATTTATTTTTTTTTTCCTCCAGTTTACTTATTTGCTATGGCTGGCTTTTTTCTTCACTTCTGTCTTCTCTAGAACAAAAATCAAGGTGTCTTTTGATAACAGTACAGGGCAAAGTACAGCAAACAGGAAGCCTCTCTAGCAGTAGTATTATGGCTGCCAACAGAACTTTGCAAAAAATACCTTTCCAACGCTGAATATCTCAAGGAATAAAAAGCACTTAAATTCATAATGGTGGGCAAAGCTTTCCTCACCATCTAGTAAATATCTCACAGAACTTTACAATCATATACGCTTCCACAAGAAGTGTTACTCACTCACAAATTGTTTCTTAAGAGAAGATACATTTTGAACACATTTTAATATGTTCCAAAAAAATGGTAAGGGCAACACAAGACATAAAAGACAGAATTAATCTCTTTGATTATACCTATGTATGGGAGAGATTCATTAACACACACACAAATGAGGAAAACTACAGAAACAAGTTTGTTTTGCAGATACTTCAACATCTGATCGACAAATCATGGTCAGTATATCCAAGGTCATGCCTCACTCTTGTACTCAGAAACAAGTTTAATTTACTTGATAGTAACTCTGCTATGTTACATACAATACTCCAGATACTCAAAAGCAAGCTGGATTTCCTTTAGAAAGCACTTATTAGCAGAAATAAAGGAGACACTTGGAAAATTACTAGGAAATCACCATCAGTCAACAGAGACAACGATAATAGTTTTAAAGAAGAATTAATACTCAAGTAATGTTACTGTCCAACAAGCAAAGCACTTCACATACACCCGCTCCCATGCATATTGCTGTAGATGAAGGCCAGTTTCTCAATCCAAATACTGAAAGTGGGGAAAAGAAGAGCCTGATAGCAATCAGTGGTTCTACTTCCCGGCATTAAATGACTTCTTACAACAGCCTTTCATTTCAGATCACACTGTAGAGTTGTAATGGCCAGAAACTCGTGCTTTTCAAAGTACTCCCAACTCAAAACAACAATCAAAACAAAAACAAAAACCAGCTGCCCACAGTTTTCTAAAAGGCTGTTTCTGATTTCTTAAAGCATAACTATTAACCAAACAAAAAGCAAATAATCTGATATCATCCAATTCACTTGCAGATTTTCCTGCTATTATCCAAGTGATTACATACATAAAAACAACTGCACTTAGTACTACACTCCACCACCTCCCAGTGGCATATGTAGGCTGTGTGCAATTCCAGCAGTCAGAGTTTGGCTCTGGGTCTTCAGAGTGTCTGCTATAAATCCGCCTCCTCCAGCACCTCCTGCTGCTACTTCTCCAGAGTGGAACAAACGGCAGTGGCAAAGACGACCTATTCCACCCTCCTTCCTCCAAGTTATTGCTAACATTTTAGTCTCTTTTCCTCCTACCTATTCCACTTCTCTCAGTCACTCGGAAACCACCCACACTCTCAGCCTAGGTGGAAGTGAAGGGAGGAAAAGGGTTTCTAGGTGACTAGTGAAATCAGCCTCTACATTTCTAGTATACCTATCGTGGTTATATCTAGATCTTACTGGAAACAGAAATAAGATGAGTGGTTTAATGCTAATCCGAGAAAGGATGCTCTGCAGGTGAATAACCGGGGTAGCCTGTGACAAGCACGAGAGGAACAGGGCGGTCTCTAATGGTAACTATACAGTACCGTAGGGGTGATCCAAGGCAACAGAAAGAAAGCAAAGAAAGAGGAATTACGGAGAAAAAACACGGGTGCAAAGGAACGCGTTTTAAGAAGCCGAGGAGCACAGTGACGGCAAGCCGGACACGCAAGGCTGCACCGCAATACCAATCTCACTCAGCCTGAGGACAAACTACTGCTCAAGTGAGGGGAGCGCAGGGGGCACGGGATGAGTTGTCCCGGGTGGCTGCGGCGGCACCAGGGTGGCTTTCTACCATCGGGCGGCTTTGTGGGCAGAGGGGTGAAGCCAGAGGCGCTACCCGCGCTCGCGAGGGGAAAAGGGCCGCGGGGCTGAGCTCGCCCGGGGTCTTGGGTAAGCGGGGGCGGCAGGAGCCCCATGGGCGACCGCGGCAGGCGCGGGGCAACGGGGTCGACGAGACCCCGGGGAACGGGGAGGAGAGGAGGGCGGCGCTGGCCAGGCGGCCGGGCGGGGGCGACCGTGCCGGGAAAGGGCCAGGGGCCCCGGTCGCCCCCGGTCCCCGGGCGGGGCTCCTACCTGCGCTGCGGCGGTGCCCGGTGATCACGGCCTCTCCGGTGAGCGGGTGCAGCCAGGTCGTGCTCTTCGCCTCCTCGCTGCGGGGACGGACAGACGGTCCGAGTCAGGCAGGCGCAGCCCCGCCGCCGCCTTCCCCCCCGCACGCCCCTCCCGGCCCCCCGCACGCCCAGCCCAGCCCCGCTCCGCTCCCCTCCTCGCCGACCCCCCGCTCACTTGATGAAGAAGACGCGACCGCCCTGGCTAATCCCGTAACTCCAGCTGCCGGGCAGCGCCCGCAGCCGCTCCGCGCTCAGCTCCGCCGGGGCCGCCATGGCCGACCGCCGCCGCTACCAGCGCAGCCGGGGAGAGCCGAGGGGAGCGAGGCGGGGGGGCGGCGCGAGGACGAGCGAAGCGCGTCGCCGCCGCCTCCAACACCTTGGGGAGGGGGGGAGCACAGCGCGAGGGGGAGGGGGTGCAGCGGCACGCCCCGCCCCGCCCCACGCGGGCCCGCCCCTCTCGCCGCGGGGACGCGCGCGGCTCCCTGGCTGCCTGCCCGCGGGGGCGCGCCGCCTGCCCCCACCGCGGCCGTTGGGGCGGGGCGGGGCGGGGCAGGGCGGGGCGTGGTTGGGGCGGGCAGCGAGTTCCGCCGGGTGGGGGCGCGGCGGTCGGCCCGCGCTTGGGAGAGAGAGACCCTCGGGGCGGTGGCGTACCCTGCCTGGAGGCGCCCCGCCGGCGAGCTTGGCCCTCGGGGTGGGGGAGGGGAGCGCCCGAGCAGCGGTGAGGGCTGCCCCGCAGGGCGGAAGGGCGGGCTGCGCGGTCGTGCGGGGGAAGGGGGCCTGGGCCGGACGGCGCTGGTGGGCACAGTCCGGTAACGGTCTGAAGAGCACGGAGGCGGAGGCGGTCCTGTGGCGCACATTCGGAGCTGAAACAAGTACAATGCGCTTCATCTCGCCGGGGGACGAATCCCGCGCTCCTTGCGAGGGGGCGGTCTCTCCGCCAGCCGGGGGCCCGGCCCCTCTCGGCACTAACGATGTGCAGTGCAGATCCCCGGAGTTTGAATTAAAAGTGCGACGAAGCACCTCTCGAGATCTCTCATCGGGTCTTTAAAGACATGCATTCCTACAGGAATTTAAAACTTCTGTCGAGTTTCCTCTAGGGGTGTATACGCTCTTCACATACCCCCAACTGTAAGCTTTTTTTATTTCGTTTCTCACACAAAGATACAGTCTTAAGCAAGAGTAAAGAGATGCCATATTTTTTCTTCATGTAAACAACCTTGCCTTGCACCACTGCGTGCCTGTCCTCCGACAGAGATCTAGCATATAGCATGCACATGCGTTTTAGTTGTTCAGGGAGGCGGCATTAATTCAGGTAAAATTCACGTCTGCAAAAACTAAAGAGTGTGTATACTTCTATCCACATGAATAATTTGATTGCTTGTGCATTTATACATAGCTGTGCACACCTTTGATTTAAGTTATACAAAACAAATTACTAAAACTGTTGTGGCCGTGATACTTCTAAGAGAATCTTGCCTTACAAAACGAGTTTTTGAATGAGCAGTAAAGCAGGGATGTCTGGTAGTATTCTTGTGTCTACAAAGACATTTGAAATTCACAGCTGACAGTATTCTGCATAGCAGCTTTGTCCTCTCTCCCATTCTGAACAATAAGGGAAAAATAAAATTTGACAGAAAAAGTTGCTGTGCAGTTTGGTCCCTGCCACACTGTGTGGTCAAAGCTTTCCAACCAACCCAGTTGCCTCACACAAGATACTCCAGACCTGAAGAGCAGTGAACATGTGAGCACACTTTAAGTTATCTTTAAATGGATGTAAGATAAGAATTCCTCCCTATCCAACAGTACCCTCCATTTCCACTCACCACTGACGGCATCTAAGATTTACAGACTACCAGAAAAAAGATGCCAGAGAAATTATTATATAAACAGATCCCTTCTCTCCCAAGAGCAAGAGCACTTGGAGGATGAGTAAAAGTGAATAATGACTCTTCCTCTGAAGGGCTGTGGCAAGCTGCATGGCAACAGCATGGGGGAAATCACATCCGTTTGGGGCTTCTGAGGTGACAGTGATCCTATCCTGATATTTCATGCAGCCCAAGTAAAGTGAAGAGTAAGTGCTCTTGATCTCCAGAAAACTGGATAGCTTCAACCATGCAGAATCAATTTTCTTCTCTAGCAGAGGAAGACATGCAGCACAGCTAGACTTAATTGGCCCAGATCCTTAAGTATTTAGGTGGGATTTAGGTGCATAAATCCTGCCTAATCCCAGCATGTTATTTGCCAAATGCCTTCCTTGGGCAACTACATTTTGCCAGTACCTTGCCTTGCAGCCTTCTTTCTGCTTTGCATGTGTTTAGAATCGCTACCGTCTTGGTAGGACCAAGAGCCTTGCTGAATTCTCAGGCTCCAGTTGTCTCAGAGGCCTAATCAATCAGCCACATTCAGGACACACCTAAAATGGGTTTACAAGATTATTTTCTGTATAACTCACAGCAAACAGGTTGGTGGCAGAGTCACCACCACGAACACTAACAGAAATTCAGCCTGAAGGATTAAGAGCATTTAAAACCGTGTCATTCTCTTCCCAGGAAAATGCTTTTGCTCCAAGCTATAAGCCATTCTGAAGCTGAGATTGTTCTGAGTATACTGAAGGTGCTCCTCCTCCCTCTTTGAAGTCACATTATTTTGCAGATATAATTATTGGGCTACAGGGTGGTGACAAAACTTGCTGGTCACATGAATAGGAAGCTCATCTAAGGAGTGATGGAAGATCTTAGTTATACTCCATTGTTCAGGGACTTACTTGTTTTATTAAACAGTCATAAAATAAAATTTGGCGTTAATTCTGAAACCCATGGAAAACACACTGCGACTGTAGTAGCAGGTACTAATCCCGCAAGGTGCCATGCAAAGTGAACTTGCGGTGATTGTAGGGAGCCCAGAGTTTTACCCTTTTGTGGAACAGAGCTCATGAACTCCGAAGACTATGTGGAAAACCACACCTGCGTCATTTTTGCAGGCTGGTGCTGGCAGTTCTTCTTTCTGAAGGCTGCTGTTGGTTCCATAGTTAAAACTTTTGCTTCAAAGTTAGTCTAAAAGTTTGATAAAAACAAATCGTGCACTGAGTTTTCACAAAATTCAGTAAAAGTACGTCTTTTCTACAGTCAGATAAGTGCTTGAATGCTCTTAAAAGGGACTAGAGAATAATATTTTTTTTAAAAACCACATCACAAAAGGAGTAAAAGTCTCCTTTAAAAGCAGTTTATATCACCATAACAACTTCATGCATAATTTAAGATACTACATCTTGTACCTTTCACATAATTCTTTTTTACTATAAAAATGGGCTAACAATTCCAAATGTGAAATTGTGTCTGATTTATAAGACTCTGAGAAATCCATCAGAATGCTCCCATCTAGCCAACCCTATTTTTTTTTGTCCCAGAAGAGTTGAAGGCTAACTTTTGAAGTGGTGACCACCACTGTTTTCTGTTTCTGCTTGAATGTCCTGTTGTATCTGCCGCTCCCAATGTGATCTGCTTCATCAATGGGAATTGGATGGAGGGTGTGGAGCAAGTTGTTAATCTGAGAGGCAGAGCTGTCCCACCAGTATTTTGGCCACCCATCACTGGGACCTTGGAATAAAGTAAAAACCCAGCTCCTCTGAGGTTTTTTCCATGGTTCTTCAGTATGACCCCACCTTTTTTCCTTCCTCTTTCACCACCCCATGACAGTAGCTTTCCTAGCAACTCCCTCAGGGTCAGGGTGTACTATGTTTATTGATGTTTTTAAAAAAATCATTTTGGCTCAGTAGTGCATTCATAATAAAAATATTTTAAATTCCTGAGCCAAAAGAACCCTGCCCACAAAATAATTAATCCCTTTAAATGGGATTAATTAAAAACCTCCATTGGAAGAACATTCATTGAATAAGACTCAGAGAAATCCACCCACACCTCTCCTGACAGGTATGAGGTGACAATGAACCTGTGATGAGCCAAGAAAAAGGACTACAGGTAAGCACAGCATCTGACAAAGCCAGCAGCCTCTGAAGCAGGGAGTGGATGGCAGTCCCACTGCTCCATCTAAAACCTCTTCACAGAATTCTGTTCTTCAGGGATGATTCTGTGTCTTCTGTCAACATGAATTGAACTGGATGAGGTTATTTCATGGAGTCAGTGATTTTACATTTTTATGGTATTTAGCTACAATGTAATGCTTAACATCACTAGAAAAGTCCATTGCTGGGGGTGCAGTTTTATGTTACATGTTTTCATGAGGGATGTCCAAAGGGTGGGTTCCCTTTTGCCCCATCCATAAATGTTAATTTTTCTTGCCTTTGCAAGAATATTACAGCCCATGGTGAATTAGATCAGAAATCCTCTCGAATAATTAATTTCCCGTCAGATCAACAAGCTGATCAGCTTGTCCTCAGGTCACTTGATAACTAGATCCAACACATGGGGTGGGAAGAGAAGAACCACTTTATGCTATGTTCCTCAATGACAGAGGGGGAGAAAAATTAACAAATACACTAATTGGCATGCTCTGGAGTCAGGGTATCTCTGTGTAGATTAAAGAATCAATTAGCCTAGGTCAGAGGAAATAAGAAAGAGGAAAAAGCCTGTCTAATGCAGCCTCTGCAGACAGGAGGTAGAATGGAGCCTCCTCTTTGCTCTAAATGAAAAGCCTGATAACAGTTCAAGGCTCCTGTCTGGCAGCTCTGAAGGCTGCAAATTTTTCTAGGGGTCATTGGTACAAGTGACACGGTAGTCATCTTCTGGGATAGTGCAGAGCATCAATCTGACTGAGCAAGCATTGGGTCATTAGCCTCCCTGTCACCAGCAGGAGATATCTTAGCAGACTGTTTTCCCAGACTGTAAGGTACAGAACTAAAGCCAGCACTTAATCAGACAGCAGAAACAAAGCATTTATTTTACAGTTTAATAAGTTTTGCAATCTGTCCTTGACAGAAAAAGCTCTTTTTCCTAATTTCAAAACTTTTTTTTTTCTTTCTTAGATGCAATTAATGATTTCCTGGTATAGCCACGTTGTGTGAAAATGCTGTTACCTATGAGACAGCGAATCCTTATAAAAGGCCTATTTCCTTTAAAGATCCTGTCACACTCATACAAAACAAACTCCAAAACAGGATGTGAGATTTGCTTGTCCCTGGCAGGCAACAGCAAAAAAGTAAAAGGGCTTATTACTCTTGGAACCAGCATAATCTTACCAGAATCATATTGAACATTTTTGTGCCATTTGGAACAGAGAACACTCTTTTTCGAAGAAGTCTCTTCTCAGAGACTTGTTTACCTTACCGTCAATGTCATATATACCATGATGAGCTTCTCGCACAGTCTTCCAACCTGCAATGATGGATACCATAATTGGGACCTTCAGGTTTCTTTTACTAATCCTTTAATATTCAACGTCTCAAAAAAGATTGAGGCCTTAAGATCAAGAGCTGCTTTGCTGGAACCTTCCTTTCTTCCTTTTCACACCATTTCACAACCTTCTTGTTTAGGAAGCCCTCAAGTCTACCATAACAATGGTTGTCTGTGACTTTTGCACAACAGTCAAATGCCATTTTAAAATCACATGTATTATCAGCATTAGTTTAAAGTAGTATTAGGAAGGAAAGAATTAGTGAGGTGAATTCAGTCATCTCAATATCCCACTTGTCGTCTTGCTAGCGCTTGTTAGCCATGTCTGGCTGAAGCCAGGAAATTTCATCTTTCAAATAACACTCCTGTTTGAATCACCCAGGAAAAAATCATATGCAGTACAACACAAATAAATTCTGTGTCCCTCAGCTGCCTTCTCTGTCTGACATATTTCTTCAGTACCTGGCAGACTTCAGCATCTGCTTTTCTTCACACAGTTGTCTTCATTGCTGCTGTCCAGGTCCTCAAAACCTGCTCTGTTTCCAATTCTAGGAGGTGCAGAAGCTCTCTCTGTTCTGGAAGATGCAGATGACAACCTGTGTTTCTCCTAAGAATTGTCTTTGTTCAGTAATTGCTTGAACAAATAAGAAGAAACTTCACGTGGAATATCTGGGAGATCTTTACCTGTATTTTACATTATGTATGATATACAGAGCCCTGTGGCTGCAAGGGCTTTCACTTAATTATGTGATCTTTTCTCATGTGCATTTCACGTTTTTTTTTCTTTTTTTCTTAATAGGACTAGTAAGAATTTTGAGTATCTGTATTTATTACTACAAATGATGTAATGAATTTTAAGCTATCCCCATGAAACTTGCAGCAACTGATGGTCTGTTTTCAGAGTAAGGTGAAATAATGGTGTGTTTCACTCTTGAGATTTTTGTAGACATCCTTGTTGCAATCTTGATTACATTTTCCATAAAACCATTATGTTGTTGATGCCTTGGCCTTGAAGTGCTTTAAGTGATGCTATTTTTGCAAGAGATTTAACATCATAATCAAATCACAGTCCATTTTCTGTAATTACCACAGTTGGTGTAATATGTATGTCAGTCTTTATGGACTAGACATGAGATTACCAGGGTAGCAGTTATATTCTTTAATAGTGTTATAGCAGAATAGCAAGAAAAGTAATCTATTTTTAGTCTGTAATTTTCCCAGCATCATAGGTAAAACCTGGCCACCTCTTAATTTGTTGATCTGAAGTTTCTCTCCATATATTTAGATATGAGCTAGTGTCTGCTCTAACACCTGCTGTGTTGTTAACAGCTCTCACCTTTTATCAATTTAACACTTTCTTTCTGGCCTGGACTGTTTACTAGAAATTCTATTATTATTTTGATATATTTTCCTGTAATTCAGTTTTCCTATGCATTCCTATGCTTTATCTTTATGGACACTTTCCAAAGCTTCAGCTCTCCCAATGGGAGGTAAGACAGAGTTTTGTGCTTTCACATCTATTTCCTTTACGTGTGATTTACATTTTACTCACAGTAAGAATATTTTGTTCACTGCATGATATGAATTTTACCTACTTGTGTATACATAGGTGTATAACTGAAAAAAAACAATATAGACACTTTACTTGCAGAATTGTGTCCAACTCATATTCATGATATTTCAGGTACTGGGTTAGGATTTTTCTGACAAAATGGAGGTGTCTCCCAAGGCCACTTTTACAGCAGCAATGAGCTAGTCAATATAGTCAATATAGTCTATGGTGCAGTTCTAATCCTGATGTAGGTGCCTGTATCTGCTCAGCTGAATCACATCCTGATCTGTTCTGACTACTCCGTTAACAACAATCATATTCTTCCCCAGGCAGAAGTAGAGACCTGTATCGTAAACTGCTGTAGCCAGAGGAAACAAATCCTGTCTGAAACATAACTATCATTTGAACAGTTCCCACAAAGAACTCCATATATAGAATATTTCTTTTAAAGGCACTTGGAGTCACTGATGGAAAGCTTTTGCAAAATGTTTTTGCTTCTTATGAATATAGCTGTACATTTTCCTCCCTTCAGTCTCTTCCACTGTTTCTTAAAAATTCACTCTGGTTGATTGCATTTTTTAGATTTGACCTCTGAACCTTCAGATCTGTTCTGCTTCCTCGTATTGTGACATGGTTCTGCAGCATCAGCTGGCTTGTCTTGCAAGCCTTGTAATCGGATCTAGCTCTGTTCCGCAGCCAAGTAAATTCTCACAGTCTTTAGTAAGCTTAAACTGTGTTCTTCTAGAAGCCTTTTTCTGAGTTTTGGGGTTCTTGATCCCTATAGTATTCTGAATTCAGATCTGATTTTGAAAATTACACGACTGACAGTACTTTTGAACATTACAAGTATCTTGAAAGGTTTCCATTTTTATTTCAGTAATACAACTGCTGTGTCTCAAATATTTCAGTTGTTCCAAGAGTGCAATATTTTCTCAAATCTCTTTAGCACAGGATTTCTCATTTGCAATCTGGGGCTTTTGGTCTTGCATTACGCAGAATTACCTTAATTAATCTTCCTTTTCATTGGTCCTATCTCCTTTTAAAGAAAAACTGTGTTATTTGATTGAATCTCCTTGAACCATATCCTCCATTTCTGGAGGATTTAATCTCCTTTGAACTTTTTTAGTTTCTTCTCCATAGTGTACTCCAGTTACCACTCTTCTAGTCCTTTCTTGTTCTGCACCATTTTTTGTTTTTACTTCTGCTAAGGCTTTTAAGTTGCAATAAGGAAAATGGTAGTTTAGTGATAAAAAAGGCATCTTTAGTACAAAAAAAGGGTGATGTGCATATATGTAAAAGTAATAAAGATATAAAAGAGGAAGGAATTTGTGAAGGAGAAACCAAATATCCTGCACTAAGCCAGTTGCAGACACCAGGTATTAATGACAACAGTTGCTGTAGTAGAGTTCCATCCTTTAAGATAATGGGTCATTTGGTTACAACCAGAAACCCAGTGTCATCTGTCTCACTATTCTTGCATAATCTCAGTTGCTAGAGTTGCTAGTCCATAGATTAAGTTCTATGCTTGTATAGTTCTGTTGTACTCTGTATATTCTGATATACTATTGTTGTTCAAATGCTCAAATTGTGGAGCTCTCTTTCCAGGGGAGGCAGGAGCCCTGTGTGGCAGAGTTGTAGTCACTGAAAACAGGGTTATCTTTCATTAAATACTTGGTAATTCACAGTTCACACACAGTCTATAGCTCCCTGGTTACATATTGCTGTTAATTTATCTCTTTTTTTCCCAGTTATTTCCATTTGCCCGAGCTTGTAGCAAAGGTTAAAGCAGCTTGATTTGTAGTAGTTTCCTTTTATCATTATACTTTTAGTTTTCTGAAATTAAATTTTCTTTATTGAGTAATATGAATCTCTTTTTTTTTCTTTTTTTTTTTTTTTTTAATTCCTACAGGTTTCTGTGTATTTAAAATGTCTTGTTGGAACTATTTAAAGGTAGCATCCTTGTAGTCCCTGTAGATTGCTGCCACCTTCCCCACCCTTCATTATTTGGCATTAAATACCCGAAAGCTTTTGCTTTTTTTATTAAGAATTAGGGTTGTCTCCTACATCAAGGTCCCTAAACTTTTTAATTCAGTTACCTCAAGAGTCCATCAGTCACCCTTACCACCAGAAGACCTTCACAGAAAAATAGCACTGTATTCTGTTTGTTCAGTATTTTAACTACCGCTTTTCACTAGCACATCCATTTTATTTCCCTCTGTTTCCTTCCTGCCTCACTACTCCACTGCTCCCACTAGCTTTACTTTCTTAAATTTCCTCCCTTTCTCAACTTCCTTTTTCTACCTCTGAAATGGCTGATGCCCATTCTGCCTTGAACTCTACTTCTTCATCATAATCTTTGCCTCTCCCAGTATTCCCCTTGAACTCAACTTCTTTCTCCCTCCATTTACTCTTCTGCTCCATTTAGAGGGGACCAGCATAGCACAGAAACAGGTAAAAGCTGTGAGAGAATAACTTCTCTGATCTCCATTTTCCCCGAAGGCTGCCGCTTCTCTCCAACACTGGTTGTGCACTTGCCCTCTCTTGTGATAATTTCTGCAAAACTCTGCACCTCCAGCTGGTCCCCAGAGGAGTCAGATTGGTGCTGTGAATAAAAGGCTTCCCTCCCTCCAGTCTCTTCTGGCTATCACTTCTGTTTTCTACCTGCCCACTTGTTTTCTCTGTTTAATACCCATGTAACACGATTCTTCTCTCTCTCCTTTCCTAAGCCTTCCGTAACAACTGGCCGCTGGCTTTCCATTTTGCACTTTCTGTGGCTCATTATTTCATTTTCTACGCTGAGATACATGCTCCTCTCTAAGTCTAGATCATCAGCTTTATTTCTCCAGATAAGCACTCTGTTTTGTGGTTCTCATGCCACTTCAGCATGCTCTTGTTCCTTCCATCAACCAAGCTACTGAGAACATTAAACTCTACTGTTGATTTTTCATATTTCAGGTTTTAGAGAGGGCAAGAAGGCACATGGCAGACTTGCAAATTGAAGAGATTAACCTCTTGAAGCTTTGCCACCATGCATTATTATTCCTAAAACATTGTGAGAAGAAAATGAATACTACCCTCAACTTAGGAAGAACACAATAATATTTCAGTGCTGGGAAAAGTTTGATAGAAAGACAAGAGAACTCTTGGGAAACTGAAAGAAATTAAGTAATCCCGAATCTCAGGAAATGACAGAAAATCAGAATTCCTGAGTAAGGGCAGGGGGAGGGGCATTTAAATAGATCTAGAACAAAGACAACTGCAGAGGGGATTACAAAAGCACAGCGAAATGAAGCAACCCTACTCAATAGAAAACAGGAGTGAGCTGCAGTGTGCCAGAGGCCCTGAAGACTCTTGGTGTTTCACAGCAAGCAGCAACAGCGGAGCTCCCGGCCACATGGCCACCGTGCTAGAGAGCTTACGTAAACCATAGTGGGTGTATTGAACTGCATTCAAAGAAGCCACAGGAGTATCAGATAAATGTCCTAATATTTGTGGTAGGAGCTGGAACAATACAGTTGTTATCTGTGTGTCCCTTTACTAATGTCGAAAGGAAAGGGGAAAGTTTACAGAGGAAAGGACACATGATTCCTGCTTGATGTTAAATTTTGTTTCTAGCACCACTTACAAAGATTGCCTGTTGAAACAAAAAACAAGCAGAGAAAGAATATGTATTTTTTAACAAGAGTAGTTCAGTGCTGTTTACATGATTATGAAAAAAAAAAAAAGTGTTACCAATTCAACTATCCTAGGGAACAATTTTTTTTTTTTATTTTATTGACAGGTAGTGAAAAGATCATGTAAACCAGCAGCACCATTTGTGACACCAGCAGAATATACAATATTTCCAGCAAGACAGTGAAGTCAAGTAAAAGAAATATGAGAGAAATGAGAAAGCCAGATTTCCAGTGTAATTGTGTCAGTGCCATAGAAATGCTCACACCAGAACATCTTTAAAGCAGAGAATAATAACAATAAGCTGTGGACGACGCCATGGTTGTAGGTAGCCTCCAGCATGGGTGACAAGAAGGAAGAAAGGCAACAATATATAACCAAATTGCAGCAGCATGCAAATAGCTAAAAATACTGGAAACCACCCAAAGAGAACTGAGATCAGAAGATGCTTCCACATTCCCATGGTAGATAACATAAGGGGATACACACCACCATATTACACAAAAGCTAAATATAAATGGACGAGACTTCAAATTGATTCTGGAATGATTGCGCAAGATACAATTGTGCCAAAATAGTATAAGAATTTCAGCCATGTATCTGAAAAGATTGTAGGTTCTATGTTCACCCAGTAAAGCTATGTTAGATGTTGATTGACAGTTCCTAGGGAGAGGCTGGAACTGCAATACAGAAGAATGAATGTGAGTTGAATAAATATAAAACTGGTTGCGGAGCAGTTGTCACTGGGAAAAAACCCAAAACCCCAAGCCTGTTCAGTTGCAGACCTGGAAGAGCCCTGATTCAATTCTGGACATGTGCCATGTTACGATACTGCATTTATATATATTGTTTGTAGCCAGTTCCTAAGGGAACTAGAGAAAGGAAAGAAATGTTCCAAGAAAAATATAAGAAATCATCAGCTACTTTTTACTGTGATTGCCAGGAATGAAAGAGTTAGCTGTAGGAGGGGAACTTGGTTACACTCATGATAGGAATCTATAAATAACTGCATTTCACAGGTCTTCACAGGATTAGAAAAAAGGAACAAAATAAGACCAAGATAATTTGCCACTTCCTTTGGTGTGTTGGTTCTTCATTGCATTGCAGTATCAATGCACTGTAGTTATTTCCAAGACAGGAAATACTGGATAAGTACCTTTTAAGCAAAAAAACCTAGTTACTTCCATAGCCATCCCAGAACTTAATACAAATATGGCTTTGGAATGATACTTGTTCCATTCGGCAGATTAGATATTTTTTAGGCTATACAAAGCCAAAATACTATTAGAAATAAGAAACACATGAAGCTTTTTCCAGATGCTTTCCTGTAAGAGTCAAGACTAACGACAGCTCCTGTGTTTACAGTCGCATCCTGTAAACATTTCTTCAGTGCTCTGTTAGTCTTCAGAAAGAATCAGCCCTATGGGGACCAGATTACTAGTCTCATATCTGAATGGCAAAGTTGATAAAGAACACAAAGCTGAACAAAATCTATAGCTACATGTAGGTCTAACAAGACAACCTTGACTTGCATAGGACACGTAAAACTCTAGAAAATCGGAAGAGGAAATGACAAGTGTTTCAAGCCTTAACATACATACTTTTTAGATAGAATTATAAGAATTACTTTTAATTTTATTTTTTTAAAATTTATTTTAAAGAGATTCTGTATGTGCCAAAATCTGTAGGGAATCTCAAATGATGGTAATGCATAGAATCTAATTTGCTAATCAAAAATGTCTATTGACTGCATGGTTCAGCAACTGCAGAAAACAGTGCATCTTTGTAACATGTAACAACTGTGTTTAAGAAGTAAGAACAAATGAAGAGGAAAACCAGAAGCCTGTCACGTATTTCAAGCATTGCAAACATACAAACCCAACCCAGCATTATGTCCCAGTGGAAATGAAAGTCTTAGTAAAGACACAGACATTTGAACAGCTTAATGAGTATTTGGTATGGTTTGTTTCTGTTGTAAAAATGCCTCTTTAAGCTTTTAGTGGCACGCTTGAATCCAAAATCATTAAACACATTTTTGCCTGGAATACAAATGTCATTACTGCAATTTGGCAACTTTCTTTTCAAACTGGGCAGTTCCCAGAGAGCTCAGTCTTAGAGATGTGTTTTGTCAAGAGCTCCAGTTACACAATAACATGACAGGAGAGAGCTTAGAATCAAGAAAAAAAAAAAAAACCACAACAAAAAAAACCCAACAAACAAAACCCAAGGCCTTTGCTGACCTTACAACAACAGAAATTTCAGCATCAGCCAGCTGACTGGAGCCAGCACAGTTAAAAAGCCTGCTGGAAATTTGTGCAAAGCTGGGTGGAGCTGAAGGAACAAGCCTCTGCCAGGTTAATTCTCATCTTGGCAATGACCTCCCTACCACTGACAAAATGTTCCTGAAAGAATAGCGTATTTGTACAATTTCAGTGCTTTGAAAAGAAGTGCTTTATGGTATCCACAAGGGATGCTGATATAAACAAATATAGGACAAAAATACAGCAGTTGTTAGGTGGATGGCCTTGACCACACAGGCAGACTAGTACTCTATCACACTGCCGTAAAATGTATAACCTAAAGACAAAAAACAACCTTTTTTCCCACCCTGCAGAGTCACTTAATGGATTTCAGGAGCAAATAGGCCAGAAAGCTGTTTTTATGAAATGGAAATGGTGTAGTTATTTCCTTCTCTAAATATACAGAGCAGGCAACAATGCTTAAAGAATCTCATCCATAAAGAAATAGAAATCAATATTGCAATACATGATACTCGTGAAGTCTTGATTTGACCAAGAGCTCTTAATTTCCGGTATAGCCCTTTGTGGCATTTGTCCTGCTGGCAGGAAGCTGCCCAGCAGTGATTTATCAGCAAGGAAAATAGATATCTGAGGCTGGGCTCCAATGTCCATACTTAGTTACCACATTAAATTGCCTGATTTTCAAGCTTGCCAAGAATGAGAAGCTCCCAGGAGCACACCTCCAATAAAGAAGAAACAATTACATAGCAGATCAAAGCTAAAGCAGACTAACCACAGTCCGCTAAATTACAGAGGAAACCAAGCCCTTCATGCCATTTGGAGTGTATTTTATTTCTTTTTGCTTTTCAATTCCAGGTCTCCAGTGTGTGGCCCACCAAGAAAGCTACTGACTCCAAAATCTCCTGTTGGTGACCAAATTTGACAAACTGGAGACCAATTCAGGGAGTTTTCACCTGACATTTTACAACAGGTTTCTAAAGCTGTGCCAGGTCACTTGCATGTCCAAATGTCTTCTAATCCAGGATGATGTAATTAATTTTAAATCACTGTCTCCAGATGTCTAACATAGAATAGTGTAAGAGACCTTAAACTCATTTAGATCAGCTTTCTGTGGAAGAAAGCATAATATTTTGAGATTCATGCATTATCTGCAATGTTTCCTGTTCAACATAAGCATAAATTTAAAGGTCTGTCTTCAGAAAGTGTCTGATATTGTCAAAGCTCAATGTTACTTATAGCTCCAAGTGGCCAGAAGTGAAATTGGACTACTTTGGGCAGATTCTATTGACCCTAATTGGCATCACTCAGGCAGAAGAAAATGGCCCCAAAACACCACAGTAAATCAGGATATCAAAAATAAATTATTCACAAGTAAAGCTTCAGGCTCCTGTGGACCACAAACATTTCATGTTTTAAGACAGAAATGAGAAAAAAAAGTGGCTAATAAATTCAGGCCTGTTTGCTGCAAAATAGGTTTTTTTTTATTTGGTCCAAAGAAATCCAATTGGAAATGACTTCGTGAACATCCAGAAAACAAAACCCAAATGTTTCATCTTTATCATACATCACCAGCTACATAAATGAACCCGGTAACTATAAGGAGGTCAATGAGGAGCCAGTGTCATTAACGTTTATGGATGCTACTAGAATAAAAATAATCTCAGTAATATTTACTACACTAGAACCAAAAGGCAATTTAACTTCAGAATAATAAACCGAGTGTTCTGTGTTTATTCTGACAGAAACAAAAATACTATTGAATGTTTCAGCTATGTCTGATCCAACATTGCTTTAAAGTAGTGTTAGAAGCACATGTGTAGCATTTTAGAGCAAATTGTGTGCTAGATAGAGTCATGGAAGATTATTCATAAGAAAATTACATAGTAAATCGGTTTCGGTAGAGGAGCAAAAAAACTTCTCCTCATTATATCTCATTTTTGTATGTATTAAGCTTAGCTCTCCTCTTCCACTGTAATTTTTCATCTTGACACAAGTAGGACTTATTTTAGGAAGACAAGAAGTTAAAATGCTTCGTCTCAAAGGGGCCTATACTAACTTGCAGCATACAGGCTAAATGCCATTCAACTTACATTACAGGGAAGTGGATTAGACCTGTAGATCTTGTAATACTGACTCTGTCTGGCATGACTCAACTACATTTTTGGTTTAAATTAGTGATGAGGGACATGCAAGGTTCTTTCAGTGAGATACTTGCTGTTGTTGAAGAATGACCTAGAATTTTTACATATAAAAGAATTTTTACTTATAAATAAGTCTTTCTTACCATAACCTTCTGATTTTTTGGATGCTTCTCTTAGAATTTTCCTATCTGTATGTAGGGCTCAGGCATAGTCTCATACATCTTCTCTCCCATCCTTTGCACACTGTTGACATTGTAAGGTTCTCAGCTCTTGCAAAAACATGAGTCATGTGGAAAAAAGTTTCCTTTTGGGAAGCTCCACATTGTTAGGTCTTGTATAAGCCAGCCTCTTCTGACCATTCCAACTCAAAAATTAGGACACCTTTGTTTAGAGACACCAGCTAATTCTCTGCCTACTCTTTCTCATGAAGCAAACTATCCTCATAGTTACTCTAGGAAGCCTCAGCTGCAGCCTCCTGCTTCTCTCTTTTAATTCCTAGACTCACAGCTTTTGTTTAGGAACTCTACTGCCACCCTCTTTCATTACCTTCTTCAGAAGGCAGATGGTGTTCTTAAAGCTCATCAGTGCCCAAGCCCTTGTCCATGTCCCCGCAGGGCGAGTAGATCCGGCTAGGCCCCATCTGAAGACCCTTCACTTTGCAGAGGAACAATCATATTTGGACTAACCACCTAATGCCCATTCATCTTGTCCAACCGTCAAAAAGTTCTGTGGTCAAATCCCACACCAAAAGTCTGTATTTTACTAATGCTCAGGTGCTTATCTGGTTACTCAAGAATGTTAGCATTTGCACAGAACAGATTTCAGCATGAAACTTGCAGGCTGCAAGTGAAAGTCCTCAAATCCATTCTGGTTTTTTTGGTTTTTTTTTAATTAGAAATCTGTGCTGAACACGCAAAGCAAGTATTCTAATATACTTGGAAAAATACACAATGAAACAATCCATTTGCGTCTAAATCCTGATCCTGGAATTACTGCTTTATTACCATTTTATTTTAATGAACTGCCAAGTTTTAAACATGCTGAAAAATAGGAAACACAAGTCTGTTTTGCTATTTGTGCAGCCCCAGTATTTCTTGTCCAAATATCTGTGAGTAAGAGCTGAATACTCTTGAATAATCCTACAACTTAAGGGTCGTAATTTTTCCCTCCCATTCTTATTTATTAGCACAATTTTCTGATTTTGTCTGCTCTTGTAACACCCAGTGCTTGTGCAAAAAAAACCCCAAGTGACCTTATGCATATTCAGCATCAGTGTTTCCAGAAAATCCAAATTCTTAAGTTAATTCTCATGAATGAGTTGAAAAACATTTCTGTTGATTTTAACATTAACCTAGAGATGCCCAAATAAAAACTCCAGCACTTACTGAGCACTTAAGATACCCCAGTATAAAGAAAATACAGTGCCACTATATAAAGAAAACACACCACTATAACACAGAGACAGACAAAACCTCCAGCAACCTCACATGATTATATTTTGATACAAGAGAGCAGAGAGATAGGTCAGATTTCCCATTTCCTGTACATATAACTCAGAATGATATTTGCTTCTTAACAGTGTTGCTTTATAGATATATCCTGTAGAATATCAACAAGTGTGCTTGACAAAATCAGGGTCAGTTAAGAAATGGTTGATGAGCATGAAGATGAAGAAGGGCTGCATTTGTAAAATATATTCAGCTATCTCTGCACATTTTCTGTTCTCACCTCCTGCTTACCAAATAGCTACTGTTCAAGAGTTTAGAGTAAATGGAAATGCTAGTCTAGTCTCCAACCAGACTTCTTAATTTTTAAATACATATATTTCACCAGGTGACTAAGGCTTTTCTTTCCAAGTTAAACAAAATGTTTCCCTACATTATGACTACCCTGTATTTTTGTTTCCTGCTTTAAAGCATTGTGGAGACAGACGATTCTTATTTTACTGTGAAACATAGTGGGTGGAGTCACTTGCAGGCTCATGATGTAGTGTTGACCTCACTTTGCTGCCTCTGAGTAGAAGTATAAGGGTTTCTCACCATTGGGATTTTAAACCAAGATAACCACTGTGACATATGTATCACCCTATAGAAGATACACCAGTGGAGAATAAGCTTGAAGTTTGAATTAATTTCTTACTCATCAGCCAAGTACGTAGAGTCTCCAGACTTCGTCACGTTCAGTTGCTGAGCATGTTTTACAACTGAACCACAGTAACTTGTACGCCTATCATGAGGCAGTCTTGTCCCCCTGAACATTTCCACGGTGTTGTCAGTGTTAGAGCTGAAGAGGAGGTGTCGGAAAAAAGATTTGAATTTTTTTGGAAACAAAACCAATGAGGGTACTCAAGTCATAGACCTGGGTGGGAAGAGTCATTGTGACTTGCTGAGATCAGATCCTTGGAGTGTATTATAATCTAATTAGAGACATTAAGATTCATTTGCATGTTATGGGTCGTATTTTAGGGACAAGCTTCTTTGATGTTTAAAAAAGGGCCGATAAAAGGTGTCCTCTACTGTATCTAAATCAGGTAACTTGAAGTTAATATGAACTGAGTTTCAGTATGCCAGAATTTACATAGAGATTATTAACACTTCAAAGGGAACAGAGCAAACATTAAATGCAGGCATGTTATGTGTTTATGACCGGCAGGAGGGTTGGTTTATTGCTGTTCTGGGAGAAGAGTCCCAGGTGACTTCCTAATCTTTCAAACAGAGTAGAGAATATTCAGTCTATTAAAGTACCCCAAAAAATGGGTTATAAAAAGCACTACATCCTGGATATAAGTAATTGAGAGAGGTAGAGAGAATTTACTCTCTCTAATAGAGACTATTTTCTTGAAATATAATAATGGTTTTTTATTCAACTCTTTCCCTAGATTAATATAATCAGGTAATTCTTCTAATCTGTATTCAGGACATTTGAGCCAGTAATAATTTAGGAATGAGGAAAAATATGCAGGTCTCTCTTTACCTTTGCAGAGTTTGGCAATTGACTGCGCACTCTGGGCCCAAAAGCTTCATGTTTTATCTGGGTACAAGTGACAATAAATCCTCTGGTTTAGTGCACATGTTTATGTGAGTGAGATTATTAAGGATCGTATATAACAGGGCAGCCTGGTTGTGACTCTGTGAAGCAGCAGTAAAGGGGTGTATGGCATACAGCTCTCTCCTTTACAACAGCTTTTAAGAGAGGGGAAATTCTGCTTTTTCTGTTTATCTTCCTGAACATTTTCCACACTAAGCTCTGCTTCTGTCTTGGCCAGTGCACTGGCATTTCTTTTTTGTGTTTTTGTACGCCTCTCTTCTCCTTCTGTACACCATCAGCAGTATGGGGTCTTATTCTTGACATCCTAAATTATTTCCCTATTTATTTTACAACTGTGCTGTCTGCCTGCCTGCTTCTGCTGCCATTAGCTGTCACTGCATCTACAGTACACGTAACAGGCTTTCCATGTATGAGCCTGTCACTGCACTAACATAGAAACTGTGCTGTGCTGGAGATACAAGTGCTTTGGGGTAAATATAAGCTCTTTCTTATATGGAAAACCTGCCCCTAGCTGTCATTTACTGCTGCTCACATATTGTACTTGCATTCAGAGAACTGGGTGAGATAGTGCAGCTTAATAGCACCATCTTTTCTCATGCATGTTTATGTTCTCCAAAGATTTAATAGATTCCTTGTGTATTGAGAAAGGCTCTCTGTAAGAGCATAAAAGGGACATGGGTAGACAGGCTAGAAAAAATAGAAAGGAAAGGTTATAGTAGAAAATATAAGTAAAATATGCTCATCGAGTTTTGTTATAGTACTGTATTATCCATTCTCCATCTACAGCCCAGTGTCACTTACAATTACTTTGTAAAATTACAATTGTTGAGAAACACTGTTTCCATTTTACATTCTCCTGCATCACTGGCTGTAACTATTGTTTTTAGTTCTGGACATGGACAACACGTCCTTTGAGTCTCTCTAGCTTTTCTGAATTTCCACTGCTATTAACAATTATGGTCAAATTATATAGGCCATAACAAGTGAAAGGCCAACCGTCTAGAAAAGGTGAAAACCAGGTCACTACTAAGCTTATCTTTAATTTGAGAATCCTTAGATTTAGATTGTATTGTATGACTTTGAGAAGGTGTCTAGTTATGTTTTATCTCAACTTGTATCTGTAAACACAACAATAATTAATAACAATACTATATAACTATTGCAAATATTAACTGCTTTGAGAGCCTCACATGAACAGTGTTAGGTAAGGACATGATGTTATTAGTAAATATGACAAGTATTGCCTGTAGCACTATGTATGTGTTCATGCATTGATTTATTTATTCCATTTGCACCTAAAAAATGTACTGGGCCAAAGCCTGAGATCTCCATCCAAATTTTAAGCTAAGGTTTACTCAGACTAGCCCTAGGTAAAAAACAAAGTCTGCAAAAATTACTAATAATGCTAGCTGAATGAGTCAAGAGAAGCTTCTTGGCTGTGCTAACCTGTTCATTACAAAGGTGGTCAGAAAATTAAAATAAATAGCACTCTCCTCACCCTGTTTTATTCCCTGATGAAAAGTAAGGAGGGTCTGAAACAACTTTTTTTTTTTGTTCTTTTTCTGCTGTGCTTTTTACATCAGAATTTTAAATTCCTTTTACACAGCCAAACCAGTACAAAAAATGACAAGATGATAATAAAAGACCTAGAAATGAGGGCAAAGGTTTTCAGTCAATATTATATTTAAACCTTTTTGCCAGATACCTGTCTATTCTAAACTTTATGCTGTTTAAGTTATCCAAAGGAGCTAAAAAACTACCTTGCTCTTGGCACGGTGGCAATTCTCATTGTAGATAACTGCTTTCAGCAGTCCCAGCATTCCCATCTCTGTGTCCGGCACCATCCTCCCTCTTAGCTCCCAAAGGAGAGAGGGCTGAGGCTTACCCCTGGAGCCTGTTCACCTCTCCCCAGCTAGTGTACATTCCCTCTGGGAGTGTTGCCAGTTGGTGTAGGTTAGAACAGCCCTCAGGCTTTTTATCGACTGCTTTCCCTTTACTGAACAGACTGAAAAATCTGCCAGTGTGTGGTTCCATTTTGAGAACAGGTATGTGTGACAAGCGTGGGGGTGATCCTGGGTGGTTTGTAATAGTTTGGAAAAGGCTGTCACTCACATGGCATGTTTGCATTATGAGCAGGATAAATATTTCACTCTGAGAGGTCTGCCTAGTTTGCAGAACTATGCATCTAGAAGCGAATTGTCCTTTTATCCAAATAAAAGCAGGGTCTTTAAAGTGCAGAGCCAGAGCAAATATCGAAATGAAAGCAGAGGAGGAAGCCACAGCAGGCAGGTGCAAGCAGGCTGGTTAGTGGGATACATGTTTGGGTCCATCCCTGTGCTTTGCTTGGGAAGCCAGGTGGGCAGAGTTTTCAGGCAAGTGGAAGACTGGATGAGCTTAATCCTGCTTGAAATGTGGCTGCTAATTTTGAATCTTTCTTTTTTCTGGTGCATTATCCCAGCTACTAAATAAAAATTGTTGATTATTCATTATTATGATCAGAGGGCTGGAGCACCTCTGCTATGCATATAGGCTGAGGCAGCTGGGCTTGTTCAGCCTGCAGAAGAGAAGGCTCCAGGGAGGCCTTATTGCAGCCTTCCAATACCTGAAGGGGCCTACAGGAAAGCTCGGGAGGGACTTTTTACAAGAGTGTGTAGCAACAGGACAAGGGGTAATGGCTTTAAACTGAAAGAGGGTAGATTTACATTAGGTATTAGGAATTAATTCTTTAGTGTGAGGGTAGTGAGACACTGGAACAGGTTGCCCAGTGAAGATGTGGCTGCCCCCTCCCTGGAAGTCTTCAAGGACAGGCTGGATGGGGCTTTCAGCAGCCTGGTCTAGTGGGAGATGTCCCTGCCTCCCTGCCCATGCAGGGGGGTTGGAACTAGATGATCTTTAAGGTCCCTTCCAACCCAAACCATTCTGTGATTCTATGATAAAAATGTGTTGGCCAGTATGTCACATTATGTGCTCCAATGTTGTCCTGAGTTTTGGGAGCCAAGCAGAGTGATCTAATTGCACCTCTACAGACAGTGAGGTAGAGCATGAACATGAGCTACTCCCTGTACGATCTGTGGCAGGACAATAAAAGTAACTCACATCACTGTGTCTTTTCCCTTAAAGGTCCCTTCCTGGGGAATGGGTGGATTATCAAGTGTGAAAGCTAAGGGACAATGCAAAACTTCCGAGACGGGAAGAATGACAGGATTATACCTGGGGAGAAGTGCACGGGTGTCCCTCACCTAAGAAAATGAAGAAGCAGAGCGGAGCAGAGCTGCCCGTTACCATGACAATAGGCAACAGTGTGTCTGTGTTCAGAACAAAAAAATTAGCAGTCATCCAGGAAAGATTTTCATCAAAACCCTACCTTTCCTGCAGTCTAATGAACGGAAATTTAACCTCTTATTTGAAAGATTGTCACCTCACTGGAGTCTCGCCCTCAAATCCCACTAGCAACTAAATACATCCTGTAGCAATCACACATTTTGTGTGTTATAACATTTTCCACATCCATCTGAAAGCATATTAGAATTTGATGATAGCCATAAGTGTGATGTGAATGTAAGGAAGAACTTCTCCAGGAAAAAGAGTCTCTCTGTAGTTTTTATTCTGTCACACTAGTGAAACCTAAATAAATTTGTATTTTTACCCTTGATGCTATGTGGTCGGTCCATCAATTCATTATTGCCTTTCACATATGCAATCATTTGCATAAGTATGAAATGGTTGTAAAACACTATCACACTGATGAAGTGATGTTTTACCTCCACTTTACATTGTTACAGTAATGATTCCTCTTTCAGGGCCCTGGTTAATAAAATGTAATAGCTTTTTCCAGTGGAGCTGGTTTTGTGATCTTTCAGCGATCTCTACTCTCACAGGGTGAAGAGAATGATGTATCCAAGACTGGCATGTTCTAAGGCCTCAAACTGTCTAACCACAGGCTTAGTGAGAAATTAAAGTTAAGCAAGTGGTAGAGTAACCTGGGTGATGGATTAAGCTTGATAAAGACTGGTTAACTGAAAAAATCTGAAGACGAACAAATTACTCTTAAAGTATAATGTTTTACTGGATATTAATGCTATATACTGTAAATTAATTGCTTCTTCTTATGTAGTAAGTAATTTTGTTTAATTCATGCTTGTCCAGCACACAGGTCCATGTACATATTATGAAAAAAATAAAAGGAATGAAAATGCACTGATCTAGATGTACAGACACACACAAAAGAGCAGGATAATTTGGGTGGCTTTATACAAATACCTAGGAAGGTTTGTTTGCAATATTCATGTTAAGCTATTAGTCATCTTTCCACATATTCATGTAGATTTTGTTAGGCTCTTAGAGGAGATATAATCAAATATCTGTGAAGCCTGTGTGCTGCACTGCTGGTGGAACTCTGTTTTGGATTCCATAACATGAAGGCAGAGTTATGAGGGTTGCTGCTGTCCACTCTAACAGGCTTTGCAAAGCCTTCTAATTTGAAAGACAGCTATTATTTCCCCAAAGCCTGACACAGTGAGTGTTCACGTCCTGATTTTCATTACTTTCATTTTTGGTGACTGAAAGCCTCAGTCTGTGTGCAGCAGAGGTTTCATTCTAATCAGACTTATTTATTTATTTATTTTTAAACATTACTCAGCTACTGTTTGCATTAGAAGCTAAAGAAAGGCATAAGGGTTGTACTTTTCAGCCAAGTTCCTTTTACATACATAGCATATGCAGGTCTCATTACTTTCTCTTCATACATGACATCATTCATAAGACACATTTGTTGATGACTCTGAAGAAATTTCCTAGTAGTTTTAGAAAGATGCTGTTTGGCCTCGCTCACAGTCTGTTTTTTAAATAATGATTGGGACTGACAGCCTATTTCTCAAAGTTTAGACAAGGTTTTATTGCAATAAAGGTTGTAAATAGACATTTTATTTCACAGTGCTCTGCTTGCACTGGATACAATAGAAGAATTACAACCTTACATATTAGTATATATATTCTGTATAGAAATCTATAAAACTACCTGAATTATCATAAGAAACAATAATTCCATTTCTCAAACATAATAATCTTTAAATACCAGTAGGAGGACTGTAAACTACATAAAAGGGGCAATTTCTGCACTGTAAGAATTGGCAGATACAAAATTTGCCTAGAGATACTAATAATTTACTGCTTACAATCCATGTAGCGTTCTGCAACTCATTCTTTGTACACTAAAGTGGAGAGAAGTCTTTGTGCAGTAATGGTAGTTATTGTGCAAGGTTCAAGTATGCATGTAAACATTTTCAGACACTTCTGTATGTCTTGGAAATACAAAAGGCATTGGCATGAAAATCAATATTGTGGCAAATCCAGAATCCCGACCTAATCAAACACAAAATAGGATCAATTAATTTTTGGTTTAAGAACTTAATATGTTTTTAAATATTGAACTTGAAATAAGTTTAAAGCTGAGTATTCAGTATACAAGAAAACCATGGAAAATATTGTCGGTGTATTAGAAGCTGTTCTTTCTGAATCTTGCTAAGCCATAGTTCAGAATGCAGAAACATGGAAGGAGAATTCAAAAATCACAAAACCCAAATTATAAGGCAGTGCCTTAACTCCCATTTACTTCAACAGTTTTTGTTGGTTCTGTGGCTCCATAAATGTTCCCCAGATCTCAGGCCCAGGTGCATATCCAGTCATGTCCAAATTCCTCTTCAGGATGGGACCTGGGTGTGCACCTATGAGACCTGAATGGATGGGCTAGGAGACAGCTGTAGTGCTCTGGAGAAGTTCAAGGTAACTGGCGTACCAGGGGTGTAACACATGCCATGAAGCCTAACTGCCCCAAGGTCTAAACGATGTCATTAAGACTTTAGTGCTGCACTTCTCTAATTCCCCTTGAAATTTCTTTGCTGGTGGCTAGAAGAAGGAAACCACAGGGGTTTTGTTTAGTTTTGTTTCTGGTGGCATTTAGCTGTGTTGTCTTTGCTAGGCACCTTCAAAACTCAGTTTATCTTATTGCAAAAAAGGCAATAATGAGACCCACTTGCAAAAAAAATACTTAAGATAGCTAAATCACTTTTATCTGAAACATTCAAATATGTAAAACACTACTGCTGTGTGAGCTGCACAAATGTGCCTCATTGCTCAGGGAATGACTGTGGCTTGTTTTATTGCAACCCTGTTCTAATGAACTGTTCTTGTAGCTCAACATAGAAAATGTGGAAAGTAATCATCTGGGATCCTGATTACTCTTGCCCATGTTGTAATAAGACCTTAATGATAAAACTGAACAATAGCATCTGCATCATCATTGAAAGCCAAGATTAAAGTAAAAGTTCATTTATGTTTGGGAAAGTCTGATGGCCTGATTTTTCAAAACACTGTGAGTCTGGAGCAACCTTTGCATTCAAGGTACAAAGGATAGAGAAAGATAAAAGTAACATAATTACTTGTAAAGAGTAGTCAAATTGGAAAAAGTTAGAAACTGAATAATAAGCCATGGTCAATAACAACTTTACCAGAAGGGAAACTAAATTTACAAGCATATATGGAATGAGTGATTTAATCTATTGCTGAATGACTGCTGGTGCTGGGGTGGAATACAGCAGATGTTTTTAATAGAATCTTTAAACATAATTTTCCAATAGAAAGTGAAGCATAACCTCATCTCTAATTGAAAAAATAGGAAAAACTTCAGTGGGTCCAGTAACTACTGTCTTCCTCCTAGTAATATAATTTACAGCCTTCTTTCTCATTTCAATTTTAATCATTTTTCTGCTAAAGAGCCAAGATATTTATGAAAAAAGTAAACAAACTATCACAGTAAGCTAAAGTGGAATTAATTCTGCAGAGTAGCAACAGAATTAGCTAGTCTGAGGTGAGTAAGCTTGTGTACTATGCAAAGCCTACATATTTCGACCTTGTTACTTATCTCAGCTGGTACATACATGAGAGAACAAACACTTGAAAAAGCTACTCCACAATTGGAGCACCAGGTATTAGAAGCAAAACAACAGTGTGCAATTAAGGTAATTATCGAATATAAGACTCCACATTTGGTAAAGACACAGAAATGCCAAATGAGGCACTGGGAATTGTGACTTCTGATGCAGCTGTTCTCATTGCTTCTGCAGATGATCCCTTTAGGATATACCCAAGATGGGCTCTGTCTCTAGGGCTCTGCAATACCAACTCAAATCAGCTGAAATATTCAGTTTTTAACTTAGAAATTATGCGAAGATGCATAATTGTGCTAAGATGCAAAGGATCTTGACCCATAAAGGTCTTATGTTACCTACATTTTCCTGTTATTAGACCAGAGAAGAGGTATTTAGTGATGTGCAAAATTACGGGGAAAGCTTTCAACAGATGTGTGTGCACGGGCAAGCCACATCAGGAGATCCTTTCAAGAGTGAGCCAAAAGTTTTAAATTGATATTTTTAGTGTATGATCCCAGGAAACTGAAGAATAACAAACAGCAGTACATTAATCCTGTTGGTAATCTCACTAATTTACTTGGGATAAGTATCTATACAGGTTAAAAAACCCAAATACATTAATGTGTTGATATGGATTATCCCACAGTTAATGCCATGGGGATATAAGGGGAGCATGCTAGATTAGAAAGAGAGAGAGACAGGAACAACAAGCCAGTCCACAGCCCCTATACTATTGCTCGCTGTAGAGCTATTTCCACTCATTTAAAATGGCTGAGTGCTGAAGTTTTTATGACTACCTCTGGGAGATTATTCTACAGAATTGCAAATCTCAGAAATGGGAAGTGTAAATATTCCCTCAGTTAATTTAATTAAGCTATTTCTAGGGCTATTCTTGCCCTTTCACAGCCTAGTAATTTCTCTCTTTTCTTAATTTACATATTCCTCTAAAGCTACATGCTTGAATGGCTACTAATCTGACTGGGAATAGGGAAGAAGCCTATTTACTCTTGTTTCTCCATGTTTAATCCACTGCTTGACTTGTGCTTGCAAGGAAGGGTGGAAGTCACGTGGGGCATTGGGAGGCCAGAGGATTGCACACGTTCACTGAGGGGCCAAGTCAGCTTGCACCACCCACAGAATGACACCAGTGGAGTTTTGCATGGCTTCTTTCAGCATGCTGAGGACTTGAGTAGTATGTGTGATTTTATCCCTAAAGCACTCCTATAAGGAAGCAGAATAACCCCGTTTTAAGATAATGGAAGTTGAAACCAAGGCATTCACATAAGTCATTAAGCAAGTGATAATATGTCTGCAGCACACAGTGCCATACCAAGCTGAGATACTCAAGCTACTTCTAACAGATTAGGGAGGGTGCTGGAAGCAGCATCTGCTGGTGTGCTCTGCACAGAATGATCTTCTCTGTAAAGAAGCTAAGTTGGGTGGCTTTGCACTGCCCTAAGGAGTGTAAGAACGGTATCTGTGACAGATGTTAAATGAGCTCAGCTCTGTTAGGCAGCTAAGAAAGGAAAGTCTAAGGGGCTCTGGTGGAGTCCTGGTGAGAGAGCTGCTGACTGGTGTGAAAATCACAAAAGATGACAGTGATGCAGGACCTTTCTTGGCAAAAACCTGGGATAATGACTTCTTGGCTCTGTAAACTTAGGGTAAAAATCCGTGAATATTAAAGCTAAGGTTTTCATAGCAATAATGTCTTGCCTCTGTTGCTTAGTTACTTATTAGGCTGGTGATTTTCTACTTTTTATATTCAATAGGCTACAATCAGCTGCCTTCGTAATAATTGGAATCAGATCACCTCCTTGATCCAGTAGATCTATTGAAATCTATTACAATTTTATTCCAGTTTCAGCAAAAGTGGAGTTTAATCACTATCTGTAAGGGGGAGTTAGTGTTTACAGGCTCTCTCCGCTATGAATAAGAATGGTTATGCTCAGCTATCCGTGTCACATTAGTGTTGAGAAAATGATATGAAACTAACAGGATAGGAATACACAAAGGGATTCAGCTGTCTCTCTCTGTGTCTTCAGTCAGAACAATCAAAGTTAACAGATGTCCAAGATCTTTTGCCCTAAATACTTTTTTTTTTTTAAAGAAATGCTCTTTTACACTTCCTGACTTCCTGCTTATGGCTAAAATCCAGTTCAGAGTATCAGTAGATCTGATGGTTTGAAGTAGCAATCACTGGCTCTATTAAAAAAAAAAATCAAGGTCAGATGATAAAGGTTCCTATAGTTAAATCAGTACAGTTACATCAATGCTGAGCAATTATAAATGAAACAAGAACCAAACTCTAAATACGGTCTGTAGGATTTGACCTTTAATGCACAGCTGTTAATAGTTCAATTGTACTCTTTACTTCTCAGATTTCTACTTATGCCTGTTCTCTCCAATTCCTTTTTCTCCTTGGCCCCAACATGTTAAAATCTTAATGTCTACCCAATGGCCCCTATCCACAAATGTGTTTTTTTCACCTTTTTGCTCTCTTATTTATTAACTTTCTCTTAAATTTGCTAGATGTCAAAAGCTTGTTAAACATTCTCCTTTCTGTCCTTTACTACCTTCAAACCTCCTTCCCACCCTCCTTAAAACCCTACTGTTCTTCTCTGCCTGTCTCCTGCTGGCACTGGTACATGTACTCAGTAACTTAGAGAAGGCAGTTCTGCTTCTTCAAGTTCTGTAAATGGATCAGCTCAGCAGGGAAGGTCAGGCAAATAGCATGGTAGTGACAAGGAGATGCTTTTAAAATAGTCCAATAAGAAATGGAAGAATGAGCATCTAATTGTCAAGTAAGAGAGAGTAAAATCTGGTGGCCAGTCTCTCCTGGATTTGCTTTATTATGTTAATAATACATTCTGTGATAAATGATGTGCAATATTTTCTAGTAAACGACATTTCATGTTCAGCATTTTACCCTTCATGCCCATGAGGCTTTTTTTTTATTTTATTTTAAATTGGGCTTGTGACCTTTCTGATTCATGAAATATAAAAATAGAAAGTACTTACAGAATTATTTTTTTTTCTGGTAGTGTTGCACTTGGTAGTTATAATCAGTGTTTATTCTGTTACTCTGTGAAGGGATGTTTTATTCTCATGGCAGCCTTTTCTCCAAAATACTAAGTAACCACAGAAATTTAAACAATGGCAACTACCAACCATGTGTTTAAGTATTTGTTCAGATTTTGGTTTTGCTGTCGTGCTCGTCACTTCATTAACTGCTTTGGGTTTTTTTTCACGTACAGGTCATCTGTATAAAGAATGCAATTTTGTAAAGAATGACCTTTACTAACAGTATTTTCAGGTTTGTAGAAAATGTCATTTTGCTCTCAAGTGAGGTGGGATTCATGCAGGAAAGGCTGCTGCTCTGCAATCCTGAAAGCAGTTGCACACTTCTTTCTTCCTAGACAGGACAAGCAGATGCTTTCTTCAGGCCTGCCTAGAAGAAGGTACGGCTACCCGCTCTTAGTGAAGACTACTGCTGGAATGCCATTTAGTCCTTTTCACAAAGACATACTGCACGCTGGAATAGTTGTGTCAAACAAGTCTCTCACATACTTACATAGGCTGCAGTACTGCCCCTGTCATTTTATACTTAACCTTATGATATACTTTAAGCAATTTGTCTGAACCATGCCTCCCTCTAAGGTATAAATTCAACAGTGGCAGACATTCCCCAGAGAGTACTGATTCATCTTAACATATTCAAACCCATCCTTTAACAAAAGTAGGGTACAATCTCATCAAGCCATTACCTACCCCATATTCCAAACCTTTTGGAGAAAATCTCTATCCAAAACACTGATAAGATTGAATAGGAATTTCAAAGAAGAAATTGCCATAAGGCTTCTAAGATGTTTGCCATCAGATTGCCATCAAAGGCTCAGTCACCCCTTCTCCTCATGCCGAGTGCCTTGTCTTCAAAAGTTCAAAGCCAGTGCTGGTGCAGTACAGTGGTGACTTTGGATGAGACCGCTGGGCAAAGGATTGGGTGAACAAGAGCTGGGAGAAACCTGGCTGGGAGAATCCCCTGCTTGCACAGGATCATGTCTAAGCCCAGGCCCTCCACCTTGGTCTTCAACTGAGCTACGCCACAGCCTCGCCCATCCCAGAAATGGCTGAAGGAAGATTATTTAAAGCAGCATTAGTTCCTCAAGCCGTTTTCTGCGAGGGGCTTTCATTCATGATATACACACAGCTTCTTCAAAGATGTGCAAAGATTTTCACCAACAACTTCTTTTAACCTGATGGCATAGCCTCTGCAATGTGCACCCTTCCTGAAAATAGGATGGGTGGAAAGAATCTGGCTGCTACTCAGCACCTGCACTCCGAGAGTAGATGCGGGAAAGGGGATACAGTATGACAACCATGCTCAGAGAGCACTCAAAAGAGGAAAGCATTGTAAAGTGGGTGTTTTCTGTCCTCTAGTGTAAGCAAAAGGATCCCTTTTAGGATATTTAGCTGTCATTTGGTTTGCAGGTGGAAATTAGGTTTCACAAATGGAAGTAAATTTGTCCTCTTTAAGGAAAAAATGTAGGAACTTCAAACTGTTCTTCCTAATTTGAACATTTAATTTCAGTGCCATGATAGAAAACTAGAGAATTGTTCAAGTGTGGATAAAAAAACCACAGAGTTAGTTACACATCTCTTATTAGCATAATTGTGAATAGCTGATCTGTTTGTGAATAACAGATTTCACTCATTTATATGTATGTGGTCGAGTTATTTACAAGGGGCTACAACACTACAAAAATATAGGCTGATTTTATTTGCAAACTTATTTTTCAATTGTCAGATTGCTTCTAATTCTAACATGTTTTTCCTGTATTTATTCAGCACTAATAAGTGCTGATGTAGTCCCTGATCTGTTAGGATGCTTGTTTTTACAATGTGAGTATTCCTGTTAGCTTTGATAGAACTAGTCATTGGACATATGGATCTGTCTTAGTCTTAGTCTTAGTGAGAGCTGATGCCAAGTCCTTTGCTGTCTAACTCTCAGCAGGAGAATGACCCCAGGTTGGGCTGGAATACTAGGGGAAAAAAAGAAAAAGAAGCATATAGAGGCTGTTACTATTCTCCTGAGTCATACAGTCTCTAAAAATATTTTAAAGGCTGTACACTTCAAAATTAAAGACTGCATTAAAACTTTCAAATTGTTTGTTTTAATAGAATACATGTAAATATACACCTTTAACTTTGTTTTTCTATCTTTACTGAAAAGTATTGTTCCTTAAGTTAAAGGCATTTTTGTGGTTAACCTTAAAGGATAGTATCTATTTATTAACTAATAGAAAAACTGTAGTGCTCGATGGCAGCAGGAACAGCATCATATTTCAGTTTGAACAGCTGCTATCACCATGATCAGACCTGGCAGTCCTTTTTGAATATCCACACAGATTAGGCCCAAACAAGATGATGTGAGTCAGCAGCGTCCCTAGAAAGGCTTTTATGACCAATCCCGAAGCCACACCTATGTGGCTACATATGAGTTAGCAGAGCAGAAATTAAGTTTTCAATGAGTCTAGTGAATTCAGCAAGCAAATAGAACTCGTTGTTTCCTGGTAATTTAGCTCCCTGTTGTGTCACTGACCTTGGGCAAGTTATTCAGCTCTCCAGTATTTCATCTTCTGTGTAAAATGAATTTAACAAGACCTAATCATCACACAGTATTCTGTAGACTTCAGTGGGACTGCAGCCGTATAAATGAAGGCAGAATTTAGCACGCAGCTGTGCCACAGTATTTTGGGGTTCTCAAATGACTTTTGACCAAAATTAAATATAAATTATGAGGGAACCAGCTAACATTTAATGAAGTGAAGCCTCTTGCTATTTTAAGAACAGTTTCTTAACAAGCAGAATTAGCAGAAATACTCTGTTGGTAGCAGCCAACAGCTTCTCCAGGCAGAGCTGGTCTCTTCCCATCCTGATAAGGCTGTACACTCCTTCTGTGTTTTATGAATCATGTATCTCCCAATTTCTCTTATTATGGGTGCAAATTTTCCCTTGCTTAGTACTGAAGAACCAGTGCAGCTAACAGAGTAAAGATGATGGCTGTTATTTTTTGTGCACCCATGAGCAGAATTGCTTAGTAGTTTAAGCCACTTTGCAACTGTACAAACACACTGTGAGCAGTAGGAATGCACTTATGTCCCCAAGGACCTAATCTGGTTTGCAAAACTTCTACTAGTGGCACAGATGTGCAAAAAGCAAAAATTCAGCTTCAGTCTCTGGGTGCATGTGTGGAATATCGATGTAGCTAAAAATAATATATTAGCATTTCTACACTGATTTGTATTCATATTCTTGAAGCATTTTATTTACATTGAGTGGCAAGAATCTTATCAGTTTATATTTCATATTTGGAAAATGAGCCAAAAAGTGACAAAGTGATTCCTTCAAAATCATCCAGCAAGTCAGTCTTAGAGAGAAATGTGTGTTTCACTAGACTGTCTTGGTCTGTAGGTATCTTCTTATTTATGAACAGCTGTGGCTATTAGGATCTATTATTTATATTTTCACAAAGCTTATTCCCTCCCCCCCCCCATTAGATATTCTATCAAGGCAGAATTGTCATTTTTCTGCAGGTACTGTGATTCACTGGAGTATTATGGCTGATAATAAAGCAGCATTGCAGACACTGTTCCGCAAGAATCTTTGCAAAGCCATTTAACATTTGTTGCCTACGAACAGTGTAGCACTTAAAAAAAAGTAATTAAAAATTCATAGGTTTTGGATTTTCAGTGATAGAGTAACTCACAAAAGGTTTGTTCTGTCTGCATCATTGACCCAACACCATCAAACATTTTCAAGCAGTCTCAGTGTTTCTTCTCAATGCCAGCAGCTTGATTTACGTGCAAACACTATACTAGTAACATGTACACTGAGAGCTGGTTACAACCTTAAATAGGGAGAATTTGCCACCTGCCCACGATAGTGGCCTGAGGTTTACACTGGTGACAAGCAAATTTCAGAAAGCCCAGGGGATTGGCTCCAGGCCCAGAATTTCAAATCATCAAAGGTTGGCACCCCACTAAAGAAAACAATAATAAAATGACAGAAATTGTTACTGCCAAGCTACAGAGCTCCCTAGCACAGAATAAGTGTGTCTAAGGCACTAGTGATGAGGGGAGCTGTGCTGCATGCTCTGTGATCAGTGGTGGAGCTGTGTTTTAGGAGGTTGTGGCTGCAGGGAAATGGTTAAACAGGCTGTGTGAAGACTCAGTGCATAAACTAACTAGCATTGACTGAAGATGCAGACATATGTTTTTAATTTGCATGAAGCTGCAAGTTTTTAAAAGACAAATTAGCATATTCCTAATTTTAAGTAGGGGGTTGTAAAAGGTATTTTCAGAAAATGTGGTAGTTGCTGCAGACTTTGCCAGAGCAAAAACTAGATTCCAGTTCTGCACTGGTCACCTGGAGGAGCAAGCCCCTTTGGCAAGTAGGAGTAGGCAAGACACTGGAACCACAGCATGTTTTGTTCAGGAGGAAAAACTTTGAAACACAGCCCTACTTTTTCTCCCTCTCAGAATACAACTTGATTTTCTCTCAGAGTGCAGCATTCTCATTTTCCCCCTGAGCGACACCAGACGGAATTGAAAGCAGTCTCCACAATTACAACAATATTTCAGTCCCTCAGTTGTTTCCTTCCCTTTAGAAAACTAGTAGCTGATTTTATCCAAGGCAGTTTCTCCTTCATAGCCTTTACAGCTCTAGAATCTTTATCCTGCTTACTGAAAGCCTCTGGTTTATCTTCCAGTTTTCTCAGTTTCAGGGGTCCCATATCTCACTATAGCATCACCTCACAGCCATCTTACAGCAGCCATCCTGGCCACACACCAAGAGCTGGGGAAACATCTCACTGTTTTTGTGATTTCCCGTGGCTGCAGGAGTAGGATTGGAAGAGTGTGCTTCCTTGTGAAGGAATCTGTCAGCATTACAGAGAGTAGAAACTGAGCCTTGGTCGTTCAAGACGTAGTCTCAGTTTTCTACCAGCTACATTTCCTCTGCCAGCTCTTGACTTCGGCTGAGCTTGTCCCCATCAGCAATTGCTTTTAAGTAGTTAGGCAGGTTGTGTATATAATTTGTAAAGTAATTTGTAATTCTTTGTAATGAAAAATGTAATGTAATTTAGTATCATGAGCCAGACACTTAGCATTTATCTGTTAACTTTAGATCTGTTCCAGATGAGGATTTGGAGAGTTAAATGTGTTCTTATGACATCCTATGACACGCTCATCAAAACTGGCTTTTCATAAGTTTATAATAATTGAATTCATCCTGGGTTAAAGCATTTTTTATTTGTGAAATTTTGCATTCCAAAGCCTCACTCAACTAAATGGGACAGCCCTTTCTCCCACAGATAACTCTGTCAATGCTCTGAGATAAACAAGGGCAGTACTTCCAAAAGAACACTAGTTCCTCGTATCTGCCTAACATCAGACGGATACCAACCTCTGTTCTTATGCCACAATATCTCCATTCATCAGACTGTTGTTTGGTTATAAAAGAATAAAGGCGTTTTAGAAGCCACAACAGTCCTGATGGGACAAAATGTGTGATTTAATTTTTAATTTAATGGTCAGATTGTGGCTTTCTTGATAAAAAACATGTGAAGGAAAATTCTTAGAGATGCCCTTAAATCTTTTCAGAAAGAGGCCGGAGCTGTGTGCTTAACTCTGAAAAGCCAGGGCCTCCCTCTCTGCCTGCTGGGTATCCTGGAGACCTGCTGGAAGGCAGAGTACCTACTGTATTTACCCACCTTCTGGCAATACAGTTCTTTTAGATCTATGTGAGTTAGCCAAGGGTCTTTTTCCTGGGTATATTGCTGACATCACATCTCTTTTCTTGTGTAGTCCGTACTAGTTACCAAGCCTCACTCTACCCCTTCCACTGTTTCTTCCCTGAAGGATGAATCACAGATCACAGGGGTTGATGGAGAGAAGGAAGAAGAGCTGCACAGAGGTATCTGATATTTTGGCAGAACAACTGTTCTCATGGGGATCTCTGTGTACAGAACTTGGACAAAATGTCTGTGTTCCATTTTTAAACCAAAAACCTCAAACCAAACAACAAAACAAAACAAAAAACAAAACAACAAAAAAACCCAACAAAAAATAGAGGTTTGCAGCTCAGTTTTGCTTTTACCCACTATCTTTACCTATGCTTTCTCCCTTCTCTTCATAGCCCCAGCTATCATGACCTCCTTTGTTAGATTTTCTTTTTATAATGTGTAATCTGCAGTCTATAGACAGAAATTAACAATGTCAGAATCCAGCCAGACTGGTAATAGGAGATGTAATCTACTACATAACACTGCTTTAAGAATGTCAACTTTGTATTTTAGGAGCAGCCTGGAATTTTCTGAAATTGTTCGTTCTCAAAAGAGGAAAACTCATCTTATATTGTATTTGTTATTTTTTCTTTTCCACCAAGTTTTTACATTATTCCTATATGTGTAGGAAGCATGATTTTTTTCTTTTTCTATCTACAGCACGTCAATTAGGTGAAAAACAGTGCAATACTTTTCAGGATTTTGCATTTAATTGTATGTGTATATATCGTGAAGCAACTAATACAGCTAGTTAAGCTTCCATGACATCTGAATTTGCAACTGGTAATGTTTTTGTGTTTGACTGCCTGGCTTCACAGCAGAGTGACAATGAAAATACATTTAAACAAAAAGAACGAAGACAAAAAAATCTGGTTTACATGTTTCTCTTTTGTCTTTTTGTTTCTTTTTGTTGTTGTCAGACAGCACAAGCATGATAGTTATAAAACAATCTTGGAGTATAATGAACTAATCCTCTGAAACCAATGCTCCAAAGGCTCTGTGATTATTTTTAAAGTGCCTGCCAAGGTTCCAAAGTATGATAATTAATGAACTTTAACATATGTGACAAAAATCCTAATAGAAGTAGGAGTTGTGCAGGAAGCATTAATGAAATTATACTGATATTTTGAAGTATCAGTTCTTAATCCTTCAATTTTATATCTCTAATTATTAGTTTTAGGAGATAGCCTTGAGAAGTTCAGTGACATTTATGGTACATTCAGAGGTGTTGTGGAGAACAGTGGTGAGAAACAATGCCTCCTTACAAGAGTTTTCAATGAAGCTTACAATCTTGCAAGTCTTTTCTATGTTTTTTGCAGACTCAGGGCCTACGAAAAAGAAATGGTGAAAAGCATAAGGAGATTAAATAGTTTGGGTGTACTTCATGAACAGAGTAGGCAGGAGAGGCAGGAATAGGATACAGCTGTTCTGATGTCTAAGCCCAAGGCATTGTCCTTCAGGCCTTATTGACTCTTACCCTTTCAGCACTCCCATTCATATTTATAATGGAAATGTGATTGCAACAGTCATTAAAACCAAGTTATTTTGGGCAAGTTAGAAAAAGACTAATCACTGAAATAAATTATAAAGAGTAGTTCTTGCATGAATGTGGCGGGGAAATATTGTGTTATAATTAACAGCTTCAAAGTTTCTGTTGACCTGTGAAGCCAACGCTTTGAGATTAAACTGAACAGTCCTCCCCTCCCCTCCTTCCCCTCCTTCCCCTCCTTTTCGTTTTTTTCTCATTTCCTCTTCCTTTCATTTTTCCTTTTCCCTTTTCCCATTTTGCTTTTCCCTTTCCCCTTTCCATTTACTTTTTCTTTCTTTTGCTTTTATTTTACTTTAATAATAGTCCAAATGTAGAAGACAATCTTACAAAAGAAAAAAACACTGCTGATATGACAAAATAGAGTAGTTATGTTCTACAAACCTGTCTTTATCTGCCTGAATTGTTGTTTATACTTATTTTGCACACCTATGTAGTATCTAGTTGATGAAAATTATGCCACCCAAGGAAATAATCAGCATTTTAGTTTGTCTAGTGTACAGAGAGTGCACCAAGAGGATGATGCAGGAGTGAAGGAGGGGCGCAGTGAGGCTGTGGAGTCTCCATCCTTGAAGGCCTTCACAATTCAGCTTCAACCTGACTTATTTTCAAAGTCGAACTCACTCTGTGTGGGAGGTAGGAGCAGAGGACTTCCAGAGGTCCTTTCCAACATGTGTTGTTCAGCGGGTTTGCTCTGTGGAACTGGTGCTGCTGTGTGTACCCTGTGTCTGGATTCAGTTCCTCCTGAGGGAAGTGGAATCCCTTACACAGCATTTCATGTTCATGGGAGCAGAGCTGGCTGTGTATTTATGCTTAAATCAGGAAATTGAAAAGTAAGTTTGAAACAAACCTTCACAGTTTCCTAATCACCTTTCCCTTTTACCTATTTGCTTAAATAAAACCTGAAGGAAAAAAAATGACCTTTACTGCTATTTTTCATTTGCTTTCAATTAGAAAATGCAATCCTTTCAGCATGTAGAATTTGCTAATATTTAGAAGGATTCTAGACATAGTCCCCGAACTCAAGAAAAAAAAATAAAATAGTTTTTAAACTACTCTGGGGAAAAATTCCTTTTCTAGTGCCCCATATTATTTTAGAAATCCTTAAGATCAGAAGGAAGCTTTTTCTCTGAGCCATTGCATATTATTAAAGATGAGAACAATGCAAATATTTTGTTGTATGCCCTACCATCTGTCTCAGGCTGAAAGTTAAGAATACTATTTGCTATACTCTGAAAATATACATTTTTAATTGAACTTGAAATTATAATTTTTTTTTATTTTCAAGATTAAAGATTTTCAGTTTCCTTCAGATTATTTTAGAGAATCAGAAAATGTGAGAGTGAAAAGAAAACCAAAAATACAATGGTGCACTAATAGTCATATTCCTTGGAAAAGGAAATAGTACTGTTAAAGAGAAGTTAACAAGAAAGGCAGAAAACAGTTCTTTGCCATCCTTTGCCTGCCATCACTCACATTTTCTCCAGTGAGAGAAATCTTCAAAGAGTTTGCAATTACTCCTGCCATTTGTACTCTTCTAGTGCCTGGAGGTCTCTGTCAGGGACTGGGCCCTATTGTGTATGTGCTGTACAAACACATTGAAGAGCTCATTGTAAAACTCTTCCAAAACAATAGCTAAGCAGAGGATGAGAAACAACTGAAGAGCAGATGAGGGGTGGTACACGGTTGGAGGGAGGTGATTATGATCACAGCTGAAGCAGCAGTCAGTGCAGCCACAGACTAATCATTGCTGAAGGGCTTTTTGGCATTTAATCTATGCAGCCATCTTTGGCTTATATAGCTGCCAGCACTACAGTAAGTGAACATCTTTAATATGTTTGTCTTCGCTCTCCCTCCTGGTGAGAGGAAAGCATTAGCCTCATTTGACACGGCAGCCTTCACATACTCAGCTGAGTTGGGGTACTCCACCCTTGGAGGATCACTGCAGGCAGATTCCCACCCCCTTCCCTTTGCTCCAGTCCTGCAGGGCACTGGGGGGCAGAGGAGGGCGCAGATCTGGGAGCTTACAGCTCACCTGCCAGAGGGGAAGCCTCTGAATGAGCCCCCATGCTGAAGGGTTTCAACCCCAGGTCTCCACCAGCCCCACAGAGATCTCAGCCAGGGAGCTCAGCTGCATCCCTGGGTGCTGGTGGTGGCAGGGCTAGGGTGGGCATGACACCAGCAGCAGGGCTGGAGGCTCAACCAGACTAACACACTATTACAATCGTGTGGTATTTAGAGAGCAAAGGCAGTGGTTAAACATTATGACCATCTAGATCTTCCCCTTCTCTTGTTCTATTTCAGGTTGCATCTGAGAAAATACAGTATATATACATTCACAGCAACAGTCCCAAGTCTTGTGCTGTTTTGTTGTGGGTTTTGTTTTTTTTTTAATAAATGGTAGAACACTGGAAAGCTTGAAAAACCATTTATTTGCCTGATTTATCTTTAAGGCAGATAAAGCATAAAACTAGTATCTCCTCCAAGTTGCCAGTATTTTCCAGTGCTTGCTATTTTGAAACACAACCGTATTAAGATCTCATTAAAATATAGTACATATGGACTCATTTGCTGAAATACTCTTCAGGTTAATGTTGTCTGCCTCCTTTGAATTTTAGTAACTGATGATCTTCCTGAATATACAACAAAGATTTATTGACTCTATGGTTTAACTACAAAACCAGAAGCGTAATCAATATCCTTTATCCAATTTATTAGGCCTGCATGACATTTAGGTGATTAGAAAGCAAAACATAAGGATCAAAAGAGCAGAATAATACATTACTATTATCAGTGAAAAGGACTCTGTTTTCATTCCAAAGTGAAGTGATTTTAAAATATCTTGAAAGAGGTAAAAATAGAAAGTTTGGCAGATGCATTTTGCCCTGTGTGCACTGTTGAATCCCTGTGTTTTCAAGGCCATTTCAGAGGTTTCATATAATAATTTAAAGCTCTTATTCCTCACTGAATAGGAAAACTAACAAAAAAAATTGGAAAACTTCATGCTAGTAAATTAGACAAAGGATTCATGGTCCTGTAGTTGCAGCCAGACAGTATCCCCATTGGAACTACAAGTCCAGGTGTACACATTTGGAGATCTTTCCTTCTCCCACAAACTCCTAGCTGTCCACTTAAAACTCTTATAACACCCGTTTCACACACATGAGTATATTGAAAATCTTCTTCTGCCATTGGTTCATAATGTGCTGCTTTTTCATTATCTACCACTAACATTTACCACAAACAAGTGCAAAACTACTGGCTACTGCTGCTGCAGGTGAGTTGATTTGTTGCATTGCTCTGACAGCTCCTCACAGGACTCAGCCATCCGTGCCTAATGCTGAGATGTACAAAACCACTAAATGACAGAATAAAGAAAACTGTGCCCCTTACCTGGGCCTCCTTGTTTTTTTCATCTTGTTTTTGCATGCCGCTTTCCCTTGTAAGCCCACTCTACAAAGGGTTATTTTGTGCAAAGTAGAGCACAGCAATTTGATTATATAAAACTGTGCGTGGCTGTCACCAGCTTTTCAGTGACATGTAGCACCTCCAAGTCTTTTAATTAGGGTTAGTGCAAATGTAGTGTGCTTCTGCTCTCCGGGAAGACCAGACATTTTACCCAGTTGTTCAATACTTGCACCTGACACACCAACCCTCAGTGAGCAGTTCTGGAAAGCTCTTACAGCTGCATATGGTTATGTGAGTTTCTACTCAGTTCTTGCCTATTAGTACACAGAATATTGAGTACTGCATTACGTTTTATATTCTGGAAGACTACCAAAACTTCCTACTTCATGTTGGCCAGAGAACCGGAGGCCAAGACACAAGTGTTGCTCTGTTCTACATTGGCTCGATTTCTAGGAGTCATGTTTGTGTAAGGAAATACAGTAGAAATAGTAAGTATTTCACTGGAGAAGCTGGGAACTACATTTTAGTTTCACTTTCTGCACCCTATTCAACCAATTTGTAGTTTTGTTTAGACTTGCATAAAGTAGACTTGCATAACTCCTCTGCTTGTTGCTCCATCTTATGTTTGCCAGAGAGGAAATACCCTTAACACCCAATGTTTGTTGCCAGCCCTCATATTGGCCTTAAGCCTCTTGGCAGAGATACTACCAACTTATGTCTATGATATTTCTGCAAACACAGAACCTTCAAAAGTCTCCACATATTTGGCTTATTTGGATTTGTTACCTTCATGGAGGTGAAGTAACTTGTGTTTGCCTATTTCACCTCACTGCCCTTTGCACTCAAAATACTAGGCAAGGGTAATAGAGTAACTCCCCCCTCCCAGTCACACAAACACATACATTTGCATTTATTGAGCAAGGTTTGATGTCAGGATATCAGCCAGACTGCTAAAAGCAGGTGAACTAGCAGGGCAAACATAAGTGCAATCCTAGGTTCACTTGAATACTGGATACCTTTCTAATTGCCCAGTGTCTGTTAGCTAGCTAACCTCGGGGCTCTTCAGCCTTTAAAACTGGAGGTCTAGGCTATCTACTAACACTACCCAAAGACTGTGCAACCTGAAAGACTTCCTTTGTGCCCTACTGGCATATCTTTGGAGTTTGAATTTCAGGTGTAAATGTGGCTATTCCTAACAGTTCTCTGGGGAAGGCTTCCCAACCCTCTAGGGTGCTGAACAGTGAGTTCCTTCTCTGACATAATCATATGGGCAGTCATGGGTTGTGCAAATAGTTACTAACAAGTCTGAGAGTGTGAAAGTTGAAAAGCTTTAGCTCCTTTGTTTTTAGCTTGCTGAAAGCTTGACTGCCTCCTGTCTCCACCTGGGCAGGGCCTTTTATCTGGTTTATTGATACGTTCATGCTAAGCAGACTGGGCATTGGTTACACAGACTCATTGCAATGGGTGAGACTGCAGCTGTGCTGCACATTTTTTTACAAAGAAAACAAATATGACATAAAGATTCCTTGTGGCAAACTGAAGCCTAGTATGAACTTTAGGGCTGCAAAACCCTGTATAATACAGAGCCTTAAACATTTTCAGATGTTTTGAAAAATTATGTTTTACTTCTTCAGGCTTTTTTTACTTCTGTCATATTGCCACCAGTGGCCAAATGTGATTGTGTAACTACTGACTCTTTTCTGTCAGGTTACACTTTATTGTCTCTATTTTTCATCTGGCACCATTCTGGGAGTAAAATGCTATCTGCTAGTTCAGAACAAAAGAAATCCCCAAGATTTGTAGATAAATGACAGATGAATTGACTTTAAAATTCTTAACTTTGAAGTGTAAATTATTTTTAATTGAGTCTAGAAACATACATCCTCTTCTTTTTCCATTTACTCTTTCTAGTATCAACCAGTTGCCCACATCATGTTCCTCATCATTTTTTGTGTCTGCTATTTACAAAGCTATAGACTTGAGGGATGGCTATAGTACAAATATCTTAGGCATTATCAAGGGCAAAATACAAATGGCCTGGTGAGAATGTTGAGTAGAGTTTAGAATAGGTTTTAGTACCACCCGCTGTAGTTAGCATCCACAAGCAATACATATGACCGATTCACAAGTTATACTGTGTGCTGATTTGGTTTGGTGGGATTTTTGGTAGGGTGGAAGGGCCTCAGGGGTGGCTCTGGTAAGAAGCTGAGAAGCTCCCCCTGCACCAAAACCAACCAAGGAGCCATTAGAGGGACAATAGATGCACCTCTGTGATTAACATACAAAAGAACTCATATAAGACCTCTGCAGAGCAAGCACTTGAGAAAAAGTAAGAGCTGAGCGGAAGAGCTGAAAGGCAGTTGCTGGGGTGAAGATCCCAGTGGTTTCTAAGGAAGAAGGGGAAGAAGGTGCCCAAGCAGAATTTTCCCTGCAACCTATGGCGAGATGGCAAGCTGTCCCCCTGCATTCATGGAGGACCGTGGTGGAACATTCCCTGGGGCGCCAGGAGGGGTGAGCATGGCCAGTGGACTTGGATTTTGCTGCCAGTGGACTCAGATTATGCAGCTGTGGAAAAGCCCGCGGCAGGAGAGGTGACTGTTCCCGAAGCAGCCCGTGCTGGAGCAACTTGTTCCTGACCTCGTGGGAAGGACTCATGAAGCAGAGGTTCTTGGAGGACTCTCTCCCATGGGAGGGACCCCATGGGGAAGCAGGGGAGGACTGTAAGGAATCCTTCTTCCTGAGGAGGAAGGAGTGGCATGAACCACCAGACTGTGAACTGACTAAACCCCCTTCCCTGTCCCCCTGTGCTGCTGGGGGGGAAGGAGGGAAAGAAATCAGGAACAAAGTAGTTTGGGCCCAGGAAGAAGGGAGGGGTGGGGTAACGTATGTAAGCGCTGCTCTTCATGTTGTCTGTGTCCTGTGTGCATTGGATTAGTGTGAAATTAAATTATTTTATCCTCAAGTTGAGTCTGTTTTGCCTGGGACCTTAGTCGGTGAAGAACCATCCTTGCCCTTTGTCTTGACCCACGAGCTTCTAGTTGTCATTTGTCCTCTTCATCCCAGAGTGTGTATGAGGGTGGGGGGTGGATGAGTGAGGGGCTATGTGGCTGTTCCTTTGTTGTCATGTTAGGCCCAAACCACAACATACTGAAATCTATCTGTACTTCTGTGATTTTGCAGATGTAAGTCATTTGATACAAGATCATAGATTTTTCAATGCCTTATCTAATAAAGTTGTATGCAGTAGTCAAATTATGGGAGTTCCAAGGCACTTCATCCAATATAACATTGTTAGGGATAGGTAGAATTTATATAAAATGAATGTTTAAGTAAATATTCCAGCTTGTGAGTCACAACCAAGTCTTTCCTTTTCCCTCAAAGCCTCAATGTGAAACAGAGGAAATAGCGTTAACTGACGTACCACCAGGAGATACTGGCCGCTTTTATGCCTTTTTAAACACCTGTCAAAATATGTTTAAACCTGTCACAGAATCACAGAATTGTCACGGTTGGAAAAGACCTCTAAAATCACAGTGTCCAACTGTCAACCCTGCCTCCTCCCCCCTCCCAAAAAAAAAAAAAAAAAAGCCCAGTAGAGCATGCCCTGAAATGCCTCATCTACACAGTTTTTTAAGTACCTCCAGGGATGGTGACTCCACCACATCCCTAGGCAGCCCATTCCAGCACCTGATTACTCTTTCAGTAAATTCAGTCTTCCTAATATCTGCTCTAAACCTCCCCTCCACAACTTCAAGCCATTTCCTCTGGTCTTATTGTTACTTATTTGGGAGAAGAGGCCAACACCCACCTCACTACAACCTCCTTTCAGGTAGTTGTAGAGGGTGATGAGGTCTCCCCTCAGCCTCCTCTTCTCCAAAGTAAACAATCCCAATTAGCTCAGCCTGTCCTCACAGGACCTTTTTCTCTAGCCCCTTTACCAGCTTGGTTTCCCTTCTCTAAACTTGCTTTAGCAGCTCAGTGTCCTTGTAGTGAGGGGCCCAGAACTGGACATAGTACTCAAGGTGCAGCCTCACCAGTGCCAAATACAGGGGGACGATCACCTCCCTTCTCCTGCTGGCCACACTATTCCAGTACAAAGCAGTTCAAAACCTTTTATCCTTTCAAGTTAAAGATACTGTCATTTTTTCTTGACAGCAAACAAGTGCCATTTCAGCCTGATGGCACTAGACGTTTGAGCATCATTATGGCTGCCCTTGGCCTTAATGAGTTACCTGTAGCAGAAAGCGATAGGCTGTGTCAGCCTAACAAGCCTAACCAGTTCTGGCATCCTCAGCTGCTTATTGCTGTAACTCTATTACTAGTCAATGAAGGTTAAACTTGTTTGTGAAACACTACAGTGGTATACTCCTAGAGCACTGCTGGACTGCAATTCAGGTACTTCTGAGAAATACAGAACTTTAAAATAATCAAGTCTCTTGTGTGAAAGAAAACCGCATTTTGGCACTTAGCCACTAGAACCAGACTTTACATGCACTCTCCTGCTCAGCTTGACAGTGGCAGTAACTGGTTTTCTAAGACACAGAAAATTCAGTTAAATTCCTTTTAAATATTAATACAATTCACTCCTTTCTGGATTTTGCAATAGATTCTCTAAGGTTTTCAGTGAAACAAAATGTTCAGGCATGTCATAACGAGACTTTTTTGTTATCTAAGAGGTAGCACACTCTTAGTCATCTCTTTCATTCAAGTATTTTATCAAGATTGAATATTTATAAGCTATTGTATAGCTCAGCAAAAAGAAAAAAAAGAAAAAGTACCAGTCGCCTTATCTCAATTTAGCCTTAATTATAAAGCCATCCTTTGTAACAGTTATTCCCTAAGACAGGTTGCTGCTTAATGCATACCAGAAACTTAGGATGAAACACCATTGGCATTAATAAAAATGTTTACTAACATTTCATAGTCTGCAATGTCCTTTCCACATAGCAGTCATACAGGAACTTACGTGTAGACATTTTGGAGGATCCTATTCATAAGGATACTGGGAAAGGCAATGTGTTACATTATGGTGTGGTCTGCTAATGATCTGTCTTCCAGTGTTTAAACATTGTTTGTAGTGTATCTTGTAAACATGTGGCTCAAACATTCTGATTGGAGATGGTGTGAAAATGTTAGATCCTAATTTTACAGTTAGAAATGCTGAACAAGATAAGTCTACTGTACACAGTGTACTTGGTTGCACACTGAGGTTTAAACTTGAGCTGTTTGCAGTTGTAATTCTTTTTTTATTTCCCCCCCCTCCCGTATTTTCTTTGTTTTTAAGAGTGTGTGGGTATGCAGAAATATGCTCAGATTTGCTTTAGTTTTTTTACTGATTGGGAAGTACACCCTGTGACTTCAGATAGAAATCTTACTCTTCATTATTTTTTTGTTTTGATTAAATTACAAAACAATTGACATTTTCAGCTACTCCAAAACATTCCTTTGTTTGGAGATGGGTTCAACATCTCTTCATTTCATAGTCTGGATGACACAGGTTAGTGAAACTGGAGAATGTCTCTGGAATTTTTTCAAGATCTACCCTACCTTGCTGTTGATTTTAGAAAAATCAGTGTTCTCTCCATTTGTTGCTGGTGGGGACAAAAAGTGCCAAATTTTAGCTCAAGATGGCAAAAAATAACTTTATGCTCACTTAAATGAAAGGGAAGCCTGAGATGAACTTGGACTTTGGACTTCCCAACCCACACCAAACAGGACTGTCATCCGGTTTGGTAATGGTAGGTTTGCTTTGACTAGTTTTCAGGCATTTAAAACCTCTGTGTGTTTCACAGAGTGTATTACCCTTGGTAAGCAAAGAAGAAAGGCCGTGTTCAAGCTTTGTGGCAGCTTGTTTGGTTTTGCATATGCTTGTAGCTTGTTTTTCTAATAAGTAAATTTTGTTGTTCTTTTGGTTTTGCTTTAAGAAGCACAGCTGGAAAATCCCCTAATTTTATAGAGCATGTCCTCTGCTTCATGGGACTTCCATGTGAACTCTGTAGGAGTATCCTAAATGGTCTCTGTCTTTCTGAGTAAAATGTGTTACGGAAGGTCCAAAAGGATTGGTTACATACCAACAACTTCCTTCATTCCCCACACCCCCACAGTCTGTATTCTCACATCTTTGTGAAGAATTATCTCTTTTCATTTACAAATGATTAGCAAGTCAGTATCCACAGATGGTGCCCGTTGATACATTTGCTGAACAATTTACTTTGTGTATGTGATTCTTACACTGTAATGAAAGTTTCTGCTTTTTCTACTACCTTATCTTAGATCTTCTTCATGTTTTTCTTTCTTTGCTATAATTTTATTTCCTTCTAATTCCAAAAATATGTTTTATTCTAGATAGGATAGGTACTCATTAGGTCAGGTCTTTAAGGCAAGCATTGTGTTGAGCAGGGAAAACATATTGTAGGGGTAGTGTAATGTGGAGGGTTCCACACAGAGCACAGAAAAGTCTTACTTTTTTAAAGGAAAGGCGTTAGGTCAGCCCATGTGCTGGACAAGGTCATTGCAGGCTCCTGACCTGGGAACTCTGGCTGTGAAACAGTAGCTGGATGGCTGCATTGAAGACTGTCTGCTCATTTCAGGGGTTACCAAGTGATGGGGACTAATAAGCATGTCTAAGTCATAGCACTGGTTTGAAAGCACTTTGCTTGTTTAGCACTGCAGTCTTGTGTTGATCATAGCACAGGAGGAACAGACCCTACCTCTGTTTATCTAGATGTCGTCAGATCATCTGCCAATCTGCACAGATACTAAAGTGTCTTTTTTACATAAGCTTGCACAAGATGAAAAATTTCTCCCAAATATGAAATTATTTAAATGAATTTAGTCACCTTTGCCTTCACTTAAAATACCAATTTCTGTAACTTATTCACTGCGGAAAAAAAAACAACTCTTGGTGACAAATGTTGATTGTACTGTGAGGTTCTCAGCAGATAATTATATTTAAATACGTGGGTTTAAGAATAAATAATTGTAGCAAATTGACGCAAACTAATAATGTTGTTTCTAGACGGAAGTAATTTCTTGAGGGAAGTACTGTGGCAGTTATTTCTTTGATTTCTGCTCTTTGCCTAAGAATGTATGTTAAATTGTGACACTAAGTAAAAGTAAATGGATGTGAAATTAAGACTGAGATTATTTTTTTGAATTCAAGTGCAGTCTTCAACAGACTTACTTTAAACTAGTCCAAAAGAAGAACTGGGCCTTTTGTCTTCACATCAAAGCAACTTTTGAACCTGACTTGTCACTTTGCAAAAGAGGTTTTGACATACCACATAGGCTTACAAATAACAAAGATGAACAGGTGGGCATCAGAGTTACTATAATTGCTACCTATGAACGGACACATAGTCTTGAGCTGTAGTATTTTGGGCAGTGACCATAATAAACTCCCCTCCTCAGATTAGCTCATGGAAGAGAATAAATCACAGGTCCCAGAATCATAGTGAGTTTTTATGTAGTAATTAGGTCCAGGCAGGGCGGGCTCTACATAAGATGTGTTCAGTGCCCATCCCGAGACAGCAATTATGCTGTTTGCATTGGAGTCTTATGGCAGTTCAGCTGCACCTGAAAATGATGCAGAATGAATGTAATGAAGAACAAAAGCATCAGGCTCTCCTTCTTATACTAAAACACAGCAGCAAGTAGTGGGGCACTCTTCACCTCATTTTAGCTGTCAGCAAAAATGGGCTCCTGATTGACCCTTATACAGACAAAGGAGGAAGGAAAAAAATATTGAAGAAATTGAGAAAATTTTCATGTGCAGCTAATGAATTTTTTTTTTTTTTCTATTCCTGATAATTTTTTTATCCTTCTTGTATTCCTGAAGATACTCTAACCAAAACCTAAGAAAACCCTAAATAAGTCCTCATGCTGTTTGGAACTGAAAAATGAGCACAATGTGTGTAAGATACCAAATTAACCCATGAAAGCCCACGCATTTTAAGTTGTTCAGAGTAATTATCTTTTCTCAATGTCTCCTCTTGTGAGGAGTTTAGTAAACAAAATAACAACATTTCTAATACTAATAAAACAGGGAATCTGAAAAGAAAAAAGTGTCCACAAGCCAATGGAAGAAAGTGTGAGGTAGACTGACAAATCATTTTATCGTACAATGAACTTGCCAATATAACACTCTGCTGCCATGATGGAAGGACAAATAAAAAAATCACCAACAATTGTTAAAAACAATACAAAAGCTTACAGAAGTCATGCAATTATGCCCAGAGTTGGGTGGAAGCAAAGGCTTAGGCAATCTAGGCTAACTAACACTGAAAAGTCACAGGTTGAATGTCAGTCAGTCATTATATATTAGTTCCAGTACATCTGCTTCAAGAGATGCATCCATCCAGACACTCTTCAAAAAGTGAGTGAAGATACTAAGTTTTCCCTTCCGCAAACACAAAGGAAAGTTCTCATTTTTTTCCTTCTTCTCCTCCTCCTCCTCCTTCTCCTTCTCCTTCTTCTCCTCTCCTTCTCCTTCTCCTTCTTTTTTTCCCCTAAAAGCTTTTTCAGTTTCTAAAGCTCCGAAAAGCTTTACAGTTGATAACTCCAACAAGACTCAATCAATGCAGGCAGTATTATACAAAGTTTTTAGAAAAATGGTGGCACACACTTGCAGGCTGAATTGTGGAATGTCTTGAACTTGTAACACTCTGCCTGTGTCTATACTAGCCCTGTCAATGTGCCTCAGGCAGTTGTGCTTTGAAACTTGCCTTTCCCAGAACCCAGGAATCTTACCTGTATTCATGGCAGGTGCCATTAGGGCTCTTTTATGAAGAAAACCAGACTTCAGAGGGTAGATGGCACTGCTTGAGCTGCAGAGCCCATTCACACTGTATGTGACTGCTTTATGTTTTGGATATTGCTGAAGAGCACTATATGTAAAGGTTTTCCCTAATAATTATAGGAAATCCTCTCCAGCTGGCCCTGGGAGTACTCTAGATCTCATCTCCTGTGTCCAGGTACCCATTTTGGCTTTGTCAGAATTCCTGGGGCATTATCTGCAGCAGTGCAGATGTATCCACAAGGCTAGATTTTCAGAGGGAGTGAGCACAAAATATGTCAGGAAGACCCAATAAATTGGAGTGAAAATATATACTCCTGTCCAAATTGCTAGAAGTCATCAAAGCCAGAAAATAGACAGCTCTGTTTTGGCACAGTTCTTAGAAAATGCGGTAATAAGAAATATAGCTAATAGTTCTGCTTTAATGGAAGTGCAATAGCTTTGTAAAATGTTGGTTGTTCCAAAGATATTTTCTGTTTTGCTGAAATTAGCAGCAAATTTATAGTAAATAATAGAATATCAGACTAGTAAATTTTCTCAAATGTGAGCCATAATACTGAGATGGATATCCCCTGTTAAAAGCAAAAACCTGACAGTTTTAGTGTTGTGTGGTAAAATATTACAGGGCTAGCCAGGTTTATTATTCACTTTGGAAGGCAAATACACAGGTATAGTCAGTTTTGTGTGTTTTTTTTTTTAATTTCTTTTTGACAGTCTTAGTTTTTCTTACAAATGTTAAAACTTTTATTTTTAAATAGGTGTCCTCACGGAGCATGCTCCAGATTGGTGACTAAATTCAGACAGAAGACAATTTCTTTAACAGGTAGTAGTTAAACTTTGGGGGTTGAAAAGGTATGACAATTCCTGGAAAATCTTCAAGCAGGAAATCTTGCCCCTGTCTGAATAGTGTGAAAGGTCAAAAGGAGAAGAGATTTTCACAGTATATAAAATTGGATATTTAAAGCCTAAAGAAGTTTTTAAATTGCACTTGTTTTTTTCTAGCATAGAAAATGGCTGTTTTTTTGAAAAAGTGCCAGAAGATGTAGCTGAGCAATGAAGTAATTGCCTAAAAGCTTTTTTGAGTGATGCTCAGTCTGCTCTAAGCTTAGTTAAAACTATCCATGGTGAGTGTTTTAAAATGAAAAGCTAAAAATCCTGTGTGTCTAGCTAGTCCTTTAAAGAGGATTCCTCAAGATTTTGGACACCCAAAAGGCTTACCAGTCCATCGCCAAACCAAGGGTAGCTATAACCCTTGGTGAAATAGTCTGAATGCTGTTGACCACTGATAAACAGAGCATAAAAGCTAAACAATTTCCTTTGCCTACTCTGACCTATATCCACTTACGTTCATTTATTTTCCTTTGGACCTTTCTGTTTTTTGCTTGAATATCCAACTTCTTTTAATAAGATCAGAAGAGAAGGTGAGTGTCCAATATTTAAGATACTTGGGCAATCATAAGTGGCTGAACAGTTCTCACAAAATAGTTGCTGAGAGTTTAGAGAGAAGTTGTGTTGATGGTGTGACTTGATGGCTCACAATTTTTGGCAGTGCAGCAGGTTTCTGCTGTGACAAGTGAAATCTGAAACCATCTTGACCTGTATGTGTTTCCTAATCAAACCTCTTCTGACTTCCAAGTACCTGTGGCAGGGGCAGATAAAACCCAGCTACTGGCCCCCCTGAGTAAAGGGTTGGGGAAATAAATGTTGAGGGCAAGGTTGGGTATGGATGAATACAGCTTGTCCACTTCTGACTGGGCAAGACCTGTGTACAGGCTTTTCTAAGGTGCAGCAAACACCTTCCTTCAGCTTTGATTTATATTCTCTGCTGCACCAGATGTAACAGACATCTCTGGTAACAATGTTTTCTGTCAGTCTGAGTCTTCTATGGCATAGTAGGATGAATCTTCTGACTAAGGTAAGTGTCCTTCTTTCCTCTCCTTTTTTCATTAATTATGGGAAGACTGCAGATGAGCAGTTGTGAAGTGAAGCTTCCATTGAAAATCCGTGGTAGGAGCTGAAAACTGGATGAAAACTGCCCCCTTCTCTTTAGTGTTTCAGAATTAAAAAAAAAAAAAAAAAAAAAAAAAAAAAAAGGTAGTTCTTGAAAGGAAAAAAAGAATCTACATCCCAGCATCTCCAAGGGGCAAGACTGATGACTAGTGTTTTTCTACTGCTTGGCACTCGCTAGTGGCTTGTTGAATGTGCTGGTTTTAGACATGCTGCTGATTTTTTGCATACTAGTTGTTCTAAATCTCATTATGAAATACCTCATGTCCTATATGCAACATATCAGCAACTAGTATACCTAACATAGCTTAGGGAGGGGCAGGTGTTACAGACCTTTACTTCTGGATAAACAAGTCCTTTAGTTGACAGCGACCCTTAATCTTCCTGTAACTCTGTTCCCAGCTCTGTGCAGAAAGGATAAAACCAGCATGTTAATGCATGCTGACTAATATATGCAAACAATACCTTTTTGAATCCTACTTGAGACAAAGCTCCCCTAGAAAAATCACCACTGGTTTTGGAAGGTTAAATTACAGCCCTCACTGCAAGCTTCTGTTACTGAACCAATGATTGTGCTAGTAGTAGTCATAACCATTTAGGTATGAAGGCCTGTAGCCAAAATGTTGATGTTACTCTTATTGTTATGTGACCTTTCCCGTGTTTCCAAGAAAGCTTTGCTGTGCTGAGAAGAATCTCCTGACCTAAGCTTTTAAAAAGATTGGCAGACTGTTCTGAGTGGGAGGCTGCATGAGAGCAAAGGAAAAATATTTGCAATACAATGGAGATAAAGAGGAGGCTGGAAATGTTATGGCAGCATCAAGGCTTAATTTTACTTTTTAATTTGGATAAGTGCCAAAAGGACTAAATCAGCACACTGGAAAATGCAAGAATGAACTTTCATAAAAGAAAAATAAAAGTTTGTAGCATCAGGAGCACAGATTTTATTCTGAATATGACTCTTGCAATTTTTTTCTCTTCTGAACATGAAGTAATACTAATGGAAAAAGGATTATGTTTTTATTTCCAATCCATATATATCTGCCTTTATGATTTACATAAGCATTGTAGTGGAATATTAACTTTCATTATTTATGAATCTATTGAACTTTGCTAGGATGTACTGACAGTTGAAGGATTATAATTTTAAAGGTAGTTCAGTTCACATCATAAATATCCTAAAAGGTCACATACTATCTTACAGTAACATCTGAAGGAGAAGGAGCTTAAAGTCAGAGTTGTTTCTGTCAATTCATAAAAAGTTTCATCCAAATTATCATAGTAGAAATCAAGAAGTACCAATTTATCACCTTATGAAAATATTTTTATATGTATTTTTGGGAAGTGCTGTACTTGTATGGATATTGTGTTACTGCGTGGAGTCCTTCCTCTTGGTTTTTACAGGACCTGTTTCTTCTGGGGTTACCAAAGAACAAAACTGAGATCACAGCATTCAGGCTACCTTCATACAACATGTACGTTGCAGTATCAAAATCCACTGGGTTGTTAACATCCTTGTTTCTGATGCCTGTCTACCCTTTAATAAGTAAATAAAGGCATTCAGTGTTTTCTTGCAATTAGGTCAGTTTTACATTGTGGAAGAAGAGGAATCCAAAATACGGAAGCAATGAAACATTGTTTACTGCCTGTGAAATTTCTTGCAAACTCACTTTTACACATGTTGTGTTATCTTCTGTAATAAAAAGGACTAGCATAAACTTATAAGAACTCTTCATTGCAAAGATACGAAGGAGACTGAGAAATATAAACTGATGGATTTTGGCTGGATTATTAAGTTTTCCTGAGAGAGTTTAAAACAGCACGCTACACTCATTCACACCCTCAGCAACTAAGAATAAGGCCCAATGTCTATATGAGTCATATGCAAACATATTTTTGTCTACCACTGTTGGAGTGAAAGTCAGAAACACCCTATTTTTTATATGAGAGGTTCCTAAAATTGCGGCTGTCTCACTGTATCAGTATTTAATACCATTTAGAGGACCAGTCTGGTGCTGCAGAACAAAGCAGTAGATTGGTCTTTAGCAGCTGCTTGCAGTTGTCTGGGTGCTGCTGTGTAATGTGTGATGAAAGAGCAGGTTGAGCCAAGTTGAGAGCCTGTGTTCTTACTGTCTGGCTTTGAACAAACTCACCTCTTCAAATATATATGGGGAGCTGCAATATGCCTATTCATGACAAACGCTGGCAAAAATATTTTTTAAGCAGATAAATGATTTTATTATTTTTGCTTTTTCGCACCAGAAAGCATGCATATAATTTGCAAACAGCAAAATTTCGGATTTGGGTAAATTAAAATGCTATAAATTACCAGGAGGGGAAAAAAAAAAATAAAAAAAAGAAGCTGGTGGTTCTCTTTTTTCCCCCTCTCACATTTCAAAATAGGCCCAAGTAATCGGTGGGTTCTCAGAGGTGCTGATATAAACTACTTGGGCTAAGGGAACAGCAAAGAGAAAAAGAGGGCTTTCCAAGTGAAAATCCAAAGGGATTTAGGTAAACAAATGCAAGAAATGAAGATGGAACCACAACATCAGATTGCTATGCTTAAACATTTTCTTTCCTTGGGAAACAGTGAGTGACAAAAACCCCCAGTCCTTATTGAAGATGTGTGCTTACTGACTCCTCTTAACTATTTCAGAATCAGGATTACACCCACTAACTTCATGGGACTGCTTGTTAGGTAAAGGATGACAAATCTGGTACCAAAGTGGTAGACTCTCTTTATGAATTTGCAGCCTAATTCTCAATGACATTTAAGTGAGTGAAACATATGCACAGAGAGAATAAAATGCCAAAATGTGTTGCTTTGCCAAGTTGCCACAGTTGGAAGCTTTCAGTAAATTTCCATGTGTTTATTGATAAATCCTCCATTTTGAATAAAACATTACTTCATTTTTAGAGCAGATTTAGAGTGACAAGCCCTTAAGGCTAAGCAATACTTTAAAAAAAAAAACCCACAAAAAACCCCCAAAAGAACACCTGCAAAATAAAGTGATTTCTTCACTTTAACTAGATATCTGCTAGCTAGCTTATTTGCTATATATTTGCTATATATAAGTCACATTTTTAAAAGCTCAAAGGCAAGTATCAGTTCAAAGGTCTTAAGTGTTTATTGCTAGAAGTAGAAATCAGCTTGGTTAATTGTTAATCTGACAATTTCCTGGGTGATTCAATACATCACAGGAGACAGGGAACCCTGACTAGGAACTCAGAAATAATTGAACAGGATAGATTACAAAAGCAAACTTAAAATTCAAAGAACATAAGAGAGGAATTCACTCCAACATAAAGACTATTATCTTTGTCTTTCATTGTTGGGTTTTTTGGTAGCATTCTACATTGTGTTTCAAAGCTTACTGAAGCTATTGAAAATATAGTGAGATGGCAGCTAATATTTGGAATTAAAGTAATATTATTTAATTAGTTAACAATAGTCAAGAGAGACCTATGCACTCTAATTAAAATTTAATACTGTGAAACAATAACAATTTTAATTAGTATTAGATTGCTCTATAATACTAGTCAACGTAACACCAGCTCCTTCAAATCCTTAACAAGTGATTTTGTGATGCAGTTCACATAGCACAGCAAGTCCTGAACTGACAATGCTGTGGCTGTTTCATCTGTCAGAAACTGTGCATAGATCAGGGGGCTCCATAATGGCTATACAGAGAGTCACAATATTTGGAAATCATCACTATACTTTTCTCGATTAAAAAATCTATTCCCGTGTGCATCTATTAACCTCTCACCCTCTAAAGCTCTGTCCTCTATCAACTCTGAAAACTCCATCAGCCAAGGACCGAGGATGGTAAGGGGAGCCACAACAGCTCTCAGCAAGGGGCTGTGCTCTCTGACCAAAGCCGCTATCAGATGCCTGGAGAAGATGTAAAGACATGGTAAATGTACAATTTATATCTCCAGAATATTCTTCAGTGTCACTCAGGAGCTTCTTATTTGATAGGCTAGTCAGAATACGCATTCATGTCTGGACGTTGGCAAAATCACGTGGCAGCTTTTGGAAATATTCTTACTGTGTTGCAGCTTTCAAATTGTGAGCAGTGGATCTCTTGATCCTCTGCAGCAAACCCCATTTCCCCTGTGAATGGACACCTTTCCTTCTGTCCCTATGTTCTGAAGGTCACTCCCCTCTTTGCTTTGATGGACCATTATGCATTGTTTGTGACTACTGGCGTCTAACAACAGGTTCCTTCTCCTTTGCTGTAGCAATATTTCTGACAATAAACGGTTGTATTTTCTGTCTAGGAGGTACCTCTATAGTGCTTCAGTTTAGACTTTTGTCTCTGCTACTTGCTGAAAAACCTTGAAGTTGCAGGGAAAATTACTGTAAAAAAATGGAAAGTTAGAATGGTTTGCTTACCAGTTGTTTTATAAAGTTTGAAAAACTGCAGCATCTTAGACCAAGCGAAGGTTCAGTCTGATTGAAAGCTGAGTATTTTTCTGCAGAAGCTTATAGAAGTAAATTGTAGGCAATTTAGTTACAGAAAGAAAATCAAAGACTTTGAAATGTTACACTAGCAAAGTTGTTCTTTTTTTTGTTTTGTTTTGTTTTTTTTTAATGTAGTGTGGCTGCTATATTTAATAGGCTGGCTATACATAGAAAGGTAGAGATAGATTTATCTATATTGTATCTGTCTATTAATCTCTGTTTCTAATCTCTACCTGTATGATATGATAGAAAATATTATGAAAGCAAGGGAATTTGGGTATATAAAGTATTTGTGCTGCTCATTTACTAAAAAAAGGAAGAGGTGTCTGGTAAAAAAAACCCTGATTCTGTAGTTTTATTAGTCTGATGGCACATATGGTCCTCACCTCTGTGTCTCATCAGCAGCAATTATCTGCCCATCCTTCTGACTTCCTGGAGTTATCAACCTTCTCAGCTGCTCCCTTCTAACATTTCCTCCTGCTCTGTATATTCCAACCACCTTTTTCTCTCAAGTTAGTCTGAAGTCCCAGTCTAAATAAGAGAGTAATTTTAACTCACAACAACAGTTCTCAAACTGTTCTCAGATTGAAATGAGTGGCTTCTGAATGAGAAGCTTGGATCTCTCAAAGCGGGTATGTCCAGCTATATCACTGTGTATAAAGGTATCACATTCTCTTCTAAGCCTTGTTCTTATCCAATAAGAAATCATTAGGACAATCATGTAGAATGTTTCAACAGCTCTTGTAAACTGGAAAATTTCTAAAATGGAAATAGATTTAGCACAGCTTCCAATTTGTCCGAATGTCCCATTAAAGATGCATTTTTTGTAAACAAATGTCATCACTGCTGATCTCCACATTTATTTTCTTTTTGATACCTTTGCCAATATCAATCCTATTAGCATTTGATTAACCAATATGACTGGAAAAAGCTGAATATTTTTGTTACTGAAGGAGATGTTAGCAGATGTAGTAGATCCAGAAGCTCTTTTTAACATCTACAGTAATGAATGAACAGATGAAAGACAATTTTACCAAATACACATTAAGTCATTAATCAAAATAAAGTTAAAAATATATGCCAACTTTTAATGTACATAATGAGTGAAGAGTGATGGCATTTTAGAAACTTATTTTTTAAAATATATTATCTTCTATGTACTGATCATATGGTAATCAGTATTACTTCTTGCTTGCGTCTTGCTTTTGCTAGTTGGTTCAGCATTTAATCTTCACCACAGGCAATGATAACCATGCTACCTAACTGTTCATATTCATGCCAACCTCTCTGCCTTGGGGAAGGGCGACCTGTTATCCTGGCTGACAGTCTCATTTGGCAACTTGAGCCAAGAAAACAGCAGCCCTGGGGATGTTGCTGCATGGTGGAGAAGGACCTGAGGGTGCTGGTTGACAGCCAACTTAACCTGACCCAGCAGTGTGCCCAAGTGGCCAAGAAGGCCAACACCATCGTGGCCTGCATCAGGAATAGTGTGGCCAGCCACAGAAGTAGAGAAGTGATCGTGTCCCTGTTCTCGGCATTGGTGAGGCCACACCTGGAGTACTGTGTCCAATTCTGGGCCCCTCACTACAAGAAGGATGTCGAGTTGCTGGAGCATGTCCAGAGAAGAGCTACCAAGCTGGTGAAAGGTCTGGAGAACAAGTCCTATGAGGAGAGCCTGAGGGAACTGCGTTTGTTTAGTTTGAAGAAGAGGAGGCTGAGGGGAGACCTCATTGCTCTCTACAGCTACCTGAAAGGAGGTTGTAGGGAGGTGGCAGTTGGCCTCTTCTCTCAAGTGAATAATGAGAGGACAAGAGGAAATGGCCTGAAGTTGCACCAGGGGAGGTTTAGACTAGATATTAGAAAGAACTTCTTTACCAAAAGAGTGTTTGGACACAGGAACAGGCTGCCTAGGGAGATGGTGGAGTCACCATCCCTGGAAGTGTTTAAAAGAAATATAAATGTGGTGCTTATTGACATGATTTAAGCACTGAATGGGTAGATTAGGTTATGGTTGGTGGCTCTAGGTTATGGTTGGACTTGATGATCTTCAAGGTCCTTTCCAACCAGGATGACTCTGTGATTCTGTGATGTTATCTGCACAGGAACCCACTGATGACCCAGGGATGACAGTGCCCTCTCACTGTACAGACTAATCATAGCAAACACATGGCCCAGTGGATGCGCCTCCCTCAAGAAGCTTGGGCCCAGAAAGTGACACAAGGCTGCGCACGTACCCACTGCCCTCCATTTTGTGTTGTCCTGTGGGCCCACACAGCGACCCTCCAGTCCAGATCTCCCAGAAGAAGCCTTCCTCCAATATGTTCTGAAAGGAAGAGCATTCTGGCCAACGACATGCAAACACAACTGTAACCTTTGCCTGCAGGAAGGATGGCTACAGGCAACAGTTCAGTGTACGTCTGCATCTTCAGACATTACACAGGGCCAGTCCTTTTTCTTTGCTATGTTACCTTCACAGACACACACGAGAAGGTTCAGGAACAGTTGAACCCTCTTGGAGACTGCCCAAGAAGACAGCAGCTAGCAAAGGAAGGTTTGATGATGTTTGCACCAAGACCGCTGTCTCGAGTTTCTCCTGGAGAACTTGGAAATGTTGTGGGCACATTGAAGTCCCACATACTGTTCATTTATAGCCCATGCCTAAATAGACAGATTATGGGAAGGCTTTTTTTGGGATTGACTGATTAGGAATTGAATATTCAAGATTTTTTTCTGGTTTATTCCAAACCAGAGATGGAAATATTTTGGAGTAACCTACTCTGAAATGAAATGTATACTGTTGAGTGTTTTGTTTTACTATGCCATAGATTAATTTCTGTGCATTTCCTAAGATCATACTAGCATTTAATCACTTTAAGGCTGAAGTTGTAAAACACCAACATAGGAAGAAATCTTTACATGTTTTATATATATATATAATTTGAAATTATCCCAAGCATCAGAGAAGTTTTGATTTCAAATACGGATTTTCACAATGTTCAGGCTTGTCAGAACCAACAGTGTTGGTTCAAGCCATTCTCATAATGATTATAGACAGAAGAGATAAAATGACTCACAAAAATAACTTTCCAGCCAAACTATAGGAATACATTTCTAGAAAGTAGCTAGTTTCTTTTCAATTGTCAGCTTCTCACTATGATCAAAAAGGGTTCAACAGCAGTGATTTGTAGCACTCTTCATTTTCATCTATGTTTCACAATGCATCAATTTCAAACCTAAATAATACCATATCCCACTGCAAATGTTCCAATAATCTTTTCTTCCTCCAGTGACCTGATCTGCAGAACTACAGGGGAAAAACCCCCACTGTTCAACACTAAATATAAATCCTTCATGAAACGGATGTCTTCCCCTTTATCTTTTCCATTGCTTTGTTATTACATTTAATGATCTGTCTACGATTTCCTTTATTTTATTTCTTTTCATAACAAAGGAAGAACAGAAAAATCCAGTGTAATGCATTCATATCTTTGAAGTCTCCCACTTGATAATTATAGATAAAATTATGCTAAAGAATATTAAAAAAAAAGTGTAAGGGTACAAACGTGCAATCTACCTGTAATATTATACTCCATTGTACCTTGCTGTTTATTATAACTCTCTTTGAATGTCATACAAGAACCCTGAGACACCAATTGGTGTCAAATTTTATTATCATTTTATGGTGTGATTTCTTCATATTGTTGAAGATGTTTCACACTTTGAACATTTTTCTTTTAAAGATGTTATTTAAATAAAAAAGAAATTGGTATATCCAGGACACGTCTCCTTTCCCAGTGCTCATCAGTCTAGTACTTGGTTGATATACTGTTTAGGTCTGATTTCCAAAAGAAATGAAAAAGCAATGCAGGAATTTGAATGTCCTACTTTCCTTGAATACCCTGTTATTGCCTTAGTTTTGTTGAAAGTGTCAGCATATCCTAAAGCATATTCAGGGTGTTGGCTTCCTTATCAATGTCAGAATTTACCAACTATCTGGGAATTAGCTCCTACGTGTCTTTGTTCTATACGACGGTGGGTTCCACAATACCATATCAGACTTCATCCTTCCAAATGTAGGCTCTCAGCATGTATTACAGCTGGATTTGAAATATTTTTATTTCCTGCACAGAATTATGGCCAAGTAGTAAGCTAGACTCCTCAGCAGGTAAACTGAGAGGGGACTGAGTTCAGAGGAGATGCACAAAGTCTGTCTGGAAGGAGAATCAATTCCCACAGAAACCCCATGGATTCAGAGGACACCTCATCACCCCCCCTAATCTCTCCTCTTCTTCAGGGAACAGGAGTGCTGCAGCAAGTAGTTTATAGGTCCTTGAGCTTGGGCAACTTAATATAATAGATACGAATTCTGTATCTATATAATTTAGAGAAGCAAATTTTACTAGAGGAGATCCTTCAGGGATCCCATTGAGAGGGTCTAAGTCTGTTCTAGGTAGTTACAGAGGCCAGAGTCCACTGCCTGGCCCTGCATCAGCTGATATGGCCAATTTGCATTGACATGCCCAAGCTTTCTTCTGCCCAAAACAAGATGATCACATCCAAAATCCTGTTCAGAACAATCTCTGGCATACGGGATCCCCTGAAATGTGCCCAGCATAAAGGGCAATTAGCATATACCAACCAGAAGCTAGATATGTGGCATAAATTAAGTCAGAAGAATTGCATCATCTCTGCCTTAGTTTTCCAAATTATGCAGGGATGTTTAAAAAGTCTTAAAGGTCATAGAATCATAGAATTGTCAAGGTTGGAAAAGACCTTCAAGATCATCAAGTCCAACCAGCCACCCTACAACCCCTAACCACTAAACCATCTTATGAAACACCATGTCTACCGCTTTTCTGAACATCACCAGGGATGGTGCCTCTACCGCCTCCCTGGGCAGCCTGTTCCAATGCCTCACCACTCTTTCTGTCAATAATTTTTTTCTAATATCCAGTCTGAACCTCCCCTGAGAAGAATAAGAATAAGAATTTCTAAACTGTTATTCAAATGGGAGATACATAAATCAAAGGATCAAGCATAGTTCATGTTGGAAGGGACCCCAGGAGGCCATCTTATCCCTCCTCCTGCTCAAAGCAGGGTCAGCTTTTGGATCAGGTCTGCTGCTTAGAGTTGGGTTTTGAGTCTAGCTACCCTGAAGGATGGAGAGTGCACAGCCACAACTATTGGAACCCCTGAAGCCACCTCTTATCCAGGCTCTAGCCTCTGCCCACAGGGCAGGGGCTCCAGCCCCCAACCTGTTGTGGCGCCTGGCCTTCCACTGAACCTGGGCTAGTTTTTCAATGCCTTTCTTGTACTAGGGATCTGAAAATGGACATGGCATTCTGGGCATGGTTTTTTGGTTTGAGCCAGGGTGAAGCTCTTTGCTGATTTTTTTTTTTCTTTCAGTGAACTTTTTAGCAGCACCAGTGGACTGATAATAACCAAGGTCACTTCTGACTGTCTGCAGCCTCCCCCTCTATGGGGAGCAGATTAGACCGAAGGCAGGATCAGCAAATCAGAATATTCCCTTCTCATAATATTTTCTCTATTTGGCTTTCAGTATAGGTTAAGACATCACAGAAGTCAAGCCTTTCTTTCTCCTTTTCCACTCACTTCTCTGCTTACTGTCGCTTCTATTGCCCTCTCTTTGGCTCTCTCTCTTTTTTTTCCCATTTTTCTTTACAGCCGACATCCGAGGGCCCCGTCCGTGCGCCCGGACACTCCCCCCTTCAGCTGGGAGGCACCAGGGAGAAGAGTTGCTGTGAGAGTCGCTGGGGGAGGAGGGAGGGGATCGGGTGTTGCACATCCCTTTGCAAATACAGATATATATTCCCTTGTCACTAATAATTAAAATCAATCTGTTTCACTTTTCAACCCAGAGAGCCTCTCTTTCTCACTTTACTCCCTCTTTCCCTACCTTGGGGGAGGGGGGTGAGGGGGGTGAGTCGAGAGTGTCATTGTTATTGGTTCAACTGCCAACTCGGTGCCAAACTGTGACAGCATGGTCTAACCGATGCTGAGCAGAAGGGATGGTCCCTCACTTCCCACAAGGAGCTACTGGCCGTATCCCCATTGGTAGGGCCTGGGAGGCCACTGGCTGTCTCTGCTGCCAGGGCACTGCTGCCCGTGCCCAGCTCGCTGCCCACCAGGCCCCTTTGGGCAGAGCTGCTCCCCAGGCAGGCAGGGCCCAGCCTGTGTGGCTGCTGGGGCTCATCCTGCCCAGGGCAGGGTCTGCCTTTGGCCCTGCTGAATGTCACTGGCTCATCTTGCCAGGGCAGGGTTTGCCTTTGGCCTTGCTGAATGTCACTGGGCTCTGGTGGCCCTCTGGGTCTCTGGCCTCAGTGACAGCATATGCTTGTCCTCCAGCGTTTCAGTACATTTTGTTGAAAAAATTTCCTTTTTCTCCTTGAGATTCCTCTACTAATCTGTCTTCTTGTCCCCTTCTCTCTTCTAGGCTTTTGTCATTCATGACATAAATCTATTAGATGACCGGTGGACTCCTCCAGATGCTTTCCAGCTTTCACTAGACCTTGTTGCCTGCGAGACTGTGTCTCCTGATGTCTCTGAGCTCATGACATACTTTCTGCAGTTGTCTGAGCTATTTATTACTATAGGAAGGGGGATTCTTCGACATGATTTAATAGTTATTTAGATAAGAGGTAAAAGAAAGGTTTTAACATCTGTGGAAAGCAGCCATCCAACTTTCAAAGGAAATTTAAGAAAGGGTGACTTCTGGTCCTTCTATCTAACCTGAACATGCTTCTGCCATAATACAAGCCCTTCACTGCTACTGGCAAGATCTGCTTCTACAAGATCTGAAATAAACTATGTCTTTGAAGCTGGAAAACTGATAGATTAGATTGGCAGTTTGTGAAAGCACAACATACAGAAGAAGGCAAGAGTTTGATATATTTGCTGACATTTCATCTTTGTTCTTGCATTTGTTAGACTGACAAATAACTGTGGAACACAGATGCATAAGGAAATCTTTTTAAAGAGAGCAGTGAATCAGTGTTCCAGACTGATGTTACATATGATGACAATTTCCTGTCTCTCTACAGTATTTCTCTTGTCTGAAGCACTGTTCTGTATGTCATTTCCCATATCTTGTTTTCCTTTACCTCAAGTCCTGTCTTCCCTAGTTTTCTTATAAAATAAAGCACTGTAAACAGTACTGCTCATACCATTCTGTTCTGTTCTCTTACACTGTCACTAGTGTCCTCCCTCCCACACATATGCATCTTCAACACACCGAATTCTTAAAGGGAGAACAATGTCTTGGAGGTCAACATCAAGCCATTCAATCTGCTGTCCTAAGGTGAGTCATTGTTTGCTGCACAAATATAGATACATGCGAATAAAGACACTAATGCTTCATTATCACTGCAACAGAATAATTGGTACTTTAATTTACATCCTCCTGACGCTATCTATATATCAAAGATGTAATGAGATATTTAACATGTTTTTTTCTCTCTGTATGCATGTTTTAAACATAACAACCAGTTATCTGTCAGCTAAACCAGCACTGTACACTACAATTAGATTCTTTACCCTGTAATTACCCTAACATATGTCTGGGCATCCCCACTAAAGTCAAGTAATATGCACTGCATATAAATCATGACAGAATAAGGCCATGAACACTTTTAGTTTGGTGGTTTATATTATTTCACTTTCTTGAAAGTCCATATACTTAGGGGAAATGGATTTTTAAAAAGAAAAATCTATTAATTCTTCTAAGCAGATGGCATAGTACTTATAAATGCCTTCTTTACATTCTTATTCAAAAAGGAATAAAACGAGCCAGCCAGCGGGGTACAATATGGATCAATATATGTCTTCAACAGCTCCTGGTTTTATTTCTGCTGAAGTCAGTAGGTGTTTTGCCACTCATCTCCAAGAGCACAAGATCAGGTCCAAGTAGCGAGAATTCATTAGCTGTCCTGTCTATCTCCTTTTTAGGTGCACAAACACTCCAGAAATCTTGAAATGCCATTGTCTGTGAGTAGACTGTGCTCAGAAACGTGGAGCACCTCCATAATCTGAAAGTTCTGACATCACACAAATCCCTTCCAGTTCTTCCATTCAAATGGCTGCTCTTGCAAATAATCTTTCCTGGTAAAAGTAAAGCAGTAACATTTTCCTTGTTCCCAATTATGTTAGCTTTAGCTTTTTTTTTTTTTTTTTTTTTTTTTTTTTTATGGTCATATACAGTGGAAGGTTTTCTGCCTTCTGTGTCTCTGTTGTACAAAGAACTGCAGTGAACAGAGCATTGGTATACTTAGGAGAGATGTTGCATGATAACATCAAGGATGAATTATAACAAGTCATTCTCTCCACCTTCCCTGTCACCTTCTCTGGGAGCAGAAGGTATTATTTTCTAACATCACGCAAGCACATTGATTTTCCAAAATGCTCTGTTACTTCAAATTCAAGAAACAGAAAAATGTAATTATTTAGATTAAAAGAGACTCATTAATTAACAAGAATGAAGAATGTGCACTGTTTTGAAAAACATCAGGTGGAAGCAACCCCAATTACACTGAAACTGATGGGACTGTTCTGTTCCATAGGCATACTGTAATATACAGACAAAGTAATTTTAACCCCGACTTTAACATTGTTTTTTTCCTTGAAGAGGAATCCCTCTCCTGCAGAGATTTTCTGATTATTTTTTTTTTAAGTTACACCAACTGTAATTTAACTGGAGTGAAAGGGATCTAGTGCATCCAGTTTTTTTGGATCTCTCATAATAGTCTTGTCTGTTAGCTGCTTAGACACCAGCAAGCAGCAAACTGTTATAAAATTTTATTTTCTTAAAGAAAACCCTTCATTTAGTTATAAATATGATCTCCACAGCGATATTATTTTTTATTTTTTGGGACTTAATGGATTAGGTAATTTTAAAAATTAGACTTGGTCACAGTTTTCAGCTACTTTTGCTTTGCAGACAATCGTAGTTGATATAATGTTGGGTGCACTCTCAGTGAGGAGCAGTCTTGAGATATGATTAGGCAAATGCTCTAGAAATTAGTGCATGTCCCTTTGGCATTCCAGATTTACATCTTAATTTCCCCTCCCTTCAGAAAATGTTAAATATATTTCCATGTGGTTTTGTCCAGTTAGCACAATGTGCTAGGGTGTATTTTGTATGTACAGACATTTTGCTGAAATATGGCAATCTGTAGCTATTTGATAAATAGGTCGGGATGCTTTCTTGTGAAAACATTTCATTTTCATTTCCAATTTCAGATCACCTTACTGGGACTCTATTTCTTCTCCTGCAGACAGGAATGTTAGACAGATCAGTCCTTTCTTCCATGCAGTAAATAATTTGGAACAGGGACTATAATTTACTCAATATTTGTATCATTCTCAAAATAATATATTCTCATATTGATTAACTTTTAGTCACTATCACAATATGAATGTTGAAACAGGGCTACATTTCATATTAAGGCAGATATTAGCCAGTACTCATGGAAAACAAATTTAATACTGGCTTAGATGACTACACAAGTCAAAGTTACAGTCATCGAATGTCTGAAGGGAAGTATATCAAGTACCTAACTGGGCAGTCAAAACAGCTCAAATTGCAGCTATCAGGCACTTACAATGAATTGCTCATGAATAAGCAGCAGGCTAAGAATTACTGACAGAAGCTGTTCGGAGAGGAGTTTTGAACAATTCCGGGGAAAAAAAAAAAAAAGCTTTTTCAATGACAGTTCACAAACAGAGAGATGACATTTGGCAAACAGATAATTCAACATGAATTACTCACTCAAAACCAGTAGTAATGCCTAGCAATTATATACTGCTTTACACATGGATTTTACAAACTCTGACATTAATTAAGCTGGACTGCCTCTTCTTGTCTACTCTTTGCTTTAAAATTCTCCTTAAAAACTTTCTTTGGCATACACAGATTTGCACACAGACCAGATGTGTGACAAGCAGAATCTCCATCTTTATGTGTTAAACCAGATGCATTAAAAGAAACAATGTTGGTGTCTGAGGTAAAACCACAAGGCTAGCTTGTCAGTTTATAGTACACCAGAAATTAGGAATGATGCACAGTTATTGTGAAAAGACTAGGGATGGACTTAATGATTCCTCAGTTACTGGGAGGAGAAGAAGGGCTTGTCTGTTGAGTCAGTACCAGCTGAAAACTTGACAGCTGACACAGTGGAGCTGGCTGGTGCAGAGCCCATATACTCTACAATGCCTATCTCCATTCCTACATAGGAGTAAGCACCCCCACCATTCCTGGAAGTATTTACAAATTATTTAGCATGTGAAGTATGTGTCAAAAAAACTTGGAAGGTTTCTCCTTACATTCTCCCTTCCTCCTTTCCCATTGTATACATAGAAAGTATTCAGGAGGGTATGTGAAAAAAACAACTTCAGAAAGCAGAACTGTACAAGAAAGTCCAGAGTAAAAGCTATTGGAAGTAAACAGGAAGACTAATAGACTTGGATCAGCCTCATAACTAAAGGCAGTATTTTCTACAATTTCTCCTAAAACTTTTATGACATTTATGTCATAAATATTGTCAAATCATCTACCTTCTCTGTTCAGATAGATGATGAAAAAATGAAGTTGAATAGTCTGTAAGTAATATACACTGAAATGACATAGGCCATCTGATGCTAGTATAATCCAAATTTTGGAGGATGCCTTGAATAGATCAGAAATTAGAAATTGTTCTTAATACGCATGAGAGACTACATTTCAATTTATAGAGATAACACATATTTTAAAGAGACAAAGAAAAATAAATTAGCCCCAGTGTTTTTAGTTGATGGGGTTAGAAGGCACACTCATTAGCACCTTCATAAAGCATTTGCTTATCTATAGACCAGCCTTCTGTTGCTGAACAGACCTCCAGTGTATCCACTGGTTTATTTCTCTGCCATTGTCAGCTGTGCCATGTGTATAGAGTTCAGTATTGTACTAGTTACTCAGCACTGGTGAGTGATCAATGTGTCCAGAAGCCACTCACTCATGTAAGAAAATCAAACAGTTCAGAGTCTTTGATGTCATCGCATTTCACTAGTTGTGTAATTTATAGGGTTGATAATTGAAAGTGGTACAGGGTCCCCAAGTTAAATTCTCTGCTCATTTTATAATGTGCTTTGATAAGTGAAGTAGGTTGGTAAGGATAATTACAGTTCTGGTTTTTGATATTTTTTTCTCTTTCTTTTTAGGATTATATTTAGATATAGTGGCAGTATGATTTTAAAAACAGCTTTTCTTTAACTACCATATGCTGAGTCTCTCTCAAAGCTCAACTCTTTTAGATACAAAATCTTAGAGAACGTGTATGTTTCTGACAGACCACCACCTGTCATGTATTTGAATATATGCATTTATAAATTGCATGTCCCTTTTATGATTACAGAAAGCGAATAGCCATACTAAACATTCAAGGTTCTTTAACAATCAATAGCTCCATCTTTTCCTGAAATTTTGATATTCAGATAAAAGGGAATGCATTCATGCTGGTGCTCAAGATGCCAGAAGTATGTCTGGCTACATCTACAGTACTAAACTCATCTGCCTCAAGAAGGAATTCCTGGTTCTGTGGCCCTGAGACATAACCAGAATATTTTGTGTTTTCAAAGTGATGGTAAAGTGAGATCATCTGAACAAAATGTGAAGTCTGTACTGCATCCTACCAGAGTGGAGTCTCCAGAGCAGGATGCCAAAAGCATGCGTTGCTTGCCCTGCAGCTTGTCCTGAGGGTATATGCTTGTCTTTGTGGGCACAGGGCCTGCTGGCATCATGTCAGAAGTCTGTCCCCAGCCTGAAGGAGACCATTTTGGCACCATCTATTTCATGTTTTCTGCCTGGAGCGGACCCTGGAGCAAACTAATGTGCCAACTGTGCCCTGATTTCCTCCTGGAGGAAACAAGTTTACTCATTCAGAAAGATCCCAGCACACCTGCTGTATGGGTAACTGGTAACCAATGCTGGGGAGCTTGCTTGCTTAATAGCATAGAAGCCCCTTAGGATATCATGTGGTCTGACTAAGGGCTGTAAGTGCTAAAATGGTCAAACAGATAATTAAATATCACCCACACCTCAGTTTTCCTGACTAGATGAGCTTGTAGAGCTTCTTATCCTCATCTGGAAGTTGTAAAGAGCAAGCTTTTTTTCATCTGCTGTGTAAGATCCTGGGTTTAATGCAACGATTCTATTGAAGGACAGCATGTCCACGTTTCTTCCTATAGCATGATTTTCTATTGCATATCAAATAAGTTCAGGAGAAAATGGAGAGAAGTGGTGAAGAGTACCTGATCTCCACAAAGTGGCTATCAACATCTAGATGCTCCCTAGAAATCTGCCTTCCAAGCACTAACCAGACATCATACCGTTTTCTGGATAGCTCATTCAGCCTGCTGCTTTCACAAGTGTTAAGAGTAATTAAAACAATAAAAATGAAAACATTGACTCCTACACACCTGCTTTTTAAAGCTGTTGCTTAATATTTACTTAATTTTCATGATAGTATTTAGTGCAGTCACTTCTTGAGATGCATCTGTAACCATAGCAACAACATCATAATCTCTTAACACATTCTTTAAAATCACATTCTGGAAGCAGCTCTTTGTTCCAACTTGTATTGTTTACGCTGATGCTTTGGATAAAAAATGATTTGGCCTATTCTGCTGTTGCTCCAATAATGACACCCTGCAGCTCAGTAGCCCCTTCCAAGCAAAGTGATTTTCACGTATCACTAAGTGGTCCTCAGATCTTTTGTCAAAGCTATTCTGGGTTCCCACTAAAGTGAGGAAACTAAGGCAAAAGTATACTAGCTGACTTGTCTGCTGTCAGACGGAATGTAGGGGCAAAAAGAGCTACCAGCAAACATTTTCTAAACTTCCAGGAGCAGCTGGGAAGAGAAGGGAAGGAAAGGGAATGGAAAGGAGGAAGGAAAAGAAAGAACACGAAAGGTTTTCCTTTAAACATCAGGCTGAAGCACAATCATTCCAGAGGTCTGAGTGCAATGCAGTTTGGGTAAAAATTTGTTCCAACATCTAGGTCATTGGCCATAAAACACATGGAGAAAGCCAGTGTGGGATATCTCTTGCTTACACTGCTATTTGTTTACAGGAACTCTGTTGAATTTCAAATTTATGCTGATTTGGGAGCAGAACTTGACCTCTTGTTTTCATGCAAACATCCACCACATGAAAAAAAGAAAGAAGCAGTAAGAAAATCTGAAAGAAGCCGAATAGTTTCTCAACAGCATGATTTTCATAGTTCCTTGTGAAGCCTCTCTGAAGGGTGCAGTCGTGTTGCTTTTTGTGTAAAATAACATATTTTTGCCCTCACTCTTTTATCGCTATTCCCATTAGAATAGAACGGTAAACATTTTTAACGATTATATGTTTTCTCTCATTATTCAACAAATATACACAATGTCAAGTTAGAGGAAATGAGCCATGAAGTACTGCAGGCAGAGTTCATACAATGCACCACAGAGGCCTCAGAGCAGCTGCTGAAAGCCATTGTGTTAAAATTCCACTTTGAAAAACGTACATTTCTGTACAATAGACTACAATGGTTCTAAACAAACTGTTCCAAGCCTTTTGTGAGAATAATTTACTTTCCCATTGTGTAAGTAATTTAATTAAAGAATATCTACTCAGTGGAAGTGCCACAAATATTTGTATGATCAGAATTCGGGGTTGAAAATATGAAAATACAATTAATATACCCATTATAAAGGCTGCAAATTGCCCTTGTTTCCCCCTGCCTTGGAATTAGAGCTTATAGGAGAAGATACTCAAAGTTGTCTAGCACAGTAAAACATCTATTTTAGTTTGAGCTAGGCATGAAGACACCTTAGTAAATCTCTCTATTTCCTGTAATTAGTTCTTCTTTAATTCCATTGATTTTAGTGGGACATGAGGAGGTGTTTATATTTTCATGTTACCCGATTTAGAAAGTAGCCCAACGATATAATTTTTATAATTAATTAATAATTTATTAATATATTAATTAATATACCTTCTGGCAATGCTGAGCATGGATTACCAAGTGCCATTTCGATGACTTATTCACATAGCTGTGGTCATTTCAGTGTCTTTTCCTTTGATGCTCTGCCCTTTCAACTTCTTCATCATTTCTCTGCTCTTCTAAGCTACTCTGAGTCCTTGTCTGGCCCACACTGACTCCAACTCTCTGCCTCTTATATTAGGCAACCTGCTTTCTATCACCTTAAGTTTTAATTGTTTTTTATTTCTACTTCTATTCATGCATGAAGCATATCAGTCCTCTTTGGGCAAAGGGAGAAATTAGTTTGCTTTACTGACAAGAAGCACAGTTTTAGAGCTGTGGATGTCATGACATTCACGAATCCTGAATAACAGATCAAGAACACAAAAGAACTGTAAAATGGTTTGGGTTGGAAGGAACTTTAAGGATCCTCTAGTTCCAACCTCCCTGCATGGGTAGGGACACCTCCCACTAGACCAGGCTCCATCCGACCTGGCCTTGAACAATTCCAGGGATGGGGCATCCACAACTTCCCTGGGCAACCTGTTCCGGTGTCTCACCACCCTTATAGTGAATAATTTCTTCCTAATGCCTAATCTAAATCTCCCCTCTTTCAGTTTGAAACCATCACCCCTCATCCTATTGCTACAAGCCATTCTAAAAAGTCACTCCCCATCTTTCTTCTAAACTCCCTTCAGGTACTGGAAGGCCACTATAAGGTTTTCCCGGAGCCTTCTCTTTCTAGGCTGAACAAGCCCAACTCAGCCTGTCCTCACAGGAGAGGGGCTCCAGCACTCTGATCACCTTCACAGCCCTCTTCTGGACTTGTTCCAACAACTCCATGCTCTTCCTGTTTTGGGGGCCCCAGAACTGGACAAAGTACTGAAGGTGGGGTCTCACAAGAGTGGAGTAGAGGGGGAGAATCACCTGCCTTGACCTGCTCATCACACTTCTTGTGGTGCAGCCCAGGATACAGTTGGTTTTCTGGAATGCAAGGGCCACAATATGTGAATGAAGGACCCTACCTGAGTGTCAAGGAAAGGAAAGAAACATTTTGAAATTTGCCCTACTCGTCCACCTTTTTTAAGTTAAATAAACAAAAAAAAACGGAATTCCACTTAACTAAATGCTGGCATCACAGTCAACAAACAGTAATGTACTCCAGCACTTTGCATGGAGCTGTTCTGTAGAAGGATATGTCTCTTTGTCCTTGGATTTTATCTGCTGATGGTAGAAAAATGAGAAGACTCAAAACCAATGCTAACTGGGTCCAGCTTTTTCCCAGCTCTTCCTCTGGGCTCTTTGGCCAATCTCCAGTCCATTGCTCCTAGGTTTTTGTCCATCTTTTTTCTCTCTTGTTCCCATACTCTCCACACCACTGTTCCCAGTCACATAGACTCTCTTATGGCTTGCTGGGGAAGTTTCCTTCCCTGTGTTTGGTCCTATGTCTTTTCTCTTGTCCCTGTTAAATGTTCTCTGAGATCCTGTGCTACATCAAGTGGAAATAATTCACTACAGCTCCCCTTCCCGGCATCATTTTTCTGTTTTCTCATCCAGTGAATCTTCCCTTATGGCAGAACTTTACTGACAGTCACAGTAATACATTTCACTTTCCCAAATAGTGTAACTTGAAAAAAAATACTTTCTTTATTATCCTTATTCACTAATAGAGTTGGATCATGTGGCTGAGGTTGTACTTAACATTTGGACTGAAGCAGATATCTAGAATGGCAAATTTTAGCCCTCTCAGTAAAAGTTTGCTAGATTAAAAAACTTGTATTATAACAGATACTGTCTATCAATCTTAATAATAAGCATAAAAAATTAATAATAATACCATCAGCAGTCACTCATAATATATATTTTTTCCTTGATTGTTATGGAAGATTTCCCTGCAATATTATTTTGAAATTATATTATCTTTTCTCTCTATGAGTACATTACAATTGACACTACAATTTATCATTTGAGAATAGCACCATGAAATTACATTTTTAAAGGCTGCTTTTATTCAGATCACACAGTGGGACAGAATCTACACAACAGAAAAGATCATGTAGTTGGTCTTTCAAGGTCAGCAAGATTACAGGGAAACAAGTAAATTTGTTCTAGCATTGAGAGGCTTATTACAGCTGTATGCCATGGCTCTGTTTAAAGATCTTCATTACATTCTTAAATGTTCCTCTTTTTCAACCAACCTCTTGTCTCTCTGTCCCTCCCTTCTCCAAGCCAAACAGATAGTAGAGGAAAACAGTTTGAAACTGTTATTCACCAATTCAAAAGAGAAAGAAGTGAAGGAAGAATGTAAAATGCAAAAATGTATACCACGCTTAGTACTGAAATTAAATACAGGTGGATCTTGGCTTTATGAGGGACCGACTAGAAAAATGTTAGTGTGCAATCCAGGATATCAACGTATAGGTAATAATTTTAAATATTTCTTACAACTTAGGAGAGGGTTTCCCAGAAGCATGCAGGGATTTGGAAGCTGTGTTTATACCCCATTGCTTAGGTTACTGGGATGGAAATAAAGACAGCTCCAACACTAGTAGTATGATTTAGGTAAATGTTCTTAATTGTCTGTTTATGGCAAAACATACCTACATTAGAGAGGTGTCACAAAACTTAACTAATATGTAATCAAAACCTTAGAGAATATATACCAAATGCTATAATGATGTTCCTTTCTTTTGTTCAGATGTTTTTATTAATAAAATCTTTTATATAGTTTCCCAAATCAAATTAATAGCCCACAGTAATACTGAGCAGGACATATAAGCTTTCCCCAAATAAGTCTAATTTAGCACATATTGTAAGAAAAGTTTTGTGCTCTTCCTGTAGGATATTTTGCTGAAATTAGTCCCCATAAATCAAAGAGAAGGTACCAAAATAACTTCAATGAGTCTCCTGTTTGCTTAATTTTTGCATGTTGGGCATGACTGATTCACTCTGTAGTGTGCCCCAGAGAGTTGTGAAATCCAAAAGAGGAGGTGTTCTTTGTTGAAGCAGCATGGTATTATTCATGAAAATAAAACTGAATTGGAAAAAAAAGAAGCCTACTAATTAACATGGGGCTACTGCGAGCAGAGCTATTACTTCCCACTATTAAATAATTAGCATTTCTATTACCGTACCATTATATACATCATTGGCGTATTTATTAAAGAGATGCAAGGTTTCTTAAACTTTCATGAATATGGTTTGATGCAGCAGAGAATTCCTTCCTCAAACAAGCTACTCCAATCCTTTTTTCTTATTTCCATCACCCATTCTCAAAGGGATGAAAAATGACAAGCCCAACAGAGCCGAACTTACTGTATCTTTCCATGTGACCATGTACAATTACTGTATCATTACTGTGCCTTACTCTTTTTTTTTTTTTTCTTTTTTTCACATTGATAGCTAGTATTATTTAAAAATAAGCTAATTCATTAGTTCTATTTCCCTACAAGACCGCCTGGAGTTCTTGGAATTTTCATTTGGAAGCCCATCTTCAAAAGATGCTCAGTAGGAATCACACTTCTTTGGTACTCTCATCCATTGACACAAGTCCATGCCTTGAGAAAATGTTCTAAAAAAGGGCAGATCACAAAGTATACACATATTTCAGTACAGTCTGAGAGAGATACAAAATTCTTTACGGCTGTGTTTGACTGTCCTCCAGTGCCAAAGAGGAATGCTGCCTTTGTGCATTCTGTTTGTTGCTTGGCAAATATTTGATTGTTTTCAATAATTGTGTGACAGTTCTCATTGAACAAAAAAATGGCAGAACAACTGCATGAACTATGTTCAGTGTCCAAATAGCATTTGGCAAGCATCTCTGTATTATTGTATTTTGCCCACAATTGGGTTTGCTGATCAAACTAACAGCTATTTATTTATTAGTGGTGGAAGGAGAATGAAATTGTGTTTATAAGTTACGGAATATTTCTGACTTATTGAACTGCACAGTTGCAACACCAGCATCTACTAACATTTTACATTTGATTTTTGTTGTTGTTCTTGGCTTATCTTTGCAAGCCTAATGCAGCAACAAAGTTGAGCTAGTTACTGTTCTGTGCAGTTATGTCCAGGTGTACGAAAGCCCTCAAACTCTTGCTTTCCAGGAGTGTGCATTTCCCCTTTTCCAAGGGGAATGAGTTGGCAAAGATTGTTGTAGCTTTAGCCTAACTTGTTTAGACATAAATACTATTGAGAAAGAATATGCAAAATGGCTTGAAAAATGGAAGTGTAACCCAGATCTCACAAATAGAGCACATAATTGCAGAATCCATTCATACGGGACAGCCTCCCCTCCAATATTTAAATATTGACCTGATTTTCAAGTCATCGCAAAGCCAAAAGTCATCATTTTTTTATGATCCCAAATAAAATTGAGTCATAATAAAATCTTTCTGACATATATTTAGAATAAAAGTGATAGGGTAGTTAGCAATAATAGAAATTTACAATAAAACTCTGAAATACATAGCTATTCATTGCTTTGTTTTTGGTATGTACTGGAAACATTATTATAAGCACGTGGTATAGGGCAGAATTTGTTGACTTGCATAGAACAGAATACATGTGTAATTTTGTATGAAGTATTTTTTTTCTCTTTCTTTTTGCAGTGTTTTTTTTAAAAATACCTTCTGAAGTTAATGAATAATCATATAAATATAATAAAGCAAATTACCTAATACAACAAATAGGTTCTTTTGAATGGAGTACACTAGGGTGCCATGAGCTGGGAAAGATTCTAAAGAGATTATGGGCTGAAGATAAGAATCCCTATCTGACAGATCCCTCTGGAGGTCAGGCAAGGAAAACAAACAAACAGCCATGTGGCCAAAAGATGATCCCCTAACAAACAATTAAAGGACATATTCGTCAGAAAAGGGGGAGAGAGGGGAGGCAAAATGGTAAATATTCAGTTCTACAAGATGATTGAGACACTGATAGAAACGAGTATCCCTTTGCGTTGCCGGTATCCTAGCTCTTCAGCTATTGAAATGCCATGTGGTTTTTTCAAGGCACTTGAACAATTGCCAGTGGTTCCCCCCGTGAGGCACATTTATAGCTGATGTGAACTAGCCATTTGATGTGCTGCATCAGCAATGGCCAGGTCTCCAGGTCAGGCTGCTCCAGCTACTGCAAGGTGTAGAGAAAGCACCATACACGCTAGCTAGCCCTCCTGCTGCCTATGTATGAGACCCAATTGGCTGCAGAACAGTCCAGCTACATGTGAGCAGCAGCCCGGCCATTTCCCCAGATAGTGGACAAGCTAAATGTGTGATGTTGGTCTCCACACATGCATAAGTGGCTCCCAGAAAGATGGTACCTGGCAGGTGCCAGGTATGGACCGGGACCAAATGAGTTTCCTGATGCCAACATCCAATTCTGTCTGATTTCTGTTTCCAGAAGCCTTGAGGATCTCTCTCTTGAATGTCCAGCAAGTGCTCTGAATTAGACTGCAAAAATTATCCCTCTGGTACTCAGAACATACTGCATTTGGCTCAGCCTGACGGTGGAGGAGCTAAGCACCTTCACCCCATATCAGATGCTAAGTCACATATGAAGTATGGTACACTCTGGAGTAACTATCCTGGAAACCATGACATCTTTTTTCCAAAAATTCCAAGCTAATGTTAGTGTTCTGAACACTCCTATGAAGAAGAAACTGCCTCAGGAGGCAATGTCATTGGAAGAAGTATCAGCGTTATAGCTTTGGGGTGAAGCTGTAGATATGGGACAGAATGACGAAGGCTTGCTCAAACAGGACAGATTGTATAGTATAGGAAGAAACAACATTTGCTACTGAAGTCATGACCTTATAGGACATGAAAGGAATTTTACAGTCTCCAGCTCTTGAGATAGTAACAAATGTGACTTCCGTCTGAAGACCACAACTGCACTTAAATGACTGCTAAATTAATCCTGTGAACAGCCCCAGCTGAGGTTAGAAGACTGGAGAGAATGAAAATGTTTTGGTTTTGTTTTTGTGTTTTTTTTCCCACTTGTTGTGAAAGTGTATTTGCTGAATCAGATCACTTGAAGTAAGATGGATTTCACAGAATAAATTAGCAGTGTGCTGGACTCAAGGTTGGAGCATGTTTTCTGGCTGAGATGGACTCAGAAAATAGAAATGTCTATTTACAGAAGAGGAGTTTCCAAACAGAAAAAAACAAAACAGTTAAGAAAAGGAAAGAATACATATGATTTAAAGTGAGGTGATACATCAAAGACATGTAGTACTTAGGTAACCTATATGGTCTCCTAATATTTTTCTGTTTCTCTGAATTTTTCTTTCTTTGTCACAAATTTTTGGTTTTATTTAGGGTTTTTTTTGCACCCTGAAACACTTTGGTCAGCTGTCCTGTATGTAAGTGATGCTTCGGCCATCGTTCTTAACACTACATTACTCAGAAGAGAACTAGAAGAGTTTTCTTTTCAAACTTATCAAATACTCCCACACTAGTCTGTAAGAAAAAGAAGATACACTGCAAAGGTAGTTGAGAGTGAAGGCAGAAAAGGAAAAGAGAAAGAAATACCTGAACTGCTGAAAGCATCTTAGCTTTCCTAGTAAATACACAGGATTTTTGTCAAAACCAAAAGGATCACTGGTTATTTAAGACATAACAACTCATGAACCACAGGGGGTATTGATGAATATAATCAGAAAACCAGAATGTCAGTTGTTAATGGCTTTTTTTCTACTCAGAATGGCATTCAAAGGCAGTAGACTACTTACTAATTTGCCCTTTTACCCACACTTCATTTAATTTTCATTTGTCATCATGCTGAGATCCATTCAGGGTATTTAATGTAAAGCTAAGGATCCTATTGAAGGTATTTTTTTGGTGCAAATAAATCCTATAAGAAAACTAAGACCTTATTTTTTCCACTTTTATAAAAGTGAGTTTGAAAATAATATATTTTCCTCTATACCCCAAAAAATTCATACTGGGAAATAAGACTTTTCTAACCATAATCCCAAAATCAGCTTGGTAAATACTAGTGAACTAATTGTACTAAATTCTGATTATTTCATAAGCTACTGTAGGTTTTCAGAACTGCTATCATTCTTAGATGCTAATTCTATTAAATATCTCACTAGTTTTGCAAAAATTAGTTTCTGTCTTAGTTGTTTGCTTTTTACAAAGCCTCTGCTAATGCAGGTGTTGTTAAATCACATTTCTAACTCATCATTCCTAACTGAGGAAGACTGGATTCAACATCTCAGTGGAATTCAGTGGAGAAAATAATGGATCTATGTAAAAAGGAGGTGGGTATATAACCTGGGTGTTTATACCCACTCAGGATTTAGAACCTGTTATGCATGAGTGTCTTTATTATCAGTCCTGGAAATGAAAGGGGTGTGTTTACACCATTGGTTGCAAACATCTCCTGCAGCTGTGAATAGCAAGTGGGAAAATCAATCTAAATGTAACTCCATTCTGTCACAGCCGGAGTGTTTCTGTTCTTGAGCTAACTCAAGGGTAGTAATAATCAAATGAAGACAGGAATGCCTTAAATGCCTCCCTGTGTGGCTAATGAAGCATCTTAATGACCTGAGAATTACACCATTTGTCCCGTAGTTTTGTGCCTGAGCTCTTACATGAAGAGGAGGTGAGAGAGTCTCCACCCTGGGAAGTTTGACTGAAACCATTAGCTGGAGCAGCTCCACTTAGCCTACATAGGCACATCTTACAAAACTTCGTTAATTAGTCAAGGCTTCATAACAAAGTTCTTAGTGTGGCATAATTAGAAGGATTGCTGGACAATAGGTATGTGATGTAAATCTCTGAGTCATGGAAAACTATGAACAACCTGGAAACATAACAAGAAAAGCAAGAGTACTATAGGAAAATGCATTTGTATTCTGAAAGCTCAGTCAGGATGCAGTAAGGCAGAGTAGATCAGAAAATGACCATGCAGAAGAAAAGCATCACTCAAGGAAAAAGGAAATGAGCAGATTGTTGTGATGGAACTGGAAGAGACAGATCTCTAAAGGGCTGTATGGAATATGTTTGTGAAAGAGCAGGAAGCGTAAAAATGCAATACCATGGAAAAGAACTTAGATGACAAGTGAAAAGAAAGTGACAAGACATATATGAGACTGAAAGTAGCTGTAGACTGAAAGAGAAGGAATGGTAAAGAAAAAATAAAAGATATTAAAAGAAAGAATAGAACTTGTGACTCAGCCACTGCATAAACTCTTTGCCTGTACTCACAGATGCTGAAGAGGTGATGAAACCATTTTATGTCAGGCTTTTTTTAGTGTGAAAAGGAGGATTTGTCTCATGGCAAGGGCAGCAGGTGAAGTACTCCAATGATGGTCCTTGGTTGCTGAAATGACTCATTCAAGCCATAGGCAGCTACATGTAATTAGGGGTAACTGAGATTGCTCTACTCTGTGACCAGGGAGTGTTCAGCCAGTATATTGATGCCTCTCCACCTTCTCTTGAGCTGCTCTACACACAGGTCTTATTTGATATAGTTATGTTCCTCAGTGTGCATAAAATGCTCGCTGAAAAAGAAAAGAATGAACCAGTGTTTAGGGAAATCTGGTTAAGGCAGAAAACACAGAAATGCCTTTTCATCTGATCATTCAGACACCACCAGTTTTCATGGTGGTAGAACCAGTTTGCAAAATGCTTTTGAGATTACTTACTGTATGGTAAAATGTTACTGGTATCAGAACACTTCATTAGAAACTTTGAAATAATTTCAATCATATGTTATGCACACACATACATATGAGAATGACAAACAGTATTTTATATGGAACAGTAAAAGGAAGAAAAAAAAAACTAATCAAAAAAGATCAGGACTCTCAATAAGACATAAAAACCCCAGAGTTTTGTGCTTACTGACTGCAAGGCACTGAGGAGAGGATGTAATGAGGTTCACTGCTAAAACACCTCATAATCTAGAAGCTTCAGTAGCTAGACTATGGAAAAGATTGTTTGAATTATGCTGCTATTAAAGAAGCATTGATGATATATCTTTGCCTGTATCAAGATTCATTCTCTGAAGATTATACTAGTACACCCATGCAAATAATTTCATGGGTGTCTTCAAATAGAGCAGGAACTGTCCTCTAAGAAATGTTGTGGCTGGAGACAATAAGCACATACACAAAATGCAGGGGATTCATTCCTGCCTGTCTGACATTAATTCAGTAAGAAAGAAAATGGGGGAAAAAAAAATCCCAATCTGGAGAGGATGTAATTTCTCTATTTCTCTGTAGTAAGAAATTGTTCTCATCAGTTTCTGAAAGACATTACAAATATTGTCTAAGATAAAGACTGTCATTCCCATCATCTATCCTTGAAAAAAACCCAGAAAATTGGACTCAGTGAAGGAGGAAAGATCCTTCCACTGCCATTTTAGGGCATCTGCACAACAGAGGTGTCCTTTATTTCTAAAAGCACACATGTACAAATTTATTGCTTAAATTCCTGTTGAACAGTGCTGTCTACAGCTACAGCTACAACCTCAGAGTAGCTTCCCCAGTTAGAAGAGCACTCCAGAAAAATACACAAGGTGACCAGGAATATGCAATCCAATTTCATAAAGTATGGGTCGAAAGCAAGTGTCTTCACCCTAAGTGAAGGCGAAGGAATGGTGGTTTCTAATGCAGGATTGGCTTGTTGAAGTTTTCACATCATCCCTGTAAAGACCTTATGCAACTGTAAACCTACAGCTGAATCTCAGACACTAAAATAAGTGGTACAGATAGAAAACAAAAAGAATCAGCTGCCAGAACATGATTAGAATTGTGTCTAGTTTGCTTTGTTCAGTTTTTGCTTTAGTAGTTTAAATCACAGTTCTTAGCATTAAAACATATCTGTTCAGACAGCTATGAATATCCTCTGAGATTTAGAAGCAATTCCATTTTTAAATGGAATTGCAGAAGATGTATAAACAGGAATGATGTTTTAAAGAAATTAAACAAAGATCTTAATTGCTAATCCAGTCATATGGCAGAGAACAGGAATAAACCTTTGTTAAATAAAGTCTCAGTGACATGAAGAAGTAATAATCTGACATTTTATTGCTTGAAATAGGTGTTTCTTTCTAACTGCTAAATACTTGCTGATGATCAGCTGCTGTCACATTTAGAACTGTAAGTTTCACCAGAAAAATAGAGTGTGTCCAAGGAGATGCATTACTTCCTATGTATCTAGGACAACAGCACCAGGGACTAACATGGTCTGTGGTCCTAACACGAACTATGGCCATATCATGTTAGGTTCCTTTCAGTAATTTCATGGTAACATGATAATGACAATAAACATTTGTGATTCTAAATGAGGCTGAGAACAAGTGTCTCTTTTTTGGTCAGATATTCTTCAATAGAAATGCATGATAAGAAGGATTATCTCACCCACTATAAGTGAAATAGTCCAAGCTTTTTGCTTTTACACTCTCAATAAAAATGGAATACTGTTCAGCTCTATTCCACTCTTTCCCTATAAATTCGTAAATGACATAAAATTTACTTGGGTTCAGATTCCATTACAATCCCCAAATTAAAACCACTTTCGTTTTTGTAAGCTTAGCCAGAATTTTCAAGGAGGTTTGGGTGAAGTGTAGAGCTTGCATTACATTCAGAGAAAAAATTGACTGATTGATTGGGTCAGCATTACAGAATGCTAATTTTACAGCACAAAGACACCTTGGCAGATACCACAATACTTTTTCTATCAATATTTATCTTAATCTTTTATGAGACTTCTCATCACTTGTATTTTTCCAATGATTATGTCTGAGTATCCTGTAGGTCTTATTTAAGATGACATTAAAGTCTCCAGCAAAATGCAAGTGCAAAGTTATGCTGAAACAAATGAAGCAAATTATAGGGATCCTGAGGAAATACATGAACAGTTATATCACATGCACATATACTTTCCTGACCTTAAAATCCTTGAAGAATGACTTCACTTTTTTACACGTTACAGCAGTTCTTTAGTTTGCCGAAGGAAGATCAGTCTAGGTAAGCTTTGTGTAGAGTAACAACCAAAATAACTCAAATACTAGCAACTACTCAGAATGAGTATTTGGAAGCACTGCTGTGAAATGCCTGACTTTCCAGAAAAAAGTCACCCAGCCATATACAATTTCTAATGCGAAAAACATGGAATTAGACAAAGAAGTTAATCGCATTTGTTTAACCTTATGGTTGAGTCATATACCTTGGTTTCTACAGAGTTAAAGTTTAAATCTGAATAAAAACCATTTGTCTGAATTTATTGAAAAAAGCACTGGAATTTAAAAAAAATGTTCTTTTTATTTATCAAAGTTTTAATTCTTTAGAAAGCAAATCCCTTCAAAATCATTAAGACTATTTCTTTCTCTCTTTGTAATAGTACATGCTAAGTCTTAAATTTCACGTTTTATAGGAGGACATTTTCACATTTTTTGAGGCTATTGAACAAATGCTTTCTCAGCCACAAACGTGAGTACCACAGTACTTACTTTTGACTATAGAGGAACAGAAATAAGAGCCTCAAAATTGTCTGCCTAAGTGGTCTGGTTCTTCTCTCAGCTACTGGTGTGTATCTGCTGAATTTTCCATCTGGCATGAATGATTTCAATGAGAGATTTGCTGTTGACTTCTGAGAGATGTGTTGAGGTCTTTAATGAAAAGTAAACCCCAAATTGTTCTATTTTTGAGCTGAGCTAGCCAGGACTGGAAGCTGAAATTACAGCTTCAGTGGAGTCTTATTTCCAGTCCTGTAAGAAGAGAAAAAGGCGACCAGGAAGATGAGAGCAGCCGTAAGCACCAATCGCTGTATTTAAAGCCATAAGAAAAAAACCCCAACAACAGAATCTTTAAAATGAATAAGTTGTCTTTGTCTATAATAATGATACATGTAAACAAATATCTTTTTACATGGTCTGCATTTTACTTCTGAACAGTTAGAATTGGATTCCACAGTCCCCCAGGACAGCTGTACATGTTATTTGGATATTAGGACAATGCTTGGGGTATTTCGCAACATCTACTTTTACTGCCAAGCCTGTTTGCTGAATTTACACTAGGTAGTATCCACACAGATGCTTTGCCCCAGCAGCCTTTGAAGAGAAATGTTAACGAGGTTTGTGCATGGGCATGAACAGCAGGATCAGAGCTCTAGGAAATCCAGGGAAGCACGAAACTGCCGGAGAACTAGGCACAAAATGAGAGCTAATGTGACTGAGAAGCGCCAAGTGCTTGTTACTTACTGAATATGTAGCTCTGGGGTATTCCACAATGCAATTTAATTTAACAAAAGCCTATTAGAAGAAAAGGAAAGCGTACTCATTTTTTATATCAAGGTGCAGCCTTCCCTGTGAATACACCTGTATGTGTGTGCTTGCTTATTTTATCTGCAAAGGCATATTCATGCCTCTGCTTTCTTAGTGGGATGAGCTATATGTTGCAGTAGATTCTAGGAAAGGTAGACTGATAAATGATACCCAAAAGCTGAACTGTACTTTCATATCATACAGTTACTCTAGTCCTGTCACAACACAACTAATTCCTAGCACTCTACAGATTTTAATTCTGCAGAAACCCAAGTTAAGGTGTAACAGTGTTGTAAGGCAGTAACCTAATACAGCTGTAGTTGCAATAGAGACATGTCCTTTCCAGTAAAGGAGAAATAATTAATTTCTGCCCATAATGTTAGGAAATTCAAAGTTCACGCATGTACATGGGAGAGTTAGAAGCCTGGAAGTTAAGATGAAAGATTCTGGCTTTGGTTTCTTTGGTTAAATGACCAAGAAGTTCTCTTTGACTGAAAGATGCCTGAACTGTTGTAGAATAGTAAATGGGCAATTGCATTATTCGTTGCAGATTTTACATTAACTTTTAATACAGGGCAGTAAAATCAGTTGATAGTACTGCACTTCTCCTTTCCCTTATAGCATATATCACATAAGGGAAACCCACAGTGAAAAAAAATAATGGCTGCAAAATTGACTACAGGAAAAAAAAGGAATTAAGATTACCTGTATTTGAAGTTATCCTTCCCTTGTGTATATTAATTATTCTAAAATCTAATTACATGATCCCACATTCGTTTTTTCTCTAGGCTCCAGGGTCAGTCATGCACAGAATGAATGGTGCTCACTGCCTAAGGATTTTTCAACATTTGGTTCAGTGTGCAGCCCCAGGCCTCACATAGATTCAAACCCCATTCTGAAAACAATTTTTTCTCCATTTCCACGAGGACTTTTTTACTTACATTACAATATCTAAGTTCCTAACCAATATTAATTAAACTATTTCCTAACACTTTTGTGAGCTAAATGGCCTTATGGCTTCCCACTTACAAAGGGAAAGTGAGCCACAGCAACATCTGCCTGTGGCAAGTACTGTAGAAAATATCAGCCAAAATAAAGTCCGGTGATGTCACAAGTTGCTAATTAAATGATCTATTGATACAAAGAATCAACACAGTCAGTAAGTGCAACTGTTCTTTGTAGTCTCTCTAATATTTTTCAGCTTTTTTTTTTTACAGTTACTTCCAGCATTCTAGGGTATATTAGTAGTAAAAACACTTTAGCCCAGCGTTTAAAGAGTAATGATATAGTGCCTTCTGATAAAGTACTGGAGTAATGGGATCAACTCCTAAAGGTGCTATAGATTGTTTATTTGTTAACTGTGGTATCTCAAACAGAACAGTGTAATGGGAGGCAAATACTTCAGAGTAACTTCAGAAGAGGTTTCCAAGGAAATTTTAGACTTCATGACTGATTGTAGGAAAATGCTCATTCACTGAACCACAGAATTGTTATGGTTGGAAAGGACCTCTGAGATCACCGAGTCCAACCGTCAACACATTAAAACCCTGCAACCTTGGCCACTAGAGCATGCCCTGAAGTGCCACATCTACACATCTCTTGAATACCTCCAGGGATGGTGACTCAACCACCTCCCTGAGAAGGCTGTTCCAGTGCCTGACCACTCTTTCAGTAAAGAAATTCTTCCCATTATCCAATCTAAACCTCACTTGCTGCAACTTCAGGCCATTTCCTCTGGTCCTGTTGTTATTTACTTGGGAGAAGAGGCCAACACCCACCTCCCTACAACCTCCTTTCAGGTAGTTGTAGAGGGCAATGAGGTCTCCTCTCAGCCTCCTCTTCTTCAGACTAAACAACTCCAGTTCCATCAGCCACTCCTCGTATGACTTGTTCTCTAGGCCCTTCACCAGCCTTATTGCACTTCTCTGGACATGCTCCAGCACCTCAATGTCCTTCTTATAGTGAGGTGCCCAGAACTGAACACAATGCTTGAGATGCGGCTTCACCAGGGCTGAGTACAGGGGCACAATCACTTCTCTACTCTTGCTGGTCACGCTATTCCTGATGCAGGCCAGGATGCTATTGACATCCTTGGCCACCTGGACACACTGCTGGCTCATCTGGATGGTTCATCCGGATGTCAGCCATCACTCCTAGGTCCTTTTCTGCTGGGCAGCTTTCCAGACACTCTTCCCCAAGCCTGTAGCGTGTCCTGGGGTTGTTGTGGCCGAAATGCAGGACCTGGCACTTGGCCTTATTGAACCTCATACAATTGGCCTTGGCCCATCAATCCAGCCTGTCCAGGTCCCTCCGCAGAGCCTTCCTACCCTCAGGCAGATCAACAGTTCCACCCAATTTGGTGTCATCTGCAAAGTTACTGAGGGTGCATCGATCCCCTCATTCAGATAATTGATAAAGATATTGAACTGGCTCCAAAACTGAGCCCTGAGGGTACTGCATATGGCTATTCTTTATGCTTAAGTATCTCCACACTACTTTGAATTTTCCAAGAGAGGAAAAGATCATATAATGACTTTCATATTGGGCTTGGGTGATGTCTCTATACAGATCTCAAAGACCCCAAATTATTATGCCACAAACCATGCCATGTGTTACCAAAATGAAAATAAATGAAAAATGTATTGAGGTATTTGGCATACTTTGTCAAATAGAGTGTGCTAATGCAGATATGGAAGAGACACACTGATGCATACTGGAGCTGACAGAGAAAAACTTGGTGATCATAGATTTTTCAGAAGCAGAACATATTTAAAACAAGTCAGGATAAAGTGAAAAAAAAACACGTATATGAATAGATACTACCAGAAATGAGTATGCATATAAGAGCTGGTGCTAGAAGGTAGGAGTCAGTTGTATTCTGAGTGTGGCAGTCGCTCTTTAGGTGTCAGTTTCTGTTACCTTTGCATTTCCATAGCCTAGATGCTGATAATATTATTGCGCCAGGCTTCTGTGAAACTTAATGTAAAGAAAATACTTTGAAATGGCAGAGGGAAAGTTATTATATAAATACCATAAATACTGAAAACTCTAAGATGCTGTCGAAGGTTGCAGACTTACTCTTGGGTAAGAATTATGAGTTTGTTCCTCTTCCTTGTATTGTTTAATATTCCTCACGATATGCAGGAGACACAGGTTATACCCATGGAGGATCTTGGGGTTTTATTTATTGTAAGACATTTTGTTTCTTTGTATTAAAGGAATGTTGCATGTATTTATCTGGATGCAAATTTCTTATTCTACTCAGGTGCCTAAAGCCTTTGGTAATTGAAGCTGTAGTGTAAAATTTATGGTGTTATTTGTAAAGTAGCTTATTGGAAAAGAAACAAACAAAAAAATTCTAGTATTCTCTGTCTTGAATCTAGAGTGAACAAAATCTAGTTTTCCTGGCTGTTAAACTTAAATCTACCTCCTAGGATCCCACTGTAAATCTCATGCACCTTATTAATAATACTGGCCTGAATTAGTAGGATAAAGACAGTTGTAAAGCTTATCTCCTGCTCCACAGTTGTTAAGTTGTCAAATCAGGGCACTTAGGTTAAGATTAATTCTGCTAAAATGCCGACTTTAGTTAATTCCCAGAAACACTCTGCAATAGGACAGAACAAACCAAACACCATAAATAGTTGAAGTGTAATATGGATATAAGGTAAGATGTATGTGCTGCTCAGTTTATGGCTGACTTTATTTGTACCAGGCTAGAAAAACAAGGAATTCATATCCCTGACACCTCCCTCCACTGTCTAGGTGTTGTTTCGTTTAAAGAATATATGCACTCACAGCCTTCAGGAATTGTGGTTTACTCCCTACCTCTGAAAAAGTTACAATTCCTATAATGGCCTAATGATACAGGTGGTCTTCTGATGAGGTGCTAAAACAAAAGTATTTGAGAATTATAAGATGAAAATTGAAGATGCCTAAGCTAAACCTCCAGTCCACCTCTCTCCCAAGATAGCCTAGCTTCTGTCTCTGAGTTTCTGACTAAAATTACATCTCAGGGAAACTCCTTGATCTCAAATAGGGAGCTTCAGGCCTCCTGTACCTATGCCTCCTCTTTGGGAAACCCAGGGAAATTCAGTGGATGGCTTTAAACTATCTTATCAAGAAATATACAGAAATCGTGCCGAGTTGAGATGTAATCCGGTCAATTAAGGTTAGAACATGGAATTAGGGAAGCTGGTTTCTGGCAACTATAGTTGTTATATGCATAATTTAGCTACTCTAAGAGCATTTTGAGCTGAGTGGGACCTGCTCTACTCGCACTTAAGTCTTTAAATCAGTCTGAGCATCAGCCAAAGCTTGGTGCTTAGAACATTAAAGCAATCCACTACACGACATGTGCTGAACTATAAGAAGGAGTTGTGTCCAATTGTGATTTTATTTCAGTTCTATGTTAACTCAGGAATTCCTAGGCATGCATTTTTGTGATGATTTCATTACCGTGCGATAGACTAATAGCATGATCTAAGTGCTGAATATCTAGTCCCACAGGGGGATTTGATAATGCAGATGTCAATGACCTGGCAGAATATTTATGCTAATTGTTTCCAATAATGGATCAGGGCATAACTCTTCCTTGTGTGCCAAAGGAAGAGCAAATACAGCAAATAGAGTGTGTCTCTTTTTTGGTCTGTATAGGTCTGATCCCAAATGTGCAGCTTTTATTTGGAAACTGAACAGTTCTAATTGCTGTGGCAACTGAACACCACAAATACAACATTTAAAGAACAGCTTTTTCTTTTTTTAAAAAAAGGCACAATAACACAAAAAAAAAACCCTAACTGCCCCAAACTTCTCTATCAATCAGAAAACAAGATGTCCATCTCTAGAGAAAAACAGATGTTTTAAATGAACAGCAGTTTAGCATTTTTGATTCATATACATACTATTTTACATACTATGATTCATGGCTACTGGCTTGAATAAATTATATCTATTAAAACAATACAAGTGCAACAAAAACATGTCTGTTTCAAAATACACCATTTTGGGACATCTCCTGTAATCCTTTTAAGCATTATAAGGTATTTATAACTGCAATTGGATTTCTGGTCTTCCAAGTGATTTTATTTTACATGACTTGTACCTGGACTGACATATCACAGGTACACTTCACATGCAGCTTTTCAAAGAAGCTTTTGGACTATAAAGGCCTATTTTTCTAGTACTCCAAGAGAGTATTGTAGCTGTTCTTTAATTTAATTTTCTTGTTATGATACAAAGATATCACTTAGGAAGAACAGGTATATATCAGAATATCTAGGAACAGTGAGTTTGCCCTGTCACCTTGATATGAAAACTGAAATATGTGACTGGACACATCTTTAATCAGCTGAAAAGAAAAAAATGAGATATGAACAAGTGGAAAATAGGAAAGACAAAAATGGATTTCAAGAAAGCAGGGATATGCACCCATAAGACATTGCTGCAAATATGTCTGAGAGCAGAACTAATGTGGGCTGTTAGCAGATTTGCTAAATGTGTGTGTTTTTGTATTACATGCCTCATGTTAACTACACACAAGCCAACTAACTCTCTGACTACAACAGAAATAATTTGAATCCAAACATGTTCTTCAAAGAATGTGGAGGGGGAGGTGTTACTATTTTTTTTTTAAACAGGCAAATGACCTGTTAGTAGAACTGGCACAAGGCACAGGCAGTTGCTTTGGGAGGCTGTTGGCAGGAGGTGTTAGACATCTCCTTTGCCTATGCCCGTATGTAGCCAGGTTAGGCTTGCTGCCAGCCAGTGTGTACCACAGCAATTCAGAATTTAAACTGCCATCCTCTTCCTCCACCAGAAACAAAAGAATGAGATCACATTGCCCAAATAATATTAGTCAGGAGAAGACAACTGTCACCAGCCATGTAGGTTCAGTGACCTCTCTCTCAGGAACTAGCCTCATATCTTTCATATAAGGAGCTGCTCACTGTGTCAACCCTTCTCCCTTTCTGTGTTGAAACAGAAATGACATGACAGGTGAGAGAAATTGCAACTGGAGGTAAAGTGTCTTCTTCAAGGTTCCTCTCCAGCAGACCCCAAAACTTATATAACTGGCTAGATATTAGCAGTTAAAGTGCTTACAATAGAGCTGTGATTACTTTCTGATAAAAACATCTCCATTTGTGTCTTGAGCATAATAATAATAATAATAATTTGTTGCATATCAAATGCTTTGATGTCCTACATTACGAACACATCTCCCTCTGTCATTTTACTCATATAAAGAAAGAAATTGGAGGGAAGACAAGCAAGTATTTATTGTGATGATCAGCATGCGCTTCTGTAGCCAAACTGATGGAGCATAAGGTAGAAACCATCAGCTTCACTTCTCAGAAAGACAGAGCTAGTGAAATCTGGCTATATTTTCTTAAGCACATAACTGACCCAGTCTTAAACTCTCTTTCAGATGCAGCTGACCAGGAGTGGCTCAGCTTTATGCTAACAGTCCAACATAACCCAACAGGAACCCTATCAGAATTAACTTTAAGACTTCCTGGCAACAAGAAACTGCAGTTTCCTTGATGTTGCACATTGTTGCATTCAGAAGTGACTGCAAATCCTCAGCCTCTCGATTTCCTGAATCTATCCCTAATTCCAGTTTTATTCGTATCACAGTGAATAATTCTCACTACACAACTAACAGCCCTACAGGGTTACAGAGAAGGAGTTACTGAAGTGGTGCAGAGTTCAAAGAAGGCAAGACAACCGTGAAAACAGGTGTAGATAAAGGCAAATTACTTTTCCTTAGGTATAGTGAGGAGTGCTGCTGGAGTGTTTTGGGAGGTCCTGGTATGGAGCAGTGGCTAGGATTAGGATTTCTAGGACTAGCTTTTGAGAAGGTACAACAGGGAATGCTAAGTACAGCAGCACGAAACACCTTAAGTGTTTAGTTATAGGTCCTGTAAATAACCATGGACTATGAGGTATGAGAAGAGTTAAAATTTGTTTTAGGGGTTAGGACTGTAGCATCCAGAAACTGTGTTTAGTGTTAAACATCAGAGGAACAATACAATTAGGGAGAAAGCCATTGCTGGCAGATATTACCTTATACTTTGCTGTAGGAGAGGATCTTGTTCTCTGATACGGAATTAGGAATAAAGATAAAGATATGGTACAACCTAAAGAGACTAGGATTTACAAAACCTGCTACAAAACATCTCTGTGCTAGGCTCCTACTGTTATCAACTCTCTTAATTGTGTGTGATTTATGGTAGCTCATCATTCTGTCTCAAGTCGTAATCCTGATTTGAACCCTGCTCTTTTCATCATGTTTCCTTCTGAGGGCTGTACTTGGATACTGCATACAGAATCCACAACACTTCCAGAAGCCACAACAGCATGGAATTTTTTTCTGTCAATTACTGTTGAATCATTAAGTAGTATCCTTAGTAAACCATTTGCAAGGATATGTTGGAAATTTCCAACAAAAATAAATACTGCTTATTGCCAATGCTACCACCTCCACATCCCTAACCATGTTTTTAGGAGGAAGGGGAAGCTGTTTGTCTGTTCCTTCAAAAGGATTCACCGACTATTTTAATAAAAGTACAGGTGATGTGTTGTTGGCAAAATTTTAGTAACTACAGTCTGGCTTTCTCATATCCTCTGCTGTAGCTGTTCACTTTCCATAACAGTGTTGTAGTCTTTTCTATCAGAGAGCACAAAAGCATTATGTTTTACAGAGAATGGTACAATTCTGAATTACTGTTGTGATTTGCGATAAAACGCACCACGTGTATCAAAGATTTATCTAAGTGAACTGAACCATTCCAATTAGCTGTTGGCTTTGTGGATTTAGGTAAAAGTTTGAGGCTCCATCATCTTGACCAGCAAGATGCTTTATCCTCTAGCTATTGCTTTGTCATTGAATCTTGACTGCATAATCATTTATTAAAGCATTTTCTAGCCTGTGATAAAATGTGAGAATACCACAGCAAGCAAGACAACTACGCAGATGCTGCCATTACATTCTCAGCCTAAAATTTTTAGAGGATTGGAAGCATGAGTCACTGGAAAATACTTTTTTTTTTTTTTAAAATAAAGCAGAACAATCAAGCAGAAAAAAAGAAACAGAGTTATGCAGAATTTCATGTTCCCTATACAAAAGTTAAAATTTTCAGATAGAGTTTTCTCTGCCCAAACCATGGTTACTGATTGTGTGTTTTGCAGAATATTTTAACAACCAGAATTCATGAGCCGAACTTGGCATTGGTTCTCAAAAACCTACTCTATTTAAGAGAAATCACCTGCACTTATTTGCTTACTGCTAACTGGAATTTGAAGTTCCCTAAGTTATACCGGACAAAGTACTGTACATTAAACAGCTTTTAAAAGCACTTCTACTTTTCTGAAACACTAAAAATCAATGATGAGAATCCAAACATGGGAAGAATCGAAGCACTTGGAGATATTTGAATGCTTGTGAGAAAACACCTGCAAGAGAGTTCTGTATATTTATTGTTACTGATGTGACCTGCAATCAGAACATCTGTCAAGGACTCATTCTGTCACAATGTTTACTGTCAAAAAGATAATGCTTACCTATAGCTAACAGCTAGAGAAATAGCACTGGCATATATTAATGACTTGTATGAGAACTAAGTGTAGTAGCTTCTTTTTTTTTTTACTTTGCACACAGGAAAGAATTGTAGTAGCTCAGCAGTTCAAATGGGGTTCAAAATGTATGCTAAAGATACCAACTAGGTGTTGCAAAAAAACCCAGCAATTTTGTTTGTTGTCTTGCTCCTGCTAGTCCTTTAGTCAGCTGTGTTATACATTCAAATTGGTTTATCCTATTCTAATAAATTCTTTGCATTTAATTCCCTAGTTTCAGAATCTTCTGAAAAAAAGAAAATCCTTGCATGAAATGTCTCTTTTTAGTTCTTTGTAGGGAAAACCTGATCACTTCCCAGTGGGATCCAGTAACAGCCTGTGCGGTTATCAGGATCCTAGCTTCCTAACCTTTGGAGGACTTCTATAACAAATATAGAGCAGTCTCATTAAAAGAAACAAGTCTAATTTATTTTTAGCCATAGAAACTGAGTATTTAAGGACATGCTGAATTGTATTATTCCAACATGATTCACAGTAGCACCACACTGTACATTTATGCACCCACAACATGGGAATTTTGATAAGAAAAAGGGAAAAGTTAGTATTTTCTATGTAGTCCCTCTCACTCTCCCACAGGGGTTGAAGAGCCATTGGCCTTTCTTCCCCCATGTCACCTCCTGCCTCTACACTTACAGCACTGCAGATGCAGCAGCCGAAAATTCCATGTGTCTCCAGCACTGGGCAAAGGAAAGGAGAAACTGTTATTGAAAGTTAGCAAAGAACTGGAGAGTTATTCTACTCAGAGTAGAGTAAAAGCTATGGGTTGAGAGAAAAGATGCATTATTACATGTTTCTGGGCAGCTAAATAATGGTCTGAAGGCGATTATTGCGTTGCACGTTTGTTGTAGTCATCAGCTTCTCAATATTTAAACTGTGGCTTGCATTTAGCCCATCTACAGGAATATGTTCTACCTTTTATTGTAATGACAAACATCAGTTACAAGAAAAGCATTGGGGAGTGGATGGGGTGTGATGTGGGTCAGTAACTGCCCTCTGATAGCCCTGAAAGAGTCTTACACTTTCCTGCTTCTGAAGAATTTAGGAATTTGACCTTAGCAAGACAGCACATATTCTTTACCCCAAATAACTGAAAGCAAGAGGACCTTCAGAAAGACAAAGCACTACCACAGTAATACTGTAGTTCTTGTGCTAGGCTGCCGGCAGCATTGCAGTTGTCAGCAGTGCCAACAGTGAAGCTGACAGGAACATTGAAAAGGACACATAAGAAAGCTTTAAAAAGCTAACATCTGGATACAGTTACTGGAAAAAATTCACTGCTGTGACTGACATCTGGACTGAGGACTTGCCAAAAGCTACTTATTAAGCAGCAAGACTTAGCAATTCTGTTGCTCGACTGGACATTGAGGGATGTCAAATAATCACACGGTCCCATTTGTCAGCTGGAAGAAGATCGTGGCATTGGCTCTACATGCAGCAGGCAGCATCTCATGCTCCCGGCAGCGAGGGGCTCACCCAAGGTCATAGCCCCCCTCTCTGGTCAGTGCTGTATCAGAGCACATGTTGACATGCTTCTTTCTGTGCTGGGGGGATGCTGGGGGTAACAGCCATGGTCACGGCTGGAAGTGGCCCCAGTGGGCAGCAGCAGGAAGCTCGATGCCCCAGGGGTACTCCTCATCTCAGTTTTGTACTTACCTCTTACATTATTTCTCCTCCCGTGGCAGCAGCAGTGCAACTCCAGACCTAGCTCCTGGTCTTGTGATGAAATCCAGCAAGCCTGAAGTTGGTTCTGGGAAGATTGCAAAGGGCTCAGAGATGACCCTAATGGCTGTCATGGAGAGCTACAGAAGAAAAATAAAGCAGGTTCCATTATTCAAGACATTATTTTGTGTACACTGAAATGGCTGTTTGCTTCACAGTTTGCTGACGCTTGTCCTGTTTGTGCACACAGATTTTGAGGTATTTGGCTCACTAAGCATGCAAAACTAGAGGGTGGTTCCAAAATATCCCTTTGAAAATATCGATGAATATATTTTTTACTATCTCTCTGTACTAGTAAAGTTTTTAAGAGGCAGCAGTACTAATTCTTTGAAGTTGACATGACTTTTATATATGCACTAGAAGCAAGATGATAGGCTCACCCATTTTCACAGAAGATATAAACACATATTTACAGAGCTCTATAGTAAACCTGATTAATACTGAAAATTTCCATATGAAGAATCTGTTTATTTAGTTAACCAACAAATCAAGATAACTCAGCTGTCACATGAAATAATTACGTAACAAAACAGGAGTTCTCTGTCGGAATTTTGTTGTGAATGGAAAAAAAAGAATTCATTTTATAATGGCCATCATATTGTCTTGGAGAAAACAGCCCACATTCTGGTGGGTGCAGATGTGGCTAAAATTTTAGTTTGGAGGAAAGTTTTATAACTGTGGGAAAGGTTATGGAACATGGCAGATTCATTACCTTAAATTCCCCTGTATTCCCTGGTTTTGAAAGTTAAAAACCTAGCAATGCCTTTATGAACAAGCACTAAATGATCCATAAAGAAATTGTTATTATATCAGAATATACAGTCTTCCATGTCCATAGCTGAAAGTCAAAGCTGTGCCACAAACAGGTGGGATGTTTCCTGCTCGCATTTAAGACATTGATATCAAGTCCCATTAATCCTAAGAAGCATTCTTAGCATCTGCACAGCAAATGCTACTAAAAAATGAGATGATGGAGAAACAGCAGAAACTGTTAACATTGAAATATGTCCAAAAGAAGGGGCAAGCAACAGAAGGGTGTGACACGCTTCATACTTTCAATGACCATCAGTTCAGAATTTGCAGGGCTTTTAAAGAAAAATATACCAAAGTGCTTCAAGGTCTAGAACAAACCTGCAGGTACCCGTTTTCTCCTCTGCTCAAAATAATTAAGAATGTTCCCTTCTGTCAAAATTAATTTTTATTTATCTGAATGAGTTTCCTTGCATTCATAGCTCTTCTTGGGACTGATCTTCTGTTCCTCTCTTTTTCAGATGATTTTTTGTGGGCCTTCAAGTGCTCTTTTTCCCACCCTCTGTAGCCCACAAGTTCCTCATTCCCTGAAAAGCCAATTTCTGTAGGGCTGTGCTTTCCAGCCCTGTCTACCAGAGCTTGAAAATTCCTGGCACTTGCTTCCTTAATTATTCTACTTCTGTCTTCAAGACATGAATAAAAAAGGCCAGCTCTGAGCAGGGCTTGAGACTTCACTGTACAGCATGTGCCCAACTGTTTAATCCCTTCCTTCTCCAAGGATTTTTTGTTAGGTAAGAGAAACACCTAGGCTCCAAGATGAGAAACAGCTATGATTTTCTTGGCTTTTCTTGTCCCACAATCTTCTTTCCTGTTATTTACTGCTGAAGTCTCTTTCAAACAATTTGTTTTCCCCCAGTTTCCAGAATGGTGTATATGATTTTGTTTTCCCAAAAGGACTCTTCACCACACGCACCCTTTCCTGGCTTTAGATGCTTAGTATTCACTACAAGGGTCTTGACCAGCTTTCCTTGAAGTCAACAGGAATTTTTGTCACATCAAATAGAAGGCAAATCTTAAAATAAATGCTGTACATTCTAGTATATTCTTTCCATAAATATGATAATTAGTTCGCTTTATCTACCCACCCCCCAATAAGGACAAGGAACTTGGTCATTAGATTGTTATTTAGACACCTAAAAGTGGGCTGAATTGCAAAGTGTTTATCATCCAGGTAGTTTCATTGCACATAAAATAAAAAAAACATGCAGCAAGAGCATGAAAACAGCAAGGGCATGAAAACAGCAAGGGCATCTTTTGAGTCTGTTTAACTGCTACTAAAGACAACAGTAAAAAAATCCTAACGGAAGAACGGAAAGGAGCACAGACATCAAACTTGTGTTTCCATTATTCAAATGGCAAAAGACTTTTATCTGGTATAACCAAGAGTAGACAATTTTGAGGATGGCAAAGATGTGCTGTAGTCATAGTGAATTAAACTGAATGTGTACTTATGCATCCGGTAGGGATTAAAAAAAAAAAGAACAAGCCAATAAGCTTTGCAGATATTTCAGAAGATAAAACCATTAAAGGCGAAAAGTTAATTCAGTCCCTGTGATGGTGTGACAGGGGTGGTGAAGTATGCTTGCCATGAATAAAAATAGAAAACTTATAAGGACATAAATGAATCAAGAGCCTCTTAAAATACATGCCCTACAGCATTTGCTTCCAGCAGTTTTGACACATTTGTCCATCAGTATGTGAATCAAAGAGACTAGCTTGAAATTATTTGCCTTGGAGAGAAGAAAAATACAAAACAAGAAAAGAGAGAAAGATTTTCTTTGCAACAGCTTCCATTGCTTGCTATCAGAACACTGAACAAACCCACAAACGAATATATCATACTTTTATACATAAAATATACCTACTTATACATAACATATATGTATACATAAAATATGTTATTCTCTGATGTTTAATTCATTTATTACACTGAAATAGGTTGTCAAAAAATACCATGTCTCATATCAGGCAAAACATCCCACAATCTCATAAAAACAATGGCAAAAACATTTGGTCACAAAGTGTTTATCGTCTGTGCTTGCCAACATCAAATCCCACACCAGCTAAAGGCAGACAAACAGCCTGCTTTTCCACTGTGCTCTGGCTGCTGCCAAAAATCAAAATTGGACAGATCATACGTAGAAAAATATTTGGAGAGTTCAAGACAAATCTGAGGCATATGGTCACTGTACTACACGTAGTTATCTATCATTTATTGTTTGACAGAAAAATATTCCATTTTCTATCCTTTATGTTCTAGTTTTTGCCTACCAATGCCTCTTATTGAAATTTTGAGGTCAAATGTGACCATTGAACACTGTAGGATGAAGATTTTTTAATGATTAGGCTCTAATCCAGCTCCAATTAAAGTCAATGAAAAGAGTCTCATAGCTACATTGAACAAGGCACAGTGCCAGGGCTTCCAGATTTTGCAAAAGCCCTAAACAAAGGTGGTTATTGTGCAGTGAATCTCTCATTTCTTAATCCAGCTATCTACATCCAGTAAAGTAGCAGCCAGATTTTTGCAAACTGCTGTAACCTTTCTGAAAGGCACCAACTGGCAAAAACAATGGTCAGATTCACTGGAAAACTACTGAAAATAGTATGAAACAAAACCTAGAACCAATACCTGAAGTGGGCCTCAGGAAAGCCGGGGAAGGAATTTTTACAAGGGCATGTAGTGGTAGGATGAGGGGGATCAGTTTCAAACTGGGAGGGTAGATTTAGATTAGACATTAGGAAGAAATTCTTTGCTATGTGGGTGGTGAGACACTGGAACAGGCTGCCCAGGGAAGGTGCGGATGCCCCCTCCCTGGGAGTGTTCAAGGCCAGGTTGGATGGAGCTTTCAGCAACCTTATCTAGTGGGAGGTGTCCCTGCCCGTGCAGGGAGTTGGAACTAGATGATCTTTAAGGTCCCTTCCAAACCAAACCATTCTGTGATTCTATGATTTCAGCTCTTCATCAATACAAATTTTATTATCTGTGTCCTTGGTAAGAAGTGCTTGTGAATCTCCATTTGCAAGCAATGGGTTAAGCTGATTTACTGAAACAGAACATTATTAGGGAGCAGAGATGAAAGGGAAACTCAGTAAAACTAACAATGTGGAAAACTAAACAAGCCAAAATGTGCAAGACAATCACCCTTCAGAGTACAATGAATGAGGACGGCAAAGATAACCAGCCACTAGACATCCTTGGCAATTGTTTGCATGCTCACTAGATGGTGATGAAACAAACTTGTGAGCAGATGGATCTGTTCCACCAAGGACAGTGGGCAGTCAGCATCCAGGTTGGGAATGCTGCTGTCCACCCCATCCCCAGTGGTCAGCATTCACTAGAAAGTGACCGTGAAGTTGCTGCTCTGGACTGCTGCTGATCTTGATGAATGTGCTGTCTGCTACCACTTGTGAATGTGGTTTGGCATTAGCCAGCATCTTGACCAGCAAGATGCTTTATCCTCTAGCTATTGCTTTGTCACTGAATCTGGTTTGCCATTAGCCATTCCCACTAAGCTCTCTTTCTACCCAAAGCTCTGACCAGAGCTGGTAGGTCAGATCACAGCAACCTCTGCAGCATCCCAGTTCTTTTATAGGGGTGAGCAGACATAGGCTCCCAAATAAACAAAAAAATGAATAAATAAAGATAAATCCTTCTCTCTTCCTTAAAAATCCCCTAAAAAAAAAAATAAAAAATCAGATTCTCTCTTACAGCTCCTTTTGCCAAGAATTTTTCATCTAAAACTGCAGCTATAAATACTCACTTCATATGATTCCTTCATCCTGAAGCACAGAATCCAGCCAGGTTGTCCAGGATTCTCAAACCTAATGAAGAAGACCATATTGACCATATTTTCTTCAACTTCAGAACCAGAAGTTCTTGAAATAAAACTAACAAAAAATTTCAAAATCCGTGTCAAAATAAAATTTCTCTGGGTCTGGCCCCTTCTAATCCCGCAATTTGTATGAAGGGAGTGCTTGTACCATTGTGGGCACCTGTGATTCCAGCATTTTCAGGGATAGGCTACGTGCCTTCCTCAGGCTGCTATGTTTTCTTCTCATTTCCACCAAATTACTTAATAGGTGTATTTGATACAGTCTTCCTGTCAAAGCAAATTAGGGTCTAGTGGTTGGTGCCTGCAGATGTTGGCAAAGATTTGGGGAAAGATTACAAGAAAATCACAGAATCACCGAATCACAGAATCACCAAGGCTGGAAAAGACCTTTAAGATCATCAAGTCCAGCCTATGACCTAACACCACCACATCAGCTAGACCATGGCACTAAGTGCCACATCCAGCCTTTCCTTGAACACATCCAGGGACAGTGCCTCCACCACTTCCTGGGAAGTCTATTCCAATGTCTAATCACCCTCTCCATGAGGAAGTACTTCCTAATATCCAACCTAAACCTCCCCTGGAGCAGCTTCAGGCTGTGCCCTCTTGTCTTGTTGCCTGGGAGAAAAGCCCAGCCCCCCACCTGACTACAACCTCCCTTCAGGTAGTTGAAGAGAGTGATGAGGTCTCCCTTGAGTCTCCTCTTCTCCAGGCTAAACAACCCCAGCTCCCTCAGCCTCTCCCTATAAGACTTTCCCTCTAGTCTCTTCACCATCCTTATTGCTCTCCTCTGGAACCACTCCAGCACCTCAACGTCCTTCTTGAAGTGAGGGGCCCAGAACTGGACACAGTACTCGAGGTGAGGCCTCACCAGGGCTGAGTACAGGGGGAGAATTACATCCCTACTCCTGCTGGCCACACTATTCCTGATACAAGCCAGGATGCCATTGGCCTTCTGGGACATAGTAGTGTAAAGATGTGAGAGTGGGCAAGACAAAGTCAATCTTCATTTTATTTTTAAATACATTTTTAAAACTCTAAGCTTGGAGTCCCAGAATCACTTAGAGAAGGTATATGTGACACCAGGAGCTCATAGCAAGGCTAATGATCTCTGTCCTGGAAGATACTGGATTCACCCCATTGTAGAACAACTGTGCTGTGATTGTGGGCCCAGGTGTTCTGCTGGTGTGAAACAGCTAAATTTCAGAGAAATTAATAAAGCTGCATCACTTTGAACTGTAATAGAATCTGATAATTAGAGAACCTTTAAATGTTAAGATATTGAAATATAATTTATCTTTGAATGTATGCTACAGCTAGAAACTATGACGCAATGCAAATACTGCAATGTTCCAAGAGGAGCAAGAACAAAAATGTTACAGCTTCATAAAGATAAAAACAATAGGAAAAAGGAAAAAAAAAATTCTATACAGAATTGAAATGATGTAAAAGGTGTCTCCCAGCAGTCCTTTCCTATGGTGCTGCCAGTGCTCTCTACTTTGTTATGCTGCAAAGAGTGGATGGTCTTGGGGTGGCTACAGTGCTCCAGGACTAGAAGGAATTTGGAGATTAATTCCTGTTTTGGCACCAGGTCAAATGTTTATATGGCTCACATAATCTAGCCCTCATATTGTTTTGTCTTTTGGAATGGTTAATTATAAGACAGAGACTGTATCCTGTTGTGTTGGTACAGATCAGTAGTGTAGGAACCTGCTCTTGCTCAGCTCAGCCCTCACTACTGTAACTTTATAATGAAACAAATAATATCATCTACATCTTTCCTCTAAGAGCTTAAATAGTTCTTAAATAACTGTAAGTTCCAAAAGGCTCTTTTGGTCTTTAATGGTTAAATGAGGTTATAGTTATGGTCATCTCTCCAGAATGGATTGTTGCCAGAGACTTTCTATTTGTTAACAGATTGAAAAGGGTAAATAAGAACTTAGTTTGAAATGTGAGTTTTGTGGGATTGTGGGTTTTTTCTATTTCCTCCTAGAAAAAAAAACAAACACCATTGAATTTCTTTGTGAATCTCTAGAATAAATTATTGCAGTGCTTTAAATGTAGAGAGCAGACCTTTTTGTATGCTAAGCCAATTGCACTGCAGACGTTTTAAGAGTAGATGCTGTATTAAGTCCACATCACAGTGCTGTTTGTTTTGCATTTGCCAGGTCCAATTAGGCCGAATTTATCAAGGCTGGCAACAATCAGCTTGTTTCATCTGCTCGTTGAAAGGCCTGATCCATATTTTCAGTGAGACAATTAGTGGTTGGCCTGACTTAGAATACTGAATACCACTTCAGGTAAACAGTAAAAGAAAGCTGAAGAGACCAGGACAGCCTGTGCAGTTTATTATCCTTTATGCAAAGTACTACAGGTAATACTCCATATTTTTGAGTTTGTTTGTTTGTTTTGGACAGACAAAACATGGTTAATTAGCAAGCAACAAAAAAACCCCATTGTGCATGATACAAAGTTGGCCAAATACTGGTCTTTCTGTTAGCTGGGATCTGAGATACTGTTTATCATCTCACTGGAAATCTTTAACAAAATCACCATAACACCAGTTATGTAGCATATACCTGGTCTAACAGATACATCACTAGCTTTCTAACTTTTCTATTAACTGGCTTTTGTTGATGGCTGTGAGAGAATGTTACAAGAACCCATTGAATGTTGTTGTGCTAGACCAGTAGAGAATAGATTGATGTAGCAGTGTCAGGAGCAATCAGAGAAGAGGTTATGCTTAGCACTAACAATATTAGTATTGTTCACTATACAGAAAACATTGCATGCTGGTGTGTGGGGTAATGGAAGGATATTCTGCTACAAAAAATACTGTGACAAGCTCTTAGCATTGTAAAAAATACAAAATGTGCTCCATTATTCATGCCACACAGTGTCCCAAACACACTGACAGACATTCTATTTACCTGTCTCCTTGCCTCTGGACTATGTTGGCTGCCACTAATATGGCTCAGTCCTTTAAATGGGAAAATGTAGGTTATTTGTCTGATAACCTGGAGAGATTCTTACATTGTTTATGTAGTGGCCATCTAGGAACACTTCACTCACTGTTATGCCTTTAGGGAGAGCTCACTGATCATCTGAAAGCAGATGGAAGTTTGTCATTCCTTCCAAAAGACAGTGTTTGTGTTCTTGAGCTGCTTGCTAGCCAGCTTGATTTCCATCATTAATGCTGTTCAAAATAAAGACCACAGATGATGTGACATAGCTAACATTCTTATAAATGAATGCTGACAGTACTGAGAGAATTTACCAAGCTTTGTTATCTAAGAATCTAATTGTTTTTTGGAAAAAAAATCTGACAGCTGTGATTTAGACTATGACAACATTGTTTATCTCTCTAAAAGCAATCTCTGGAAGAAAACAAAGTCTGATGGACAAAAAAGTTCTACCTATTTGGTCCTTTAAACTCCACTGAAGAAGTTATTTTTTTATTACTGTTCCACAGCTCACATAAAGGCTATACTAAAATTACTCTTTGAGCTACCTGAGAGAACACAGCAGAGAAAAAGGTATCACAAGTGAAATAAATTTCATTCGTTTGGTATTTGATTCTTCTTGTGACTCAAAGAAACAACTCAAGATAATTTTTAATCCCAGGCTGTGGCCTCCCTTCTGCAGTTTATGGAAGTAAATAAGACTGTTCTGTTTCCTTCCCCATTAGTCCTTCTTTCCGGCTGGAGACTTAATTTTGGAATTTCTACTGATAGGCATATTTAAAGTAATGAATGGCTAAAAATGCAAGAAAGACCCACGTCTATTTTTCACTCCCAAGTAAATTTGACAGGGATGCACTATTGTCTGATTGTTCCTCAGTATTCTTGCTCCAGTGGAGTCACCGACATCCTCAAAATGAATCTTAATTCACACTCTGATGTGACCAAATTTTAGATGCCTGGAATTAGAGACTGCTCCACTAGACTGCTAAGTGTGACCCACATCCTTTGGATGCTATTTATAAAGACAAAATGGATTTCTCAAGGGCAAAATGGGACTTTCTGTCTCAGGAATATTTGTTTATTAATTTCCCGTGGGTTTTCTACTGGGCCATACTAATTTCCAACAAAAGTGTTGCTACAGTTGCTCTCTTCCCTGCTTTTCTTTAGCGTAATACTTGTTTTGCTCTATGTAATGATGATTTTTCTTTTTTTACTTTACTTTGACCTCTGTGAGCATTAGCAAAAACCCACCATTTGCTAACGGATGCCTCCATTTCCTATCTGCTGAGCCTATTTAACCAGCATGTAGTTTGTTCACATTGGCAAATTCCAGTAATTGCATCACATTCACTGGCAGACACTGGGGTAACTGCAAAAAGGTAAGTTTATTAATTAAGCCAATAATAAAGGAGGTAATTTAGTTAGGATGTGCTCTCCCTCTTAAAAGTAAACATTTTTCTTGCTTCTTCTTGAAATGAACTGCTTATGAAACAAGAAAGCATCATTTTTTAAGCAGTGCAGTAGGTATGAGTTGGGAATCCTTCTGCTTCCCCCAGTCAGGCAGTGAACAAAGCACTTGGGTACTATTCTGAAATAGATACGCATTTAAGTTATTAGCCATGTTCATTGTAGCTATCAATGTTCATTTGTTATAAACAAATAGAATGCATGCTTTGTTAGAGAATAAAATCTGTACAAAGAATAGACAGTAGCCATTACTTTCACAGTAGCTTAAAACAGGGAGCAAGTTATTTGTATTGTTAGTGTATCCAGAAGTATGTTATAATGTTCTGTGAACAGAGGGAACAAATGGTAGTATGAATGACACACTCACTACTATACACTCACCATATAATAAACTCCTCTATTCCTGTTTTCCAGGACAGCTGGAAGACACCCTATCATTGTTATGTTGTAGCCTCTTAGATAACTGAAAATCATAAAGTCCCAACATCACATAATTTAAGATTCTACCCGCTACCAGCTCAATTTGAATTTCATGGTTAATATTTCTAACATATTCATCTACCAAAACATGAAAATAGTTCAATTCAGTTACAAATGTCATGAATGGAAAATGGGATTTTCACAACCTACCAGTTACAGTTGTTCAGTTACTTCCACGGTGTGACATGTATTTATCGTAATCACACACCTGTTAAAAGCAAGGGACTTATTTTGTGTAAATCTGATTCAATGCTATGAAAGTCCAGTTTCAATGTTAACTTCAACAAAACACTCAGGGTTGTGTCGTGCTGTCTGCAGGAGTACTTCTGAGGCATTCAGCTTTTAAGTACCATACTGGAATTGACCTTAGGTAAAGTACTTACAGACTCCCCTGTACTAGAGAGAAAGAGAGGTGTATTTTGTATAGTTTGGTTTCTTACATAGATGCCTAGATTTGTATATAGCTTTATATATGCAGAGCATATACAAATATATGGTACCATACAATTTTTCTCTGCAGAATTTACTGAGAAAGCCAAACATCAAACAAACAAACAACAAGAAATTTATGCATGAATATTCCATGAGTGGTTGTTTTTTGTCTGTTCTTTTGTTTTTGGTTGTTTTTTTTCTTTTCCTAGACAAAACCAACAGTAATCACCTCCTTTAGCCTTTCGTAACAGTTATTTAAAGACTTGCTAAGATTGAAGCAGTTGTTGTGAAGAACATGGTGTGTTCCTGGAAAAAAAATCAAGATTTAGTTGCAAGACAGACCTCTCCTGAGTTCTTGGCTTAATGTGCTGGACACACTGGGTAGTTTAAGGTTACAGTCTCAGTGTTTCAATTTTGCTATCCTAAAAGATGAACAGCAAGCATTGCCGGTGGTACAGTAGCTGAGATACCTCAACACTAATTCAACTATTCCACAAGGTAGGGATGCTTGTAATACAGTCAGAGAGACACATCTCTCTCTACTGAACACGTGCATCAGATGTTGCCCTTTGTCAAAGCCTGAAGTTTTAAATGACCAGCTTCGAGCTTTGTCTGTTGATCATATATATATATATATATATATATATATATATGAAGTTGAGAACTATATATTGTGTCAGGAAGCTGTTGTTCACAGGAAATTATTATTTACACAGCACTTCCTTGATATCAAGTGTGACACACTATTATTTTAGTCTTCTGTCTCCTATATTCTGCTCAAAAGAATATTGAACTACGCCACCATAGACAATTGCGAAGCCTTTACATTTATACTCTTACAAGATAAGCTAGGGTAGAATAGTAAAAAAAACAGTGCCTGAAATTAGTGCAGGTTAAGAGTGTTATAGTGTGCTTTCCAAACCCCTTAAGTTGCCAATGAAGTTATAGTAGTTAATTTTACAATACCCAACTCTGTAATAAAAATATTTCATCTGCAATTTTATTGTCCTTTTGAAAAGACATTTTTCAGGGACTCAGAAGTGAAGCACTTAGTTTTCAAATGGCACATTTAATGGCTAAAAGGCCTAAATATATAAAAAATGCATTAGCCTTTCATAAAAGGCCAGCAAAAGTCAATAAGTATTTAAGTTCTAACTTTTGACTGCCCTACTAAAACAAATTTTAAAAGCAAATTTGTGGTCAAGAGATAATTTTAAGATAACTTTTTTTTTTTTTTTTACTCTTCACAGCTATTTTGAATTCAAAAGCTTTTAAATACATCAGAGGGTTTACAAGACAGGATAAAATGCACAAAACATAGTGTAAAACTGAGACTTTCAGTAGCTGAAACAACAATGGATCAGATTAAAAGTTGTCATTCTGCAGAAAAATTTATTTACTGTCTTTCTGACCTTTATTGTTTTGGTCCTTCTTGTTTTCATAATCTTTTTTCCTACCTATTTAGCACCTTCTTTTCCCTTCCTCTCCCAAAATACATACTGAAATTAGTTTATGTGGCATTTTAAAAATAATAATACCACCTAAATTAATATAGTTTCGTATTTTTCCACTCACTTTACACAGAACCTTATTCCATATTCCAGAATAAGAATAACTGTAACTTACAGACACAATTTGCTGAGGGCAGCTGGGGACAACAGAACAAGAAAAAAAAAATTAAACAAAAACAAATCCAGAGTTTTTTGCTATTTTCTATTACAGTAAATAATAACCTAAATTGGGTTTGGGTTTTGAATATGTCTTCCGAAAATAGCAGGACGGGTTTGTTGGGTTTTTTTTGCATAGTTGTCTTTTATTTCAAAACTGTGTGTTCCAGGCTATTTAAAAATTACACACATTAGTGATCTACACACTCCAGATGTCAGCATAAACAGTAGGAAATAAAGTAGTGACACAAATTTGATGACCTTATTGCATGAAAGCCATAGAAGGATGCAAAGATTCACCTATTTTAGGCTTATTGCTATGGTGAACTTAGAAAAAATCTGGGGAGAAAAGAGTGAATTCAGGTCTGAAATGCAAGGAGTTCACTAGCCATAGATATGATTATTACTGAGTTAATGAGTAGGTATGATTGCACAGAAACCTGCTCTTCTTCCCCTCATTTCTTCAGTGAAAATTAGCTATTAGAAAATGATCACCCTTTCAGTGACTGGTGCTTCTGCAATGTTAAATCTGCTTAATGTCTGTCCCTGTTCTCCCTGACCCATATAATGAGTTCAGTCCTGAAGGTTCTCCAAGACAAATGAGGACCTATGCTTTGCAAAGCACCAACTGCAGCCCAAGGGGCTTACAGTCTAAGCAGATGACAAAAGGGCAAAATAAAGACACTGTTTCATCCTCATTCAACTGATAGAGAGCTGTGGCCCGAATTTTCGGAGTAATTTCCTCAAGTCTCTGGTGAAGTAGTTATTGAATCAGATCTCATATATCTCACTTCAAGAACTCTTAAAGCCAGTAGCTCCTTGTTGAAGATTTGACTAAACAAGGAAACAATATTTTGTAAGAAAATTGCGTGTAGTAGTCAAAGAAATCAAACTGCTCACAGCTGTAGTCTAGTAGGAAACAGCAGGTTTTGCTGAGGGCAAATCTGCTGTAGTTACTCATTTGAGGATGGGACAGCACTTAAGAAAGGAAGGCTACTTGGCACAGGAAGAAATCCAGGGAACAGGAATGAGCAGCTTCTCTGGAACCCGACTAAGACGAATTCATCTGAATCACGGCTTTTCCACTGGGCTTTCTTGAAGGCTATATAAAACCATTGCAACAAGTACTATCCTGCCCCTAATAGGAGAAAAGTACTTGCTAAGAAATCTCAGGATTGAGCCAAAACAATTTCTGCTACTAGGCAGACTAATGGTTTGGCAGGAGCCAAAAGCTAGGGTAGCAGCAGTACAGAGAACTCTGAGGATTAAGGAGAAAAATATACAAATAAATCTGCTTTGATTTGCTAATGATGGTGCTCAGCCAGACTAACGGTACTTGAATGCCTGGTAGTCACTGAAAAGTGACAGTAGTGATAAAGCAAATCACAAAGACACAGCTATTTGGAGTGACAGTAACTACATAACTGGAAATTATTTACTTTTATGCATTTAAACTGAAACAACTTATATAGGCCTAAGTTTTGACACTATCATCAGAAACACAGCTAAGAGCAATAAAAGGCAAAATGTAAAAAAACCCCACAACTCGAGGTATGAAAACCAGAGAAGAGAGAGATCGAACTTAAACAAAACTCTCATATTTACAGTTGCTGAATTCTCCCCAAATACCTCAATGCCCAGTACTCACAATGAGTGCAGTTGTAAGATGCTCTGCAGATCCAGCATGCACATAATCATACCCCAGTTTTTGTAATGTGATTGGGTTGGTTATTTTTTTTACACTGTGATTGTGTTGACTAAATGAGAATTTTTTGTGTATTTTTCAAAAGATGCATAAAAATATGCAATATTTCAAAACATCTCTAACAATTCTTTGTGCAGCATTAAATACTGCAGGAATATGTTTTAGCTAACCTTAATGTTCATATGAAGAATGAAGTAATTTTTTGTACTGAACAAATTGCTGGATTGCTCTCCTGTGCCTTCTGCTCTTCTACCCTGAGATTCCACAGACCCAGGTGTGTGATTTATGTATTGTATGGGAGGAGTGGTGTGGAAAAAAAAGAAAAACTGTTGGTTATTGTGACAAGATTTATCTGTATCACAGATATCACCAGACAAATTGAATATTAACGTATTTTAAATATTAACATGTTTAGGAATAACAGAATGATACTGATGTCCAATATAATATCCATACATGACTTTTTAAAAAACTACATAAACACCAAACTTGTGGAGCAGAACATAATCAAAAGAAATCAGCAAATAACTTAAGAAATATTTGGAAACCCAGATCTTCCATTTATTGTGCTGTCCATGGAGTCCACTCTAAAGTACAAACTTGTCTGCTCAATGTACATTGATTCACTGACATAAAAATAATGGAATACTAAATTCCTGTCTTTTCAAAAATTTCAGTACACTCTGTGCCAAATTTGGAAGTCAGTGGGAAGTACTTGAGAGCAGGCTATGTTTATCATCAGTCAAATTCAAGGATTGACAGGATGCAGTATTATGCAGAGAAGTTCCATAGACTTCTAAGTTCCCTGCCACACAAATACAGCATTTATGGGAAAGTATGTGATTTAAAATCAAGATTTAAATCATTCTCCATGAATATATTTCAGATGAGATTCAACTGATAGATATTACCATAACTTTGACAGTCAGCTATTCTGAAAAGGAATTATTTGTGTCATACCTGAAATTTATGGAGTTCCTTTTTTTATTATTTTTTTATTTTTTTAAATTTCATTTGTTGCCATAAGGATAAGGTTCTTCCATCTATATAAAGAAAGCTTTAGGTCTCCAAAGTTGAAAGCAGATATACCAACTGATAAACAAGCCAAAATTAATCACTACATATTGTAATTACTAGCAGAATTTTATGATCCCCTTCTGGTAATTACTGTGGATTTATCACAGGTAAGTTGCTACAGAAAATATCACCCTTTTGAAAAAAACAGAAAAGTGAGGAGCTTTTTTTTTTTTTTCTGGTATGTAAGCTCCCGTTTCCTACTATAATACAGTAGATTTGTGGTCATCTGTTTAAATTTGTGCATTAGACATAAGATTAAATTTTGGTCTCTCTCTTGCCAGTGAGGCCATTGTAACTAATTTGATCCACTGTTGGGTAAACTGTCCTCTTACCCTCAACTCAACCTGAAGTCAGCAACACCTATTGCTGTTTAAACTGGGATCTCTAAACATTTTATGAGGTATTTTTGGTGGATATGAACCATATTTCCTTTCTTTTTTCCATTTTTCACGTATGAAGACAAGTCAATATGAATTATGATAAATAATGAGAAATGCCAGCTGAATGAGAATGGTTTTGGAGGCAGAATTTGTGTTTACTTCAGTTGTGAGGCTATGCAGGATTGTAAAATAAGTCTGAGGGTGTTACAAAACACAAAAAAAATTACTGTCTTTTAAAAAATCCTAAACTATACTTACAAGGGAAGAGCATATTTTAGTACACTTATTCATTATGTACGTAACTATTGCCAAGCACTTTCTAACAAAGTTAAGGCAAACTGTTCAGCAAACCAGCTCTTTTTTTGCTAGTCACCTTCAAAAAAGAATAATTTTACCTAATTTTAGGCATGAATTTCACTGGTACTTTATAGCTCTATCAAATACTTCCACCCAGAATAATTCTGTACAGAATGGCATAGTAGAACTGTTCAGGACAGATATGTCTGCCCACAGATCTGTGCTTGAAAATTAGCTTGCCAGCACATTTCAATCCCAAATCAGTCCCAGTTATACCTATTACAAAACCCATAACATTTGTTTCACAGTTCCTGATACAGTGCTGTCTTGTAGCTGTCTAATAAAAGACAATTTTCGACATATATCTCTAGTATTTTCAGCAGTGAAGTATTGCTAGCAGCTTTACAGACAGTAGCCATGAGGCAAAATGCATAACGTTCCACATCCCATCTTATCCATCAGCTTACATTAATTTTCTTTGTGTCTCAGAAAGTTATCACTGTAAATTTAGTTCCAGGAAAATATTCATTCTTAAGCTATCTCTGTTAAAAGATATCGAGTACTTCTGTATCAATTCACTGAGGTAACAAAGGAAAATAGAATAGCTTTTCATTCTTCAATGTTATATTGCATTTGATTATGAGAGAGCAATGAGATAAATCTTTTTCATCTATGTTAAAGATTCAAAAATATGAAAAAATGGCTTGAAATAAGAAATATTATAATGTGTGTTAGCCTTAACACCCCATTGAACAGCTATTGAACTTTCTGATAAAAACATGCCTAACACCACCTGATTGTTGAGATGGTTTTAAGAACAGAAGCTTGGACCTTGTGGAGTTTTCTGATCAATCAAATCGTAGCACACAGTTCCTGAGGAGGATGACAGAACTTATTCAAAGAAATAATTCCATAAAGTATGTCATTTCATCTGGAGAGATGGAGGCAGTGTTATTGGAGAAGAGCTATTGGGATCTGGAAGACTCTAGCAGGATGCTACGGGTTATAACAAAGTAGCTATTGGATGTTGAACTGTTTAATATGGGGTTTTTTGATGATTTTTTTTTCCAAATGTAAATGGTGTCTGAGGACATTTTGAGTTACATGTGTTACTCTTCTTGCTTGGGGACATCAGACATCAGTGTGCTATTTTAGAAGTCCTGTGCACTTCTGTCTGGTGATAAAAGGGAACAGACAGACCACATCTGATGTAAAACTGAGTGATCAACATAATTAATTATAATTTTTAAGACACTGTCCCATTAATTAGGTTCATATAAGACAATACAGTACATCAACTGCATCTAGTACAGTGCAATGTATTATGGGGTGAGAGTTGATGGTATGAGAAGATTAATGCAAACAAACATCCAACCATGTTTACCTGTAACACTGAGAGATAGTCATTAAATAAATCTGAGACTACATAAAGAAATTAAAGAAGACAATAAATTTACTAGGATACGATCTGACTGAGTCAAGAAAGACATAGGGAAGAAAATTAGGATACTTCTAAGATGTCTGAGTGGGACATATGTAATTTACATCTGAAAAAATGGAGATAGCTTCTCTCAAGCAGAAATGACCCTTCTGCTCATATGAATTATGATCATCTAGGCAGGGAGATAAGGGAAACAGAGTATGTTTGTCAACAAGTGGGTTCTTGATGAATAACCACAACAAACAAGACTACAAACAGGTAAATATATTACAACACTACAACACATCTGGGAATCTCTCAACAAAGAGTGGAGTAAAGACATTTTTCAGGAAAACCAAGTGTGAGTGAACAATTGCTGGGTGATAAATACAGTTTAAACTCAAAAGGAGTAAGTCCTATAACTAATTTTGTTTTTCAATTCACTTTATTTTGGATTTACTCTGTATTTAGATCTGCTAACTAAATGTGCTGTAATTCACAACACAGAGATGCTGTAAATGGAGCTGTGTAGACAAAAGCAAAAATTAGGGCTCTGGTTCCACCTTCTATTCAGTGTTTAGAACAGCATAACATCACCTGGCTTACGAATAGTGGGGACTCAATATTTTGACAGCAGTGCTTTACACAAGGAACAGGATAGGAACCCTTGGGAGTGGACAAATTAAAAAATTGATGAAAGACATTAATAAATTTTAGATGGTGTTTGGTAACTTTAAGGACAGGAAATCAGTTATTCTTCTCATTATTTGGCATGTGACTGTAATAAGTGAGGATATAATATTTGGAAGGCTACAGTTCAAAAGGTTTGGTGACTGGTTGAAATTAAGTAATAAAGGATTAACTTCTGGGGTATCATCTCTTGGAATGATTACATTTCTTCCTTCCCAATGTTGATCCCAAAATGAGCAAAGGTACCAACTTTTCAGCCTTTAGTTTAAAATAATTATGTAGTTATTTAAGTCTACTTAAAGAGGAAAAAGCCTGTCTCCCAGATTCCTAGAAGCAAAAAAGATTGAGATGACATTCTGAAGACTTCTAAGGATTTCACCACACCCCCCTGTACTTTCTGGCTTACAAGGCCCAAGTCCTATGGCAATATTCTAGCTCCAAAGGAGTATGAGAACTAATTATGCCAGTAAGTCAACTTCTTACAAGGACTTTTTTTCATATTTTAAGGGAAGGTCGCTTTGTGCTTGCACAAACAAGAGCATAAGCAATCCTTAATCACAAAAGAGCAGATGAAATAAAGGTCACATATTTTCAGTTTGTGAAGGTAACTTACAGTTAAAGTAATTGCTTTTAATATGTTCTTACCTTAAAACTTTTGAGCTTTGATTACTATGGGCCTTTCCCCAAACACAAGTGAAGTCTTTAAGCTCCCTATAGCATCAAATCACATGACAAGTTCCGATACCACTCACTATTCCCTGCTTGCTTTCTCAGCAGAGAAATAGCAGCAGAAAGAGATGGTGAAAGCAGAGTTCATGCATTTTCTTCCCTTTTTAGGAGTGGGAGAGGTACACCAAGGTGACCATGTCCAGCTTACTGATCAGTTCAGAGTGAATTTCACATCAGTGCAGAGAGTAAGGCCTGCTGAGTGACTCTACCCTGCGTTTCTTTGTGACAGTTTTTGCCCAGAGAGTGCTATGATGTAAAGTGTAATTTAATCTCTATTTCTGTCTCTCCCTACCTGTAAATGTATGTAGTTGGAAGTAATAGCAAGGAGCACTCTAGTGATTAATTTATTTTACTTAGCTCGCCTGCTTAAAAGAGACAAAAAGATAAGTTACTGCTCCTCTGCTCTATGGAATTTATATATGTTTTTAACACACTGTAGATTAGGTGTTTCAATCTTGACATGCTTTTGATTTTAATCTCTAGATGAAATGACAATTTTCCTGGTTTAGCCAAAACAGCAGTCAGTACAACAGAAGATTTGTCTTTGTGGTTGGCCAAAATCCTGCATGCTCTAAAATGACCCCAGTAGAGATCTTCAGCAGCTTTTAGGGTCTCATGGGATAAGACACCAATGGAAGACTGAGGCTTTACACTGCTGAGTTTGCCTTCAGAGAATCTAAATTTTCAGGGAACCTCATTAGAATTTCTGTATCTTTTGTAATACATCTTTTTGAAGAAAAGCAGGATATGCAGCAAAAGCAAGGTCCTTCAGCTTAAATGAGAACAGAATCTATTTCCTGAAACATAGTCCATCTTCTTGTGACTGGGAACAAACATCCAGTAACTGAAAAGCTGAGAGCGTATGTCACTGAAGGTCTAATTGTTTCACTGCCTTTATTTTGTACCCAGATTATCTCAATAAATTTATGAAAGAAATGAGAATTTATAGTGGCAAAGACATAAGATGAACAGTTATGTATAGTGAATTGGGGCTGATAGTCTGCTGATAAAGTCAGGGTTACTAAACTGTACCGTTCTGTTTTGCATTCTATGCAACAACACCACTCTGTTTAATCTATTTTTAAATAGCTCACCTCAAAATAAAGTTATTACTTCTTTTATCTTAACATGTTTCATGTTGAAAAAGGAGAAAATTTAAATTGTATCCCAAATTTCCAAGGAAATGAAACCAGGCAATGAATGAAACAGAACTCTCAAGCAAAACAAACTAACCAACACAGCAGCCCAACAAGCTGAAAATAGCTAATGAATGATTGTGCAGTTAAAGAATGTATCAGAAAGTATCTTAGTGCTTTGTTTTCAATTATTGTTCTTTAAATATAAAATACAATATAATTTTCAAAGAGCAAATTGACCAAAACAAGAATTCTGAAATCTGTAACATCAATATTTCTTTCAGGCACAAGGGTGGATCATTTATCTACAGAATGCAAATATTTGTCACTTCAGTAAACAAAGCAAAAGGTCATAGCAAATTGGCATATGGAAAGCTATCCATAAGCTATGAGTTTATAGCTTGGTATTGATTTTCAAAGCTATATGCAAACAGTAGAAAAAATTCAGAGTTGAGCTGCATGCAGAAAACAGAATAATGTTTGGGAGCTCTGGCTGCTGGCTACAGAATCCCTTTGCTTCCAGTTTTAATCCAGGTCCATTTTTTTTTACCTTGTCCCTAGTCATCTCTTTTTGTCCTTCAGAAGCTTTTTACCCCTCCACATTGTAATGCAGCTAATTCCTGCTTCTCAGGGTTGTATGGCTTGCTATCATAAGATAGTAAAAAAAAAGGAGAGCTTGTTTGTCTGCTTTCAGCAGCATGGAGATGCAATTTCAAGGGAGGTTCTTCATAAACCTAGAAACAATCTGCTCGGTAATGATGGGCTGTCTGAAGACCTCCCCTCTGTTCAGCACTTGTGGGACTGCACCTTTAGTACTGTGTCCAGCTAAGAGCTCCCCAGTGCAAGAAAGACACTGACATCCTGAAATTAAGTCCAGCAAAGGGGTATCAGGTTAGTTTGAGGGACAGGATGTATGAGGAGAGGCAGAGAAAGCTGTTCAGATCTAAAGAGAGAAGGCAAACAGGGAGATGTAATTGCTGTCTCCCACTACCTAATGGGAGGATGTAGTGAAGACAGGTCCAATGTCCTAGAGGCACACTTTGGACATGCAAGAGAAAATGGTCATGAGCTGTAACATGAGAAATTCTGACCTAAGAAAAAATGTTTTTATGACAAGGTTGGTCCACCTCTGGAACAGGGGCCCAGAGAAGCTGTGGCCCTGTTGTTTTTCTTCATGTTCTGCTCTTTTACAAGTAGCCCTCAGGGAGGCCAGTTACATGGCTCTAGCAACAGCAGGCTACTTTTGGCCACCGTCTCTCCTGAGAGTCAGATGTTTCCTCTGTCATGTGAGAGCACGTGTCCAGTCCATACAATTTGGAATGTGCCTTATAATAAAATGCATGTCTTAGGGAGCAGCCTGCTGTAACCACTGGCATTTGTTCCCCTGCAGCTCTACTTTTAACTCCACCTTATCCCTCTCTCCAGACTTCACTCTGTCTCCAGGGGCTTACTGCTTCTCCCACCTAAGACTGAGTTATGACTCGTTACAATTTCATTCCCCTCATGGGTGGAAACGGATTTTTCTGATGCTGTTTGCCCTTGGCTAAGAACCCAAATTGCATTTTGCCTATGAATTTTGATTCTGAGAAATCTGTGCACTTAACTGCAATTTTTTCTATGCCATTACATTAATTCATTAAGATGTGGCTTCTCATAAGATGGATGCATGATACAAGATGCATGGTACTGGTACATGTAGAGTTTCTTCTTGGGATTTAGGAGAATATGCAATACTATTATAACCAGGATAAACATGTCTGTAATAAATATTCATATTCCTTTTTCTGTCTAGGTTTCTGAACAGGCATTGTCATAGCTACAAAAATCAGACATACACAAGCCTTTATTCAGATTGGAAGCTTTTTAAAACAGATACTCCCTCTTAGTGGTATTTCACATGATTTGAAATGATCAAGGCATTTAAATGTTATTTTAAATAAAAAGTTAAATATTATTTCTATAGCTATTCTTATTTGTATAATTTATGTATTTTTATAAACAAATTAGATTAAATATGGGAGTATTTTAATGTGGGATAGAGTCTTATCATAAGGCCCAGTAAGTTTATATATAATAAATTTAGTTTTAGAGGTATTTATGATGAGCTGTGATAAAAAATGTTTTAAGCCCAACGTTTTAAGTGATCAGATGGTGTTTTCGAAGCCTGTTATTCTGGAAAACATAGTATTTGCTGTTTTGTGTGGTTATTTTTTTATGTATGAAGACAAATGCTACTTGTAAAGCTTCAATGTTCTGTAATTATATTAGATACAGTAGCTAAATTAGTATTTCTAACTGTGTATTTGTAAATCTATTTGACAACCAGGGAAAAAGTTTAGCTGTCAGCCAATTATTATTGGATCATTAAATTTTCTGTGAAAGGAAAAGTTTGGTTATGCTGAAATGTGTAGAATGCTATAGTTGTACCCTGCATACTCAGCTACATCTTGCTTAGATACATTTATTTTTCCATAATTCTTCAAATATGCCTTTCACTGCAACCTTGTTTCTTGTGAGGATTATTTGAAATCTGCATAAGATGAATCTTCAATAATACAACATTAAACATGGAATAAGTGAATACAGCTTGCATCCTGTATGTGAATTAAGGCTTAGTACTTTTATGATTTTTAGCTCTCCTAATTTTAATGACTGTATTTAATCTCAAAGCATGTATATATACACAAACACTTATGAATATATACACACTTATGGTTTTATATATAATTTTTTTTCTCCCCTAAAATGTATTTTCTACTGGCAGGTCTGTCCTTTTCTATATACAGTGTGCTTCATGCACATAATGCATTTGCAGTGACCCCTGAGATAGCAACGATAATGCCAATATAGTTATCCTATGCAGCACAGCTGGGGATTCGATCAGAGATACAAAATTAATTCTAAAATCAGTCTAGCTGCAGTAGCTCCATGTTGCATGTAATCTCATTAGCCTGGGTCTTAGGTATTCTGATAGAGCGGTAATGAATTGTTTTCAAGAACTCGGCTGGTTTGGTTTTTGATATGCCAGTATCAAGATCTACTGTGCAAAGATTTTAGATTTAATACCAAATGGATGGGAGATTCTTACTCGGTAGAAGCTACTATTAAAATCCAGGGAGGCATCAGTACTTGCCACACTAGTGGTAAAATGCTGAGACCAGGTTTTCAACTGGTATAAAATGGAGTAGATAAACTGTGATGAAAATGATTAAAATATCCAGAATTGATCAAAGCGTAAAATGGCATTTATTAATGGAGTAAAGGATATGTTTCTCTGATAGCTAATGCAATGTGGTTGTGTTTTAGTGCACAATATTTAATTAACAGCTCTTTTAAAATTAGAATTAGCAAGCCATTGGTCATACAGGTTTTTTGTTTTAATACTGTAACTATCTTCAGTTGTTCACTCTAAATAATGGCTACATGCTGCATGCGAAATATTGTTCCTTCATTTTTAGGTAAAACATGCAGGTAATAAATCTCCTTGAATTATTTTTGTGCCTTGTTCTTATTTAAGCACAATACCATCTAGAGGACACCAAATTTACACTGAATATTCTGAAATCTTCTTGTCCTTTAAAGTTTTTCTCTTTCAAGATTTCAGTCCTTATTTTGACAGTCTGATAGAAGTACATCAGTCCTACATCTATTCTATTCTCTGCCTTTTTTCAGAAACAAGTCAGGCACTACTGTACTCAAAGAAGCAGAACTCTTTTTTTCCTCACATACTTAAGATTTTTTTCTGTCTTCTTCCTTTCCCCCTAACGCACTAAAGGAGAGCTTCTAGTGTTTGGTCTGAAACTCTGCATCCAGAGTTTGCTTTAGAAAGGGAAAGTAGTGGTTGCCCAGAGCTCTGGATAGTGGGTGAACCTCTACATTGAGCATGCAGTACAGGTCACATAGTGTGTACCTGGGGGGGGAAGAGGCATTAAGACCACCTTCCCAAGGGAAAACTGGAAACTCCTGTTTCATGCCAGCTTCCCTGACATAAAAAGCAATGAACCCAGATGAAGTCTTATGTGTGAAGTCTTTATTCTCTTTTTGACCAATCTGAGGAAACAGGCTGCCTAACATTGAGCTTGTGCATCCAAGAAACAACCTTTGAGCTACTTGGTACTCATGTCACACCAACCTGGAAGCTGACTTTATGCCTACCTGGTCTGAAGCCATAAGGCCAATTCAGCTTTTATTTGAATTTTCTTCAGTTATCTAAAGGCAGAAAGGAAACAGGATGGGTTGAGATGAGCTCTCCTGTGAAATAAGAATTTGGCATTCAGGGTTGCATAGCAGAGAGTAAAGATAAATGGCCAAAAGAATAAAAGCAAACAAATTCTGAGCAATAGATTTTGGCTTTTGCATTGTTTTCCTGCTTCTGGAGGAGGCAAATAGTGTAGCCAAGAAAGCATTTCTGCCCCTGTTAATATGAGACTATAGATCTGTATGGAATACTGGAAAATGCATAAATTCCTCACAAATTACAGCTTAAGCAAACATTTAATATAATTTCAGATTTCACTTCATTGTACTAATGAGCTACAAACAACTGACCTTTGACCCAAAGCATACAGCCCTTGGCAATTTACTTTCTACTTAGCACATCATGATGTCTTTAGATGACATTTTTACAGTAAAACATAGTTAATAGTTTGGTGTTTTAGAAGAAAATGCAATAAAGGATGTTCTTCTAGAGAGTTCAAATCATCAGTATGATGCTGCCTATGAGGGGTTTAATTAAACAGGAACAGAAGCATCAAAGTGACTTTTGGATGCAGAATTTTATGATAAATATCACAGAATCACAGAACTACCAAGGCTGGAAAAGACCTTTAAGATCATAAAGTCCAGCCTATGACCAACACCACCACATCAGCTAGACCATGGCACTAAGTGCCACATCCAGCCTTTCCTTGAACACAGCCAGGGACAGTGCCTCCACCACTTCCTGGGAAGTCTATTCCAATGTCTAATCACCCTCTCCATGAGGAAGTACTTCCTAATATCCAACCTAAACCTCCCCTGGAGCAGCTTCAGGCTGTGCCCTCTTGTTCTGTCACTGGTTGCCTGGAAAAAGAGCCCAGCCCCCACCTGACTACAACCTCCCTTCAGGTATTTGAAGAGAGTGATGAGGTCCCCCCTGAGTCTCCTCTTCTCCAGGCTAAACAACCCCAACATCCTCAACCTCTCCCTATAAGACTTTCCCTCTAGTCCTTTCACCAGCCTTGTTGCTCTCCTCTGGACCCGCTCCAGCACCTCAACGTCCTTCTTGAAGTGAGGGGCCCAGAACTGGACACAGTACTCGAGGTGAGGCCTCACCAGTGCTGAGTACAGGGGGAGAATTACATCCCTACTCCTGCTGGCCACACTATTCCTGATACAAGTCAGGATGCCATTGGCCTTCCGGGCCACCTGGGCACAGTGCTGGCTCATGTTCAACCAGCTGTCCACCAGTACTCAATACATTGAGTTCTTTTTTTTTTCCACTCCGATTTTTTGCTTACAAAAATATTGTGCCAGTATCAAAGAAGATAGATACTAGAATTACCTATTCAGCTACAAGGGTAAACTTGCAAATGCTTTGACCTCTTCTGAAATGGTCCCACATGTTCACATAATTCAAATAGATTCTTTTAGTAGCTACAAATAACTTTAGGAAATTCTTAAAATTGAACTTTTTTTTTAAAAAAGAAAGTCTTGGAAATGACCTCAAATTCTAAATTAAAGATGCTAATGGCAGGCAAAAAAAAATCTATTTTTTTTTCCTTCATTTGCACTTAATTTCTTCCCTCCCTCCCATTATCTGAAGACATATAAGTAACTCCCACTCTTGCAGAACCCCAGCAGCTCACAGTCTTTCATGTATTTACTTTCTCAATACACAACAGTCAATTGCCTCATCATTAAAAAGAATTATACTCTACTGAATCCACAAAAGCAGTATGGAAAGTTTGAAGAATATGTTTTATAGCTTCGTAGATTTAAAGTACAGAAGGAGGGATCAGAATGCAGTTCTCCATCTACCTTCCAGATAAGTCATTACTTTTGTTAATCTTGTTGGGTTTTTTATACCCACAAATTCTGTGGTACATATTAACAGATTTTTTACAGGTGTAGCAGAGCATGCTTCACCTAAGTGCCAGGCTGTAACATAGCTTTAAGGGCACTCCACTGGAAGAACGAGTCACAGAATTGAACGTCCTTAAACTAAGAACCCATTCAACATTCTTGCAGGGAGTCAGCTTTCTGTAGCTCAGAGCCTAAATACCCATGGACTGCATAGGTGCTTCTCTTGAATCTTTTGTGTTTGCCTGGAGAATAAATAAATGCTTATCATTTAATTTACTGAAGCTTCTAGACTTTTAAGTCCATGTCTGGATCTAGTGTTATTGATTTGAAGAAAATGAATTGTTTCAGAATAAAAATGTTCCACGGAAGAAGCCAACAAAATGGAGCAGGATTTTGTAAATTAATTTATAAAATAGATAGGAGCAAAGGGCTGAAAGTTGGTTTGTTGGAAGTGTCTTCAGACTGGTCTGAAGTTCACAGTCAAAAGAAGAGTGCATGATTTTGTAAATTAATTTATAAAATACATTGGAGCAAAGGGCTGAAAATTGGTTTGTAGGAAGTAACTTCAGACCAGTCTAAAGTTCACAGTCAAAAGAAGAGAAACTTTCTGCTGCTATCTGTACCTTCTGTATGAGGTCCTTCAGCTTTGTATGATCCAATTTAACAAGCTGTAGCATCATAGTACCTATATCATACTATTCCTCCCAGTGGAGATTTTCAAATGATTAAAATTAATCAAACTATTAAGTACTTTGTTGAACTGGGACTTAAACAGAGGAGCCAGAAAACAGCTGAAGGCAAAGTAGAACCTTTGCATTTTAATCTTCTCTTTCTCCCCATGAATACTTCCCAAGACATAACACATTGCTTTGAAAAAACCTGCATTTTAAGCACAGTTTGTCCCATAATCTGCATCACACATTTGGCAGCCTATGTAACTTTGATAATGGAAAATAAATAACCAGACAAAGAACACCAAAATGTTAATTATACTTTTCATTGGCTTCAGCTAAATCCATATTTTGTAATGGATTTAGGCATACAGAACTACAGCCCAGGGGCTGAAACAACAGCTTGGTTTTTGCAGGGCTTATGGATCAGAGAAAGCATGTTGTCAATGTGTCTTTAAAATGACATTTTGATGGGAAGAACAAGAATGGAACTATAGATGCTCAATGAATACGTGCTGCATACATGATTATAATTACTAGAGGAACAGGTCTGAGCAAGAATACATTAGCAGATAACGTTAATTATTTAAGAAAAAACAACAGAATACATTTGCATGAAGATGTTATCTATGGAAAGCAATAGTGGTACAGAATTGGTGTAACGGTACCTGGAGCAATCACATTTACTTTATGGAGATGCAAAACTGATGAACAAGAAGGTGACTTTTTAGTGCAGATGCACTTTTGGCATTAATTTGTTAACAATATGAGAATGAATAATAAAACTTGAAATAAGCCGTGTTTCTCATATCTGTCTCTAATGATGATATAATTAAAAGTAAGTTGCAAATGGGAAGTCTTGTGTGAAATAAAGTTAAGTAAAATTAATAATATCATCAGTGAACTGGATAAAATGTGTTTCTCAGAAATAATCACTGGGATTTGTAGAGGATATTTACTAATTAGAAACAAAAAAAAAATGCTTTTTCTCATCTGTTGGAAGCTATAAAACAAGGAAGATAGCATAAGGAAAGTAGGACGTGGAATATACCTGGTTTTAAAGGCAAATTACCTATGGCACTTGCTTCAAGATCAGTGAAGTCCCAATTACTTCATGATACATACAGGATCATGCAGCTGTTAATGGCGTATGCAAGAGTTTCTATTTCTCACTCTGTGAGTCTGACTTCTGAGTGGTGAGCTTCTCAGAGGGCATCCTCTTAAAGCTATCTGCAGTGCAAGGTAAAAAAACAAACTCTGGAAGATTAAAAAAAAAAAAAATCTCTAATATTTCATGCATCTTCACTTTCCTTTTGAGTATCTCATTCCAGACAGAAATTATTTCTATCTGAAACCAAAGACATTTCATTGAATCATAGAATCATAGAATATGTTGAGTTGGAAGGGACCCATCAGGATCATCAAGTCCAACTCCTGTCAGTGTTTTCCAAATAAGTCACTCTCTAGGAGGCTTAGCTGTCAATTCCTCTCTCCAAGAGAAGCGGTTTGCAGGGTGAATATGTATTTCACTCAACCCTTTGAGGACTTCAGACTCTTCCAGCCAGTGAATTCCTCAGTCCAATCCTCAGTCCTGCATTAATCTTCTGTCAGCACAGAACTCCAAACTACACATTCATTGCCAAGGGAAGGAAATGTGGGCAAAAAAAGAGCCATAGGAAATGGACTTGATGATCATTGTAGGTCCCTTCCAACTGAGTCTAGTCTGTTCTGTTCTGTTCTGTTCTGTTTTTATTGAAATGAGCATTCTACCATGTGCCACCAGGACCATGAGAGTCTCCAGTCATGAACATGCATGACTATGAACACAAACTCGTATTTTTCACTTCTTTGTATGTATAGGACTTAGTATGGTCAACTCCACAGTGGACAGACTATATCTCAGAAGTCAGATAACAGTGAAATTACATGAAAAGCACTGTACTCAATGTCTTTTTGTCTTCCTTGAGCCTCTATGCTTCTTGCATTTAAGAATAAACAACATAAGTTCAAGAATAAACAACTAGTAAGTGAAGAAGCAAAGACTTTTGATCTCTTTCTTTAGCACCAGCATGCTCTTGAGGGCTGAAACATGAGCTCCTATCTGAAACATGATCATACATGAAACATGAGCTCCCTGCCAGTGAATCTTGAGATGAGCACACCTAAGTAGCTGTATGCTTTCAAGGGCTGGTGCACTGGTCTGTGAGCTATGTAGGTAGATCATGAAGCTTTGCTGGTAAAGAAGGATGTCATCCATGAGAACACAGTAGTGTGCTTGAGGATGCAGGTTTGCAAACTTGTACTGACAATGAGTTTAATTCGGGATCATAGTTACTTTGCCCACATATCACATGTAATTAAATTATTCCTTATCTTAGTTATTAAGAGGCAACTATTGTATTACTTATTAATCATTTAGAATATCTATGAGATAAGGAAGAACTGTTAGCTTTCCTAGGCACAGAAAGACTGAAGATCACATATACTGGAGTACTGATTTGAGATCTCTTGGAATCTAGAGACATGTCACTTGCCCAGAAGTTAAGGAAGTAAAGACAGTGAAGGAGGTAAGGTTTCAGTCCTGCTCTTTTGGACAGTCTGCTCACGTTCCAGAACAGTGGAATTATAATATTGATCTCATTTTTTTTCCTTTCTCCAATTGTGAATTTGACTTATTCACATTTTTCTTCAACATCCCCCCACTTATGACCTTTCCCTTACCCATCCTGTTCCAGGTTGCTAATTGTCCTCTAATGTCATACTAGACACTGGGCTTCCATTCCTCTAAGGAGAGCCATCTGTCTCATAAGCAATTCTGGTGAGACACAAAGGTAGAGCCCTTACAAAGGTCTGTTCTGCAATCTGTATTTTAAAACTCTAACGTTTTATCACCATCAGCATACTTTGAAAAGATGGCTATGATTATAACCATACAGACTTTAAATTTTTAGCCTTCTGGTTCTGGAGGAGTATTTAGAAAGGCTCTCAGCTGGTCTTGTTACCAGTGCAGCAATTATGAATGCTATTTAAGAAGCAGTGTATGAAAGAGTTGATGTGTGCTGTAGTAAGCAAATAGGAAATACAGACCTTTAACTATTTATAAAGATTCAGTGTGGAAAGACCTCTACCTACATCTAGAAAAAAGCTGAGACCCACACTCCTTTTTCTTCCAAATGTGTTATATGAACAATGATATAACTCCCTCCAGCCCCTGCCTACCCTCCCCCCCTCAAGCAACTAGATTTTATTATTAGGATTATTAGGATTCCACAATTTCAGATATTTTCTGGGTATGGATTTAAGGATGTGTAGTAGTTCCCTTTCCATTCAAAGCTAATCTGCCACATAAATGACATAACATAACATGGGTCTTCTATTTTGATTATTATCATTAGGTCGTGTTCCCTCTGTCCTGTACAGTGGCAATTCCTAAGTCTTACTATACCAAATACTTCTTGTAACTATGAAGAATCCCAGGATACTGTGCTTTGAATAGTTCATAATAATTAATTTTTGAAGTAGTGACTTTTTGAAATGACTCCACATTTTAACAACTCTAAAGCTTTCATGAAAAAGAATATAAAATCCACTATTTGTGTAAGAATGGCATGCTGACATACAGACTCGGAAAAGACCTTGCCCTTGGATTGTAACAAATCTGCTTTTTCAGATTTGTTGAACACATGAAACCATTTTTACTGTAGAAGGGAAAATAATCCTTGAATTTGGTCTTATTATGGCCAGTGCATTAATGCAATGGTTATTTGAAATCAGTGAGAGATATTCACTTGAGAGAAAGTTCACTTATTAACTTCACTTTTATTTCCTCTGTTTCAAAATCATATTTAACTTTCCTCTCCATAGCTTGGTAAGGAATAAGGAGGAAAGAACAGATTAGAGGCTGGAAAACATACAAGCAGGGGTGTTTTTTTACAATATCGTCTTTTTCATTCCATGCATGAAGAAAACAAATGGAGAATGTAAGGGGGAAAACATACATTTCTTCCAATGACTAGCAGTATTGATAGACTTTCTGCCAACATATAACCTGAACCCTTAGGGCCTGTTAAAGTTTTATCTTTCTACTCTGAAACTACAAAATAAGTTGCTTTTCATTCAACACATATATTTGAAAATGAAATGAAGAAAATTGTTTTACTAGGTGTCCTAATTCTGATAGGTTTCCCACCTGCTGCAGTACTAGTGGAACATGAATCAAACTTTGAACATTAAATATTCAGTCCAAATACTAATACCAAGTGTTAATTTTCTTCCAATTTTAATGCAGCTGCAAGCTGACAATGAACTCCAAGCTAAGCTCTAATGTTACTGGTGTAATAAAAAATATAATTTTCTTTGCAGCAATAATTAATGGTACATACAAAGTTAGTTCAGAAATAAAAAAATATGAGGCAATTTTTCTCAGGTACCTTTATACCAGCTTTAGGATTCCAAGGAGTCTGGCAGCCTGTAAATGGAGGAGCAGAGTTTTGACAGAATTAACATTTTGTTTTGTAAGAAAATTGAATCTGGGGTACTGCTACCAATATGGAAAGATGGATTTACAGACAGCTATAAGATTTTGAATGTTTTTTAAAGCAGTGGACAAAGAAGGAGAGAATTTTGGGAACAAAGATAATGTGAGTTGGAATGTAATTCCTTTACAGAAAACCAATTCTGGTATGGGCAAAAGAGTAAAGTTGTAACTAAATCTCAAACATATTCAGAGTCATAAATGTGTATATAAAAAAGTTCAGTAAATTTTTCAATGGACTTTCACACCAACACTTTCTTCTCATAATGCTTATTCCTCCCCAAGTTTGAAATTTCCAAAAGAAAAAAAGAATCCAAGTCCATCATGAAGAATGTAGAGGGAAAATGGACAAAGCCTGTATTGTAAATACCTTTTCCAGATTAATTTCATAGGCCTTGTAAAAAATGAGTAAGCATTTTCAGCCAGATCAGAACATTTACTCTGCCCAAACTCCATCCCTCTGAGCAGCTTTTGTTGCAGATTCTAGTATCACAGATTCCCTCTTTCACAGAGGAAGGAAAATTAAGGAAAATGAAAGTTCATACAGCTAGACTGATACGGAAGATGGAAAAACTACCTAATCCAACAATATGAAAAGTTTTTCATATTGCGCTCCCTGCTAGAGTTTTGCCATATAGAAACTGGATTTTAAAGAAGAAATAATTTAATTTTACAGAACACTTTATTGCAAAATGTCATGTATTTGTATCTCATAAGGGAATGATCTGGTGGAATAAATGTTGAAAGTGAAAGTTATCTGACTGCTTAGGCTTTTCCACTGTTTCCTACCATTCTTTATTGTTAGTTCATGTTCAATATTTGTGCTTGAATGAAGTGTTTTTTTCACAATCCAGAATTTCTAGTGCTATGTCACCATTTCTGTTAAATTTATGTCTAAAATTCATCTATTATACGATAGTGCAGATGCGAACTACATTCATAGCAGGCGATCCTCATTTTAGCAGCCCAAGGTTGTATAACATTTTTAATAAAATTACTCTTATTTCAATAAAGAAATCACATATTCAAATAAATACCATGCAAAGACAGCTGCTTGCTGATTGAATGGTCTCCAGCAGCAACATAGGCACTAAAAGGGCTGGACTGGTGTTGGACAGATCTCAGCAGCAGCTGTGGGGGGAATAGAGAATGACCCATAGGTAATGCAGCTTTCTGTGAAGAACCAAAAGAACACAGGAAATGCTCTCCATGCTCCATCCTTCTACCTCTTCAAGTGCCTGGTGCAGATTTCCTACTAGACAAGCATCTATAAAAGGCATTGTCAAGGGACATTGTTACAAGGGCAGCAGTCTGCTTTCTGCTTGTGGAAATGAAACCCTGTGTGATGAGGTCCTTTCCTGCACGTAAATTAGTACAACACTCCCAGAATCTTTGCACTGAGTGACCATAAAGATAAACAACCAGCTGAAAAGTGTGCTCTAATAAATGCAAATATAAATAAATTAAGTATATATCAAAGGAACTATTTAATTGATTTCAGTTTCATTCAAGTGTTGGCAATGCTACAACTTCGTCGTCTGCAATAAAGCTTTGTAAATTAGTATGCTTATCAATAAAAACTGAGCATATGACTTTGTCATCAGCAATTTAGAATGATGTAGAATGATGGTTTTTATATCTGACTAATTTTCATTACTGGTTTCTCTGGGTAATTAATTTTCATATCCAGATGTATAGAGTAAGGAACCTACCAAATCAAGTGTGAGTACAGATGCAGAATCTTCATTTTGCATCAGAAGAGAAATCTGAAGATGGCATTTTTGCACAATTTTGTTATCCCTAAAACCATAACAATGTATAGATCTTTACTACACTTTAAAACAAAGACAATGAAAGCAACCATTGCCAGTCTGAGCAGTGAAACTATAAAGCCGCTGATCAGTGTTTACAAAAGGGCATATTCAACCCATGTGACAATGTACTTTCCACCAGCAGTGATGAGCAGAATTCAAATCTTATGCTTACATTAAAAGCATCCAATATTTGTAAGAAAGTTTAAATACTCATGTCAATATTTTTAGATATCTAGTGTTTACATTACTGCTTGAGATTAAACTTTTATTTCTAATAAAACTGTAATCAGGAGGTATGTCTACAGAAAACGGCAAGTGTGGTAGGCATTTCATTTTTTGTAATAAACGTGTTAGCAAAACATCACTGTCATAGTTTGAAACATTCATTCCTTTGGCATTTGTAATAAACACTAGCAGAAGGGAGGTAGCATTGTTTTATTCTGTAGTGCTGCAACACCCAGCATACATCCCTGGTCAGTCCTGAAATATCTTCTGCACTAGCTATAAGAAATGTAATCCTCCTGTGTACTGATTTCCCTTTGTTCACGTGACTATGTTAGGGATGTCTCTTGTGCATACAGAGATGTATGTATAAAGAAAGCCTCAAGACTGAGTTTCCTGAGTTTTAGTATCAATGAAAAATGTAGGAATAATGGCTCAATAGCTTTGCCATCCTACCTTAGCAATTTCCTTATAACCAACGGTACATTTAGTATAAAGTTACATAATACATAAGTAAATATAATACTGGATAAAATTACAGGGGAAAGTAAGAATTTGCTGGCTGGCTCACCTATAACACTGTACTGCCTTTGACATTTTGACCATTACTAGTACCTCTAGAAGCAGTTGAAAATTACATGCAGAAAAAAAAACACAGCGAATTAGTTTCAGTCATTACAGATTATTTTCAAAGTGGTGATTACTGATGACAGTTTGTGCACTCTCCTGAATGATCCAGAAATAACTAAACTAACCACCCCCTTTTTGTCTTCTTCTTCTTTTTTAAATTTTATTTAGGCCACCATATCAAATAGTGTGTTTCAGTAAGCATGGAGACATTTCTGTATTGGAGACATTGGTGTTCAGATGCTGATCATTCAATAGTATATTCCAGTTCATAAAAGTGCAAGTAACAGGGAGCTTCCTCTGCAGATTTGTCTCCCATATATCCTCTGACAAAGCCTGAATGTTTTCCAGAATGCCAATATGAAATTTGGTGTCCTCAGCTTCCACAAATTTCACATAATCTGTGGAAAACTGACTATGATCTATCACATTTAGAGTCTCACTTACAGACTTGCTGACAGTTACATGGTAATTACCATCTCTGAAGTACTGTATCTGAAGGAGAAAGATCACTGTAACCTGAATGGTAAATGGGAGTCAGGGCAAAAGCCCAGCCTGACTTCCAAAGGCTGTTCCAGTGATTTGAGGGGTGGTACTGAGGAGCCTCAATGTAGGCCACAAATGGCTGCCTCTTCCCCAGGCTTTTTTTGAACACACAGCTGTTCCCTACAGAAAAGGGGCAGCTCACATAGGCCTTCAAGGCCTTGTGGAGGGCATCTCGCTACAGACCCTGCTCATCTAGCATCACACCATTCTGGGGTTTTCTGATTACCCCACACAGGTCATTAGGCAAAAGAAAATTTGTCCTGAGGGTCAAAGAAGCTGTTTCCCCCTAAGTTGTTATAGTGGGTCAGTAGCACAGTGCGATTATTTGGATGGGGCTGAAGTTATTCTTCTTCTGACAGACTCCCATGTGGACAGTGTCCTGCCTCACCAGCTTTTCATCCTGGACCAGAGCAGAGAGATCTCAGACAACCCAGGCTCACTCCCCAGGAGGAGACAGTCACAGTAGGCTGCAAATGAAAGACACATTCTCTGGCTCCTGCCTCATGTGCACACTGGAGATTACAGCTATCCAAAGCACAGGAGACTGCACATAAAGGGAGGGTGCTTGGGCCTCTTCATGCTGGAGGGAAAAAGCACAAGATGGTGGTGGGGGAGTGGGAGGGAGCAGTGCTGGGAAGGGGCCTGTGCTGAAGGCCACAGCTGGTGACCTCACAGTGGCACCAGGGAAGTGCTGGGGGGGGGGCAAGGTTGGGGGCTGTGGCAAGAGTGTGTGGGGGTGAGGGGGTAGGGAAAGGGACCCTGGGCACAGGAGCAAGCTGAGGTGATGTCCTGCCAAACGCTGCCTACACCACCGCAGTGAAGAGACTGGAGCAGGCAACGCAGAGCCAACATGGAGGAGAACAGATATCCCCCTTCTGTTTTACCTCTTCCTCCTTTTTCTGCTCGACCTTCTCCTTCTCCCCCTCTCCTCTACCTGCTCTGTGACAATTGCCTTTGTGTGACCTCCCCCTGCATTATTCTTTCCACCCAGCTAGGCCCCAGCCTGTGCACATACGGGACCCCCCATCTGGGTGTCAGGGGAGGGCCTGGGGCAGCCTGGTCCAGTCAAGTCCAGTTGAGGCTGGTTGGGTGGGCACAGTGCTGGGTGCGCTCACTTTGTTGATGCTTGTTGTTGGCACTCTTCCTCCTGCTGTTCCCCACAGCTGCTGAATCCCTTCAGCCTCCACGCATTTCCTTCCTCTCACTGCACCCCTTTCTTCACCCTGATCACTTGTTTTCCTTCACGCCCTTCCCTTTTTGTCACCTTCGTCCTCAAAGTCTCTAGGCACTAGCAAAAATGTCTTCCTGCATGCCTCAGAGCCAGCTGCACTCTCAGAAATCAGAAGACAAGATTGTTTCTAGAGTACGAAAAAGCAAAGTGCAAGCTTTTTTAGATTTAAAAAAATGTAAACTTCTGCCATCGGCCCCCCTGCCCCCCATTAAAAGGCAATGACATGGGCCTGAAGTTTCCTTAACCTGATCTCTCATACGTGGTTTTTGTCCATCATTCAAAATGAGTTCAGGACTGGGAAGGTTGATTTAGAGAGCACAATGAAGCTGCTTGAAAAACTGCAAATGCCTTTTGATTTTGAACATGTAAGACATGTTTTCAAGGTGAGGAATCTGTAGGTTAAGCAATTAAATATGTTTAGGAGTCAAGTTACATAAGTGTCTTATATTTGCTGACTTTTAAAAATTAATGTTTTGAGAAGTTAATTTCATGCTAGTAGGGTGTGCAAAATCAGCAAATAATTTGCCTCATCTGAGTCATTTTTCTCTGTAAAAAAGATAACTGAGTGGTTGCACTAGAATCATAGGATAAAATCACAGAATAATTTTGGTTGGAAAAGACCTAAAAGACCTGAAAAAGGTCATGGAGTCCAACCATTAATCTAATACTGCCAACTCTACCACTAAAACATGGCTCTAAATCTACACGTGTTTTAAATCCCTCCAGGGGTAGTGACACAACCTTGTCCATGGCCAGCCTGTTACAGTGTTTGACAGTGAATAAATTTTTCCTAATATCCAATCTAAACCTCCCCTTGTGTAACCTGAGGACACTTCCCCTTGTCCTATCACTTGTTACTTGGGAGAAGAAACCAACATCCGAGTAACACCATCTCTTCACCACACCAGAATAGTGTGGTGCGATAGAAAATATGTAGTTCTTAATTCCTAACTCATTTGTAAGATGGCCACACTTGAGAAAAGTAAAAACATTCTGGTTACATCCAGCAGCTTCTGTGATCAAGCTAATGAGTCCACATGCCTTATCTGATGCTGGGAAGAGCCCTTACAGTGTCTTCCTAAAAATCCTCTTGCTAGAGTTGTCTGATCTGCTCAGGCTTCAGGTCAACATAGATCCAGCACACTTGCTCATTCAATTTTCCACTATACCTCTCCTCTGAAGTATTTAAGAGGTGTGCCTAAGTGGATGGGAATTGCACTCTACTCCGGCAAAGGATGAGGCCTTGAGATATGTCAACGTTTAAGAGATTTCTTTGAAGGTTACATGATACAGCTAGGAATTGGACTTTTTAATAAGTTAATTCAGTGTAGGTAGGGAAACTGCCTTCAAGTGGATTCAATCCTAGTGAACAAATACTACAAATCTGAGTGCTTTTGGACATACTGTTTTTTTGTGTTCTTCAGGTCCCCTCTAGCAATTAGTCAAAAGATTTATAATTTTTCCTTTCAGATCATTTTTAAACCAAAAATAGCTGTTTGGCAAAGCTGTTTTCCTAAGAGGGAGAAGTCAAGTGGCTAGACTGAGATGTGACTTCTTTGAGGTTTTTGTAACCAGCTGGGTTATTCTGTCCAGAATCAAGAGAGGAGAATTAACTATGGCAAATCAGAAACTTTTAGGTTATGTCTTGCTAACAGCAGGCAGATGGCAGACAGATGGAAGGCGTTAAGATTTCCTTACTCTATCTTGTTTGTCTTTCATGGTTCTTGTTGAGCCAAGGTATAACTGGCAGTGTGAACTCAACCCTTGCCAAAGAGGCTGCCTTTGGTTTCTGAACTTACACTGCAGTGAGAGAATTGCCAACCCTGAGAATCTCGTGAGAACTTGAAACTGTTTCTCATTGTTTCCTACTTTACTTTCTGACAGAAATGTGAGAGAGATGCGGGTAGAGAAGAGAGCGATTATTTGAACAAGTGACCTGCATGTAACAAGTCTTATCTAATTATATTTAACAATATAATATACCCAACAGTTTAATCTGGCTATTTGTAGCACTACTGTTAGGTTTCCTTTGCTATTTGAGAGAGATTTAACTATATTCAGTAGTTTTGGAGCTCAAATTGTTCATCAGTATAATATGCAAAAATGCAAAGCAGTCTGTTGCAAAATCTTACTGGTATTGTAACTATGTATCAACAGTTATTGAATGGTCATACATGACTAAATCAATTTTATAGAAAAAAACATAGTTTCTAAAGAATAATCTACTTTTTGGTTGTTGTTGTTGTTGTTGCTTCTCTTTGAACTTATTTTACTGTGATGCTCCTTTAAGCAATATCAGAATTATGAACATTAAGGTTTTAAAGGAATAATGTTTTAGTAAAATTCTTCTCAAGACTGTTGAGATACTGCTTCTTCTGAATTGCAAAACTTTGGTGTTCATTAATAGAAATAAGAATAATAAAAATCTACCAAGAAAAGTTTTATAACTTTTTTTTTAATACTGACATTATTTTCATAACTTTAATCAGAAAAGCTCTCCTGTGTAGCATTATTGCCTATATTTAATCAAGAGGCAACTGAGATAGAAACCCTAATTTTTCGCCCAGCTTCACTTTGTGCCAACTACACACATGAACATCTCCTGAGTACTGATAATTGTTTAATTCCAAATAAGTTTATATTTTCTTTTTCTACCTAACCATTATGAGTAAATTTGCAGTTTTCTTAAAGATGTTAAAAATTAGATTGAGGATATCAACCTTAGGTGTGAGAATTCTCAAGCAGTAATGAAATGCATATTATTAGCATTTGTGTTGAATTATTTTCTTGCTGGTGACTTCTGTTAAAAATTATAATTTCAGTTATTTTTCACAAGCTCAAAGCAAATACTAAAGTACTAATTTGTGAAGTTTTTTGCTAGAACTCAATGAAATTTACTTTGCCACTTGTTTTGGTTATCTAAGGGATTCTTACTTTTATTGTTGTCCTTATTCAGACATCTCTTAGAACTGTACTGCATAGGAAGAAACTGGTAATTTATCATTAAGCTTTTAGTTTTTATGCTATCTCTTCAACAGCAATCTAATATAGTAGCAATCAAAAGTTGTCATCAAAGAGCAGCCACAGCTCAAGTAAGCCATTTCATGTTTACGGATGCTTCTAGAAAACTTTACTAACCGTGGGAGATGCCATGTCATTACATGCTGAAAGTCAGTCCCTTTGGTAGTCTCAGTTAAAGACCCAACAATTTTTAATTTTGATCAGCTTACAGTGATAATGAATAAGACAATGAATTGCCATTTATTTATTATTTTTGTGAGTAATTTTGTCAGTAAATTTTTGAGGTTTCTCCTTATTTGGCAACTTTAAAAAAGAATACAAGCTAAAAATGTTAGAAGTATCTATATTTCATATGCACAATTACATATTTCATGTAGAAGATTTCAAAGGATAAAATTGTTGAGCCTGAGAAAAATGTAAATGGCTGAAATGGTAAAAAAGCATTATTCTACTCAAATTATTTTGCCCTTTTGATTTTTCTAGTGGCTTTTATACTGAAACAGAGAAATTAATAAATGTACTAATATTTTTTAAGGTCTATGAAAACAAGCTTACAATTTGAGAATTCTGAAAGTGTGAATAATTAATCTGAGTTAAACATTCTGGGGTGTTAAGAATAGAACACCATGTCATAGGTTATTATAAAGTATCTTGTTTCCAGACTTTAACAGTGTTTCCTGTTTGATGTATTGAAAGACTTGGATCTCATGATAATTTTGTCATCCTTATTTCATTTTGTAGATTACTGTTTGCTGTATATGTAAATTTATCTAACAGTATTTACCATATGCTTTGAATTATGGTTGGAGTGGTATTATTAAATATATTTTCCACTTGATAATTTTTATGCTGCAAATTTATTTTATGGCATAACATTTTAGAGGTTTTATATAATGTGTTTTCATATCACATATGCATCATGTGGATATTAATTGTAATTATGTAAATGCTAATAATGCCATATGGTACATTTTAATTTGTATAAAGTATTTTTAACACATGAAATCAAATCTATATGTTGCATATAGAAGTCGAAGATTATAATTTTACGCATTGCAGTCACCGTTGCCTGAGGTTTTATTTATTGTTCTTGCTCTTATGTTCAGTCGTAATAGAGTGTTTTGTGTGTATCTTTGTATTATTGAAAATCTTGCTTTTGACCATTTTGATTTTATTTTTTCTTTTTCAGAAAACAGTTGACAAAAGGAAGGAACATACCATTACCATGGAAGACTTCAGGGCAATTTATCGAACTATAGCACACAGACATGAATTTCAAGAACTTTTCTGTGTTTACTCCCCAAACAGCAAAATTCTTGCTGACACCGAGCTCATTACATTTCTCAAGAAAGAACAATATGAAACTGAAGCTTGTGAAACAACTGCCTTAGAAATAATTTTGAAGTATGAACCCATTGAAGAAGGTATGCATGGTTTAAGTATTTGATTTCTAGCTCTTATTTATTTTGCTTCTGTCAGTGACTGTGTTTATATTTTTTAATAACAGTCTGATTATGCAAATTGAACATTTTAAAGAAAACTTATGTAAAGAATTATCATAGAATCATAGAATGGTTTGGGTTGGAAGGGACCTTAAAGATCATCTGGTTCCAAACCCCGTGCATGGGCAGGGACACTTCCCCCTACACCAGATTGCTCAAAGCTCAATCCAAACTGGCCTTGAACACTTCCAGGGATGAGGCATCCACAACTTCCCTGGGCAACCTGTTCCAGTGTCTCAACACCTTTATAGTGATGAATTTCTTCCTAATATCTAACCTAAATCTACCCTGCTCCAGTTTAAAGCCATTACCCCTTGTTCTGTCGCTCTGTGTCCTTATAAAAAGTCCCTCACCAGCTTTCCTGTAGGTCCCTTCATGTACTGGAAGGCTGCTATAAGGTCTCCCTGGAGCCTTCTCCAGGTGGAACAGCCCCAGCTCTCTCAGCTTGTCTTCATAGGAGAGGTGCTCCAGCCCTCTGATTATCTTTGTGGCCCTACTTTGGACTTCATGTCCTTCTTGTGCTGGGGGCTCCAGAACTGGACCCAGTACTCCAGGTGCAGCCTCATGAGAGTGGAGTAGGGGGGGAGGATTATAGCTATGTATGTTGTATAATATATTTTGTAAACACTTGTACAAAATGTTGTTTTTTTGAAATTCAGATCTTTAAACATTGTGAATGTAATAATAGAAGAAACATTTAATAAAGCAAAATAAATTTACACAGCATATTGCTCAGTGATAGCATATTATACTACTTACCAGATCCATCTTTCCTACTCCTTGTTGCAACAGACTGGTCCAAATCCTACATATAGATTACTTAAAATAAATACCAATTTCATACAGTAGATGAGCTAATATAAACTGCACTCAGTGTTTTTAATATCCTCTGAAACATGTTGATGACCATTATTATGAAGCCAGACTAATTTGTTTTTGTTTAGCTAAGTATTCAAAACTCATTTTGCTTAATTAGAGGTATATAAATATCAGATTAGAAGTATAAAAAAATAGAAATTATGCTTTGTTAGCAACTGGTTTGTTCAGCACAGGATATTTCTCCTAGAGGAAATCAGTTCTAATTAAACCAGTAATAATGGCTGAATATTTTTTAAAAAATAGTTTTTTCAGTATTAAAATCTGAAGACTGAGTACAGCATTTCTGAAGACTAGAAAATATCAAAATTTAATGTTATGCAATTTAGTTTGGTTTAACTACTCAGTATCGTGATTCACAATAACAATAAAATGAAAATAATTTTAATTAAACCCATTGCATTTCATAGCATATTTTATAACCAAAATTATTCTAATCCTACTTGGGGTCATGTTAGTTGTTACAGCATTATTGATACAGTAGAGCTTTTTGCTTAAAGTTGATCTTGCAAATGGAAAGAATAAATATTAATAGAGTTTAATATAGCACTTCCATGTTGTACTATTTAAACCCATGATTTGCTTTAATAGAATACTCCTCGTGAATCATACCTTTTGCACTTGGTATGTATATCTTTGAGTGTTATGTGGCAGAAATTTTAGATTTAGAAGTAATCTCATGACAGAAATTTCAGAGTGGAAATCAACTTCTAAGGATATGTCTACTGAGAAGGTTATAACTGTTTTCCTTTATTGAGAATGACTGAAACCTTAGACTGTTACACTCTGGTTTTCCCTCAGTTGGATATGCTTGGTAACGATACCAGGGATGTATTGAAGCAGTTTTGCAGATGTGGTGGATCCTCAACGTCTTCAGCAGGCACGGAGCCTGCTCCATCACGTGTCTACTGATGTCATTATCCATGTTATTTGGTTTAAAACTGTAATTAATTATTTATGCTCTCCCAAGCTGAAATGCCATTTCCATTTTGTTCTCTGATCAGCTTCTAAGAGTAGGTTTCTAAACACAGACTTCTACTATCACAGAATCATGGAGCTGTTCAGTTGGAAAGGGACCTCAGGAGGGCAGCTACTCTAGCCTTCTGCTCAAACCAAGGTTAACACTGACTTCAAAATAGGTTTCTCAGGTTTTTTTTTCAGTCAAAACCAGAAAACCTCTTAGGATAGAGATCCACGGCACCCTCATGTGCTCAGCAATGTCTTCCAAGAGATCTTGCACCATGATTTTCCCAGGGATGAAAGTGAGGCTGGCCAAGCTGTAGTTCCCTGAATTGAAGCACTGAATCATAGAATCATAGAATGGCTTGGGTTGGAAGGAGCCATTATAGGTTAGCTAGTCCAACTCCCCTGCAGTGAGCAGGGACATCTTCAAATAGATCAGGTTACTCAGAGTGCTGTCCAACCTAACCTGGAGTGTTTCCAGGGATGGAGCATCTACCACCTCTCTGGGCAGCCTCTTCCAGTGTTTCATCACCCTAATCATAAAAAATTTATTCCTTATATCTAGTCTCAATCTGCCATCTTTCAATTTAAAACCATTACTCCTTCTCCTATCGCTGCAGGCTGTATTAAAAAGTCTGTCCCATCTTTCTTACAAGCCCCCTTTAAATATTGAAAGGCCACAAGACTCTTCCCAGAACCTTCTCTTCTGCAGGCTGAACAATCCCAACTCTCTCAGCATTTCCTCATAGGAGAGGTGTTCCATCTCTCTGATCATTTTTGTGGCCCTCCTCTGGACCTGCTCCAGGAGGTTCGTGTCTTCCTTGTGCTGAGGACTCCAGTGCTGGATGCAGTATTCCAAGTGGGGTCTCACCAGAGAGGAGTAGAAGGACAGAATCCCCTCCCATGACCTGCTGGTCACACTTCTCTTTATGCAGCCCAGGATATGATTGGCTTTTTTGGGCTACAAGTGCAGAAAGTCCTTGCCCCTTTTGAAAATGAATGCAACGTATGTTCTTCTCCAGTCGTGGAAGCCTTCTCTGATCTCTGTGGGCTTTCAGAGATGATAAAGAATGGCTTTATGATGATATCAGCCAGCAGTCTGAACACCCTCAGATTAATCTCATTTGGTCCCATGGATTTAATGTGTTGAGTTCTCTCCAGTAATCTCTTAATCTCTATCTGCTGGTAGTTTCTTTTCTCTGGCAACCCTGTCTGTAGGCACAAAGCTTATATTTTGATGAGTGTTTAAAGCCATCAAAGTAATATTGTGCAAAAACCTCATACATTTATTACTTTAAAAGCTTTGTCTTACATTTAATATTTGTTATTTTTTTCTTTCTGTGTTTTAATATCCTTATTTTCATGTTGCTCTCCTTTCTCTGCTCTCTGACATTTATGTCTTCCCCTTGTCCTTGTATGTATTCTGTTCCTCAACATGCTGCTGGTTGTTACAATTTTTTATTTTATATTTCTTAGGGTTCTTCTTTACCATCTTGCTTTTCTGCTCATTGTACTGTCTTCTATCACTTAAGTCATTTTGTGAAAATGCACACCCCCTCCCTTGCAAACCTGAAGATTTTTATGTCCCCTCGCCTTACTTGCTGAAGAAGCACTATGTCAGGTCTTCACAGGTGCCTGATCACTCTTTCTGAATCATACAAAGTCTGAGATGAGTGGAGGGTTCTTAAACCTATAAAATGGATATTCTTCAAGTTTTAAAGGCTGCTTCAAGTTGTGGTGTAATGTTTCTGCTGAATTTCACTGGGCATAACTTTAGGCAAAATTTGCAACTCACCTAAGAAAAGGAAATCAGAGTTAACTGCATTTTATTGCAAGCAATTACTTTGTTCAGTGGAATATGAACTTCAGATGCTTAACTTTGTTAGTTTCCTTTGCTTCCCAGTCTTTGATGGGGATAGAATTGATAACTGGTTAAGAAAAATAAGCCCAAGAAAAAGAAAATCTTCCTCTTGGGGTAATAAGCTTAGAATATCTTTGCTGATCTTTCCTACTGTGGTGGAAAGAAGAAACTAGATCACTCTTTCAACAAGAAACAGAGGACATTTAGTGTTTCATTAAGAGTCACTCACTGTCCCTTAATAACTACAAAACCTTTGATTCCTTATGCCATTTTTCTCTGAGGTTGCCTTTCAAATTTGAACATATTTTATTGAATATATCCTACTCGTTCTGAGAACGAATACGTTTGCTAATTAATTATATAAGTTACCAGTTTAGAAGATGTCTTTTATCTAATTTGATGGGAAATGTAATAGCTATAAAGGGGTTAGAGAAAAAGACTTTTTAGTTTCTTAGAGAATACATTTGTAAATAACAACTAAAGTTTCTAGAGTTTTAATTCAATGTCTGGTTTAAATTTCAGATTCTGAACCAAATTCTTGTTTGTTTCTTCACCTGTGATAAATTTTTTTGTCTTGCAATTGGAACTAATCTTACGGAATTAAATAATAGCTGCATTCGTCATGTTCCTTTGAGTGATCTAATATGCCCACTCAATCAAATTTAATAGGAAGTCTGAGATATGATTGACAAGATAGTTGATTCGTATGGTGTTGTGAAAGACCATTTTGCTTAACTGTCGTTCTATTATAGAATATTCTTCATCAGGACAATCTGTTGGACTCATTTGCTATCCTTGTCCTGTGCATTGCAGAAAGGGAAAGGGGCAGATTTTTGACACTTGATTGACTGATTTGCTAATAGTAACAAACATTATCTGATAAACTTGATGGCACTAGTTTATCAAGATTAAGATGAAAACAGTGTCTAGATTTTATATACAAGGTTGGTAAGCCCTTTTATAACATTTATTGCAACCCTAGCATTTGTGTGGAGAGAGAGACTTTTCAATGCTGGTGAGCCATATAACAGTGAATTAACTCTGTGAGGGTACTGTAGCTAGTTCAGGAGTGGCATGGAATATATTACTTTTCCATTTTTATTGTAAGATTTAAAAGTCCAACAGCTAAACGCTGCATTAACAGATTTTGTGTGTGAGTGTGCCAAAGCTTGCATTTTTGGCTGAAGAAATAATTTTGTGGAGCTGATCATAAAAGTGGTGAATATGTGATTCACACCTGACAGTTGTGACTTACTAACATCCAAATGTTAGTTTTGTTCTACACAAACATTTGATTGTTTACCCATTTTATTATTAATTTTGAGTAGAAGTCTGGAGACTTCTAAATGAGATTAAACAAAACATGCCAAACAAATGCACTTCATTCTTTTTAAATTCAGTATGTAAAAATTTTAAAAAAGAAACATTGCTCATTATTCAATATTTGCATGGATAGGATTAGAGAGTCAGTGAGGATAAGAAGGCATTTCTCACTATTATTGACAGAGTAGTGCCACTCCTGGACTCTGCTCTTGTCTCTGTATTTTCCTCCTAGGCAGTAAAAAATCAAGGCAAGAATACAATCCTGTCTTAAAAAAAAAAACAAAACAAAAAAAAACCCCACCCCTTACTTACTTGGTAAATAACAACAGAAGCCTGGTATATCTGTTGGATAAAGAATTTGAGTAATCCAGAATGTATTGGTGAATAAAAAAAAAATAATCTTCAGTTTATTCCTAGGATTCTTTCAAACTTGTTTTTCGTGAGTGCATGTGTGTGTGACAGAGCAAAAGGAAGAGCGTGCGTTTGCAGAAGAGAAATTTTTATCCCATTGGCCAATGTAAACCAAAATTAACAAAGTAGAGGCCTCAGTCATATTCCTACAGATTTCATTAAAAAATCATGTGAAATATGAAAGTTTACTTTAAAATCTCAACTCAGACAATGGCTGAAGCTGGATTTATGAGACATAAGAATTCAGATGTGTGAAAGAGTGTGTAAATATCCAATTTTAGGAAGAACTTTCACCAAAAGAAGACAATTGATTATGAGATGTGAGTCCTTAGCAAACTAAAGTGCAGCTCAGACAGATAACTTGATTCCAGAGTGCACCAGTATTTGTTACAAGTGTGGTTCAGGTGGAAAATAGGCTCCCTAGAACATAAGCTCTGAGTAGAAAGGAATATTCTTTAGCCAAGGAAATATTTCAGTCCTTACTGTTCTCTTAGAGTATAAATGTTTTAGTCTGACATTAAGTAGCGAAATTTCATAATATGAAATTCCATCTGTTTCTGCCTTCAGGCTATTATTATTTGATATTTCTAACAGTTATTGAAAGCTTCCTTCTTTTAGATCCTCCTAGAAGACATGCTAAGGCACATGGAGGACAGGGAAGTGATTCAAGACAGACAGCATGGCTTTTCTAGGGGCAAATCCTGCCTGACCAACCAAGTGGCAAATCCTGCATGGTGCACCTAGTGGCTTTCTACAGTGGAGTGATGGCATCAGTGGATAAGGGAAGACCTACGGATGTCATCTATCTGGACTTCTGCAAGGCCTTTGGCACATTCCCCCACAACATCCTTCTCTCTAAGTTGGAGCAATATGGGTTTGATGGGTGGACTGTTCAGTGGATAAGGAATTGGCTGGATGTTGGCATCCAGAGAGTAGTGGTCAATGGCTTGATGTTCTAGATGGAAAATTGTGACAAGTGGTGTCCCTCAGGGGTCCATACTGGGACCTGTGTTTTTTAATATCTTCGTTAATGGTATTGACAGTGGCATTGAGAGCACTCTCAGCAAGCTTGCCAATGACACCAAGCTGGGTGGTGCAGTCAATATGCCAGTGGGATGGGATGCCATCCAAAGGGACCTGGACAAGCTGGAGAAATGGGCCCAGGTGAACCTCATGATGTTCAACAAGGCCAAGTGCAGGGTCCTGCACTTGGGCCAGGGCAACGAGAGACAGTACAGGCTGGGGGAAGACAGGCTAGAGAGCAGCCCTGTGGAAAAAGATCTGGGGGTACTAGTGGATCAAAAGCTGGACATGAGCCACCGTTGTGCAATTGCAGCCCAGAAGGCCAATGGCTTCCTGGGCTGTATCAAACAAAATGTGGCCAGTAGATCAAGAGAGGTGATTCTGCCCCTCTACTCTGCCCTGGTGAGACCTCACCTGGAGTATTGCATCCGGCTCTGGAACCCCCAACACAAGAAGGATGTGGACCTGTTGGAGTGTGTCCAGAGGAGGGCTACAAAAATGATCAGAGGACTGGACCACCTCTCTTATGAAGACAGGCTGAGGGAGTTGGGGCTGTTCAGCCTGAAGAAGAGAAGACTCTGGGGGGACCTTATAGCGACGTTCCAATACCTGAAAAGAGCCTGTAAGAAGGCTGGGGAAGACCTGTTCACAGGGGCATGTAATGGTAGTACAAGGGGTAATGGTTTCACGCTAGAGAAGGGTAGATTTAGGTTGGACATTAAGAAAAAGTTCTTTAACATGAGGGTGGTAGATCACTGGAACAAGTTGCTTAAAGAGGTAGTGGAGGCCCCATCCCTGGAGACATTCAAGGGTTGGGCTTGATGGGCCTCTGAGCAATCTATTCTAGTTGGAGATGTCCCTGCTTATTGTATGGGGGTGGGACTAGATGACCTTTATAGGTCCCTTCCAACCCAATACATTCTATGATTCTATGATTCTTCCAGTATAGCAGAGTAACACCCTTTGCAAGTATTGCCTTAATATTCCAGCAGACATATTTGTACCCATTTCAGTATCTCTGGTGGCCAGGTAACATAATAATTTATTTACTAATTTGGCTATTAGGAAACAAAGAACACATACATTTAAAAAATGGGAAAACACCTTTCTCCCCATCTCCCAGGCTCAACTTCAGTTCAGACTCCTCCTTATTTCCTAGTATCTGCTTCAGTCCACACACTTCTCGTCCCACCTTGTCATTGCTGCAGGTTGTACTCAGTCAATTCAGTGAAGAAACAGACATTGCAGGAGGCTGGGGTAAATGCATAGTGATTTCTTTCTGCCACTCCATCTTCGTCACACTTCTCTTTTGCTACTGCTTCTTTCTTATTTATAGCATCTGCTTTAGCACGGATCCTCCACAGGCTCAGTCCCTGCAGGGCAGTAAGTATCTTATGAAAGCCTTCATTTTTTTCTTTCCTTATGGAAAGAAAAATACTTTGAAACGTGTTCCAAGATAAATGAGAAAGCAGAATGTAGTAAACTCTAAATAGCATAGGCATATAATGCCATCTGAGTCTTTCAAATACTCAGATTATATCCATATTTCCTCTCTGATACCCAGTATTTATATATATGGCAGAGCTGGAATTTACCTTAACTGGAGGAATGAGGAAAAACGTGTATTATGTTAGGGAAAAAAATTAATATCATTAATAAATTGTATTATAGACTATCCAAAAGGGGAGGAGGGCATGAAAAAACATTGAACTTTGTAAATAGCAAGAAGCTAGAAGAGAACAGAAGTATTTTCTTGTTATTTTCTTTTTTTTTTTTTCCTACACCAAATGGATATCTGTGCACACCAACTACTGCTAACAGATCTTAATAGAGAAGAAGACTGAGATTCCTCTAGGGAATAAATGTGAGGTCTTGGTGAAAGTATCTTTTCACTGGGAAATAGTTATGGAGATGAGTTCCCATTTTAATATAGAAGTAAAAAATGTCTGTAAATTGTCTGTTAATAGTATGACTGTGTTATTCCTCTGAACTTGAAAGCACCCTCTTCCATTTCTAACTAGTTTTGACATCTTTATCAGACAATGATGATAGTTCTAAAGAAACCCACTAGGTTTTCTCCACTGGTGAGAAGGGTGAACGAATAGTAGCAATAATAAAAAATTAAGTCTACCTTTATCTTAAACTCGAAAAACTATAATATCTTCCAACAACACCAGTTCTGTGAAAATTTATTTTAGCAGATGGCATATGCCATTTATGTTCATGTGATGCCTATTTGCATATCTCAATTCACAGAACTGTATATGGTGCCAGAACTGTTAGTGCAAAGGCAAGCTCTTCCTGCTGACAGATAGGTCTTGTCATTTTACAAACTTGCTTGGAGTTCTGGTAGTTCTCCAGAAACATGATGGTGACTGTAGTTGTATGCAGTTCAAGAACAGCAACTACAAATCTCTGACAAAAAGAATTATAAGCAAATTATAAGCAAGGGTCTACAATAAACTGTATAAAAATACAAATATTTTCAGTCAATTAATTAGAGACATGAGCTGAAGGGTTTGCTGAAAGAGCAAAAGAGAGGGGATTATATCGATGAGCACATTTATCTAAACATAAGTTCTCTTCTTGAGAACCCCATAGTTATCTTTTATTAATAAAAAAAGCAGCCAGAAAAGCATAAAAAATAATTCAGAAAATAAGCAAAACCTTTGAAAGTCAGTATTTTCACTAATGTATAAGATAAATGTGAAGAAAAAAACCCACAAAAAAACAGAAGAGAAAGTTACTGGTGCAACTAGCAATTACAAAGAAAACTATATAGGGCATGAAGAATAAATTAATCAGAAATGAAAACCAGATACTATTGATAAAGGAATCAGGTCTACAATTCATATGATTCATTGTAGATCCAACATCCTGGATGAATGTATTCTGTTTTGAGCAACATGTAAAAAAAATCATAACATTTTTTAAAGACCCAGAAAGTAGAACTTAATCTTATTGGTACAAGTATAAAAGAATACAAAGTGCATGTGGATAAATAAAAAATAAAGATACTAAATAAGATACAACTGTCAAGAGTAATCAGGGTAGCAATAAGTCATTCTGCAAATATGTAAACTAAAAGAAAGACCAAGGAATTTCTCAATCTGCTGCCTAAGTAAAATCAGGTGGCTATTATTATTATTAATGAGGCCAGAGTAAGATAGAAGTAAAAAATGTGGAAAAAACAGGTTATAACATGCTTAAATGACTTAATCAGATCAGTGAAGACAGGTTGACAAATCCAGAAGTTCTTAGAAAATTGACTGTAGTAAGCTTGGCTCTACTACAAGTTGCCTTTGAAAATATGTGGAGAATGAACTGAAAGACTGGGAAAAATCAAATGTAATATCTATTTTAGAAAGGGAACATCCAAGGAACTAAATAGCAATCAGTTACCAGAAAAAAAAGGAACAAATAATTAATATGTAATAATCTTTAAGATGGTAAGAATAAGTAAGAGTTTGCCAGGACAGTCCATGAGGAAATAGAATTCAGCTTTTTTTCTATAAGAGAGTAACAGTCATAGTGGACAGAAGAAAAAAATACCTTTAACACTTTCTTGCATTCAAAAAGCAAAAATAATTAAATAGTACATAAGCAACTCATTAGAAAATCATCATGAGAAGTTAGTCATCAATGACTTAGAGTCAAAATTAAAGGCTACATCTATCTACAGTTTTACTGAGCAGTGTGTTGGGATCCAGATTTCAATTATGTCATTGATAAGCTGGATGATGGAATAGATATTAACATTATTAAATTTAAATTTAACTCCAGAACTTGGAGTGTAATATGGAACAAGATGAGAAGTCAAAGAGACCTTGGCAAATTGAGGACAGAAAAGAAGGATGGAGTGAATGCAATAAAGAGAAGCACAACATTTAATTTAGGACATCAAACATTAAGGAGGAAGTTTACCAGCTGGAAAGAGTTGTAGAAGAACACCGAAAATCATCAGAAGTTTAAGAAAACCTAACATGAACAGAAAGATGCAGTGACCTGAATTTGTTTCTTCTGGAAAGCAGTGGAATGAGGGGAAACACAATAGCAGTCTTCATATGTGTTTAAGACTGAAATAAAAAAAAAAAAAAAAGAGAGAGGAATAATACAAACCGGAACAAATATTTTAAACAGGAAGGAAGTTTCAGAGTAAACATTATGGGAAACTTTCTAACAATAAGGGTACCTGGGGCTGAAATGGGATTACTAGGATAACTGGATTATTCTTCAATGGAAGTGTTTAAGAATAGTTTCAACAGACTTCTGGTAGGAATAACAGTTGTATGGTTAAGGACAACAGTGTGTGTGTGTATATGTATGTATGTTCTCTGGAGGGCCTTCATCCTTATATTCTATTTCTATTTGTGTTTACCATTTTAAGACATTTTCCTGGTTAAAAAAACCTGTATAATTTAGAAATTATTATTTTCTTTGTGTTGCCATTATCAGAATGATTTTAATAAATCCTCATGTAGATTCAAAACTTTGTACACATACTGAAGTCTGATGATTGCAACTCTAACCTGTAAGTCTTGATTCTTATAGCTGTATAGAGCAAAAACAGGTCAGGTAAGTGTTTTCGGTTTTGTTTTTATTGTGTCTTGTTTTCTGTCAAAAGTTTGTATACATTGACTTTTTAAGTTATCATGAGCAGAAAATAACCTTGGATTGCTTACTGCTTAATTATCACTAGCATACTATGATGACAAAATAAGTTTATTTTGCGGCCAGAATGGGGCAAAATCCCTGACCAATTCAAACTAGGCTATAAAAGCTGACTTCTGAGAATATATAATTTGCAAAATGATCACATTTGAAGCATGATTTTGGAGCAGCAGTTGGCAGTATAATGGTTCTGTTTGTCATTAAATCAGTTAAAAACAAAACAAATGGGATTACTATCTCTGGTACAGAGACAATTAGCACACTTTGTTATAGATGAAGTAATATAATAAGCTTGATTTACAATTCATCTTTGTGGGCAGTAATTTTGTTTTTGTTAACATGCTATTTTTATTTCATATAGTTCGAATTGAAACATTATTTCATCACTATTTATTTGGAATTTTCCGCCACTGAAAAAGACATTTGGTTCCAGGAGTTGTAGTTTCTGCAAGCTTATTTTGACAGTCTCCGACTGACATTTTAGAGAAAAAATTCCTGTTCTTTCTGCAAAGGAAAAAAGATTCTCTGTGCATTGACTGACAAATTACTTTCCAAAACTAAACAACAAATATTTTCCTTTGTATTTAGTTAAGACTCCTGCAAACTCTTCTTACTGGTGTCCATAGAAGAATAAAAATATCTCATAATTTGAACCACAGCAATTAATCTCCAGAATTGCACATATCTGGTGTTTGTGTTCATATTGTTCGTTATGAATTTTAAATTTCAGGAAAGTGTTATATGCTGTATAACCTATAGCAATGTTCAGCTTTGGCTATTAAAAATGATGGAACTTCGCAGATATAACCATCAGTTTAGCTTCACCCCAGGAACTTTTTCTTTCTTTTTTATTCAGTGAGGAAAAGAAGGCAGATGTCATTTGAAGGATTTATAAGGTACATGAGCTCAGAAGACTGTTCGATATTTAAAAAAAATCACAGGACCATCTACCAAGATATGAACCACCCATTATGTGACTATTTTATTTCATCTTCTCACAACACCTACTTGATATCTGACCAACTAATTGGGCCCAGCGATTTATGGGGATATATCAGGTATTTATATACTTTTAAATTTTTTTTTAAACATTCTTTGCCTTTTTTTTTAATGACTACTAAGTCAAATATAATTCTGGTTGGCAATAAGAAACAAAATCATCACAGTTACGAGTAGAAAATGTGACAGCAGTATTTTATTTTATGCATACACTTTTCAATATATTTGCCAATCCATCTGTTCATAGTCTGGGAACAATATATTTTTTCATTACATTTCAAAAAATCTACTTCACAGCAAATGAAATCTATAGTATGCTGCACAGTATATGATTGAGTTCTTAATCTCAACACGCCATACAAAAATAAATAGATCTTTGAACTAAATGTAAAATTCCTGGGCAAACTCTAGTTTGATCAATATACAGGATATATATTGTATGTGTTGACAGGCTGAGAGAGTTGGAGCTATTCAGCCCAGAGAAGAGAAGGCTCCAGGAGGATGTTATAGCAGCCTTCCAGTACCTGAAGGGCTACAGGAAAGCTGGGGAGGGGCTTTTCACCAGAGAGGCAGTGATAGGACAAGGGGTAATGGATTTAAACTGAAAGAGGGTAGACTTAGGTTAGACATCAGGAAGAAATCCTTCCACGAGGGTAATAAGGTGCTGGAATAGGTTGCCCGGGGAGGTTGTTGATGCCCCCTCCCTGGAAGTGTTTAAGGCCAGAGGTTGGATGCGTCTTTGTGCAGCCTGGTCTAGTAGGAGGTGTCCCTGCTGATAGCAGGGGGTTTGGAACCTGGTGATCTTGAAGGTCCCTTCCAACCCAAACTTTTCTATGATTCTATGATTCTATGTAAAGGCAGAGTACCCTGGAGTATGTCAAAGATATCTGTGATCACTGTATGTTGCAATGTGGTCAGTTTAGAAAACAACAACAACAAAATGTGGATACTATAGTAACCAGGAGGGAGAAGAAACTTTGTCTTTGAATGTGCAGCACATGACTCCAAGAGAAGAAGAAACGAGGATGCTTTATTACCAAGGAACATTTAGAAGAAATTTCCAGGGACGAAGAAAAAGGGTTATGTAAGAAAGTCGATCCAGATGAGGACAAAAAATATGAAGAATGTGAAAGACAACTGTCCAGCATTCCTATTACTTTGTACTACTTTAGTGAAGTTGGAGTAGTTGGAAACATCATGTCTCCAAACTTTTTTGTTTTGTTTGTTCTCTGGATTTTCATTAATGGCTTGTAATAATCAGAAACACCAGTGAATATATTTCTAAAAGTATTTAAAATAATATGTCATTAATACTGCATTGCCTAAAGTAATTGCAAAGAGGATCATAGAATCATAGAATATGCTGAGTTGGAAAGGACTCATCAAGATCATTGAGTCTAACTCCTGTCCCTGCATAGGGCACCCCTAGAATCACACCATGTGCCTGAAAGCATCATCCAAATGCTTCTTGAACTCAGGCAGGCTTGGTCCTGTGACCACTGCCCTGGGGAGCTCGTTCCAGTGCTCAAACACCCTCTGGGTGAAACACCTGTTCCTGACAGCCAAGCTAAACCTCCACTGATTCAGCTTCCTGCCATTTCATTGAGTCCCGTCATTGGTCAGAGGAGTGAAGAGATCAGTACCTGCCCCATCTCTTCCCCTCATGAGGAAGCCATAGACTGCAATGAGGTCACCCCTCAGGCTCCTCTTCTCCAAGCTGAATAATCCAAGTGACCTCAGCCGCTCCTCACACATCATCCCTTCCAGACCCTTCACCATCCTCGTGGCTCTGCTTTGGACGCTCTCCAATAGCTTGATGTCTTTTTTATATTGTGGTGCCCAAAACTGCATGCAGTAGTCAAGGTGAGGCTGCACCAGTGCTTTTCCTCTTTATCTACTATTTGTGTAAGGAAAATATAAAATGCTAAATTGACTAGAAACATCTTTGAGATATTGTTAGCATGTAAAGGGAAGTATGTAAAATACATTGGTGTGTAGGTAAAATACTGTACAAGAAACCTAAGACCTTTAAGGGGTGCCATTAACATATGAAAATTTGAATCAGAGTAAATTTAAGGCATCTGAGAACATTTAGCACTCCCGCTTAGAAATAAGCTGGGGGAAGAAGAACTGAATTATGTAAAGAACAAGTAAAAGCTGTTGCTGTAAGTGTGATGATGTTATTTCTAAGTTTAATGATTCTCAAACTTGCAGATAAATATTGGGATAGTAATAAAAAAGGCCCTTTCAAACACTTATTCTTCTATTTTAAGCAACATAATTATTTTATTTAAATCTTTGACCCTTGTTTTTACTCTGTTAATGAAGTTTATTCAGATAATCTGTTTGTTACTCCTTAGTTCTCTAATAAAGTTCATTACCTAACATGTCTAAGATAAACAACAGCAAATATAGCTCTGCCTCTTATCTGACTAATTCTATAGGATTTATTTTCTTTTGTGATGAAAAAGTAAGGGTGTTTTTTTTTGGTAGTTATTAAATGTGGTTGTAATCAGAAATACAGCAGCTTGTGTAAGAAAGTGTGGTATTTGTCTTTTGACTGCAAAATTGTTTCTCATGTTCTTTTAAAGTGCTCTCCTAAAAGGATGTCGTTGCCTGGAAATTGACTGCTGGGATGGCTCAAACAATGAACCTATTGTGTATCATGGTCACACTTTAACAAGCAAAATTCCATTTAATTCTGTAATTCAAGTGATAGACAAGTATGCATTTTTGGTATGTATATATAAACATATATATACATGTGTACATATAAACATGTTTTGCTGATAATGATAATAAACCAAACTTGGTGCGAGGAATTCAGAAGATCTTACTCAGCCTATTAGGTGGAATTCTCACCTGAGGTCATTTAAGCAAGGACTGAATATAGTGAGTAACTACTTCAGAATCCGTCTAATGTTTTACTCTTTCTTTATATCCTTTCATTTTTGTTACTTCACTTATTCTTCCTCGCTATTAGACTGTTTCATACCCTATGCTTGAATTTATGAAATAGACAAAAAATGCTAGATTATAGCTGAGTTTGAGACTTACTCCATTTTCCATTTTCTCTGTTTTTAATTTAAGTTCAAGATAACCTTACTTTTAATTTAACTTTTAATTTAAGTTCAGATGATAACCTGACAAAGGTTATCATCTGCTGCTGTCTTTTTGTAAGACAATTCATTAGGACAATGTCCCTTCTGTCCATCTCTGGCAGAGCAGTGAAAGCTGAAGAGCTTTTGGCACTGGCTCAGTCATTTGTATAGGTTTCTGGCAAAACTCCTGTTCAGTCCTGAACCTCATGCACTTTTATCTCTTCTTCAATTGTGGTTTCTCTTTTCCTTAAACATAATGGGCTTTTTTATTGTGTTACTAACATGAAACAGCTGACCCCCATTCTGAACATTTTGAAAATAAAGGAAAATGCATATTACCAAGGGAACATTTAAAATATATTTTGGGAAATCAAATAGTCTTCTTTGTATTTATTAATAATGAGTCTTTAAATTATATTTCCAGGCATCTGACTATCCACTTATACTGTCTTTGGAGAACCACTGCAGCCCTAGGCAACAGGAAGTAATGGCAGAATATTTAGAAAAAATTCTAGGTGATAAACTTCTTACTTCGACAATTGGTGATACAGTGGTGACTCAACTACCTTCTCCTGAGGTAATAACATTGCATTTTTTTCTGTGAAAGATAGGGGGAAAAGCTGGGGGATTTGCTGTTTGTGTATTTTTTTGTTTTTCAAATCTTCTGAAATGGAATTTATGAAACTGCTCATCTTGTGTCTGAAACAGGAAGTAGCAAAAAAAATTTAAACAACAGCAAAAAACAGCTGAAAAGATAAAGGAAACAGAAAAAGCAAAAAATCAATAATGTGGATTGATATGGAAGTTGTTGTTTAAAGAAAAACAGTTCTCAGTACAATCCTGAAGAACGTATTTTATAAAAGCTAACACACTAACATTTTTGCAAAGCCTCAAGTCTTGCATTTCACATCAATCCAACTTCTGGTGCTCTGAATGCATTAAAATTTTATTTTATTTTATATAAAATACAGCTAAGGTTTTGGTTTGCTGTTTATTTTATGTGGAAACATGGCAGCTGTAGTAATGTGTCTTTTTATTTTGAATCCTACTTACTAAGACTGAAGAATCCTGCATATCAAAAACTGACTAACAATGCTTAAATTACTCTGATTTTTTTAAAGTAAGCTTACTTAATATGAATTAAGTTATCATAGTGTGGTTCATCTACTGTAGTTCTTTGTTGAAGATGGGGCAGTTTAAACACAGAAATGAGCATCTGCCTTTAAAGAGGGCAGATTTATATATAGGGAATTACTTGCCAAAGATTGTTGAGGAAAGTACTACTGAACCCGAACTCTGAATCTGAGAGCCATTCAAGCACCTGATTATTTTAATTTTGAAAATCTGAAGTTATTGAAATATTGTGTTATAATGAACAGCTTCAAAGTTTCTGTTGACATGTGAAGTCAAAATTTTGAGGTTAAACTGAACAGTTCTCCTTTCCCCTCCTCTTCTCTCCCCTCCTCTCCTGAAAAATTATACTCCAAAATACAATTTTTTAAACAAGATTATGCTTTGAACCAAAATTTCAAATCTTCACTTTAAACGTGTTACTGTCTCTGTTTTCTGCTAGTTTATTTTTTGTTCCTTAGATGGAAATAATTTCCTGAAATTTAAACATGTTATTGAAATGGAAAACTGAATCTACACTTCTTGTCAATAGCAATGTTAATGGAAATATTTCATTGATTTCTGTTGATGCAAAACCATGCTTACTTTCTCAGTGTGTTTCTCTCTGAGGCCGTGTTTCTCAGCTGGTGGCTTGAGACCCCTAGGATATGAAGTCAGAAAAGACAATTAGATGGGTGTTGACAATTTTATTACAAACTAAACCAAATATATTTCCATTGTTCCAGTCTTTGCACATTATATTATTTCAAGGACAAAAGATTCCTTAAGATTTCTTGTAAAGCTAATACATTCATACAGATAAAATATTTATTTAGGATTGTCATTACTAACAGTGATCTATCAAATATATTTTTTATATATACACTTTTTTGAAGTAACTGAAAAGGGAACAAAGTAAATGAAAATGTAGGGAGGAAACACTGTCATACGGAAAGACAAGGAACACACATTTTTGTAAAGGATTTGTCATAGAAAAAAACATTCCACGTAGTGTGTCTAAAAGATGTGCTAACACTTCTATTTCATAGCAATATTGTTATAAATATTTGTAATACATCTTAATGAATTTCTCAGTAAGCCAACATATTTTTAGATTGTAGCATGATATTTTTGTATCACACAGTCCAATATTACTTTGCTAACTTGTAAACTGTTCTGTAAAGTAGAAAGAAATATAAACTATATTAAAAAATGAGGGTTTGTTTTAAAGCTTCTCAAAGCATAGCTGGATTCAGTCTATTAGATATCCAGAGATTATACATCCTCTGTATCAAACACAAAATCAGTGTACTGCATCTGAATCATGGAGTCACTGAATCACACATTTACAATATTACTTTCTATGAGATATGTCCCTTTACTGACATATTTACTGTGATGTAGGGAATCCATACTTCTTATTTCCATAGCTTAGAGTTTTCATAAGTTAGCTCTGTAAAATTTTTGCCTGAAAATACATTGCTGGGTTCCATGCTTATTCCTCACCTTAAACATATGCTGTTCAGGTGAGATTCATGCGATTGAACTTTTAAAGTAATGTGAGATGTGTTCCACATCTATGTAAGAGTTACCTAAATAATAATACCACTGTCCTCAGCTGATTTACTGAAGTCTGAACATAATAAATTATTATGTTGAGAATGAACAAGAATTAGGATAATCTGCATTTTTCTTACCTGCTCTGATCAAGCATGTAAGAAAAATAATTAGGATTTTACTTTGCAATGGAAATATGTAGTTATGACCGAATTTCCAAATAGAGTAGTAAGCATGACTTTTGGCTAACATCTGTTTGAAAAACCACTTTTGGTCCATATTCAAAAGTAGTTTAGTGGCCTCACATCCTTAAAGCTTGGGACCTTGTGCATATCACAGAATCACAGAATGTTAGGGGTTGGAAGTCACCTCTGAAGACCATCAAGTCCAACACGCCTGCCAGAGCAGGACCAAAAACTAGGGCAGATCACTCAGAAAGGCATCCAGACAGTTCTTGAAAGTTTCCAGAGAAGGAGACTCCACAACCTCTCTGGGGAGCCTGTTCCAGTGCTCTGTAACCCTCACAGTAAAGAAGTTTTTCCTCATGTTGAGGTGAAACTTCCTGTGCTTGAGTTTGAATCCATTGCCCCTCGTCCTATCACTGGGTACAAGTGAAAAGAGCTTGTCCCTGTCTTCTTGACACCCAGCCCTCATGTGCTTATAGACATTAATTAGATCCCCCCTCAGTCTTCTCCTCTCTAGACTGAAAAGCCCCAGGTCTATTAGCCTTTCCTCATAAGACAGGTGTTCCTGTCCCTTAACTGTCCTTGTAGCCTTCCGTTGCACTCTCTCAAGTAGATCCCTGTCCCTCTTGAACTGGGGGGCCCAAAACTGGACACAATACTCCAAGTGAGGTCTCACCAGGGCTGAGTAGAGTGGGAGGAGAATCTCCCTCGATCTGCTGGACACACTCCTTCTAATGCACCCCAGGATACCATTTGTCTTCTTGGCCACGTGAGCACATTGTTGTGCATAAAATATTCAAGACCTGCATAAATTCCTTAATGTTTGAGTGAGCCAGATGCTGAACTTAATCTTAAGCCTGCGTTACTTAAGCAATGCAAAAGAGATATTACAGAACCATAAATGGTGAATTTAAAAAGCTGTTTGTGAGAAGGATTCTTAGTGTAAAAAAAAAAAAATAAAAAAAAATCACAGAAATAATTTGCTGTTCCACATTTTTCAAGGTGGGGCACTAGCAAGTACAGGGAAGAAGCTATCGCATCTGGTACGATTCTATAGGAATCCCACTGGTAAAGCCATCCCAGGAAGAAAATTGTATCAGAATTGTTAACACCAATAACAGAGTAAAGGCATTGTTCTTTAAATATGACAGTCTTCTGATTTCTAATATAAATCTAGTATGATGTAGTAAGTGTCAAAATGATTAATGTTCATTGTAATTGCTCAGATAGGAGATTGGTTCAACAGAATGTAAGTGTTCATTGGCAAGGCTCAAGTGCAGTAAATATACTTGCTCAGAGGCTGATATGACTGATAGCCTGATAAATAATTTTGAAAAAATTACTATGAATAATGTACTCAAGGGGATTAATGTACCTGCATACATGAGTATTTTTACTAGCAAAATTCTTGTATCTATATTGTATTTGTACTCAACAAAAAGAGAAAGCTTTGAAATCAGTTTCCTGCCTTGAAACTTTCCGATGTAGCTCGTCTGTATTTATACGTGAACCTGTATCTTTCACTGAATATTGAAAAAATATGAATATAAAATACAGCAAAAAGCATTATTCGTAAAGAGAAATCACTATACATTCTAAGTTAGCTGACTGACAGGTCTTAAGTTTTATTTGTAGACTTCCGTTCAGCATGTTCTGTGGCTAACATACACTCTTTTCATCTGGATTGTTAGTTTTTTCCTTAGCATGTATTATTGGATACACTTTTAAAGTCTGTTCTAAATATTAATTTAAAGTGATTATTTCAGCAGTGTTTTTTTTTTTTTAGTTACACTGTCTTATATCAAAGCAAAATAAATATAGGTGGTAAATACTTATATGCTAAAATATTTACTTATCTTGATTATAAATTAATATGAATGTCACACTCATGTAGCTCAGTATTAAGGTGAATATAGTTTGAGCCACTTTGTGTGTGTATTAATTTAATTCATTGTGTTTAAAATTAAGGTATTTGGATTAGAGTTACAGTACTTTACCTCCATCTTCCCCACAGTCTTTACCTTCTTCTGTCATCTTCACCTACCTTGAGTTGAGCTCATCCTCACTCCCTTCTGGTTGGATCTTAGCAAGGAATATGGGAGAGATTGAAGGGGTAGAGACTCTTTCACCCTTCATTGAAATTAACAATAACCACAGAGACATTTTTTATAAAATGTTCTGTTAGAGAATATTCCAATTTAATAATATCCCTAGGGACACAGCACAAACCTCTTGACTACCACATGTGCCTCACTTCTATAAGTGCAATGGGCATACTTCTGTTCATTAGGTCCTCTGATTGTCTTTGTCACAAGTTATTGATCACTTAGTTGTCACCTCTTGTGTTCATGACCTGTGTTATTGTCTTCTTTGCTAGGTTTTTTTTAACAAACTGCTTGCAGGATTCCTCAAAGATCTGGCTCTGGACAAACCAGTTCAGCCCTCCTTTCATTTTCTCTCAGATTTCTTTGGGAAGAACCTTCAACACCCAGCTTTTCCCTGTCACAAGACTGAAACATCATGTTTCTTGAGTGGGAAATCCTCCTCATCCGACAGCTACTGCTGTTGTTCTTTGTTTTGCACCTCCTATGAAGGTGTACACCCAGCACATGAAAGAGTTCCTTTTAATACCTACTTCTCAATGTTCTTCAAGATCTGAATCAAATGGCACCCTTGTTTCGACATGAAATGGAACACCACATGATTTCTCCAAACACTTCATAAAAAAATTTGCCAGCTACAGGTTCTTATTTAGATCTTGGAGATTTGGAGATCTCCATGGAAATTATTTTGTCCTCTGTTGTCTGATCAATCTCCTACTTCCATTTCTAAGTAGGTTTTGAGCCACACCTTTGCCAGTTGAGATGACTGTGTGTGTCTAAAAGAAGAACTAATATGCAGAGCAAACTCATTCTTAGGTGCTTGGACCACAGCTCATGCATGATGTCTCCTGCTGTTGTAAGTCACAAAATCACAGGGAGGTCCATAAAAGAAAATTGGATTGTCACTGATAGCTATTGCTCTCTGATTTCTCTCATCCATTTTCTCTGAAACACAAACCCTAGAACATTTCAGGAAAAGAGGTTTTTAAATTCTTTGGCCTCAGTCATGTTCACTGTGCAGCTGACTATACTACTACTGTTAATTCCCTGGAATATTAGTGTATTCTGTAGCATCTCAATGGACAATTCTTCCTCTATATGGGGAGCAGAGGAAAGAGAAAGCTTTTGCACTGCTTCTTTCTTTCACACACCCCTTATCCACTGAGATAAACTGAGGCCACCCTTGACACTCACCAATCTCTTCTACCTTATCTATCCTCTTACCTGCTTCCCAGGCAGATATTTGACCACTCAAATCAACAGAACCACTACAATCCTCTCCTCGCAATCTTGGCCACTACTGTGCTTCTAAAGAGACTTAATTAATGTCCTTTAATATTTGCTGGAATATCAGGTACTCTGAGTCAGTTCCCACATGAAATTATATTTGACACCACTGACAGGTGCCTGAGATCCCTGCCGTTGAGCTCCTGGATTGCACCAGCACTCCTGGATTATGCTGATATAGAATGACAGGATGTGGTGTCTTATGCAGCAATTTGTAGATGACCTTAGAAAATATCAGAATCCTAGAAGTGAGATCAATTTTTACATACCCTGCTGAATGCTTCCTCTTTAATGGGTTTGACAGCTACTGAAAGAAACAAGCCTCAAATATAACTCAAAAAATATAAACACATTGATGCTTTTGAAGAAGGTTTGTTCCTCAATTATTTTGCATCATAGTACATCAAACTACTTTACACTGCTGACATGATAGACACATGAACTACTTAGGAATTTTTCATTATTTGCAGGTTTCCTCATATAAAATTGCAAAGAGAGATTGATGCATTTTTAACTGAAACTGAAGTGGCAATTACTGTTATTTTACAAGTCATCTTTAATGTTTACCACACAGCTGCAAGATCAATTACTATGTTGTGGTGATTCAGAAGCATTCCTGGCCACAATCACTGAGGTTTTCCCATAGTTCTTAAAGCCATGCTATCTAAATAAAAGGACCTATTTAATAATCTCTTTGAGAAAGATTTATAGAAGGTCTCCAGTACAACTTTATTCCCTCTGGCATTTTAAATCCTCCTATTAGCAGGAGAATAAATTAACCCCATAGCTAGGACTCCTCCTTCACCTTTTTCTTCACCTGACCTTGTCAACGTACAATGGAACTTTCCATACACATTCACTGTTTTCCCAGAATAGTCACTGTTTTCCCAGAATGCACCAGTTTGGGTGAACCAAGTACCATAGTCTTCAACATGTAGCTATAACATTTGAGAGTATGTCTAAGAGATTCTTATTGCTACTGCAACTTCTTCCTTTCTCTATAAAGACCTGTTTCAATGAGAAACTTTCAGAACTTGGTTGCACCTGGTTGTCTCTAATCTCTGACAAATAATTTTTTACCATCTGTTATGTTTGACAAAAAGGTAGTAGTCTGATTAAGCTGTGGTTATATGATTCAGTTTTCAGTCAAACCATCTCCAAATTTTCCTCTCCCTTATCTTTCTTGGGTTTTACAGTCTTGTTTTCTTATTATTGAAAAAGTAGGACATAAAGATTTTAGATCAGAAATTCATGATCAAGACTGTTTTGGCATATCTAATTCTGTTGCTTCAGTGATGAGATTCATTCCTATTTTTTTTACTTACAAGTGATATATGCAAATATCTTGACCAAGATTTTGCATCAGAAATATCTTTGCTTCTTAGCAAGTCAAAAACATTTCCAATCTACTGTTTTGCCCTTCAATCTGTCTATGGCATTTATTCAGTACAAAAATGAGAAGATGTTGAAAATGTAGCAAGTCTTTGTGATGACCTCAAAAATAAGAAAATCAGTATTGTTTATAATAAAATTTCTGAATTCTCCAGATTCTAGTGAGAATTTAAGAAGTCTAATCTGATTCCTACAGTATTTCTGGGGATTGTACTCTACAGACTTTTGAGGGAACATGGTTTCCCCAGAAGTGTAGTGAACATGCAAAAATCACTTGCCTGTTGTTAATAACTTCCCTGTATTATAAGGCAACATCATAAGGTAATTAAAAGCAAAACATTGCCACACTTTATATCATCAAGGTCTTAGGTTTATGGTTTATTTAATGTACAAAAATCAGATCTTTTTTTTTTTTTTGTTGTAAGGTGTCTTGTTGGAACATTCAGCTGTGGTAGGGAATCTGTGCCTGAGGGCTCTGAGTACATCAGACTAATTATCCTGACCAACAAACCTGTAACCACCTTTCTCTGTAATCATCCTCTGGATTCTCCTCCATCCCACCCATCAGCAATTTAGCTAGTTAGGTATAGTATCATCTCTGATACAGCCCAGCTGTTTAGCCTTGCAGCAGACTCCCATAAAAACAGCTAAATTTTGAGCAAGAGCACTCATCTGGGGCCTCCACCTGTGCACTGTCATACATTGGCTTGGGAGCTGTATTTTAGCTCAGACTTTTCTTCTTGATCTTTGCCTGAGCTACACTGTAAGCATTTAGTGCCTGTCCCTGCAATTTGCTGTTCCTGGCCTTTCCTTGCTGACAGTTCTGCACCTGGGGAGGAATAGCCCCATGCACCATTGCAGGCTGGGAGATGACCTGTTGGAAAGAAGCTTTGCAGAAAAGAACCTGTGAGTCCTGGGGATCAAGAGGACTATAAATCATCAATGTGTATTTGTGGCAAATAAGGCTAACATTATCTTGGGCTTCATTAGGTAAAGCAAAATGGGCCCATACTTTTCTCAGCAAAAGGGCTAGAGGCATGGGGAACAAATACGAAATTGAAATACAAAAAATATTTTGAAATACAAAAAATTCCATTTAAAAGTGAGAAAAAGAATTTTTACTGTGGGGGTGGTCAGGTACTGGAGCAATTTGCCCAGAGATGTTCTGGAGTGTCCATCTTGGAGATACTCAAAACTTGACTGGACACAGCTCTAACTCTTATTGACCCTGCTCTGAACAACAGATTTGGAATAGATGGTCTCTTCAGGGGTCCCTTCCAAATTCAGCCATTCTGTATTTCTATGATACGGCTTCGTTTGACCTTGGACCTGCCTTGTGACTTGTCTGGCAGTCACTGGGCTGCTTCCTGAACTTGCCTACCATCACCAGACCTGCTCTACTTGTCTTATTGTTGCCCTCATTGGTGAGGTTATTACCCCATGCCTGCTCTATGGTCACTCTCAGCTCCTGGGTCACCTTGTGCAGCTGCTGGCCCTTGCTATTTTCTGACTGAGTTGTTGAAAATTCTTCAACTATGCGAAAAAAGTTGGTTAACAGAGTTATTTACAACATATTTGTGGATCAGTTAAGGCCCCTATTTTTTTGTCTTAGAGGTCTCTATGAAATGCAAAATCATCTACATTAGAACTTTCTCCAAGACTACTGTCAGATATCTTTTGGATTGCATGGCTGGGAAATTCTATGTGTGTTTTCATATTCCTCTTATGTCTGATGGATTCCTTGGGTAAATCAGGACAAGGCATTGCCAGCTAAGGGTCCTGTTTTTCAATGGGATCTAACCTTACTGCCAACAGCTATAATAGGTCAAGCCTCTGAGTCACTAGCAAATTTATCCTCTCTCTTTATCTTCAAAATTTGGTTCCTGAGTGGGACAGTTTCAAGTAGCACAATGAGAAATAATGTCTTGTGAAATAGTTTTTAAGGACAGTGTTTCATAGAACACATACATTTTTACCTCAGATTGTGCCAGGTTTTCAATTCATCCAGAAAGTTTGTCTGCAAGTATCACCCTTTTCAGTTTCTTTCTTTAGGCATGGGGTTTTTAAAATTTATTATTTTTTTTAATTTTTAATAAAAGAACATTTAGAAACATTCTCTCATGTATTTTCTGTCTACTAAATAGAGAGCTGGTGTTTTGAATGTAGGGAACTTCTCACTAGATAACTGTATCCTATGAACACTTGTTATGAGATACCTGAAAAGGTATTTCTGATACAATCAGTATCCATTTAACTAGAGCTCAGACACTACTGGCAGTAGTGATCTGAAATATTTCATTAACTGTGATTTGTAAGGCTTGTGACAAAGACATCCACTCACATTTTTACTAAGCGTGTTTGTCTTCTTGAATCGTTGAAGGATGCAGCTCCTGTATTTTTTTAGCAGTTGTACTTAACAATGGTGTCCTGCTATTTTAATTCAAGATAGATTTTGTCAATGTCTTGAAAGCTTCCCTCACATAAGTCTTCATGGAAGCACATACATCTGGTCAGGAGAGGAGAAGAGAGAAGTTCAGGCTAAATTTAAACAGGGGAAGCTGTTTTTCCCTTTTTGATACTCATGACCCAGATCTGGGGTTTGTTCTCTACATTTCTGAGGACTGAATTTTATCCCTTTTTACATTAATCGCAGTGGTCAGTAGGTGGGTTTGCCTGATCCATTCCAAAGTGATTATTAATTTTGTCCTGGAGTCTTGTATTACTTCAACTGTTGTACATCACAGTAACCAGAGTGCCTATCTAGGACAAGAACTAGGTTTTGTTCATTTAAATATTTGTTCTAACTGATTGTACTTGGAGGCTTTTGCTTCTGCTGGCCTTGAAGCTTTATTATGCTCTAGGGAAGGTTTATCATGTTTTGGAAATTTTTTTTTTTTTAGTATGCTTACATTTTATATATAAGTACATAGTAAATTTATATATATTTTATTTAAACTAGAAAAAAGAAGATACAGTGATTATTCAGACCCTGAGCTCATTATATGCTTAAAAGATTTAGATGTGTACAAAATATCCCACGTTTAACACTGCTGATTACCAGTTACATTAAAAACTTTATTTTCATATAGCCACTGATTTTGTAACCATATATTTATTACAAGGCTTTTTAAAGATCTGTTTGAAGCTTAGACTTAAAATCTGTGTTGTGTCTTTTTTCAGTTTATGGTCCACTTTTGGTGAATTGGGTAAAAGAGTATCGGAATCGGCTTCTGGCCAAAAAATAGCAAAATTTATTCGTACTGGAGTATTTAACTGTTTCTGAAAAGAGGGCTGTGATTTGAAAACGTTATCTTTACAGGAAAAAAAAAACCCCAACAACCAGAATTTTAGAAACTATCTGGCTCAAACATCATGGCCCATTTTTATATGATGACATAGATTAAGGTCTTTTTTTACTTAAAGCTAGTTTATATACAGGAGGCAGTGATACAGCCATGGAAATGTATTCCTTCACTTGCATACTAGGTCTTTTTTAAATGTGTAGAATTAAATCTTACCTATGGATAACAAAATATAAGATCAAAAGCGGATCGACTTGCTTTTAGATGTTGGGAAATATGAAGAAAATTCAGAACTCTTTAAAAATATGAGTAGCATTACTCATATTAAAAACTCTTCTAAAAGTATCACAGAAAAAAAATGAGTGCATCAATAAGAAATGAAGGAAATGTTAAAGGGCATCCTTATTCTGAATCACCACTGCAGAGAGACTAATCAAACCTCACACTAGCATGGCATTGATAGATATTAAGCAGGGGATATCTCATTCCACTGGCACACTGATAAACTACTAATACCAGATCTGAAGAGATAGGGGCATTATAAGCAATGGAGATTGCAATGTAAATAAGTGGAATGTCTATTTCATTGCCTAGGACTCTAGTTTATATTATAAAGCTTTGGTTTATGTATGTTTCTATCAATCACCCATGCTTTTAATACTTAATGAATGAATACTTTAAAATAAAATATTTCAGTTGTCTTTTCTTTAATGTATAAGTATTTCTTCCTTTTTTTTCTGTACCCTTCCCAGCAGTATAGCCTTCCTTTTCATTAGTGCACATGAAACTTAAGGAATATTTTTGTGGATCACTTTAACCAAGAACCTAAGTAAGTCCTGTTACTCAGTGGCAGTTCCTGGGTACAAAGATACGGATGAATGTCTGCTACATAATAGCTGTTTTACCATTAATATTATTTCATAAATCTAGGTGAAATATTTATTAGTAGGATTCAGGTGCATAGCTGAAACCCATCTTATTAGAAGTTATAACATTTAATTAATTTTTTTCCTACCTTCTGTATTATGAAAGTTGAAACGTGCCCATTTAAAAATGGAGAAAGTGCTTAGGCAACAAATTACCAAACTCATGAATTTACCTGACCAGGTAAAACCAGCATCCTCTCTATAATGGCATAACAACAAACGTTTTAATTTGGTATGCTAGACAGATGTACACAAATACACTAATAAAACAGGGTACCAAACATCCAGCAGCTGCAATGATAGCTAAAATTTTGCAAATTAATATCAGATACATGTGTTGAAGTCAGTATATAAAAATGAATTCATGCATAGTTAAAAAAAAATTACCTCCTATGTCTTACCTGTCCATCACCTCCAACCTTTATCTTGCTCACAGTTTCAGGTTCTGTGTATCTGCACAGTATAGAGCATTTTTCCCTGCCATGGGGTTAGATATTCACATTCTTCTGTGTACTTGATGCCCAGATTCTATTTCTTTTACTTTGGACTTCTGCCTCACCGATATCTATCTTCATCTAGATATGAAAATCTACAATTAATCTGTATATAATTCTAGTTACTGCTGTCCAACCTCTTTTCTACAGGAACTAAAATTCAAAATTCTGGTAAAAAATAAAAAAATTGGAACAATTGAGGAAGGTATGCTCAGGAGAGAACTTGACAGTCGTGGTGAGACTGCGGAAATTTCTGACTTTGAAAATATGTCTGATGAAGATGAAATTGATGAAAAAGCCCCTCTTTACTCAAGCAGGGATTCCTTAAAAAGAAAAAGTGAACAGAGAGCTTCAGGCCCATCTCGAAAAAAGGCAAAGGTAACTTTTATCTCCATTGGATTTAGCAAACATATAGATGTATGCCAGCTTTTTTTTTTTTTTAAAGAAGGAATATATTATTTTAAAATAGAGATTAAATGTAAAAGATAGGCTTTAAAATTACTTAGAGCAATATATTTTGAAATAACATATTTTTAGCTCAAGGTTTCAGAGTTTTCCTGATTCTTACAAGACACTTCAATCTAGAGCATATTATAGTATCCAACTAAAAAGCAACTCTTCCCTCTTCTCCCATCCTAAACTCCACCTGCATTTTTAATTTTCAAGATTTGTGCTTGTCCCAGGTACTCCCAGGCACAATAGATCTCAGATAAAGCTGTCCAACTGCTTTGGTCTCAAGACCCTCCTGTAGCTATGTATGGAGAACATTCATAGCAGTTCCTGATAATGAAGGACAAAGTTAACTATTTCTTCCTACAGTCCTCCAGTCTATCTTGGAGATTTTCAAGACTTCCCATTCCCTTATTTTCTTCTGTTGTGGATTTATGCTTTAAGCACTTATAATAGAAAAGGTATTTTTCCATTTATCATATAGAGACTTAGCATTAAATACTATTTCTGTAAGAGTGTAAGAATTGGATGTGATCTTCTTTTTGATAGTCAAATGGAACTTGCTCACTTTTTTAACCAAGTGGTACTCTATCTGATTGGGAGTATTTATTCTGAGGTCCCACTCTATTCTCTGTTGGAAGGTGGGACAGCATTTGAATCCACACTGAAGATACCCTAGTCATGCTGCTGGCTTTGGCTGTGTCACTGTCTTCCACACAGAGAGCTGTGTTATTCAGGAATTTTTTTACAGTAGACTCCTATTGCTCCTCATGGGACATAGCCCCAGAATAATTAAAGCACTTTAACTTCACATAGTTTAAGAGCCACAGGCAGGACATCCCTATTATTTTTCAGATGAGAATTTCCCTTCAAGAACTTTACTCATGCTAAGTAAAATGAAGAGGTCATATTATACCTCAGTTTAAGTAATAAGACCCAAGTAAAATTTCAGTCACTGTAATGTACAGAAGCCTTTGCTTTTCATGCTTTGGTAATGGAGCAAGACTAAACAAAGACTTTGGCCAAAGGAGTTCCCATCTTAATTAAGAAGAAAAGAGTTTTCCTAAGCTCAGAGCAGTGCTTGGAGCAATGTACCCATGATTATTTGCTTTGCATGATAAATATTCTCCTGTTATTGTATATTTTGTAGTTGAGTTTGTGCTATTGATGTATAGAATCTCATGCTCTTCCAACACCCCACCCCCCTCCAGGTACTCCCTACCAGTATACTGTTTCTAGTACTTTTATGTGTTTAGGAATATAAAGCTGGATATATATTTTAAATGAGTAATGTTAAGAGCCATGAAAAATGATGTTAATTTATATACCAGTCTCAAAAGCAAGGAAATGATAAAGCTATCCAGCAGAACACTGTGCTAGGAAGCACTGGAATCACCTCTCCATTCACCCTACAATTACTATGATGAACGTAGGGTTCGATAACCTTAATTGTCTCTGACTAGATCAAGTCTCACTATCAAAAGTAACATCTTAGCCTCACATGTTCTGAAATGTTAATAATAATAATGAAATATGTTATTGTGATTTTAAAATTATTCTATTATTTTATATTACGATTATTAGATGAAGAAGATAAAAATTGCCTTAGTGTTGTCGGACCTTGTGATTTATACCAAATCTGAGAAGTTTGTGAGCTTTGAGCATTCCCTAGCTAATCAGAAGTGCTATGAAAATAATTCAATTGGAGAAGTTCGAGCACGAAAATTCGTAAAACATTCAGGTAATTTCTTTTGATTTACTCAGATGGAAGTTAAAATGTTGCTATGGTTCACAGCTTCAGCATTGGAGGGGTTAAAAGTGTATTTGGTTGTTTTTATGATGCTGTTTTAGAAATATCTTGTCATTTGCACTGCATTTTTATATTTTTTGTAAGGAAAATTGAAATTCAGCTTTGTTTTATTTTCATGTAGTTTTATAGGAACAAACATCAATATAGTACATAAAATGTATTAGTACTTTTTGCTTCGTTGTTTAGAAGTTACAGTCAATACTTGAAAATGTGTGGAATAGATGTTCTGTAGTGTACAGTGGCATTAGGCATGCAGTACCCCTGGCTTTGATGATAACTTCAGATAAGAGAATCAGCACTGATGGGCTAAACAAACCCCACAGCAGACAGTTTGCTCCATTGGACCAGATCTTCACACCAGCCAAGCTGGATCGTTCAGAACTCATTCTGTGTTGGAGCATCTCCATTTGGTGCAGCCAACAGATTGCAGCCTCTGCTTTTTTAACTCCAGCTGTCTGCCAACAAACAGCCTTAAGGGAGTGTTAAAAACAGAGATCACTGACCATGAGAACGAAGTCTACCCCAGGCCCACTCATTCAGGGCCAGCCCAGCTGCCATCCACCACTTTTTGGAGATGATTCAATGGCTGGTTAAGTGAATGGCGCGGAATGATATCAAAACAAGCAGGCTTTTGCCAGCCATCCATAGTCAGAGTCCTCTCTGGTCCCTCTCCAATATAGTGAACTAAACAGTTCTACCAAAAGAAAAAAAAAAGAAGTGGGGGGGGGCAGATGGAGGATAGAAAGGATCAGAGTGATGACTGGAAATATAAAGCTTTTTGTCTCATTGCTAAACAGGAATGGTGTAGATAAAAGTCATCTGAAGTTTTCCACATCTGTGTGAGGGAGGGAAAACTGCTAAGAGGAAAAACCAATTCACTTGAATAGTTAACAAATCCTGAATATTATTAAGGAATCAATTAAGTATCTTTTAGAAATGTGCTGTTCACTGGTCTTGAGGTTATTTAGTAATTTTATTTAAACCTTAAAATCAACATGCATGAAAACATCCTAAAATAGAAATATATTGTTATACCTATTGTATAAAAAATGTTGTTGGCTCAGATTATTATATTTGTATTATTATTTATTCAAATATTATATCTTTATTAATGAAGTTTTTCTGACCAAGACTTTGCCATTCTATTTTTCAGCTAAAGACTTTGTTTCACATACTTCAAGATTCCTTACAAGAATCTACCCCAAAGGAACAAGAACAAACTCTTCAAATTATAATCCTCAAGACTTCTGGAACGTGGGGTGCCAAATGGGTATGTATGTTTGCAGAAACTGTTACATTCCAGGCTTTGCAGAAACTCTACAGATACAAGACTTTTTCCTTCCTATACTATTGAGTATTGAGTCCGTCCTAAGTGAGTTTGGAGATGACACTGAACTGGGTGGAAGTGTAGATTTGCTTGAGGGTAGGAAGGCTCTGCAGAGAGACCTGGACAGGCTGGATCGATGGGCCAAGGCCAATTGTTTGAGATTTAACAAGGCCAAGTGTGGGGTCCTGCACTTCGGTCACAACAATCCCATGCAAAGCTACAGGCTTGGGGATGAGTGGTGGGAAAGCTGCATGGTAGGGAAGGGCCTGGGGGTGCTGGTTGACAGCACCGACTTAACAGGAACAAGCAGTGTGCCCAGGCAGCCAAAAAGCTCAGTATCATCCTGACCTGCATCAAGAATACTGTGGCCAGCAGCAGTAGAGAGGTGACTGTGCCCCTATACTCAGCCCTGGTGAGGCCACACCTTGAATACTGTGTTCAGTTCTGGGCCCCTCACTACAAGTAGGTTGTCTAGTTGCTGGAGCATGTCCAGAGAAGAGCTGCCAGGCTGGTGAAAGGCCTGGAGGACAAATCCTACAAGGAGAGGCTGAGGGAACTGGGGTTGTTTAGTTTGAAGAAGAGGAGGCTGAGGGGTGACCTCATTGCTCTCTACAACTACCTGAAAGGAGGTTGCAGAGAGGTGGGAGTTGGTCTCTTCTCTCCAGTGAATAATGACAGGATGAGAGGGAATGGCCTGAAGTTGCACCCAGGGAGGTTTAGACTAGATATTAGAAAGAACTTCTTTACTGAAAGAGTGGTTGGACGGTTGAACAGGCTGCTCAGGAAGGTAGTGGAGTCACCATCCCTGGAAGTGTTTAAAAGAAACATAGATGTGGTGCTTAGGGACATGATTTAAGCATTGAACAGGTAGATAAAGGTTATGATGAGTGGATTTGGGTTATGGTTGGACTTGATGATCTTCGATGTCTTTTCCAACCAGGTTGATTCTGTGATTCTGTGATTTGTGTTCTGTAAGTTACATATATTTCCTCAGTGGCATTACTTTTCTGTTGTCTGAACTTTCATTTGGTCTACATATCCTAGCAATTTTTCATCCCAGAATCCAGTAATTCTTGTATATAATAACTGAGAGAAATACTATTTTCATCTATTTATTTTTGTAATTGCTTACAATTAATCCCTAACTAAGCAGAAATACAACTTTATCTTAAATTGCTCCAGCTTATTCCAAATGTTCCAGTTAATTATAATTCATTTATTTTTTTTAAACTACCATTTTTTTTTCTATTGGATAATAATGAAAACAGTAGTAAGAACAGTAAAACATTTTTAAGCTTTGAACCTCATTTTGTATTACTCCTAGCCCTGATGCTGAACAAAGCATGTTATATCTTATGAAATAGTGTAGCAAAAGTACATATATAAACAACTTTCAACAGCTAAAACAATTTTCTTATTTTTCTTCATATATTATCTCCTAATTTTAGTAATAATTCTATTGTATTAATCTATGGGTGTCTGTTAGGACAACTTAAATGACAATTTATATTTTACTGCCTGTCTGTTCAGGCTGCAATTATGTTACCCATGTTACCTTAGGTTTTGAAGGTAAACCTGAGCATGCTATGCTTATTCTTTTTTTTCCCCTTTCTTTTTTCCTTTTTTTATCTGCTTTTTTATTTTTATTTTTTTTTAAATTAGTTTTGAGCTGGGGTCCAGCACACTTTATGGCTACTTTGGAGTGAGCTAAGAAACAGAAGCAGCAGCCTGTTTAGCTAAAGTTCAGAATTGCTGGAATGCAATTGGGTTGGCTTTTTCCTGAGGCTGCCCTATAGCATTGATATAGAAGAGGCAATGGAAAGAAATAAATGTGTGATTTAGGAAGTTTTACACAGTAATGGAAGCCTCATCTGAAGGATCTATGGGTTTTCAATGGCTTTGTGTGGCTGGGCTGGCACAGATGCAGGAGATGTGGGCGCAGCAATTAGTACTGGCATCAAGAATTCCCAGATTATGATGTACTAGTGCAAAGAAGTGTTTAAATGCTCCTGGTAAGGAGAATACCCAGGTACAGCTGGGAGCAGCTGGGAGTCTCCAGTGACTGTACAGATGCAATGTAAGTTTAGCATCTTAATTCCCAGTACAAAAACAACTGTCACTATAAACATTTATTTATACTACAGATTTGGACTTGGACTAGGCTATTGCTGGAAGTACCTCACCATTACCATACCATTTGAAATTGGTTTGATTATATTCTGTCCTTGTGGTTGATCCTCATTTAGTTTGATTCATACTACTGCAGGATTATTTAATGCAGAGAGGTGCACTCTCTGTGCACAATCTACTAGTAAGTTTGTTTCATGCTTAGAGGACACACTGGACAGAGGTCCTTAATTTTAAATTGAATTAATCTCTCAGGCTTATCATACTACAGTTTAAAACTTTTCTTTCTAGCCTGTAAATTTGCACTTTGATCTCTGCAAAGACTATCAGTTTGTTAGATCTCAAACAGGGTAAAGTCTCGCAAAATGACTACATGGCCTGTTGACTCAGAGTATACTTTAATGAAAAGTCATTCTAAACATTAGTATACAAAACATGTTTTTTGCTGTATAGGGGCTCTGGGCCCATTCCTGGAAGAATTAAAAATATGCAGGAAGTGGTTAGAGTTGCCCTCTTGGTCACATCATTTGCATCTTCATTTAAAGACACATTTTTCTCATGGGAATAGGCTGATTATAAGTAATTCTCCACATATATTATTTCCAAGCCGTGTCAGATCTATTCTTGGTCCCCTAATCTTTTTTAGATAACCATTTGGCAGAAATATAACTGCACTTCACAATGCAACTCCCAAAGCTCCACTTAGTGAATCTTCTGCTGATGTCCTTCCACTGATTTAACACAGATTTTGTCCGTGTTATTTCTATACAGCTCACGTACCTTCTCTGTTTCCCTGACATTACACTCTATGTCCAATGCACAGAACTAATGCCTCCAGATGCCTTCTACCACTTCCTGAAAACTGTTCTCAGAACTCTCCAACTTCTCCTATGTCACCTATTCCCCTTCCTCAGCTCCTTTCACCCTCCCCTCACCTGCTAGCTTACCCTTCTCATTTACCTTTAAGTTCCTCTAACATCTATAACTATTCTGGCTGGGCCAATAAAATCTATTAGGTTTTGTTCAAATGTACATAAAATACTTCTTGCCAGGCCCCCGCATCATGTAAATTATGACAGTTATTCCCTCACTTCCCTTAGTGATAGACACAGGATAGTGCTCTCTTCTGCACCTTGCCAGCAGTTTTTTCTAAATCAGTTGGAACATACTAACTTGGAGAAGCCTGGAACTCAGCTAAAGCAGGACCAAATGGTCCAACAGGCTCAAGATTTGCTGGGGCTGAAGATGAGAATTATGTAATTATGTAAACCTAATTTCCAGAGGAAGGCAAGTTAAAAACCACAGTAAAAAGTACAGAGTTTCTACAAAATCACTTTTGGATATCGCTATGGACTCAGTGTCCATTCTCTGAAAAATGATACAAGAAAAGGATAGGTTTTGCAAGCAAAGAGGTCTTACGGAGAGAAATACTTACAATAACTTTTTATAGTCTGGGAAAACTAAGATGCTGCCTGCATACAGCTGCAGTGAGGCACTGGAAAGAACTGGTTTGGTGTATCCATATCTCCTTTTTATTTAGTAAATAAAATGCAATGTAAAGTTTTATGCAAGGAAAGAAAATTCAGGACAGTTATTTAAATAAACAGGTATCAGTTGTATTATATTGACTGAGAAGAACAGATGTAAAAAAAAAAAACAACAAAAAAACCCCCAACAAACCAAAAGTAAACCCTAGTGAAAACAAAAATAGGAAGACTTAAATATCCTTTGGAATACATCCTTTGCATGCAGTAGAAAATACTATCCATGTTTTAAACAATCTGCGGTGATGAACAAAACATGTCAGAAGTTATGTGAGAAAGCCATGGTATGGCTGGTACAGAATTTTCTTTTAAAAGAGGCTATACAGAGAATTTGTTTTCTGGAGTACTCTTTAAGAATTTATACTTTACTATCAAAGTTCCACTATTTGTATGATGGATTTTTCTTATGGTTAGTGTTGTTTTGGCCTGTGACGTGGAAATGCAGATTGGTAATTTTGTCACAACTGTTTTTGTGATTAAAACTTATGTACAATAATAAAAGATGGGTGATAGGGAGTACTCTAACTAGTTCTGATTTTAACCTCTGAAGCTACAGAGGGAGAATAAACCTTCTTATTTCAACAGCTAATGTGACATCTGAAACAAGCGGAGAGTATTCATTACATTGTAGTTCTAATTTTTTATTTTTGTGTCTCATTAGGTTATTAGAATACCTCAAAGCTCTTTGCAGAGTACATTATAGCAGTTAGATACTAACTGAGCACTCTTAATCTCATTTGTGACCCTTAAAACCTTGCAGATGACTCAACTCTAAATATTGCCTATGACATGGAAAAGTCAGACACATCACAGTATTTAATCTTTCTGTGTCTGCATTCTGTCCATTCTGCATCTAAAAGTCTAATAGTTAGTCTCCAGCCATTAAACAGAGCTTCAGCTATATTTCAAAAATGGGCTCCAGACTTTGTCCCAAGCTAAAACACTGCTTCTGCTCAAAGGCAGGGGATGAGTCTGACACATCATACACCTCATAGCAAAAACATGCCCAGGCTGTTCTGCACAGCTATTCTTCCAGTCTAGAGCTCATTCTTTGTTTGGGCCTGCTGTGGCCTTATCCCACACTCATGGAGAATGTGCTATAAAAGACAGGAAAGATTTCCTGCTAGCTCCCAAGTCCAGCAATGCTCTATAAGAATGAAATGAGAAGGCCTAGAAAAGCATCTCTTTGTTGGCCACTCCATCTTGCTCAGGTTTCAAGGACAGGACTAGTCATCACAGGTCAGCTGCAAAAAAGGTGTGGAGTCAATACCTGTATTATTACTGCCTTTCACTTTCTAAGAAGTGAAAACTAACTTCAGCTTGCACAACAGGAACATCTTTAGCTGCCAGGTTTATGACAAAGTTCTTGGGCTATTGTGGAACCTGCTTCTTTTTAGGCAGGTTTTTTATGTATGTAATAGATATTGAAATTTCACTTAAAAGCAGAGAAACACAGAAATTACATTTTATCGTTATTTTTTTCCATTATCATCTTCACTAAATCCACAATAGCAAACAACTAGTAGTATACTGACTAATTTATCTGAAATCTAGTCAATTCTAATGTCAGAAAAAAATCAGGGAAGAATGTGTCTCTGAACTCCTTGCTGATCTTGTTCTAAAACCTGTGTTAAAGAGCAAGACTGTCAAGGTTTGACTCAGTCTTTTGACAAAGACTAAAACAGGAAAGGGAAGCTGATAAATATACACTGCTCTGCCAAGAAGCATAAGGGAGAAAATAAAATTAAAACTTATTTTGGGAAAGGATCTGTTTCAGGTGTGAAATAAATGAAATGACAACCAAAAGATGCTCAGACTTACACTGATGTGTAACTTTCAGACTGACACATTAATTAAACAGCAAAAATCCATTTAGATTTTAGGTTTTATGGTTTATCAGAAATGCTTTAGGTATTCCTCCCATGAGAACCTCAGAAGAGAGGATTCCTAATGGAAACTAGTTGCAGATATACTTGGACAATGGATGATTTTTAATCACCTGACTTCTTTCCAGTAGAGCTACTTGCAATTAAGTAGGAACAATGTCAGCAGTTACGAACATCAGAATGATTGAATTCTTAACATTTCTAATGGCAGTGTCTTTAGAGCTACTCTATTGAATTTGTCTAAAGACAATAAGGACAGACTGACTGCACAGACTGAGGATGATGTGTCAGACAGTTATGCGTATTACTCAGCTCCTAGATGAGTAATCCCTCTTACTATTGCAGAATACCTTATGTTGTAAGTCATTCATAAATTAAATTTCTGTAGAATAAGATCATCCATTCCAAAATGCATCAGTGATAAGCAAAGCCAGAAATTATAATTAAGCTTAATAAAATTTTGTCTGAATAGCTAAAGCCCCAGTTTGTTCTGTAAGGAGAGGAAATACATAGAGTTTGACAAAAATTTTTGGTCAGAAAAAGAGATGAGAGACAGTTTGCATACTAAAATTTATACTAATAACTTTACAGTTAAGTCTGCTGTGTGTTGTAACGGAACCAATTGCTCTATACTTAAAGTTTGGGTGGGATCTTACCTATTCACTGACTTGGCAAGAGGGCTAAAGCTGCATAAAGATTAAAAAAATTAATAAAGCCCAAGGCAAAGAGGATGCTGAGGCCACTTAAAAAACTGTGGACAGCATGGATTGATAAGCATCCAGAGATGGCAGTGGGGATTGTGTCAAAACAGGACCAGAACAGCAAGGAATGTTCAGGCTTGGAGAAACATAAGGAGCCTGCTGTAATCTGGCAGTCTTAATTATCCTGGAAGTCTTTCTAGTTTCTCAGGAAGATGTAAATGAAAGAAGTTTTTAAAACTCGCCATGTTCCATCATTTTTTCTGGTTAAATATTCTGACCAGTTGGTGATAAAGCTCATTATCTTCCTTACATCTGCTGTTAATGGGAAGGGTTTACAAGGTACTATAGTATGCATTGGATTTCTCTTATGCAAACTGCATCAGACTGTATATTAAATTGTAAATATTCCAAACGGGAAATATGATTTGTACGTGAGGATATTGGGATAGTTAATTTTGCATGGGGCTTAGAAATTAGAGTTATATTTATCATTCAGATGATGAAGGTATTTCACATTTTAGTTTGATAGATTTTGTTTGCTACGGATAAGAGATCCTCATCCTGCATATGCTGCTTCTCTTAAAAGAGTGCTTGCTTCCTGGTATATGTAACACGTGACAATTTGTCTGTTGTCTTCTGTTGGTTTCAACTTAATCTGATGTCCTCCCTTTTAAATTCACATTTTGAGTCAACTCATACTCAGTTAGCACGCCCTTTATTCAGGCTGTGGATGAATTTTTTAAATACCCACATACATCCCTTTGAAAAAAGTATTGTGGACTACCCAGGCACATGAGGACTTCTGAAAATATTTCTGTAAATTTGGGCAGTGATGGATCGGGTGTAGTTGTGACATACCTGTATTTGTAGAAGAAAGGACAGAGAATCAATTCCCAGCTGGGAGTGCTCACATGGAATCCAATCACATAGATATTCTCATAACCAATGACAAAATATGCCAGAGAATTAGGATATGGGCTTGTTTTAACAGTATTTCCCAGTCTGTGTGGGATTCCGTGCAAATTTTGGATATGTAAGGCAAGGAAGATGCATTGCGGTCACTGTGAGTAGCCCATTTTAAGAATACAGACAACTGCAAAGAGCTAAGAGGATGGCCACAAGAGTGATCAAAGGGTTGGAAGTGCGATCTATTATATCTCTTCAGGCTCAAAACAGTGAAGAAAATTGAGGAGACTAGGAACATTGGCACTGAGTGCTTTTTGCATATGGTATTTTTGGAGATTGCATAGAATTCAGACAATTTGAGATGGATTTTAAATAGCATGAAATGCAAGTAAATAACTAATTTTAAAGAAAATTAGTGACAAATGTATGCTTATCCATTTTAAAATGTTCCCTCTTAAAGGCAGAAAAGGGTTGTAATATAGCTAATAGAACCAGAAAGAAAAGAATAAAAAATAAAACATGACAATTTAAAAGTCCCAATAGGAATATTAATTGAGAGGTAGCATCACAGACAAAAGACTTGTGATTTTCCTCAGTTGCTTTCAAATTTTAGTAACCTAGAAATCTAAGAACCCCAGTACTCAGTTTCGTTTTCAAAAGCTTTTGCCTTCAGTCTAAAAATCAATTATGTCTTCAATGGTAGTGCATATGGAAGGCACTACATTTGAATATTTGGATTGTGGTTAGTTCTGCAATTAATTGTGGACTTGACTTCATTTAACTGCTTGTGATACAGAGGTTTGGGATGAAATATACCCTTTGTATTTCTCTTTGCATTATGGATTATTTAATCTATTGGGAACTAGGCTATCCCCTTACTTGCATTTGCTATATGAAGTTATTTACATCTGGGGCCAACAGGGACAGCCATGGCAGCTTTGGCACTTTGCAAGAAGATTTCAGTATTAAATACTGGGTTCTGAAGGAGATTCAGACCCATAGTTCCTGGAAGATTTGGATCCTTTTCAGATGCAGGAATCACACTGAGGAATTATTTTGCTCAGATTGTCCTCCAAGCCCACATTTTGTTCTACTGCTTTGAGTTTGATGCCAATATTAAAACGCTTTTGGTGTTTAATGGAAGAACTGCGGAGAAAGTTTAACTTACACAGTGCTAAACTTCAGATGCCTGTACTTTCCCATGAAATCCATACATGAATGTTATGTACTATTCAGGTGGTTTCATAGTAAGCATATTTGGCTCCTTTTCTAAAGAAAGCAGCAGTTTACAGCCCTCTCCGTACATGCATTACATTTCTACAGTTACATAAAACAACAGTACAAGAGGTGTTATTGACAGTTCTGTTCTTGAATTTATTGAAATTAAAGTGGGTATAAATTCAGTCCTGCTTGCAGAAAGGTGCCACTGAGACCACATTGCTAGACAATGGAAAGCATTTGTTTAAATTAATGAACTTTGTCATTTCTCAAAAAAGTATATGGGTTATAACTGTATCTGATTAAAAAGAAAACGTGTGCATCAACAGTATACCAGAAAGTATTGTCCTAGGAGGCCCCAAGAAGCTATGAACCTTGCAGACAGTTTGAATCAAGGTATGCATATCAGGGAATGTGTCCTGGGTTGAGTCAGGATGAAGCCAATTTTCCTTTGACTGATTTTTTTTCCTTCAGTAAGCTTTCTTTTAACTAGCAGCAAGTGTTCCAGCTAGTGGACTGATAACACTGCAATGTTTATATTTCTGCTGAGCCTCCAAGGTTGCTTCTTAGCTCTGCTGCTACAGAGGCTACCAGGGCAGGAGAGTTGTATCTGTGACTGCCCCATAGGGGAGCTGGACTAGACAGACAGCAGAACTGACCAAAGGTATTCCATTCCATAGATCTGCGTAAGGTCCGAGGAAGGTCAGAGATCACAGAAGACAACTTCCTTCCTGCTGCTTCTTCTCTTCTCTTCCGTCCAAGGCCAGCATCCCGGGAGGACTCCATCCATCCATCACCATCGACCCCAGGCTCAGCCCTGACTCTCTTACATATAATTAAAGCTGTCTAGTTTAGTTTTCAATCCAGCAAAGTTTCTCTCCTTGTTATCTCTCTCCTTTCCCTACCTGGGTGGGGTGGGTGGGAGGGGATTGAGAGCATTGCTGTCTCTGGTTCAATTGCCGATCCTGAGTCACACTGTGACAGAATGTAATACAAAATTAAATACAAAAGTAACCATAATCGGGTTACAACTTGCAATACCAGGAAATTAGTAGGTAAATTAAAACTACTGTTCAAAGTGTTTCTAACTTATTCTACGGTAAAGTTAAATGAAGTAAAAATATAGTGTTGATGTTTGAAAGGTTCAAGCCATAATAACATTGCTCTTCACTTGTGTTGCAAAAGTAATTTTCCTAACATGATAAAATGTAAAGTATTATTCTTTTCTTGTCTCTGTTGTTAAATCAGATTTTCCTGCTTAGTAGCCTATGAAGCTTGGCAAATTTAGAACAGTCTCCTTACGTGCAATCATGTAATTTGTTTCATCATGTGGAAGCTGCTATTTGAAGCTACGACTTTCTAATTTGCCTAATTTCAGTTACACTTTTGAAACCACATATTCTGAATGTATGGCCTAGGAATTACTTATGGACTGAGAGATCTTGGGTTATCTGTAGATCATGCCAGGACCTAGGCTTCAAAGTATCTTAGGGTTGCAGCTCTGTAGCATTCATTGCACTGCTTGAATCAATGTATTAAGATACAACGAGGGTCATTTAGGTCTGTTTCTGGATGATGTGTTGAGTCATAAAAACCAAATTGTAAACCACTGCCAAAACTATATGTCACGGTTTGACTCCGAATTGAAAAATAGATCAGAGACAACAATGCTCTCAATCCCCTCCCCCTCCCACCCAGGTAGGGAAAGGAGAGAAAGAATTAGGAGAGAGACTTAGCTGGATTGAAAACTAAACTAGACAGCTTTAATTATATGTACAATTATATACAAGTATGTTCAGGAACGTGCAAAAGCCTCTTGCCTCCCCCCACCCCCAGCAACTCCCCTGGCACTCTACTGAGCTGTGAGCAGTCCTGAAAACTCTCAGACCGCTGTCTGAGATAACAGCAGAGCAGACAGGGCTGTGGGGAGAGTGATGAGAGTCAGGACTGAGCCTGGGGTCGATGGTGATGGATGGATGGAGTCCTCCCGGGATGCTGGCCTTGGACGGAAGAGAAGGGAAGAAGCAGCAGGAAGGAAGTTGTCTTCTGTGATCTCTGACCTTCCTCGGAGCTTACGTAGATCTATGGAATGGAATACCTTTGGTCAGTTCTGCTGTCTGTCTAGTCCAGCTCCCCTATGGGGGGGTCACAGATACAACTCTCCTGCTCTCAGTAGCATCTGCAGTGGCAGATTCACTGAGTAGAACAAACTGACCTTCGCGTCCCAGAAGAAACATCAACATTCCAGTGTTATCAGTCCACTAGCTGGAACACTTGCTGCTAGTTAAAAGAAAGCTTACTGAAGGAAAAAAAAAAAAAAATCAGTAAAAGTAAAATTAGCTTAATCCTGGCCCAAACCAGGACATTATACTAAGAGAATAGTTACTCTCTTTAAAAAAGACAAGCATGTGTCATGGGCAATGTGAACTTTCTGAAGTGTAATTCTTGTTGTCAAAGGTAAAATAAACTTAAAGTTCCTCTGCATATTGACACAGAATCTGTGCATGCATCTACACGAGCATTTAGTTCAAAGCAGAAGCGCATGTTGTATTTTGTTGTTGGTTTTGGCTTTTTTGTTTGTTAGGTGTTTTTTTTAGGCAGGGTTCCCTATTGTTTCTACTTACTGTGTGTTGGTTCATATTGCAAAGCAATCTTAGCTAGCGCAAATAGGATTCTTTTCAGATGAAGCAGAGGAAGCACTCTGGGAGCATTTGATGTATTCTAGCCATTAATTGGTATTAAGGTCATGGGACCAGGCTAGAGCTCGTCCGAAAATGTGCATAATGCAAATATTAGGACCATAGTAATCAGCTGCTTCAATGTACATATCTGTTCCTATTTGTCATTTACTACAATTTTTTTTTAAACGATCATCAAAACAGTTAAGAAACAAATACTTTTTGCAGTGAAACAGATCCAAACCTTGCATTTTCCACATGAGATAAGGATTTCTGAATTCTGCCGAAAGTTCAATACACTTACATTATCTCATTGGAACATGTAATAAGGTCCTCTTCCTGAATTATTATGAGAAGTCACTGGTACTGCTTAAAGTCTTCATTTCTTTCCTATCAAGCCATCAAATAAATGACTTTTTATCATTTTCTATTTAACACACGCCATGTTATCACTTTGCTGATTTGAATTGTGCATTTTCTATTTTGAATGTGACAGGAAGCTCAAACGTACCAGAATGGAGGAAAATTTCATTTAGCAGGTCTATCTCAATTTTATCTTTATCTCAAAAATTACAATATCCTGTTCACAAGAGGTGTGTTATTTTATTATTGCTGCTGCAGCAAACCAAAAATGTTTTGAGCTGCCAAGGAAAGGCAAATCTGCCAGATGTGCACTAGCAATAAACACCAGTACTGGAGGATTAAGCTTGGAGAGAGTTTGCTCACATAAGTTTAAGAACTCTTTAAAAATTGCTTTTACTTCTATAAACTCCTATATATTTGCATTGAATATTCTAATGCTAAACTAAACATTCTTCATCTTTTGGTTGACATGCTTTTGTGACAAATTCTGTACCATAACTAAGGTTATGTTTTTCTCTTCTGCACCAGAAATTTGTAAGCAGGTTCAGGGTGTATATTCTTGACAATGCTAAGAAACTAGTATGTAAATTTAGTACTTAGACAGAAAAAAGATCTTTCCTTTTATATTCTTGAAGGGCTAAGTTAGAAAGAAAAGGGAAAACACACAACACACTGCAGTGTAAAAAATATCAGTAAGGTAATTCTTAAAACATGGTGCAGTTCTACATAGTACACTTCTTTTGTTCATGAAAGATTAATTATTGAATACCACTAAATTGAAAAGAAATAACAAGGTCTTACATATGAGTTGAAGGATATACATATTTTAATCTCATTTGTTTTTGTTTTTACCATTATTGTCAGAGAGTTATTTTATAAAATGATATCCACTCTAATTCACTAAAATCAATATTTATTTAATTTTCTAGTGGCCTTAAACTTCCAGACACAGGGAGTACAAATGGAGTTGCAACATGGAAAGTTTCTAGACAATGGTGGTTGTGGCTATATTCTGAAACCAGAATTCCTGAGAAACCAGAATTCAACCTTTACTCCATACAGTGTGGGAATACACAGTAAACCGATGTCTCTGTCAATAAAGGTAAGCTTAGTGAATTGTTGGCTTGTTCCATAAAATGTGAAAACAAACATTATGTAGTTCAGACCTATTCGTTATCTATTATTGGGTTCTCATCCCCATTCCTGGTTGTTGGGAAGTTTAATATAGTTGTTTTAATAACATGTTAAAACCCTTTATCTACAGCTGCTTGGATGGCTTCCCATCTTTAGCTCACTTATGTTTGCTAAAAATATGTAGGTGTTCAGAAGTTACAAGAGTTTGTAAAAATATATTATTTTTCACAGTGCTGTGTACAGAAATATAAATATAACTTGTGTCGTAAGTGTAGCTGATAAAGGGACTTGTCACTTCAGGTTGTGAGGACTGAATTCTGAAGACTCAAAAACTGAGTGTGCATTTTGGTGTTATTTTCTTTAAGTATTGATAATACCATACGTACTATTATAAGGTTAATTGACAAATGGAAATGTTTAAAGATACGATAGGAATCTTTGTGCTTCTTTGAAGTTTCATTGTCTTTCTATGCATACATAAAAGACTATTTATAATCCTAAAATTATATAAATAGGTGTAAAAAGGTGGATAAATCAATAAGCCTTTTACTTATTTCTACTTCTTCCAACTTAAAATCTGATTTCCTTCTTAAAAAATAATATAAATATTTGTCATTTAAAAAAATAATGGGTTAGAAAAACCCTTCTTTTGAGGTCAAGCACATGTTTTATAAATGCTCACTAGTTAGAAAACTATCTTTTCCCAATGAAAAAGTGTTATTTCTGATTACGCAGTACACTACTTGTATTAATGCTATTTGTTTAGCATAAAATTTCTGTATAATTGCTATTTTGTTTCTTTCAGATAAATAAATAGTGGAGATAAAATGTTCACTAACAACAATTACATAATGCCTGCACCTAATCAAGAACATTTTAGTGTCCTAACAGTGAGCATACCAATTATGGATAGTGTTAAGGTTTGAGTGGGCCCAGCAAGTTTATTGGTACTGATAGGAGGAACTAGAGAGAGGGCCTTTAGGACCCCAAAGGACCTGGGAGGGTCAGAACAGAGAGGGGTCAGTATTCCCTCCCACTTTCTGCCATACTCTGTTAAAGCCAGGAGTACCAAAAGCCCAGCCCCTTTTTTCCTTGCTTCTGCTGAGCTCAAAGGCTCCTATTTTCCCCTCAACTCTGCACGTACTCTGCAGAATCCAAATCCATCGGATCCTGTGTAGAGGTGTGGATCTCTCTCTTGAGTTGACCCTGCCACATGGGACCATCACCCACCCATTTCTACGATCATTGAGATCTGTTTTAGATATATTTGTATATAAATTTATACATCGGTTCCTCATCCCATGTATTAGTCCCCTTTCCATGTTCCTGTTACAGTTTTAGTTTCCAGCCTTTAAGTCTTTCTTCTTTATTCCCCTTTTATCTTCCCTTAGGAGGGTGGAAGGGGTTATAGAGAGCAATTCTGTCCTCTGTTTTGTGGTTTGTCCTGACCACTAAACCAAGACAAGTGGACATTATTGGATGATTTCAGGCACCTACACATATAAATCAGTTATTTTGGCCCTTATTTTTGTAAAGCTGGAGTTAATTAAGATGAGCAAAAATCTCCAGTTGTAATGCAGGAGACAGACAAAATCATTGAAAGTGGGAAGGAAATACGTGAGTTTGGAAGAAGCTGGAAAAGCTAAAGGCAGGTTTTTAGACTGAGGACATAGACTGAGATAGCAGGCTGAGTAGTGCGGGGTACAAAGAAGCAGTGGCATTCCCAAGAGCTGAGGGACTGTTGGGCACAGAGAGCCTCATTCATAGGGTCAGCAGCAAAAAATAGGAAATGGTGATTGAAGACAAAAAAAGAATGAGGGGCAGGAGTCAAAGGAAAAACAGTTTCTGCTAAAGAAGTGTTACTAACATGATGAATGGACAAATTAACTGAAGACAAAGATATAAAACATCTCTCAGACTGACTGACCAGATGAATGAATGAAAAGAACACAAGTTAATACAAAAGTCAGGCCAGGTCTGATTTTACTGAATTCAATATCCTTCTAACCTGATATGCCCCAATCCTTCAAATAGCCTTCAAAGCAGAAACACAATTATTCAGGGTATTTAATATGGATGCTTCTAAATCATGTCATTTACTACTGTCTCTGTATGTCTGTTTCACCCGGGGTCTCAAAAATTGATTTGATTTATGGATTTGGGTCAAAGTGTGCTGAAAAGACCACTCACTTTTCCCACAGTGTGGGAGACTTAGCCTGGGTCTAGGAATGGGGTAAGAATGGGAAGCAGGACTTGGCCAATGTGGCTGAATTTTTGTCATGACATTCAGGGCACATCACAGAACCTCCTCTAATTCTAAGTGGGCAGTCCATCAGTGTTTTCCTCTTGCAAAGCTTTCTAGTGAAGGTAGTAGCCATTTTCAAGGAAGAAAGGGGATAGCAACAGGGTTTTCTAAGGCACTGCTCTTCCATGTTTGAGGCTAGAACTTTTCTTGTAGCAAATTGTTACAGAAAATCCCTAAGCAAAAAGTGGAATTTGTGGGGTTTAATTTTTTGGTTGTTGTATCACCGGTTTTGATGCTTAGAACTGACATCTGGACCATACAAGTAACATCTTTCACCAAGGCTTGCAGGCAAGACCAGAGGAGGGCTACAAAGATGATCAGAGGGCTGGAGCACCTCTCCTACAAACACAGGCTGAAAGAGTAGGTTGTTCAGCCTGGAGAAGGCTCCTGGGAGACCTTATAGCAGCCTTTGAGTACCTGAAGGGGCCTATAGGAAAGCTGAGGAGGGACTTTATAAAAGGGGATGTAGTGATAGGACAGGGGTGATGGCTTTGAACTGGAAGAGGGGAGATTTAGGTTAGACATCAGGAAGCAATTCTTTAGCATGAGGGTGGTGAAACACTGCAACAGGTTGCCCAGAGAAGTGTAGATACCCCATCCCTAGAAACACTGAAGGTCAGGTTGGATGGGGCTCTGAGCAACCTGATCTAGTTGAAGATGTCCCTGCTCACTTCAGGGGGAGTTAGACGACCTTCCAACCCAATCCATTCTACAAATCTATGATTCAATGAAATTAGCCAAGAATTAAATTAAATGAGAAGCAGCATATTAGTTGTGTTTAATATGTATTTTTATAACAGTTTATGGCTGGTGTATGCTTCTTATAGTAGTTTCTTACGGAATAATTTTTGCTACTATGGCTACTCTATGGCTACTATATAAAGTTTGTTCTTACAAGTATTTCAATACCTTTAAACTTCAATTTTCCAGCTCATCAGTGGTCACCAGTTGCCACCTAGCAACCTGTCGAAGACCAACAAAGCCGACCCTTTAGTGCATATAGAAATTTACGGTGTTCCAGAAGATCAAGCGAAAAAAAAATCAAGTGTTGTAAAAAGCAATGGTGAGCATCAGTCTTTTTTCTCATCTGTGAACAATAATATTTTATAAAGAACTGCCATCTTTTCATCCCAGCAAGTTATTATGTATTTATAGAGACTGCAATAATTTCTCTCCAGACTAGGATCTTCCAGCACAAAATCTGTAGCAAAAGTTCATGCTATGTGCCATTTTTGTAGACTAGTAGGTTAAGGAAATACCAACTCTTCTTGTTAGTATCACTCTCCTGAAGGAAGATGAAATGCATTGAGTTTTCTCACTTGTTGTGGGCTCACCCTGGCCATCATCTCAGCCTCACACAGCTGCTTGTTCACTCTCCCTCAGTGGGATGGGGTAGACAGTTGGAAGGGCAAAAGTGAGAAAACTCTTGGATTGAGATGAAGTCAGTTTAACAAGCAAAGCAAAAGATGTGTGCACAAGCAGGGCAAAATAAAGAATTAGCTCACCACTTCCCATCAGCAGGCAGATGTTCAGCCATTTTCAGGAAAGCAGGGCTTTGCCGTGTGTTATGGTTCCTTGGGAGAACAGACACTGTAACCCTGAATGTCTTCCCTTCCTAATTCTTTGCCCCAGCTTTTGTACGGTGTGCATGGTGTTATGTGTCTTGGGGGTACCCCTTTGGTCATTTGGGGTCAGATGTTCAGCTTGTCTCCTCCCAACCTCTTGTGCACCCCTTGCTTACTCACTAGGACGGGGAGGGTGAGGTGACAGTGTGAGAGAGAGGTGACACTGTGTAATCACTGCTCAGCAATAGTTAAAACATTGGTGTGTTCTCAACACTGTTTTGGTCACAAACAAAAAACATAGCACTGTACAAGTTGATATGAAGAAAATTAACCCTATCCTGGCCCAAACCAGGCCACTAATTTTTAAATTTAAAGACATTTTTCCTGAAGAAATTCCTAATCACTTAGCTCATACGAAGTTTCTAGTAGGACTAGTCCCTGAATTGCTTTACAGATTAAGTAAGTATGCTCTGTAGTTGTCTTCAAGCATTCCCATACCTTTATCATAAAGATCTTCTTGATGTCTCAGATTTAAAGTTCCCTATGATCTTGTTTCATCTGTGCCTCTGTCTTCTATTTTTCCATTTTCCTTTCCTGCTGTTTTAAATAGGCCCCTGAATTTCTTTTCTCTCTGTGTGAACACTGCTCAAGACAAAGCACCCCTGTCCTGTTCCACAACCTCTGCTGTATTTTTAGTCTAGTGATCACTTTACTACCTGAATTTATTTAGCTCCTGCCTCATTTCCAATACATTAAAAGGAGAAATTTTGGCAAAACCATGAAACTGATATGGCTATAGGAAAATATAAGCTGAGCAGGGGTTCTTAAGCCAGCTATCACTGTCCCATTTTGCTCTCTTCTAAGAGATGACACCAACTTTCTCAGGCTTTTGATTTACAGTGTTATATAGCTAATACATGACAAGTCCTTGGAAGGAGCTGGCCTGCTTGCTGTAGGCAAGTCCCAAGCTCTGTTTGCTTCATTCTGAGAGCTTTGTAGGCAAGTCCCAAGCTCTCTGTTTGCTTCACTCTGAGAGCTTCCCTCTTACAGTCTTAATGCCATCATCTATATATAGTGACCTATATACCACTGCAGTCAGTGGGAGTCTCATAATTTACTTAAATGGGCACAGAAATCTAAGGAAAAAGAACAAATCTTTGCCAGTTCAGACTAGTGATAACAGATACAATAATTCAGATATTAAGTAAAATAAATTTAATTGTATTTTGATACTGTGTATGTTCTCTTTTCATTAGCTTTGAGCCCCAGATGGAACGAAAGTTTCTCTTTTAGCCTCCAAGTTCCAGAACTGGCATTGATACGCTTCTGTGTGGAGGATGAGATATCTCTGGTTTCAAATGAATTCCTTGGTCAATACACTTTACCAGTGCTGAGCCTGAGTAAAGGTAATATTTTTACGTGAGCCACCTAAAACAGCTCAAAAATTCTACATTATTCCAGGCTTTTATCAGTACTGTAGTATTGATAGAGTATAGCATTATGTTTATTTTCTAAAGGAGAATTGTATAATCAGAGGTAACAATTGCACACCGGGTTTTGTTTTTTTTTTTTTTTTTTAACTCATTGTGGTCTGAATTCAAATCCATAGTGTAGAAATCAAAATAATATTATTGACTGCTAACTACTCCTACTGCAGTATTCCATTCTAGACAGAAACACTTCAGAATGTATTTTAAAGCATTATAACAGGAAACAGGAAGAGAGATTAGTCAGAATAACAGCAACAGTTTTGTGCACTTTCTACTCAGGGACAAAATCCAATATAAGCCAAACTGAAATAAAAAACTGAAATGAAACAAAACCAAAAACAACGGCAAAAAAACCCAAACAAAAAACCCTCAGGTAATCTAGCTACCTCTCTGCAACATTTCAGAGTGAAGAATGAAGGATAGAAATTAAGCAAATTATTTACGGTATTTTTCTTGGTTTTTTTACTTTTATTGTACTGTTACAGCTTCTGGAATCTTACGTGAATAGTAGGCTGCACATTTACAGCAGGCATAGAAGTCACTAGGCCAAGGAGAAAGGCTTATGTAAAATGGCTGTTTATTATATCAAATTTTCAAAGCTATTTCTGACAAAACAATCAACTAACTTTTATTAGTGAATGAAAATGTGAAGGCAAAATGTTGGAGCTGGCAATGGGAACTGTGCCTTTTTTATTAAGCTTACCATGATATTTAATGGCTTTTTCTTTCCAAGTTCTGAAGTCATAAAGCTGTTTGTGATCCTTAGCTGAGGTTGAGGAGTTACACAAGAACAAAGATATTACTCTTGAAGCACACTTGCATTTCTCCAACATAAATTTTTACACTGATCACCTTGCACTTTCCTTTTATTTATATCTTTCAGGATACTGAAAAAAACCCAACTCTGCCACAGATTTAAATAGCAGACACTAAATCTTACATAAGCTCATAAAACCATCAATTTGGGCTTGCTTTTTTTTTCTTTGTATATAATTTTTCAGTGTGTCTCTAATGTGCCTGTATGATTCATTTCTGTCAGAAATGGAGGATTTATATTTTGGAAAAGTAAGAACATGCAGATTCTACAGGAAAGATTTTGAGGCAGGTAATTAAAAATGCTAGGAAATGAGTGTAGGTACAAGAACTGTAAACTGCCAAACCCATTGCCCCAACCCACTTAACACAATGTAAAAAAAAATGTAAGATGCCATCGAGATGCCCAGAAGCATAAATAAAATGCTTCTAAGGGATGAACTGTCGGATAATTTCAAAAGTATTGCAGTGCTTAACATTGAGACATCTGGAATCCAGGTCTGGAAGCATGCTTTTGCTTTAGGTACCTAAGCTCCCTAAATAGTGAAATGGGAAAATAATGTGTCATAACAGTCTAGATTTCTTGGGAAAGAACTGTCTAAACCATGCTGAAGAGTGAGTCAGGATTTAAATCTTATTCTTCAAAGCTCTGATTGCTTTAATCTGCACTACAGGACTGTCCCTCCTTCCCTAGGATTAATTTCCCTGAGGTGTTCCCTGAGGACAAGTTGCTTCCAAAAGCTGAGCAGTGCTGACATCTTTTGTATTTTTTTTTTCCTTTGACAGGCAGTGGGACAAAGTTGTGCCATTGCCACCCTCCCCTGCATTTTCTCTTGAAAGGATTCAAATGTGTATCATCACTGCCTTCCTTTCCCCAGCAGCAGCCTCCTAGCTCAGTTGTAGATTACACTGGGGAAGAGTGCTTGCTGCCCACCTGTCAAAGGATTTGATTTTTCATGGAATGATTAAGCAGGTGCACTCAGAGGGGCTGAAGGTGAGAATAACTCTCTAGCTGGGTGGTTAGAGGCAAGACAAGAGGGATACTGCCCTGTCCCAATGAGTCTGCCATGTAGAATACTAATACAGGACAGGAATTCAATTATTACTGCTATTACCACTGGATCAATGGATAGTAAATTATTTCATACAAACTGGAACAATTTCAATACAAAAGAAGTTTTAATACTTCCAGGACACTTTGTAGAATATTCTGTAGGCAGGGACTAGAAAAGAGTCTTTAGAAATGAGTCTTAGTCCTTGAAGTGAATCTTTGATTAGGAAATACACCAAGTCTTCCACATACTGTGTGCCTGCTCTAAAAGTTGATGCCAAATGCATATTGCCTGGACCCAGCTTTACTAACTGCTGCCCAGAAGCTGAACCTTAGATGCCAGGTGAAATTTCATGTCATATAAAAAAAATAATAATTAAAAAAATAAAGAAAATCCAAACCCAAATGAAGGTTGTTACTAAAGACTACACACCCATCCAGACACACCTAAAAAAGGATTTCTAAGACCGTAGTTTTGAATGAAGATAATTATTCACAACAGATATTTACTTACATAACTGCAGTTGTATATACAAAGATAAAACAGAATATTTTTCAATCAATAGTGATATTGTTGGTTATTATGAAACAAGGAACTTTTACAGTCATATAAAGCACTACAGGTTAGGTAGGGGTTTTGGAGAGGGGATTGTTTTGTTTACCGAGCAAGTGAGTTAATTATGTTTGAAGTTGAGAACTTTATCTTCTCCAAATGCTTCAACTACCAGATGATCACGTAGTTTCTGAGGTGTGCCTTATCTCTGATCCTGGGAATCACTCATATGTAAAAGGAGATCCTTAACAGACTTACAATGTCATAGTAGGAGATCTTACATTGCACTTCTTGTCTGCCTCAGCTGGACAGTCAATTCCTGCTGCAAGATCATTCTTCTCTAACCTCTATCACTGTTTACTCACAAGTTTTCAAATCTGCTATTAGAACAATGTGTGCAGCACGTAACATCTTTGGATGTTAAAATGTGTTTAGATATCACTGAGCTAAAAGTCTTCAGTTTGAAGAACCACATCCTGGAAGGTGGTAGAGTTTTTGACTCTGTCCGAAAATGCCAGTATTTAAATACTCTATCATTAGAGGAGAAAACTACTAGAAATGGGATTTGGGTTCTGTATAATTTCAGTTTATTTTGAAGAGTTATTTTAAGAACCATAAATTATGCCTTATTTGCATAGTAGATCATAAAAACACTCCAGCATCATCTTTGCCTTCATGGTTAATATACTAATACATTGTAATTTTATTTACAGGTTATCGTAATGTTCCCCTGTTGTCCAAAGATGGTGGCAATCTGGAACCTGCATCCCTGTTTGTTCATGTCTGGTACTATTAATGATGCTCTGCAGTAGAAGTTGTTCTGTAAGACCCTGCTCAATAAAGCAACATCACTAGGCTTGCAACAACCCAGTGGTCTGACAACCCAATGGTCTGATTTCCAGAGCGGCACATTCTTAATGATTTTATTAAGCTAATGGGACTTCCTGTGTGAGTAAATGGGGTCCTGAATAAGTAATGGATACTGACGTTGGCCCGACAATTATTGAGAACTAATTCATAATGAGTGAACTTTTTTGGACATTTAAAAAAAAAAGTATTAATCATTCCATTTGCAGCTAATTTTAAAATGATGATTAATTACTGGGTGAGAATAATAGTCTAATATTTATAAGCTGAGACTGCAAAATGATGAAGATGTTACATTAACATTTTTATTTGTATTGAACAAAATTTCTTACTATTGCATCTGTCAAAGGGAGCAGGAAAAAATACGTACACAACGTACCATTTAAATTTATAATAACAGCAGCTTCTGATTGGATGATACCTCTTTAATGTTCACTGTAATCTTCTAGCTGGAAAAAATAGTTTTGAGAAAAACTACAGCTCTTAAAATTACAAAAACTCAGATGCTAATATCAGTACCTTTTCTTAGCTTAGACTTGAACCTCCTGCTGCCAGAGAAAGACAAATAATTCACGGACTGATTTGTAAAGAGCTGTGTTGCTCATAGCAGCAGGGAGATCAGGATATATTTTACTATGAATGCAGGAAATAGAAATCACAATGCTTTGAGGTGGACTAGAAGACTTTTAGAAAAAGCAAGGGTTGATTGTGTGATTTAAGATCTCTGAAGACAATTTCTTGCCTGACATAGCTTTCAGTGTAGATCTTTCCCATAAGAAACAATTTTCCCAAACTGAAGTATTGTTGAGCTTCCACAGGACTTAATTGCAGATTTGTTACGCAAACATAGCTGCTTCTTTTTTTTTTTTTTTAAAAAAAAGGGATGTTCTATTGATACCAAACAGACTTGCTTATGTTTGCAGACAGCTCTGATAATACTATATTTTAATACTCTTGTATTTAATGCCATTGTAATGCTATTTCATTTAACATTGCTCTAAGATGGAAAACCAGGGCATGCAGTAAACAATGATTAGAAAATGGCACAGGAAATACAACACCATTAGAAAATTGCATTATACTTATAATAGGAAACCAAGACAGTAGACTAAGATTAATCTAAAATCAATATTGAACTGTAAGGTCAGGTAATTTGATAACATTGTAAGCTGGCCTCAATATGTTTTCTGTGCTTGAGTGACAAGTCACTTGATTCTTTGCCCAGGAGAGCCTATAATCTAAAATGTTAGATTTACTGATCTTTGTACTGATCACATCTGTCTGCTAGCCAATATCCCTTTCATGAGGTAAATACTTCATGCTTTTTTCAGCTCTGAAGAATACTAGTAAGATTAATATTCAAGCAGAGTTCCTCCCATCTTACCTTATTGAGGAAGAGTTTAATTTCCCCAGGCAATCTGGTGTATCTGTTCTCAGATAAAAAACTGACCAAGTGACATAGTCAATTGGTTTGATGCTGAGAATAACTCCAGCTTATTTAGTTTCCTAAATAACACTCAGTCCCACTTCAGGAGCTTTATCCAACATTACTTTCTGAAGACTGATTTGTGAGTGTCCTTTGGGAGAAGAAGGTAATTATCTTCAGCTTCTGGCATTATTATCTCTCTGTTGACCACTTTTCCACCTGGTAGGATGAATGCCAGATCTACTCAGTATATGGTAACTTAAAATTTCACAGCAGATTACATTAAAAATCAACATGTCTCCCATGCCCTTGGTTTGGGAAAGGTAAATATATAAATACATATACATGGTCAGCTATGGGTGTGTGTAAGAGGCTGGCAATAATGGACAGTTCAGTATGGCTGCTCAAATGCTAACTGTTTAAAGATGTACTTAAGTGCTTCCTCAATTTAGATAAAAATGCTTTGAAGAACAGAGCCTATAATTAGACTCAGTGAACTCAAAGGAACCTCTTGCATTCATTGTTTAATATGTATATATACATTTTATAGCCCTGAGGGCAGTGCATGTATTGACTCAAAGCAGCATAAGAATGCAATGCAGTAAGACTGGTGAACGAAGATTGCTTATAGCATGATCTTAATAAATACCACACTGAAAGCTCACATGCCATATGTTTATTTATTTGTGAATATTAGCTTCTCCCTCCTCTTTTCTTCTCACAAATGACCATCTTGGATGTCAGAATAAAAGAAACAATGACATAGCTTATTGATAAATTAATATCCAGGATTTAATGTTTTATTATATCAAAAAGTTAAAAGCACACCAACATATACTGCACAACATGTGTAAACTGCAAAGCTTTTAATTTTTTTAATTTTTTTTTTTTAAGTATTGACTGTAAGATTTAAGATGAAATTTGCTAGACATCTGAAATGTAATGGCACCCAGGGAACCATCCCATGGTTCTCTAGTGAAATAATCAGATTCATGGGATCATAGCAGATGATGATAACAGTATTATCAGCATTGTTTCAGCACAGTCAGTGGAATTAATGGGCAAAGAATTAGGCCTCATATAGCAATGTGTAAAAAATACTGTATTTTTACAGTACTATTTAATACAAACAAACCAGAAATCTCTATTGCTGTTATAAGAATTCCCTGCATGCTGCTTCAAGTCCTTTAGCATGTAATTTCTGAAACTCACACTGACAGGAATCTGTTGCAAGAAGATGGTTGCCATTTTAAGACAATTTTATGATTAGAAATGTTAGGGTATGTGATCAACAGATGACTGCATATTCTCAAGGGCAACAGAGACAAAAAGTTACTGTGGGAAATGGAATAAAGAAACATTAGTAGATAAATAATTGAATTATCTTAGATGAATTTTAAATTATGCTGTTTCCCAGTGGATACCACTTTTCTTCATTTAACTGGACACTGCTCAGTTGAATGTTAACAGCTCCCACAAATGTTCCTCTGCTTTTTACAACAAGTTTCAGTATACGGCCTTTTAGCTCTGTGACTTTGTCATACACAACCTGAAATAATATATAGTGAAACAGAGAAAAAAACCATAAGAATTTGTGAATTTATTTGACAGACAAAACACTTACTTCAATAGAGCATTTATGATGATTAGAACATTGTAATAATTGCTTTAAACTGCCCTCCAGAATTATAAGCTCCTAGCCCTGAGCCAAATTCAACTTAACTTAGTGAATTTACCTCAGAAATACATTTGACCTTATGTTGTTTACAGCAAAGAGATTCTGCCAGCTTAGGCTTATGAAATCTGATTACAAAGCATTTGTAAATAAATTTGAGACTGGTGTTGCGCAATGCTTGAGAGTAAAATAGGTGTGCAGAATTTTCCCTGTGAAAACTGAAACTCCAACTTAAGCAGAGTTTTGAACTCAAATGTGAAGGAGTCTCAGATCCTTCATGAAGTTCACTGGGGAATCATAATACGGTTGAATTTCTGGAGGAGAGAGTCAGATGGATTCATGGAGAGATTGATACTCATCATGGACAGCAGCATGAAAACCTAAAACAGGTTATTCTGTAAAAGTGTAGATTATTATAATTTTTAAATGTTTCCATAGCAGATGTCTTGATAAATGGTATTGCTCTTCTGCTGAAATCAGAAAATAACACGACAACAGTTTCGATGTCAACTTTTTTTTTTTTTAAAACCTATGTATATTGTATTTGTTACATGTTCCTTAGCAGTGTCTTAAAGCAACTTTATGTTGCATTGATAAGTCTTATCACATCTCAAAGTACCTCAGAATTTATTCTCAGTACTATACTTATGATTAAATCTTGTGCTACATACCATAATTAAAAAAAAAGAACAAGCCAAAACAAAACCAAATTTTCTTCTAAGCAAGACTTCCATAAAATTTTATAACTGGTCTAGATCCCAAAAATCAACATCATAAAAGAGATAATTTTCCTTTGGAAACTGTATAAATTTTACTATTTTAATACAAGTAACTTTATGCATGGTTCTGGTTGCTAACTGTATTCAAATGCATCCATTATAAAAATGCTTTGCATTTTTTAATAAAATCATTAAATATTAAATATGAAAGAAAGGTCAGCCCACTCAGTAGAAGTTGTAGATGTGGAACATCTCTGAGATCAGACCAAATTTAGCAAATGGAATTTACTAAATGTGGATGTTTCTGTTACTCAGGAGTGCTGTTAATCCTTCTCAATTTAAGTGAGACTGGTTGCTTAGCATCTCTTTAGAAAACGACTAAGACCTATAACTTATAAAATATCCTCGAAATTACCTTAATACTGTGAAAACATACTGAGGTTAATTATGAAGTGTTAATGGTGTATTTTCTGAATTGAAAAAAAAACAAACAACAACAATCTGGAGTGACAGGCTAACAAGAATGAGCTTGCATTCAGAACAGATTCCTATGTTTCAGCCTCTGCATTAATCAAAAACTGCTGAGTGAACTGCATGTGGGTTGACAAAATGTGAAAGAATGCTCTCAACTAGTCTCAGGCCTGAAAGGTAAGCTTTGTTAGGAGAAGTACATTTAGTCTAAAGTATCTATGGCTGGAAACCTTTTTAGCTATTTTAGTTGTGCTGGAAAGTGCTTTAAATTTTAATCTCTCTCTGCAGCTTAAAAAGCAAACTTGGTGACATACTGTCACTTCAGGAGAAGAGGAAAGTGAAGCTGCCTAAAAGGTGTTTGCCATGCAGCCTGCTTGGATTTACTGTGGAATCTCAATGCAGACTATACACATGGCAGTGCTGAGGAAAAGTCAGACTGAGCCCCGTCTAGCTTGGATCTCTGTGGGCTGGGCTGCTGAGTCCTCTCTGTACCTCCAGTTCTAAGAAGCAGAAATGGCCATGCGAGCTGTCCTTCAGGGAGGGAGAGAGTTCATAACAGCTCAGCTCCACCAATGTTCCACACGCTGAGTGGCAATAGAAAGGTGGTTTAGAACTTCATGGGTGGACCCAGTAGGCACAAAATTGTTGGTTCTGCCAGACAACCCCAGCTGGCCTCGGCTGCCTCTGGGAGGCCACAGAGTGATTTGCCTGCACTGCAAGCTGCAGAGATGTCACAGCGAGTGCCAGAGAGGACATCAGGCTACTCTGACAGCAAGCACCAACAGACAGGACACTAAGCTCTCTGGTGTAGGGGGATGATCAATGTTGCAAGGATGAGCAGCCACTGTCACAAGCTGTGGGGAAAAGGAAAACTGTCCTACTCGCTGTTTTAACTGGCTTTTACTAGAAAGATCTTACCAGGCAGCAACATTTCCTTTTCCATTTTTAAATCATAGTTTGGAACAGCTGTCATGAAAGTCACGCCTGATGCTATTCAGTTTTGATGTTTACTGTGCCTATTTCACCAAATTGTACGGGAATAAAAAAATTCATAATTATATCACAGAATCACCAAGGCTGGAAAAGACTTTTAAGATCATAAAGTCCAGTGTGTGTATATATATACACACATATATATATAGATATCTAATTTAGAATAAATCTACGATTTTGTTACTGAAGTGATACTAATGTTATCATAGAAAAATGTCTTGTTTCTTTGCCAATATATTAGAGATATAATCTTCAACTGTTGCTTTTTATCACCAAAAAGAGCCAATGTAAGCTGTAAGGGCTAAGAAATCTTCAGTAGAGCGGACCAAAACTTGCATGACCTGGGGTAATGAACAACTTTCAATCATTGGACTAAAAGAAGCTTTAAGCTTTGAGCAAGGACAGACCTTACAGTGCAGGGTGGGTGGTTTTCAAATCATCCAAATAAACTGTTTCTGAAATGGTACTGCAAAGTCAGCTGAAGTATGGTATATATCATCAGGATGTAGGGACAGAAGAAAGGTTTGGAGTTGAATGAGTATGCGGATAAAACAAATGCCACCTGCCATAATTTCATAATTGGAACAGTTAAATCCTGAAATGATTGTGTAGTAAGAATATTTGCCTCCCCTTTATACAGCTAGATCAAATGGAGGTGAGCAATACATAGCCAGGCAGCAAATTGGTGGGACAGTTAGGGCTGGAATTCAAGTATTCCTGGCTCCAAAAAGAGAAGCACTGTTGACCTACAGGAGTCTAATGACATCTTCATTGGAAATGCGGGACAGTTGCTTCTCTTTAGGTAGCCATGGCACAGTTCCTAGCTTTGCTCTCAATTGTCCAAATTATCTTTGATGCACGGTGCTGGAGGGAGTGGCTGTGGCTCCTGGTGCAGCTCCACTCCTGCCCCTGCATCAGGCTTGCAGGGGTTATTCTGGTCATTGCAGAGCAGTGTCTCCTCTGCTCCAAGGGCAACTGCAATGACACTAAGAGACTGATATGGCCCAGGTGTATTTGCTCACATTTGGCTGCACCCCAAGGGCAGGATGGAGAGAGTTCCTCTCGTTCTGGCTTCATCATGGCAATGCACACTCGGCTTTGTCTTGGACGTTTGCTCATTTCATGGGTGCACGTACATGCAGGCACTCAAGAGATACACTGAGGACCACTGAGACGTGGAAGCATGGTTCAGGGCAAATGCTACACATATGAGCAAGTCTCCACTGCAGTTGGTTCTGGTCATTGCAACTTTTCTTGTCAAGAATTTAAACTTAAATAATTGAGGTTGTGGGGTTTTTTTTAATTTCCCTAGTTTTCACTAAACTACTCTGGAACATCCTGAGTAACTCTTACTTACTCCTAAGAGTAGTCTAAGCAGGTATGCCCTGCTTTTTCTCTTTACATTGCATTCCATTTTTCTGTGTTCTTTCCTCAACCATAATTTTTTAATGCAATGTTATAATACCAGTGTGAATGCAACAAACTCCAAAATCCAAATAAAAGAACAAAAGAAAAAAAAAAAGGAGTGCTTGTTAAAAGCAACTCCAAAACCTTTGGCATAGTTCATTCTATTGTCAGCCCTCCTGGACTTTCACATCTTTACTCTCACACACGAGTAAAAATAAAAAATAAAATGCACTTTTGCAAGGCTGATAATTTGCTGTAGGCAGTCATAAGTAATAAAAGTACAACACTAAAACCAAAAATACCCAAGAGAAGCACATTTCAGGATTTTCTCAGTCTCGAACACAGTGAGAAATTAATATACAGCTTCCTTCCAGCCATTTGGCTTTAATAAAAACTTATGAACTCATAAAAAAAAGCCAGTACATTTTTGTACACAGCATTTTGGTCAGTAACTAGCTTAAAAGACAGCTGACTTATATTTTTAGTAGTTTTTCTTCCCTGGGGCGGCTTCTACCTCAGTCTACCAGCCTTGGACAGAAAATGCACACAGAATGATATCACATATGGAAGAACAGAGCTGCTAACAGCACAAGCATAGGGATTGAAATGTCCAAGTTCAATGGAACCAGATGTCCCCGCTGCGATCAGCAGTTCCTGGTGAAAAAGACTCAGCAGCTGTGAAGAAGGCTGTAAGTTTTGGGTAAAGAATATTAAAGTTTTCATGGAATTTCTCCTAACAGCAGTGGGATGCTCCTTAACCACAACTAAATCTCCTCCCAGGGACTACTGTCTGCATGCAGACAGGATTTTGGATTTTCTTGAATTCATCTTGATCTAATAATGATTAGAATCATAGAATCATAGAATCATAGAATCATAGAATCCTAGGGGTTGGAAGGGACCTCGAAAGATCATCTAGTCCAACCCCCCTGCCAGAGCAGGGTCACCTAGAGCACATCACACAGGAACTTGTCCAGGCGGGTTTTGAATGTCTCCAGTGAAGGAGACTCCACAACCTCTCTGGGCAGCCTGTTCCAGTGCTCTGTCACTCTCACAGTAAAGAAGTTTTTTCTGATATTCACCTTGAACCTCCTATGCTCCAATTTACACCCATTACCCCTTGTCCTATCACTGGTCATCACTGAGAAGAGCCTAACTCCATCTCCCTGACACTCACCCCTTACATATTTGTAAACATTGATGAGGTCACCCCTCAGCCTCCTTTTTTCCAAGCTAAAGAGACCCAGCTCCCTCAGCCTTTCCTCATAAGGGAGATGTTCCACTCCCTTAATCATCTTTGTGGCTCTGCGCTGGACTCTTTCAAGCAGATCCCTGTCCTTCTTGAACTGAGGGGCCCAGAACTGGACACAATACTCCAGATGCGGCCTCACCAATGCAGAATAGAGGGGGAGGAGAACCTCTCTTGACCTACTAACCACACCCTTTCTAATGCACCCCAGGATGCCATTGGCCTTCTTGGCCACAAGGGCACATTGCTGGCTCATTGTCATCCTCCTGTCTACCAGGACCCCCAGGTCCCTTTCTCCTACACTGCTCTCCAGCAGGTCAGCCCCCAACCTATACTGGGACATTGTGTTGTTCTTCCCCAAATGCAAAACTCTACACTTCCCCTTGTTGAATTTCATCATTTTTCTCCCCGCCCAACTCTCCAGCCTGTCTAAGTCTCTCTGAATGGCAGCACAGCCTTCTGGTGTGTCAGCCACTCCTCCCAGCTTAGTGTCATCAGCAAACTTGCTGAGGGTACATTCTATACCCTCATCCAGGTCGTTGATGAAGATGTTGAACAACATCGGTCCCAGTACTGACCCCTGAGGGACTCCACTAGTCACAGACCTCCAACCAGATTCTGCCCCATTGACTACAACTCTCTGACTCCTTCCCATCAACCAGTTCCTGATCCACCTCACTACCTGATCACCAAACCCATACGTGATCAACTTATCTACAAGGATGCTGTGGGAGACGGTGTCAAATGCCTTACTGAAATCAAGATAAACCACATCTACTGCTCTACCATCATCTATCCACCTAGTAATTTCCTCATAGAAGGCTATGAGGTTAGTCAAACATGATTTACCCTTGATAAAACCATGCTGACTGCTCTTGATGACCCCCATGTCCTTGATATGCCTAGAGATAGAGACAAGAACAAGTTGTTCCATCACCTTTCCAGGGATGGAGGTGAGGCTGACCGGTCTATAGTTACCCGGGTCCTCCTTCTTGCCCTTTTTGTAGACTGGTGTGACATTTGCTGTCCTCCAGTCCTCAGGCACCTCTCCTGTTACCCATGACTTACCGAAGATGATGGAGAGTGGCCTAGCAATGACCTCCGCCAGCTCCCTCAGCACCCTTGGATGCATTCCATCTGGACCCATCGATTTATGGATGTCCAGATTACTCAACTGATCCCTAACCCAATCCTTATCTACTATGTCAAACTCCTCATCTATCTTGACTACTTCTGGGGCTATATGAGTCTGGAGCTCATGGGGAAATCCTGCAGGAGTAAAGACAGAGGCAAAGAAGGCGTTCAGCACCTCTGCCTTCTTTATATCCTCTGTCACCAGGGCTCCCACCTCATTCCTCAGTGGGCCAATATTGCCTCTAGTGTTAGCTTTGTTAGCTATGTATTTGAAAAAGCCCTTTCTATTATCCTTAACCTGACTTGCAAGGTTAAGTTCCAAGGAAGCCTTAGCTTTCCTAATTGCCTCCCTACATCCTCTGACAACAGCCCTATATTCCTCCCAAGTGACCAGCCCCTCCTTCCATGATCTGTAGATTTTCCTTTTCCACTTAAGTTTGCCCAGCAGTTCCTTTTTTAACCATGCTGGTCTCCTAGCTCCCTTACTAGATTTCCTAACCATTGGGATGCTCTGATCCTGTGCTTGCAAGAAGTGGTCCTTGAATGTTGACCATCTATCTTGAGCCCCTTTACCTTCTAGCACCCTGTCCCATGGGATTTCCCTTAACAGTTGATTGAGGAGGCCAAAGTTTGCCCTGTGGAAGTCCAGGGTTCTGGTCCTACTGGGTATTCTGTTCCTTCCACACAGGATCCTGAACTCCACCATCTCGTGATCACTGCAGCCAAGGCTGCCACTGACCACCACTGCTTCAACAAGGCCCTCCTTGTTGGTTAGTACAAGATCCAGCAGCGCTCCTCTTCTAGTCGGCTTGTCCACCATTTGCATTAAGAAGTTATCATCAATGCACTGGAGGAACCTCCTAGACTGTGAAAGGCTGGCAGTGTGAGTCTTCCAGCAGATAAGAAGGATAACTGGCATCTCACGTTGCTGGCTGGCTCTTGTCTGTAGTCCATTTTGCATATTTTACAATTAATGTTATTATATAATCACATTATATACATTGCTTTAAATATCCTTCAAATGTAAAGGAATTTATTTGGACAGGTCAATTAGACTCATTCCACTATCTCTTCAATTGCAAAAAAAGGAAAGAACAGAACTAAAAATTAAGCCTGTTATTCTGCTGCAGTCCCATAGGGAGGGAAATCTGTCTCAGCTGTTAGCAGCAATACTACTCAAGGAGCCTACACTAGCAGTCCTCAGTGTAAGCAGGTAACTTTTGTAATGAAATAGATGTGGGAAAAGAAAAATATTAAAACTCCAGGACTGGGAAACTAGGAGATAAGGACTCTTAGTCTCAGCTGACTAACTTCAGCTTCATCATATCTTATCTATGAAACAGGGTGGAGTGGAAATATTTTTCATGCTCTCTACTTTAAAACCTGCTCGGGAGTGCAATTGTAAATTGCTTTGAGATCTTTAGATTTGCTATATGTAATAATTATAATCTCCAATTCCACCTACTGTTTGAATCTCATCCGCCCATACAAAAGAATATAGTTTATGCCACTTTCCATGCTGTTGTTTCTTTTTACCTAAGAGGCACAAGCACTTCAGTGGTGTGTGAAATAATTAAATATGGCTGTGAAATGCTAGCATTCTAACATAAATAGGCTATTTATTATTGTGTTACCAGTTTGGCTGTCTGTTTTCAACCCTGAATTTGAGTAACGGCATGCATTCAATCAGTAATTTCTATGTTATTGCACAAATATGTATTCAAAACAGTCTAGGTTTTGGTGCAATGATGCTTGGTCTCATTTGGCTAACAGGTAGCTGTGGTTATGGTGTAAGGCAGAGCAGCGTGAATAATTCAACTGCTTTCCTGAGGAGAGAGACATAAAGAGCCTGTTTCACTTCTGAGAAAGATGCAAAGCAGAAGACTGTTCCCATTTATGGTTAGTTTATGATAAGTTCCTTCATTTTGATTGTACTCAGTGCAACAGCTCTAAATGCTGTATTGTTATTTCATTTCAAGAGCGGGCAAAGAAAATCAAACAAGTAAGAAATGGTGGAAGAAAGTGAATGGTACTCACAATTTCATTGTAAGTAGGGTCAGTGCTTTTTGGGACTGTTCTTGTTTTCCTTCGACTGACCTCATAAGGATCAGGCAGAAGATAAAATTCAGTGTGTGCACTTGGGGCAGAGCCATCTGGGAGGTGCTGGAAAACAAAGCAGTCATAAATATGAGTGCTCATGTTCTAGCAACGAAAACAAATAAAAAGTATGAGATTCAATCTAGACTTTAAGCAGACAGAAAAACATCATACATTCTCAGTATTCTGTTGGCTAAATTGGAATGCTGGTGCAGTAAACAAGGGGAATTCTTAGAATTCAGCTTAATATTGAATCAGGAGAATAGAAATGAAATAATAATACAAGAACAAGGTAAAATTGCCTCTCTTCAATATTTAATGTTCTGATGGAAAAAACTCTTAAGCCTCAATCCACTTTAACTCAGCTTAATCTGATACGAAGTCTAGCCCTTCCATTTTCCAGAGCAATGCATAGAAACTGGATTCTAGCCAGTAAGTTCTTATTGATTTTAACCCCTAAGTAGTAGTGCTGATGCTGGGGAGAGCTGTTTGTTACTAAGGGTGTTTCATAAAGCATATTACTATAGAAGAGCCAGGAGCATTTCCTGCAGCAATATGGGCAGAACAGGATTCTTATAATAACAGTGCTTCTGATCACTCTCATCACACAGCTGCAAAATCTCTTTAATTTTCCAGTTCAGATTACTGAACGATGTTCCAGATATTCCATTTTATGGTTGCTACTTGAGATCAAAGCCTATCTATTAACCAGGCTCACTCATAAGCTAATGCTGGTGGGTGGAGAGTTTTTTGATTACTTGTGAGCAGCTGTAAGGTTCTTCCTAAAGCAGCATTGAGGGTACTCAGAAAACACACTGGTTGTAAAAGAGGTTTTAAAAGAACACACAAGAAACATAATCATTAAAAGCTACGGATGGGGTATCTTGCCAGTGTATGTCACTTAGTTCTTACCTTGTAATTAAGCAGAAACTTTTGTGTTGGTAACACAGTATTCAATCAGAAAGCACAAAATGGGTCATAAAAGTATGGATGTTCATCAAACGTAAGTAATTTTAATCATATAATCAGCATTTTAGGCAGCAAGTTTGCCTGACAGCTCATAGGCAACCCAGTGACAGAATCCAAATGTAAAGGCAGGCAAAAAGAAGAGATCTTAAAATGTCTGGAAGAGATGAACCCAGAGCACTACATGGCAGTTGCATTTATATTTCCCATTGTAATTTTACTTGGCTCAGAATAAAGTAATTTCTCAGATTTGGATTATTCACAGTATGTGTCTAGAAACATGGGGCTTTCTATTGGCATTACCAACAACATGTCCTTGTGACAGGAGGAACTGCTGGTGTCCTAGCAGTAAATATCTTTTCTATTGGGAAGAAAAACAGTGCTTGTGTGTGTGAGCAACCAGTTCTTGCACAATGAATCTCTGGATTTTGTTATCTGAAATGAGCCTTCAAGTCAAATGGTGTGGTTAACTGCAGTGCTTAGTGTTGCTATCATTAACAGATACAGCAACAAAGGATGCACTACTCAAATCACTACACACTATCAGCACTATGTAAACGATTAATGTCACTATTGCTAAGCTCCCCAAAGTACATCTGATTTAAATATACATGGGATTTAGATAGATGGGATTCCACAGCCAAAATAAGAATGCCATTAAATGGCAGTGAAACTAACAGGTATTTTCCTAGGACAGAGTACCATATGATATCATTAAGGCAGGACTCGTAATTTCCACTGTCCATTCGAAAGCCCTATTGATCTAGGACTACACTGAAAGTGCAATCAAGCATTACAAGTAGCAGTAAATTGAACAGTCTCTTAAAAATCAGGAGAGAAAGAAATGTAGCCTTAAATACCAGGCCAAGCAACCAGGATCCTAACTGTAATCAAGCTCTTCTCAATGAATAGATAAGCATCACGGTAACTTAAAGGTCAACAGATTTCAGTTGTTTCAAACAAAACAAAACAAAAAAAAAGGAATTTGGTTTAAAAAAACCCAAACAACTGGAGAGGTCATTCTTGAAGAAAACCTCAGCTAAACTGCTGAGGCCCAGCGCAACCATCTTCACTACCTCAAGCACGGAAATACAGCACAGGGACAGCCCTGTAAAATGTCAGGCTTTATAAATCATCCCAGCAGTGTATTGCCTAACCAGGGGCCACGTCAGAGCTAATTTTGAAAGCTGAAGTCAGCAGCAGCTGCAAAGGGCACTGGGCTGGGGAGAGCAGATGGTAGGTAACGGGCTACAAAGGTAACAGAGAGGACAGCTGCATCCTTCCAGTTCTGCTCCCCTTTGAGCTGCCCAGATAGGACAGGGTGTAGTTGCTTGTGTTGTGCCTTACTACACACCTCAGGACAACAAAGGCACAGATCAGGGCAGCGTTGTTTGCATGTGAAACAAGCTCAGTCTGACATTCACCTGCCAGGGAAAGAATCCAAGCTGATTACCCTGTGATTGTTTAACAGGAGCGGGATATCCAGAAGTGCATGCAATGAATAAAAAAAAAAAAAAAAAATTGTCACTTTGCCTTTGGGTTGATCCTTGTTATGTGCTAGCAATGCTGGCACATTATCTAGTCTTCAGCCAATTAACCTTCCTTCATCAGTATCTCCTCCCAAAACCTAAGGAAGGCACGTTACAGTACTGCTGTAGCCAACATGAAAACTGGACAAAAAACTACTTCCTCACTATCTTTCTGCTTAATACGTGTTGGAAGAGGTGAGTGGGAGGAGAGGATCAAGAAATTAAAATAAAATAAAATAAAATAAAATAAAATAAAATAAAATAAAATAAAATAAAATAAAATAAAATAAAATAAAATAAAATAAAATAAAATAAAATAAAATAAAATAAAATAAAATAAAATAAAAGTTTAGTAATTCAGAGAAGAAAACTCAAGGCAGAGCAGTTGCTCTGGAATCTTCCAGAACTAAACCAAGCCACTTTTCAGAAATAGTAGCAATCAGAGCCAGATCTTTAGAAGTCCTTTACACCAGAGCCACTTGAACTCCAACTAGAGATCTTGGTTCTGGTTTGGTTGTTGCGTTGTCTGGGGTTTGTTTTTTGGTTTGGTTTTGTTTGTTTGTTTTTTCACCCCCTGCTTGACAGATAACATTTTCCCACTTCATCTTCCCTTGCTGAGGAAAGGCAAACAGGCCCCTCCAGTCTGCAGTTGTCCCAGTTCTTCATCTGCAGTTGCACTGTTGGGCCGTAACGCGACCAAAAAGCTTCAGCAGAGCACTCTTCAAACCCGGTCACACCTTCCACTTCTCAACTGCCCTCTCCTGACTCCTGATATGACACAATACATCTAACAAGGGTCTCTAACAGTTAAAGAAGGTTCTGTCCCACTATATGCCAATCATTCAAAACTACAGATAAAGAGCAGGTATAAATCAGTCATGGCTTTACAAAAGCAGAGTATGGGGTAGCTTGTATGATGAGTTTGTGCTGGCTTCTCTTTTGATTGGTACCATAGTTGAATCTTTTCTGGTGAAGAGCCATCTTCACAGAAGGATTTCTTCAGGCAAGACTTGCAATGGTCCTGGAAGGAGCTCTACTTTGCTAGACCCTCCCTAGCAGGGACAAAGAAGGTTCTTGGCAGTTTGACAATCACGGTGCAAAAACAGAAGAACATCTCTTATAATCTAAAGGAAGCAAAATTTGAAGACAACTGACACAGCAGGCAAAAATACCCAGCTTTCAGGAAAACTAGTCCTTTCTCAGGCTTTCAGAGTATTACTTGAGCATTTGTTTGAATAAAGGTGAATGGAGAAAACATGAGATTTTTTTTTTCTTTCTAAAGATTATGACTTCTGACATACTACAGTGTCACATTTAGTGAGCAACCCCCCAGGATTACCCTTTCATTTCTAACTCAGACTGCATTGCCACATTTCTAGACTGATGTAAAAATGAAGACTATCTGACCTAAATGCCAGTCTTATTTGCACCAAAGAGTGTCTGTCTTGGGGGGGTCCATTATAAACACAGAGTAAGATTTCTAGCAGGCTTACGACTAATTCTGAAATCCAGCAAAACACCCTTTTGTTGTTCTTAATGGCTCAAAAATAACTGATTTCTGCCCATGGTTCAGGCCAGCAGGAAAATGAAGTGGTACCTAGGGAATGCCATTTTGTACTTTACTCTGCAGAACTTTTATAGATTGAATGTACTTGTGATCAAGCAAACCGAAAACCCCCAAAGTTTTAGATTGAATTCTATTCATATTTAATTCTGCAGTCATTTAATGAACCCAAATCTAAAGGAAATTTACATCCTTTAGGACAAGTTGGTCTCAATTTAAATTACTGCATTAAATCTTTGATTGTGTATTCTTGTGAATAAGTTCAAGCTATAAAATGCTGTGAGGCTGTAAAGTTCCCAACAGAAATGGTACAGCTCTCTTTGCTATGCCTATAGACAAAAAAAACCAAAACAAAACCCAGTGATTTTGATCCGCCAATAAAAAAAATTGGGTTGAATTTAGAAGCTGACTCCCTGGGTTTTCTTCAAATAGAAACCAGGCACGACTGGACAATTTTGTCAAAGAATGACCTGCCTGCTTGACTTTGATAATGAGTGATGTTTTTAAGGAACTCAGTTACAACTACTTGTATGTATGTTTCAAAAAGCAGTTTATTTTTAAGTGTTATTTTCTTCTAAAGTCAGGCAGAAGGTGATGAAAATATTTAAGAATAAGAGAGAATGAGGGAGAGAAAATAATACTCTGGATTTTCTTTTTTCCACATCTATAATTCAATACTGAAAAAACTAATACAGACATCTATCTGCTATGGCTGTGTTCCATTTTTCACTCCAAATGTATTGATATTTACTTACAGAAAGCCACAAAGATAGGTTATGTCCTGTGTAATTTAATTTTAAATATACTAACTGTAGCTGGGAAACAGCAAATGAAATTCAATTAATTTTTCCACAAGAATTACATTATCCTAATGACTTTTCTTCCTTGATCATTACTAACCATCCACAACTCTTCTTAAAGATGGATTCTTTGTTAATATTATGAAAAACCTAACTACTTCAAAATTTGCCATATATTAAACTATGCACTTCAGCAGCCAATATGAATATTTGGCCTTACTCATGTTAATTTTAAGGAATGTTTTATGATTTAGGGACAGTTTATGGCAACACTTCTTAAGACTCATCTCTTCCAAAGAGACATCAAATTTTCTTTTTAGGTGATTACTGCCTCAGATTTAAATCATGTCATCACTTTCTTTTAGTGTTAGACATGTAGAAATATTTCAACCTTTTGTCCTACAGTGAAACAGATTGATGGATCCTGAACATTTGATAGTTCCAGCTGCTGTTCTCTTTTGCCCATTTTTCATTTTCAGCCATCTTGACAAAAAAATAAATGATCACAGGTGACTTGTATTAACTAATGCCACGTTTCTTCCTTTATAAATAACTTCCTTTCTTCCCCCCAAATTAATTTCCTGGACATTTTCAAATCTCAGTTCCTTTCTTCCCCTTCCTCAACGCAAAAAGAAATCCAGGCTTTAGAAAGGTTCCCATTTCAGCTCCTGCCCCTACATTTAAAAAATAATAGAAATCACTACTTCACTGCCATGAGAATTTTATCTTCTACATAATGAAGAAAGGACTACACAACATTAAGGAATGTTTAATTTTGAGATATCTTTGAATTTTAAAAAGTATTATCACTATAGCAAATGGTTGGAAAATACCTTCACAGTTACAAAATAAAATGTTTATATATAAAAGTGCAGATAAAAGGTAGATTTGATTATTATCCAGTAAAGGAGGATTAGAAAAAAATCCCCAGAAGAAATCAGCCTTGCACCCCAGTAACCTGTATAAATTACTAGCTGCCTCTTGACTAAATTAAAACTAGTAAGAAATTCCAAAGAGCCATCACTGCTGCTCCCTTGTCTTTCACTTTCTCTGAGTCTCAGTTTAACTTCATCGAAAAAGGCTAAGCCCAGTCTTTGTAACCTGCACCTTCATCAACAAACACAGCCTCTGTCTTAGAAAATGATAACAGCCTTGGGGCTAATTTTTAAATTTAAAGAACCGAGAAAATAAACAGCACTAAGACAATAATATCACAAAGCAAAAGGTTCCTTCAGAAACAGATTAATAAGATATATAAACCTTCAGGACAAATGGGATTGCTGTGTGAACAGAAGGTTGTGTTGTTACTTCAGAACTCCTAACGTGGGACTGAAGACTCGTTTTCCCTTTGAGCTCTGCATATCCCAAAGCACTGAACACCTCTATTCTACTCTGCTACTAAGCTTTTAGTTTTCCCGTCACAAAATATTTTCAAATTACTTCAGAGAAAATGAAAACTAAAATCACATTTGCAGTAATTAAATAATTATTACAAAAGAAGATAATCCACTATATCTCTGTGGGGCACCCTGCGCTGTCTCCTATCAGCAAGACAAAACAGAAAAGCAACCAGCCAAAAGTAATTGCACAAATTAGGTATTTTTTTCCAAAACAACTGCCTTTTTTAACCTAAAATTTGAAAACGTTAAACTGCTTCTCTTCAAGGGAAGTTTTATTGTATTTTCTGATCCTAATTTCTCCCCCCTCTTCTCTGTAAGCAGCTTCATTTGTATTCCTAACTTTTCCCCTTTCTCATGCATGCATCCAGCTCTGCACATAAACAGAGAAGACACACTCAGGCAGAGGTCACTGACACAGAGGTCAATGGCAAAGCAACAAAAAAGGAACTTAAGTTTTATCTCAATGTAATGCAGGGAAATAAAAAGATACACTGTTTCAGAACAACAAATATTTTGTTTCAGAGAGGTTCTGGAAAGCAGGTTTTGAGCAGGAATTTTCTCCCTTTCAGAAACCAGGTACTGCTGGTGGAGCAAGGCTCCAGATGGTTAGTTCATTTATTACGATAAAAATGCAAAGGAGCTCTATCCATGTTACTTGTTTGAATTTCCAAATATAGTTTATGCACCTCATGCAGTCCAATACCTTCCACATCCTCAAAACCCACCTGTTCTGCACCCAGCTTGTCAGGGCACCCAACGGGCAACCAGGGCCTCATGTTTGTGCTGTTAATTCCAGGTAAAATGGTGCTTTTTGTCACTGTAGCTTATTCCAGCCTTTTCTCTCCCAAGTGAAATATGGCTTTTGGGGGGGTGGGGGGGGGGGGAAGGAAAAAGTGCAGGTTTACTGTTTTTTAGTAGAGTAGCAAGGACTTATGCAGTCTAGCTATTAATGCAAGATGGCATGCTGCATGTTGATTTTCCCTGGTGCACATGTGTGGTAGGTATGGAGGCTCCCAGTAGAGCCTAAGCACATCATTCTAATGCTGTGAAGGAGGGAGGCCAAAAAGAGATTAAACTCATCACACTCTGGACATCTCCTGGCTTGGCTTGGTTAAATTCACATTGATGTCTGGCACTATTTGAGACACATAAGAAGTTTAAGATATCTGCATAAAATGTCAGACATGACACAGGCCTCACCTGAGGCCTTCTTCTGCAGTGGCAGCTGGAAGACAGATGGGACATTTAGGTCTTCTCCCATATGTTTAGGAAAATGAATTGGGATTTAAGTCAAAATGAGTGCTTGGGCATCTAGACTTAGGATCCAATTTCCAAAATAATTCTGCTTCATGTTACCTCAGATGACAAAAGGTGTGTATGGAGTTGAAAATATGACATAGGCTTTATAGGAAACTGGCACCACTCTGGAGTGGTCGATGGAGATCAATCAAGATACTTCATGGTATTTGAAATAGCCGTGATCAGGCAACTGATTTCCATCACATCCTCTATCCATACATTTTAGTTTCAAACTGAATCCCACTCAAATTAGGCCAAGGCACATAGTGGGATTTTTTAAGTGAACAAGCATTATTTGTTAAATATTTAACAAAACCCACTTTATTACTTTTGTGGGTTTTTTTTCCTGTAAGGAGAAAGTTCTTGGAAACAGGTTGGATCCTAAAAGATTCATGGCTTCCTAAGAACCATATAAAATGCTTCTGATCCACTTTAGTAATTTGATAGGAAAGCCCATCTAACTCTACTTAAATGAAGCAAATAAAATGAAAGCTGGCCTGGGATACCCCTAAGGTTGTAAGGGTTTCTCTTCCAACCCTGTTTTTCTATACAGCTCTGAAACCAGTATAATACTTTGACAAAGGTGAAAAGGGAACTGAAGTGTAGCTCTGACACCCTGTTTAAAAAGAATAATTTATTTTCTTGATGATTCCAGAAGAGCTGTACTTAAGGACAGACACAACCCCAAATGAAATAGGGAAGACTCTCTACAACTGTGTGGCTATAAATGACAGGTCAAAGGCTCTTGCCTGTTACTGACCATCAGCAGTAGCAGACACAGAGAGCTAGAATTTAGCTCCAGCAAGTAATGACACAGCTTTGTGTACAACTACTACTGTTTCTGAATTAACAACAAAGAAAGAGATGTCTTAGAATGGCTTGAGTCCCCACCCAGCTCACTTAAAGCGTAAGTCAAGCTCCTGGGCTCTGGACACCCCTTTAATACTTCATCAGTGCTTAGGACTGCATTACTGGGTGCTCCACATAGCAACATGTAGGCATAAAAAAGTTACCTGGGCTGCAAAAATAATATAAAAGAAGGTGATTGTATAACCAGAAGTCCAAATGTATTAAACATACAACTCCCAGCAAAAGATTTGGGAAACACATAGAACTTTTCTCCCAAAAATGGAGGAGGTAACAAGCTATGTTATAGATTCCTGAACAACATGCTGTGTTGTCATCTTTTAAGTAATAGAATCATTAAGGTTGGAAAAGACCTTCAAGACCAACCATCAGCCCTACAACCCATGACCAATAAACCATCCCCCAAAGCACCTCATCTACCTGTTTTTTGAATGCCTCCAGGGACGGTGTCTCCACCACCTCCCTGGGCAGCCTGTTCCAATGCCTCACCACTCTTTCTGTGAATGAATTTTTCCTAATATCCAATCTGAACCTCCCCTGGTGCAACTTGACCCCATTTCCTTTTGTCCTTTCGCTAGTCACTGGGAGAAGAGGCCAACACCCACCTCACTATAACCTCCTTTCAGGTAGTTGTAGAGAGCAGTGAGGTCTCCCCTCAGCCTCCTCTTCTTCAGGCTGAACAGCCCCAGCTCCCTCAGTCTCTCCTCATAAGGCTGGTACTCAAGAACCCCTAATCAGCCTAGTTGCCCTTCTCTGTACCCTCTCCAGCACCTCAATGTCCTTCTTACACTGTGGTGCCCAAAACTGCACACAGTGCTCAAAGTGCAGCCTCACCAAGGCCGAGTATAGGGGCAGGATCACCTCCCTGGTCCTGCTGGTCACACTGTTCCTGATGCAGGCCAGGATGCTGTTGGCCTTTCAAGTCACTTAAACTCTTCTTTTTTGCATAGGTGGAAGAAATCAATGTTCAGTCATGATGTACTATTCTATGGATAAGCAATGTTGGTGCAGGGTGTAGAATGCAGAACAGATTTCATTAAAAAGTCTCTGAAGTTTTTATTACAGAATTATCACAAAGTCTGAAAATAAGCTAAATTCTATTGTTCTCAACCTTGTATTATTGTTGTGCTTGGAACACTGAATTTTCAGATGAGTATTTAGTTGCAGAGTCTATGACACTGGCTGAGATAAGACTGATCTAAGTTTGGACCCTAAGAAACATAGATCCCAGAATTTCTTCTCTCTTGAACAAAGCACAGGGGAGAACAAATACTTAATACAAATCCCCATTTTGCTTTTCTTTTGAAATCACTCAGGATTAACACCATTGCTGCCTCTTAGAGGGCATGAAGGAAAATTAGCCTTTCAGAAGAGAAACACAAGCAAATGCTGTTGTGCTGTTTCTATCTCTTTGTCACATACTTTTTTTTTTTCTCTCCTTGCCAAGGCACAGATAGTAAGTGAATATAAAAATGCATAAAGAAATAGTGGCACTGTTACCTGTCTCCATCCTGCACTGTTTTTATTCTCAATTTTTAATAAGTTTTAAAAGTCTGTATATTCCTGATTCAGACTATTTTTAATTTCTCAAACCGTACAGATCTCCCCCCACTTTTTAGATTCTTCTACAGCTTTTCATCTCCCTTTGTAAGAAAGCATTTCATTATATGATGCATGCAATTTCTGCTGCTTAAGTACCTCTCATATCTTCTACTTATGCTCTTGCTCAATGTCCTAAATAATTCCTCTTGAACCTTGCTGTCTTCTGCCTTAAATATTTGCACGATTGACTTGTGCCCTTGGCAGTTTGCTCTTAACTAAGTTAAGTTTTAGTAACAACAAGTAACTCCTAAAAAAATCAATCACTCCCAAGTAACCCTTCTGAGAACTGTTCTTTGAACTTGTATTCTAGTTTAAAAAAAAAAAATGTCCTGAAAGAAATACTTTACTATCAAATCCTTATAAAGATGAACTACTTTCTTTCTGCACCATGACACCAGGATCTGGCCTTTCTCATTGGCATCTCTCATAGCAACCTCATATCTCACCATTTGCTTGTTTTATCTTCATGTTGCCGTGGGATATAGAGCTTTACCTCCCAGAGGAAATACTTTTCACTGTCCAAGCTGGTTGTACAGTTCTGGAAATTACTTTTATTCTCTTGATCTTCGTCTGTCTTCCCTATTATTTTTAATGTTTTCTTCATTTGCAACCAGTGGCACATTCAATTTATGTTCTCCTTCATCTCCCAGATCACTCATATTATTAAACACAACTCACTGCTTGTTGCTGTGTTGGTTTTTTGTTTTGGGGTTGTGGGTTTTTTTTTGTTTTTTCGTTTTTTTTTTTTTTTTTTTTTTTTTTCTTATTCAACACGTATCAGCTCTGTAGGGAATTATTTATTTAAAAATTAGCAGTTAGAATTTAGAGCTGAGGCAATACTGCAACTGTAACAGATTAAAAGGTTTAACAAGTAATAATAACAAATTTCTGTACAACATATTTGTCAAACATCTTTCATAATAAATATATAAGAATCCAACAGTAATCCCTGTGCCACAAGAACAGACCTCATCTCTTCTCAATTTAAATTACTGCTGAGTAGTAGTACCCTTTGTTTATAAGTGTTAGCTAATTTTCAATCCAAAAGAGAACATAGTCTATCTGAGCTAATTTCCATTAACTGTTACAGTAAAAGCATTTTCTATTAATATAAAATTAAATCCAAATTCTTTATTAGCTAGAGTTAGTACAAGAGCTTTCTTTCCATGGCTTTTTATTCTGTTTTTCTGTACCAGTCCAGAGGTACAGAGAACTGCATCAGAACGTGTTACCTTCCTCCACCAACCAAGCTGCTGATTTCATTCTGTCGCTGATACTTTCTGAATAACTTTTGTTCAGCTCAAAGAGATTTTTTTCCATCCCTGGATAACTGATCAGGCTTGGCCTGGCTATGCAACTCCTTCCCAATCCCTGTTGGCTGATCCACGGGCCTCAGTAAAGACTGCAGAATACATTAATAATATTCTGAAAAGATAATGTGGCTTTTTATTTAGTTGGCAGGAAGTGCATTGCTGGCAGGTAATATATTTTCCATTTAAGTCTATATAATGATATTCATAAAGTGTAAAAGTTAGTGGGCCCGTGAGAGGAACAATAGGAACCGACCAGAACTGAACAAAAATCCTCACCCCTTACCCACCTCAAGCTAGAGACAAAGCCCAGCAAAGGCAGCAGAGCATCTACCTGTACTGCATGTGGGAACTTCCCTACAGCCCTGCACCTTCAGGCTTAGAAATCGATTTCATCCCTGTGGTTTAGAGAAAGCTTGTCTCTCATCTTCCTGAAGCATTTAAGCCAACACATCTCACAGATGATTTTGGAAGCAATTTGTACTCGGATGGTGTAGGACATGAAGTGGAAAGAGGCTGGATGTCTGTGGAAGCCTAAAGCTGATTACTAATTCGTCACCCACATATCAGCTATCCCAGAATCATTAATCACCAAGAGTGGTACATGACAGTTTCAGAGCTTTTATAAAAGGAAAGCTGGAAGTAGCTCTGGAAAGTACTGTAGGAGTTTATTTTTCTTCCAGCAAATTTTCCTCCTGTAAAATTGGTTCTGAATTCATCACCCACACATGCTTTCCTAAATTCTAGTAACATTTTACATTTACTGGCATGAGATTCAGGATAAGTTGGCTTTGTTTCTCCTCCCCACTAGCCCCAAGGAGTTATCCTGTCCACAAGAAGTAATGGGCAAAAATGTTTAGCAGCGAGGATAGAAAGTTTAGCTGCTTATCTAGAAAAACAGGGCATGCCTGAAGTCATGGAAATGAAGTCAGCAAACAAAGCAGACTTCCTTCTGAGCCAGTGCTGAACCACTGTTCCCTTTTGGTTCTTTGTGCAGTAGGAAAAGAAACACATTAGCCAACCTTTTCTGAACTTCAGAAATGGCTATTTCTTTTGCCTTCAGTGTCTTTTTTTCAACAGGGGAGCAAGCCCAGCTGTGAAGCAGTGGGTAGCTTGCCTGTTTCTGGCTGTGCAGTACTAAGCTTCCCATAGTCTGTGCTAAATAAGACCTGGTATGGTCTTGATATCCCACATTCTCTGCATTGGTTAATACAGAAGGATTGAACTGATCTTAAGCAGTCCAAGTTCAAAAAACTACATCTCTTTAAATTTTCATAAAATCACCTCTACAGCTTCTATGCAGATCTAGTAACTTAAGTTTTTAAGATAGACCCTCAGGCTTTCTTCCTAGCACTCCCTCTGTTCTCCTGCTCCTGCCTGCTGCTGCTTTTCTAGGTGCTGCCACAACTGGACTGTTTTTCTTCTTAGCTAACAAATTCTTTCACATGCCAAAAGAAACCTCCCCCAGGGCTCCTGTATTTTCCTCCTAAGACCACTTAGCCCACTTTGCCAGCTACTTTGCTCCTGTGTTTGTAGAAGAAGCCTGCCCTGCCTCATCCCCTCCAGCTGCCACATCCTCCATGACTCCAGAGGGAAACTCTCCTGGTCTGTCCATATAACCTCTCCAGTTTTCACCCCTACACAAAGTTTTCCTTCTAGCCCAGCTTTGCTGTATTAAGGCAATATTGCCTGTACAGTCTACCCTTAAAGTGCCCAGTGTTGCACTGTTTGCATTTGAGTGGAGCAAGTAATGCCCCAAGAGGCTGACAAAATTATGTAATATACATGTCTGGAAAATTGCATTTTATTAAAATAATGGCTTTTGTTTGTTTGAAAATTGGACTTGAAGTTTTTTTCCTCAGTCATGGTGATACCATTCAAATAATAAGTAGAAGCAGTGAGTCCGATGTGAGTTACCTGACTTACAGAATTTCAGTATTCCAATAAAACTATGAATTGTTGAGGAAAACCTTGAGACCAAAACCCTGTTAGTATCTTATAAAAATATATTTAGCAGAAATCTTCATTGTGGATTCACAGTCTTAAACTGTAGAGAAACATTTGCAACCAGTCTTAACATCTCTCTGTTCAGTTTCTTTAGCTGCATTGCTGGTCTAAATGCAAGTATTTTCTCAGTGAAAAAATACAGCTTGTGCTTTAGAGGAGGTTAGATTAGATTAATGGTCCTTTCCTGCCACAAAATCTGTAAGGCTGTTCTCCTCCATTATTAGTCTTTGAAGAATTTTTGATAGAGTTTTCTTCAAGCAGGACTGGCTTTTATAACACAACTGAAATGTTGCAGTGGCAAGGGACAGGACTTTCTAAAGCAGATCTAGGCATGACTGACTTGTACACCTGCAGCAAATCTGGCATATAGGGATGCATCAGATCAAAAGTGCCTGCACTGTGGAGCCCACATGTGCACCCACATTAGACAGTCCTCTGGCAGGTCTGCACCAGAGTAGTGCTGTCTGAAGTGCTACCATGGTTTTTGCCTATGACATCCCACAGGCATGTGGTCAGCTTCAAGAAAAAGTCCTGCAAAGCTATAGCCCTGCAGTCTTTTGACTTCCTCCTTTAAAGAACCTACGTGACACTTGACAGGGGCTATAAACAACATCAGCTCCTCAGGGATTCTCTTGTGCATTGTATAGTAATGTAGGATTTGCACAGCAGGATCTAGATCTCCTATTAAAACCCCGAGAAGTAAACCCACACAAATGCTAAATAAAATTTATTAACATGGATTAAAAGTCTCTATCACAATTCCTGTCAGTTCTGTAAAGCTATATTTGGGATTAATTTGGCCCACTGCAATTATCTTCACATCTGAACACATAATAAAATCTCTATAAAGAGATAAATTAAATTAAGAAGAGCAGCACAAAAATTATTTACTATAAACTATTAAATAAAACAAGATAGCAAAATAATCCCTGCACAGATGAACGACTAAAATATAATTAGTGAGACTCTGTAAAAGACTGAATATACCTGAAATAGCTTTAATATATCTTGAATAAAATACTGAATAAGATATGTCTTGATTAAGATATCTTGGCATATGTTTAAAATCCTTGTTCACCTCAACTGAAAAAAAAAAGCAAAGGAAAGGAAAGGAAAAAGAAAAGAGAGCATGTCAGAGAGATTGATCTGTATGTCTGGAAAGCTGAGAAGATTACTAATAGGATATAGAATATTTCTGTTATAGGTTAGTAGTCTGAAGGCAGTCTAGTATCACAGTACCCCGAAGCACTACTATTTCATATTTCAGATCAGATAACAATGGATGAATGGCTGGATGGAAGGAAGGAATCAGAAGCCCAGGATTTAAAAACATGATTGGCTAAGCTATGCTGCTGAAACAATGACCTAATTCTCACGTCATGAATCATTTCTAGTCTTACTGAATCAGATTCCTACCACTTCTCTGCAAACTCACTAAAATGGACAAAAACTGAAAGTTATGTTCTTTCCTCTCCATAATTAAGTGAACTGAACCCTGGATTTTATGTTTGCTATACACAGTCATCTATGCTGTAATTTATTTTCATTTAATTAAATGGCTGGAACTGTCTAAGTGAAACAACACAGTTTGGAGCCTATATGCTTAAAATGGTGGAAAGAAGGAGAAAGACAATTTCTGACATCTGTAGCTCTGTCTGTGTGCATCTCCACATCACATGCCTGAAGTCACAGTGACATCATCAGCATGGCAATCACTTAAATATACCCCTCCCACATACTAGAACTTTATCAAAGAAGCTCATCAAAGTCAATTAGTTTTAAAAAACACAACAGAAGGATCTTATACTATATCCTGAAGGTAAAGTCCACATAAATTGGACCTGTCAGCTGGGGCTGATCTCACCTGTCAAGGTGGCATACAGGAAACACAAGACAAGTCTCTCAGGACAGAGACATATTGGATTTTATAGGCCAAAATTAACATGCTTGAATTGCAAATCAGAAGCCAGAGTGTCCAACAGAGAATAGCTGGAGCTACATAAGGTTCCTGTGTCTCATACAACTAATTAAACATTCAGCCACATTTTATTACTGGCTGGTGCACACATAAGCTCCTCAGTCTGTCCCCGTTCAGGGAGAGAGACTGCAATTCAGTTTGGGGCGGAGGTGACATTAGTGTATGGCATCAGGTGGCAACGAGAATCCACAACAGTTAATAAATGTTCTAATCCCCTAACTAAACAAAGTAAAGGATCTTTTTGCCACAGCCATTACTTGAGACTTAAGCAATTGGGAATTGAGCACATCTAGGTGGCCAAACTCATTATGAAAAAGTAGACATGCTTCTTCACCTGGGAAATCACACATGGCACTGGGTAGATGTCCCAAGAAACCCTTTGTCAGCCAATTTCACCTGTCTTGTGCTGCAGGAGCACTGCCAGCTTCTCCCTCTCATAGTGTGGCTCCAGGAACACGCAGCATTTACCCTTAGCCTCGTGACAGACAGCATGTTGCAAAGCTGAGCATCACTCCACCAAATGACATCACTTCTCAAAATACACTGCTGCTCCCTCCTCTGAGCTCTTCCCTCTTCATAGACAAGTCATGCCAGACTTGAAAGCAATGTATGGATAATCAATTGATTACACCAAGCTGACATACTATAAATAGTCATGCTGCTGCATGATCACAGAATCACAGAATTGAGGCTGGAAAAGACCTGAGATCATCAAGTCCAACCTACGACCTAACACCACCACATTGGCTAGACCATGGCACTCAGTGCCACATCCAGTCTTTCCTTAAACACCTCCAGGGATGGTGACTCCACCACTTCCCTGGGAAGTCCATTCCAATGTCTGATCACCTTTTCCATGAGGAAGTGCTTCCTAATATCCAACCTAAACCTCCCCTGGTGCAGCTTCAGGCTGTGCCCTCTCATCCTGTCACTACTTGTCTGGGAGAAGAGCCCAGCCCCCATCTGACTACAACCTCCCTTCAGGTAGTTGAAGAGAGTGATGAGGTCCCCCCTGAGTCTCCTCTTCTCCAGGCTAAACAACCCCAGCATCCTCAACCTCTCCCTATAAGACTTTCCCTCTAGTCCTTTCACCAGCCTTGTTGCTCTCCTCTGGACCCGCTCCAGCACCTCAACGTCCTTCTTGAAGTGAGGGGCCCAGAAATGGACACAGTACTCGAGGTGAGGCCTCACCAGTGCTGAGTACAGGGGGAGAATTACATCCCTACTCCTGCTGGCCACACTATTCCTGATACAAGCCAGGATGCCATTGGCCTTATGGGCCACCTGATGTCTTATGTCTGACTGGTATCAATATACATCACCTGAAAGGGCCAAAGTGATCATCAAAATTGGTCTTCTATACAGAATCACAGAATCGTCGGGGTTGGAAGGGACCTCTAGAGATCATCTAGTACAACTGCCCTGCTAAAGCAGGATTGCCTAGAGCACATTACACAGGACTGCATCCAGGCAGGTTCTGAACATCTCCAGAGAAGGAGACTCCACAATCTCTCTGGGCAGCCTGTTCCAGTGCTTTGTTATCATCACAGTGAAGAAGTTTTCCTTTGTGTTCAGACTGAACTTCCTCTGTTGCAGCTTGTGCCCATTGGCCCTTGTCCTGTCACTGGGCACTACTAAAAAGAGTCTGGCTCCATCCTCCCTGCACCCACCCTCCAGATATTTATAGGCATTGGTAAGGTCTCCTTTCAGTCTTGTCCTCTCCAGGCTAAACAGTCCCAGGTCTCTCAACCCTTCTTCATAAGGGAGATGCTCGAGCCCTCAAGTCATCTTTGGTGCCTTCCATTGGTCTCTCTCCAGTAGTTCCCTGTCTCTTTTGAACTGGGGAGCCCAGAATTTGACACAGTGTTCCCGATGTGGCCTCACTAGAGCAGCATGGAGAGGGCAGATGACCTCCCTCGACCTACTGGCAACACTCTTCCCAAAGCATCCCAGGATACCACTGGTCTTCTTGGCCACAAGGGCACATTGGATTGGCTCATGGTTAACTTACTGTCTGCCAGGACTCCAAAATCCTTCTCCTCATGGCTGCTTTCCAGCAGGTCAAGCCCTAACCTATACTGATGCATGGGTGGGGTTGTTCCTCCCCATGTGTAGCATCTTATGTTTGCCCTTGTTGAACCTTATTAGATTCCTCTCTGCCCAGTTGTCTAGCCTGTCCAGGTCACACTGGATGGCAGTACAGCCCTCTGGAGTGTCAGCCACCCCTTCCAATTCAGTATCATCAGTGAACTTGCTGAGGATACACTCTGTCCTCTGTCACTGATGAATATGTTGAACAAGATTGGAACCAGCACTGAACCCTGGGGAACAGGCCTCCATCTCGACCCTGCACCATTGATCACAACTGTGTGAGCTCTGTCACTCAAGCAGCTCTCAATCCACCTGGAAAAGGCTGTTACCAGCTATTAAGGAAGCCCAGCATCTGTATCTGCCCATTCATGTAACCATATTAAGCGAGCTTGAAGGAAGAAAGCAAGTCTTAAATGATGACAGAACAGCATTGTCATTATTTTGAGTTAAAATTAGTTATCCAAGAAAGGTTGTTTGAGGATTAATGTTTTCACAGTGCTCTGCAAATGCAAGGACTTATGAGTTATAGATTATGGTAAAAAATACTCACAATGTTCTTCATGTGTTTTAACATTATTGTTAGACGGGTGTTCTCGTAGGATATGACTAATTGTACTCCAGGTTTATGGTCAGTTGACTGAGGACCTAAAAAAGGCCAGATAATTGACTTTTTTAGTTAAAAGCTCAGCAGAAGTATGTCTGTAAAATTCTGCAATCTACATGAACTAATATATAAAAAGAGTGTATTGTGTGCTTAAATTAGATTAAATTAGAAAATATGGATAAGGAGTGTGATGGAAGAAAGTGGTCTGACATTCAGTGCTCATTTTTTCCCCCTATTTATACACTGAGAGTGAGATTTTTCATTTTCTAATTGCCATTCGTCTGAATTTCAGTGGGAAATTTATGCTTGAGTAACAAGTAATTGGGGGGGTCTGGGTTTGTTTTTTGGGTTTTTTTGCAATCATTGATGACACTAGTCAGTATTGTTGCAATTCTTCTGTGTGGCTAAAAGCACTGAATTTTCTTCTTTTCTTTAGTTCCCCACAGAAAGAAAAAAAAAAAAAAAGAAAAAAAGAAGAAAAGAGCAAGTTTCAAGACCAGTTCCAAAGCAAATGTTACAGAAACATCTATATCTATCATATACAAATTCTCCCTTTCTCATTCTCTTTCTGTCCTGTTCCAGGCTGGTTTTCATGCAACCCAGGGCTTTAATAGATTTTTCTACTAAGATACATTTACAGAATTTGAGTCTGTTCCCACTGAAAAAAGCATTTTTCAGCTTCCAAGCAAGAAGGAGCAGTCTCATAATGTGGAAGAAATGACTAAGCATATCCTGTTCCTTCTTTCAGCTTTCTGCTGGAGGCATTGAGCCAGCTATCTTTGCTGCCAAAAAGTGTGTCCTTGAAGTTGGGTAAGTCATGTGGCTTACCTGCCCTATAGAGACAGTGGAGAAAATACAGATGCCTTTTACCACAGGCAATGGTGAACACAGTAACATCTTGATATCTATCTGACCTTCTTATTCTGCAGTGTTAAACCTGAACAGGGTTGATATGAGCCATTTTGCTCCACTTGGCCTGAGACCCAGGGTTTTCCCCATGTGGTCATCATCACACACAGTCCAGACACTGCCTGCATGAACTAGCCTGGTTTTACTTATGAAATCAGGGCTTCATTTAATTAGACCAAAGCTGTCTTACAACCAGTATTACATATTTACTATACTTGGAAAAATAAGAGCTCTGTCCTGCTAACCTTATGACAGAATAGGGACCTCTCATGAGCTTGGCTCTGTTCTGCCCACCTCCCTGTTAAAGATGTAGCTGATCTTGAGACCTCAGACAGAAAAGTCCTGCTGCCCTGCAAGTGCCTTGGGATCTGCCACCAACATGTCAGCCTTAAGCTCACCACAGGGTGAGATAGTGACATGACACAAAACAATATAGTCGTAATTAATTCTTTAAACAGAAGCATATCTATGAAGCAGAAGGAATGAGAAAGGATGATGAGAATGAAAGAGCTACCATCACATGCAAAGGTTGTGCACTAGCAATAGGAGGCTTTTTAGAGAGTATCAGGACTATATTCATCCTCAATAGCAGGCAGGATTCCCATGTCTTCCTTTCAACCTCAGCAGATACCTGTGCACTCTTTGTCATGCTCTTGCTCTCTCTTTTCCACTTGTGTACCAGAGCTGCCACAGCCAAGGTTGTAAAAGCAAGAAATCAAACTCCCTCCTCCTCAGCCTTTCCTCTGTTACTCAGCAGAGGAGGCAACAGAGAGGAAGTTATAATGAATAAGTCACGTTGGTTGTATTTTTCTGAAGAAACCAAGTGTGTAGCCTCTGGAGTGAACAGAGGCTAGAATAACCACTAAGCAGATAGAATTACAGTGGTGTCATGTACTATTGACAGCTGGAGAGCTAGTGAAATTGCCGTTTATCCTAAGGAAAGGAATTCAAACAAATTAAAAATAACATTGTGTGTACATACAATTTTTCCAGGAAGCCTGGATATCAACACTTCTGATTTTCTGATGTTTGGACTGGAATTTCAGAATATGAATCCAACTCCAATTCCTTCCCTTTAGCGACTACAGAAACACATGTTTAATCACGGCCTAATTAGAGAAAGGCCTGAAACAGACTCCTGAAGGACTGAAAACTTACAAAGAAATCACTAAGCTGGGACTAGGAAGATTCTCCATTTGTCATTCTCCTTTATGAACTTTGACAAATCCTTAGCCAGACTATACCTTATTTCATTTCTTTTATGCAAATAAGGACTAAGGACAGGGAGGAATAGGGGATGAAAACTCCATTAGCCAGACAATGCTGAATTTTTTGGTTCTTTCCCCCACCAAGCAAAGCCATTTTACCATATATTTTTAAGTGGGGTCTTTTTCCTTTAAGTTGCAGCAGGGAAGGCAGAACCCTACAGCATTAAAGACAGTGCAACAGAAGGGGAGTTGTGTTTTAACATGAGGTCACAATTAACTTCTGGAGCTTTTTTTATTTTGTGAAGTGCAGTGGATCATCCTGAGTGGTTCAACAAGAGTAACAGAATTCAGAGGCTAAATTGCATCACTAGAATTCAGCTGAACACTGTGCCTTTTTTCTCCTACCAGCACTACCAGGGCTTTTGTCTGCATAACTTCAGTTTTACAATGTGAGTACTTATATCGAGTAGAAGAATTTCTCTATGGGAGTTGGCATTTTCATTTCTAAAAAAAGCAAATGTAAATAAGTTTCTAACCAAGCTGAAAATAATGAAAAACATGGGAGGGGAAAATGCATTTCTAATGGAGTATGTAAAATGAAGTCTGAAACAGACACTATGGGCACAGCTATTACTAAAATATTTTGTCTTGCTATGTAATAAATTGAGCACTAATGGCAAAAAAAAAAAAAAAAAAGGAAGGTAAAGAAAAAAAATGAGTGTAGGGAATTGTAGGGAATCTGAGAAAAGCAGAAGACACTTCTATCACTTATATTTCACCATAAAAGACAGTTACCGTTAGCTAAAATCAGCTGTTATAATTTAGGTTTTCCCACATTCAGGGCTAAACCATAGCCTCTTTGAAGTCTAGGTGATTTTAGCTTCAAATGATAATAAAATACACATACAGTAATTACTTCTAGTCTATCCAGCTTGGGCAGATGGACTTGAGCTCAGGCCCCACATTTTTAGGAACTGTCATGCTCTACTTGCACTCTATTATAGGCAAAGACCAAATGCTGCTCTGTTGTAGATACAGGACAAAGCCTTACTGACTTCAGCTGAAGCAAGATTTCCCTCCCAGGGATCAATTCTTCACTCACTGGTGGCAATGCAAAAGCTGTCAAAGATCAAACAAGGACCCTGGAGTTTGGCTGCCCACACACAGAACAGTACTGGTAGTGTTTTTCTAGATTACTTGTGTTTGTGTGTCCCAGCACTCTGCAGTAGAAGTCAGCCACCAATCCCTACTGCAGAAAAACTCAAACATTGCTCCAGTTTATAATCTCTTTTATCACGGAACAAAGCACTAGAAAACTGTGGGTCCTGTCTTCTTTCTGAATGACAAAATGAAAGCAGTGTTCAAATTTCTACTGAAGGTGGAATGATCCTCAGAGTAGTCAAGTATGCAGTTATTTTCTTTATCTAGATGGTCTTTTCTAGCATGTTGGAGATCTACCAGCTCTCTATCCTATAATTTGTGCAACGTTTTCATTAGCAGCATTTAAAAACAAGCTCTGCATTACGCTTTGCACAATGCATGAGAAATAAAAACTGCAAGGAAGATGCTACACAGAAGACTGACAAAATCAATGGGGAAACTCTAATTTAATCATACATTGCATTTGACACGTAGACTGCAAAGCAACATGAAAGTACTCATGAACTGTCACAGGCCTACTGTTACTAATTATTCTGTATTCTGGGCCCTTGGATTTGTCTTAGACCTTTCTTATTGGTGACAGCCTGTTTTAACACCTGGCACCAAAGGGTACTGGAACCTGCCTGATTTTCCAGAGCCAGAGTTGAATATCCCAAGCCAACCAGCTGCCTGCTTTAGCTACAGATTTGGTGTATGATCCTCCAATGTACCCAGCTTCAGATCTCAGCTGTAAATACATTAACTGGCAATCTCACTGTTTTTTTCCCAAAACCCAACAAAAGGTGCTTACGGCCAGCAAAACAGCTTAAATGCAACTAAAGTAAGAATGCAAATTTGTGGCAAAAGCTTTACATCAAGAAGGAGCAACTGCAGGAGATCAAAACACTATGTAACATGAGCAAAACAGCCAACTCTCCTGAGGGACCATTCATAAAGTCTGTGATTCTGCACGGAGAGGTGTTCCATATGATATTATTTTTGGAAAGCTTAGGTCTTCCTTTAGAAGGACACAGAGCCAGTTTTTCTACTACATTAAATGGAGACCAGCCCTTGAAATGGCTGGTGAACTAATCAAACATGCCAGAATTTGACCTGGTTTATGCACTGTTATTAATAACAAAGACTTAGTTATTTCATAACTTTGGTAAAACAGTCTGAATTATTTATATATTTGCAAGATATAAACTCAAAAGAAAAAAATAAACAAGATTGATACACGAATTATTTTTATAGATTTTCTTTCTTCCTTTTTGTAAAGTTTCTTTATAAAGGGCTGTCTGTGAAACTGTTCCTGATATCTGGTCTCACTGCCTTGTAGTGAGCTCAGTATAATGAAATGCTGACAATATCGAGTATAATTTAGAATTCACCCCACTGGGAGTTCTGAATCAGTACTCATGTCAAAGTAAATTTAGCACTGATTTTTAATCTCTTCATTGCTAAGGGGCACAGTACAAATTCATAAATTTTAATTTTTAGTTTAGTTTAGTAAGTGTAATTACCTACATTTGTAAATTAAAAGTGTAAGAGAAAGACACTGTTGTGATCAAAATTCATAACCTGCTTCTATTGGGCATTAATTTTATTTTATATTGATCCTAACTAAGAGATTGGTCATTTACTTGTGTGAAGGCTGAGAGACAAATCACCAGCTTCATGGAAAGCTGCAGGCCATATTAAACCCGAGTTATTCTTCAAAACAGGCACAAAATTAAGGCACTTATAAGCTCATAAAGTAATGAAAGCTGGCGGGGGGGGGAAAGGATGTATTCTTTTCATGGAAATTGCCTCTGTCCTGTAGGCTCAGTGAACTTAATTCCTGCCCCAGTCTGACTATAGCACTACTACTTACCTTCAAATCAAGTGTGCTTCAGGACTCTCTCAGCAAACAAGAGCCCCTGGGGCCACCATGGCCTTCCCAGCACTTCTTGCTTGCTACTTGGCAGCCAGACTTATGTCTTCTCCCAGGATGGGTGATAGTAAGGTACAGAATTGTGAGCAGCACAGGTGAAAGTGAGCTAGCTGGGGTATGGCCACAGCCCAACCCCAACAGCAAGGGGCGAAGCACAGACTAACACACATGAAAATAATTTTTCAGGTGGGTAATTAGCACATGGGTGGCTGATCTTCCTCTGATAGCTGAGCAAACTCATTTACAGCTAAGCTCACCTACTTCCACAGTTCACTGCTGTTGGCTGTCAACCAGGTTCATCAGCTTCCTCTCTCACCCAAAGTAGTGCCATACCCAGAGAAACTCAGCCCGTTATTCTTTTTCTATTTTTGCAGAGTCAAAACTCACTGAGTCCTGATTAGAACCTTGAGTGCTACTGGTATTCTATCAATAAGTGATAGCGATAAATCTGCTCAGTCAAAAGGATGTGTTTGTTTTGGTTGGGTTTTAAAATTTTTTCTCCTCTGTTAAACAAAGGTTTCACCCTGAGTCTATAGTGTCCAAACTTTAAAAGGCAGAGTTCCTGAGCAGGAAAAAATAATCCGTCTGTAACCAAACTGCTTGAGGACAGAGACACATTAATCTCCCCCAAACAGGTTGTGACCTTCACCTCCACTAACTGTATAGTGAATCAACAGATTGGGTTTCCAGTGACATAGCTTTCATCAAACACCCACTAAACACATTCTTACCTCTCTTTCTTTAATCTCTTATCTGATTTTGATATCATTGACCACAAAAATAAATAATTTATCCTTCAGACCATATTGGCTCAGGACACCACTGTAGGAATTATGAGACTGTAATTTATTTCTTACCTTCATTACAGACTCAGTTCACACTTTTGCATAAGACTTTTACACCCATATTCTCTGTAATAATTAGGCACCTAAATATTACTGAAATGCCAAAATTATTCTAAAGACCAGGGACTTTAACCCCTTTATTCCTCAGTTCACTCTCACATGTCTTCATCTTTTGTTAAAAGAGTCCACAGAGAGAGGCAGCCCATGGATCCAGACTACATATTACATTAGAATTCTGGTTTGGATTTCCTGTGACCAGATTTAGCCTTTTATATTCCTAACACCTAGGACATCTTTGCATTATCTCCTCGTTCCTTTGTAAAAGTTAGAGCAACCATTAGTAATTTCCAATAGTCATAATGGATTTAATATGATAATGGCATGACCTAATCAAATAAACTCTACACAGGGGGAATCTTCCAAAAGCTGAGAAGCCAAAATGGGATTTATCTTCTTCTGATGGATTAAAAAAAAATGGTCACAGCAAAAGAGGTAATGAAGCCTCTGTCTGCAGAAAGATTAAATTAACTTAATGGACATGCAAACTAAATACACACTCCGTTCTGAAATGTGGATAACTGGTGATCTTGGAAACAGTCCTATCACTTGGAACACATAACCAGCTGAATTTTTGTGGTGCAGAGTGCAGCTGCAGGCTTCTTTATGAGATTTAATTTTGCCTAAAAACCGACTACAAAATATTATTTTCAGTGCAGAACTAGTGCAGTGGAAGACAATAAACACTCATGGTTTACATTTTATGGTTTGTGCTTTGGCTCTTAATACTGTAATGCCAGAGATTAGATAAAATTAGGTGCTGGATAGAGGAAGAAAATTGGTTAAGTATTTAGATAGGCTAAGGGAACAATGTAGAATCTCATTTACTAAGAAATTAATTACCACTATCATTAATAATGTATGCCTAAGCATTAACATAATGTTCTGTTATTTACCTGCTCCACTCATTGTAAAAATTACTTTCAAAGTCATCCCTGATTTTCTCCACTTGTCCAAGTCCACATTGTGCTTTGTCATGACTCAGATCCTTTCCTCCAGATTCTTCTCTAAAGATTTTGTTTTGTAAAACAAGAAACCTGCCATAGTTTGTGCAAATAAACTTTTACTTTGCATAAAGGTACATTTATTCAAAAAGAAATGAAGTGAAGCTGAGGAGAATATGTCAAAGTGAAGGAAAACCACAGGTCACACTACTAACACAATTTCAGAGACTTGAGAAATCCGAAACTATCTGTTGGCATCTTTATATCTTCAGAAAAAAGCCACATAAGCACTAGAGCCTCACCTTTGCATTCTTATATTTAATATTATTAAATAAGTCCTTCAAAAACAGTTAGGATTGTTAATCCACATACCCAAAGCCACAGATGATGAACCTTCTGCCAAGGTATTTTTGCACCAATTCAGGAAGAAGCTGAGTACAAGCTCATTCTGAAAGAAATTAAAAATATTTTAGGATGTGCTTTGTTCCTTTATTGTTCCCCTCCAAGTAGATTGCTGGTAGGCTTCTAATACGTATATTTGAATCACTGATAAAAGGTATCATTTCTTCTTTGGTCATGGGCAAGGATCCTGGAGGATGCTTTCCACACAGATGCTGGGAAGACCATGGTGTCTGTTACCACTGGCTCAGGGATGCTGCACTGGTGCCTACCCAGCCCCTTTCAGTCAACACACTTCCAAAGAGCAATGTGCCACATGGGCCATAGATTTGCATTCTTGCTTGATCTCCAGTGTCTCAAGATATATATTCGCAGCTGCAACTACTTTTACAGAACAGCCCATCTATGAAACAAATGCAGGAGCACATCTTCACTGTGCATTGTGTAGTCAGAATGAAATTTGCCCTTGCCAAAGGGAGGATCCCAAGCATCTGACCTAATGTGGGCTTCCCTGAGGCTGAGATATTGTGTGTCTCCCTCAGATGGCAGCGTCATGGACACTCACACTGAAAAGCCCAACACAGAGTTAACTTCTCCCAGAAACCAACAGAGAGTGAAAGGGATGATCATATTTTGCCATCCTGTTTAAAAGAGTAGTCCACCTTATGAACTGCACTATAACTTTTATTTTTATGTACTGACCTGTGCTGCTCTAGCAAACATATATAACAGGTAGTTACATTCAGCTGCAGAGAATTAAAACAATAAACCAAATCCCCAGATTCAAGTATTGTGCAAAGCAATAAAATGTGAATTCTGAAATGGACTCTTAGGATTCTGAATCAAAGGTGGGCAGTAAGTGCATTTTATTATCTTTTTCATAATGTCATATTTCAGAACGGCCATTCTTCAGGATGGTTAGAATTGCTACATTCATAGTGATGTTACTTGTACTGACACTGTAATGAATGGGTACAACAAGAGACTTTTCAGATTCTAGCATTAAAATATCACTGTTTTTTTTTTTCCAGGCCATGGAAAATAATGTGTCTCTTATCGGCAAGATGTACTTCATGTAGCATTTGTCTTGTTTCAATTTGACAAGATGTGGCATGATTTGTGCATGGAAAAAAAGAAGAGTTTAGTGACAAATGCAGCTAGTGAGGAGTTAACATGTGGTTACAGCAGACAGAGGAACAAGATGTGTAGGTTCAGCATGGAGATAAGACTTGGCAATCTGTATTTATTCTAGCAGTTGCCTTTTATTTTTCATGCTACTGTTTGGAATGTTTCCTCCCACACTGATATTTTCTTTAAAAGAAAAATCGGGGCTGGGGGGAATGAGTGTGACAAATCCTTAAACTATTAACAGTCAAGATATCTGTTCTGTGCATGTATAATTCTTCTCTCATCTCATGAGGATAGCTTGCAGGGGAAAGCCCATACACCTGCTTCAGCTTCCAGGAGCTTTAAACAGCCAAGCTGTTCCCTGTGGGACCTCCACTTGCTATTTCAGCACAAGTCCCAAGTGTAGGAAATCCCAGGGGTTGAAAGAGTATATTTTTGGCAGCTCAGCTTTTATTTGACAGCATGAAAATAAGCAGAGAAACTTAAGTAGCCCTTCGAGTTCAAAGATCTTGTTGGGAGAAGTGAGCAGGAGGTGGAAGGAAAGATACACTAACTGACTTGAAAGAGAAATAAAAAATTCCACACTGAGCAGCCTGGTGTTCTGCTTCCTCCCGCTTCCTCTTTCAGCAATACATGGGAATATATGAACTGAGAGGTTTATAAACAGGAGGTGCAAATATTGTCTCAGGTGATAGTTCCAAATTCGTGTTTCTAAGGAGACAACACTGAAAAGATGACGTCTGGTTTAAGAACAGAAGTGGAATTCATGCAGATCTTACATCAGGCATGAACATGACAGGCATGTACACTGCTGGTGCCACAGCACTGATTTCAAAGCTTTCCCCATCTGTGCAGCCATTGTACTCAACTTGTAGCATGTGGGGAAGCAGCAAGGCTAATGCTGGCAAATGGAAAGTAAAACATAACAGGTCATGTTGCAGGGGCAGATGTAGCAGGGCAAAGTGCTTCAAAAGGAATGGGGGAGATCTCCTATGTCTTTGTAGCAATAACCATTTTGCACACTTATCCGTAAGACAGCAATTGCTCCCTGAACTCTGTTAATCTGCCTGCTGCAGGAGTCCACTGTTTAGATTTCCACCAGCAAAGTGTGAAAGTACCTTCTTAAGTTCACCCTTTGTCAGCAGACCACCGAAGCACACGCTGAACCTTCAAGTGATTCCTAAATCAATGGGACTTCAATTAATAGGACCCCCGTCAATGGAACTGAAGCATATGCTTAGAGCTAAGCATGCATTTAATTACACAGCTAAATAGAAACAGGCACATCAGAGCTTTGAACGTATGTGTGATCAAAAGTGCACTGTATTTAGGTGGATAGAGTCCACTTGTAAATAATCAATTGTTGTTACAAAGATGTGTCCATCGGTGGGGATCTTAGAGACTGAAAGTCTTGGCAGACAGACAGGCACTGAGGATGACCACAAGAACTCACCTACCCTTTTTTCCCCCTGGAATTCTTACCTTTAAATCAGTAAAGGGAAATTCCCTAAAATACCATTTAGAGATTTTAGGAAAGCCTCCTATCATTTGTCTAACCATTCTTACCTACTAAGACAACAATCTTTAATAGGCAATGTTGATATTTTTCCAGGTCACTCAATAACATTAGCCTGTTGGGGAGCAGCCAAGGTGTGTATGGGTGCATCGGTGTTGGTCTGGCTAGAACTCATACATGACCTTTTTTCAGCAGTTAAACTCAAAAAGGACAAATTCGACCTTCACTTATACTAGGATACAACTGAAATAAGCAATTTCAGTGGAATCTGGGGAGCTGGAACAGCTCTACACCACCATGGCATGGTAAAATTTGTCTACTGATCTCCACCAGAGAGTAACTGGGACAGCTCTTTGCTGTTAGTGAAACAGCCAGATTTCAAGCCAGATTTAATTTTGTTAGAAAGAAAAGCAGCCTGTCCTCAGCTTTCAGCTTTCTTTTTAGCTGTGTTAGAGTAGATTTAGGGTCACAGAACACCCATACACCTGTTATATTTTAACAGGATGGAGAATCAGCAGGAAAGAAAGAAACCAGAAAAAGCTGACCTTGTTGTGGCTATTACAACTTCAGAAAAAGACAGCAGAAAAGAGGACTTTCAACCCTCCCCATTTTGGCTCTGCTGGATGCTTTGCTGCAGGGGTATGGGAGTGGTGGGAGTTCAAGGGACCCACATACCTCAGGTGCACTTTGTACCACTGTGTTATGTACCTCCACACAAGCACTGTGGGAGCTATTTTCTCATCTCTGCAAGTCCCAGGTAGCGCCAGTGAATAAAACACAAGTGAAATATGGGAAGCTCTTGGCAAGTTTCATTACTTTTGTAGTGTAAAATATTAGTCACCCTAAAACAACACTGTGGTCCTGGTTTTCACTGTATGCTTGAAAATGAATGAATGTAATTTACAATCATTTCCATTTACAGCAGCTTCAAAGCCCTTTTACACAGCCTGTAAGTCACCATAAAGCTGTTTATAGAACCTATCCATAGCTGATACACTGTCACTGTTTGCTTACCTGCTTGTACTAGGCTTTTCTTTGGCTGCAAAGTTCTTGGATCATTTGGATACTTGAAAAATTTTGTAGAGTCAAACCCCAATATACCTCATTTCTAATTACTGATTAGCCTACTGTGTGCCTGCACTTACTATTAAGCTTGCCAGTCCCGTCCCCCCATGATAAACAAATCCCCTCAAACATCCAAGCCCACCAAACTTGCACACACAGAACCAGTCTATGACGTGGGACAAATAACATGTTTATTTAAGGCTATGTAGCTCTGCAAGATCAGTATGTACATCTAGTTTCTGAGCTATGTTCTCAATAACAATACCCACAAATCAAATGCCACTTCTTTTAAATTATGAAATATGGGAAAATTATCCATAGAATGTTACTAGCTGGCTGATAGTACCAAATGCACACAGTTTGTATAAAAAATATTGCTCTAGATTAATTTTTAGATTTTTTTTTTTACTTGCAATGCCCAAGTTGTCTTTTCAAGATGAGAATGAAGACATTCAGCGTTATGAATGTTGCTGTTTGACACCAGGGCCAAGAGCAGACTAAATTAATGGAGCCATACCTTGCTTTTGTGTCCCCAGGGAGTGTACAACCCTCCTGCCATACAGCAGTAAAATGACAAACCACTAGGCCTGGCCTCATTTATATATAATACATTATGAGATTTGGGCTGCAATCACCATTTGACTTATCACTCAGTTGGAGTTAAGCATGAAATACAGAAAAATGTAAAAGTGGTCAGCAGCAGTTGCCTTTTTTCACAGACTTGATTTATACTTGACCATATATATTTTTGTCCTCCCCCATGTTACTAACCTTCAATTTATCGTTTCCTGATGCTTCACCTCTTATTGGTGGCACCACTTGGTTCTTCTGCCATTTAATGAAGCAAAACTCCAGAAGTCCAAACATTGTTGAGCATGTTGCCTTGCTGATTGATCTAGAAGACCCAGGCATTTCAACACGTGCAGCTGATAAGCCAATCAGCAATGGGGCAACTGGCACAAAACTTAATATTCTTATGGTGTGATCACACATATTGTCACTGGTTTGAGAGTAGAATGAAACTAAAAAAGGTGCTGAAACCTGTTTTTGATCCTGTCCTAAATGAATCAATATGACAATAAAGGAATGAAGGTGCATCAACTTCTGCATTTTAGTGACTGATGTAATGAATATGGCTTCTTGTTCACATATATAGTCTGGCAGTGTAGCTATTTATAACTGAGTTTTAACCTGAATTTAGGAACAGCATTCCTGTTCTAGGCAACTCTTCAACAAATGTCTAAGAGGAAGTCAGTGAATGAGGCTTATACTCAACCCACAAACTTAAAATTTGCTTTGAATAGGGATGGGCATTAACAAATTTAAGCATTCAAACCAGCCCAAAAGCAAATATCTCCATCAGCTGGTGTTTCTGCATCTATTGGATCTGATAATAAAATTCAGAGCTAGAGAAAGGTGGCCTGAAGTTTCTGTTCTTCAAAGAAGGGTTTAAAGAAACATTTAATTCCATTTGAGCAACAGTGAAAATGAGAAGGCAGCTATTTTCCACCTCTCCTCCTTTGTTCAAACCATTTAGCAGAAAAGGTCAGTGACATTCTGACCTACTCTTATTTATAACACAATTTTCATAATCGGAATTTAGTCTGGACTAAAAAGTATCCACTTAAGGCATGACTGAGGAAGGAATTTGGATATAATCCAATTTGTTCTATATTTCTAAGATTTTTAATTACTTAATTGGTAGAACCAAGAGTGCAGTCAGTCCTATGTGGACTGGACTAAATTTTTCAGAGCTGGAAATGGTGTCTAGTCAATCAGGGTAATGTGTTTACAGTGATAGCAAGGGTATTTTATAATTAAATAAAAGCTCTTCTCTCCATCTCCAGCATACCATACAGCTACAATACAGCTATGATACTGTACAGGTACAATTTAGCAGAAAGAAATTACTGAGATGAGAAAGAAAGGGAATCACGTTCTACAGGAATCTGCTCTTACAATATTTCTTCACAAATTTCTGAATTAATTATTTATTACTACATAGTTTTACTATTTCACAGGAATGACAGTTTGATAATACTGGCAAACAGACAACTCACTAAATTGTTTCCATCAGGCTTCCTAGCAATTTGGGAAAAAGGACAAAGTTGTCCAAGGCACAAAGAGAGACAAAATAATTTCTATTTATTTCTATCAAGAAAGCTTCCTAGCTTGGCTTTCTGCTCAGAGTAAAACCAAGAGGACACCATGACATCTTTGAAAAAGTCATACCAAAGGGAAAAGTAAAAAAGAAGCCTTCAGCTGGGAATACAAAGGAAATTACCCACTGACTGGTCTCCTTATTCTAAGTGGGTCAGAACACATCAGTATTTTCTAAATTTCTGGTATCTCCCAGCAGGAGAAGCATATTGAAGTAAAAATAATGATTCAATCTTTATAGAGTATCAATAACTTTAAAGGTTATAATCTAGAATTGCAGGTTAGTTGCATGGTGGTAAGCAAGATGATTTCCCATGTGCAACAGTACTTTACAGAGGGAAACAATCTGCTCATTACTCCATTTATTATCGTGCCCTCCAAGTCCAGCACACCTGCAGCTGTGCAGCCCTCTTAGGCACAAAATTGTCATCTTCTCCTCAGGGTTCAGCATTAGAGGCTGTACCAGACTGGAACAGTTTTCAATCACTGCCCAGTTCAGCATGTCTATTGGGCTGGTTCAGAGCCACAACAGCATGCCCCCAAGCAGATCTGTCCACAGCTCCCTCTGAATACCCTGTTTGTGGTTGTTTCCTGGTGTGTCAGCAGTAACATGCTTGGAGAAGTCACCCAGCTCCACGGGTGCATGCTGCAGGACCATAAAGAGACGAGGAAAGGCATTAGAAGGCCCGTGGCAAGGCAGCATGCTCTGGCTCATTACTAGCCCATTCACAGACCATGGAGCAGGAGGGAGAAGAGAACTTCTATGTGTGACAGGGAAATGTTTTTATTACAATCCCAGGGCTTTATGCAGTTTAATTTTTCAACCATAGATGAGGCTTCTACGCAGCAGCGCTTGGCCCAAATTGAAAATCCATGTACCTTACAGCAACCCAGGGCACAGCAGGAGATACAGAGCTCTTCATTTCTAGGTCACTGGCTTCTATCAGTTTTTCCTCAGCTGTGACCAAAAGGCGCTAATGTAAAATCAACCCACGACCCTAACATGAATGACAGAAATTGCACAATTGACCCCAACTTGTGCAGTTTATTTGGCAAGGTCAGTCAGGGGAGTCAAGCACCTAAGTCAGCTGTCCATAACAAGATAAGTGTAACTGTGAGACAGATATTATCTATCCTCTGGAAATCTCAGTTTCAACTCAGGGCACAGAATTTATACTCATGTTAATAAGAAAACTCCTGTTTGTTTTACATATGGACAATTTCCTCTTAAATCCCCATTACACAGTCACAACAGGGAAAGTTATACAGTTAGTCAGCAAACATTTTTTCTTCCTGCAAGATATTTGAAATTTTGGAGAAGAAAAAAACATCCTGTCATAGCCTCTTTTTGGCATCCTAGGCTGTCTACAGTATTAAAACAAACCAGCCCCAGTTTATGCTATGGCCCTGAGGCCACGGGACTTGACACAGCTCAGCTGCCAGAGGCACAAGCTCTTCTAGAGAACATGCCAACAGTGAAACTGCAGGGTCAACGCACGAGTTTGTGCTTGGACCTCCCTGAACTAACTAGCCTTTCCGTAAGCCTAGGAGCTAATGTAAAACACTGTTTTTTCCCATCTGTCTGACAGCTTTCCTGACAATGGCTGGAAGATGCTTCTCTCCCTCAGACCCCAGTGTCAATATCAGTAACAGACCATTCAACTTTCGAAGCAACGCAGTGTAAAGCTTTAACATCCTCCCGGGGTGTGTGAGCCCTGTTAGCTGCTCTTGCTCAAGCTTTTATGATGCTGGCTGGGGTGCATAAGGCTTTGTCTGGGGCCAGACAATGAAGAGTCTTTGTTTGTTACTTTTTCAGCTTTCCCTTTTGAAAGAGGGGGAGAACATAAAATCTCAGAAAACAATAATACATAAAACCCGAGAAAATACCGATTTTAATGGACACAATGCATCATTCTGATAATATTGAAACATTCTGGGTTTCGTCTTCTGCTTGCAAAATGATTTCCTGTACACGTTAACTGAATTTTGAAATGAAGAGTATTTCTGGGCTGAAAGAATGGAACTTTTCATTATATAACTGTCAAAATCAGACTTCTCAATGTTTCAAAACTTACTCCTTTTTTTATACATTGCATTCCTCAGAACCTACTGTCAAAATTCAGTGAATCACTACTTTTCGATGTCAGCAAAGGAAGAGAAGTTTTTTTGAAAAATGCCCTGCCAGGTCTAATAAACTATTTTCTAGTCATTCTTGTTTTTTTGTTTTTTTTTTTTGGGGGGTTGAGTTCTGATGAATGTTACAATGACTCCATCTCAAAACAGCTGCATTAAAAGATGTGTCATTTATGTAATTTTTTTTTTCTTTCAAATGAGGCCATGGAAAGCTTCCTGTATCTTTTGGTACAATGTTACTAAAAGTCTTATGCAAATAAAATAAATACTGGAAGTGCTCACATTAGCCAGTTTCCTGGATCCACTTAATAGCTGCTTCATATAGAGATTCAAATCCTTCACTCTTTTATGTTCAAGATCTGTAAAAGGTAAATGCGATGAGTGGGGAAACCTGCAAAAGAAGAATATTTGTGAGTATAACTCTTGTATTGTATTTGCTGCAAATATTTCCAGCTTTACTTAACAGGAGAAAGTTAACACTTTCTACAAGGTTTTGCAGGTAGGAGAAGAGATGGGTACACTACTGAGAGGATTGTTTACCCTCTGACTCTGGTTCTTCTAACAATTTGCTGGTCTGTTTCACACTGTGACCGACCATTTTCTGTCTAAATAATTAATTTTAAAAAAATAATAATAATAAAAAAGCCTAAAAGACACTTATTTGCATTTTATGGTACCTAAATACCTTTAAAAATTTGGCCCTTTATGATCCCATGAAAACACCACCTTCCCTATTTTTTGCACTGTGCACAGCACAACAGATCTCTGATCTCAGCTCAGGGCTTATGCTATACAAACCCTTACCATAATGAATACCAAAGCCTTACAGCAACAATGTGACATTTTATTAATATATCATTGCTTGCTTTTTTACCTCAGCTATCTAGAGTGAAGTTAAATTTTTCAGAGCAGGTCCCTGATCCCATACGTGGTTTCTGGCACTAGCATAATAAAAGTAATATATGAAAAAAAAATTATCGTCACAATAAGAAAATCAATCCCAACAAAAGCAATAACAATAATAATAGTAATGTTCTTGCTGAATTTTTATTAAGATGAATTTCATTTCAGTTTAACAAAATAAACCACATATGTATAGAATGGCCTTATGTCAATTTCCAAATGCTTTGGTGATTGAAAATGTCTAAACCCCACTTTTATTTTTCTTACTTGAACCATCTGTGTGTTTGAGAGACAATGCACATTAGATCAGTCAAAAGGTTAGATTTTTAACAGTACACATAATCAATTTATATTAATGTCCTGGCTTGAGCCAGGATTAAGCTAATTTTCCTTTTACTGATTTTTTTTTCCTTGCCCTGATAAAGACTACTTCACTCTCAGGTTGAAGGAGCATTAGAAAAGCTATCTGTGCTAAATTGCATGTAATGGGTTTTGTGACATGGATTGCTAATATTTGGATTTGTAACTAATATTATGTTTTATGTTCTCTGATCCATGTGGTATAGAAAAGTAGGAGTTTTGATCCGGTTGTATTTCATGTTATACCATCATGGTAAAGAGTTAACTGTGTCTTTTTTAAAAACTTTTTTTTTTTTTTTTTCCTGGTACAACCTTGTTTATCCACTAGATCTCAAGAGATCTCTGAAGGCTTCAAACAAATGGCTAAAGACCCATCTAGCAGTGCAAAATGCTGGAAAGAGACACTTGGCCAGCCTTTTGAAAGGCAGCTGGTCAGATCCTACTTTGAACAGGCTTTACCCAATTCCACAGCTCAGTGATAAGATGTCATCAGCTTTTCAAAAGCCAGCCAAGTATCAACACATGGAGCACTGGATTCCCATCCCTAGAGAGTAACACTGGCCAGCTTTGCAAACTACCCAGCTGTAAAAATGGTAAACAGCAGCCTCACTTAGTGAAAATAAAATTACTGAAGATGATTAACCCACCGTTTTTGTTACCAAGAGGTTCAATGTAATTAGATGTTATGAACTGTAATTAAGACCTGTCGGGTTGGGGTTTTTTAAGCTTGTTTTGTAACAGAGGCCTTTTACAAAGAGAGTACTGATTAACAATATACTGTAATTCTTTTTAGAAGCAGACAGATCTTCACCCATGTTGTGTAGTACTTCTGAGGAAGAACTCAGCACTGGTGTAACGTAGTCTGCAGTTAAAAAAAACAATGGGCTAGGATGATAGCAGCACAGTGTATGTATGTGTGACCTTTTGATTATTTTTGCCTATAGTGCTGGAAGGTCAGGGCTCAGTTAGGCAAGTGAATACTAAGTTGTACCAGCGAATACTAAGGGGCAATTCTTGCCTCATGAAATTGCAGTGGCAGGACACATAATGAGGGGGGCTAGTGATATGACCCAAGGTCATGACATATGTGAGCTGCACAGATAAAAATAGAGCCCAGGTCATTTGGCACACATAGCTAGCCTGTGAATTGTCTCGGTCCCTCTGGGGCATAAAAAGGACTTATTTCAAGAGATGGTAGGGAGGATCTGTTTGGAAGCAGCTTAAAATTAATTAGGCTGTATAACACAAAGAGAGGATTCTGGCTGTAACACGAAGGCCCTCAGAAGATGCCTCCTAAGCACAGTGGCCAAACAGAGGACAGAGAAACTGCTGACTGATAGCACCAATCACTCTGCCACAGTGAAGGACAATATGAACTTTGTGGCTGCACCAAACACTTCTTTGAAAGGCCTTCATGCTTTTGCTGAATTGCACTTGTGGCTGAAACTGACTTTGCACTTGTGAACACACTTTTGTTAGAAAATATTAGCTTCCCAAGCTGATTTTGAGCTTTGCATCTGCCTTGAGCAGATCAGAAAAAAAACAAACTTGCTCCATGTGCAACTTGGTCAGCAGATCCCATTTCCTACTCATTATTCTGAAGAACCTTGTGTATATAAATCACATCACTTAAATGCTTTGCTTGGTGAAAAGATTTTTGACCTTTTAAAAACCCCCAATAATTAAGTACAATTAATACTCTGTCTGAAACCAAATAAGAAGGAAAGAGCTAGAGTGCAAGGACTTGCTTGGGGCAGCTGAGTTTTGACTTATAAATATGGGCTGAATGTTTACAAGTCAATGGCAAAATTCCAGATGCTGAGAACTTTAAGCTTTTGCCATCAATTTCTTGTGATGCAGCCAGTATTTAGCACTTGTATGAAGCAGAGTCATGTTGCATTATTTTCTCCTAATGAGACATGAATATATACAATTTTATGAATCAATATAAAGCAGTAACCAAGTCCTTTCTGTTAGCAGTTCCAATTATTCTAGTAATATTAGACATTTTATTTTTAAATCATACATTTTCAAATTCAATTTGTGTTTGTATTATGGAACAAGGCTTCTTCCTTCCTCTGAAGCATCTGGCATTGGCCAGAACTGGAGCTTTGTAACACGCTGGCAGACTAGTTGTCTGATATGGTATAGCAGTTTCAGTGGTAACTTCCTATAAATAATGAGGTTTTTAGTATTAGAATAAAATCTGGAATACATTAAAAGCCTTGAATTGACAAAGTTCAGTTACAAAGCAATGCAAAATTTTAACATTAAAGAACATACGTTTAAAGAAACATCATAAAATGAATTGCTTTAACACAGTCTTGGGGGAAGATCACACAGTGACAGGTTACTGCTGGGACTGAATTATGGCAAAAAAACTCTGGAGCTCTTAAGACACAGCATCAGTATACACAGATTATCCCTCTGTGAGTTCTGAAATTCTCTTTTGCAGTGACATTGTTGCGAGGGATTTTATTAAAGGTAATCTGAAAAATCAATAGTAATATTTTTGACATTCACTACAGGGTTTCTGAGGTTTATGCTTTTCTAAAGAGAAACATATTTTCCTTCAAAGGGCTCTGCTCACCACAGGAAAAAATTGTGAATGGTACTTGTTAGATATTTTATTTTACAATGTAATAGTGTGCAAATATCTCAAAATCACAACCATGATCCATGCACTTTCAGTGTTCAGTGAAATTCTGATTCTCACTGTTTCAAACCAATTCATGTGAGCCAGTCATAATGACTCAGACTTGAGTAAACTAAAATCCCCTCAGGTAGGAGAGAGATTCTCCAGAATTAACTAACCTAAAGTTATTTAACTGAATGCTTCTCACAAGCTTGTGAGAATGCCGAATTTGGATCTGAAATTCATGGACTTTTTTTCTTAAGAAAAAATCATGTCGTTTGTGGCTATTTACTTCAGGTCAGACCTCCAAGACCTTTTTATTTTTCAAGTTTATCACTTGAACCTCAGCTTGGTTCAAGTAAACTGTTTGTCTTTTCAGACTGATCTTGAAGAGGGGCTTGTATCAGGTGAGTCAGCATGACTGTTTAAGAGAGGACTACTGTGTTCTCAATGATGTATGCAGTATAATGTATATGATATATATAGAATATATAACTACACTTGTGTTACCAAAGCCATGGGAAATCATTACATAAGGCAAAGCTGTTTTTTACGTAATACAGAAAGAAACTGTGGGACTCACTTTTCCAGGAAACTGTGAAGAAATAAGATTCAGAATATGAAAAGCAAGAATAGACATGCACATGGGCAAAAAAAAAATTCAGAATTATCGCAACTAATGATAGCATATTTTTCAAGAGATATTAAACTGAATTATGCAAGGCACCAAGTACCAGGTTTGGGGGCCAGGATAGTACATAAGACTATGGCCTATTTCTCAGCTGGGGAGTATGTGCATCATTTTTTAAAAAGGTTGATCACACTTGCAGTATCAGAGATTGGCTTTTTCCTATTCTGACCCAGCGTGAACATTTCTACCTTGCCTTAATACATGTACTTTTTCCTATGAGATTTGATCAGCATCATGCAGAAAATAAAAACTATTAAAAAACCTATAGGGCCTTTAATAAAGTCAATACTACTTACCCTTGATTTTAGGAAAAACCTGTGTCAGGCCCAAGCTGTTCACCCCTTCTCCTTCCATTAAAAAAGAACAATGAAATATATAGAAGTTAGACAGTGACAATGGCCTATGATTCAGGCTTTTCTGGGTCTGAATAGAGGGCTTGATAGAATATGTTGCATTGCCTTTGTGTTTCTAAAAATACGTCTGCCATACATTTTCTCACATTTTCATCTGTGCACAGAGAGAACCACTTAACAGCAGAATAACATTCGTTAATATGCTGCCTTACTCTGGGAGGGCATGTGATGGAAATTGCTTCTGCAGATGGCTGTGAAGTTTTGAGAACTGGCTGAATGATTTTTCCACAAAAGTGACCACATTGCAGGTTTGCACCACCTGGACTAGATACAGCTGTATTGGGGAAAAGGGAGAGGCAGAAAAGAGAAATTATCAGAGAGGTACATTAAAAAAAAAAACAACAACAACAAAAAAAACACAAGAGAAAATATAGGGTGATTTTAACATAGAAAAGCCTTTCTTTAATGTAGTGCCAAGTGCCAGAGAATACAGTTTGTAATTTATAGTCTTTGCTGCACAGAAAGAGAAACTTGCCTGGATAGCATAGAACTCAAACAGTGAAAGATCACTGCAGTGTGTGAAAACTAATAATGCACCATTAAAGCACCATATAACAGCCTCTGATTTCTATTAGGCTTCCTAATTTTGTGCCATGCTTTCCTTCTGGATGCTTTAATTAGCTCTTGATTTATTTTTCACCATAGGGCATGAACTGTTCTCCTTAATGGCTCCTTGCTAATAGCTAGCTGCCTGGTGTTCTTGCTCTCCGGTAGCTCATTGCTTATGGCACTGCTGTTCATCCTGCGATCCTTTTCATGTGGCACAAGCATATCTTCAATAAAGGAGGAGGGAGGGCATATAAGCTCACAGAAGAGTCGTTAAAGACCAGGGCAAATGAGGGCAAGCAAAGAACATAATACATACATAGTCAGACTTTTTGGTGAACCCCAAAATGGTGGCTCTTGCGATTGATTTCTCTGCGTCCAGCATCATCCACTCCTGGGGAACAGTCTCTGGAGCTGGAGGCTTTGCAGAGCCTGTCACTGACATCTGTACAAGTGTGTGGATCAAGTTATTGAGTTTTACAGGGAAGCACTCCAAACTTTCCTTTATTTTCCTGGAGAACAAACGAACAGAAAAGGTGCTGTTTACCCATCTGTTTTGTTTCCATTTCTTGATCCCTGGTTTCATGGTGCAAGAACAAAAAACCCCCAAATTCTAAAATCTAGCTCACATGAGCACAAACCCACATGCACACCAATCACTGCTATTTGTTGCAACACAGCACAGCCAGACCTTGAGCTCTACTACTTAGAGTGCTCCTGCTATGGCCTGTCTCATGGCTTACCTTGGGGTAGTTATCCTTCATGAGCTGGGTATCATCAGCCATCTTTCAGACAATAGCAACAGACAGAACATTTCCATGTGTGCATTGAGGAGTTCCAGAGAAGAACAACATGTATTTGAGAGGTAACATGTTTGAGAGGTAAGAGAGAGTGCCCCAATACTTTCTTTTTGGTTACACTAACCTCACATGAACTTACACGTGTTTGTGTAAGGCTCTTGCATCCCATTTCTGATTTAGCTGTGCATGATGTGTTGCTACATTTTCTACCCAGTTCTTAAAAGCTCTGTCCCTGTGGAGATGCTTAAGAAGGAAAATCTTAAAAAGAATTTTTCTCGCCCTATCTCCCCCCATCTCATTCCCGTGCAAGGGGAGCCAGAACACACTTCTAATTTCTTAGAGTTTTAAGATCCTTCATCAAAAAGACACAATAGATAAAAAAATAACTAGATGTACATGTAGGTATGTACTGCGACCATGTTTTAACATCAAAGTAAACTAGACTTGAGAAATAACACTGCAAGATAATCACTGGTCTTTGAACAGTAAGATGCAGTACTCATTAGAAAACACTCGCCCTCTTGAATTCAATTGCTGGTTAAGATCTGTTTAACTTGTTATGCTAATTTCTTTTTCAATCTCCCTGCTTATTTCTACAGCTCTCTGAAGATATTCTGGTTAGGTTCTGATGTTATAGAACAACAACCCATTAGTTTCAGGCCGTAGGCAGAAAATGTCTACAAAATTGTTAGAGGTTTGTTTGTTTGTTTTCTTCCAGTTTTGGACTATATCTAACTAGCTTACAAAGGCTGACAACACCCCAAACCACCTTCATCATTCTCTGTTCAAAGCTGAGTAAATGCCTCACCTGTCATTTTAAATTAAATTGTTATTTAATTGTTATGTTAAATTGTTATTGGTTTCTGTGAGTGGGTTGAATCGCGTACTGCAATCGATTGAAATCAACTCCACTCATCACATAGCCTAATTTTCATGATCTCAGATTTTCTGGCTAAAGTCTTGAGCTTCACAGATGCAACCATACCAATAAGAACATGCTACCTGCAGACAGCTCCCTAGCTTGCCCCTCTCCAAACTGAGATGTCATTTGAAATTCCATGTGAATGTATCATACATCAATTAGGTGCACTAAACTGAGGATAGAAGATGTCTATTCTTTTCCCAATGTAATACAAGGAAAGGTATTTCTGAATTGATTAAGTTAGTTATCTTAATTATCGATTACATTCCCCAGAAACAGATACATACAGGACATTTAATAAATTACAAAAATTAACACTCAAATGGAAAACAAGAAAACAAATCTCATTTAAAAATATTAGTATAAAATAAATTTGATGCTTATTAATTAGGTTGCATCTGTGGTGAACTTCTCCTTTTTAACTCCTAGGTATGTAATTTAATGCATAGTTTAAACACTTCCTAAATCACTGTGACACAATTTAGGTTATAGAATCTGCAACTGCACCATATTACAGCAAAGCAGTTAGGGGATTTGCAATATTACTGTAAGAGGCATGTTAACTTTGCAGCTAAATGCAGTACATTTTAATTTGCACAAAGCAGGCTTCAGCTTATAAACTAGTATTAATTCAGACATAATCACCATGCAGAACAGCTGATATCAGAATACCACTATTCTGTCCATGGGTCCATTAAGCTTTGAAAATGCTTTTAACACCAAGATTGCTAATCATATGCTTTAAACCTAAACACAGCCTTTTGTTGTCATTGTTACAGATTTCCCCTATGAGTTACTTTAAATTATTAACTTTAAAATAAAATAAAACCAGAAATATTTTGTTTTCTCCCTCTCTTGATATTGTTTTCTCTGTATGCAGTCATCCCTGTTAGAATAGAAAATACTACGCAAACCTTATGTCAGAATTGAAAAGGTCTCTTTCCTCTTCTGATACCATCTTGGAGCATGTCTTCACAGCAAGGTAGAGCAACTCTGGCTATGCTTCTCTGCACTCTCTTTGAAGTGCAAACTGGATTAAGGAAACTCTCTTTCCCACAGCATCCCAAATGCTGGTTCCTAACTATGTATGGCAGACTGAGGCACATCAAACCCATGTGTCTTATTTTTTAAAAATTTTGCAGTTTATTTTTGGTGTGGATTAGTTTACTGACCCAGTTCAACACATTGTGGTATTCAGATTCTGCTAGCATTTTTAAAGTTCATCCTAAGGATCCATGGTGGACCTTTCTCTTTGAACACTTAAGGGATGTCTACACACCTTTTCTCTACAGTCACATTAAGTTTAGCCGTAGGACAAGTTGGTAAGGTCACGGGTATTCGATGCTGGGATCCTCTTGCTAGGCCATTACCACCTTTGCTTGTGCCTAAAGCCAGCTCTGCCTTCACAAAGGTAACAAAAAGTTTCTTAGTAATTTCAGAGCTCTGATAGCCCAAGCTGCTTAGAGAATTAGTACCTAATGGCCTATAGATGGGAAAACTTAAGTAACCTATAGGAAGAGAATGGTTAATTCAAGTAACATTAATTGCGAATCACAGTATTGCTAAGGCACAGTTTTTGAGCAGAAACGCTATTTTTTTTCCACATGACAATATCTATTTACCATGCAGATTGGTGCCTGACCTACTTCTCAGAAGTGAGTTAAATATCTAGGATTATTGAAAAGTAATAACTTTCCGCTTTCCACCTGCTGAACTGACTTTAAATTTCAGATTTGGCTCACAGTCTTTCTACAAAAATGTCAAATTATGGTATCACATAAAACGTTCACAGGCTGGTTGACTGCTTGTGTAAACAAAGATGGATGAAAACATTGCTAAAGTTTTTGAGAGTGATTAGTGGTAGTTGGTGCCCTGATTTTTAGGAAGTAGGCATTTCTTACGGGACAGGTATTCTCAGGGCTGGTGCTTAGATCTTTTGGGATATACCAGCCTTTCTCCACAGCCTTTTAACAGCTCATACACTCATTATGAGTGACTAGTTATCCAGATCTTAGTCTTGGTGTGTATATATATATACATATAATATTCACTTCAAACCTTAACATTCTTGATGGCATTCTGCTTCTCATTTCCATCTAAGCCTGAAATAATTTAGAGTACAATGATCAAAACTTATTTTCATGGGATTCTTAGATGTTAATGAACATGAATTTATCAGGGTCCATTTTAAATCAAATTTGGTAACATGCCCCCAACAGCTCTTAACAGACTTTTCCAGAATATTACTGCTTTCAGGGACAGACCTTTCTAATTTTCAGCAACATCTATTAATGGCCAGTTGATATTAATTTTGTGTACAGCAGTGATAACCTTTCAGTTTAATAGCTTATTTCCCACTGTGATAGTATGCGGGCAATAATAATATTCTTTTTTATCTCTTATTTTGATAGGCTTTAAAAGGCAGGTTTACTTCAGACTAACCCTGATCACATGAGATGAATACACTACGTTCTCTCCTGAAGTTTGTCTTCCAGTCTAGTTTCCCTACTAGTCCTCCTATGCACCTCTCCCAGAAGAAAGGACATTCCTCTTCCCTGAGATGGTGGCATGTGTGGCTTGTGCAACAGCATGAATGACTCAAACAACATAAATTCAAGGAGGAAGTCTGCTCCTTTGAGGCATGTATACCATGATCTTTACAGACTGCTTAAAAGCTGCTGAGAGAAGTGTAGTGCCATAGGTTTGTCTATGCCCTTTCAGCATTCACCAGTTTTCACCGGTGTTTCAGTTGTTTGGGAGATTTCTTGCTGGAGTATCTGCAGCCACCTGAGAAACAGGGATTGGCTGATGAGTTTGAGATTGGCGTCATGTTTTGAAAGCAGTTACTGTAAATTTTCCAGTTTTGAAACTGCTGGCATTTGTGGTTTGGGTTGGATGTGCTTGACCTGGTCAATGGCAGGTACCTAACAAATGATTCTATTAATAGCTAAATAAAGATGGCAGCTGACCCAAGCAGCACCCCCCTCAATCAGGCTGCTGAAGATACGCAACAGTGCTTTGCTGGTAATTGTCAGATCCACTGCACATCTCTTATTCATGGGCTTCTATAAGTGGTTAGATTGCATACTGCAATCAATTGAAATCAACTCCATTCATTGCATTAGGCTAACTTTGATCCCTTAAAATAATTTTAAATATACATCCCTTTACAGGCACTTTAAAAATGTCAGGCAGCATGTGACACCATGCTGGCATTTGAAGACGTCTGCGGAAAACCAAAGAGGAAATTTATATCCAGAGGTAAGATGGTTTCCAGTTTCTGGTAAAACTGTGTTTTCAGGGGAAGAGGGGAAAGGATCAAATTGAGTTTCAAGGATCAAACTGAGTTCAGGGCAGATGCTGGAGAGACAACAATGTTTCATTTGGCACTAGGTGCACAGAACTGACAAGCAAACACAGAAACTCTTGTTTAATTCTCAGTTGGTGCATTGTTTATCCACGATCTGAGGGTGTGACCTTCCAGAAGGCTGTAAGCTGTGAGGCTTAACACTGCTGCTCATCAGCTCATAGCTGTGAACTGACCCAATGTGAGAAGAACACAGTACACAAATGAGACCATAGATGGTTGAACATGTCTTAGATCAAGAATGGGAGGAAAGGAATTTGGTAAAACACAGAATGCTTTACGACCCTGAAAGGGGTCAGTATGTTACAGTCCAAACTCTGGTAGTATTATTCTGTTGGCTAAAAAGGTGACAGCAAAGAACAAATTACCATTGTTTTGCCAGGAGTATTTATGACATTGTTCCTCATTTCATGTTGTTTTAAACAACAGAGGAGGCAATGTCAGTATTATTGGGCAAACCAAACTCAGAAAATTGCTAAAATCAACCTATTTCTACAGAAATATAGAGAAATACTGTTCTCCTATTTCCATTAGCAGAAGATAGGGGTTTTCAGCAGATACACAGCATGTGATTGAATAGGAAAGATTACAATAACTACCTTGTAGTTAGAACAAGAAATAACTTTCTGTTGGCAGATTATAACATTCCAATGACCCTGCTCCTTATCTCAAAAAGAACTTTTTAAAACAATAGAATGTTTCTGGAAGTTATCATGGAGAAAAAGGAGCTAAGAATTATGAAGGATTTGAGACCTACTGGAAGTTATGCCAACAACCAGAACTTTTAATTTTCTTGGCTTTTTAAGGACAGCCTGAAAAAATAGATACAGGAATAAGCTACAGAGTGACCATGAGATGTGAGTGACTGGATTTTTTCTCAGCTGGACTTTCTGTATAACAAAGAGGTAGGGAATTATTTTTCTGAAGGACAGGAATAAAGATGACGTAGGTAACACAAAGCTCACAAAACCCTCAATATTTTAACATTCCTGGGGGCAGGTCAGAAAATGCTTACACAGAGGGCTAAGTTCTGCATGGATTTGGGTATCAGGCGATCCCAAAGTCTTTATTTTCAAAAGTGCCTGGATACACTTTTCAGAAGTTAAAATAGGATTAGGCATGAAACCTGATGTTCTGTCCACGTTAAGACATATAGAAATGTTAGTTAATACATGTGTTATCTCAAATTATTTTCAAACATGAATAGAAATTAGAATAAAGAAAAAAGAAAGCACCAAGAGAAATGAGATCCATGGAAATTCATAAGCTGATGACAAGAGGCTTTCTTCTTGTAAATGCGCATATATAATACAAACATACCCTAAGAGTGTTAAAGAACAAAATACGTACCATAGCAGTATCTAACTTTTCTACATGATATAATGATCTCTATGGACAATAACAAATTACATTTCAGCATTTTGAAGGACATTGGAACGATAGATCTGGAGTTCAGTAAAACATTTTAGCAGAAAATACAGTTTCAAATAAGAACAGAACCCATGTCACTCTCCAGAACTGCACCATGATGCCAGTTTTGTTGGTAAGCAGGATGTGAGTTGGCACATGCACTGTGAAGGCCTTCATTGCTTTAAAATCAACCCTAACAAGAAATCTAATGTGAAGAAGACATGTTGGCCTACCTCTTTGGGCTGAACAGGATATCCTAATCCTAATATGAACCTCTGCCAGGCAATAAAGCACAGCAGCTCTTCCCACTTCCAAGACTGTGTTGAGCCACATCTCCAAAATGCCAACTGTTATTGCACATGCTTTGCCAGAGAATGACTGCAGTTGAATTCCCACTCTTGAGTCCCTCACTTCCTTCACCCTAAACCTCAAAACACCATGACCATCTTGTCCAACTCCAGGAAAGAGTGTGGATCTACAGCTCTGCCCTGAACCGAACCCTCATCCTTTGTCTTCCAGCTAACCAAGACTGCAGTGATGCTAATCCTAAACACAGTCTTAGTCATACCCAATTGAAAAGCATCCTGATCCTTTCCATCTCAGAAGAGCACTGGGCACTAGCTCTGAGCTCTGCACGACACACAATTTTCACTCTGAGACTCACGTCTCTGGATTTGTTATATATATCCTTGCCTTTTTTTCACTAATTAAATGAACTGATTTTTTTTACCCATGAGGGACAGAAACAACCACCCAAACTATCTGACAGAGTCAAGACTTTATGTACTAATTAGAAACTACATGATTCCTATTTGAAGTGGAAACATAAGTCTGTAAGTTGGAAATATGTGAAATTTTAAAGGAAAGGATAAGGTGAATGAGAAGCTGTAATTAAATTTTAAAGTAAAATAATTTGTTAAGGAGCAAGAGTAAAAGCATATAAAAAAAAAAAGTGTTAAAGAAGTGACTCAGTGCTCCACTGTGTGTAAAGTAATGGAACAATTGTTTGAGAGGTTCCCTGTTTTCTCTTCAAAGAAGGGTCCTCCTTAAACTCTCTCAGTCTCTGTTCTATCCTCCTCTGAATCTGCAGCCTGAGTTTCCCATTCTAATACATGAAAAGGAGACATATAAGCAACACAATTCAAATTGCCCCAAATCTTCATATGAGCTACTATAATAGTAATGAGACTGGCTCAGCTGCTCCAGTTCAAGTTTTCATCTCATTTAGTCATTGCAATGTGCTCTCTGGTTGCATTGAATGGTAGGGGGATTCCTCTTGCCTCAAGGCAGTTTGCATAGTGCAGAGAACTGTGCTGCCTTATGGGAGTGTGCTTTAAGGCTCTGAAAGCAGACCTTCACTCAGAGTCCAGTGCTGTGATGGGTATGTGCTTGGGCCAGAGGAGGAGGTCAGAAGAGTCTGGCTTGCTTTGCATATGTATGTGGTGTCCAGGGTGTGTGAACTGCTAGACTGTCCTTGGGAAATGATGGTGCTGCACAGGACAGGGTTTGACAAGGACAGATTTTCTCATACTGTGCATAGAATGGGAAAGTGAGTTTCCAAATCCAGACAGTCTCCACTGGCTCCATCTAGAGCATCATCACTTAAACAGCTGGAATTATATGTAATGCAGAGGCCTGACCTGAAAGATCAAGACTGAGGACTTCAAAATTATTTTATACAGGCCATCTGCAGCTCCTCATCAATAATCCTCAGTTATTATCACAAACAAGTGAAAGGTTTCATTATCCTAACACAAATCAAGCTTTAAACATACATCTATTCAAACACAATGCTTTTCTGTGATAGATCTGTTAAGTGCTTAAAAAGAAAAATCAGTACCATTATGCACATGGCGGGAGCTATAGCTAACAGAGGGGAAGTAACTTGCCTGAAGCAACACAGAATGCCAAAAGAACACAAAAGAGAATAACATGTGGGAATTCCAAGTTCTCAGTCCATTAACAAGTTGAACTTTTTTATGCAATCCAAATCCTTTTGTGTGTAGCTGCTGCATTTAAAAGCAGAGAGAAAAGCTGACTAGAAATAAGCCACCATGGTTTCACCATGAAAGCAAAAGAAATCTCTAGGTGCTGAATAAGTGACTTTCTACAAGTGTACCACAAATATGCAACAGTTTCTGCTAGAAGCTGTTACAATGTGCATAAGGAACGAATGGACTTTTTTGAAGTAAATACGTGAAGACACATTATTCTTTTGTGTCATTTCACTGATTCCAACCTCTCAACAAACCAGAAAAAATCGCTTCCTTTTTGATTTTTTTTTTTTTTTTTTTTTTTTTTTTTAAATTTGACAGCTTTGCTTCATGCCTTAAGAAGATAAACTTTCCGGATTATATTCTGGTTTTACCTTGTAAAGTAGCTTGTAGCCTGAAGGTCTGAGTCCTGAGGACGGAGGTTATCATACACATACTTCAGATCCTGAATGCTGTTTAGCTCAGGCAATCCCGCATGCAGCATCTAAAGGTAAAGAAATATAATTAGTCCACTAACTATTAAAAAAGAAATTTAAAGTGAATGGGGCCAACTGAGAAAAGAACGGTTTTAGACCAAAAGGACTTCTTGTGAAACACACAGAGTTTTGCTGTCTGAAAAGTGGTTCTGATGCTAGAGCAATGTCTGGAACACTAAAGTGAATATATTGCATTGTACACCTTCAGACTGAGGTGCTGGGAGGAGGCTATGTCAAAATCATTGATCCATTTTAGTTATTTATTTTCTCTTCAGATATAGTCTCAATGTGTGTATTGCTGAGCTTCGTTCATAGCCTTCTAATGGTGATAAAGGGAAGGCAGTCAAATTCAGCCACCTGAACCACAGTTAACCACGTTTCCATTATGTGCTCAGTGTTACCCTGGTCCCAATCCAATTTGGCACAACATCACCTTCGCATTTGTAACTACTGATTCCACCATCACTACTCTGGACTTCCCCTGCAATGGGGTCACAGATTCACTCCCCTTACAGTCAGTGGAGAAGGAAGGTTCCTTTAGATGTCGATTCATAGCAGGAGCCCTGACTCAGGAGCAGAGAACTGCCTTTTATAGTAGCTTCTTATTTTTCATGGATTTGGGACAGATCTGTCCTAGTTAGTTGGCCAGCGAAGGTTCAAAAGACAAATAATGCAAATATTTTCCTTGCAAAGTAACACAGCGAATAGGATAGACAACTGGTTGTGTCCAATTGCCCATACAACAATCCCCAGGTATTTTAAAATGTCAACAACAAAACTAATTTTGACCACTTAAAAATCTAATGATTTTTCTTAGCAATCACAGCAAGTTGAGAATTATGTAATTTGTAATTTGTGTGCAATGGAGGAAAAAAAAAAGCACTCCAAATTGCTCAGAAGGCAACGTATCTGAATTTGCAGTCACTGCTCTGCATTCTTCATTGATATTTATGTCTAGCTCAGACAGAAGGACCCACTGAGTTTGGTGGATAACAGCAAAGAAGAAAGGAAGCACTGCTTTTATTTTAAGGTTTTGTTGACAGGTGAGTAAGGGGAGTAAGGGGAAATGAGATGGAATGCTATTTTCCTTATTCCTTCAAAACTTCTCAATATTTTTAAGTCAAGTTTCAATATTTTTTATGTTTTCTTTTTGGCATTATGAGGAAAATCTTGCTTTGTATCTGACCCAATCTATACTACTACTGGACAATTAGATTGCTGTCTCACAGAATTCGGGCTAGCAAGGAACAGAGAAAATGAGAAAGCTCAGTGAGGTGAATTTAAGTGAGTTGAGAGCAGGGACAATAACAACATGCAGCACTTCATTCACATAACAACACATAACAACATTCCCAATGCTATTTATCTGCAGTCCTTCAAAGCATTTATAAAATATGATAACTCCTGTCCCATTTTTTTGTTTTTTGGTTTGTTTGTTCATTTGTTTGTGAACAATGCCAGATATGACCATAATCTGAATGATTTGTGAGTGCAACTGGAAAAAGGACATTTTTTAAAATTTTTTTTTTTTTTAGGTTTTCCTTTGCAGAAGGCGGAAAAACATTTGTTGAAGCAAAAACATGTTTAGCTGGGCAGAACCAACACAGTGTTTTACTGGCTGCAAGAGAGTCTTAGAGGCTTATTATAGTGCTTCATCCCTTTTGCTCCATGTAGCATATCTTTCATATTTCCAATCCCCTGATTGGAGGAGGCTTCTGAAAACCATGGCTAGTGATAGTAGATGCTAATTAGACAAGACATGGAACAACTGTTCAGAAAACAACTACAGGATGCCTAGGGCAACTTAACTGTCACTAGATGCCTAAGTTGAAGTGCCTGCATTGCTCCCCTTCTTTGGCCACATGTATGTCTTGACCTATCACACTTAATCCTATCCCAGGCCTTCTGACTCCCTGAGTGGAGCTCTCTATGCACTCCTTAGGCCTGGATGCAGAGCTGGTGTGGGACATTTAGCCTGCCTTGCTGTGAAAAATGCATAGTCTTTGGCATGTAATTTTCATGTGTTAGACCTCCAAAACTGGGGTGTTTCTTGATACTCTTCTCAAAGGGTGATTCTGAGTTGTAGAAGGGTGAAATGGCTTGTACAGGGACATGGGCTTCCTGAGTTTTAGATCTGCTCTGTCTAGGTACTGCCTCCTGTTTCACACTATTAGGTTGATCTGTTTCTTGTCACAACAGAGGCAAGTGGATCAATTACTTCCTGTCTAGTGTCACCTCTAAAGCCCCTTTAAAAAAAATTTCTACCTAAAAAAATCTTTCTAACAGCACTGCAGTTTTTTAAAACTAATTGAAATGTGTTTGTGTCTTGCAATCACCCTTGCTATGATAGTTCACATCTATTCTTTAATTAGAGCAAAGCTGACGAACTATAGGCATTTACGCAGCTGAACTCTGCCAACAGACTCTTGGGTCTTCCACAGATGTTTCTGCTTTCAAAAGTGATGCAAACTTCATGGATTGTTTCTTACTCCCAGGAGCAAATGTCAGTACAGCTCTAGAAACATGTTGCTCATTATCAAGAAAAAGCATAAAGTCCCAAACTGGGCCAAAAATGCCAACATGTTGTGTATAATCATGGTTTGCTAGAAACCACTAACAGTCACTGACCATCCAGCACAGTTTACTACTTCTGGTAAATACTGTATTTTTTTAAAAAATAGCTTTTTTTTTTTTTTTAATAATTTTTAACCATGTTTTATAAATAGCATCCCAGAAAACAAAATGTGGGAGGCGAAAGAAAGATTAATTTTGTAGATTTCCAGATAGTGAGAGAAATCTTAGACTGTCATCGAGACAAATGTGCAGTGGTTAGTTTATCTTGCCCCTTCATGATAACATCTGATATTTTGCATGGAAAAGAATTCAAAATGCAACTTCTTCACAGTCTATTTACTTTTTTAGATATGACACATGAAACAAAAACATTTTGATACTATTAATTTCAGACCAACACCCCATTTCAAGTGTAGAACCAGACTCAACCTTCCAAACATCACTGGCAAAAACAAGGCATTCCCAAATTTGCCTTATTTATTTAATTTCCTCTTGATAGAAAGTGCTCATCAATGGGGTGCAAGTACACTACCAGTTATTTTTCAGTTATGAAATGCAACACAATTGACTGAACTGCAGCTCACTGAGAAATGTGAAAATACATCTGTATGCTGACTTTTAGCTCAGCACCATTACCTCTCCGTAAACATCAGCAGAAACAAAAAATGCAGCATGTCCTGAATATAGACAAACCTGAGCTATATCCAGGCAGAGATAGCTAGTTATTTCAGAGCTCCTGCTGCTCACATTTTCCTAACGCTCCCTCTCTGTTATCCCTGAGTAATCTAACATCATTATCTCTGCTGATTGTAGAAAAAAGGACTGCACTCGGGACAAGGAGCTGGGCAGAAGATTTGCAGCATGAGGTTTTAGGCAACCTGTTCAGAAATGCAGAGACTGCTGTGGATGAGCAAGCATGGATGTTCCTGAATTTTCCTTAGGCTCCTTAACTTAGGCAGTATCTCCTACAACTGTCCTCTGCACTGCTATCAGTGCAGAATTATGCTTTAGATGGGAATGCAGTTTTGCTGCACCTTTATGACTACCTACAATCAGGGTTAAGGTTAAGAGATCTAGGGTGATCCTTCCTGTCCCATATAGGGAAATCACTTGCTGTACCACTGCAGGAGAAGCCACGGACAAGACAGACATGATGAGCAAATTCTTGCCATTTCTCCCTTCCCCATTGCAGAAGTTGGAAATGTTAGAGCAGTGTTTACAAAGCAGCTTCTCAGATGTACCCCAACCTCAGTAGTGGTTCTGTTCATAAGGTTGTGTAGATTTTTTTATGCACAGACTAGTCACCTAGGTTTTGCACAGGGCCCTGGACATAAGTTTGAGACTAGTATCTTAGCCAAGCAACAACTTAGCAAATGTTAATTCATTTAATCTTCTCATTCTACCCATGAAGGGCAAAAATCATTAACCTTTTATACAATAAGTAAATAGAGGCACAAAGCAGTTGTGAAATCTGCCACACCATGTGAATCAGTAAGAAAATTCAAAGGATTAAAATTCTGAGAGGTCTTAAAGTCTTATAAAAAAGGATTTTTAAACCTGTATTAATATGGGTAGTGTTCTTTCTTTCCTGTGTTTGCCATCCTAAGAAGGGAGTGTGGGAATGTGCAAATAAACATTCTAATGTCATCACTGTTAGCTGCAGTGCTGCAAGGCACTGCCACATCACCCACTCTGTGAAATATTTCATTGATTTTGTCTTCCTGTACCCATAAAAGGGATTGGTAAATGATTGCTAGGAGACCTAGAAAAAAAGCTGGGTGAAATTCCTAAATGTGAAACTTGTACCTGGCTGCTTTTGCAGTTTTCTGCTCTTTTGTAAAAAAGAATGCATTAAAAAAAAAAAGGAAAAAAAAAAGGAAAAAAACCAATCAGCTTAGCTTATTTTTTCTCAGAAATTAGCACTGAAACTGGATAATTTTTTTTTTCCACAGGAAGTGTCAGCACTAACATTTCTAGCAGAGCAGCTGATACCTCTTCAAATCACAGTGCTGCTGGAGGCAGCACAGAAGTGGTAAAAGAGGACACCAGAGGAAACTGATTTTTTATTTCATTCTCATCTTACCATCTCCAGCAGGTTCAAGAGTAACTGGCTGTGTTTCCTGACTACATTATAAGCTCGACAACAAAGCTCCACAAACTCTTGAAAGCGCTGTGGGTTTTTTCCACCTTCTGTGATGAAATACTCCATCTCTGATGTGAAGATGAAGGGAGCTCGATCCCTTGAAAAAAGAACAATTACATGAGAAATTTCACCGGAAACACCACATCATGCAAGACAGTTAATATTTATAACTCATGATTCACATTTGTTCCTGCAGTATTACCTTCCTCATTATTTCATCTCTCCCTTCATCAATGTAGACAGCTCTATTGCTCGGCCTGGTGTCACTGACTAATTGGGACTGAGACAGGTCTCACAATAAGAGCTTCCTACTGAGAAACCCAACAAGTGAACAAGTTTGGATCTTATATTTTTTTTTCTCTGGCTCTTCTTTGCTTTTCTTTCTATACTCTCATAGATTTAATTTCTTTACTCCAGTCTGAAAGTGAATTTGGAAACAAGTTCTTTCCTGGTATCGAAATATTTAAAAGTTGCTCGCAAAGAGGTTGGGATATAAATATCAACTCCTTACTAGGCAAGAAGTGAATTTCAGAAAAAAAGCTACAACTCCACAATCCAACAACAACAAAAAAATACAACATATGATGCTATCATTAAATATATATTATTCCAAAGGGATGTTTCTGACCCAAGTTACAATGGAATAAACCTAAATACATTGTCTTGTTTTCTGTAGTTACTCTGTGTTGTGCCTAGAGTAAGTGAGCTGCAGAATCTGACACCAAGTCTTGCCTTTTTTTTCTTATCACTAGCATAGTTTGTGGCTATGGTATACTATTGCAGAAGAAAACAGACCAGCCAGGCTTCTGCTAACAATCCTATCATTTGATAGTTCCAGAAAGGCCTGATATACTGCATCCTTACACAGACAAAACCACTGCAGTGATTTACTCATCACAATTGGGTATACAGAAGCATGTAAACAGATTAGAGGGCTATATTACAAGGAAATATAAACACCATGTTAACCCTTAATTCAAAATGAACTTGAGTAAACTAAATGTTCTTGGGAAGCCTGAAAGCAGAAGAAAAAAAAAAAAGAAAGAAAGAGGATCTCTGTTTCTTGCTAAAAACCTCAAAGTTTTAGGGTTGAGTCTGAGCCCACTCTGCTTTTTGATTCATTCATAAATGAGACAGAGAAGCTTCCCTAGGATTTTTCCTCATTTTCCCATGAAAATGCCTGCCTTCTGCTATCATAGAAAGAAAGTTGCTGTGAGATTCAAGCCTGCAGCTGGCAATCTTAGTCACAAGAAATGTTGAGATGACCTTCCCTTTCTTATTCCTGGAAATTCTTTCTGGTTTACATTGAAGCTAACTTTGAAAGAAGACCTCCCATGGCTGTTGCTCTCCTCAAAGCAGCCCTGGTCATTAAGGATTTTTAAAATATATTACTCAATTCCAGCTAGGTATTACTAAGGAATTATGAAGGCCCACAATATCCACTCTTATTTTTTCTTTCCACATTTTTCAGCTTTATGCAAGATACAATTTCATAGTGTGACAGTTGTGTTGCAGTAATTACTGTTACATAGTAATTGTGTAGTTTTGTGCTGTTGCTCCCAGAGAATTACAGACTTGTGTCTGTTACTGATTTTAGAGAGCAAGATTTTCCCAGAACCTTCATTCCTTCACTCACCTTTCAGGTTATCTTTTGTTTAGCAGCAGTATCTAAAATAGACATTAAGTATTAAACAAATTGATGCAACTAGGGTCACAGAAGTCAATTTGTTGAAGTCAGTAAGAAAGAGAAAGAGAGCCAGAAAATTAGCAACATTAACATCTTCACTTATCTTTGGACAGAAGTACAATGTAAATCCTGGTTTAAAAGCATTTTAGCATCTTGAGAATGTTTAAAAAACAAATCTATTTCTTTTCTGCATTTACATTTTTGGGCTAAAACACTCCAAGTCAAAACTGCTGCTGTAAAGGTCTCATATGATGTATTATGCTCAAAGTTCATTTTTGACTCCTGACGTCCAACTGCATCAAGAGACACAACTATACTAGGAAACTAGAGCCCTTTCTGAGCTCTTCGAAGTCTCCTGCATTAAACTAAAGCTGAAAACAGATACTGCAATCAGAAACTATGTTACTGGAAGAAATGTGGTGTTTAATGTTGTTGGATTGGGCTGTAGGCCAAGTTCCACATAATGCAATGACTACAACACTAGTAATTTTACTTGTAAGATTATTTTAAGCAGTTTTCCAAGGTTCTTAAATTTCTCAAGATCATTTAAGACTGTCTTCTAAGCTGGTAGGCCCGTCCTCCCTTTGTGACCTGCAAGATACAAAGTAGAAATTTGCTCTCCCTGGTTTTGCTCAGGGTCTTATGATATCAGAGTCTCTCCCACGAGGTAACCCATGCAATCAGTCAGATGCTGAAGCACTGTTCTTGCATGTGTCTGCTTAAGCTGGCTGCTCATAAAGGGAACACTTTGCAATTGAAATTAAAAAAAACCTGAAACAACACATAAAACCAACTTAGTATAGGAGACAAGACCCACGAGAAGGAACAACAGTCACTTCTCACAATAATAATAAAACCCAAAGTTTCAGTGGGAGGAGACGCTTACTCATGGAAGAGTACATTAAGGATTCTGAAAAACCAATTGAAGGGCTGAGTGTCTGCATATAGATGCAAAATGTTCTTTGCTGCTTTCACAGACTCCTTTGGAATATAAAAACACAGAAGGGGATAGTCTAAAAATTACTCCAGCAACAGTACAAGAGGCCAAGTCAAATAACCGTCCAATGTGCTTGGGAAAATTTACATCAGCAAACAATAGAGGCTGTTTTAGCCTACAGAAGGCATGCATGCCCCAGCGTTGCATGGGCATTTTAATTTAACTCAGCCCCACACACACCTTGTATTTCTGTATTTAAACCAGTACATCTCTAACTGACAGCCTTCTTTGTGGAACATAGCTAAGCTCCTATTATATGATGATGGTATTTATTCAGAAGATGTGCAATGCATCCAAAGGTTGGTAATAATATCTATGAAAGACATTGCTCATTTAGACACAAATCTGTTATATAGCTTACTCATATGAAATTGTCTTAAAGATATAAACATGAAATACTTTTTATCCTAAAACATACCCTCAAGTTCACAGCTAAGCCCTGTAATACTTTGCATCCATAGGATGTTCTACAATGAATGACTGTGTTCCAGCCAATGGGACAAGAGCCCCTTGGCCTAAAATCTGTATCTATTACAACTTGCAGCTTCCATCAAATTCATGAAATAACCGGCGCAAGTTTAACAACAATGGTATGATGAAGTATTTTCAAGTAAAACCCCTATCTCTGTAGAAGACCAAAAGCCTTTTTTTTTTCTTTACAGCGTGCTAAAGAAATACAGATTTAAAGCATTCTTGAATGACCTCTCCTGTACAACGGTAATGTTGGGTACTATCATTTCTAGAATAAAAAGCCTCATTGAAAGAACTGAAGAACTTATGTGTCTTGAGATAGACCAAAGATGTACAGCCAGTAAGCCTCCCAAAATCATTAAAGTTACTTTATCACAGCTCTCTCATTTTTTTCCCCTCCCCCTTCCCCCTCCATTGAAGCCTTAGATGACATTGATGAACCCTTTGGTTTTATGATAGAAATCAGTCAAAAAGGTAACACCCCCATTTATGACAGAGTCTGATTGCAGTCCTGGACCTTAAAGACTTATACTTTACTATGTCTGTGACAAAAGAGTTTACTCAAGTCACTCAGTGATAAGCAAGGATAGTTTTATGGTGTTTTTATTATTTTTTTTCTTATGTACTCCTTTTAGAGATTTAAGATTTTCATGGGAATGTGTTTTACAGTTCCTCTGGAGATTAAGAATGTTTGGCTGATATGTCATGAGAGGGAGGAAAGAAAGGAAACCTCAAGGAACTGAAGAGATCATCATGCAAAAACAAACTTTGTCTGGGGTGATGGGAACGTTTACTGGGACCTCACTGTAGGCTAGAAATATGCTGCCTTCCAAAAAGACCAATAAGATAATCAGGATTTGTTATGAAACCCTAGATGTAAACTGATTAGCAAAGCTTGTAAGGTCAACAATGGTTTTAGTTTTCCCTACTATGAATCTCACAGTACAGAACATTTCAGAATGATATACTGCCTTCCTTTTATATTAATTAAAGCATATGAGATAATAACAAATGACCTTTACTCTGGTTCAGTCTAAACTTCCTAATAGTGTAGTTATGGAAAAGTTCAAGTCACACACAGTAATACAATGAGATCAAAACAGATGTAGTCTAAGTTGTCATATGGACATAGGAGACAGTGCGTGAGAAACGATAAAGAACTGTTTACAATTTAAAAATCAGCTGTTCAGCAGCATATGCCTCCATACATTCCCTGACTGCTTGAAAACCACTTTGGCTGAGTCAAGAGTGACTCAGTATTCACAATGACTACGTGGAATTTAGATGTATCCAGTATAATAAGAGAAGCTTTTAGGGAGTGTTTGAATGCTGACAGCCTTTGCTCTGCAGCAAAAGCCAAAAGCTTAATGAAGTACACACACAAAATAAATGAACGTGAGTGCTCATTTCTCCAAGCCAAGTGAAAATATCTGATCATAGTAATCATATATATTTGTAGACACAGAAAAAAAACGTGAGTGTACTCCTTTCATATATTAAAGAATGAAACAATAAAAACTGCACAATACAATTTGTCTCAATCAAGCACTTAAAGAGTCATTAAAAAATACGCCTGAAAGTAGACCACAACAGATGGTCTACTTTTCTGCTTATCAGAACAAGATCAACAATAAACATGATTCTGAGATGCTTATTTAGCCTATTCTTAAAGATTTTTAGTGACAGAGTTCTTCTCCAACTTTCTTATCAAGTTTCTGTTCCAGTATCTCCCCTCAAGTTTTTTCCTTAATGTCTAATCTAACTTTGCTGTGCTTTCATCCTATTAATTCTTGTTCTTTCCTAAGGGGACATGAAGATCCTCTTTTCCTTATAGCAGCCTCAAATGTATTTGCAGACTGTTATTATGTCTTTCCTCAGTCATTTGTAGACAATAATTTCAACCTTTTCTCCTAAGTCTTGTTTTCCAGATGTCTGATAATTTTAATTGTTTTTCTCTGGACTCCTTATCCCCATCTTTCTAAAACTAAAATGTTGACAATATTCCAGCTACATTTTTATTGGTGTAACGTGAAGCAAAAGATTACTTCACATTTCATGCTTTAGTATTCAATATTCTATCATCAAGTCATATTCAACTCGTCGGTAGTGTAACTCTCAGATCCCTTTCTGAAAAACTACCTGTCACTGCTAATCCCAACTTTCATCACAGTCAAACACTCTTAGAACCAGTCTCTACTAAAAAATGAACAAACATGCTCCATCCCATTATACTGGTTACTAATGATAATATTGAAAGATGTCACTTCCATCCCAGACCTGTTACAGGAGATGACAGTCACTTCAGCAAGCATAGAATCTAAATGATGTAAATATATTGGAAGCGACCTCATAACAGCAGTAGTTCTGAGCCTTGTTTATAATAGAAATGCTTCACTTGCTGGAATTGACAGCAGTTTTCCCCTTGACTTCAATGACAGTTGCTACCACTTGCATTTTCACTGGCTTGTATTGCAAACCTATGTTCAGATCTGTTTAGAAAACTTTTCTGTTTTCTATCTCTTCCAGTGAAGAACTCTCAGTAACAGTTCCACAGATACATGTCTGCTCCCAAAAAGTGTAAACAGCCTGTTGCTGAGACTTCATTTCTCCAGTCACCCAGATCTGCCATATAACCATCTAGGTCTAAAAAAAATTACAGTCTGTATTTCAATTGCCAAATAGTACTTATAATGCTATAAAAAGGAACAGAAAAGTGAATTAGCAAATTTGAAACAGCTTTCAAAAAAACCCTGGATTTATTTATCCTGAGAGATTTACTCTCAATTGTATTTTTAATAGCTTTTATTCCCAGTAACAGAGAGATGGAGATTTGCTTGCCCAAACAGGGAACTCCTAACTTCAGGGCAAAAAGGATATATATAGGAAGTGGAAGTAAGTACTGGCTACAGGGGAGAAATATAGAAACTCTGCCTGGGCATGCGGAAATGCTGTTAGGAAAGCCAGAGCTCAACTAGAGTTAAAACTGGTGGTGGACATGAAGTGCAATAAGAAGTTCTACTGCTAGTTCATTAGTAATAGGACAAACAAAATGTAGACCTGCTGATGACTGGTGATTTAGTGACATGGGAGCACAGACAAGGCTGAGGATTCATTGCCTTCTTTGCCTCAGTCTTCACTGACAAGGCACTCCAGGTGGTGTGCAGAGAGCTGAGCATGAGACAGCGGTGGGCCAAACGTGAGTCCTGGAAGTGACGTAGGCTAACAGCATCCTGGGCTGAATTCAGGAAAGAGCAACCAGTAGATGGCCTTTGTGGGTTACTTAGCAGTTGTTGGTCAGTATCATTCCAAAACAAGGAAGATGTCACTATGCAAGTTCAGCAGAGGGCCACCAAGATGTTTAGGGGCTAGAGCACTTGCTTATGAGGAGATGCTAAGGATGATGTGCCTGTTTACCCAGAGGATGAGAAGGTTTTCAGGAGACCAAACAGCAATATTGTAGTATCTATAGGAGGTTATGAAATGGGTGGATCCAGGCAAGAATAAGAGAGAAAACTGAAACAGCTGAAGTTCTGACTGGCCATAAATAAAAAACCCTTCACGATGCAGATAATTAAACATTGAAATGGGTTGCCTTGAAAGGTCATCCTGGGAGGTTTTCAAGTTTCAACTGGACATAGCCCTGGGAAGCTTGTCTAATTTAGTGTTGATTTATCCCCTTAACACTTACACAGAAAGAACCCTGAATGCCCTGAGTATCCTTGGCTCACGTAGACCACATGGCCTGGATGTTCAAAACAGGCATCTAATATTTTCAACCTACATTCTTCAACCAAATGAGCAGAAGTCAAGTCTATACCAGATAATGTGACTTTAACTCTTTTTTCTGCCATTTCTACTGCTGTTTGAGATATCTACAGCATAAAAATAATTGTAACTACAAATTCAAACTTCATTTCTGATTACAGTTTTCCCCACATTATTTTTACATTAACATCTATCTCTAGAGGCAGAAACATCAAACTAGAAGCAGAAACATCAAACTAGATGCAGAAACATCAAACTAGAAGAATCTCCTGAATTCCTCAGGTAATTGAGGACAGTTCTTAAAACATTATGGTCTTATTTATTCATTAAGTTAGTTCTTTTTATGTCAACTTTGCTATTATCATTATTTTTCACTACCAGAGCCTAATGTTAGCTTTCCAGTAAATCACTGTGTTGGACATACCCGCTATTTTAATCAGCAGTAAAAGAAATAGTTCACACATTGGACTGGCCTGTTCTGAAAGATTTATCTGTTTCTGTCAGTAATTGAATTGGTTACATCGAGATTTAATCATGCTTAGCGGATATGGTAGAAAACAAGCTGTAATCCTTGCCTAAACTAAGGGCTCTGATTAATCATTCTGCTAACATCTAGCTTCCCCATATAAATTCAGCCATAGTAACTACTGACTCGTGCCCCTTTGCCTGTGCCAAGTGCAAGGGAATGTGGTTTACTGAAATCCCTTTCATCGTGGGACAATTGAAGTTACTGAGTTTGTAAATCATGGAGATTAGATTACACCTGGTCCCATAAGATTACTATGGTATGTGACAGTATAGCTAACACAAAAGTTGACAGCTAAGGTGAGACATGGTTACAGTTCTCATTGTAGACCTAGCATTTGCAGTGTGCATCGCCAGTGGGACTAATGTGGAAGCTTACCTTGTTACAAGAAAATTGGCAATAGATTAATGATAGGAAAGCAGAAACTCGTTTGAGGTGTCTCTTGATGGTTTTCACTCTGGCTCCGCTGTGATCACTGGTTATTCTCCCAGAAATTAAAAAGCATTACTGGGTCCAGCTCAGGCACCTTCTGAGCTGTGTTAGGATCCTCTACTCAGACAGACATGCATAAAGTGGCCTGCACTCAGTCACCAGCACCCAGACTGCATAACAATGTTAAAGTGGATTTAAATTCTTTATATACTTAATGTTCAACACCTATATTTAAAAGTGCTCAATACAGCATTCCTCATGTCTTGTACATTTTCTAAAACTATCAAATTTTCCAGGTTTTTTAGGAGTTTATTACCCTATTGATAAAACACTTGAGAGTTAATTCAAGAGGAGATTGGAGCAATTCCTCTTATTAACAGAGACTGTTGGACAATCGCTTCTTGTATTCTGACTGACCTCCAGTACCAAAAATAAGATCTTAAAACTCAGACCTAAAAGTTGCCTTAAAATAAACAGAACAAATGGCTTACATCCCATCCGTACCAAATATTCAGCTAACAGGTTTTTTCAGAATGAGATGGCTATTTGGAAAACAGTAGTTGATTGTTGGACGAGTTTTCTGTACCACCAGGCAAAATAGAGAAACAAACCAGTGATGAAGAAGCTGAATTGCACAGAAATTCCCTAGGGCAGGGGATGAAATCTCGCATGAATTAAATACATCAGTATGTTCTCCAGTTACAGATGAAGGACAAAGGCATAGTGTACAGAACAAGCAGAAAAAGATACCAAGAACAAGCAACAGAGATTAATTTAAAAATGCCTAGCTGTGTGTGAGAACTGAATATAAATGTACACTTGACTGTGTGTACAGCTCCTCCTGAAAATAAAATGGTATGTATAGAAAGCTTTTGGAGAATGAGATGTTACAGTAAAATGTTTCTGATGGGAGCAGGAAGAGAAAATGCATGTGTTTTGGTTTGAGCCAGGGTGAAGCTCTTTGCTGATTTATTTATTTTTTTTCTTCTTTCAATGAACTTTTTAGCAGCACCAGTGGATTGATAATAACCAAGGTCACTTCTGACTGTCTGCAGCCTCCCCCTCTATGGGGGGGGGGGGGCAGATTAGACCAAAGGCAGGATCAGCAAATCAGAATATTCCCTTCTCATAATATTTTCTCTATTTGGCTTTCAGTATAGGTTAAGACATCACGGAAGTCAAGCCCTTCTTTTTCCTTTTCCACTCACTTTTCTGCTTACTGTCGCTTCTATCACCCTCTCTTTGGCTCTCTCTTTTTTTTCCCATTTTTCCTCACAGCCGACACCCGAGGGCCCCGTCCGTGTGCCCGGACACTCCCCCCTTCAGCTGGGAGGCACCAGGGAGAAGAGTTGCTGGGAGAGTCGCTGGGGGAGGAGGGAGGGGATTGGGTGCTGCACATCCCTTTACAAATATATATATATTCCCTTATCACTAATAATTAAAATCAATCTGTTTCACTTTTCAACCCAGAAAGCCTCTCTTTCTCATTTTTCTCCCTCTTTCCCTACTTTAGGGGAGGAGGGGGAGGGGGGTGAATTGAGAGTGTTCCAACTCGGTGCCAAACCATGACAACATGTCTCTGTAGAGAGTTATACTTTGAAAAGGATAATAAATAAAATGAAATCATGAAACTGGACAGTGAACATGATGTCTTTTTTCCATCTTTTATTTCTGTTGTATTGTTAAACTTTCTGTCTCTAGAGCCATATTCTACAAAAAAAACCCACAACAACACAAAAAAACAACCAACCAACACAAATCAAAACACAGGGTGACTAATAGAGAAGAAGGGAAGAGGAAAGGGCTGGAAGAAATCTCTGCACAGGAAGTTGATGGAGAATCACTTAAATAACTCACCTGCAGTAAATCTCACAAAGTGGAGGGAATTCCACTGGTGGCTCTGAAGGCATGAAACAATTTCTCTAGCCCAGATAATTGTTAATAAGAATACATAACTTCTCCAAGAAAGCAGCTGTTACTGAAGAGAGCAAAGCAGTTTATGCCATGCTTGAACTGGATGAAAAGCCAAGAAGGATACTAAGAGTTGTGGCACATGAGAACTGAGTTGCAAGGAACTCAGTTCAGCAGAAGAACAATGCACTTGGATGAACAAAACTGGATAGGGTCAAATGCAATACAGCCACTGTATGGAAAAAACAGTGCCTCCCTTAACTCTTTGGGTATTTTGAAAAGAGTAACCAAAACAATTAAAAGTACAAAGTGGACAGCGAACTTAATTTATTCTGATTTCAAAAAGCTCTAGTTGAATGCCCTCCACAAGAGGCTATTACTGAAAATAAATAACCAATGATTAAAGGGCAAACTATTATCCAGGCTTGATAATTAGAGAAAGCATCAAAACAGCAACAATAAACACCTGCTCTTCAAGGCAGACAAACATAACAGAAGAGCATCTGAAATTCACAGCTGCAACTTGTGCTGCTCATATGTTTTTGGATTGGCCTTTGCTTTTGGTGTTGAATTTGGGGCAACTAGAGACATCTGACTTTCAGAAATTATGGACTTCTTGCCTCATAAATTCAAGCCCTTTTAGGGCTTGTCACCTTGGAGGTGACACTCTTTGACTTTTAGGTCTTTATGCATATCTCACCTTTCAGTCTTTATGCAAAGACTTATGTGTATGACTATCTTTAAACATCTGTATAATTTTGCTAAGATTATTTGGGCTACTAATATGCTTTAAGTCATGAAATTAATATTTCCTGGATTTCAATCAGCGATTTTTGGAGGGTAGCATACAGGAAGAGCTGGAAGTGAATAGTGGCAAAGAATTAGGAGTTATTGGATCACATAAATGAGTAATTTCAGACCGAGTGCACCAGAAAAATAAATTTAAACTGCAGAAAATAAATTCATAAGTAAGTATGCTGAAAATTCCTAATGAATCTTTCAGCACATAATACAGGGTAGTCCAACAGTTTCCATGCATAAATTTAGGAAATGAAATACTTTAAGTTCTTTCAAGTTTTAGAGTCTCCGTTTGGTAAGTACCCTAACCAAAAAATTTTAAAAGGAAAAAAAAAGTAAAATGTGAAATTCTCAAATTCCTATCTTTCTTCTTCCCCACTTTTTCCTATTTTTAGGAAAAAGATGTAAAACATATAGATACAATGTAGTCAAAAAATGTAAATACAACTTATTTTTACCTGATTGTATGCCAACTTTTCCATTTCAGAACGAAATATCTGAAAAGAATGTAGTTGGTTTTTTTTCAAATGAACATTTCCAGCAAGACAGTCACACTCATTTTATGTTAGTAACACTAAAATTGAGATGTGTTACTTTTAAAATAAAAAGAGGCACTTCTACTTTTCTACATGCTCAGAGTTTCTTAAGTGCTTTTCAGTATTGGAAAACACTGACTTGGGAAGAAAGTGTGGGAAACAATTTTCCCTTATTTTTGAAACTTCCTTCAAAAAAACTGTAATTTCCCAGTGGAAATAGTTAGGCTGCCTCTAGTAATTAACTTTGTAGAAGAAAACCAGCTTAACAGATTTAACTGCTGGGAAAACCACGCCAAGATGTGGGATTAGTTTGGCAAAGAGACAAGAGGGTCTCTGTGATGCAGATCAGAGACAACAAGGCCACTGAGTGTTGTAAAGAATCAGAATGACTGGGTATTTTTTTTTTTTAAAAGAGGACATCTATGTTATCAAAAGGTGAAAATACAGTGTACCATGAGCTAGATTACTCCCTATCTTGCCACCAGGTTTCAGAATACACATAATTGACTGAAAACGTTTAGACACCAGTGCTGGAAGTGACTGGTAGTGGAGGGGATGAAACTGCTGAAGTTAGGATTAGTTCAGTTAGCACAGGATTTAAATAAATCTCTTGCTGCTTAAATCACCAAAGAAGAAATGTTCAAAATGACCTGGTCAGAACTGAAAAGAAGAAAACAAAAGCAAAGAGAGCATGGCAGGTACAACTACAAGCCTGACACCTTCTTCTTGACCATTTCATGACTGACCTGGTCACATGTGATTACCTGGATAAAATTAGACCTATTTCAGTCAGAGGGGGTCTAAGATGATTGCCACAGGATACTCAGTAGATAAAGAATAGGACGGTAATACGAAATTAGGCAAGAAATGTTTCTTCATACAGTTTGAAGTGTACCTGCAGAATTCATTGCTTTAGGGGAATGTAGGGTCAAATGCGGCAGCTGCATTATAGAATAAAAGGAGTATTTTATTATCACTAAGAAAATGTGTCCTACAGTATGATTGAAAAAAAAAAAAAAAAAAAAGATAATGAAATCTCATGGTTCAGTAGGAAAGTTCCCTGAGGGGTTTGCAGAATAATTCTTCTGCCAAGCTCTTTTACTATGCTATTGGTTAGATACATCATATGTCTCTCTGAAACACTTCTGAAACATTAGTTCGTAGACCCCAGTAAAGACATGTTATTGGTATTATTAACACATTTGCTGCACTGTGAACATACATGGAACTGGAAAAGACAAAGTTCCTGATTCCTCTTCTCTCTGAAATCAATTAGAACTGAGCTACTGATTTGTGCCTTGAACTCAAAATTGAGCAGTTTTATTGGACATCATTTAAAGATGAGGGCAGGAATTAGAAAAGTTAACTAATCCCTTGTTAGGGTGTTACAGAATCATGAATGCGAAAGCGAGCATGACAGCATGAATCATATCAGCTTCAAAGGATTCTCTGAAGATGCATATTGGATTTGATAGAAAGAACTGCAGCCCATGCCTGACAGCGTGTGATTCTCAAAGCTGTCATGTATGCCTTTCACTTTATTTACATCAGAAGAAATGCTCCATATGCAGAATACTGGAGAGGACTTATCCACATGAAGATTTGTGAGGAATGAGTCTGTTAATGGCAAAAAGTACTTCCTAAGAACAGAAAACGGACAGTTGTGGAAAGGAAGTTATCTTCCTAAATTCTGAAAGGAGTTAGTATTTTAAACAGTTCAGATAGGGACTCCTTTTCTATAAGCCTTCGTTCATTTGTGTAGATTCTACTAATAATTCTAAAGATTTGAAAGCATTGTGCTGGTGTTTTATCAATATTATTTTCGGGGTATGATACTGTTGGGGGTGCAAAGAACTCAAATGAAAATCTAATATAAAGGGCTGATAAAACACCCCAGAGGCTCAACCTGCTTCAGGACTTGCCTTGTGGGAATGAGTACATACAAATGGTACTGAGGGTTTCATGCTTTGAGAGAGCCTGAAAATTATGAGATATAGAAATATGATATCCCTGGGTTACAAATATGTTACATTTCATGAATGTGCATACGAAGCATGAGAACTAGAGTCATTAATATTGTATCTGCTCAGTTTCATGTAGGTATGAGGAGGACAACTACTGTCCAATGATGTTCATGACCTACTGTTAAGTATGAGTCCCAGTTTTACTAAGGAACCATGAGGGCACTCCATGAATGGGGGGCCTAAAATATATTACTATATTTTATAGTTTAAAAGCCATATACTGCATGAACAAAGAGGAAAAAAAATGTCTGCTCTTAATGGAAGTGACTGTTTTTTAAGTGATTTTCATAGGCTTTATCAGAAGATGTAGTATGACTGAGTTTTAAAACAATAAAATTGAAATCTAGTTTATTATTGCTATTACATGACTTCTGTTTAAATGCAGTGGTTGTGTCCCTGCCCCCTGTATTATCTTCCTCCTGTTGTTCAAACTAGATAACTCTTTGCTCTTGTAAAATTACCGCTCAAGGAAATTCCTGTCAGGCTCCAAAAGGAGGTTTGCTGAAGTGAGGGATGCAGCACTTGATTGAGAGTGTGCATGAGTATCTTTTTTATTACTTTGTTCTGCTTTATTCTTTCCATAGCAAGTAAGTAGGATTAAGGGAGCATATCTGGAATGATTGATAATTCTGAGCACTGCAACTAAATCTTTTGACTGCCTAGCTTAGAAATACTTCTTAACCCCATCAGCTTCCCTCATACCAATACTTCCATGCTGTTATTTCTGTCTGACACATTGAGATAGTCTAGATTAGTCAAAGGCCAGCTTAAAAAAAAATAAAATCACAGATAGATACAAACACAGAAAAATCACTGTCTTGTTTAGGTGAAATCAGACATTTGCAAAACAGCCCCTGAGCTCAGTGTGGATACATGTAAAACTTCCAAATAAAATGAAAAACTTTGCAGTTTTACTGACAGAGGCATATTGTAATTATTCTTCATGTTTATTTGGAAAATATGGTTTCTTTTCTGAATATGCAAAGAAATTGGTCATCTAGATATATCTATGGGTTTGGATCCATTATAGAAATGCTATGCTATTAGAGAAAAAACAATGGACATCAGAATTCTTTTGGCACAGACCAATATAACGTTCTGGTTACTGCTGAACGGCATCATTCAAATCTCTGACCAAACAAGGACTTAGATTTTTTTATTTTTTTTCTTTAGACTTAAAGGGGATCTCCAACATCTCATTTTAATTGATTTTCAAATAATTCCTTTATTTTTTAGAGGTTTTGTGAACAATTAAAACATGCTGTTTTGAAAAATTCAGAAAGAAAAAAAAGCATTATCTCACTTGGTTTTTTTTTCATGGGTGAAATTTCAGAACATTGCTTTAAAGCTTAGTATGTACGTTACTATAGATACTAACCTTCTTATGCTCCCAAATGTCTGTGCATGACCTAAAAATCTTCCAAAGTCTATGTGGAACATGTGTCCGGTATTTGTCAGCATTATGTTGTCACTGTGTCGATCACAGACTCCCAAAATGAAGGTAACAACACACCAGCCAGCGCAGGAATAGAAGAAATTCCTTATTGCCTAGTTGGTAAAACAGAAGCACATACTGGAAATCTACAGAGACATATTTGTTTGTGATGCTAACAAGAAAAACAAAAATAGTAGTTCAATGAACGCTCTGCATGTTGCTAAAATTTTAACAGACAGGTGCTTGTAGGAATGGTACTCAAACAAGTAATACACAAATTTCAAAGTTACAATGTAAGAAGGTTTTCACCTTGTGTTTTACAGATACTTGGAATTCTATGGAAAACTTCTAAGGTGAAACCTGCCTAAGAAAAGCAAGCTTCTTGACAGAAAGCTGACACTTTATGTTCCCCAGCCTGCATGTACATTGTAAAAACAATTGTTTGGAAATTTGCTTTGTAACAAAAGGTTATTTTACACCCACTCCACTCTTCTGTACCTACATGGGTCTTTTTTCCACAGCACCCAATTTCCTTTCTCAAATCCTAATCAATCAAGTCTCACAATATTCCAGCCCAAAGCCTTGAACCCCATTTTACAGAAACAAACTCACACAATGAAAGGCTAAATTGTTTTTTTTTGCTCATAGTATCTGCAAATCTGAATAAACTATGGGATCAAACCTAGTGTCAGGCAGAGAGACCCAAGAGAGTGATTAAACCAAAAACCAGTCTAGTAGTCGTGTTTAATATAACCTACTCCTCTGATGCTCTTTTACGTGGTGGAGATGTGTGCTTTCATGGTTAGTCTGCTTTGTGTAAGTAGACTGGCTCATTCAGATCTATCTCATTAGTCTCTTTATAATATTATATTGGGGCATTGCTCTTTGCCAAAAATGTGCCCATAGCAGATGTAGGAAAATCTATAAGCTAACGATCTCACCAGACACTGGCAGTTGGATTTCAAGTTTTCTGTTAACTTCAGTGTAAAGTATTAAACAACTGTGACTTTTAGTAGAGGAATCTACTCGACCTCTTTCCCAACACACAAATTCAGTGTCCTCCCTCAGAAGAGAGTTATTCCTGATTTAAATGATGATCACTCTATTACCCCAGAGCATAAGGAATAGCTTTTGTCTTTTTTTCAATCTCAGCTGCTAGAGTTTAAGAAATGAAAATGCAAGTTCTTATTCAAAAGTCTTAATCTCCCATGAATCTCAATCCCAATATGATTCATTTATAAACAATACTAATTTGTTATCTTTATGGTTTTGGACGAAACCTACATTTGCCAAGGTAAATAATTATTTAGGCATTGAGGATTTCCCCGTAGATGCAGGGTGCCACCTGCAATGGCTGACACAGATGACAGCTCTGTGGAGGACTTAGGCCACAACACGAGAGTTGGCTGAATTTTATGTCTAACTGTACTACTTACCCACTTCAATGACCTTGGATAAAACACCTGAGCTTTCTGTGACTTTGTTCACCCAACTGTAAAATGAGGATATTAAAGCTTATTCTGCATGAGGTTTTTTGAGCACCTTTGAAACAGTATTGTGAGTAAAAAATTATTAAAGAGTAAAAGAGAAAGGCAGGTTCACCAGCGAGTGCAAGGTGAGTGTAGAGTAGTAATTTTATGCATGCCACATACAATCAGATCTGACTGTATTTTACATGCTTAAAAATCTGAAAGAAAATTGGACAGAAATTAGTTTTAGACTATTCCACATGAATGGTACTTTTTGCAAACAGCAGCAGCAAGAAATCAGGTTTTCAGTCAATAACTAATCATATCTCACTTTTCAATTGAAATGTTGGCTGCACTTCTACAATAACACTGCAAATATACAAACTTGTAAAAATAACTCTATACAGATTGTTCCTATTTAATTGAATCAAGATGATATACTAAGAATTTAAGTGCTCTTACTGAAAATGTTGATGAACAAACACCTATGGAATAATTAAAAAATTATTAAGTTTATCAAACATACTTATGCCATACATCTAGTAATAAAGTGTTATAAAAGAACTTCATTTCCAGAGTGGTAAACACTCAAAGCTCCTCAATAAATTTAAAATTCTGGCTATTAATCTACTGTGGGCATAGAGTAGAGTTCTAAAAAGTGTCCCAGCAACATGAACTTTAAAAGGTTTTTCATGGGCCTCAGAACATGCTCAGACAACAAAGAATAAACAGAGTGCAGTGTGAAACCTCTGATTCTATAAATAAAATTTCCTTTTTTTTTTGACTCATGCATAATGTCTGTTTTCATAAAATCCGATGCATTACATGGGATCCCACAATGTGATATGAAAAGCATGATCTCATGTATCATATGACTAGGTAGTTTTGATAAAACAGCTTTCTAAAACAGTGGGTATTGATGTGGTCCCCCAAGACTTTGCATGATTTATAGATTAAAAAAAGGATTTAGAGACTGAACTAAAAACTAAACGCTTTTGAGTTCAATATCTAATTTCTACTTCAGCTTCTCTTCACTTTATTACTAAATTTCAAAATACCTCTATGACACACTTTTATAGAAAATTTATTACAATGCACTTGATACAGAGCAATATCTCCTTAGAAAGAGAGTGGCGTTTAAGACATTTCTCTGGTTTCTATGCATATGAGTTGTTTGTCTTGTGTCTGAGTCATTTGTTTTTGCTGCTTCCAGCCATTTGGGTGGTTTTTTCCCCCATGGTAGAACATGAAATGTATAATAAGCTTCATTGTGATGTTACCTCTTGGTAACTTGATTCCAGAGGATGATGATGACGGAACCATTTATTAATTGTGTTTTCTTTCAATGGTCCTATCAGACCAGACTCCCTGTGGATCTTCGCTAGTGTAGTAGCATCTGGCACCATCTGTACCAATCCTAATAAGGCAGAAAAGAGTTCACATGAAAAACCTTGAACTCTAAAAAGATATGACGACCGTCAATGCACATTGCCTATTGTTGGATCATTCCCTGTGGAAAAAACACATGCCTGAAAGCTTATAAAATAACAAATGCAATAGAAAATAGGGATCAGAAATCCTTTTCTGTCTTTCAATTTGGACACAAAAAACAAACGACACTTAGTAAAAAGTGGCAATTCTGCAAATGAGAAAAAAAAACACCAGTAACATTATTGTGCAAGTAAGTGCCTCAAGGTGCCAACAGGGCCTACAATTTAACAGGATTCAAAGTGGGTGGAATATGTACACAAACACAAAAAAATTGATAAAAATTAGGCTATTTACTATTAAAGTTACTTATTATGTGTTTACTGTCCAGAATGCTACACAAATTTTTATGCAGTATAAGATGCTGATCACAGCTGGGAGAAAGGATAGTAGATTATGCAGAAATTAGTCTGATCCAAGATGACATAAACTGGGAATCGGAAGTGCAGAGAGAAGCCAAGCATTTTGCAATGCTTCAGTTGAATCCTCTGCCTCTGTTGCCTGCACTTAATTCTTTTTTTTGGAACTGAGACCTGGCTTGCCAGCCTTCTGTCCCTGTCCCAGCACGTCATCCCACAACTCTGTATTACAGGAAAGGCTTCCTCTAACAATTCCAGTTGGTGACAGGCTCCTGTACTATACCATGCCTGGATAATGGCATCCTACCAGTGCTTTACCTGCTTTTCATATTTCTATGAAAAGTGATTTCTGTTTTCCCATGACTATGACATTATCATCTATCTCCCTTACGCAGAAAAGATTCCCATGGAGCAAGTCAGCAGCCTAGGACTCGGAAGACCTGGGTGCACAAGGCTACTTTAGCACATGTCCTATGTGATCACAAGCATGTATTTTTGTGTTTTTACCCTTACCCTTTTTACCCTTCATCCTGGTTTGAGCCAGGATGAAGCCAATTTTCCTTTTACTGTTTTTTTTTTTTTCCTTCAGTAAGCTCTCTTTTAACTAGAAACAAGCGTTCCAGCCAGTGGACTGATAACACTGGAATGTTTATGTTACTGCCGAGACTCCAAGGTTGCGTCTTAGCTCTGCTGCTACAGAGGCTACCAGGGCAGGAGAGTCATATCTATAACCCCCCCGTAGGTGAAACAGCAGAACTGACCAAAGGTATTCCATTCCATGTATCTACGTAAGCTCCGAGGAAGGTCAGAGATCACAGAAGACAACTTCCTTCCTGCTTCTTCTTCCCTTCTCTTCCGTCCATGGCTGGCATCCAGGGAGGACTCCATCCATCCATCACCATCGACCCCAGGCTCAGCCCTGACCCTCATAACTCTCCCCACAGCCCTGTCTGCTCTGCTTTATCTCAGACAGTGGACTGAGAGTTTTCAGGACTGCTCACAGCTCAGGAGAGTGCCGTGGGAAATGCTGGGGGTGGGGGGAGGCAAGAGGCTTTTGCACATTCCTGAACATACTTGTATATAATTGTACATATCATTAAAGCTGTCTAGTTTAGTTTTCGATCCAGAAAAATCTCTCTCTCTCCATAATTTTATTTCTCCTTCTCTACCTGGGGAGGGGGGGGCAGGGCAGATCGAGAGCATTGTCGTCTCTGATTTAATTGCCGATCCTGAGTCAAACCGTGACAATCAGCAACTGTGTATCATTTACATCAACACTTCTGCAGTTCATAAGGAAAGACATTGTGAGGAAAATCTGTCAGACACTGAGGTTTGCTGCTGCTGTGGTGCTGAAATGAAGCAACTATCAGGCAGAACTGTTTGCAGATGATCCCTGTATCTTTCTTGGTAAAAATAAAATTGTTAGTCTATAAGAAAGACTATAATATTATGTTCTGAAATGGTATTCTTGTATTATTTGCCTTTGAAGCAATAGTCTTCAAGCTTTCACTCCCACCTCTACAAAGAAGGGAGGAATCTTTTTCAGGTCACCACCCTTCATGTGCATGAACTCATTTATACTTTCTCCTAGCTCCTTCAGATCATTCATCCTGTCTCATTTCCTTATTGTGGCTCAGAAAGCAATGAATTTTTTTTGTTTGTTTGTTTAGTCTTTTGTACAGGAGGTAATATGGATACATCATTCTTCTATTAGTGCAAGGATTATTTTCAGTAAAAGATTTGGAGAGTCAGTAAAAAATAGTAAGCTTATTGCTGTCCGTCAATTTCTTTGGCCAGCAATTGGTATCCCTGCTACGGCTCTGCTATGACAACCATAAAAGAGAGGAATAAAGCTTTCAGATGAGTCAGGCCTGCCCTAAGTGGCATAAATCACAAGAGTAATATTTCAGACTCAACACTGCAAAGCTGTCATCACTTGTCTACAGGTACTTTCTGTAACCACATGCACCTAGGTTCATTTCAGCATCTGTGCAGGATCACACCAGATTAAAACTTCAGTAGCAATGCTCAGTTTTCTCCAAAGCCCTTTTTTAATGTGTGAAGTTACATTTAAGAATCTGGTGCAAGCTGATGGTGTTGAGGCTTTTGGAAAATTCTAGTATAAGATGCTACAAAATTCAATGAGTTTGGTTGTACCTCTTCTGGAGAGGCAGAATGAATAAATAAAATTAACATCCTGGAGTAGACAAGTATACATTGTAGGGCCAGAGTAACAGTAATTTTGAGATATTTTTTTTTTCAAGGGGGAAGATATATAAGACACCCATGAAAATAAAAGTAAAGAGAGGATTTTTGCATACTATTGTTTACCTGAGATATGAATAATGTTACACAGGTAACTTTCATAATGTAAAACTGACCTTGGCCTTTTCCTGTAGATAAACACCTATAAATGATCATTTGCATATCCAGTCCCTCTTGGAGCCAAATGCTGTCCATCACATGAACAATTTGCAGAACCAGCATATCTTGACGTAGGTCATCGCCTATCTGTGAAAATCACAAAAGAAATTCAGGTTTCTCCTTCAATCCCAGATAGAAAAAACTTATTTGATTTGTTTGTTTTTTTCCTCACCAAAATAGCTATGTTGATTTTACAGTAAAACCCTCTTGTTTTTCTTCAAAGTTGCTACTAATCTTTCTGTGTCGGAAGAGGACATTGTAAATGGGACACATAGGCAGAAATGGTTTTGGCAGCCACTAAGATGGTAACAAATGCTCCCTGATTAACTGCAGCCTTTCTGCTTATTATTCCTATATCATTATTAGAGGAGGTAGGACCCTATTTTAATTACACTTAAAGTCTACCTAATGCTAGATGCTTTTTCACAAATGACAGCATTTCTCTAATGTTAAGCTTCACAATGTGGTATTTGCAGCAGGCTGAAGGGGAATTTTATCATGAATTTATATTTTATCCACGACATTATTCATATTCAGTTTCAAACAGTGATGCTGTGTTGACTGCTCTCCCCATGGAGTTGGTCAAACAATAATCTTAGTAAAATGGGGCTTTAATTGTAGCCACAAGAGGTAATGAAGAGAGAATCTTCAACCATGGCTGAGTAAATGGCCTGTGAAAACAAAAGCCCTGCTTTTTTTGTTTCCCCCTCCCCAGCTCATCTAAAACATGTGACTTTTACTGCTATTTGTAAGTGCTTTATTCTTTTATTACATCCTTTTTATAGAAGCATATACATTTACTGCCATTAAAGGAGTACTTAAGGAGACATAAACTCATCTTCTAAAAAAGAAAACCCAAACCCATTTTCTTTCATTTAAAGGTAATCTTGACCCCAGTTAATTCTTCTTATACCTAAACATGAGAAAAAAAAACCCTATTCTCTCCACTTACCTTCCCTCCTTCTCTCAAATATACAGCCAGTAGACAATTTAGTATGGTATCAGTGCATATCATTTTATGTACACATTATCCATCATGAACAAATAATGGAATTATAGTACAAGTAAAAGACACTTTAACACAATGGTTTGCTGACAGGAGAAGGTCATGTCAGCTATAATACTTCCACAGCAACTGGACAGTTTGTAGGTTGTTGAACGTTACTGGGCAGGGAAAATACTGTCTAGATAGAACCAGTGCAAGTGTTAAAATGCCCCATGAGCAGGCACTTGCTTAAATTGCTCAGGAAGGTAGGAACCTGTCTGTTTAACACCGATTTGCCAATGATATAGTGTAAGAACCAGCATTCTAAATGTTCAGAAAATCTTAACATTGCTAGCCTCCCCCTAACCAACACCTGGAAAGCATACTTTTAATCCTGAGAATCACAGCTGCTCTAAAGGTCAATTTAATTCAAGATGGTCAAGAATTTTTTTATTCATTTGTTTAATTTATTTTTATCAATTTTTAGCCTTGTGGTTTGGAACATGAGACTGCAAAAGATCTAGGAACAATGTCCCTGGCAACACTGACCATTTTGTATCAATCAGCCATTTTATGAATTTTATTAATAAAAAATGTTATCCGCTGCTATGAAAGCCTGTTGTTCTTTGAAAAGCAACTCTAGATTGCATGCATTGTCTTTTGTGTATGGATGCAGCACTATCCTAGATTCTGAAGCTCTGAAGGTGGCAGTTGGAAAATAAACCACAGTTTATTTTCAGAGTCAGTTCCTTCAGGTAACTCCAATGAGACAGAGCTCCTCTGCTGTCCTCTCTGCTTCCCTCTTCCTCAGGCCATTCCCCTATGGTGGCTGATAGGTGCAGTATCATTTTGCTATAGCAAATACACTGTCTAACACTCCAGTATTTTCATTTGTTCAAGACACATGGACAAGGCTACTGGATTGAGTCATTCTGAACTATCCCTTCTCTGAGACTTGCCTTCTGACTCCAGTGTGACAAATAAACTAAGTTTAAAATACAAACTTCACGTTTTAGCCTATATGACTCCACTAAGAAAAAAAATTGCAAGAAGTTGTTTGATTCTCTACCAATCAGAAAGTTGACACTTCAGTGCATTGCCTCAGCGTTTTCCATTAAAAGTTCTAGTGTCAAAAATCACTGGGAAAAGTGAACAGCAGAGCCAAATTTAAAACTCTCAGGCTCAAGGTTAAAAACATAAATTATGTGAATTTCAAATCAACATTTTCCATACAAAAGGAATTGAGGATTAGAGGAAGAACATACCTTAAAAATAACATTGACGTTTCCACTTGGAGCATTTGCATTGATGAAGGCGATTTTTAATGGAAAAGCATTGGATGTAAAATACGAACATGACTGCAGGGAAAAAAAAACCAACTGTGTCACATAAAGAAAACAGCAGGCTAATACAATACCTCTGAAAAAGGTACCTTCTACCCTTTAGCTACTACTTGGTAGCCCTGAAAGCAAAAATAAATAGTTCTTCATATTATTGACTGCCTAATTTGGTGAGGAAAAAGAAAAATTCTTTTTTCCAGACAATTCTTTTTCACTCAATAATCAAATTTTATGAAAGGATAATATTTTTTTTAGTAACTGCTTTTCAAATTCACCCAGGACTGTTAATGATAACTTTGACTGGGACTGAGTGGACGAAGTACATAAGACTGATACAATGAGAATCTGTAAAGCATTAAAAAGCCTGTGGTCCTATTATTTTCTGGGGGGGGAAAAAAAAAAGAATCCTAATCATACAATATTTATGGAAGCAAAGAACTTACTAATTTCTTTGGTGACCTCTCTCTGGCTGAGGATACAAGAAATTCTGAAAATCACAATTTATTTTATGTGGAATTTATCTTAATTAAACATAAACTTTGACTTCTTATGCCCTACAGCTCCTTCCACCTGAAGACCTCAAAGGGCTTCAAAAAGCATTAATGAGCCATGCACTGCAAATCGTGTGCAAGTTAGGATGGTATTATTATCATCATTAAAAAAAGGGGAGGGAGAAAGTCACCAAAAAAACCAACCAAAGACAACGGTAAATTAATGCCCTGGTTTCTAGAAATAATGAGCACCCCACAGGAGCTACTGATGTCTCTACTGGGTGGAGTTTAATGGAGGCTAATTTGAACAAAACCACTACTAGACACAGCTGTCTCTTGCTTTTCATCTAAGCATCTCAAAGTATGGTACAAGCATCAAATATTCTCTTAGCCACATCATACCTCTGTGACGTTCAATAGTCATTATTGATGATGACATCCTGAACCCCTGTGGAATTTTGCCAATTGAAATGTCTCACTAAGTGCTTGAAAGGTTACTGTGAGATAATGCATTACTGATAGAGCTGGCAGCAGTGCCTGCTTCTAGTAAAATCAATAGATGGCACCAAAATGAATTAAATTTAGGTAATTATAAGCACTTAAAAATTCTAATTTGCATGATTATACTGACATGTAGTTCAATCAGGAAGCTGCATATATTCATAGCAAGATAATGGCCTATAACAATATAAGAAAAATGAAAAAAATCACTCCTTGGATACTTATATTTAAACATTTTCTGTCTGTCCAGCCAAGCTAGTGCAGTATAAATAGCATAATTGTATGGTGAGATACCTTCCCATTAGTCATTCTTTCCAAAAAGCCTGAAAGCAGTGAGAAGCAGCAGGCTTCAAATTCTTCTGACTTACATCATACACAATTGGCCCAAGCCTGCGGGGTGCTGGAAGACCTCTGTTCTCAGTGAGATCAAGTCTGAATAGCAATTACTTGGAGAATCACAGGTCAAAGGCAATTGAAGGGACCAGCACCTCTTAGAATCAGGTCCACTGTGGATAATGAGCCAGAGAACAAAAATAGTGCACAAATTGCTGTAATTAGGCAGCTATAACTGGTAATACATATGGCTCTTCAGGTTTGTTTTCTCTTGCTGCTGGATACGTTTTTCTTCTACAGAGCTAGAACAGCTTATTCCTGGCATAATATTGTTTATGAAACATTTCTAAACCATGAATAACTGAGTCTCAGTACTGCGCTCAAAGTAAACTCAACGCTAAAGAGCACTGTTTCCTTTATTTTTAAGTTATTTTTAAAAGGGGTCATAGACACAGGTAAGTTACTATGACTATTTAGCATTTTAGCAATTCTCAGTCATGTGCCTTGTCTCACCGCAGCAAAAAGAGAGGTAGCTCTAGACCTTTAGCTGCTCACATCCACATCTGTGGAGAGTCATAGATGAGAATAGTATCATAGTATCATCATTCTGGTTGGAAAAGACCTTCAAGATCATCAAGTCCAACCACTACCCTAGCTCTGCCACGTCTACCACTAAACCCTGTCCCCTGGCACCACATCTGTCTTTTTAGATGTATCCAGGGATGGTGGCTCAACCACCTCCTCAGACAGCCTGGATCCCCAAGTTCAACTCCTGCCCCAGAACAGGACAACCCCAAGGTTCATACCATGTCCCTGAGGGCATTGTCCAAATGTCTCTTGAATATTGTCAGGCTTGGTGCCAATAGTGCTTCCCTGGGGAGCCTATTCCAGTGCTTCACCCTCTGGGCGAAGAATCCCTTCCTAATGTCCAACCTAAACCTCCCGCTGCACATATTCCTACCTTCCTACCTTCAGGTCCTATCATTGGTCACCAGAAAGAAGAGGTCAGTGCCTGCTCCTCTGCCTTCCCTAGTGAGGAAGCAGTAAGCTGCAATGAGGTCTCCCCTCAGTCTCTTCTTCTCCAGGCTGAACAGACCAAATGCTTCAGCCACTTCTCACATGGCATCCCCTCCAAACCCTTTACCAACCTTGTGGCCCTCCTCTGGACACTCTCCAGCAGCTTCATATCCTTTTTGTACTGTGGTGCCCAGAACTGCACACAGTACTCAAGATGGGGCCACACCAGTGCAGAGTAAAGTGGGACAATCACCTCCCTCGACCGGCTGGCTATGCTGTGCTTGATGCACCCCAGGACTCTGTTGGCCCTCCTGGCTGCCAGGGCACACTGCTGGCTCATGTTCAACTTGCTGTCCACCAGAACCCCCAGGTCCCTCTCTGCAGGGCTGCTCTCCAGCCTCTCACTCCCCAGACTGTCTGTATATCCAGGGTTACCGTGTCCCAAGAGTAAAATCCAGTACTTCTTCTTGTTAAACTTCATGTGATTGGCGATTGCCCAGCTCTCTAATTTGTTCAGATCCCTGTGCAGGGCCTCTCTGCCCTTGAGAGTGTCAACTGCTCCTCCCAATTTAGTGTCATCTGCGAACTTAATAAGTAGGCCTTCAAGTCCTGCATCTAAGTAATTTATGAATATATTAAAGAGTACTGGTCCTAAGATGGATCCCTGTGGAACCCTGCTAGTGACTGGTCGCCAGCCTGATGTGGCCCCATTTATTATGACTCTGAGCTCAACCCATCAGCCAATCACTCACCCGATGTATTATGTGCTTGTCCAGCTGGATGCTGGAAATTTTGTTTTGAATACTGTGAGAGACAGTATCAAACGCTTTTCTGAAATCCAGAAAGATTACATCAACTAGCTTCCCTTGGTCAACTAGGTGGGTAACCTTGTCATAGAAAGAAATCAAGTTGGTCAAGCAGGACCTACCTCTAACAAACTTGTGTTGGCTGGACCAATGACTCTGTTGTCTTTTAGGTGTTTTTCAATGGCTCCCATAACAATCTTCTCCATAATCTTACCAGGCACTGAAGTGAGACTAACAGGCCTGTAATTACCAGGGTCATCCCTGATGCCCTTCATGAAGATTGGGACAACATTTGCCAGCTTCCAGCCTGGTACCTCTCCAGATTCCCAAGAGCATTGAAAAATCATTGAGGGAGGTATCGCTATGACCTCTGCTAGCTCTTTAAGTATCCTCGGATGAATCTCATCAGGTCCCACTGACTTGTAAGGATCCAGCTGGAGCAGCAAATCCTGCACAAGTTCAGGGCTGATTGGGAGATTGTCATTTGCCCATTCATGGTTCTCTAGCCCAGGGCTCTGGGGGTGCTCAAGCCCATCATCAGTGTTGAAGACAGAGGTGAAGAAAGCATTAAATGTCTCTGCCTTGTCTATATCCCTGTTTAACAGGTGTCCATGATCATCAAGTAATAGGCCAATGTTATTTCTGCCCTGCTTTTTGCTATTAACATATTTAAAAAAGCCCTTTTTATTATCCTTCACAGTGCAGTCCAGCTTCAACTCTAGTTGAGCATTAGCTGCCCGCTCCTGTTTGTTCGTAGGCTCTGGGTTGCTCACGCTCCTCAAGGGTGTTTAAATCTCCTGCGTGGCTCCTGGCCACGCCCCCACCATGCCTGATTGGCTGCTGTGGAATTCCTGGTTCCTTCTGGGGCTCGGGTGGGGAATGGGGTCCCTGAGCTCGGAAACTCCCCTGTACCGCGTGATTGAACCCCCACCTCGGGCTTACCTCAGTCGTCGCCGCTGCTGCCGCTGCTATGCTGACAGAAAAATCTGTCACCAAGAGCTAGCTGAGCAGGATGATAACTAGGACTCAGCTTCAGGGCAGCCAGGTGCTCTTGCCAATCCCAATGCCAGAGCAGGATGGCTGGGCTGGGAGCAGGCTGCTCAGAGTTTGAAATCTCTGCTGCTGCTCAAGGGAAGACATGCATGCAACACCCACCACACCAGCCCCCTTCACCTATGCCTCCACCAAAGGCCCCTATTTCCAAGGGGATTAGGCTGGATGTCAATTTACCAGATGATTTATGGTTAATACAAGTAAGATGATTTCCTAGTCAGTGTAACCATTCAATCCCTCTGCCCCTTGGCCCTAAAAAAAATTTAAAAACAATTAAAAAAATAATCCATTGCATGAGCTAGACTTACGTCTGCGTCTATGCCTTGGACAACCAGCGCGGGATTCAGTGGAAGCCGGCAAAACTTCACCTCCTGGAAGAACTGCTGAAGTCTGTTGAGTTCCACCTTTAGCACCTCCTGCAACATGTGAATCCTTTTGTCAACATGAAAGAACATAACACCAGCTCTTAAGCTGTTTATTGTCTTTCTACATTTTAAACAAGCAGTACAATTTCTGGAGCTCGTAGCACCTGTGTAACCTTACAACAGCTAATGAGGTCACACTGAGGTGCAGTCATTAAAAATAAGAACTGTGATTTTATGCCACATTCATGCTTTTACTGCCTAGATGCACTATCAGTTCATGCTGTCCTGTAGTTTCAGATTCAATACCCTTCATTAAGGGCTAATAAGCCTTGCATCTGCTCTACTGCATCTCATATATTTTTTGCCTTGTGGGACACCTTGTTGCCTCAACGTTGTGATCTCCCTTGCCTAACTGCAGGTGTGTTAACTTTAAGGTTTGGGAGTTTCTCAGTATCACAGTAACTGCAGCCTTGAGATTAATCTCTAAAATCTGAATTATGCATCAGTAATGTATAATGTATCGTTACTATTTCTTTTTCGTGACATGGATTTTTCTCTTTGCAAATAGTTTGGTTTTTACTTCCATGTTTGCCTTGCTGGTCTCAGTAGCTACACAGTTTTCTGAAAAAAATCCTTTGAAAATCTTTGAATCCTTAACAAGGCAAAAAGAATTCATAACTTTCATTATAACCAGCAGTGGCAGGTATATTTTTATTTGCCTGTCTGGTCTATCTGGCTGAGATCTCAGCAAGGAACAGTTTTATACATCAGGTAAGTAACAGCAGCTGTCTCGGAAAATTAGCAGTTTTGAATTGGAAATGTACCTACTCAATATAATAGCTGCACTCACTGGAGAAGACGACTGCAAGCCTTCTACTGTCAGGAATGCATCTTTGCAGATATGTGTACATTGACAACTGCTGAATGCCATCTTTGAGACACTAAGTACAGTCCACTCTGGTTGGCTTTGCTAAGAAATGAGAACGTTCAGCCTGTCAAGGACAACTCTTAACAAAGTTTTCAAGAAGCACTGCAGCTCTACCGGAGCCAAATATTTGGAGATGAGATGCTGAATGTGAGCCTTCCTTTCAGTAAAATGTTAATCAGTTTTGTTACCATTATTTCTGACCACCTCCAACTCTGAGAAACCATTAATCATAGAATCACAGAATGGTTTGAGTTGGAAGGGACCTTAAAGATCATCTAGTTCCAACCCCCCTACATGGGCAGGGACACCTCCCACTAGATCAGGTTGCTCAGAGCCCCATCCAACCTGGCTTTGAATGCATCCATGTGTCTCACCACCCTCACACTAAATAATTTATTCCTAACATCTAACCTAAATCTCTCCTCTTCCAGTTTTGATCCATTAGCCCTTGTCCTTTCACTACAGCCCCTTGAAAAAAGTCCCTCCCCAGCTTTCCTGTAGGCTCCCTTCAGGCACTGGAAGGTTGCTATAAGGTCCCCCAGGAGCCTTCTCTTCTCCAGGCTGAACAGTCCCGACTCTCTCAGCCTGTCATTGCAGGAGAGGTGCTCCAGCCCTCCGATCAACTTTGTGGCCCTTCTCTGGACTTTCTCCAGGAGCTCCATGTCCCTCTTATGTTGGGAGCTCCAGAATTGGACACAGAACTCCAGGTGGGGGTCTCACAAGAGCTGAGTAAAGGGGCAGTATCACCTCTTTTGACCTGCTGGCCACACTTCTTTTTGTTGCAGGCCAGGACACAATTGGCTTTCTGGGGTGCAAACGCACATTGCCGGCTCATGTTGAGCTTCTTGTCCACCATCACCCCTAAGTCCTTCTCCTTTGGACTGTTTTTGATCCATTTTCCACCCAGCCTGTATTTGCGTTTGGGATTGCCCCAACCCAGGTGCATGACCTTGCACTTGGCCTTGTTAGACTTCATGTAGTTTGCACAAGCCCACCTCTTAAGCCTGTCAAGGCATCCCTTCACTCCAGCATGTCGAACTCACCACACAGTTTGGTGTCATCAGCAAACTTGCTGAGGGTGCATGCACTCAATGCCACTGTCCCTGTCACTGACAAAGATGCTAAATAGCACCAGACCAAGTACCAACCCTTGGGGAACACCACTCATCACAGGTCTCCATCTGGACATCGAGCTGCTGATCACCACTCTTTGAGTGAGACCAGCCAGCCCGTTCCTTACCCAATGAGTGGCACATCCATTGAATCCGTACCGTTCCAGTTTCAATACCAGGATGTCATGTAGAACAGTGTCGAAGGCTTTGCACAGGTCCAGGTAGATGATGTCAGTTGCTCTTCCTTTGTCCACTGGTGCTGTGACCCCATTGTAGAAGACCACCAAATTTGTCAGGAAGGATTTGCCCTTGGTGAAGCCATGTTGGCTGTCACCAAATGCCCCTTTGCTTTCTATGTGCCTTGGCAGAGCCTTCAGGAGGATCTGCTCTATGATCATGCTGGGCACAGAGGTGAGACTGGCTGGTCTGTAGTTCCCTGGGTCTTCCTTTTTTCCCTTCTTGAAAATGGGAGTTATGTTTCCCCTTTTCCCGTCAGTGGGAATTTCTTCAGACTGCCAAGACTTTTCAAATCCTATGAACAGAGGCTTTGCAAATTCATTGGCCAGTTCCTTCAGGAGCCATGGATGAATCCCATCAGGTCTCATAGACTTGTACACCTTCAGATCCTGCTCTCCTCCTACACTGGGGAGATCTTCCTTTTCACAGTCCATGCCTTTGCCTTCTCCAACTTGGATGATGTGACCGGAGCCTTTGCCAGTGAAGACTGAGTCAAAGTAGTCACTGAGTACCTCAGCCTTCTCTATGTCCTGCATGGCCAGGTCTCCATTCTCCTTCTGGAGTGGGCCCACAGTTTCCCTTGTCTTCGTCTTATTGCTGATATACCTGAAGAAACCTTTCTTGTTGCTCTTAACATCCCTGGCCAGATCCAACTCTGTGCTTTGGCCTTCCTTACCCGATCCATTGCCTCTCTGACAGCTTCTCTGTACTCACCCAGGACACCTGGCCTTGCTTCCATTCTCTGCATACCTTGTTTTTACATTTCACTGTGTCCAGAAGATCCTTGCTCATCCATACAGGCCTCCTGGCTCTCCTGCCTGCCTTCCTCTTCTTTGGGACACAGCTCCTGGGCATGGTGATCCTTGAACATGGACCAGCTTTCCTGGGCTCCTCTTCCCTCCAGGGCTTTTTCCTACAGTATCCTACCAAGCAGAACCTTGAAGAGACCAAAATCTGCTCTCTTGAAATCAAAGGTAGTGAGATTGCTTCGCTCTTTCCTTGCTGCCCTGAGAATCCTGAATTTGACCACGTCATGGTGGCTAGAGCCTATGCCTTAAAAGATCTGCTGACCTCAAGAGTAATACTGATGAGAGTTGTCCTATTAAATACATGCATTTTACTTGTTTTCAGAACAACAGAGAATTTTACAAATTTTAATAATCTTTTGAGTTTATTTATGTAAAGGGCATTATAGGAAAGAAGTGTCACCTTAGAAAAAATAAAATAACCTGAAGGAACTTAGATGGAAGGGGAGGTATTTTAAACAAACCTTTCTTTTTGGGTCACTGGCAGCTTTTACTTCTTTGGCAATGTCTTCCAGAATTCTGATAAGTTTCCCCTCCTTAGAAAACTCATTGTTCAGGATTCTTCCAGCACAGAATTGGAGAGCAGCCAGTAGTTTCTGATACCAGATTTTGAAATTAACTTCATTCTGTGCATTCTTCAACAGCCTGAAGGAATGAGGGAAAAACAACAGGTCTGTATCTAAAACTGATTTTATTGTACATCACCTGTAGCAGGAACAATAAATGCACTCCAGAATAATATGTATTTGGTGACTTTGGGCAGCAGAGAATGGAAAAAAAATGTTGTTTATTTGTTGGCAGTACTCAAGTACTCAAGTACCATTTGAGAACTAATGAGATTCTAACTGTGTTGAATCAATAGGAACCTGCTATTTCTCATTGTCATACATAGCACAGTGCCTGCCTTGCTTCTTATTTCTTCAAGAAAAGTTTACAAAGTGAAAATAAGTTGTATTTTTTGAAGTCCAATGTTAAATATCCCTTTATATATATATTTTTTCCCCTCCTGCCAGTACACTTACACAATCAAGCACATCTTTCAGCTAGGAGGTACATTTAAAAACCATTTTAGTCACAGGTGTACCAGCAGTTCCAGAAACTTTCACTATTTGAAGTTGAGGAGGCATTTCTGAAATTGGCTGTACTGCTAAAAAGAGTGAAATGAGCCCACTTTATTCTTTTCTTTTCAGTAATTGTTGGTCTAGAGCAAAAACTCAGCTCTTAGTTCTACTGAAGTTTGTAAAAGCTTTGGAAGGGGAGTTATTACCAACACAGAAGTCTGAAATAAACCCAAAACTATACTGTTTTTTCTTTCCTTTTTTTTTTTTTTTTTTTTTTTTCATGTTTACCATGCACTTTTCTCCAATTGCACTTGGGCCAGGAAAGCTGTGGATTTTAGTGTTTTTTTTTTTTAGTTAATTTAATTGATCAAAGGGAATTTTTTTCCTTATGTGAGCCAGAGGTTTTGTACAAATGATTTATTTTTGTAAGTGTAGACAGAATCACCAGCTTTATAGTGCTACTAACATCCTGCCCATCACCTGGGATTTCCCTTTGCCTGATGGGCTGATGAACTGCTCTTTGCTTTTGTCCAAACTTTTCTCCCTACGACTTCATCCATAAGAACATCTCAAACCTTAAATTCCTTATAAATGTCTGAATCTGAATGCAGTTTCCCTTACCATACGAGGTTACTCAAACCTATCAAATTATTCCAGTTTTCACAGGACAGAAATCAGAGAAGCTGTTGACTTTCAAGGCACATCACGTATGCATATGTTACATAACAAAAAAACCAAGAACAAGATACATATCAAGCACTGATATTCAAAGGTAAAAAATAATCATTTCTATAGAGACTTCAACTCCCTTAAAGCACGTATAAGGCATTGCAATATTGCTACCATTGCTCATGCATTTATTGGTGATGAGGCATTTCTGACATCTTTTTTTAAGGCAATGATCCTTCTACGTGCTCTTTTCCTATATAATTCAATGCAGAATAATATCACCTACTGATTTCCAAAAAGCCTTTCCAGTTACACAAAATCTCTGAACATCTAAGTGTTTATAAGTACTGAAAAACTTACAAGAATGTGTAGTGTTTCTACCAGAAATGTCTAGACATGAAGGGGGAGAGATATGATAAGTTTATTATCAGTACTCTCTGGAAGAAATTGAAATGGCATTTCTTTCTGTAGACTAGTAAAAAACAAATAATTACTTTTGAATTGGAAAAAAATACATCTCATTGCACTGCCTGGTGGAAGGCAAACCCCAGCACATAGAGATAGCTGTATTCTTACCCTGAACCCTCCACAAACTGAAGGTGGCTGAGAGCACATACATATATGGTGGTGGATAAATTGACTTGCAGATTTCATACAGAGTAAGGCCAGGATTCCACAGGATGGGATTAATTTCCTTAAATGTGCCATTTCAGATGGCTGTCCTGTTTAGCCACCAGATGCTGCCTTGGAAGGGCATGGGTCCACTAGAGGCAATTTCTTGTGTGTACCACTCCCATGCAGATATCTCAGGTGCCCTATGCTGTGTAAAAGGCTGTGTTTAGGCTACTGAATCAGGCTCTGCAGTGGTTTTTTAGCTCAGTTGTAGGCAAACTAGGTGATTTAAGACAAAAACATACTCTGTCCATATCAATGGCAAGTCAGGAACAGGCTTGGTGATTAATTTTTTAAACAAAAGCATTATTGGCACAGTCCAAACTGTCACATGGGCAGGATTTGTAGTATAGGTTTTGTAGTCTATTGGAGCAGTTTCAGTCCAGCTAAGCAGCTTGTATTTCTCTTGGAGCACAGGCAGAACAAGCTCAGTACTGCAGTGCAACACTGTAATAAAATATAGAATACATTTTATAATTTTTGAACTTGTTCACTTCTGCCTTGCAAAGACAAGTGCAAGCGCACCTAAACAAAGATGACAACACTGTGATACCTGTTTTGAAGTGGTCAGGTTATACTGGTGCAGAATCTTCTGTCTGCACTTTGGTTACATTGGAATCAGCTCCTGAGCATCTAAATCACATTAATTCACCTACTCTATTTTTAACAGTACGTACTTAGGGAATCCAGAAAAAGTACCTTTTAATGTTTGAGATGTCACTTTAATCCTCTCAGATATACAGAACATTAAATCAACTTCTATTTCCCTAAAATGAAAGGTTTAAGATTTCACACATGTGAAGCAAAATCAAAATGCTTTCCATTTTTAAACAGAGCTACTCCTTGCATAAGGCAGATCAACCTTGAAGATCCATATTTTGATTATTCTTATGGCTAAGTGTTCCCAGAAAATAAGCTTATATACACATAAGATATAAAGATTTCTTTTCGACGCGAGACAGGATTATGTGCCAGATTCAGATAGCTTATGCATAAGGTGTCTACAGGGAGAAGGGATATATAGTCTGAATCCCCTCACATGTGCATCCTGAGCCCAGTCCATGGGGAAAGTTGAGGCAGTCATCATGGTCTCACTGGTAAAATCCACGTCCATGCCAGCTGTAGCCCAGCAGACACTCACAGTCTGAACCCACATGGCAGCTCTGACAGTGCATGTGCTTCCCCAGCAGCTCTTGCACTGGGGGCTCTGCACTCAAAATGTGTCCAGCAACTGCAGTACAGACAGCACAGCTTCCCTCTGCCTGCCCACTGGGGCAGGTGTACTTTAAAAGTCCGTAGGCCTTAATTTGCAAAATTATTTTGATTAACTGGGTCTGACTTTCATGTTCATTTTGTAAAAACAGTCCCAAGGAGGATACAAAGGACAGCTCATTGGATGACTCATTGTAGGCTTTGCTGAAATGTTTGTTCAACAACTGAACAAATAAGCAGTTGTAATTTGGTCTTCCCAGTTTCCTGGCCCACACATCTTCACCCTGCCACTGTGAGAACTCAGCAGAGATAGGAAAGCGTGCAGCTTCTGAAGTTGCAGGATGGAGAAATGTTCAAGACACTAATGAAATTTTCAAGTTAGTACAGGATAGCCAGCTGTGACAGAGGAAGACAAAATTGGAATGACTTCAAACCCAAGGGTGCCAGTAAGGAAATACGTAAAGTTTTGGTGTGGGTTTTTTTTGGTTGTTTTTTTTTTTTTTTTTTTTTTAATTTACACAAGGTTCTGCAAGACAGAAAAGCCTGGCTTTACACCAGGCCTTTACAGAGGATCTTGTTCCTAATGACAGAGAGACTTCCTCACTCTTCAGGGTTCTCTGATTTGGGACAAATGCCCTCATTCTCAGCGGGATCAACTTAATTCAGATACACTGTACCAAGGTAATTTTCTGGGACACAGCTCAACAGGGCTGGAAACAGAAGGATGCTGACCTGAAATTTACTAAAGAAGCAAACTAGACTGCCCCTGCTTAGCAGCTGTCGGATGGTCCAAGTCAGATTCTGGGTTGCCCTGAAAGATGCCCTTGATTTCCTTCTGCAAGCTGCTTCTCTTCCTTTCTGCATGCACCCACTCCATGCCTGCAAGATGGCTCCAATCCCATTTTCTGCCACTCACAGCTGCAGAAGCATGTGCCTATTTTCTGGGTATAGAAACACAAGTGTGCTGGAGAGATTTTTGCCACAGGGCAGGAGGGAAGGTGGAGCTGAATCAGGCTGAGCTGGCTGCTGTTTCAGAGATGGAGAAACAGGGCTAAAAACTGCAGCTATACAGAAAGGGAAATTTGGGGAAGACAAAAAAAAAAAGGAGTTGGAAAAAAAAGGAAGGAAAGGAATGAGACTGGATAGATCTTGGTGCCAAAAACAGGTGAGCTGGCCTCATTCTCCTTCTGTGGCATGGGGAGAGAGGGGATCTGGTGCTCTAAAGGCCTTGCAGCAGACACAGTCTGCTCTCTGAGTTGAATTTGGCAGACAAGTGAAAGAGTGAGGCTGCCTAGACAACTCTGCTGCTTCAACATCTGTTCCTTGTCTCCTTCAGAAAGGGGAGCAGGGTGAATCAGGCAGTAATACCTGACAGGACAGATTTGCTTGCAGGTAGCCTGTTAAACCACACTGTAGAAAAAGAAACACAAGAAAAGGCCAGGATCTCCAGTATCTTATTGCAGGTTTAACCCTTACCTGCTATGAAAAAGCAAGACAGAGTTTGCCTAGATTATTTACATGTGGCGTCAGAGTAGTGAGCCTAGTTAATTCCTTTCCAAGTGCTGTATGGTATTTATTACACAAAAGCTGTGCCAACCAGCACACACACTGAGTACTCTTTGCTTAAGGTGTTTTGAATTCAGAGGCACACCATGAAAGTGAAGTGCCTTGGGGTTTTAAGGTGCGGGCTGAGGTACTTACTGTCATTGGTCAGTCTTCAGTAATCTTGACCAAGGAAGTGCATATGCTTTGTTGTGAAGGTGTATTTCATGCCTGTTCTCTGTTTCACTAAGCTGGAGGCACGATGAGTCATAGACGTGAAAGTTAGTACAAGACTGCTCCTCATTATAGCAATAATTGTTTTAAAGTGCTTCTCCACAGACCTTCATAGCAAAGATCAGCACACAAACATCTCTTCACCACTGCACAGCTTCCATGTCTCAGGTTGCCATCAGCCTTGATTTTCATTAGACATCCTGCAGCACTCCCTAGCTGTCCTTTTTGTTCCATTGTGCCATGGAGCTACGACACAAACCTGAAGCACGTGATGGATTTAATTTTCAGCTCCTTGAAGAAAACACTTTACTGTTTGCATTCTTAAACAGGAGAGTAAGAAAAAGGGGGTGTTTTGACAGTGATGTTGCATTTGGGCCTTACAGCTGCTTAAATCCCTCTGCAAGTTACTTGCAGACACAAGGATGAGAGAAATGACAAAAATGTGCAGCTGAAGATTAATACCTCCATCTAGCCTGTGATGGGACATGAAGATGAGTGGGCAACTGCTGCTATTAGTTACTCAGTTGCAAGTAAAACCTTTCTTAATTTTTTCTTATATCTCCCCAAGATTACAGTGGACAAGGTTTTTCTTGGGAATAATCCCTTTGATAATCATATCAACACAGCAAATACTGCAAAACCAATGTGAACTTCAATGAATTCCAGATATAAAAAAATACCCGTTGTCCTCCATCCCTATGCCTGCAACTCCCATTACTCCTCTGCAAAGTACAGCCAAGCCTGCAAAACTCATCTTTTTAACTTGCAAGCTGGTCTGCTCAGGCATGGCCTCTTTAGACACAGCCAAACTCAAAGGCAGCAGAGTGCCAAGCTGGCAAATATGACCGTGGCTTTTCTGATCTCTTTTCCAGTGCCTAGGATGGATGACTGAACTTGCTGAAGCTCTCAGGAATGTGTCTGTAAGATGGCAGCTATTGCTTCAGAGACACTTGTGCTTGTTTCAAAATAATCTCTGTTCACAGCCTCCTTAACAGCCTCCTTCCCAGCCTCTGTGAGATAAGTCTTTCCTGGACAGCAAAATATAATTTAATTAACCTGAAATGTTCTCATGGTCCTTTGTTATCCAAGAGAAACATATAGACTATCTCTGTCAACTTCTTTTAAAAAATAGATAGAGGATAATACCTCTCTTCATAAACTAACCCCAAATTCTAGGAAGGTGTGATTTATGTACTACAAATCAGAAAGAAAAATATAGAAAACAGTAGCTCTGCTCTGTGTAGACCTATTGGGGCATAACAACCCACAAAGCAGCAAATGACCAAAGAAGTGAGAAGCAAAGAGCGCCTATCATGTTAAGACAAACAAAATTTTGGCAGGAGAGAGTGGGGAGTAGAGTTGATTAGGCAGAAGAGTTAATGTACAACAAAGATGGAAGGAACATAGCAGTTTTCCCAAGTGACTGTAGCACTGGGTATTTTCCACAGCTTTACAGAAACATGGGGCAAGGTCATCCACTTGACTGGAAGGATGAAGATGCAACTCCCTTTCTCTTTCTTTGACCAAGTACAAAGCCAGCATAAAGGGAGAGGCACAAGAGGGCTGGCAGAACTCTGCCTGTCTGCTGATCTTTCCTCTCTTCTTTCTTTCTATTCTAGAACAAGAAGAGAATGAAAGTTTACATTTCTTGAGTAGACTGGTACGATATTTTCTCTGAATCTTTCTAACCAAGTAAATCTCCAGGATGGAGGAGCAGCAGCTGTTCAGCAGCTTGCAGCACCTGTCCAGTTTTGGCTCGTCACACCTCTCACAGAAGAAACCCACAGTCAGTTTCACCTGCTGCTTCTCATATAACAGAGCTGCTTTTATAGACTCATTTTTCAAAGTATTACCCTTGAACAGAAAATACCTCTGCTTAAAGTGACTTTGTTTTAAAAGGCCACGTGATACTTTTGCTTTTGTTTTTCTGATTCTTTTTTTATAACATAACTTAGAACAGATGTCTAACACTTTGGTCTCCCTTAGACAATAAAAAATTGTTGCAGACTTATTATAAAGCATGCTGGTTAGGCTTGAGAAACACATTTCTATGGGAGCCAAGGGACTAGTTGCCATTGTTAATCTTCTCTCAAAGATCTTTATGAGGAAGGCAACAGAATTTGCATCCAGACAACCCACTTAATCCAGTAGATTCAATCAACCCAGTTTCTCCGACTGCCACTAAATGCTTTAACTGTGGAATGCATGTCCTGCTGACTCACAAAAAAATGGCAGAACAGTGAAAACAAAGGCTATGTTATGTTATGTTATGCAAGTAAGTTGCCAAACCCTGCTAAGGCTGCCCAGCAGAAAAATGTTTATTGATGCATAATATAGTTAGTTGTACACAGTTCTGTATCAAGAAAATAAATCCCAGATAAAACTGGTTTTGTCCAAAGAAGAAAAAGGATTTACCTTGAAAATTAACTGTATCAAGAATTAATAGGAGAGTATAATGGTACAAAGGCACTGCTATCACTACCAGATAGTAGATACTACCTGGTCTAAACTCTAAGCAAGAAACAATCACCCTCAGAATGACTTCTCCAATTTGAATGGACGTGTTAACGTCAATGTAAGTGCTAAAACATGCATCTAAGTGCTAAAAGTGCCTGGCTTTTTCTGATCCTGTTTGTAAAAAACCAAAACAGCTCAAATTATTATCAATGTCTGTCTTTTTCTAGTTTGCTTCTCTTCATTTTGGGGGTTTGCAAGCAGCAGAGGGCCAAATTTATTGACACACTATCATGAACACAAAAAATACCTGCAGCAGAACACCAACATAACAGAACTAGTGGTTGTTTCCAACAACATCTGTATACAACAGTGCTGATCTTGGATAACTCCAGAATCCATGAGTGAGGGTTCACGGTCCGCCAAAGATCTCACCCTAATAAAGTGTTCATCCAAAGCAACAGGAATTAAATAACTTCACCCTGAAGTGTCATTAATGCCAAGAGTGATGTAAGCTTAGCATTACAATTGCAGTCCTAAGTGTTCTCAACCAACAGAAAAATTACCACTGTTCAGTAAAGAGAATCAGAGATTCTCGTGGCATGCAAGTCTGGCACTCATTTTGAAAAGTCTGGTTCCATCTTTGTCAGTGCTTTCTTTTTGTGAGTAGGTATGTCCCTGTCTGTACTTGTTTCAAAATTGCAGATTTTCTCCTCAGAACAAATGCCATGCTGTTGTCAGAATGTCATGCAGTATCTTACTTACACCAGAATCAGCAAGCTTGAAAGCCACAAATCATCGGTCTTTGTAATAGCTTAGAATAATTTTGTGGCACAGGAACTGAAACACACCATTCATTCCAGGCATAACAGAAATTGTTGTATTCTTCCCAGTGGGTAACTGCATTGGAAGCTTGCAATGAATGGGATTAGATGGAATAATCATTACTAAAATACGCAGACCCAATGGCTTTAATGGGATGATGTCCAAATATGTCAGCAATTAATTGGATACAGGAGGTGACTAAGCTACTCTATTTTCAAACCATATAAATAAAATGCAAAGTTAATCCAGGTTCAAGCAGTCCACTAGAGCCAATAGAGTTGCTAAGCTTTGTACTGCATCTGCATTCAGGCCACAGTTATCACAGCAACACACTGAGGAGAATGTGAAAATGCTTTTTCTCATCTGCCTATTGTTTGGGTAGTTCATGTCTATCACAATGGCTTTGGATAGCTTCTATAACTTCCTATTAGCTTCACAGCTGCAACAAAAAATCCCTCATGACAATATAAAACAAACTGTATGACACAACTAATTCTGTATGGTTCTGCATGCATTGGGCAATCCAGATTTGAACGAAAATGCAGAATTAAACCTGAGTTACCCTACAACTCTTTGGTTAACTTCACTTTAAAATGCTCTACGCACTTTTTTGCTTGTTTTTTCTGTTGTTGTGTTTGTTTGTTGTTTTTTTTTTGTTTGTTTTGTTTTTGTTTTTTTTACATACTAATATAGAAATAGCTTCAGGGACAAAACTAAAACTGGCTTTCTACAAGGTCATTATGGCCTTTGTCTGCTCATATTAGGAGCAGCTCCAGATTTTATTCATATATTCTGAGCCAGATCCGTATTTTAGAATCCTAGAGTTTTCAGATTTCTGTTTGCTTTGCTTAACAAAGTCAACAATCAAAATGGTTGTCTTTCAAGTGGAGTCTCAGACTTTTACAGACAAGGTGCTCAGATGCCAATAGCAGAAGAACAGACGAGATTTCTTACACACCAAATACATGCAAAGTTAACATTTCTTTTCAGGCAGCATCACGCCAGCCTCTCTGGAAGAACCTGTTTGTGTTTTAAGAGCAGGTAATACAGGTGCAAGAACTAGGATCCTGATCCCACTTTACTTCCTGACATGTCTGTCTCTTCTGGATCTTTGCTTTCATCTGGACATCTCTGCTCTAGCTAACGGCCCTGCTTATCTTCTCTTCCCAATGTCTGAACAAAGGGAACTTTTTTCAGACCACTGCCTATGCAGGAATAGGGGAGTATAATGAGCCTTCAGCAGGTAATGATTTAAGCGTTTCAGCAATGACGGTACCTTGGTGTAATTACAAGATTGCAAAACTTTCTGTTTTAAGTATTCCTCTCATATCCAATGAAGCATGCTTTCTGTAAGATGTCGAGTCTTTTTCTGGCAATTTGCCATGTGGCATCTCATTAGAGAAGCCTTCTGAAGAGTACAGCTTCAGCAGTTGGACCAATGTTGCACAACAACAAAGGATGCATGGATCAGATCATCATATCACAGAAACTTGTTACCTCTGTGCATGTGTGTGACTGTCAAAAGAATAACTTTGAGAGAACATCCATAGCTGTGTGGCATCACAAAGACATATGGTCCTTTACACTTGAAAAATAAATAGGAAAACTGATTTGTTTTCAGGGAACAGAAGAAAGAATCAGACTTTGCAACAGGGGTGTCTCTACAGTCCCCATAACAGTTTTTCATCTTCTAATGGAGATGTCTCTTCAGGCTGCAGCTCTCCTTATGCATAAGGTTACTCTGCAGTCTTCCTCAAGCAAGCTGATACCTACCATGTTTTCATTTAATTAAAGCAGAAGAGACCATGCGAGAGAGCTCTCATCAGTGGCAGGACAGAAGAACAAGCATTTACATTGTATAGAAGAATGTTTCAGTTATCTTTATACCTCTTCTTTCTAGGCCTGTTTTCTTTCTTCCTCGCTGGTTTTATTTTTTTTTCCTAATTTCTTGGTCTCTATTCATTTTTCACTCTTCCTGATATATAGCAATGGTATCTTTTGCAAGGGTAGGAGAGGAAGGAAGGAAGGATCTTTAGATTTCCCTTTTTTTAATATTGGTCCAGTTCTGAGCTTCCTTCCATTTCACCGCTTTTTTGCCACCAAATATTGTCTTTGTAAAAAGAGAAGTGGGAATTTGAAGTTAAGCTCATGTACCAGGGAAAGCTTGCTGTAAGGTATTAGTAAGAGAAAACTTTTCTTTTTAGTTGGCCCAAGGGTATTTTCCTAGTCGACAGCTGGCCTAGTTGCCATGGAAAAGAGAAGAGCTGGAGGGCAGGCACAGTAGGAAAGTGAGGCACAGACCTACATGAAATTAGCTTGGCTTAGTTTGCAGAGGCTTGCTGAAATTAATCTCTCATTTCAGACAGCCTGTTGCTTTTTCATTGCTGGGTGGTAGACATTAGGTTTCATCTAGGTTTACAAGTTCATCTTAGCTCTGCTGAGACACATTCAACTGTGGCACCAGATCTGAATAAACTTCTGAATAAGCTAAATTCCCTTTTAATGAACCCCTAACCAAGAAGGTATTACTTCTTAAGATTTTATCAAGGAGATCTTACATGACTCTCCTCAGATCAGACCATATAGTCTTGGGGTTAAAATTCATAAATTTTAATGTCAGATAAATATGAAGAATTAAGAATTAATTATTTTAAGAATATAAGGATGAAAATTCATCTTGAATTCCTGATTTTACTTGCTGTGTGACCTTGGCAAAATTCTTCTTTTTTTCTATGCTTTTGTTTTCTTTTTCAAAAGAGGAAAGGTTTATTTACCTTCTCCTAGGATGCTGTGTTTGTTTGTACACTGCTCTTATACCACAGAGGTAAATGCCATGGAAAATAGGTCTATTTAATAACACTGCCACCTCCTTCCCATGTGGTACTCATATAGCCAGCAATTTTCAATCATATATGAGAAAATAACAGCCCAGACATTTTTTTGCTCATGAGAAAAGGAGAATTAAGATTTAGTTGTTGTGATGAAAAGTTCAGCTCTAGTTCCAAGATCTACAATCACATTTGTGGAATTATTATTGCAGCAAGCAGATGTCATATTTCCATATGTCCTGAGTCAGGTAAAGAGAGAAGCGTGCTCTCCAGGGGCAGTTACTGCATTGGCAGAATAAATATAGATCAGCCATCTGACACAAAATGCTACTGGGACTTTGAAACTCACTGGTTCTGCTAAAGGTATCTTTCTTCCACTCAAAGGGCTGTCTTTATGCTCAACCCCTGTGAGGGTGCAGCTGTATAATGGACTGAGATGCAGAAATCATAACCTTCCTCCCCTCTCCACCATACATAGGCTCACTTACTTTTTATTGATTGAATACTCCTGAATCAACCACATTTCTCCTTACATTATGTACTCTGCTGAGAGAGCAAGTGTCTGTGTGTGTCAGAAATTAATATGGATAAGTGCCATATTATTTTAACCCGCAAAGTGGTGGCAGTACTCACAGGGTGGCAGCTTTGGGTGAGCCTTGTAGAGCCAGGCAAACTACTGTTTAAACCTCCTCTAAACTGCTGTTAAAAAAGCTTCTGATGATAAAGCAGGGGAACAGCTGAAGACTGGATGTGTCAGTTTTGAACTGAAGCAAAAGCCTGATATTAAAATAGGCCATTATTTAAGTGACTTTCCATTTTCATACCATGACCAAGCAATGTACTTCTGAGCAACACATAGCAAGCACTGACAATTGTAAGAATACTTGCCACAAAGGCTGCTTAAATTCCTTTAAGCAAACTACCCTATCAACAAAAACACATACATGAGATCTGTGGATTATGCAAATCTCAGAAGCTGCCTAAACAGTGACTTATAGAAAAAAACAAAACAAAACAAAACGTCTCCTGATAGAAACCATCACACACATTGGAATGACATTGCAGAGAAGGTTAAGTAGAATAAATACTTTCCTTCAGTTAAAAATGAGGGCTCTGATTTGGCTCTGGAAATTCCTGTTCAATTCTTTCTGTGTTACCAGTTGCCACACTAAAGCTCACGAGCCTGATTAATAGTTCAATAAATTATTTTTTTTCTCCAACATCAGATAATTTTGTACTAATCCAGACATTTATACCAATTTAACTGACACAACACAATTTCTCATTTAACACTAATTGAAAACTACTGGTTTCTTATTTCAAAGAGCATTTGCTGTCACTTATAACTTATGGCTTTTTATACAGCTATTTTTCAAATAATATCAACATATTTTATGCTTTCTGCTTAGTCACAGAACTTCTGTACCCAAGAATGTGACTGATGATCTGGGAAGAATGGAACAACCAGGTAATTTCTCTTAAAGGTTTTGATTTTAGCAATTTTTTTTTTCATATTTTCTATTATATTTATCTAAAACTCTGACCGAAACAAATGAATAAAAGTGTAAGAAACAACTCTTCATATAAGCAGTGTTGAATTAGCCCTCTTAGCTTGTTTGCTTGGGTTTTTCTAGTAAATAATTTTGGGTTTGTTTGGCTTGCCTTCAGGCTTGGTTTCATCACTTGCTACAGAACAAAGTGCACAACCCTACTGCTATGCCATTTGCTCTTATTGTAATGTAACAGATCAAACCTCTCACTGGCTACAATCAAATGTCAATACTCATATATCAAGGAACTGACAAGAGGTAGGAGGAAGCACACTTCATTACATGTCTGGGTGAAAGACAGTATTAACACTTCTGTGATGGAGTATTTGCAGTGGCCAGGCATTGTCATCACTGCTGGCAAGTGCAATTCCTTCAGGCTGAACATATCATTTGACCATTCTTGTCTGTCTGGGATGCCATCTTGTGGTTTTCACCATGATACTATCTTTCAGCTGTAACATGACCTGTGTGGAACACTACAGAAAGTTACTGATGAAAGTCTCCATCAAACAGATTATACCTAATACCGAGTTGCATATTTAAGAAACATGCATGTAATCCTCAATCCTTCCTGAGATTAGAGCACCCTTTCTGCAAAACATTATCTAAGGACCACCCTGATGGCTCAAGAATTGAAGGACCACAGAAACTGTATCAGTAAACAAGCCAAGACAGTTATTGAATTCATTTATAACTTACAGAAACACTTAACAGTTGACATCAGGAGGGACCTCAGGAGGTCCTCTGGTCTGACCTTTGTTCAAAGCAGAGCTAGCTCTGATATTGGATCAGGTTGTTTGGAGCAGGTTGGTAGAGTTCCTGAGACAAGGAAAGGAAGAGAGGTGCAATTTGACCATATGATGATGAGTCACAGAACACAAGGCAGTTATGATCTAATGACAGTTAGGCCTTCAAGGATACTGTGTTTTACCTTATGAAGACTTCAAGTTCTGTTGACCATCATAACTATTTGGAAACAGTAATATCAATAAGGAGACAGAGAGCTGCATTTCTAAATGGTGACTGTCAGTCTGGTCTGGCTTTGATCCTATTAACTGCGCTGCGACTGAAGGGCAATTTCTTGCAGCCACTTCTAGCTGGGGCCCAACTGTCACAGGAACAGCAAATACTTCAAAATTTCTGTGACAGAGAATAATTGTTTTAGGGTATGGACAAAAACTCCTTTATTCTTTACATTGTCTAAACAACATTAGCCAGAATGACCCTTGGGTGCAGAATAGCAGAGATTGGGGTTTTGCCTGTGCCGTTGCCTGGACAACATTCTCTTGCATGTTTGCAATGCAAAAATTGTAAGAGCTGACTATTTATTTACCACTATTTGGCCTACAGTCTTCCAGATTCATAGAAGAGCTATGTCAGGCAAAAGGAGGACAGTTCAATTTGAGTCAGGATTTGCGTGAAATGATCAAGTATGAGTCTCCAATGGCTCCTCTGAAAGGGAAGTTGATGGCTGCTTGTTTTCTAGAACCAGTAACTTAGATAGAAGAACAGAGTAGTTACACGTCTAGGCACAAGGATCTCCAGACAATTGTGTAGCAATATAGGCAATCAAATAAAAATTACACTACATAGAGAGGGGAGAGTAAAAGCACAGGTTTTACTTGGGAAAAGCGCTTTTTTGTGAAAGTGGTTCTAGATGTTCCAGTTATTTGGGAGATTTTCACCTGAATCTAAACTTCACATCTGGGAAAAATTAACTTACAGAAAAAACAGCAGAACTATATTACTTACTACTTATCTCTGCTCTCATTTTGCTTTTCTGCATCATTCCTCTTATAAAGATATTTTGCTTTGCTATCCTTCTCAGTTCTCTCAGTGACTAACTACCCATGACTACTCTTTACCCCCTTAGTCTGCCTAAAGCCTGTTTTGTATCACTTCAAACATAGCTTGACACTTCTGTGCAGACACTGGGGACATTGTGGCAACTCCCTCCTTTCTCAAACCTGTGAAGAACGCTCGTAATTCTGAGCCTGGGAGAAGAATTGGGATCTTCAAGCAGGAGAGACAGAAACGTTTGCAGAGCCAGGTGGAAGGAATTCCCAGTTTCAAGCCTTTCAACTGCCAGAAACCTGCTGCTTTGCACAGGACATCTTCTACTCATTTCCAAGTGAATCTTGAAGAAAGCTTTTGGTTTCCATGCATGAAACACCATAGACTATATTATATAGACTGCAAGAAGGAAAGCATGTGCACCAGTGTATGTCTATCTATAAACAGAACATCACTGCATACATGTGAGCAAGCACCAGCCTGGGAATGGAGCGTAAGGAGGCTTTGGGGGATTTCACTGGATGAGAGACTGTGAACAATTGCAGGGGGAAGCTGACCATGAAAACTGAGCTGTTATGTAAGGGAAAAAAAATAATATTTTTTTAAATCTACTTGGATATAAGCCCGTCTAGACAAGCTAGAAAAATGAAGAGTAGGAAGCATAGAACAGAATTTTATTGAGACAAATGTTGAGGGCTGCTTTGTCGTTTACATTACTTAGAGTCACCTCTATGTCTAAGGATTTGAAGTCTCCAAGCCATTTATTAGATGAAATGAGAAATGTCCGTTTGTGAGAGGGATAGTGCTAAGTTGAAAATATCATCCACTTGTGTATGTCATTGCTCCTTTATTCAAGTGATCATTATTTTTTTTAATTCCTTTTTGTTATTATAATACCTTTCTCGGTCCTTTCTCTTTAATGAGGAGAACTTTATTGTTCTTAGTTTTACTAAGAAGACAGTTAATTTACTTGCTCATTCATTACAGTTATCTAGATCCTTATATTGAAAGAAAGAACACTCAGCAGTAGAGAATTCCTTTCCCTAAAAGCCATCTCCTACAACATCTAAAAGTTGATAACCTCTGCACTTCCTCCCATGATTAATAATGTTAATAATACTAAAAAAAGGTGTTGGTATTAATTCCATGTCTGTTTATTCCAACAGAACCTGTACCACTCTAGAGCTGCAAATGCTCCACTGCATTCTGCTTGTAAGGCTCAACCACATCTTGGAAAGTCAGTCCTCTGATTTATTTACTTTTTTTTTTCTGATGAGACTAACACCCAGTACCTTACTTTGCTTCTGTTTACTAAAATCCTGGACTGAGTATAAATACAAACAAATTTGTATTCACCTTTAAAAATTTTCCATGGAGGTAATTTGTATTATCTTTTTGAAAGAAAGATAGATAAATGAAAAACAATAGTAGTTACTCCAGCACTGAAACTTTGATCAAATTTACAACTAAATAATTTCCTGTATATATGCTGCAAGCAATTTATCCTGTCTTAACCCTCACCCTCCACTTAATAACTTCTTTTTTTTTTTTTTTTAACATAAGCAAATGAGTCATTTCTCAAGTAACAGCCATCACTGAATAGAAGCCAGGTGACATATAGCACAAGGGGTATTTCATAAATCATTATGTTTAAAAGACAGTCTGTTTTCAAGCTAAGGGTCTATTAACGGGAAAGCATTAAGCAATTCAGATGAAAACCAAGAGGAGGTGTACCTGATATAACAACCTTTGTTTTAGGGATTGTCAAAATATGCATTGCATCTCCTCTAGGTTAAATTGAAAAAATGCTGGTGACTTGTTTTAGAATGAATGGGTACTTTTCAACAATATAGTGGGAGGGGGAAGATAAGTCAAAATAGCTCAATGTGGCATTCTCCGCATTATCTCAGCCGCAAGTCTCTACTTTCACATCTCCAGTGACTAGCATAAGTATTAAGATTTTTTTTCCAGCTTCATCTGGCACTTTGGATACCATCAGAATGTTTGCATCTAAGCTCAATGTTTCTGATTTTTCAAAATCAAAAGCTTTGATTTTGATTAACATTTTTTCAAATTATTCAGTGAAAAAATTCCTAACTACTTTACAGTAATCCTTCAGCCACAGACTTATTTCAGCAAAACTACCACTATGAATATAATACTGTGATAACATATCTCTGAATATCTTGATATAGGAATAATGGCCTTCCAGAGACACAAGTCTATTCTTGTAGCCTGATTTTCTTTCTGAAACGATGAAATAATCTAATAAGCTTTAATAAACAGTATTCTATATATCTGGTAGACACCACAGTGTAAGCTAAAGAACAATCCAGCTGGTGTCTTTTGACTGAGATGGTCTACTGGTTGTACAAACTACAGGTTAGAGTTTTACAGGCTTTAGATTTGGAAGGAACCTTAATTCCTTTAGATTCCCTGGTTACTTTCTGTTATTTAATTCTCAGGTCCAACATATATCAGTTGTAATCAAGTGGGCTATTTGCCAAAAAAACACTGAACAAGAAAATGAGAGACATGGTCCATCGTGTAGTTCTCTTACTTAAAAAGAGTTTGCTACAACATGTTAGCAGTGTTGTTCAAGTAAAAATGCCACACAAAGACAACTCATCTGACAGTTCTTTCTCTCCTCTCAGCTTATTTTTAATTTGGTCTCTGTCCAAATGACAACATTATGATTACAGAATAACATACCATTTAGCATGAGTGAGCATTCAGAAAGCATTTAATGCTTAAGGAAATATTTTCTAACAGCAAGGGGTTTATGAATTTAATCCTCAAATACTAATCATCTGCAAATACCTAAAAATACTGAATTGCATGTAATTCTGCACTATTGACCTGGGAAGACCCTTATCAGTCCTTCCCCCTCTCCTTCCTAGAAATTTTGCCTTTTATTATAATTTTTGGTATTTTTTTATCTTAAAACCTGTTAATAATTATATTTGGTTTTACATTAGGGACTTCTTGTCTAGGAAAAATTCCCATTAGTCACAAAGTAATTTTCTGTTAAATCATGTACTGATGGAACATATTCAACAAAGTCTAATTCAGGATTCTCTTTTTTTTCTAATGTTTCAGTCATTTGGACAAAGGTCTGAGCTGTAGCTTTCATTCTGATGGAAAATTATGATTAAACCTAGAAATATTAACCACAGAAACACACAACTGACAGAAATATTAAGATGACCAATAATTCATAGCACTGAATGTCCTGTATCCACTTGAAGCCTCTCTCTGTTTATTCATACTTTTCCCTGAAGATGTCACTGAAGTTGTTCAGAAATTGGAGTGATTTACTGAACTGAAATCTGTCAGACAAGGTTGTGATCAGTTGCATGATAATTATAAATTGGGATTCCCAAGGTAACAAACCAATAAACTCAGAGCCACACTTGCATTTATTCAAGTCAAGTAAGAACTTTGTGACACACATTCAAAGAAAAATGGACTGAAAACAACATTTTTGGGTAGCTCAAGACAATTTTTGCCAAAAACTGGTTCAAACAGTTCCAGTTAAAACATAAAATCTTGCTAAGCTGGAATGAGAAAAAGATGTATAACAGAGCAAGACTCCTGTTTTAGATAATCTGATGCATGTTTGAAACATCTGCAGATTTGTTTTGCTTACAATTAAGTGCCACTAATAGAAGAATCACAGCATCACTTAGGTTGGAAAAGACCTTCAAGATCATCAAGTCCAACCATTAACCCTACTCTACCAAGTCCAGCACTAAGCCATATCCCTAAGTGCCACATCTAGTCGACTTTTAAACATGTTCCAGGGATGGTGACTGGTGACTCAACCACCTCCCTGGGCAGCATGTTCCAATGCCCAACAATGCTTTCAGTGAAAAAGTTCTTCCTAATGTCTAGTCTAAACCTCCCCTGGCGCAGCTTGAGGCCATTTCCTCTTCTTCTATCACTTGTGAGAAGAGACCAGCACCTACCTCTTTATAATGTCTTTTCAGGTTTTTTTCTTTATGAGGTTTCCCCTCAGCCTCCTTTTCTTCAGACTAAACAGCCCCAGTTGCCTCAGCTGCTCCTCATAAGACTTGTTCTCAAGGCCCTTCACCATCTTCATTGCCCTGCTTTGGACATGCTCCAGCATATCAAAGTCTTTTGTGTACTGAGGTGCCCAAAACTGGACACAGTATTCGAGGTGTGGCCTCACCAATGCTGAGTACAGAGGGACGATCACCTCCCTGGTCCTGCTTGCCACACTATTTCAATCATAATGAAATAATTTCCACACATTCACAAAAGGTAAAAAGTTAAAGTAGAAGCATGAAATGAGAATAATTTTTTTTTTATATATACTGTATCTGGCAATTTCAAGGTGAGATGTCCTCTCCTAACATTTCACCTCTGCAACCAGGATCAGGTAGAACCATGACTTAGTAGCAAGGAAGGAGCCTGCCAGAGGACCCATATCACCCACAGAATTGCAACATTTCATGAGGGAAACACATAATTTGCTGCTCAGCTGAGAAACCCAGGAGATCCTCCATGCTGTTTGCTTTCTGACTGAGGATTTCACTCTCCAAAATCATTACAGCCTGATTTAGGAAATCTGCATAAGCTTTAAATTGCAGCTACTGTTATTACTTATGATGTTGACATTTCATGTTATTAAAGTTTGTCGCTCTTCATATATTGGCCTAGATCAATGAATACCTACAACAATTTCAGTGTGAAGACATAGCTTCATGGATTAGTCTGAGTCATCTTTTTCCAGCAGTCTTTCACAGTATAAAAACCAAAACAACTCCTCCACATCCATCAAATTCATGACTGAAAATTACCCATTTGAAGCGACAGAACTAGATTAATGTTTTGTCAAAAGCTTTCCTGATGTATTACTACTCTGGTTTACATCCCCAAATGTTCCTCTGGGACACTCAAGGATTATGTGAGGTATCCGTCAGGAAAGATTTTGGCTCTCTGTTTTGTTTTTGAAGGAAGCAGCAATAAAACATTTTTAATGGAAAAAAGATGAAAGGCACAGATGAAAGCCTAATGTGACATCTGGACAGAGCCCTGCTCTGCATCCCTTCCTCAGCAACACCCACTCCACTTCCTCACTCCTGGTCAGCTCCACAAGTGGGCTGTTATAGTCCATCACATCCCAGCAGCAAAGACACAGTAACAGACCACCAAAATGGTGCATTCAGTCCTTTCCACGGAGGATATCCAAAAGACAACACCCATCATCCATATTCAGTTACATTACTGAAGAGGTTATGATAGATATGACTTGAAGCTAGCAGGGAGTTTTCCAGCATAACTGAAAAACTAGATTTGTCAGCTTCAAGATTTTTAAATGTAAAAGGCGTCAAAACAAAAATAAATCAGACAAACCACGTTTTGAAAAACAATGTACTGAAAAATATTTTCCTTAATGCTACCCAATAAATCAAAAAGCAGCTAAAAGAATTAAACCCAGTTGCTTTTCTTTGTTTTTCTTTCATATTTTCAGAAATCTTTCACCTTTTTTAGCGTGTCTTTTCAACTCTAAGTCAGTACACCGGTACACAAGTTGGGGTTGTTTAGCCTGGAAGGCCCTAGGGGAGATCTTATAGCAGCCTTCCAGTACCTGAAGGGGCCTAAAGAAAGCTAGGAAGAGACTTTTCACAAAGGCATGTAGTGATAGGACACGGGGTAATGGATTAAAATTGGAAGAGGGTAAATTTAGGATAGACATCAGGAAGAAATTCTTCACTGTGAGGGTGGTGAGAAACTGTCACAGGCTGCCCAGGAAGTTTGCAGATGTCCTCTCCCTGGAAGTGTTCAAGGCCAGTTGGATGGAGCTAGTGGGAAGTGTCCCTGCCCACGCAGGGAGGTTGGAACTAGATGATCTTTAAGGTTCTTTCCAACCCAAACCATTCTATGATTCTAAGACTTTTTCATTACAGTAACTCGCATTGATACTTCGGCATTTGCAGACTTTTTTATGTTGCACTTGACAATGCTAATCCTCCTCATATATGATTTTTGGCATGGAATTTCCTCTGTTCCAAAGGGGACACACACACAGAGTTATCTCTATGTTCTGTAACCGTAGCTGCAGCTGAATACTTGCCTGCACAAATATAATCAATGACATGAACAATCATGCTTCACTCCATTCTCACCCTGATACATGATCACAAGGAGGCCTTACCTCTTCCTTTTCATATTTGCACCCAATTTGGAAGAAACACATAGCATTCCTAGATCTCTCAACATTCAAGAACACATTCATTCTACTAAGGATAATGAAATTAATTAAAAATAGACGTATGCACAACTATATTATTTATGTCCTTTTTCAGTATTTACCAGGTTATATAACTGAATTACATAATGGCATAGCTTGGATTGCTTAACTAATTTTTATATGGATTTATTTTCTTACAAGTGGTAATTTTTAACAGAGGTAACACTAACTCCCTCTTTATATTTAAAAGCTTAAAATGCCATGTTTAAGTTTTTTGTTAAACTTTCACAGTTCCATTTGCAATTTGGTTTTTAATTCTTCGGAACTTGTTTTCTACTTTCTTTTAGTTGGAAATGTAGAAGTTAAAATGTTTATTACTTTAGTCAGAATATTTCCATTTATAAAGAGAAATCATAGCATCTGCAGTACTTTTGGCAAATAGACGTTATGTGCAAAACCCTTTAAATAAATGAACTTTTAGAAAAATGTGTCACACACAGTCCATGAGAATAACTGCTTGATTAAAAGGGCACTAAAAAATGGAGTCTCATAAACTACAAAGAGTTATGAATTCAGACTTCCCTCCTTTGCACATGAAACAGTACAGACAGCAACTTTATAAAGATTTTTACCAGGGGTTAGAGAACCTGCCAATCTGCCTGTAGATTTGCCTGAAACTTTCACTTCTTGCAATCAAACTATGCTAACCAGCCTTTGGATTATCTCAGTCAATGGCAGCCTGTGCTGTAGGGATCATTTCTAAGAGAGACACAGGGACCACTTCCTGGACCTGGAGCCACACTGCAGAGAACTCGTTCTGCAGCACCCAGGCTGTGGTCACAAGATTCTGTGCCTGTGAATTTGAGCCCAAGGCTTCAGAAATACTGTGATGGCTATGTTATAGTTCACAGATGCTAAGAGTGGTTAAAAGAGACTGAAGGCCAGTGTTATCCAACTCAGATGGTTCACACAAGACTGCAAGTATGGGTAGAGTCACGTTGGAGGACACTGTGTCAAACCTGGGGCACTTTTGCCTATCTTGTCTTGTAGGGGTTGTTCCTAGAGCTAACTATTCCCGAACTGTGTTCCAGTGCTATCTCAGAGAAAGCAGACCAGAACAGGGCCAGAGAGGAAGGCAGCAGTTACAAAGCATGGCAGACCACAAGTCTAGCACTTCGTCTTTCTCTCCAGTCCTCTTTTATTGAGCACTATTGACAGACCCAGGGTAGCTAGACATTGACAGTAGCTGGCAACTGAAAACCCAAAGTTGCAATATACTACCTCCTTTATAAATCCCAGCTGTGGTCACAACCAGCTCACTCCTCTCTTCTTTAGAGCCAGAAAAAAGTCAGCCTAGAATAGTGCTTTTTTCTTAAAAACTAAAATGTGTTGACATAAATGCAAGGCATGGTTTTATTCATTTAAAGGTACCATTTGCCCACTGAGTCTGTAAATACTGAAGGTCAAAACCAACAAAGAGTTATATTACTTTTTTGTGCTTCTCCACAACAAAATCTCTTTGTTTCATCTGATACTCTATCTTCTTCTAAAACTGGAGTCCAAGAAAATTGAAAGTTTGTAAATTAGGAAAAAAAAAATAATTCTGTTTGCCAAGGTAATAATCCAAGTCCCACATGGGTAACAACGAAATAGATAGAACAGTAGACAGCTGAATCTTTATGTCACAAAATAGTGTTTTTTTGTTGTTATTTACAATACACATAAGCAACAAGAGGAAAAAAGGTCACCAAATTATTGGTGTTTCATAAGTAAGAATCATGAGTTCAGAAGTAACATCCCTAGATATGAATCCACTCTGTGGCTGCAGATCTCTGCAGTCCAAAACACAATGAGGATCACAAGCACTCTGAATTCAGATGACATTTGTAAGTAACACTCAGTTGAATGATACATTGCCTCAGAAGGTTGTAAGACTGAGCAACTCCAGACTTGAACTCAAATCCTAACGCAGAGTAGCAAAAAAAACAACTGATAAAACATATACTGAGACTCTCTATTCACAGGTTTAATGTTACGTATATGTATGTTACATATATGATTAAGTGATCTTCTGATTCTTATCAATAAGAAGGACCAAATTAAGACAAACCAAAATATACCTCTGTTGTATCTACATTATAGTTTTAATGTGTTGGGCTTTCCAGCCCGCTCTACACAGCTATTTAGGAAGTTCATTAATAATTAGCAGACTTGACAACTTCTGACTGTGGGAGAAAGACCATAATGTGGGAAGATAAAGAGCTGCAGGATGGCCGCCTGTTTAATGTTCAGATAATTAAGTGTTGGACAGATGAGTATCTGCTTGATTTATTCCTTCTTTTGAAGTCTTCGAGTAAATTATGGTTAATGTAAACCAGTCCTGACAGCAAAAAATATATTTCCTTTCAGAAAACATGAAGCAATAATCTATCCTTTCAGTGCTGGAGTGCTGAATGAAATGAAGTGGTAATGATTTTAGAAAACGGTATTGAGGGACAAATGTTGCAAAACTTGAGAGATTAACTGTGGTCTTTTTAAACTCTTATGCATTGGTTATGTTGTCTTTGATTCCTACAGTTCTTTTTGTATAGAAAAAGAAATAAAATATTATGTTCTAGCCTTCCAGTCAATAGTCTAATTCACATTGTTTTCAGTGTGCTGGATTTCACCAAGAGTTCATTTTTATCTCACATTTGTGCTTACCTACAAGATGTGGACTGGAAAAGATGGAAGACTATTCCCCTTTTCCTTGGTTATCAGTAAAATGTAGAGAAATGTTACCATCTGGGAAAATTCTGTGAAGTTTCAGTGACTTAAAACTCTAGAAGAACTTAGAAGACAAGCTATATAAAAGGACATTTTGCCTTCAGCAAGGATTTCACTTAACTTTTTCTTTTCTTGAGCTAAACATACCAGATTCTCATGCTCAACCAAAATGTACAAACATTCGTATTCTTCCATTACAATCAAACCTGTTTCTTAGCACCACCTTCAAGCAGCTGCCACAGATCCTAGAGGACACTGCACTTCTCCCATTACTCAATACTCCTGTGGAAGGCAACCATCTGTGAGATGTATTCCTGGCCACCTGCTGCCCCAACCAGCTGTTTCAATTGTCCACTGCAGCTGCACCTATGAAAGTAGCTAAAAGCCAAATATGCTCAAACAAGTGGGAAACCAATTGGCAGGCTGCCAGAGACAAAGGAGTGGATTAAAACTTCAGCACAAAAGCTGACAAAAACCCCTGTGTGTGAAAGACAATAGCAAGGAGATAAACAGGGACGTTCTGCAAGTAGAAGGGCCCAAAGGGGCTCAAGTTGGTTTCTTTCTCCTCAAGCAACTTTTCTGCTTTGCTAGAACAAGTTTAATAACTTCTCTTCTCACCGTAGCTCAGGGGAATGGGAAAACTTGCTCCAGCCTTCTCCCCTACAAGGAACTCTGATGAGAAAAGATGAGAATCAGAGTGAATTTCTAGAAGACCGTGGTGCAGGGTAGATCTTCCTCATGCATCAAGGACATTAGGAACTCTTGAAATAAGAGTAAAACGGGATTTAAGTGGTATATGGGTCCTGTGCTGGCACTGCATGCATGGGCAATTTTCAGTCTCCTTGGGTAGAGGAATGTATTTAAAAGTACCAATGCGGAGATGAAACACTGATGGATGCAGATGGCCCAAATTCCTCAGGAATTTTGGCAAGGAGAAAAGTTATGCTTGGTAAGAAAAAAATCAAACAAACAAGCAAAGGGTGTAAGATCAAGTACCTTTTCCCTCTAAATAGCAGAATTAATGGGATAAAGCTGCAGCAGATACAAGTGAAAAAACAGACTTACGCTACTCTGGATTTACAACAGCTAAACATGTTTCCAAATAATTAATATTCTCTCTGTTCTGTCCACTTCTGCCCATCACGATCTCAAAATTTTAAAATAAAACCTTCAGAGAAACTTATCACTGCTTGATGGAAAGAAGCTAACAATTTACTATCCAACACTGGATAGTAAGGGACAGAAACATCTGACTTATGAGGAAAGGCTGAGAGACCTAGGGCTGTTTAGTCTAGAGAAGAGAAGACTGAGAGGGGATCTTATTAATAATGTCTAGAAATATCTGAAAGGTGGGTGTCAAGAAGCAGGGGCCAATCTCTTTTCAGTCGTGCCCTGTGATAGGACGAGGGGCAATGGATGCAAACTAGAGCACAGGACGTTCCTCCTCAACATGAGGAAAACACTAATATTAAAAAGGTGATGAGCTGGTACACATTTGTTGAGTAACTGGTTATCTCTGGTGCACAGGGAAATTGAGTCCATTTTAAATAACTGAGATACTATTATAAATTATATTTGCCATTAAAATAAGTCAGTGTTGGCAGTCACCACCAGTTCTGTTAACTAGTTTTTAGATTTACAATAATGTTGCAAAACATGGAAGTTAAAATCAGTTTACTTTTCCCCGTGATTCTGAAATCACATCACCAGTTTTCTGAATTACATTAGAGTCTTCTTTTCCAAGTCTTATTTTGGGCAGGCACACTGTGCACAATGTTGTATTATTTAACAGTGTAGTGGTAATGTAATTCATTGCAATTAAAAATAATCTTGTTACTAAAGTTTTTTTTTAAAAGTCCTTGCTTGATTATTAATCTGGTAATAAAACAGAATATAACATTTGAGAATAAAATGTTACCTAATCCCATTTCTTAAAAGAAGTAACATAAGTGTACATGCACACATGTTCCCTACATTATCAAATCACTGAGCTTCTTTTAAAAATCTCTTTAGAGACAAGTGGAAGAAAACCTCAGTTTTCCATTACTTTTGTAAGGACTGACATTCAATTTGTGAAGGAAAGTCTTAATTAATTAATTAATTATTAATAAAAAACTATGAAACTATTGTTATATTTTTAAAGAAGCATATACAACTTGGGAAACTGCCTTTTGAAGTACTGGAACAGGAATATGAATAACTAAATAAATTGAACTGTTAGGTAGAAAACAGTTTAATACTGAGTAACAGGGTGCAGCAGAGTAACCAAAGAAAAGAGTGAAGTGTGATGAATACAAGCTGTATGCCATATTTAAGTTCTCAGTTTAGATTGCAACATTTGAACAAAAAAGCCTAAATAAAAGAGGTACCCCAGCTCCTTCCACTGAATTGAATGGGACTATTGGATGCTTGCACAATTACTTTGTGAAGCTAAACATACATCTTGTACACACAAATTTAGACAGACTTGAAAGTGTAACAACTTCTGAAACTGAGAGCAGCCAGCAAGTATATAATGTGAAACAGCCTCCCCACCTAAAACTAATGACCACTCAATTTATCTTATGTGTATGTAGGTCTACCACAGCACTTCCAAGGATGACAATCACAGAGGTGGCTGCTGTTATTTGTCTGCTGTACTTGCTCATGTTTCTCCACTCTCCCAGGTTTTGCCATATCCTACAACATCGCCATTTGGTGAATTTGGTCTCGGAAACAAGTGATCTATTGACAGGCTGTTCCATGGAGAATAACTCAAATATACACATCTAGTCCACTATTATAGTGTTTCTCTTTCCTGATACTATCTGCTTTTTTGGCTAAGGAAGCCCTGACCATATACTCTTAGGATCACCAGGTTTACAAGGAAAGTTAACAGATGCTAAGTGTTAGCTGGCAATGTACTCTTTCATTATGTTGCCAAGATCCTAATGCTGACAAAATCACATCCATTTCTGTCTTGTGACTCAGTTAGGCAATACTGAAAGGCAATACTGAAGAATGCTGACTACAGAAAATACATTTCTGTATCATAAAGAAGAAAAAAAAAGGTAAATCTATCGATTATTTCTAGAAATGTATGTGTGTATATATATGATTTCTATACATACACATATTGACATATACATATATAGAAAAGCATGTTGATTTTAAGATTTAATCAAAAGCTGCCCCTCTAGGTAACCAAGGTAAAAGATACTGTTTATTCAGGGATACATAGAAAATCACTATTTATAAAGTAGAATTATTATTTATGGGAAGTGTCCACAATCCTGTGTAACTTAGTAAACTGTTCCATCTGCAACCAAAGCAGAAGATGAGAATAAAAATATTTAACACTTGGTAGCTGATTGGTATCTCCAATTGCTAATACACACAGGGAGAAAATGTGCTTGAAAAATAATCCATGATTGGATCACAGGAACAGGGCTACTACCAGCTGGAAGGCAGAGAACACAGAGAGCATTGAGAAATATTCTATTTGATGAGTTTATGTATAGTTATGCTATATATTAAGCTATTTATAAAATTAAAGTATTTTGCCACATTAAATTGTGCCACATAAGGATATCGACTATTCAGGATTGAATATCTACTATATATTACCCAAGATTATAATATTAGACAACTTGAGCAAAAGTTGGGGAAAAAATGGGGATCTACACAGGTCTACATGGCAAAGTAAAGAGAAATAAGACCTCAGATACTTAGTAATTTTTCTTCTGAGAATAAGAGAGGACTTAAAGAAAACACTGGCTATCTGATGATGTTCCCACTATCCACTGAACTCTAGAATTAATTTCTAATTGTAAAGAACAACTACCAACTCTCTGGGCACATTTAAGAACTCTCAACTGGACATTTTGTATCCAGTATGACTAAGCTTAATACAAGATAGTAGAAATCTGCCCAGGAATATTTCAGGTGCTGTCAGAAAAATGACTTGCTAAATGTGTTATTTTTTTAATCTCCGATAACACTTCCAGAGACCATGCAGGTATGAAAGTATGATCTATGCGCTTTCCGACCTCACACTTCATCAACCCAATGATTACACTTCAAGTTGTTGTCTTTCTTTCACAGGGAGGCTTTGCTTTAAGGGGTCTGAACCAGTTGAACTGTAAATGAAAGCTCAGTTCATCCATCATTATTAAATATGAAAAAAACCCAACCAACCAACAAAAAACCAAAGCCCACAACAGTTTGATTTTCAGATCACAGGGCAGTGGTTTAGACAGCAGAAAGCCACATTCCTATTCAGAGAGCCTTGAAGTAACAGCACAGCAAACAGAATAACATGTCACAATAAAAGTACAGAGGTCCTTGTATTGTAGAGGTAGATGGTGTATGGCAGTTACTGTCAGGACTCATACATCTCCATAATCATGAGAAGGAACTATTGGAAACTCTACCATCACAAGTCAGACTGATACACAAAGGGTTAAGAGACACACTTTGACACACTCGACAAGTCTGAAAACTTCAGGAGAGCAAAGAAAAGTCACAAAAGCAGGATCCTCTATAAGTAAGGTAATGCTGTTTGGAGATTGTAAATTTCGAGGAAGACTATTTTTGGCTCAAACCAGAAAATGCAGAAAAATACAAATGGTGTCTTCCTTAAGTGAACAGAACTTCCATCCCTCTTGTGTAATGCACTATGAAGGCAGAGGTAAGTAGGTCTTTTTTATAATTTACCCATACCCAGTACGGAAAGGAGAATAAAGATGGAGCAAAAAACTAGCTTTTCTCTCGATTTTAAATAAAAAGAGAGTTCGTCACCAACAGAATAATGGATAAAGTAACATAAAATGGCTACGGTAGTAATCAGAAATGATCTTACCAATAAAGTTGATGGGCCACTTGGATGCTCTGAAGAGAACGATTCAGCAGGAGTTTCACTAGAGGGCTTTCAAGACTCCACTCGAACTTGAGCACCTTGACAGGTAAATTAATAACAAGAATTACTTGTATACTGGCTTTGTCGTCTTTCCTTTATAACAAAATTAATCAGAAAGGATCCAGTGCTTAGTTTAAATGAAGCAATCCAACAGATGGAGAATGCCCTAGCAATGCAGTGAGCAAAGAATCTTCAGGACACAAGTGCCTGCCACCATCTATAAGACAGGCAGATATCATCCTGATTCTGGCTGTATTAACATATATGTAAGTATGCAGCTTTTCTTCCCCTCTCTTAAAATAATCCATGTTATATTCACATTTTTATCTGATTACCTGGTTTGGAAAAAAAATTATTTGTGAAACAGAAGCTGTGGAAGGTGAAAAGGTCACATAAGTGTCTTTCTGTGTGATTGTGAATGCTGTAAAGCTGTGCAGGTTCTACTGCTTCCCAATAGTGGATTACATAACACATTTATACATGTATAGATATATATCTATCTAGATATGTGTACACACATGCATGTATTTATAGAAATATATATTTTAAAATACCCTGAGGAATTCTGAAATGTTTAATTGTAAGTAATCCATGTGCATGGTATTAAAAAGTAAGGGGATAAAGTTTTCAAAGTGGCTGGTTCCTCCTTAACTGCAACACAGGACCTACTCAACCACAAAGTCATTTATTTGGAAGCAGTGGGCACACAACTTCTAAAACATTAATATCCAGTGAAATGCAATGTACATCTATAAAGAGACAATTCTACACCCAAATTGCCCTGGTTACTCTGTGCTTACAATAATTAGCCCCATATATGTTGAATTAAAAAAAACTGTTGCAACACCTACTTCCTTGACCACAATGAAGCCCTGTCACCACCAGACCCTGGTTTGGTGGTCATAGCAGAATTTATCTTATTCAGATGCATTTTTTGTTTTTCTTTTTGACTTGAAAATACCTTCTTGTAGTATACAGAAAAGTTCAATCAGCATGCCAAACTACTACATTATCTTGAGTGATAAACAGTCTATAGTTCAGCCTCCTGACCACCCTTTGTTATTTATTCCTCTTACAATTTATCAATCAAACTGAAAGAATAAAAAGTATTTAATGAAGTTACTGATCTGTACAGAAGACTTCCTTGGCTATTAATGCCTTCCTTACCTGAACCAGCTGTGGGAGGTATGCTAACAATTCATCATTCGACAAATTTTCTATTTGTTGGACTGCTGCTCTGCGAATGTCTTGATCTGGAAAACTAGAGCAAAACAAATAGATATCATTAAGAGCTACTGAACCACTACAACTCTCCTGAGCTCTCACTGATATAAAACATCGGAAAAACAGGTTTTTTCTCAAAATGGAATAGGAAAAAAACCCAAAACTATTAATTTGCTCTACCATAAGGGGTGTAAAGAAACACATAGCAGATAAGTTAATTGGACGGAGTGTTACAGTATACATACAGGGACACGTTCATACAGGGAACAAAACCCACCCTGATCTTCAAATACCTTTTTTTTTTTTTATTTGAGCTATCATATGTTGTAATTTCCTTAATATTTACTGAAATATGAAGCAAATTATGGATCTTCTCTTGCTGTTCCTACTTACCTGAGATAGGAAATTTCCATAGCATTGGACCTTTAACATCAGTTGAAGACTTATTTTGTTCTGAGCAACAACACAAAAGCTTGACATTTCCCACACAAAAAAGGTTCATTTCAGACAATTCATTCCAATGTCAGCTATTTTGGTTCATATCATAACACAGTAAAAACATTTTTTAAAGGCAAGCAATTTAGTGGTGAAAAAAAATTTTTCTTTTGAATTTTTCTAAAAGAAAACTGAGTTAAAAAATCAACACTTTCCCCCAGAAAAGCTCCAAGTCAGTGAAACAGCCATTTCTGATGAGAAAATGTTTTAGTATTCAGCATAAGCTGTATTCTCAACAAATTCTGGTTGAAACCAGAGTGGCTGTAGCCTAATATATTTTTTTGACAGAGCTCTAACTGTAGAAAAGACAAAAAATGAAAACATGGTGTAGTAGCAATGATAAAACAGAGAAAGAAGGCTGGATAATATAGCTGATTCAAACATTTTTCTTCAAAAAAGGAAAATAATTATATTTTGGTGTAACCTTACAGATCAAAACAGAACATTATGCCTCTTTTCAGAGAAAGAAACAAAGAATACAGTGTTTCTTTTAATATTTGAAAGCTGAAAAATAATCTGTTAAGGATTTCTTTTGAAAAAATAAAATTAAAAAAAGTCCACTTTTTCATGTGTTGCATTGGTGACATTAATCGTGATAGGTGGAGAATTTAATGTACACAAAAGTTCCCTTGTTTGGTTCAGTCAGCTGGTCTGTGACTGTCCTGCTTTCACAAGGAAAGGAACAGAAGTGCTCTTCTGTGTACCTCTGCTACATTCTGTCACCCTTAGCTGTATGTTGGTACCTGAAGCTTGGCCACTGCCATGTCAAGGTTCTTTTCTGTCTTTTCCTGAAGCAAACTGGAAATGTTCACACAGCTCTCTCAGCTACCAGAGATGCAAGAGTGGTCATCTCTGCCAAAGGGGCAAAAATGTCTTTCAAACAGCACCACAGCCAATATGTGATTGTTCAAAAGAGCTGCTGGGCTTTGATCCAGTTCTCTGAGGGCAAATACCTGCCCCACAAAAAGCAGTGAATTGCTCCCCTCTGAACCGATATGACTATCAGGCTCTTTTGAAAATCTCTAATTTGGCAGTCTAGGCATATATAGAAATGATGAGTAAAGGACACAGATTATCCTTTCAATTTGCCCTGGAGAAAGTCCTTTGAAATCAGAGCCATCATGTACAGTAGAAGGTGTCACAAGGCCACCGGTATTACTGCTTTATGAGCTCACCACAAAATCAGACTGCTCTTTTCCCAGCTTCCCATCCAGCACCTTTTACCAACAACATACTCACTAGAAAAATAAATCAGAAGTTAAACATGGGAAACAGTACCACATCTGCAGCAACGACTGCTCATTGCTATCAAGAAAGAAAGAGAAGAAATGGTACAAGTAAGTGCTCAGAAGTATAATGGCACTTGCAGCTTTAAGCCTGAGCTTTTAAGTTCAATAAAACCAGCTGAAGGAAAACAATATGTACACTTTGATCACTGAATTAACTACAGGATATCAAATGAAAATGTGGATATTTTGGGGAAAAATAAAAAAAAGACTAACAGTTGGATTTACTTGAAAGGCCTGGCTTTTGTGCTGCAATCAGCTGCCACCTATAGCACTTCCAAACCCTCTTCTAACAATATGGCTCAGGTCTGATTTTATTATTTTATCTGTTATGGTACATATTTGATGATGTTTTTAGTACAGTTTATAATTTTTTAATGCTGAGAGGACCTTAATGGGGACAGAGGAAATACATTATAAATCATTTATCACCATAGCCCCAAATCAGCCAATTTTGCAAGGATTGTTTTTTATTTATTTATTCTAGGCAACATATTAGGAATATGAAGTTGTTATTTTTTAATTCACATGGCTATTTAGAAAATGCATTTCAAGGAGGACTGCATATTAAAAAAAAATTAATCTCGTTCATATCATCCTGTCTTCTAATTATGCATTTGCTCCAAAGGCCTGTGTGCCAAGCATGTGTAGATAATGTGAAAATTAGTCTTTCCCTTCTCCTTCACCCCTAGTTCAACAGGTAACTGAACAGTGAAATATGCTCTATATAGGCATCAAGTCAAGCAGAAAAATGTTGTTACTTAGTTACTGCTTGTCCTTACTAGCAGCCGGCATCTAAATATATGCAATGATATGACGAGAGAAACGGCTGTATTTTTTTCAGCTAAACAAAGAACATTAAAAGTATTTAAATCCCAACTTTTCCAGAAGATTCAATGGCTAACATTTTAATTTGTTTGGAGTTAATTCAGTGTAAGTCAAATGTGTGCCTATATCTAAGTTAGCAAAATTATCTGCAGATGTGATTACAATAGTGATGAGCTCAACAAGCACATGGGCACTGTGATGAAAAATCTGCAGGTTTACTTGTTTCAGGGAAGACCTCCTATCACTCTTCTTGAATGAGATCCTGGTTATTTGTTGGTCCTGGTTACTAAACTGTTTCCTTCATTTTGTAAATCTCAAGGTCATCTTTGAAAAGGAGTCTTTTTGAAAGATTGAGCAGTTAACACAGTCTCTTAAGTATGTGACAATTTGTTAAGCCCCAGTTGTAATATCCATTTCTCTCTTGAATGCCAATGTTATTCAGGGCCACAGCTATAATAGAAAAACAATTAATTGTATTTGTTTTATCCCTTACATTTGTATTTGAGCAAACATTTAAGATCCTCAGAAACATTAAAACTACAGCAAATACTTTAAAACTATATTAGTATTACTAAGTTAGTATTACAGTGTTCTTATTATATGGTGCTTATGCTATTCACACGTATAGACATCAGTTTATTTGCTAAAAGCCAGTAACAGGATACAATCTAGAAGCAGATCTGAGTAAAAAATCCTACCCTTTACATGCCTGGAAACTATGCCATCTTGTAGTCTAGTAATTAACTAGGGTTAGAGTTTTTTTTTCCAGTGAATAATCCTGCAAATTTTTGAGTGTTCCATCCATAAACCAGTTTTGATTAGAGGACACAGTTGACTTTTTGGCTCTGGAACTCAATGCAAGAGAAATCACTTCAGGCTTAAGAAAAACAACTTCATAGTTTGGATATTAGGGGACAGCTGATTTCCAGGGCTTGCTACAGTAAATATGCAATTACTTACACATACTGAAAACTCTGGAAGCAGAGTTTATTCAACGTTCCAGTCTTTAAGGCTACTCTCCTAAGAAAGAGGAGCATATCTGCTCCACAGTTCATCTATATCAGATCAATTTTGCAAAGGATCTGAAACACAGATTATCTGGTTCCTGACATGTGGCTTCTGATAATGGCTTCAGAGAGGCAGGAGATTCAGGCACTCATATTGCCTAGCAGTTTTATTGTTGTTACCAAAATCTCTGACAATTTGGCTACTTAGCTAATTTAACAATGCTTGTATGACTCTTTCTTTGCATAGTTTCAAAATGGCAATTTTCATCCAGGTTTCCAATTACCTCTACTTGTATCTTTTTTCCAGACAAACAATCTTTTGGTCAATAAATAAGTGAATAGAACTCTGGTGTTCCTCGTTCGTTTACCTGACTGCATTGTAACGTATTATAGCTGTCTTCTTTTGGTCGATTTTATTTGTCCTCTTTTCAGGTTATGAGTAACTGTCAAGGTTTAAGGCTGGCTCAAACCAGGACAGTACTCCATAACAGAGATTATGACTTCTTATAAGTTTGTTCCAGGTTTACATACTCGGAGACACCACTGAAAAAACATACAATACCTAAATGATAGCTGTTGAGTCTAGTCTTTAGCAACAGGTCACACTCTGCAGGACTTCAAATTTCCCCTTCACAGCTTGTTTTTCAACCTGGATTCTCCTTAGAGGTATGAAATTTATTTCCTTTGATATTTAATGCAACACCCCCTTTGCATGATGCCAATGATTGACAGCCACCCGTTTTATAACTTCTGTCTAAGCAGCTCGAGTCTCCCTTGAGACTTTATGATGGTTTTTGTAAAAGTTGAATTTTCAGCTGGAAGAGCACAAGTTACAATTTGCTTTAGAACTAAGAACAACTTACAGTTTTTTATTATTTTAATATAGATAGCCAGTAGGGAGATATTTTTATAGCTGTACCTTTCAGCTAAACCAGATTCAAACAGAAAACTAAATGCTGCTGAACCACTCTGCGGATTTCTGAAATTCTCTTGAGATTTAGCATTTGCTAGTGGTGACTTGACTGTAAATGAGAAATAGATGTCCATTTCATTTTTAACAGTTTTATTGCCCTAATTTTATTGCACTGTCTAAAGTAACCCTTTGCTGGAAGATATTTGTCAGGTAAATGGAACTGTACAGCTCTCTACATTTTCTACCATGTGAGGATCTCTGTAGAAAACAGAGTGACCTTTCATGAGCCATCTTTTAAGGTAGGGAGGCTTGTAATATGCTGCATATTTCTGAAATTCCCTTCTCATTTTAAGATCTGTTGCATTTTCAAAAAAAGAAAGCCACTGGTGCCTCAAAATGCATGTTATTAAGTCTGGTAGAAACAAGGAAGGCTAAGCTAGCAAACCTACTGGAGTGAAGATACCAATTTGAAACAAAAATCCCCCTCTAAGTAGTAACGGATATCACATCACTGACAGGTACAACTGGGACAGAAGAGACAGTATGGAAGAACAGCTTTAAAATAATAGAGAGATAAGTTTTGGATGGCAATTTAAGTATTTTAAAAGTAATTAGACAGGAAGAGAGAAGAAACTTAAAAAATAATAATTGAGGAATTCCTTTAGTTCTAGCACACAGATAACATTAGCAGGGCTGTTTGCTTTTTGTTGGTGATTTTTTTCATTCCTCTGAGGGCTTCTAAAGAAAACACTGTGTGAGTGTATGAAGATTAGAAAATAGCAAGGACTACAAGATAGGACAGAAAGAGAAATAGCATCAGTAAAAAAGGACACTAAATTTTCAAAATTTTCAGATGAAAAAGAGTAAAATAGTCTCTCACTGTGATAAGACATGCAAACCCTTCCCATCTCCCCTGCCACTGAAAAGCTCATGGTCAGATACACTAGCTATTGCTTTGGCCAATCAATTGGCAGATGGATCTGTAGAATTTATTCAGAGAAAACATACTTTAAATAATGCTTACATAAATTTTCAGCAAGAAATTCTGACTAAAACAACTATTAATGTTTAAGATGTCATAGAGACCATATGGTGAACCATACCCTAGAAGAGAACAAGATAGGAAGAAGTTAACAAAAAGCAGTTTTCCATTTGAAACCTGTATGATCTAGAAGGTTCTTCCCATCCCAAAGACAATTTTTTTTCTCTATTACATTAAAACAAAAGAACAAAACAGGGAGAACTTCATTATTTACAGATTCAGCCTCCTGATTAGATTGCACATTTATGTACAGAAAGGATGCCCTGTCCTACGTAGTTATCCATTGTTAATTGTCTGACTATTGCTGTCTGTTGTAGTACTTTCACATTTATTCCAAGAAAATTAAAAATTATTAAAGGCAGTGAAAAAACATTATGATGTTTAAAATGAACAGTTGCCTATTCCTAACAATGCATACATCTTCTCCTAAGTTACCACTAAATTTCATGCACGTTACTACAAAGTCGTTTTAAAACTTTATCGGTAGTGCCTTCTGTACATCAAATATCAAATTAATTGTAGACTGTTGCTTTATTCTTATCATATTTCTTTGTATAAGCCTGGGTTTGCTCTCCACATTGATATATAAATACAGCCTTTTAAACCAAGTAAGATGCAAACAAGCAAGATATGCTCTAGCTGTATCTGTTTGAGAAAAACTCTATGGGGCATTCCATTGTGGACACCCAGGAACAGTTCAAATTCTGCTTTTATTAAAAAAATGACAACCCGATTCAACACATCTAAATCAATTTGGCTTTCAAAGGTGTAAGAAAAAAAATCTGGCTTCAAGCTATCACGTTTTATTATACCTATTGGTCAGAAAACGAGTTTTACATATGTTGGTATATATCCTAAACTCTGAAACTCAATATATATTCTGCTACGTAATGTGAAAATCAACAATAATATCGTGACAGTCAAAGGCTGAGGGATGCTATAAACAAAAGGGCATCTTTTCTGGTCAAGGAGAGGCAAGAGGAGTCATATCTTCCCCTACTCTGCCTACTCCTTACAGGGGATTAAGTAAGGTAGTATAAAACCTCTCTGACAGCTTAATGTCTGATCTCGAAATCCTCGGAATCAGCACATGGTTTTAAAGGAATATCCTTTTCTGTGCACTTACCCTGACAGAGTTAGAATTTAACTGAAAGTTCCTAGGAAAAATTGTTAAGCCTACCAGGGAGGGTATTTCTTCACCTCCACTCTCTACTGATAAAAGCTCTCTCTTCAGATTGGTAGCAGCCATGCACAATACCTGCAATGCCATATTTTTCTTTGGTGGCTGTTTCCTTATTCTAGCTCAATTTCCTGATTCCTAGCCACGATACCTCACAGGGCTGCAAGTGTACTCCAGATGTTCCTGAAAAACAAGGTTGGAGTAAATCTCCTGCTGTTTGTGTTAATGAATATGTTTTGGCTTTCATTTTCAATACTTTGAATAGCAAAATAACATGAAAAAAATGTTTGTGGCTGTTCTATACATACACAAAGCATTGGTGTTTTAGCAACACATAATAAATTATGGCATTTCTAACACTGCCTTTTGCTTCTTCCTGTCATCCAGAAAATTCTCTGACTAAACAAGTGTACTGGTGGAATTTCCCTGGCTAGTGTGCCATGCAAAGTAGATACAGTTATAAAAGCTCTAACTCCATTAAGCCTGGCTTTTTACCAAACTCAATAACTGAAGTCAATGGTAAAATGCACAGGGTACCAATAAGCAGAGCCAAGTAGGAGGGACAAGCTCTCTGTATCTTCTGCCTTAGGGAAAAACTTATTTTTCAGGCAATGGCTTATAACCACCCTTCCCTGAAATTAGAGGTAAAACTAAGAGTATAAAATCTTATTCTGCACTTCCCCCTGCCACCCTCTGCATCCTGTCTTTATTGATTAAAGAAATATTCATTATTTTTCAAATTGTTTTTTTAAGTGTTGGCTTCTGGAGTTTTAAGAATCAATGCACTTGCTGGAAGTACTGGATGCAAGGTTGCTCCTGAATTTATCTGTGAAGTGTACCATGATTGTGTTTCCAATTTATGAAAGTTCGTCATTTCCACTGCATAAATACGTATGTTATCATTTGGCTGCCTTGAGATGTGCCTGCAAAGTGGAAGAGCATAAGCAGGAGAGACATGCTCAAAGAACAAGAAATATCAATTAAATTGTACATTTAACTGTGTTGTGAACAAAACAATTTAGATGTTTAAGGAAGTTGCAATGAGCATTTTAACTCAGGTGAGTGATAATGGGGCTTGATCTGATGGACCATGATACCTCTCCCTAAGCTCTGGGATGTTGCCTTCTAACCCAGGTGATGAGGTAGCATTGCCAATGATTTTCATTTTTTTATCCTTGCAAATGAGAGCTTGAGCTTAACTATCAGGACAGATGCTGCTTTTTTGCAGAAGAAGAATGATTTAAAGTCCCCAGCCCAAGGCTTGCAAAAGTGACTAGTGATTTTGAGGACCCTCCCCTATAGACAGAGTAAGCATGTTCCTGCAGGAGGAATTCAGGTTCTCTTACAGAGAACAGTGTGACACTGCAAACTAAAGTTCCAGCAAAGGGAGAATCTAAAATTTGGAGTGAATGGAAACTCTTGGTCTCTTTTGCTAAACAATGTGGTAAATTGTGGTACATGGAAATGATACAAAATAGAGCCGAACTCTGCATCTGCTTGCTACAGGATATTCTGAAAGCTAAATGTTTATGTGGAATCAATGTGTATTTGGAAAAAATCTTAGAAGAAAAATGCAAGAGGGCTCTTAAACAAAAATGTTCTGTCTCCAGAAGTATCTGACCTGCAGATGATGAGAAGTTGGGAGAGCAGAACAGTGCCATCGTATTTGGCCCATTCTCATTGTTTTCCCTAGATTTTTGGTCACCATTTGAGACAGAATGGACTAAACTGATTTTTGGTCTGATTTAGTACAGCTACTCCCGCATTCTTGCATTACATTAACAGTACATGTAGACAAAGATTAATCCTAATTAATTTTACTTACCTATGATTTAATAGTGATGGTAACACAAGTCCCTAAAATATAAATTAATATATGAAGATATTTTCTTTTGTATTCTGCTCATGTTTTAAATGAGCATGGACCTTTCAGCTGTCTCAGTAATCACAAGAAATAAGAGAGCTGTTTTGTGGATGATAGAAGCAAGGAACTGAGATGATGAATTGTCAGCACCAAACATAATACAGGACAGAGTTGAATGACCTTTCAAAAATAGCTCAGTTACAGAGCCTACAATCCAAAGTCAGTGAACGAAAGTTGGACCCTATCCAGTGCTACTTTTTTTTTCAAAATGATTGAAATCTGAGAAAGAGAGAATGTTGAGAAGAAACCTCTGAAACTTTCCATTTATATGGAAAGTACTCCCATCCTTCAACCCACGCACTCCATTGGCATAAACATGTCTCTCAGCAGTTGTATCATGCAACTTAGACATCTCGGGAACTAGAAATCTTTAAGGAAATGTAAACCTTCTGTTTCTGAAGGTTAGCTTCCCAGTTTTTCATGTACCTACAAAATACTGTGGATTTTGCTTTTAGAGAATTTGTACTGTGGTCTAGAACTTCTTTCTGTAAAGCTAGCATGAAGCAAAAAAAAAAACAACAACAAAACCCCAAAAAAACAGACTGATTTTATCTTTGTGAGAAACTACAGGGACAAACCAGCTAAGATCCTGATCAGAAGTACTTGTTCTTTGGCACCACTGCAGGTGCCAGCCACTCCCAACAGTGGCACCAGTAGAGATGCAGTGATGACATCTTCCTGTCTTTTCCTGCCAGCAATCTTTGTGGTAGTCAGAATGAACAGAGTGTACAGTGCATCCACTACATACTGAGAAGCTCTGTAACAGGCTGAGTCATATTAAATATCCTGTGAAGCACCTGACAAGACTGATAGTCTGCACCACACCCTGATCCAGTGCTGCATCTTCAAAGAACAATCAAGCTCTTCATTTGCAGAAATACCACCCATACAGAGAAGTAAGATTTGACAAAAGTTCTGGTGTGAAAGCCTGGCATGCTCTGACAAATGATCTCTAAATCTCTTGGTACTCTTGGGGTGTGGAAGACAACACACTGCCCATATACTTTCTACATGGTTCTTTTATAAATCAGATATTGATTCTATTAATTTAATAACAGTAAATAAGATAACAATAATATGATTCCAGAATCTGACCTTCCAGGACCTTTGCTTCTATCATTCCTACCAAATGTAAAAAAAGACATTTATGTAAACATGTGAAACTGTAAATAGTTTAGATATAAACCTGAGACACAGGTATTCTTAGGAAATCACATCCAGAGGAAAATAACAGTTTACAGTTGGTTTTATATTATTACATAACTGTTTTTTAATAATGTGAATGTGAGTTTATACAGTCCTTTCTCAAGTAAAGCTTTAGGTAAGATTTTTTTTTTTTTTCTAAAGGTGCAACATGTAACTGAGATTGCAATGCTGGTGCAGCTTGTGCTTATCCAGGCAAGCAAGGGCTTGATAAACTGAATTTGCTCAACCACTTCATCTGCACGTTAAATGTTTTCACAGGTAGATCACTTAATGAAAAATACCTTCCAAGCTTTCAGAGGAAATGCAACTGCTGACACTGATTCTGTCCCCTGACATCTGCTATTACATCACAGGTAAGACTATCTCTAACATCAAGAAAGCCTTCCAACAATCTGCTCCCAGTGTAAGAAGTGGGGGTGGAACACAAGGCATCACAACAGAATTTATTCAAAGTGTGAGAAAATAACTTCAAAGTTTCATCCTATCTACTTCAGAAAGATGGGCTACAGGTGGGATTGTACGTATTTACATGGTATCATAATCTAGAGGCATATTTCTCCCATTAGTCACTTCATCTCTGTACAGTAGTTTGAAGATATGGAGTGCTATGTAAGTGCTAAGTATATGATTGACCAAACAGCTACTAGAAACTGATTGAATCTGCTATAGAGAATGAAATACTCTTTTCCCTATCCTGAGAAATAGAAAAACCTCTCAGCCACGAAGGCAGGGCTGGCATGTTCAACTCAAGGTCATCACAAGTGTTGCAGCTGGATCTTCACTTTGACACTGGGACAGAAGTGAAAGCACAGTCAGTGAACTAACGCATGATACTGTGCTGAGCAAACTGAAGCACTGAACTAACCAGCACGTGATCATTCTGTTTATTGTTATTTTCCTACTTGGTTAATTTTCCCTTACCTGAAAGTCAGAAGCCCAAGTGCCTCCAGAGGGTTAGAAAATTTCCATCTCCTCAACATGGCATACATTTCAGATACAGTAGTTCGATCCCAGCTGGGTGCACTGCCCAGTACCAGAGGAAGGGAGCAATTTTGATTATTGCAATAGTAACGATAAAACCATAAGATTCTTCTCTGCTGCTCTGAGAGTCTGGAAGAGAAGATTAGAAATTCAGTTTGAAATTAAAACCACCTGGAGCTTTGTGTAGCAACAAACTTTATTGTTCAGAGAAGCCAAGTCATATAGTACACTGCTTTTTGGTTGTGTCTGTGTTTCCCTTCAGGTAGCATATAATTTTCTGCAGACCAACATTTATAAGAAAGTGATGCTTATACTCTGGATCTGTCAGCCTTGGGTCATACAAAATTGAAGTGTCAAAAGACACACATATATGGTTATTTCACTTCTCAAGCACTCTCATTTTTCTTCTCCACTGTTTCTGTTGTTGGTGTTTGTTTTTACGGCATTTTTTCTGACAGAGACAAAGAAGGCGCAGTTATCATGAAATAAATTACTCTTACATTCATCTGCTGCACATCATCTCTAACTAACTACTCTAACAACTAGGCACACAACACTGCTAGTCATAGTTTTCAGTCATGCCCTTGCTTGGACTGTCTATGCAAGTGTGTCTACTTTTAGTGTATCTGCACTTAAAAGGGGATTTAGGCACATGAATGCACATACCTGAGAACATGAGTGTGTGTGCATGCAGCACACAGTGTGATTTTCCCTAGCACTGGTATGAGTTTGGAAAAGGGAAGGAAAGCATCTTCTGTGTCTTTTTACAAGGCTTAGCATGCCACTCTTCACCGTACTCACAAAAAAAGGATGCAACAACAAAATCGTCATAGAGATATTAGATACCTAAATGACATATTAATAAAACGGTCAGTCATCACACCATATTTCACCACAGTGAGAAATGCCTCAGAATAATTTTTGCTATATATGCTCTAATATGTCAATAATTCTGAGGTCTTTGCCTCATGAATATTAAATCCAAAGTTTTGATATCACCTGAAAACAGAAAAAAGAAATTCTCCGTCAGAGACAAACTCAGACAATCTCCTTAATTTTATATCACTGCCTTCAAAAGCAAGCTTTGAGAGTGTAAACTGATCTCCAGTTCACATAAACCATTACTGAAACCAAGAGGAACACTGGTTTTCTTGGTCATACTTGGCTAGATTGGTGATCCACCTAGTTAACATAATGTAACTGTGCCTTATAAAGGACCTAGATATTTCAGAGCAAGGTGTGAGAAACCTTGTATAACGTAGTAAATAAAGAGACCGTTTCCAGTCAAGCATTTCACTATCCAGATGCATGAGCAGGGCTCAAAATCAAGTGTTTACATTCCTGATAAAGTCTTTTTCCTTCTACTTGCAACGTTTTGGGACACTCTAAGTCAAAAAACTATCATAGCCCTGCTCTTTCACAAGTCATAGCAATGAGTTCCTTTGCCTCCATATACACCGGAGAAATTTTCTTCTTTGCAGTTTTGAATTGCCAAGCGTTGAGGAAGAAAGAATGGTGATACAAAGATAGGCATGTGTTTTGCTGTCACAAAAGTGCATGTTTATTTCTTTCCTTTAGGAGAATAAGCTCATAAAGGTATGCAGGAGATTAACCTAACTGTGATACAAATTCTGTCATGGGTTTTAGTAATAATTTCCAAAAAAGTTCCATTATAGAAACCATTTCAAAAAACAGCTTCAGAATTCACAGCATGTCTATTGTGACAATAGATAGATATCTTTGTATTTGTGTGACTAAGTCACACACAGAAAAACAGATAAAAGTAGGCCTAAGACTTTACTGCCTGTCTGGTTTTCTTATGCATTCAGATGGCATTCTGCAGGACAGTTCAGCTAAAGGACCCCTTTTATATGTTGACTTTAAACAGACATTTAAGCTTTCAAACAGCATCCTCCAAACCAGACAATCTGTTGTTCAGATTAAAGCAGCTAAATCCTCTACTGAGCTTACAATGTGAGATAAGAAATCAGTCCTTGTATCAGGTTTTCTAAGTAACAGATTTCTTTCTCTGACTTTACTCCAGAGGCAATGCCATTTTCTCTTCCAATATTTTAAAGATCAAAAATGAAATTAAAGGTTGGGTGGAAGTTTTTCAGGTTTTGATTTTAAGTTTCTTGGTAGTAACAGAAGTTTACATATACATATAACAGGACATTTAAGACAGGTGGTAAATATAGCATCTGAAGATTGTTATGCTTATATGGACATTTCTTTGGCTCAATAGGGATTAGATGGTAATAAACTACCTTTATTGATAAAAACGCAGTTGTTGGAGGTTTTTTTGGGTTTTTTGTTTGTTTGTTTTGGGATTTTTTGTTGGTTTTTTTTTAAATTGTTTTGGTTTGGTTTTTAGGTAGAATTGTATTTAAATTTCCCTCCATGTAACAGCTGCATCAATATACATAGCCTTCTACTCAACACAAATAAAAATAAATATCTTAAAGCCTAAATAATTCAGTAGTTTCTAGTTCAAAAGTTTTCATTAATCCCTTTAGCTAAAAGCAGGAAACTACTTCTGTGAAAACTCTGTTAGCTGGTCTTAATTATTAGGTTTTTTACAGAGGAAATGGCAAAAATTAGTTCAAATGCTTCTGATCTGTTTTTGTTTTTCATGTTCAGTACTAAAGCAGAAGAAGACAAAAGGCAAACAGAGGAAAGAGCAGCAAAGCTAGCAAATGCAAATTTCTGTCCCCTGGCACTCATTCTCACTTGCAAGCTTCTCTCCTGTGGACAGACTAGCAAAGCATGCAGCATCACCACAATTTTTTAGACCTGTTCCACTATTCACCCAACTGGAAGTAACCTTTCTATTCACAATTCATGGCAACTGCACTCTCATGACAACTGGTAGGTGAACTAGATTCTTACCAGGTGAGTGGCAAAAAAGAAAAGAAAAAAGAAAAAGCAAAGCTGACAGAGAGGGAATTGTAAGATAGAAGGAAAACAATGAAGGATGGAAAGAAAGATGGCAGAAAAGAGACTGTCATCTTCCTGGCTTCAAACTGGTTGCTGATCCTTACACTGGGAGCCACTGTGCACAAGCAAGGCTATATGGCATTCAAAGAGCAGCTATTGGCTAGTTTTCTGGCATTTGTATTTCAAACTTAGCAATCCAAAAAGGAATCAAAGGCTCACATGTGAAATGTTTGCAGAAGTCGGTCAAAGTGGCTAGCAGTAAAGAATTAATTCTCTTGGTGTCCCCTCACTTGCCTAGTTTGTTGATGACACGAAAGACCACATTGCAGCACACAGTGTAGGGCTGTGAGGAGTACAAGAGCCATATGGTGAAGTTAATTTCCTTCAGTCCCATTTATACCCTCACTAATCAACATCCAAGAAATGCTGGCCATGAAGACCAGTGACCTCAGCCAGCTACTGGAAAGACAGGGGTGTAAGAATCAGCTACTGGGAAGACCGTATCTGAAACAGCTCCTGGGGAAAACCATACCCATGTGTCAGGAAGAGGTCCAAGCACAAGAAACTGCAGTGTGGTTGTGAACCTTGGGAGCTCACATGTTTGGGTGTCAGCAGCAGGGGAGAACAGGGAGATCTGGGGCCATCTACAGGATTGACTGTCTGAGCCCAGCTACTGGAGCAATTAACATTTTGATACTATGTATAAAAACATATGTATATATATGTATGTATATGTATTCCACCAGTGGACTTTGATCCTGGTCAAGCAGAGTGGAGGAAGAGAATCAAGCTGTCTGTGCTGTCCATTTTGTGACAGTGTAACGTGTTTGTGTGTCATTTTTGAGGCTTGTAAGCCTGAGGCATCATCATACAGATATATTGCCACTGAAAAGCTACCTAGATTCCTCTCTTTTTGTTGACATACAAAAATAAATAAATAAATAATTGGAAACCAATACGTTACAAATTTTTGTAATAAAGCTCTATCATGATTAAGGAAGGTAAAATAAATCCTCTGATTTATTTTACGACAACATGTTGACAGATTCCTCTTCATCAGAAAGTACTTAGAAAAGGAATTCCTTCCCTGAAACCTCAAATATGCTACCCTTCACCTTGATGATTCAATTGGTAGACCAGCTTTCCCCATAAAATAGGGTAACAGAAAACAACAGACTGTGGAAAAAAAACAAGACTACCATTCTCTTTCCTCCAAGAACCTGTTATCAAACTTACTAAAGCCTTAACTCCAGTCTCGTGGCTTTGAGTGGTCTCTCTTCCCTTTATATTCCCACAAAACTCAAAATTATTGTATTAGGAATGTTACAGGGTCTACCCTTGTCTGGTCTGTGTAATACCTATTTATGAACTTGTTATCCATGAATTTGTGTAGACTCTTCATGAATCTGATGTTGTCTTCCTCCACAGCTTTGTGACAGCAGATTTTAAAAGTTCACTGCTGGCTGTCATAGGAAATAATTTCTTCCATTTGTTGACATTTGATCTCCTACTTGTTTCATTGATATTGTGAGATTTGATGATGCATTCACCTTGTCCACCACGATCACAATTTTATAAAAATTAATCATGCACACACACATCCTCTAAGGAGTCCCAGACTTTCTGGTTCTCTTGGTTAAGCAGCTGCTTAATCCCTTTAATCATTTTGGTTGCCCTTTTCTGTACGTTTCCCAGATCTATTGTGTCCTTCTCAAATTGTGGAGGCAAGAACTATGCAGCCTAGTCAAAATACAGCATGTCAAGGTTTTAGACAGCAAGGAAATGGCATGGCTTCCTTTTTACACCCTTCCTGACTATGCCAAATATTTTGTTGTCACTTTTGGCTGATGCTGCATATTGTAGTCATGAGCTCAGGGAAAGGCCAGCAGTAACGTCAAGATCTAATTCCTGTGTTGCAACTGCTAATTCTGATTTCAGTTTCATGTAAAGATGGCTAGATAATTTTTCCTTAATTATATCCTCCTAAATTTATGCACACTGAAGCTCACCTAGCATGTTTATGCCCACTTTTGTAAGGTCCTTCTGGATCTCCTCTCCATGGCACGATGGTTGACAATCTGGCAGAGCTTAGTACCATCTGCAAACCTGGAGATTTTCTGTCTACTTCCTTCTGCATGTCATTGAAGAAGATACTGAATGAAACAAGTCCCAGCCTTGAGCACTGAAAGACCCTGATTTTCCATTCTGAAAAGGCACAATTAAACATCCCATTTTTTGCCTTTAACCAGTTTTTGTCTAAACCCATGGTAGCTTCAATTCTTTAACAATCTGATGTGGAACCTCAGTAGAGTTTTGAACATTCACCAAATCCCCAATGTCCATGCACCCAGTGACAATATTCCAGGGCAGCAACAGTTTGGCGAGGCAGGGTTTCTAGTCACAAAAGCCACACTGGCTCTTTCTTCACAAATTAATCTGTACTTAGCTAAAGTGATCTTATTAGCTGTCCTTAGCTTTACTGATCTTATTACTTCTTAAGGAACCCACCATTTTACCAAGAATAGAGTTCAGATGTATCGGCTGAGAGTTCCCCAAATCACTTCTGAAGCACCTTTTTCAGGTGAAAATTTTACTGGCAACTTGCCAGGGCCCTGGTCCAGTGGCTATTCACAATAAAATACGAACCTCCCATTTGTGCTTAAAAATAAAAAAGAACAAAATCCCAGATTCCAGGGAATAATTTTACGTTTCATCTTATCTTTTTTAAAGTTGAAGTAAACATCAAGTACATCAGCAAGATTGTCTCTTGTCTTTTTTATTTTAAGAACTTTGTTAAAAAAACCCCAAATGACCAACTCAGAAACCTGCACAGAAAAGCTGACTTAACAGATGCATCATAGTACACCAAGAGGGCTGAACTGGCTTTAAGTTATTTAGTTATTGTTCAGCTAATGCACCTTTTGGCCTTTGATGGAGGATTAATTCATATAATTAACTGTGATTGGTATAATGGCTCTCTGTAAGCACCTGTGTTCCCAGTTGTGCTCTGATTATATCTAAAATTATTTTATACAAAACATAACCCCAAATGATAGTGTAAAATACATCTAGCTGAGCATACTAAACTGCCTCAGTATCTACAGGATGTTTTTTTCACTTTGGTTTTATCCACCTTCTGTAAAAGCGAAACTTTCCATACTTCTTGTCTTGTTTATAACTTGACAGAGATTGTTTTCTTGATTATGTGCCATTTAACTACTAAAGCTGAGGTCTGAGTGTATTATTACTAAAGGAGGCTGATCGTCATTGAACCCAAAGGTTTTCTTGCTAATACTGATGTAGACTTACTGCATCACCTGAAAATGGTGTGTTTAGAAAGACTAGTTTCTTGCTTCAAAGACAAAAAAAACAGACAGAGTAATAGAAAGGGAAATCAATCCTTTTCTAAACTGGTACAATACACTGCCACCTCCAGGGGCTTATTTAGACTTTTCTGTGATCTGTTCTCTTACCTGGCGGTTACTTCTCAAATCAATCAAGTCAGGCTGCTTCAAATGAAAATTTTGGTTTTAAAGAATTAGATACATTTAATTGTGATCGATAAGATAGGTACAGCGAGCCAAGAATCAGCAGGTCTAGCTGGGTACAACTTACAGCAAGAGAGAATGTGTTTGTGAAAGTCTTGTAATATGCTTCAGGCAGTCTTTGGTTGGCTCTTCAAGATCACCTCTACTTTCTTGAGGTTCAGGTTTAATGAAGTCCAAATTAGTTTCTGGAAAGTCAACCTTTATTAAAAAAAACCCAAAACAACAATGACAAAAAAGAAATAAAAACCAAACCAACCAACCAAACAAACAAAAAAATAAGTCCTTTTAGCAATATCTATTCTCAGATACAATTGTCAATAAATGCTACCTTGGATTTATACAGGAAGCATACAAAATATGAGAGAAAGAAGAGGGGATATTCTTTTGAGGATGTTCACTGTATGCAATATATTACTTAAATATGTTGGCGATAAACTCAGCCCACAAAAATCAGTGGGAGCTTTGTCACTGACTTTCCTGGTGGAATTTCATCCAGTGGATTTCTGTTTTATTAGAAATGCATGAACTCAAAGTTGAAGTATTTTTTTCATTTGTTTCTCCTTTCCTGGTTTTTAATGACATAAATGGAAAGCTTCCATTAATGCAGATTTTTTTATTTTTTTCTTCTGAAAAAGTAGGGATAATTCTGATGTGGAGTTTGCCAGTGTAAGAGATGCAAATCAGATTCCCGATTTCACTTCTGAATGTTAAATTTCATTTATACTTTACAGCATCTACAAATTTTTCATCCTTTACAGTTGTTATGGGTGCCAGAAATTTAGGATAATGTTTTTAATATACAGACAAAGAAAACATACAACCAAAATTATGAAGCTTGAGGTGCCTGATAATCTGACTACTGACTTAGATGAAAATTGAAGTTGTTCTTCAATTCATACATTCCATTTTGGTTTATTAATGTACAGCATAATCTCCTATCTATATCTATTTTTTTTAATATATGTATTTGATATGCATCACTCTTCTTAAGGTTAACAAGTTATTCCCTACTAAAAGCATCTTGTCAGTCACATCAGAAAAACTACCTTTGTGACATTTCCAGCATGTTCACAAATTGTGATACTGTCATATGCATGAGGATATCTGAAAATGAGGTGTGGGGAGATATCCTCATGTTCAGTTTCTTTCAGCAGAGAGAGATTATAAATTAATAGCCATTTACTGTCTCAACCTCCCTTTATTATTAATAGGAGGAGCTATTTTAAGGCATTGTCTTTGACTGAACTCCTCAGAGCGGCTAGTTTGCTTGTCTATTAAAAATAGGGCATTTTTAGGCCAGCCCCATTTATCTGTATTCGCTGCTTTTACATGTCATTTGCTAATAATAATTCAGCTTTTTAATAAAGAAAACAATTGGTTTTACCCTTAAAGTATCCAGTTGCTAATTTACCTTGGAAAGGTGACAAAACTACCATGAAGACCTAATGCATTTTCAATACTAGGAGCACCATTCTGCCCAGAATGAGTGGGTGCTTAGCCTGTAGTCATCGAGGGAGAGCTATACAGACGCCTATTGACACTTTGTTTGTAGCTACTTCCTTTTCAAATATTTTATGCTACTCAGACTAATTGCAAGCTGTATGTTACATTTATAACGACATGCAACTCAATAGCAGTCAAAACAAAAGTTTGTATTTGACATGGCAGCTGTAAGTCAGGTACCAAGTCATTAATTTGTGTCAAAAGTATTTTTGGAACTAAAATTATAACAATAAAAATTACCCTACAAAAACCTTCTGTAGCCGTTTGAGGTGGTATTCAATATGGAAAGTATCCTATATGTTTGCCACAGTGCAGAACTTCCATCCATTAATATTAACATGATCTCTTTGAGCAGCTATAAAAGAAACAGGATTTTTAATCTGCGTGGTTTGATGAGCTGTGGGAAGAATCCTTTTTCTTGCATTTTGTTGAAAAACAACTCTTTCCTTTGCTTTCTTGTCTTCTTACCTGCAATGTTACTGAGGTTGGTGTCTCAGTACTGCAGATGCCTGGGGCAATCACTGTTGTTGTGAGTGTGCTGTACAATGTCATGTTAAGTAGCACAGTTCCATGAATGAGCCGCCTGCAATACACACAGACAAAAATACCTAATCAGTACTGGAGACAAGGTGAACAGTTTATAGAAATGACATGAAAGAGCATGGAACTGGATAGCTTAAAAGACAAGCAAAAGAACAAACCTTTTATATTTATGTGACTAGCAGAAATCTGGCCTAGATCAGTGGAGGCTGTACACTGATGGCCTCACGGCTATAGTGGTATCCGTGCAGTTGCATGGGTCATGACACAAATTACAATGCCAAGACATTCTAGGTCAGCTCTGTACTTTACCTCTGACTTCCCGTGTGACAGGTGTTGCCATTTAAGCTAGGTTTAAAATAAGGATAATACCATATTTCTATCTCAAGATGTATTTTGAGGACAAATATATGTTAGAGACTGTGAAGTGCCAAAACACTATATAAGGTGGAGGGTAGTATACACTTATTGCACAGAAAGAAGAAACTCATGCAACCTACTGCAACCATGACAGATCCTTGTTGATTTTGTGTGTAGATGGCAGGAAGGCATGAGTATGATACCAGTCTCCAAAGAGCTGGAACGAGTTTGAGTGGGATAGTTTGTACCACATGTTCTGCATATGGTTGTTGGACAGATTAAATATTATGGTATGAAGTACCAGTCTGAGAACTGTATGTATCAGTATAATCAGAAACAGGTCTGCATATAAAAAACCCATCATGATTAGGCAGGTCAACAAAATTAATTCTCGAGAAGTTGAGTAAAATCAGAAAGTTTAGGTGCATATTCTAATTATAACCAATCCACTCAAATTAAGAATGCAGCACCTGAATAAAGGAAGAGACGTACTCTAGGCTTACCATTTAATTTGTTCACATCTTAATGGTTAGTGAGGTCAGTAATTTGATCATATTGAATATATTTTTTTTACTGACATTTTACGGTCATTCCAAGCACTGCTCAGTCAATACAACTGAGAGAATGAACTAGATTCTCTTCTGCCCATTGTATAATAACCAGCATAACCAGAGAATAAACCAGCCAAGTAGATGAGTTTTGGGCGCACAGCTTTTACTTGAGATTAGAATGGCAGAAGTACAAGAGAACCCAGATGGACTTTTTGATCCCAGCATGAGTTTGCAACTTTGCTGTAAGAAAGTACCTTTGGAATTGCAAACTGAAATAAATAGTTGCTAAGTCATCTGAAGAAGAAATAAGAAACCCCTGCAAAGTTATTTTCATAGTCAACACTCAGTGTAAAGCTAATTCAGGGATAATTTTTCTTTTTCACTTCTCAAGCTACTCATGTTGTTAGTGCAAACATTTTATTGTGAGAACACAGCTCAGGAAGATTAAAGGCAAAATAATTTTCTGAAGTTTCTTTTGCAGCTGTAGGTGTATTTGCAAGGGAATGGAGGCAGAAATAGGAGCTATGATGTTGACAAGATAGCACTCAGGGGAAAATCAGTTGTGTGATATGAAGTTTTTCCCATTTAGGTCACTGATGTGAATGTTGAAAGTGATCAATGGAGGTTCAAAGTTGTTTTCTGTGATGTGTACTCAGATGACTTTTCATAAATGAGTCGCATCTCTTCAACCACCCCTTTGCCGACAGGGGTTTACACCATAACTTGAACTAATTGGCACTTTTATTAGAAGGGAGAAGAATAGCTGAGAACTGAATGAACATGAAGACTAAATTATCCTTTTGAGATCTCATTACTGCTAATCACTTTCATATTGTGCTCTAAATCTATAGGGGGCTTTAAAGAAGAATCCATACAGTGGATTTTTTTTTTCCTGGGAAACCTGTATAGGAAAGTAAAAGAAGTAGCACAGACCTCAGAGGCACCATAGATGTGTTTAACTGAGAGATTTCCTGACCTTATTATTTTAACCCATTTGGACCCAGTGCAATGTGGCTGAAGACTGTCCAGGAAAATATGGAAGAATTGGCAGGTGGGCTATTCAGAGTACTCAATTGGAGATACAGCAAGGAAAGAAATGTGTCTTTGCTGGACTGAGAAGACTTCACATGTTAAAGCAGATGACAGAACTGTGAGCAAAACCAAGAACACTAAACCACTTTGAGAGTATGGAGATGATACCTCCCAAGAAAAAATGAATTAGTTTTAAAAAACAGACACATATTTATGCCTTGTATACAGAGTAGCCTAATTCACACATTTGCAAATGTGTGAGCAACTTATGTATCTCCCATCAGTAAGTCACTCTTTGGATTAAGTCTAGCCTGTAAACACAGGAGGCATTTTTAAAAGATGTGAAGGGGCATTGATAACTGTGAAATACGGTGTATGTTTTTCAGGCATAGCTTTCCCTAGCAATATTTGGGGCCCTGTATGCACTGCACAGCTAAATCTTCAGGATCAACAGGAACACACAAATGGAACAACAAGAGGGGCCACAAAGGTGAATGAAACAGTAAAATGTTCATCATTATTTTTTGAAAAAGGAAAAGGAGAGCGTGTAAGATACATTCAGAAAAGGAAGAAGCCAGTATCATTAGCATCATAACCATAATCTTTACTGGATGGACATATTTCTCTCCCTGCTACCTGGTTCTTCTGCTGAGCTCAGGTCACTCCCTATTCTACTGCCAGTTTTCCTATCAGTAAGGTGAGGGCAGTGATAAAGACCCTTGTAAAGACTGTATAATGATCACATAGACAATGGCTTCCACATAGCAACTTCACCATCAAGCACATCAGAAGGTGAACAGACAAGTGCTGCTCTGTGCCTACTGCCATTCATTTATTTATATGCTTGTGCAAAATCAATGCAGATGGAGACAGATTCCCAGCTCTTGTTCATTACCAGAGCTAAAATAAACTTCCCATATTATTTCAGCAGAAGACACTGCTATTTAAGGACAGCTCAAGTTTCCCTAACTTAGGAAAATCAACCTTGTGTCCTGTAGTCACATGGGAGACTTCCCTCACCACACGCAGCAAGAGGAAAATTTTGTTGCTTGCTCTCCCTGATTTGGGAATAGCAGTTCAAAATAAATTGTGGTGTTACAATCAGTGAAGTCAGAGCAATGGACACTGTGGGGGGCATTACAACTCCCATATTGCTCCAAATCATGGATTTCTGATCTCTTTATTAGCTCTGGATCACTAAACTATTCAGCCCAAGAGACAAACACATTTTTCTGATGTGAAGGAATTGAAAATTGGCATACAGGCTTGCAAACACTGTTTGAACTGCTTCTTGCATCTTCTTGGTACAGATGCACCATTGAGGCCTGTATTGGCATTCATTTAAGGCCACTATCTAAAGTCAGCTACCTAAACAGGGTAAGAAAGGTGGATGTGGCAGCTCCTCTACTGGACAAGTTGTCAACTACAATAATTATTACTGTGTTCATTCCCAAATGTATATAACATTGGAATAGAGTTATGGTTTAGACTGGATGTACCAGGAAAAAGAGTGGAAAATACAGTGCCAAAATAATGACATCATCCCCAAATTGGACATTGGAAAATAACAGCATTTACATAATTCAGGAGGTCACAGTCAAATGCCAGAAAGGAAACTGTCCACCATAACATAACCAGATTGTCAGCACTCTCAGGCCTAATGTTTGCTACAAATGAAGGAATCCTTCACTGCCTGGTTTATCAACTGTTTCACCTATGTCCTTGGCCTAAACTTAAGGGGAGTCTACTTCAGGTCGTTTCAGTGCATCCAGACAGAATAATTTTCAGGATGAAACCCTCACACTGGATTTTTATGTCAGTATTTGCCAGGCTGACTTTCCAAAGAACTTGTCTTGGCATGTTAACCCTGTCCAACATTAGTGTTGCTTGTCGAGAGACCAAAGTGACAGATGTTGCTGCTTGTGTCCCTTTTCTTACTCCTGTTGCCTGGTGGCACTGAGCAATCATTTTTGCTTCTGTACCTGTGAAACGGGTGTAATTGAGCCTATTCACTTCCCCTCCTTGCTGCTCCTTGCCCTTCCTTGCCTCTCCTTGACCTTCCTTCTCCCTTCCTTGACCTTCCTTTCCCCTCCTTGACTTTCACTGCCCTTCCTTATCCTTAATTGCCCTTGCTTTCCCCTCCTTTCCCTTAGACTTTAGGAGGAAATTCTTTAGTGTGAGGGTGGTGAGACACCAGAATACATTGCCCAAAGAAGTGGTGTAGGCCCCATCCCTGGAAGTGTTCAAGGCCAGGTTGGATGGGGCCCTGAGAAACCTCATCTAGTGAAAGGTGTCCCTGCCAATGTAGGGGGGAATAGATCTAGATGATCTTTAAGGTTCCTTCCAAACCAGACCATTCTCCCTTCTAACCCAAACTATTGTATGATTCTATTATTAGAAAACTCAGAAATTCAGAGTTGATGTTAAATTAAAGGAAATGCAAAGCTGCTAAGATACAAAATACTTGTATTTTATGGCCCAAGCACTCTTAATTCTGCACTGGAATGATACCGTAAGATAACAACTCTATTAAAATTACAAACACAACAGCACTCTAGAAAAGTCAAATTAGATATGATTTTCAACTGCAAAGTAATGCTAAATGTCCTACAGACATTTATAGGTCCCACATCTTCCATGCCTACATTTTCTAGTTTAAGTAACTTCCATAAATTTGAAGATATTGAACACAGTAAATACAAAATTATCAGATTACTCCAGACTTATAAAACAATTATTCCTAATTCTTTCCTAATTTTTGCCCCAAAACATAAAGTTAAAAAATAAGTTTACATGCAATTATTTTAAGGTAAATAATTACATTTAGGCAAAGATCGGGGAATACTTGCAGGATGTCAGTTTTGTAAAGAGTGAGACCATTTGTACAGAAACATGCGAAGCCGATAAGAAGTAACCCCAGCACACATTTGACAAAGAGTATAGTGGCTGCCCTATATATCTATGTTATATATATATATAACTCATATTATAAATCAGCACATTGCAAGACAGCTGTTACAATACTGAGGCACATTATTGGAATTCAAGAAATAATGTAAATTAAGCAAATTTGAAATTTACTAAACATCTGCTCACTTACAAGTCTTTAAAACAACAAAAGAAAATTAAACAGGCCAAAATCTTGAGAACATTTTTAGGTATTGTGTGGTTTCAACACAGGCAATGTAGGGAGAAGAGGTTGCAAAAAGAAGCGCTAAATAATAAGTAATATGCTTTATTTAAACAGTTAGGTTTTGCTTCTACTTTTCTATATATTTCTCATATACTCTGCTTAGTCAATGTTTTTTTAGAGGAGAACTGGAGTGCTAAAATCTCAGCAAATAGCTACAGCCTTTTGATCTGGCAAGGGACTTTGACATGGTCTTGCCCAGAAGTATGAGAAATTCTTCACACATCTGGAAACAGATGAAAGGAATTTATACGCTTTATATGTTAAAATAAGTTCAGTTTTTCTTAATCTTCAGTTCAAACTAAACATAAACAATTAAACTATGAAGGAGAGAAGTCATGATACAATGACAATAACCATTTTGGAAGAGAAAACAGATATCAAGTTTACAGAGAGAAGTACATTCAGAGGCTTTTAAAATGATATGTTCTTTTGTCCTAGGTCACTCAAAGATCAAAATTCCTAAGTAATATCTAGAAATAACCCAAAACTTAATTTTTTCCCCTTCTCTTTTTAACATAAGCCACAACCAGCTTGAACAAAATTACTATGTTTTTAAGCAGCTTAAGATACAATGGGACAGGAATGAAGAACTCTATTTTCAAAATGTTTGTCATTTATTTTATCTTTCCAAAGTTTAAAAAAATAAGTGCATATTTTTTTTAAACAAGCATCTGAATAGAGAAAAACAGGCCACTCTCTGTCCTTATCTTTTCTGACCCTGAGAAGAATGGCTCAGTGACCAACTGGGGCAAGGATTTGAACAAGGATGTTCAATGACCCAGGCAAATACCTCAGGGTTACTGGCTTCTTCAAAGAGCTTATTCCTGTCCTTTCTCCTATAAATTAAATCTGAGACATGAGAATATTAAGACTTTTTTTAGAACTTTTTTAGAAGATTTGTTTTGAGAAAATGGTATTTTCCAAGTTAGTAATGTTTTGTCAAAGATTGCCTGGACAGATTTCTTTAATCTTTATAGATACATTTACAGACTTCGTTCATTTAGAGACCCTAATACCATAATCTTTGCAATAATACAAGGTACTCTTGACACATTAGCATGACACTACAGGTACTAATCTTTTCTTGGCACATACTTTCAAGTTCAGAAGTACTCTCCTGAAATATTTCTTGAAATTTAGTTACATTGCAGAAGCAAGGGGAGTGAACTTGGGTTCATTAGTTTATTAAGGTTTTTGACAAAATTAGTGAGTCAGATAAAAACAATTATTAACTTTCAAATTTTCTGAGGAGAAGGAAACGGCCTCTAAAAATACTACTGCTGCTTCTCAACTACAACAAACTGTTAGTATTGCCTATTAAGAATCACCTGACAGCTTTCATCCTGCTAGTTTCTAAGTAGGTGACCCTGAGAACTAGTTTACTCTACAAAATTATATTTATGATCTTCCAAAGAAAAGGAAAAGCACACTGGTTCAATGTTCAGATATTTTCAAGTTTCACATTTGACATGGGATTTTAGGGCTATTCTCATTTTTAAAACAGCCTATCTATTGAAATAATGGCGAATGAATAATTATGTGGAGTTGTGGTTGGTTAAAATAGGAAAAAGCATTTAGGCTTCTTTGTATAATTATTATAATTGTAAATTACACAGCTATCAGATTAGGGGGTGTTGAACATACTATTCCTAAATCATTCCTTCCCTTTGAAGGGTCATTTCAGCAATGATCTCTACAATTATACAACAGATGAAAGAAGAGTAGCCCTCTGTCTCCTTCATTGTGCTGACCGCAAGTAGCATAAAAGAATGGAGCCATTTTTCAGTAAAATTTTTAAAACTGGGTGACTTGGAGATCCACTTAATTAAAATCAACATGCTTGCACTGATGGCATCCATACAAAAACACGTATCACAGGGACATGCATGCTTTCAAGATCTCCCAAAAATAATTCCTTTGGACTTGAATGCTGAAAATTAAGAAAAACTCCAGCACAACACAGGTCCTCAAGAACAGGATTCTCAAATATGCCATTTACCTCCAAAGGCGTCTAAGTGTTCCCCAAATAAGTTATGCCTAATGCTCTGCTTCTGCATATAATCAGCACATATCAGCTTGCTGGGGATGAGGACATCTTAACACTTGCTAAAATTAGATTCTCAGCCAAGACACTCCCTCTACCTATTTCACCCTAAGACTCAGGATGGTAGAAATATTCAAAATAAACATACTGCATGTTTTGTTTAAAAAGACACACATTATAAAGGAGTGATGTGCTCTTCTTCAGACTAACTTAATGAAAGAAAAGTCATTGAATAAAATGCCCAAGCAACCCTTAGAACTGAGATTTGATTCATATTTGTTTCTTTCCTCCTTTAAACAAAGTGTTCTAATCACTAAGTCACAGAAGACAGTGATCTTTTTTTTTCAGAACACAGCAATACTGAATTTTCTTCTGAAAAGATGGAAAAGGTCTCTCAGCCCAGTCCAACTAATTTTCTAGTGTTTTAAGCCTCTCAGCTTAAAAGTTCAATAGAAGTCATGGTCTTTCAAACATAGTAAATTCATACATGCCATCAGATGTTTTGGTTTTGCTTTGTTTTAAATGGTGATTGCCACCATATACAAAAGTAGATTAAGATGCCTCAAGATGAGGAAAGAGATATAGTTTACAGATGGATAATAATGCAGAAACCTGTGGGACTTGACCATATCAATCTATAGCCCAAGGGCATGCGGGGCTATGGAGTCTTAATAAAAGATAACTATCATTGTAAAGGCTCAATCTAAATTCAGCTGTCTTAGTGCTACTAAAATGTATTTAGGGCACTGCAGAAAATTTACCTTATGTCTCCGTTTATGCACCACTACAGAGACATTCAAGGCTACAAGTATCTTTTAAATCACTGTTACACTGTGTGCTATGTAGAAAGAAGAGATTAAAAAAAGGAGAAAGCTTCTGAAGTGGTGTGGAGAGGGAAAGGTACTCATTGTGGTCATCACTAACAGCCCCACTTAGAGCAGAATAAATGGGTGTGAGAATAGAACACAGACTGAAAAAACCCAACCATTGTGAACAAGAGGCTATGCTGAGCAGGAAGAAAGGGTAGAGAAAGGCCTCTGAGCAGGCCCACAGAATTTTACTGTAAGTGTTAAACAATTACATAAGCCAAGTTCAAAAACAATGTACTGGAAACAAAGAAAAGCTTACAGATGGGACACTTACTGGCACACCAAAAGCAGTTTACTCTAAGTGACTGTCTCATTCTTATTACAGCAAGGTCCTGAAATAAGTGTTTCTGTCTTTCTGTATTTCTCCCAAGTTCAGTGCAATACTATTAAAGAACGGTCTTTTCTTAAGCTGCCATACAAAACTGAACTTACTCTTTCGGATACAATGGGGAGCATGTCCAAGCAAGCACTTCTGTGTTTTTAGAAGCACTGTTTACTCCAAGTAGTTTTATTGTCAGCATAGTTTCCCTCGGAAGAGCCTTTATTCGTAGAGGAAAGTTGATTCTAAAAGAAAATGAGAAAAGACAAAAAATAAAAGTTTAAAAAAATTGAGCCTTGTTAACACAAGTGCGTCCTTTGTACATTTTTCTAGATGTCTTAACACATATATCAAGTTATGAATTACAAGAGTTGTTCTCTGAAGAAAAAGGCAAATGACAGATCCCTTCAAGAAACTGAGGAGTATTTCCAACCATTAACTTTGGTTATAGTACTTGAGAAAACTCATATAAAACCTTATTCACTTCACTGGTAACCACTAGAGCTGACTATGGCAGTAAAAGCTTAGTTAAGCTTTTGCTTTAGAATTGCCTTATCAATGAAGGGCTATTTCAGAATAAGCATCCCCTATGGGCAAATTGTAAACCAATAGTTATTTGCCTTCTTGTGTCTTCAGAGGAAAACACTACTTAAGAAACTAAGAGTTGCTTGTGAATAGAGAGCATGATGATCATTCTCCTGTTCAGATGTGCTTTGATGGTGTAGTATTTCCCAGTGCCAATTTAAAGAGAGAGTTTTGTCTTAACAGCAGTGAGTGATTCACATTTTTAGTGAGAAAATTCAGATCAATCAATATTAACCTCAACTTTTTATTGACCATTAGCAAACTTGGCTGGCCATTCAATTTGTTTCTATGGATTATCTAAACTAAATTAAAAGCATAATTTGGAACAAATTTAAGAAGGTACTTTTATGCTGCATGGAAAAATCATGTGTGTAACTACCCAGACATAGACATGTGCAAGTCTATTTCACTTCTCCAGAATAGAATCTTTATAGAGGATGGTGCATTTCTAGCTTTTTCCATGTATATTCAATGCAAACTTAAATTTCTCAAGTGGAAAATTAAATTAATTAAATTAATTAAATTTTTCTCTAGAAACAAAATCAATATAGGGAACTAAAGGCTAAAATAATTATTCAACATTGACAACATAAGCATTAAGAAAAAAAAGTTCTGCATAAACTTGAGATTAAGAAAGTATAAGATAAATTTAAATAATATAGATTCCATTTGATTTTCAGATATTCAAGCTAGACTGGCAGAACAATGCAACTCTCAGCATTTTAAAAATGTTTAGTCATATTTTAGCAGCAAGTAAATATAGAAATAGGTATTTAAAAAGTACAGCAGCCTGAAAAACAGAAGGATTATAGGTACCAGAAATAAGACAATGTAATAGTAAAAGGTAAAATTAGCATAAGATTTTGCTCCTAGTTCCAAATCTGTCAACATTCTATTGGGTTCAGGAAAGTTTCCTTGAGTGGACTGAGGAGTCACTGAAAGAAAGTAGATTGGTTTCAGCTGAAATTCTGAAGGACTCCAAATTAGCATTACTGTCAAAATTTCAGATGATGAATCCTGAAGATTTTGAAATTATTTAAATTTGCATACCTTTCTCTTTGAATAAAAAAGCAAGACAGCAATTTCCCACTCTTTCTAACTAATATGAATAGAATTGAGAAGCAATTCTCAGCTGTCTTCCCATGAGTCCCTATTTATAGCTTTTAACTCTGCCTTCCTTGTCTCATGCCCTCTTCCTCACTCAGTTAGAAACAATTATTGGGAAACTGAGCTGTTTTACGTGCCACAGATAGCTTGTTCTTTTTCACTTACAGGCCAACAACTCTGCCCATGTTACATGAAAATGTTCAACAAAGAGTTACACTTAACTTTCAAGCATCATTAATGTTGTGGAGAGACAAAAATTAAAAATAGAGACACGTATTTTCTAATCAGACAGTTGCTAACACTCCTGGTAAACTTGGAACAACAAAAAAACTCACAATATCTTCACTGCAGAAAGCAAATGCTTGCCAAAGGTTTCCTAGGACTCGATATATATATCTATATATATATATAGCATAACCAGATGTACACCAGTGGGAAAAGAACCTGGAAACTTAGACACTCCAGGAGTTAAAGCATGAGCCAAAGAGGAGCAAAATTTCTCTTCCAGTGACAAGTGCTACATAGAGAAGGGGAGTATCTGTATTGCTTTTATGGCCTTTGATTACTGCATGTCTAAGCTTACCCAGTTTGTATTATCCTTTCTGACTGAACGAGGCTGAGTCAAATGGATGACTGAGAAGAAGAAAGAGGAAATGGATTAGTGGCCAGAAACAAGACACTCTGTGGGTGAACAATTTCAACTGCAGCTGAGAAGAACAGAAAAGCTACTCACTGAGAAGGAAGGTGTACCTGCCCATGGCGGGACGGGTCAGAACTAGGTGATTTTTAAGGTCTTTTCCAACCCAAACCATTCTGTGATTCTATGGAGCTGCTTTCAGAGGGCCTACTATCATAAAAGAACACAGAGGAGTGCTGGGGCAACCGAGTCTTTGTGCTGAAAGAGTAGAAACAAAATAGACAAGCCAAACAGAATATGAAGAGGGAAACCCAATGCCAAGAAAGTATCTGAGGTGATGAATGGCAAGCTTAATGTAAATTCCCCATTTCATGTCTGTAGGTTTAACATAAATTACAAAGGATGGAAAAAAGGGGAGATGGTGGAATAAAGATATTAAAAACAACCAGCTAAAATAAAAGACAGAAAATAATTAAGAGGTCTCAGTCATTGAAATATGAAACTGATGAGAAAATAAGAGAGCAACTTTTGGCCTCTACGTATTATGTGCTAGATAGCACCAACCTCTTCAAACTCTACACCAAAGTAACAATCACACTTTTCAAAGAACACTCACAAATTCTAAAATAAAAAATATACTCTTAAAAAGAAAAATCAGAAGAAACACTAAACAAGGCAATCTCCTTAGGTAAAAAACAATTCCCATCTTTTCTCAGAACATTCCGGGAAACAATATAGCAAAGAATTCAATAGAAACCCATGTTTAAACACAAAAACCTATCGAGCTAAAGTTCAGAGAGTACCTGGTTAAGCACCTGAAAATACAAACTAAATACATGAAAATCAGCAAATAAAGCAAGCCTTGTCTTCTAGCAGAAGCTCTCTCTTTAGATTCCTAATAATCAAAACAGTAGTCTCTGTTGTGGTTTTTTTTTGGTCTTGTTTGAGTCAATCCTAATCTAAGATCCGGACTAATTTTTAATTAGATAGGTTTATTTTTTTTTTTTTTTTGCTTGATTGATCCCTAAATGTATAAAGAATATTTGACTTCCTAATGTAATAGAAGCTCTTCCTGGTGACTTTTTACCACATGCATTTTCAATGGCTGTGATCAACTGGAAATGGGGTTAGAAACATTGAAAAAAAGAAATTGTCTTCTCTGTAAACTTTTTATGCAAACATATTCCCTTCTGTTTCAGAAAGGTTATGTTATAGCCAAAAGATAACTAAGAATGAACATAGCTTCATTACAGATGAGTGACCCAGACTTCCTACAACAGGAAATGGTGCCACTAGATGACATGGAAAACCAGCAATACTTACTTAATGAAACTACTCTATTTTCTAATGAATTCCAGCTTGAATTATTGCAAAAAGTGTTAATTACTGTTTATGTACTTGTATTTATTGTAGGAAAGCAAAACCAGCCTGTTCCTGAGCATGTATTAAATTATGTCAGTTAGGTACATAGCACCTTCAGTGATTACATGGCACTAACCCTACTGTTCCTTCTCTCTGTGTATTTCAAAATATTGTGAATATACTGATTATTCTGTCAAGTTTGGTGCAATTTTTTTATTCTGTCTTAGAGGGCTGGCAGCACAAATAGCAAAACCACATTTTTTCTTACAGAACTGTAACAAATATACAACTCTAGATCTTGCTTCTGATGTTAAGAGCCTCTTACAAACATCTCTGACCTATGGAATAATTTGGCCTGTACACTTAACCGCTTCTTTTCCCAATAGGCTTTTTGATGGAATTGCAGACATTTAATACTGATTTTGCAGAGGGAGAGGTTTAAACACAAACCCTGAAGTTTTAGTCTGATTTCTTTACATTTTCATGGAAATGGAAGAAGGGAAGAGTTTCTGTTCCAGTTGTGTTTAGAGAATTTATTTCTATTCTATCTTCTTATATTTTGTTTTAGAAAAAGGTTGTGTAAGATGCATTCTAGAAAGGTATTAGTCACTTTTTAGAAGTTAAAATGCTCACAAGCAATATAATCCCTCTCCTACACTTCAATTATATTTGCTCATATGTACCATAAGATAGTACTTGACCAAAACTTGGAAAAGGTGAAAATTCCTACAGAGCAGATGGGAATAATCCAATTTTTTTTAAAACACAAGGATAACAGTTACTTTCCAATCATACAGAAGATTGAGGGTTCAACACAAACTCATGGACTCAACTGAAGCACTAAAGCAGATATTAGGCCCTAAAAACCTAATTTGGCTGCTTAGTAGGAGTGCATGCCTTCTGTTTCTTAACCATAGGGCAGACATACTAAGCTTCCTATTTCTGTTAAGAATGTTGTGCTAGAAGGCTACACAACACCTCCATTAAGATAGATGTGGTAACAGGTTGGACATAAAAAGGTCTTCCAATTGACCACCTTCAAACTGTTGTGTGTCTTAGATAAAGGTAAACAGAAGTTATGAATTCCACCCTGTATTCAATTATAATTGGAAAAAATCCCTTTTGGATAACTTGTAGTCTTTGTTTAATTATAATGTCATCAAGCTGCTATCAGATTCAGAATACAGGAAACAATGCTGAAAAATGCAAAAAGTGTCAAAGACTGTAAATATAAACATTACATACTCAGGATGCTGGAAGAACACAATATTAGCACCAAATCATAAAAACTTGTGTACTACTCCTGTCCCATCTATTGCAAATATGCTTTTTATCATCCCATTGCTTTAAGTGAATGTTGTTTGAGGCAGTGCTTGTGTTTTCAATGGAGTTATTTTTCTCAAAGCAGCCAGGCAGGTGACAGGCATTTGGTAGCCTTTACTCTAAAATACCAGTCTCAAACTGCAGTTCCTTCTTAAAAAAAAAAATAAAAAATTAAACAAAACAAAACAAAACAAAAAAAAAACAACAAAAAGCAAAACAAACAACAAACAAAAACAACAACCAAAACCCAAACCCAAGCAAACCAAACCCAACCAAACAAATGAAAACCCAAAAAACCCCAAACACAACAGCTGTGTTCTTTCTGAAAAAAGAGAACCCTTAAAGAAATCCTACAGTAGTTTTTCAGGTTGGATTGCATACCTGTTAGAACTGGATCCAAAGGGCAGAAGTCATCAAAAGAGAACAGAAATACAGCCTTTGGTTCCAGTATTTCTCCAGGATGCCCTCAGTGAATGAAAGCCATTCTCAGACCAGCTTAGTTTAGGCTGTTGTCAGACCAGACTTACCTTAGTCCTATTTCTCTTCCTCTGGCTCTCCCACTGCTTTCTCACTCCCATCTCCCTAAGCTTCTCTGAATTCTCTGGAGTTTAATTTGCTCAGAAGATGATCCATAATAAAGACGTGGGTCTCTTTTTTTTTTTTTTTTTTTTTTTCAAATTAATATTCAATATGTAAAATCTGTCAGACTTACTTCTCGTTCCAGTCAACTAGGAAAAAAAGGGATCTTTTAGCTGGTGTATTTTTGCAAATCTTCACTTGACATATTGTCTTCCCAGCGTAAGTTAGTGAACAGGAAAAAGAGAAAACTTTGTATCTACAAAGGGGGAAGGAAAAAAAAAAATATTAATTGTAATGTACCACATCCAGCACAGTAAATTTGGGGCTAACCATTCAGAAACTTCCGAAGATCCATCCTTACAGGAAGACTTAAAAAAAATTAATCTCAGTTTAATGTCTGTGGGGGGGTGGGGGGTATTTCGGGTGGTTTGGGTTTTTTTAATGTTTGGAATTCAAGGAAAGTACTTGGCACACCTAGATTCTGCTCCATGTTTTTGTCATGAAGACTAATTTCTTTTTTCATCATTGCAGTCAATGGAAGTTTGGATACAACTTCTTCCTCATACAACTTCAGTCAACAGTAAATCTATTTATACTTACTTTTTCCAACATAAAAAATCAGGTTAGTACTTAATCTATACATTCATGATGGCAGAAGTGTTAGAGCCCTCTGTGTTACCATTCTTTAGATACTTAACCAGAGTCACAGTGTAAATGAGGTCTGGGGCTATCTGTTGGTTTAATATTCTTCTTACTGAAATCTTATAAAATTTTAGTCAAAATAGAGGAATAGTGTATATTCAGCCAATGTTCTTAATTGATCTTGTAACTTCGAGATCTTCTTGCCTCTCTCAGCTTTAGACCCCATTCTATACAAGAATGATGTACATGGGAAACAGAGTCAAACATGAACAGCAAATCTGAAGCAGCTGCAGACTGAAGATGCCTGGCTTTGCCTTTTTTACAAGCATGATGGTTGATCTCTTCTAGAATATTATAGTAATTGTTACAGTAGATAAGCTTTTTCTTTTACTCTTTTTTTTTTTTATTGAAAGAAAAAGGGTCTAGAATCTCTGGTACCTATGAGTTATTGATGCAGAGAAAGGAAAAATTACCTTACAAGACTCAAAAATGCTTCTGCTCTTAAATGTGGCATCTTTCCTCTAGAGTTTCAACATCACAAACAGTTGGAGCATAGTGCAGGAAATAATAGGTTTTAATACAATCAAATGACTAAGCATTGCTGTTTAAACAGAAGTATTGATACACAATATACATATATATCCCTGATTTATACACCCTAAGAACCTAATCCTGGAAAGATTAAAGCTTACACAGTGCTTCAGTCTGACTGCAGTCAGAAAGGTTCTTCAGCGTGCAAGTACCATTTGGGGTTTTTGTAGAGCATTTTGCTTAGGTAGCCTCCCAGTTTGTTCAGAGGCCTGACTCTATAGTCTTGTCCTAAAGATCACTTCATAGCATCCAGTTGTAGACAGGAATCTGATTTTGGGGGGCTGTAGAAACAAATGCAGCCAAATGTGAAGCTAGCAGCATTATGACACTTGCAGGAAAAAAGGCACATTTGCTTGGACAAGAAACGAGAGGGAACGAAAATACAGTAAAGAAAGAAGGGTAACCAGTTTTATAACAGTATTCTGCAACTCATAATGTCTGTATCTATCTTTTTAGTGAGGATGGTAAAAATGGAATAAGAAATTGAGGGCATAAATATAAAAATTGCCAAAAAGCTAATCCACAAAAGTGAACTTGAGATGTATTTGACAGGACACTAACATGATTCTGTAAAACATAAGACAAGTCACTCTCCCTTATCACAAATGATTAAAAGAAACCCATTTATCACATACTGGTATGTATAGAAAACAAACAATGCGAGACAGTGAGGGATGTCAAAATTCTAACATTTATAATGCATATATTATATATATATGCAGGAATATATGTTAAAATACATGTTACAAACAGCAGCCAGATCATAAAATGTGACGTTCGGGAAGGGGAAAACATGAGCAGTGACATAGCCAGCACAAATGCATTGAGTGTAGAAATAAGGAGTATGCTTGTGAATGAAGTTAATAAAAAGTATTTGAGGAAAGCAGGTGTCAGAGCAGCAGTCCATGTGAAGAACTCCATGCTAGCTATGATTATTGGAAAGAGTGGAAAGGGAGATTAAGGAGGAAGAGAGATTCTCATTTTCACATGCTTGAACATAGCATTCAAGTCATCAGTGGCCTCTGGGCCATATGTAATTTCACATTTTTCTGGCAGAACATAAAATGCAGTGGGAATGGTATGACCATCTGCAAAATCAAGATAGTGATTACAGTTCTGTATTTATTACCTTAACTAATGCAAATTCTCTCCGATTTTTATTAAACCATGAATTACAGCTAATGTTGTATAGTACAGTCTTGCTCACAGTTTAATGCAAATGATCCCACAGATTTTTCATCAGTAATTTGTAATTCAAGGTAAAGTGGGAGTGGGGGGAAAGTATTAATTAAAATTTGGACAACCGCATTTTGACTCATAAAAATACTGCTACCACACTGCAGTCACCTGTCCTCCCTCTTTTGGTCACACAGGAGTGGTAAGAGGAGAACCGCAGTTATAGTCAGAGCAGAAAAAGCAGATGTTTGAAGGGACAATTAATTTGACCAAATAAACATTCCAGAAGAGAATGCTTTGATCAACTTTTTATTAAAGTTATCTCCCTCTTTCCTACGCTACACTGATATACTAGGTATACTTGCACCTCCAAATTATATTTATTTTAATCACCATCTATAAAGACGATTGTCAATGCACGTGCCTAGCCAAGTAATGTGGTTTGAAAACACCAAGAGCAAAAAATTGCTGATAAAGACTTATTCAGACTGAGTTTAAGCAAAAGCACTTCTCCATTTAACTTGGTAAGCTGGTCTTCAACCCTTCCAGTTACTTTCACTGCAGAGGCTACACCAAGTCCCCGTCCAAACTCTCCTGGCATGCATCCCACACACTTTCCTCCCTCTCTTTGGGCAAGTTGGTCACACAGGCATTTGTACACATACTGTCAAGGCCAGTGCTCTGACATTGCTTCTATTACCATCCTTCCACACTGGTCAAGGGCAACCCTCTAGGCCACCTCCTTGATTCTCCATCTATCTATGGGGCTTGGAAGTCTCCTATCAGTCAAGCTTAAGTAAATGCACTTTATGCTAGAAAATCAGTGGAGATACACCCACTTACTCAGACTAACATTAATATAGAAGTATCATAAAAGGAACTGAAGTAAGCTAGTATCTGTGGAAAATACGTGAACTGAGAGACAACACCTCTTCTTGTGAACACCTGCTGGATCTCCTCCTACCTGTTCACCCAGGCTTCTGGGATGTTATGGGCAGCATAAACAGTGAAGCTGAGTTGGGAATCTAGGCCGATGTCTGCACATGAAGAGCTTTTAGGTATGCTGGCAAGCTGGAAATTTGCATCAAAGCTGTTGCTGTAAACATGGATGAGACGAGAGATGGCCATGGAGAGGTCAGTCACAGCAGCCTCTAGTAGTGCTGAGAGGGGAGAGAGAAATAAATAAAGGCTAGCAATAGATCATTTATGAAGAACCATATTTCTCTTAATCCATCAGTTATGGCTTTGAAATGCTTCCTAATAAAATTTAATTAAAATGACATAACCTACCAACTGAAGCCAATTAGCCATCTGTGCTTCTGAAACCAGCCTTAGCTCATTTCTGGTGTATCATTAACAGTCTTTCATTACAGTGGTTTCAAATTAAGGCATTTTCAAAGTAAGCATTTTAAACTACAGCAAGTTATTGTGTGCCTCAGATATGCCATTTTAGTCTGTTCATTTTTATGCTGGAAGGATTTTTATTATGTAGGTATTCTGTAATTTCAGCAACTAAGTAGCTACTTAATTCAAGGGAACTGGAAATACAGCAGTAGAACGGAGAAAAGGCACTGGTTAAATTTGAAGACTATAAAGGTGTTGCAATTGTAGGTAAACAATTCATAAAATACATAAAATAGCAGTCACAATTAGACATAGCATTCAGATGGTCATGGATTGGTGATAACATTACACAATGATGGACATCGATAGGTTTTAGAAGTGATTGAAGTGCAGGCTTTAGGCTCATTTTTATCACACCTTTATTTATGTTATTTCCTCTGGCTTCATCTCTGCAGTGCTCTTTTTATGCAATTATTGGCTTTTATCCATCTTCCCTCTCTCTGTTTTTGGAGCAGCTAGGAATTGCCTGATTGCCAGTGTAAATTAAAATCCCCAGTCCTGGCAGCCTCTATCAAGTGAAGAGAGCTGGAATAACCACTCATTTCTCAGGCAAGGGACAGGCTGCGAGTGAAAGTGTCAGAGGACATTGTATCAGTCCAAGACCAGGACGATTTGTCTTCCAAGAGTACCACCCCCAACTCTATTCATTCTAATATTGACTATTGAAAAAAAAAAACAAAAAATTAAAAATAAAATCCCAGGAATAGGAAGCCTGAGACTTGCTTACATTAGCTTTTTGTACTTGGGATAGGTAAAGAGATCGTGCTGAACATTATAGATACAGATAGCACAACTCACTGGACTTAGCTATCTCAATCTCCTGACAGAAATGTCTCCAAAAAACATAACCTTGTTCTGGAATTTTATTCTTCTTCTTTGATACCTTTTGCATTTAAACTCACAAATACTCAGAACCATTGCACAAAATGCAAACAGTGCAAACTAATTATTTCAGTCTTTGTTTTATAATAGACAAATTTTAAGTATGTAACTAGAAATACACGTAAAATTAGTTTGACATATAGTGGGGTTTGCTACTGGAAATACTACCAGCTAATTATCCTACTCATGAAGGACTAGCTAGAATACTACATCTTGTTGTGTTCTAATCATCTTCCAAATGTGAAAATTGATCAATTTTAGAGACTAGCGGGTTCTGAAAACACAGTCCTTTTACTCTCAGTATTCTCTGTGCACATCCCTGTTTAGCACTTGGTTTTAATTAGGCTTTTATATATTCTCTCTACTGTTTTCTGTATTTATCATCCTTCACCATAATTGTTCCAACTAAATCTTTTGCTCTAATTATTTTTTTTCCCTAGGATACCGTGTTATTCTCATACTCAGTTCTCTTGGATGTGCAATAACTTAGTACCTTCCAAACTTAATGTTTAATTTGCATTGAATTATTTTACATTCCAAGGAATTCCCTATAGTCATACACATAAAGCCTTCTCAAGAGGTCCAGAAGAGGACAATGTTGGAATACTATTTTGAACCAGTATTTTTCCTACTGTATCTGAAAAGTAACACACTATTTACATTATAGAAAAGCAGATACTTAGGAGACTCCCTGGCTCCAATCTGTTCAAAATGGCATACAGGTAGATGTAGTGCAATAGCAAAGCCCTTATTTATGCAAATTGGTCTATTGAATAGTTGGTGATTGCTGAGTGGAACCTTCTCTGCCTGTTCTCCAAAGGAGGGTGAAATGTCGCTCATAAGCTGTGTAAACTTCCTGATGTATGTTAAAATGTACCTTTCTGCCACCAGCAGTTTTTACACAATCCATATTCTAGGCTGTTAGGCAATCTTTCAAATTTTGTCTCCAGCACAAGAGGAAACCTATTATATTTCAGGTAAGCCACAGAATGAAGGGAATACTCCTTGGACAAAATAAAAAGCCAGGAGAAACATACAGGATACGGTAAATATTTTTCATAATAGAAAATTTTCACATGCTAGGCAAGGAAGTAAGATGCAAGATACCTGTCGCTATAACCAAGCTATCTTGTCCATTGGCCATGTTTGCAGAATAGTGATTCTCATAATTTACCTGAGACACAAAACTGAATAACAGATATGTAAAAAAAAAAAAAGCAGACAAACAAAAAAACTCCACCAAAACTGAAGAAAAAAACAGAAGAAACACAATTTTTGCCTCAATTATTTATAATATGCTTTAATCTGTCAGTGGTGAGGTGAAAATGTTTCCTGGGTGTCAGGGACCTGCCCACCATGCAAGATCTATGTGGTTAGATGGGGCAACAGCCTTAACTTAGTTGCAGACAACAACCACAATACTCCCTGCTGAAGGGAGCTGAGAAATGTTCTTCTTTTTCTTCTCTCTCTCTAAATTTCCACTTTTCACTTGTGGGCTTGCAGTTTGTGCCTGAATGTAAAAACAGAGCCAGTCTGGAAGCGGGGCCGGGGGGGTGACTATTAGGCTGTCTCTTTTGCTAAAATAGCATGTGGGGGGCTGAAGAGAGCAATGGGGCAACCACTTCAGCTGCCAGCAAAGGGAGACAAGCAAAACTTCAGCTTTATTTATCTGATTATTAGGAGATCCACAATGAAGATCTTCTCTGGAACAGAATTCCTCAGGTGTAAGCAAATGTCCAAGTACAACCCGGTCTGCAGCTACAGGACTGTTTCTCTATTCATTTTCTGACTCTTGTCGGCTTTTAGTTTAAAATGGCTCTGTGGTTTCTATGCCAGAGTCAGCCCTTTTTTTTCCTCCCAATCTTCACTCATTAAGCCCCGTAGCAATTAACTAAATTAGAGACAAACATCTTGGCTAGTCTGTAAGTGTCCATTACTCACAAGAGTCGGTCAGCATATTTTTATGAGCTACTGAATAGGATTTGGTATTCTGAAATTATATTGCCTGCTCATGAAGCCAGAGCACTTTACTGCTTCTGATGACTTTTATGATTAATAAATCTTAGATGGGATAGGACTATGGTGTTTCACTACTTTACATAGCACAGGCTATGGACTTCCTATAGTGGATTCACAGCTTCAGCTATGCCGGAGTTTATTTTCTAGAAAGGTGTCCCAGGCATAGCCAGTATATAGGAGATGATGAATATACCACATTAATAATTAATAATATCACAACTAAAACCTCGAAATTTATTTCTGGTGTGAAATTATTTGGCATCACCTACTCACTGAAGGTGAGAAGAAATGAGACTTGCAAAAACGAGATGAGAGCAAGGGAAGTGAACTTTAACCACAGCTGCCAGTTAGGCTTATTTCTGACACATGTTCCTTGTACATCAAGTCTGAAGGAATACATTTTACCCTTGGTGAGAAACAACAATCCACACAATTCCTAAAAGTCTGTCTTCATCAATATACCTGCAGGTGCCTTCAAAATTTAGTAAGGAATATACTAGCATATTCCTTATAGAAAACCACTTAACTTTCTTCTTCTCAGTCCAGTATTACAATTCTCATATTATTTTAGTGTTAGAACTTTCAACAGTGCAGGTACTTTACTGTTAGTGCACTAGCAGATGATGTCAGTTTAATACATATTAAACATGCCCTCTCTGACTCTATGCACGTTTTCTCTGGGTAAAACATGACAAATATCTGGTTGAACAGAATTTGGAAGGAAGGCTTAAAACGCTTTTGACACCTTAAAGATATTTTGGAGAACAGGAGCTTGATATTTTTCTTTGCCACTTATTTTCAGAGAGAAGAAAAAGAGCAAGACCCTAAATACAGTTTAGGTCATACACAAAACGCCCTGAAAAAAACCCGAGGTTTAGGTAAGGTGCTAAACAGCATTAATTAGACTATTATTGTAATAAGAAAAAGGCAAAATGTGAAAACTCTGTAAAGCAAATATTGATCAGATACAATTTCCAACCACTAATTCTTACCTTCTTGTTTCCTCCTATTATTGAGAGAATCACATGATTTATTCCTTGAAAGAAATTTTAAAATGTCCTGGTTAAAAATGTCTTTGCTAATATATACTTTATAAGGCTTTAGTAACTTCTAATTATTTTTGAGAACTAGGGTTGTAGTTATTTAACAACTGGTCTTGGTAAAAGTCCCCCTGCTTTTCAGAACAACGTATCAGGATGTGACACAGCAAAAACTTAGGGGTAAAGGACCGTGCCCAGATTTGAAAACAATGCAGGAGACACTTAAGGAGATGAAATGCAAGCAATAAAAAGCTCTTGGCATTTTCCCATGTTTCAAAATAAAAACTGATTTTTCCGAAACAAAACTGTAGTGCTAGGAAAAGAAGGAAGTGGAGTTTTTGATTTTCTATAGGAAAACCATCAAAAAACCTTCACTTTTTTCCCCTTATTTTTTTTTTTAAACTTTCTAAATATTTTTATGATCAGATCTAGAAGCAAACAACAAATCCCAACTCAATTAGTGAACCTTCACACTCTTAAATATAACGATGACTTCATTAAATTAATAATCAAAGTATCCGATTTCTGCATTCACTCGAAAGATAGGAACTCCAGCTATTCAGCTGTTGATTGAATATCATCAGTTCACTTTTCATACTAAACTTTCTGGGATGAGTCCTGGAGAACTACTGATCAAATTCTGAAAGCTGCTTATTATGTCTGGTGAAATCTCTGCACGAAGTAGCAAGGCTGTAGGCAATGTATAAACATTCATCAGCTTTAGAGAAATTCTCATAGACTCAGTTGTATCAGCTTGCAGCCTGTGTTTTCATACCCTGGATTGCAGCAAACTCCAATGCTAAACAGCTATTAACATGAATAATCTTATTCTTTCTTTTTTGGTAACACTTGATGCTGCACTAAGGTGCTAATGTCTAGAAATATCTATCATTCCTCCTATTTAAGAAGAAATTAAAAAAATATTTTGAGTTCCAAACTGTTAATATAATCTTCTAAGGACTTCACACAGAGGAAAAAGAGCATGATCCAGACTTAGGCATAACATGTATAAGTATTGCTCTGTTCACAGTGATGGAATAATTTGGTCTACAGAGATAACACTTTTAATAGAGCCAGTTATTGCAACACTAAATCAAGGCTAGATATTTGAAGTATAGACTTTGACTTGCTTAGTCCATGGTGAATGACCAATATTAAACCTCTAATAATATTTTATTCAAGAGAAAGATTAAAGAAGTTTCTAAACAAATTAAGTAAGACTTTAATTTTAATAGTATCTTTTATCTTTTTTCTCTTTTGTAGTAGAGAGATGCTGTAATGAAGAAAAACAAAACTCTTATGATACTCGGGGTAATAACTCAGTGGGGAAAGAGGAAAGAAAACAAATTTTTAGTTGGAGTAACTGACTGCTGCTCTTTCTGTTCAGATTTGATCCCGTTTTCTTCAAGATAAACATGAATACACATAAGACAGAAAAGAACAGTACAAATGGGAAATGCAGTCTGTCTCCCCTTTGGCTGTCAATGCTGACTTCCTTTGCAATTGTGTTGCTAGAGAAAGCAAAGCACATGGTTTTTAGGTTCCCAGAGATCTGGAGAAATTTACCAGGACTGAGCTAAGGCAGTGATTCTACTTCTCTTTTGGGTCACGGGCTTGCAAATTTTTGCTTGCCTGCAATTCTAGCCCACTAAGCATAAGTAAAAAGAGGGCAGGAAGCAAATGAGGTGGAAAAGGAAAAACAAAGCAGGAATGCATGTCTCCCATTCCAGTTGGTTTTTACTTCTAGCTTCAGCAGGTGAAAATGTCATCTGGATTCCTTTAAGGCTCAGTGTCCCTAGGTCAATGGATAGGATGTCCCATGATAATATCATGAAGGTCAGCACTGAGAAGATGGGGACTAACGAAAGCTTGTGATCCTCAAAAGAAAAGAAGTGTAGAATGGCTTTATCCACTTCTTGGGCATCAGGCCTAGTTTCCAGCAGATCAGTTTTCATAATTGCTGTCACACTTTGTTTTTATCAGACATGCCTTTAACACCAGCTTTGTTATGATAGCTAGACTTTTTCTGTTAAGACTCATTAGTCTAACTTTAAATATTTTGCTGGTTTTTAAATGTTAACTTAATAGATGCAAATGTAAAGCATGTAGTGCATGAAAATGTACATGAAATGTGAATCACTGCATGTAAGAGACCAGTTTGAATTTCGGCTTCCTTGGACAACTTTGAATTTCGGCTTCTCTATAGAATGACTAATGGCCTGGCAAGTTCTGACTTGTGATTAGTTAAGTTGCCGTTTCTAATATCACACTACCAAAAGGATTCTTCAATTGTTATGAAATTAGGGTGTGCTGGAAACAAAGAAGCAGCATTCTTCATAGTTGAAGGTTTCCTGGCATAAATAAATCGGTGCAGAGAAGTAGAGAGTAACAAAATCTGATTACTTTACTGTTATTTAATACATCAGATTTTACGTGAGGAAGCTGCTGATTCAATGAAATTCAAAATTTTAAATACCTTTAAGTAGAGGAATGTTTTAGATCCTTTCCATACAGGTTTTCTGAACAGTGTGCAGAGGAAGAAGTTTCTAAGGTAGATGTTGATTAGTATCTATTAATTCTTCTCACTGCCAACAATTAGTTGCTGTTCAGAACGTTAAAAAAAATAATTCATGGGATAAATGACTATATCCAAGGGCGAAGAATCCTATTTACCTTCTCTTCCCTTCTGCACCTTGTGTGTTCTCCCATCAACTCCCCTGCCCCTCCAGCTGCTTAGCTTTTCCTGGCAGCTTACAAATATAATTGCTGTTTCTTTGTTTGCTGTTCATGAAGTTGAATAATGGTGAAACAAAAAGCCTGGCATTTGGAATGCTGCATTTGAACCACCTCTGTGTTTGAAAGGCTGCAGCAATCTTTGTGGTTGGTTCACCTTTTTGCCTCTCTGAGCACACTGCAATCAAGAAAAGCAGACAGAGGAGAAAAGAAAGAGGAAAAAAAAAAAAAGCATCTCAGAGGCCACTGCTTTCCTCAAACAAAATGGAGAGAGACCACGGTTCCACAGCCCACCCCAACAGTCAGAAAGCACCCGCATGGCACCCCCAGTTGTATGTGGCAGTCTTGCCAGAGAGGGGCACTCATGAGAGGACAGGCTCCTGCACATGCCTCGGTCTGAGAGGTGCTCCCTAGTAATGCTAACACTACTGGGTATTAGCTAGAGTCTAAGCTGATTTTAACTGAGGAATTAAATAAGGCAGGGTCTGTGATTTTGTCTATTACCATTAATTAACGTACACTTATGACAGCATATCACTTGAGACAACACACTATTTATACAACAAAAGACAACAAAGAACTAAAGCTCAAGGAGGGAGGAATGAAAGTTATTGGAGCTGAGTAGAAAAGCCATACACAAAATTCAATGTTTTATGCTTTTGTGAAGTTCCTTATTTTCCCTTTTCTCCACAGAAAAAGCTGGGATTAAGGACAACTGCTATTACCACCACTAACTATAATAAGCTCTTTTACTCTACCATTCATTCTTCACATTTGAATCACCAGATTAATTTTGGAAAATTATGTTTTATTTACATTTTTAGTTCACTTAAAATTTACCTTGTCATAATTACCTTAAAATACACCTAAATATATAAACATCCACAAGATGCCAACTATAACAGCTCACTAAATACAAACAAATAGCAAAATGTGAACTTTTTGATGATACATTTTGAATTAACAGATTTTTAAAATAACATTTTACCTTTATCTGGTGTTTCCACACTTTGAAGTGAATTCTATGAAGACAAAAGAAAACAAGGGAAGAAGTAATTAGTTACTTCAGAAAAGACCAGACAGCAGTTATAATGGTTTTAGGAGATGAACTCATGGAAAATAAGGTGAGAAAGGGGAAGGATATATCCTAATGTTTTGATAACAGAGGACATGACTGGGATTCAGAGTATCAGGGCCTGCTTTCCAGCTCTTCCACCTGCTTCCTCTACCATCTCAGACAAGTCACTCAGGACCTGATTTTTGCCAGTATTTAGGCATGTCAATATACAAAGAAGCACTTATCTACACTTGAGGTGCATACACGTTTTCAGCCTCGGTGTTGGCATAACAGAGATAAGAATGCCCTCTTTGTCCTCTTGCATGCCTTATATATTAATACGTGAATCCTACAGCCACATTGAGCAGGCAGAGCCTCAGCATCCTTTCAAAGCTGAGGAGCAGCAAGTCCCCCCTCAAGTGGTCTACATTTCAACTATGTTCCCTGTGCCAAATCAGCAAAAATAGCTATGGTCCTCAAAAGGCTTTGAGCCAGCAGCTGGCCAGACAGCCAACAAGAAATACTAGATTCAGGGAATTAGCAGGTGTTTATGCCCTTGGTGCCTAAACACAGCTCTTGATGCCTAACACTAATTCATTATCTGAATTCCCACCTCTCATATCCCACTGCTGTCAGCAGGAACTCCTGGGTGCTTATGACCATTGAAAGGTCAGTTATTTAGACTGAACTGACCAGGTTAATTAATTTTTTTTCTTTCTTTTTAAAGAAAAAAAAACCAACAAACCTGTTCTACTGAATCCCCAAGTACAATAACTGCCATCAATCAGACCTCACTCCACCCTTCCCAGACACTGAGCAAAATTAAATACAGCTACACTGCTAGTGCCTCCCCATCCGCACAGGAAGAACTGCCACCACAGCAGGTAGCTCAGCACAGCTCCAGACAGGACAGGCAGCACCCGCACCCCAGGGCTGCAGGTGGCACCCAGCCTTGGCTCAAAGGCAAGTGTAGGTACCTGGTGTCACCTGCTGCTGCTCAGCTTGCCCTGTCTGTGCCTGGCTCTGACATCAGGCTCACATGTACCAAGGCGACAGAAATAAGTTACTGAGGTGCAACTCTCGAGCAGAGAGACCAGCAAATTAATTCTGTGTTTCAGCATTGCCCGTGGCTTGCACTCTGTTTGAACCCATGTCCCTGAAATGTTTACTATCCTCTACAGTCATTAATCCCTTTCCAGTGGGTTGAGAATGCTTTATGTTAGTACACATACATTCAGCAAGATGCTTCTTAAAAATTATGATGCATGCATAAGAAGTACAGAGCTGGATGTACATTGTCCCTCCGGTACCCACTTGGAGCTGCCAGCATTTGTCTGGTAAATATGAAGAGAAGTCAGATGCTTACTTCAGGGGAGAAAAGCTACCTCCAGGCTGAGAAATATGTTTTCACAATCTTTATAATGCAGTGAGACAAATGGGAACAGAGACCTTTGTTCAATTCTCTCAAATTTTGGAAAGCAAACAATCTTTTGGAACAGCGCTTATAATTTCAACATAGTGTAGCCCATTTAATATATAGTGGATTAGTGCCTGTTCTGGCAGGATTTGATCTCCTAGGACTTTCTGTGAGCTGCTGTAAGAATGGAAGGGGCAAAAAAAAAAAAAAAAAAAGAGAGATTAAAAACATTAATTGTGCAGCAGGCCCAGAGTTACCTCCAAAGAGATTTTAAAATCCTACGGTTAGAGACTGAATGAATCACACATATAAAAAGAGACAATCAGTTGAGAAGAAAATATCACTGGCTCCAGTTGCTTTCATAATCTCTTAACCATGGTACAGAAATGCACAGTACTGGCAGTAAGGAGGCAGTAAGGAGGTAATAAGTACAGCTTAATTAAACACAGAAGATTGGAAGAAAGATTCTTTGTTTTGATTTTTATTTTCATAAAATCGTAATTAAATAGAAGCACATTGAGGTTATTTTTTTTAAGTAAGCAAGCACACATGTATAGCTATATATACACAAACATATACTGGCATCCTATGTAATTTACATTGGAAGGAGTAAGCAGTAGCTTCCTTGAGGCATTATGTGCACATGGAGCTTGCCAAATAGATGCATTAAAAGGCATTCCACACAAACCCACACATTACAGTACACTAAAGCATGAGGAAATAATGGTGAAAAAGCTTTTTAGAACTATTTTTTCTGGAATTTCTCCCTTTCATGATGGGTAATGCTGCAGTACTCGAGATATAACAGGTAGCCTCGAAAATTTCACTTTACTTATGGTGCAGGTTACTTGCTTGTCTGAAAAAAGGCTCTCTTCAACTAAACAAAAGTCTTGGGGGTACCATGCTGATGAACATAACAGAAAAAAATGAAGCAAACTGATGAGATATGCTAGTATTGCAGGATTTAATCATTTTGTCAGTACCCAGAATTCACATAAAATGCCCCTACCCTGCAGTATGAGTTTAACTGAAAAACGTTTGGAGGAATTAGTAGTCCATCGAACATCCAACTGCTGGGTACTAATTGTGGCCACATATGGTGATACAGACAGGAGAGCTGGTCCACTACCTTTGTATAAATATTGATAAATACAGATAAAATCTCATTTATTATATTCATATACTATTCTATACATGAGGTAGTTGCATACAATGTGTATTCTCTATTTTCATAAAATGAAAGTGTTCGAGTTACAGAACACGCAGAAATGTATTTTATTGCTTTTATGACATTTATAGTTCAGTTGCTGCTGAGAAAGATGAAGTTCTTCATAAAACAAAAACTGAAGATTGCTGAAGTCTAATCAACTGTCCTAGAGCTTATTTCTCAAGAGAGTGAAAAGCGAGCAACAGCAAAGGCTTTTGCTGGTGCAGGAACAGTTTGACTTTTTTAAATATATTTTTTTTCTCCTACTTTTTTTTTTTTTCTTTTCCATTTGCTTGAAGTCAGTCTTTAGTCAGGTCTGCTTCACCAAAGAGGGAATAAGGGGGAAAGCAGTGTCAATCAAGGTCATAGACAGCCTTTACAGGAAGTCTTCAAGGGACAGACAACTAGTTCACCTAACCAAGCCTGAATATTAAGTGAACAAAGGATCAGTAACTTGAAAACTTAAAAAAATGAGTAACAATCTAGTCAGCATTCTCCAAGAGAAATGAGGAGACAGGCAGCTGCTTATATGAATATTAGGACAGAAAAATATTTTAAGACTGGTGATAAAATATTCAATCAGGACAGAATCATTTTAACATTCAGAAGAAGGTATTCAGGAACAGTATAATTTTGCTCATTACAGATGAGCAAACACCATCATTACCACCACCACCACTTACCATTTTTAGCCTCTAGATATTACAGTCAGGACCAGCACTCCACTGTGCTGGAGACTGTACATGTAGATAAGGAGAGGTGTTCCTTGCTCTGAAGAGATTTCAATTTAAATGGGTAAAACAGAAAAAAGAAAAATGTATTACTCCCTCTGTGCAAGGAAGCACATGGAAGTGTGTTCAGCAGAACCTGTATGTAATGGAGACTGTCTATACATTGGAGTTGGTTGAACACATGCTGGAGAATGACCAATGGCAAGTTGGGAACACTTGGAGCACGGGTTGTTTGTTTGTTTTGGTTTTGGTTTGTTTTTACAGCAGGATAGATCAGCTCATAATTTAATTATTTGCCTAGTAACAAACACTTCCTCTGTAAAATAAAAAGTATTTGCATGATACTGACTCAGAAGAGAGACAGAAGCAAACGTGAACATCAACAGAAACTTTAGACTTGAAAAAGATGACCTATATTCTTTGGTTTTTATCCCATTGTCTTACTCTTCATGGGATGATGTGTGGGGGTTTTCTGATTGCTCAGGACAGGCCACACTAATAGAAACTGGTTTGGCTGTGACCACTGTATCTATCTTTCTGCTAGAATTCAGAGAGGATAGGGCTGAAAATGGACTCAGGGATACTCAGGAATAAGCCAGTTGAAGGAGGCAGTTTACACGTTGGGTTCACAGAGCTGACCTGAATATTCAAGGAGAAAATACACTAAACTTCTTTTAACTCAAAAATAGATCTTTTAACAAATTCGTTCTAATACATTTCTTCTGCTCTAATTGCTTTCCAAAGGAGAACATGGTCTCTTACTGTCCTTCTCTTTTTACTGGATCAAGCTCTTTCTCTATCTCTTTAGAAAGATTCTGAGTTGACAGAATATTTTTCTCAAGGGGAAGATGCTGATCTTCCCAATGCCTCTTAGGACAGTCTCAGGTTTAACTGAAAAGGAGAACACGTGAGTCCCCTGTTAATTTTTATCTCTTTCTCTACTGTATTTGCCCTTTAACTTACAGGAATATCTTTCCTCAGATGGAGATATTCTTATTTCAATTTAAATCAAAAGCATGCCAGATAAAATGTGTGCTGTCAAAGAGCCATTTATGCTGGAATTTATCCAGCATAGTGACTTCTAATAACTGATGCTGAAGTGGACATGAAAAGATTCAGGATGCTATACAAACAAGCTTTACAGTGAGTCATGACCTAGAATAAAGGAAGAAAAGGTAATTAGGTGAATCAGCTGGTCAGCTCTGAGGAACAACAAGAAACTAGAGCTATCTTGTTTACTGCTGCTTTGTCCTTAACAATCCTTGCTAACCTGCAGAGAGACAGCACCCATATAAATAATTCCAGAAGCCCACAGCTGGTTCTGCCCAGATTCACATAGCAATGTCTTCCCTGTGATGTCCAGCATCCTGTACTCTACCTAAGTTGGAAGCTATTCTCCCTCTCCTCCCAGTGCCTCTACCTGATGCTCGTCAGAGGAAAAATATGTAGAAAAGACAGTAGAATGGCCTTGATCAATCAGAAAATTAGTGATACTCATTCAAGCTCCAGTTTTAAAGACAAAAATAGGACATCAACTTGTATCTTTTACCTGTGCTTTCACCAATGGCACTGCATGGAGTTTCTTGACTGCATCAGTAATGTCTCTGGTTTCCACAAAACAGAGGACACTGCAGATTGCTTTAGCTACTTCAATCACAGAATCAACTTTATGCTGTTGATAGCAAAGAAAGAAAGAAAAAAGAAAAGCAAACAGTAGACACAGGCCATTTATCAGAAATGCCTTACCATAAATTTCATGTAAGTGAGTATGTAGAAAATCATATCTGCTCGTGGAAAAGTCACAAACACCATTAGTCTGGCTACATTGAAATCGCTAGTGACCAGTAATTTCCTGAGGATAGCATAGTTTTTATCGAAGTCCAGTTTTCTTCCACAAAACAGGCCTTGTCAAAAACTGACAGATTTGGTGTCTTAGACTGATTTTGGGGGTAAAACACTGGCTTGTCTGAACTTCATGAGTATAGAAGCACTGTGAAGAAACTTCTGAGAAACCTGAACCCAAATAATTCAAAGACTTTCGGAGATTTTTCATGATACTGTGAATTTATCCCCACTATTGTTTCCTACCAATCTCTGGGAGCTGGCAGCCAGCCATGTTCCTCCTAAAAATAGTGACTGTGTGGGAGGCTGCATAATCTGACACCTGTGGACTGACTACTTCTGCAACTAGCTTTTCTGCAAAATATATATATATAGTTCAAACTATTACATCTTATTGATCACAAATTTAGATTTTTAAAAGCTACCATATGAAAAACATGAATAATCTCATTATTACTTTGGGAAATTAAAAAAAAAAATAAAATAATGGGATCCCAGAGGAAGAAAAATGCAATCTTCAGATATCAAGTACTGTATGTTCAGGAAAATAAATAAATACATACAAATTCATGGGTTTCCTGCATAGTTATATCACTTCATTAAACCTTAAAATACACTTTCTGAAAAACTAGAAGCTCTCCTATAAATGTTCTCTGTGTTTCTGTACTGATAAAAGTTCCTTTCAGTGCACTACAGCATGTCGATAAAACTGATAAAACCATTTCTCTAACTCATCCATTTCATGCTTGAAAAAGAAACATTGTATAAAGATGAACTTTCTATTTTCAAGCTTAAGGTCTACATCCAGGCTGTACTGAGAAGGTTACCACCTCTCATTAATAAAAAATAAATATTAAAAAATATATTGAGGTTACTAATCCCTCATTATCTGCCTTGAGCAGAACTAAAGCAGGAATTAATTACATAAAATATCCTCAAGTATTTAAAAGAATTCTGATCACCAAATGCAAGTTGTTGGGGTTTTTTTTAGTAATCAAAGACAGCAACACCTTTTCATACTAGAGCCCCTGGAGAGAAAAAGGTTATGGCTGATCATGATCTCTTGAGAACTTTAGACCTTCCTTAGATCTGAAGTTCATTCGCCCTACTCGCCAATTTACATGGAGTGCATTTCCTTTCTTTTGTAAGCCTTTCCTACCATTTAGTTTTTCAAACTGAACTGTCACAGGAGTGAAAATGCTATGATTTTGTTCCCACGTATAACATTGACAAAGTCAAAGCATTATACATGCCCATTTTCTGTGCAGTTGTTGAAGAAATGCATATATATATATCTACACACACACACATATATAATGTATAATTACTAGATATAGTTTGTAATTAAAAAATAAATATAAACCTAATTTAGCATTTAATTTAAATGCATTTTAATTTAGCATTTTTCTTTTTCAGAAGTAGATATGGATTATTAGAAAAGGGGATTTTATGCCCTTAAAGAGACATTAATGCAGGGCAATTTCTGAGCAGTGCATGAGGAAGAGTCATCTTTGAGTAGAACAACAGCTATACTGCTGGACAGAAAATGAAACAAAACCCCCAACAGTTTATGTATAATTTTATGTATATATTTGTGCTGTTCCACAAAGAGAGTTTGATATCTTGAGAAACTTATCCACTTCTGTATAATGTACTACTCCATTTAGAGATACGTTGACAAAACTATGACTTTGTTTATACGGTAACTACTTCTCAAGGAGGGTGTTGCAGATCAAAGAGAGTAAGTATATTAAAAATATCTGTAATATTTTATACTATGAATGATTACTTCTTTCGCACTATTACTCTTCTTGGGTGTTAGCATGTAAAGAGTTTTCCAGATGTAGACATATGACATTGATTTCTTTCCCAAAGAAGGGAAGACAGAGATTAATTTCTTACAGGAGTTTTACACTTTCTGCAAGTCCAAAAGAATTATGCTCAACATCCTGTATATGTTGGTTTTTGGGATTTTTTGGTTTGCTTTTTTTTTGTTATTGTTGGTTTTTTCCCCTCTACATATTTAAATACCAGCAGAAACTTTGAAGGATATTTTGGTGTTTAAATTATTTATATGGTAAAAAAATGCTACTTGATTCTACAACTTCTACACTCTGTATTAAAAATTTACAAAGTTTTCTTACTAGATTAACAGTACATTCTGAATAGATTTTAAAACTAAGTGCATGTCAAGTGATTATCAGGGCAATCAAAACAGCTACTTGTGTGCTTTACATTTCAACCCCAACAGTACCAATTCCACCTCCACCTTGTATCTAACATCCTAAACCTTTTTTTTTTTCATTTTCATTTTATAGAGGCATTATACATAAAATTAATTTTGCATTTATTGATCGTTGCTAATAATAATGACAGTGGGCTTGTCACATAAGTCAGAAATATTGGTATCTCCAAGGCTTTTTAATAGAATTTTTTTAATCCTTGAACAAGTATTGATTTTTTTTTTTTAACTGAGAATCTCAAGATCTGTTTGATTAACACTGAATGCTTAAGGAAGCTCCAGCTGAATACAGAACTTAGGCATGCATGTGTGCACTTAATGAAGGATATGTGAGTAACTCCCAGTGGCTTAAAGTTCAGAGTGTGCTGAGGGTGGATTGTGGTGAATCAGAAGAAGGGCAACAACCCTCCCGCTGATGTGAGTGCTGGCTTTAAAAATCAATATGATTATTTCCATGTAACCTTGGGATAGGGGGCAGTTATAAAGATCCCAATTTTAAACCTTCTTAAGGGAATCTAATCAGATGTTACAGAGAAAAAGTAAACAAGGATTCAAAGAACAACACTTCAGTATATATTTATGACTATAACTTATTATATTACAGCTCCATAATTTTTCAAGCCACTTATTAAAGCAAAGAAGCAAGACTAGTTTTAATTATTATAGGCTTGAAAAAGCTCCATATACTCAGATTCCTGTGAATTAAAATATCTCAATGGTGATCTTACCCATGTAATTAACTTTCCATCTTGCTCTTTTAAGCTATTAATATGAACTTTATTGAGTGTCCCTGTGTAGATAAAACCTTGTTAAAAAAAATGAACTACAGAGAAATCTCATTCTAGAGTAACACATCCATATTTGTTGCATAGCATGAAGATTTGAAAAATGTCCTGTCTTCCCTTTATGAAAAGTTAATGATCTCAATTAATTGCTTACTCAAGGTAAAAATCTTTAGCACACAAAAAAAATTTGCTTCATTGTAGGTCTGATGAATATTTACAGAGCATCAGTTGCAGAGGGTGGATTCTAATGCCTCATTAATGTTCAGATTATAGCTTTCTTTAAATTTGGAATCATCTTACTTTAGGCCCTAAAATTTCAAGTGAATCTAAGTAACTACACAGATGGGTCTACTTCAGTAAAGAAATATAAATGCATATTTGAGTTTGGGGACCTCAGTTTTCCAAATGGTTATGACTACATCACATTTTATATACTAAATAGCTCCCTTTGAGAAGAAGTTGCTTACAAAGGAAAGTCTGGTTAATACCAACACAATATCAAAACCAGGGCTTTACTTTGTAGCTTGGCACACTTCAATAAAAGTGTTAAAGATTTACACAAAAATGTAGAATATTTTATTTACGTACATTTATTTAAATATGTATTAATTTATATTTATGTATTCATTTACATGTCTCTATATGTGCATTTATATATATGTCTATCTATATGTCCACACACCTGTGTGTACATGAATGCTTTCTGACCATTCAAAAGAGAAATATCCATGGATCAAGACTATCCAGAAAGATTAAAGTCTGGACTTAAATACAGGTGAGAGAATTCTGAAACAAAGTAACAATTTAAAGTTTAAACATATTTTTCAAAGAAATCCGTATTTCAGCATAATGAGTTAAAACTCTGGAAGGGATTCACTGGAATATCTCCATGCTATATCACTATTCTTTGATTTTACTGATGTCCTTCATTTGCTCTCAGTTCCAAATTTGGTTTCTCCCAAGTTATGGAATACAAATTCAAATATGAATTTGTCCTTCAGATATTTGTCCTTAAAACATTAGTTAGTAGAGAAGACTTCCTAAGAGATTTTTCCTTCAAGCATGTAACATCCAATTGGTAGCCCACAATACTTAAAAATTAAGCTCTTAGGAGTTTTGCTGCCTAAACTTAATCGTGCAAACTATTGGATGCTTGAATAGATATCCTAAATATATAAGCATTCAGCTTGTGGGTTTGCAAAATCAGGGACAAATTTTGCAGATACATATAGTGTACCATATACCTCTACTAGTTGCAAATATACTGCCAACCTAAACAGTCCTGTTTTTATTCACACATTCCTTGACACTTAGAAACTTTTGATACTTTAAATTTGTCACACTTTCTTCCTGATCTCAAGCCAAGTTTTATTAGGAGAATTTATATTCTTTTGAAGTCAGGCTAAACAGCCTTAATTAAAAGTCTTCCTTAATTGCATTTGAGACAGATTAATAATTAGATACTTTTCACGTAGAAGTTAATGCTTTTCTGGTATAACAAGCTGAGAACAAATACCTCATTTTGCAACAGATATTCCACTTGATCTCTATATTTCATGAGAACTGAAACAAGGTTTTGTCTGGAAATCAGAAAAAAGAAAACAACATCAAGTTAGTAACAACTGGAGAAAAAGAACAGTTTTGCTTTTTTTTTTTTTTTTTAACATTCTATAAAATAGGAATAGTGACAGTGATTTTATGTTGGTATAAAATAAGGACAAGTGCTTATGTAGGCATCATGTAATTGAGCCTGGATCTCCATGTTTTTTTGGTAGTCATTTGCTCCAAAGCATAGGTGTAAAAGTCTTCTATTTTTACCTGGAAGATACATGATTCCCAAGTGAGAGAACTCCAGTAACTACTTTCCTATTTCAGTGTCTATTGAACTCCAAATCCCATTTGTTTTACTCTTTAAAGTTAAGCAAGTACCTAATATTACCTTGAAGAAGGATGGACTTAAGTACATGCTACAATGCCTTCTTTCTCAGGCAATTCACAGATTAAAAATGCAGAGAATCAGGCAAAACATCTGTAAAAGCTCTACTTTTCAAAACTCCATACTAAGTCACAAGTATAAAAGTGTTTATTAAAAAAAAGGACACTATAGCTACATAAGTCATTAACCTTTATTTGCTTATAATTCTCAATTTTACATGTTCAAACTGTTTCAGCAGCTATCTTTTCCACAGTATTACCTATGCTGTGAATTTGTTTTACTTCTGTAGATAGACATATACCACTCTGCTGTCCCATGCCTTTGTCATGCTAGAGAAGTTACCATCAAGTTTGTGCAGGCAGGTTGCTGTGCCTTACGAAATCTTCACTAGATTAATTAGGATTATGAACAGGAGTATACAACTCTCTATGCTGAATTCCAGGACTGAAGCTTCAGTTGTAAATCTCACCATTTCAGAACCACGGGCTCCAAAGTGCTATCCCTGACAGATAACCAGAATCGCAGTTTTGCTTTTCAGAAGCATTTGTGTAATTTTCTGTCTTTCAAGCACAGTGAAATACTAGACATCATTTATTTGTCAACTGGAAAAAACCAAAACCTGTGCCTATGAGACCATGGCTAAGGTTGCTACACAAAGGAATAGACATTCCTTTTCCTTTGACAGCCCCCTCTGTAGGGTCAAATCTTCAGGAAAGGATACAGAAACCTTAATTCACACCCTGCACAGACTACTGATTAGTAAAATGGACACAATATTGCCTTCATGGTCCCCAGTGGCAGTTAGGGTTTGCATGTGCTTCTATAAAAAAGTGGAAATTTCTATTTATATCCTTTTTTCAGTGTTCATTTGTTTTTCTCTATCACTTTATCCTTCACTTTTTTTCCCCACTAACTCCTTTTGTATAAGGGTCCTCTCTCTCCAGAAGGCTTAGAAGGAATTTACCCCCCGCCCATTGCAATGTAGTAGCAGAAAGTCACAAGAGTGCTCTGATTGCTTCACAGCAAATGGACTATTGTTTATAGAGAAATTGTGTGCGCCCTCATGTATCTTAGTTGGCCTAACTGAGCAAACAGAGATTAGAATTGCAACTATGGTCCAAAGTACAGGTTCCACGGTACGTGGTTAGACTTTCATTATATATATTGTATGGCATGAGAAGGAAAGAGAGTAATTGCACTGAAATGATCATACAGAATAGAGAAATGTTAGGTGACTTTCCCTGTGCTAATACCAGAGTGCATTTCCCTGAAGATGCCTACTATTCACCTTCTCCTACAGATGGTTTTGCCTTAACAGCATTTTATTTTCAATCTGCACTAGCCTTATCTAGCCAAGCAGTTTGTATGTTGAGTAGCTGTCTGGCAGTTCCTCCTGTAATCCTGTTAAATCATAGCTAATACAAGTTGTCGCTCTGCTTTGACCAAGTCTCCAGGCATAACATCTTTTTCATTGCATTACCCAGCTCAAAAGTATTTCTGGACATACGAGCTTGCCTTGTTGCCTTGATGTGTAGAGGTAAGCATGTTTATCAGCATGCTTGGCCTAAATGCAGGTTTCAGAATAATTTCATATGGTTTAATACTAATTCAAAAATTAGCATATTTGCCATCAGTTTATTCTACCCCAGAGAATTTTCTGTATAAAGTAGCCATAATTTTACATACTTAATAGGAAACAAATCCAGCAACTTGTAACAATGTTCAAAATACCTCACTAATGCTATCCTGAATCTTTGGCTGCTAAATAACTAACAATACCCATATGTTACAACACAGACCTACTTCATACTTGTACAGCTTTGATAGCTGTGTATCAATATGGAAATGCTAACCAACCCATGAGCATTCAGTGTTTCTTTGTCATTGAGGACACTTTTGGAGCTTTTAACAAAGCAATATGATCTAATAGTTTTGAAAAGAAAAGAAAAAAAGTACAAACAACTCGAGGTCAGTCTTAGATCCCAGCTGGTCTATGTGGGAGGAAGATGACAAGTATATAGCATATACTTACAGCATGCATTTTTCAGTCTCCTGGTAGCAGCACCCTCTGTGGAGCAATGCTAGGTTTCCTTTCTAAAATTGTTGTTTATCACCATGCTGCCTAACTAAGCTGTGCCTAACTGCAGGGATCAGACTAGTCATCATGTTATAGCTACTGGCAGCTCAATGTCAGAGATATCTGATGCACTCTTTGATTTATACTGTGTTTGGTTTCCAAGTTAGGAAAATCGGTGTGTGAAGCGGTGTAGGGGCTGCCAGTTTTATTTGTTCACATTTGTCTGAGAGAGCAAATCTGATTATTACAGAGGTATGGTGCCAGTTTACTCTTTTTACTTCATCTCAGGCCAGTTCAAACAATTATTTTTCCTTCTCTTCCAGATCTAAGCAGACTGAGCATCTCAATCAATATGTTCTCTAAAACATAAATGTTTGCGTGCTACAATCAGAATTGTAACTACTGAACATGTAGACAATCCTAAGCATTATTTTGTTTAGCTAGTCTAAGTACTCACAGCTGTGAAGACACAACAATATGTGAACTTAATCTGCTGGCCTTCCTAGGTGTCACGCAGATTTGCAGAGCCTGTGTTTAGCCCATTCTACTGCATCTCTATTCCAATGTGTCCATCTACCCCATCTCTACTACAGCCCTAACTAGATGTAGAACTGAGAAATTATAACATGATGCAAATATATATTCCAGTGTGGAATAAACACGAAGACATTCACAGAATCATAGAATGGCTAGGGTTGAAAGGGACCTTAAAAATCAACTAGTTCCAAACCTCCTGCCATGAGCAGAGACACCTCCCACTAGATCAGGTTGCTCAGAGCTCCATCCAACCTGCCCTTGAACACTTCCAGGGATGGGACTTCCACAACTTCCCTGGGCAACTTGTTCCAGTGTCCCACCACCCTCACACTCAAGAATTTCCTCCTAATGTCTAACCTATATCTCCCCTCTTACAGTTTTGCTCCATTACCTCTTGTCCTCTCACTACAAGCCCTTGTAAACAGTCCCTTCCCAGCTTTCCTGCAGGCTCCCTTCAGATATTGCAAGGTGGCTACACGGCAACATGTTGCTGCATGTTACATTAGAAACAGCTGTTATGACTAGATATGATATTATTGCCTCGCCTACTCACAAAACAAACAAACAAAACACTAGGGTGGTGCTACTTAGAAGACTAAGGACTTTTCTTGACTGTATGGCTCACTACGATTTTGGTGATGCTTCCAAGCCAAGGGCCTTCTCAACATAACTTTGCCAGTGCTTTCAGCTCATACTAGTTGCCACTACTGGGGGAAAAAGAATATGTGAACACTGCTGAAGATGTTTACTTCAGGGAGTGATTTTTTGATCACTAAGGAGTGTATGAAGGCTTGTGTTCACAATACTTGGAGTAGCCACAGTTAGATAGAACTGGCTGTGGATCCTGTGCAGTGCCAAGTGGGAGCCTTATTCCAGGCTCACAGAATCGTTCTCGTTGGAAAAGACCTTTAAGACCATCAAGTCCAAACATTAACCTAACTCTGCTGAGCCCAGTGCTAAGCCATATTCTTAAGCAGCACATCTAAACATCTTTTAAACACCTCCAGACATCTACAAAGTAGTCAGAATGGATTCACCAAGGGAAAGTTGTGCTTGACCAACCTGATAAAACTTCCATGATGAAATCGTAGGATTTTGACTCTGTCACCCATAACAACATAATAGAGAAACTAAATTAATGGCCTAAATGAGCGAACAGTGAGGTGGATTGAAAACTGGCTGAATGGCTGGGCCCAGAGGGTAGTGATCAGTGGCACAAAGTCTAGTTGGAGGCTGGTAACTATTAGTGTACCCGAGAGGTTAGTCCTAGGTCTAGTACTGTTAATCTTCCTTAGTGATCTGGATGATTGAGCAGAATGTACTCTCAGCAAGTTAGCTGATGACACAAAACTGGGAATAGTGGCTGATACACCAAAGGGTCACAGTGCAATCCAGAGGAACATCAACAGGCTGGAGAAACAGGCTAACAGGAACCTCATAAAGCTCAGCAAAAGGAGGCTCAAAGTCCTGCACCTGGGGAGGAATAAACCCATGCATCAGTATATGCTGGGGGCTGACTATCCAGAAAGTAGCTTTGCAGAAAAGGCCTTGGCAGTCCTCATAGACAGGAAGCTGAACATGAACCAGTAATGTGCCCTTGAAACAAAAAAGGCTCAATGTGACTCAACTTGTCCTAGGCTGAATTAGGAGTATTACAAGCAGGTTGAGTGAGGTGATCCTTCCTCTCAGCGCTGGTGTGGCCATACCTGGAGTACTGGGTCCAGTTTTGGGCTCCTCAATAAAAGAGACGTGGATGCACCAGAGAGAGCCCGACAAAGGGCTGCTCAGATGATGAAGGGACTGGAGCATCTTTCCTGTCAGGGAAGACTGCGAGCTGGGACTGCTTAGCCTAGAGAAGAGAAAGCTCAGGGGGGATCTCCCTTATCTATATAAACACCTGAAGGGAGAGTGCAAAGACTATAGAGACAGGCTTTCTTCAGTGGTGCCACGTGACAGGACAAGAGGCAACATGCACAAACAGAAACACAGGAAGTATAGAGGGTGACCAAACACTGGCACAAGCAGCCCAGTGAAGCTCTGGAGTCTCCCTCCTTGGAGGTATTCAGAAACCATCTGGACAGAGTCCTGGGTAAGCCAGGCTGTGTCCAGACATTACTTAATTAGGTCTTTTAAAAAGAAATACCTACTCTTGTCTGTTTTGAATCTGCTACTTTCACTTCATGCTCCCTTTATCCCACTTTAGAAGATACAGTAAATAATAATTTTCTCTAGACATACTTTGTGTTCCTCAATTTCATAGATTTGCCACCTATAAAATCACAGAGTGGTTTGGATTGGAATGGACCTTAAAGATGCACGGACAGGGACATTTCCCACTAGACAAGGCTGCTCAAAGCCCCATCCAACCTGGCCTTCCAGAGAGAGGAAACCACAACTCCTCTGGGCAACCTGTTTCAGTGTCTCACCACCCTCATAGCGAATAATTTCTTCCTAACATCTAGGCTAAATCTAGGCCTAATGTCTAATGTATTAGCCTAATGTCTAGCCGAAATCTAAATCTACCCTTTTCCAGTTCAAAGCCATTACCTCTTGTCCTTTTGCTACATGCCCTTGTAAAAAGTCCCTCCCCAGCTTTCTTATAGGCCCTCTTAAGGTACTGGAAGGCCACTATAAGGTCTTCTGTGCTGCAATTGCTCATTGCTGGCTCATGTTAAGCTCATAAACCAACACTCCCAAGTCCTTTTCCTCTGGACTGTTCTCAATCAATTCACCACCCAGCCTATATTTCTGGTAGGGACTGCCCCAACCCAGGTGCAGGACCTTGCACTTGGCCAAGTTGAACTTCATGAGGTTGGCATGGGCGCACCTCTCAAGTCTGTCAAGGCTCCTCTGGATGGCCTCTCTTCCCTCCAATATGTTGACCACACCACATAGCTTGGTATAATCAGCAGACTTGCTGAGGGTGCACTCTATCTCACTGTTGATGTCACTGACAAAGATGTTAAACAGCACTGGTCCCAGCATGGACCCTGAGGAACACCACTCATCACTGGTCTCCATTTGGACATTGAACTTTTGACCACAACTATTCTGGTGTGACCATCCAGCCAATTCCTTATCCATGAGTGGTCCATCCATACTAGACCGGTACTGTTCAATATTTTCATCAATGACCTGTATGAGGGAACAGAGTATAACCTCAGCAAGTTCGCTGATGACACTAAACTGGGAGGAGTGGCTGACACACCAGAAGGCTGTGCTGCCATTCAGTGAGACCTGGACAGGCTGGAGAGTTGGGTGGGGAGAAACTTGATGAAATTCAACAAGGGCAAGTGTAGAGTCTTGCATCCGGGGAAGAGCAACCCCATGTGCCAGTGCAGGCTGGGGGCCGACCTGCTGGAGAGCAGTGTAGGAGAAAGGGACCTGGGGGTCCTGGTGGACAGGAGGATGACCATGAGCCAGCAATGTGCCCTTGTGGCTAAGAAGGCCAATGGCATTCTGGGGTGTATTAGAAAGGGTGTGGTTAGTAGGTCAAGAGAGGTTCTCCTCCCCCTCTATTCTGCCTTGGTGAGGCCGCATCTGGAGTATTGTCTTCAGTTCTGGGCCCCACAGTTCAAGGACAGGGAACTCCTTGAAAGAGTCCAGCGCAGAGCTACAAAGATGATTAAGGGAGTGGAACATCTCCCTTATGAGGAAAGGCTGAGGGAGCTGGGCCTCTTTAGCTTGGAGAAGAGAAGACTGAGGGGTGACCTCATCAAAGTTTACAAATATTTTAAGGGAGAGTGTCAGGATGTTGGAGCCAGGCTTTTTTCAGTGATGTCCAGTGATAGGACAAGGGGCAATGGGTGCAAACTGGAGCATAGGAGGTTCCATGTAAATATCAGAAAAAACTTCTTTACTGTGAGAGTGACAGAGCACTGGAACAGGCTGCCCAGAGAGGTTGTGGAGTCTCCTTTGCTGGAGACATTCAAAACCCACCTGGACAAGTTCCTGTGTGATGTACTCTAGGTGACCCTGGCTGGCGGGGGAGTTGGACTAGATGATCTTTCGAGGTCCCTTCCAACCCCTAGGATTCTGTGATTCTGTGATCCATCAAATCCATATCATTCCAATTTAGAGACCAGGATGCTGTGTGGGACAGTGTTGAATGCTTTGCACAAGTCCAGGTAGATGATGACAGTTGCCCTCCCCTTGTCCACTGATGCTGTGACCCCATCATAAAAGGCCACCAAATTTGTCAGGTACTGTTGCAGGACACTCCATCTCTCAATATGCCTGCTTCAGCTTCCCTCTATGATTCAATTGCTTTTTATCTCTCAATTTTACGGGCCCAGGCCTGGAGTGGAAAGATTCCCATGGAAAAGGAAAGGGCCTAGTAAGCTCTGAGGTGGTAATGACCTTGAAACTACAAGCAGAGGGCCAAGCTGATGTTCATAACACAAGGGTGCTGAAGAACATGGAGCCCAGCCTAGCCAAAACTAGGCCCAAAATGGAGACAAAATAAGAATGAGCAGATAAACAAAAGAGTTTGCTTGGTGAGAAAAGCACCTTTGTGGGTTTTTTCCACTACTTTCCTTTTATTCTCCAATGAACAATTTTGGAGGTACGGCTAACTAGTTAAATGACAACAGTCAATGCACTTCATTCTATAAAAGCCTGGTCCCATCTTTGATCAGGGGGACTCCTGTACACTTTTCCAGGAGGTGTGCTGGACTTTCTCCTCTCCAAGCAGGGACGCCTACCAGAGAGATTAATTCTCGAGAATTGAAGACCAGAAAAAGGGACACCCAGCTGTGGCCGTAATAGGGTGAGAGACATTAACTCCCTTATTGTCTTTATTAGTTAATTTAACACTAAGAAATCTTTCATCATTAAGTTTTAAATTTTAAGATTGTAGGATCCTTTTAAAGTCAGTAATTAATGTTCCAGATCTAGTATAAAACTCAGTAAAAAGTAAGTTCGCAACATTTGAATGGTTAACCTTTATTGTTTGATCTAACTACTAGTAGTACATTTTATTATTAAGATACCTTTTGCATTCTAATCTCAACTTCTGTTCTGATCTCCCAATTTCCCCCAAGTTTAATTATGCCTGTACTTTTTACTTTAAAACAGTTAAGGCCCTGGTGCTGTTTGTAATACATCTTGTCCTGTACATATACATCTCATCTGCTATCTCGCCCTGTTCGGGACAGGTATTATTTGCCGTTGGTGCAGCCGTGTTGCCACCAACCACCACATTTTCCATGTGCCTTAGCAGAGCCTTCAGGAAGATCTGCTGTTGCTCTTGCCAGGCACAGAGGTGAGACTGACTGGCGTGTAGTTCCCTGGGTCTTTGTTTTTTCCCTTTTTGAAAATGGGGGTTATGTTCCCCCTTTTCCAGTCAGTGGGAGATTCATAAAATTTACACAATATTTCAAATATGGTTGAAAGCAGCTTTTTAACTTCATCCGCCAGTTCCCTCAAGAACCGCAGATGGATATCGTCAGGTCCTATGGACTTGTGCACTTTCAGGTCCTTTAGATGGTCTGAAACATGCTCTTCTCCTACAGTGGGTGATCTTCCTTCTCCCAGTCCCTGTCTTTGCCTTCTGCAACTTCGGTGGTGTATTATCTCTTCATTTGGATGAAGAATATTGTTACTTATTCGTTTCTCATATTGGAAGAAATTTCATTCCTGTAGTCATTCTTGCTGCCCCTCACTTTTTCAAGTTCTATTACATCATTTTTAAAATGAGAGAAGCAGAACTGCTGGCCATATTAAAGATCAGTGAACACCCTACACTGATACTGTGGCATAATATTGATTTTTGGTTTTTAATTTCTTTCATAATAATTCCCAACATTTATTTTATCTGTTTTGCAGCTGCTGTGCACCTAGCTGGCATTCAGAACTATTATAACACCAAGAACTCACTCCTGACGGTAAAAGCCAACTCAGAGACAATTATTTCATATGTGGATTTAAGACTGTTTCCTCCCATCTACATTCATCTTCTCAAAATTTCATCTGCCATTGTTACACACACTTAACTCAGGATTGTAAGAACCTCCTGAAAATCATCACAGAAAGCTCCTGTGCGCATTATGGACAGCAAAATTTTGTCACTTAGCCATTACTCCTTTTCTTCTCAGATAAGCTAGAAATGCAATTGAGACCACAGGGCCTGACCATAGATCCTTCTGGGTGATCACTGTTGGAAAACGTTTTCTCCTACCCATCAACAATCCACGGGACAGGCAGGAAACAGTGATCAAACACAGTTCAAGCTTTTACTTTTTCAATATTTACTGAACTTGCAGATGAAGAAAGTATTTATTGCCTATGCTATCAGTTATTCGTTGCCCTACAGTATCAGAGGAAATTTTTCAGACCATAGTTGATTTGCAGCTCAATATCTTTTATCCACCTATCCCCTCTGAAGACTCTCTTTGCAGTGGAAAAGGCCACATGCTTTAAATCACAAGAAATAAAACAGTCAATTAGTAGCGTGTGTATAGACTGTCTGATTGGTTTGTTCTCTTCATAGCAAGAACCAGTATGGAAATTTTGGCCATGCTCCTAGAAAACCAGATGGGTCCTCAGTAAGCACCAGATATTCACCTTGAACAAGTCACTATCTCTCCGTTTTCCTCCGTCTGCTAAATGACAGGTGTGGCATTTAACGTTCTTAGCAAAATACGCTTACTTTTGATGAAAACAATAGAAAAAGTGTTAACAGCTTCTTTATCTAAGTGCGTGAAATGGAACATAATGAAAGTTGAAAGAGGAATCTATCTCATTTAGTGCTTGTCCATGGTAGGTTAGCTTTAAAGTCAGATGTGCTTTGAGTGCCTAGTTAAAAGCTTGTCACCACTAGCCTCCATTAAAAAAATAAAATAAATAAAATAAAGCATCACTCAACTGTGAAAACAGGCATAATTGAGAGCAAATCTATAATTTTTACAGTATTTACTCTTAAAAATTCTCTAAGAGCAATGCACACATGAAAATTATGGCTCCTTCAATCCTGGAAATCTTTGGGAAATATTTTTGAAAGCTCTAATGAAACCTTCAATCACAAGAAAGAAAGAGAATGGGGAAACATTACAGATCTATAAATTACTGGTTTTTTGCTAAGCTGTTGATGAAGTCTGAATAAAAAGAGTTTAAAACATTGAACCAACTTTATTTCTCTCTGGTATCATTCGTTTCTCCAGTAGGTATCGGAATTGTGTTTTAGGGCCAGGAGGCTCACTAAAATAGAAACAATTACAAACAGAAGTACTGTTAAATACCAGTGTTCTTACCGAGTCAGTCCCCAGGCACAAGTATGTTCCAGCAGCTGACTCACACTAAACCGTCTTTGGTCATCCTCATGCTGTGGAAGAGGAACATATAGTGAGATATAGTATTCTGATAGGAAGAATGTATGTTAAGAGAGATTTGCTTGTGTTTTTCAAAGCTAGCATGTTCATTTAGGAGCTCTTTTTTCAGTGTTCAGGATACTTCAGTCTGAAATTGTGTTTGGTGAATCTCTCTCATGCTACACTAGGTTGTACCATACAGGAGGCCAAACCAGATTGTCACAGTAGGTTCCTTCTAGCTACTCATGGATCAAGACTATAGCCAGGCCCCAGTAAACACTGCCTCTGCTGTCCTGTTACAGTTAGCAGAAGGCACTCTTTTGCAACAGAAATATACACTAGTCGTGAAGCAGAAAGCAGTTTGCATCCAGAGTCTCTCTGCTGCTTCCTTTTCTGAGGGAACAAAATTGAGAACACCTGTACCATCCTTTGCAACCCCTCTGAAGGGACTTGTCTCTGAAAAGTCACAGACATGATCAAAACAGAAAAGCATTTCTTTTATGAGAGGCTGAGCTGGGACTGTTCAGTCTGGAGAAAGGAAAGGCCAAGGGGAATCTAATTCATGTGTACAAATACCTAATGGGAAATAATGAAGAGGATGGAGTCAGACTCTTCAGCTGTGCTTGCTGTCAGGACAAGAGGCAAAGGGCACAAATTAAAAGATATGAAATTCCACCTTAACACAAGACAAAAAAAATGCTAAGCTAGTCAAACACAGGAAGAGGTTGCCTTGAAATGTTGTAGAGTAGGTTTGAATACCTGCTGGATGTTCAAAACTCGACCATACATGCTCCTGGGCTACGTGCTTCAGGTCACTCTGCTTGAGCAGAGGGATTCGACTAAATGATCCCATGAGGTCCCTTCCAGCTTAAGCAATTGATTTTGCCACATTTGACACATTCTGCTGACCAAACCTATTCCCATTCAGATATAGTCCTTTCTCCAGCCCAAAGGGTTTATTACCTTTGATGCCTTAATTACTTCCACCCCATGGAGGTAGCTCAGCCGATGCTAGGCATGTACTGCCAGCTTGTAGGCACCACCACCATGTCCTGAAAATTCTGCCCTTTTTCTGACTCATGGTTGAACTCATAACCCTATAACTCGTTGAGAAAAGTTACTGAGGGACTTTTGATAAGCTTGACCCCAAATTCACTGGTCAAGGATAAGAAAGGGAATGAAACTTAGTAACAGATATAACCCTGGGAGGGGTGGGGGGATGAGACAGAAAAGAACTAAGTAAGAAAACAGAGGCAGAGAGCAACACAACGCATAAGCATCTAGTGGTGGTGAGCTTCTGTTTCCATAGTGGCTGGGACAGCTGCCAGACATTATTTTTCTTAGTAATTTTAGAAATGCAAATGATGGCTGGAATGAATACAGCTTAAGCAACTAGACTACAGCCTATTTATTCACATGTGCACTGATCTAAAATATTTCGTTGCTCAATAGTGAAGCAAAGGGCAAAAACTATGTCTGGCCAAGGATATAGATGAATCTGTAAGGTGAATCCATTTTATGCTGAAACTTTATTGAATATAATTTTATTGAAACTTTTGAGTTCTTCATGAAAGGGAAGACAATATGGTTTAACTTTAAGCAAAACCTTTCAGTAAGAAAAAAAAAAATCTTCTGTTCATCTTTTACTACTTTAACTTTCCTATAATAAACAGAATCTTTGGCAACAAGTTGGCCAACATGGTGAGGTGGGCAGGGGAGAAGAGGTGGAAGAATCAGCCTTTATGTTAAGGAAAACCTTGAATGTATAGAAAGCAATGATGGTAATTGTGGTAGACCTATTGAATGCCTCTGGGTCAAAATCAAAGGGGTCATCTCCCAGGGTGACCTTACAATAGGCATCTGTCACCGACCCCCAAATCAAGACAATGCGACCAATGAAGCAATACTCAGGTCGCTCAAGCAAGCTTCAGGTCAAGAAAACCTGGTCCTTATGGGAGACTAAGTACCCCAGACATTTGCTGGAAGAACAACATTGCAGCTCACCTGATATCTATCAAGTTCCTGGAATGTGTAGAAGACTGCTTCCTCACACAAATGTTGGATGTGCCAACCAGGATTGGGGCTCAGCTGGACTTATTACTCACTGAGAGAACCTGCTGTGTAATATCTTGGTTAGTGACAGACTTGGCTGCAGTGACAACAATATTGTGGAGCTTGGGATGTTGCTGAGCACAATGAAGGTTAATTCCAGGACAAACGTTTTAGATTTTGGAAGAGCATACTTCAGCTGACTCCAGGCTCAGCTGGAAGGGATCCCACGGGAAGCTTCCATGGAGGGTAAAGGGGCTTCTGAGTTTTTCAAGAACACACTCCTAGATAAGCAAGTATTCATCCCCTCCAAAGGCAAGGGAAGTAGGCAGAGCAAGAGACGACCTTGGTTTAATTGTGAGCTTCTGGATCTGCGCAGAACCAAAAGGGAACAGAGGTGGAAAAGTGGAACATTACTGGTTGGAAATTACAAGGGCATTACCAGGGTATGCAGAGCAGCAGTTAGGAAAGAAAAAGCTCAGCTTGAGCTGACATACGCTAGAGATGTCTAAAAATTCAAGAAAAGGTTCTTCAGATACATTAACCACAAGCCGAAACAGAGGAATAATACTGGCCCACCATTAAACAGGTGAGGTGAACTAGTCACCAACAATGCTGAAAAGGAAGAGGTCCTCAACATCTTCTTCACGTCTGTCTTTACCAGTGCTGTTGGGTCCCAGGCCATAGGAAAAAAAGTCCAGGTTGATGCAGACACTGACCTGCTGTCAGTGAAGAAAGAGTTGGTGTGTCAACTATTACAGGAGCTTGACCCATACAAATCAATGGGCCTGGATGCCATCCACCCTAGGGTGTTGAGAGAACTGACTGATGTTGTTGCAAAGCTGCTCTCCATAATCTTTGAGAAGTTGTGGAGACTGGGAGATGTCCCTGATGACTGGAGGAAGGCTAATGTCACCCCCATCTATAAGAAGGGTTCAAAGGAGGACCCAGATAATTACAGACCCATTAGCCTTACTTTAGTCCCTGGAAAGGTCATGGAACAAATCCTCCTGAGGACTGTCACAAGTCAACAGAAGCACGTGATTGAGAAAAGCCAACATGGATTTCCCAGGGGCAAATCATGCTTGACAAATCTGATAGCCTTCTATGACAAAGCGGTGGACATTGTCTACCTGGACTTATCCAAGGCTTCTGATACGGTTCCTCGCAGCCTCCTCCTGGAGAAACTGACTCATTACGGCCTTGACACATGGTCTGTGTGGTGGGTGACAGACTACACCCACAGGGTGATAGTAAATAGTTCCTCCTCAAACTGGCAACCAGTCACAGGTGGGGTCCCCCAGGGATCAATACTGGGCCCAATGCTGTTTAACATCTTCATAAGTGACCTGGACGTTGGGATCAAGAGCACTCTGATGAAGTTTGCTGACGACACCAAGATGAGTGGAGAGGCTGACACTCCAGAAGGGAGGGCCACCCTCCAGAATAACCTAGACAGGCTGGAGAAATGGGCTAGCAGGAACCTTATTAAGTTGAACAGGGAGAAGTGTAAGGTCTTGCACCTGGGAACACATAACCCAGGAGCGCAGTTCAGACTGGGATCCACCTGGCTGGAGAGCAGCCCTGTGGAAAGGGACCTGAGGGTCTTGGTGGATAACAGGCTCAACATAAGTGAACAGAGTGCTGCAGAGGCAAAGAAAGCCAACAGGATGTTGGGCTGCATCAACAAGGGCATCACCAGCAGAGGTAAAGATGTCATCATCCAGGTCTACTCCATGCTTGCCAGACCACACCTGGAGTATTGCATTCAGTTTCGGTCCCTGCTCTACAAAAGGGATACAGATGGGCTGGAGAGGGTCCAGAGAAGGGCCACAAGGATGATCAGAGGACTCAAGAACCTGCCTTATGAGGAGAGGCTGAGAAAACTGGGATAGGTCAGCCTTGAGAAAAGAAGGCTTTAGGGAGACCTTATTACCATGTTCCAGTACTTAAAGGGTGGCTAGCAAGAAGATGGAGACTTCCTATTTACAAGGAGTCACATGGAAAAGGGTAATGGGCACAAGTTGCTCCTGAGGAGATTCTGCTTGGACAAAAGAGGTAAATTTTTCACTATGAGGACAATCAAACATTGGAATAGTTTCCCAGGCAAGTGGTAGATTCCCCCACATTGGACAGTTTGAAGTCTCAGCTTGACAGGTGCTGGGCCATCTCATATAAACTATAGTAGTACCTAAAAAGGTTGGACCAGGTGATCCTTGAGGTCCCTTCCAATCTGACATTCCATGATATTATTAAATTTCAAAAAAAGGGAGAACAGTATAATCCAACAGTGATGAAATATGTTTCATTATTTTTTTCTCCTCTTAAACAGAATCAGAAAGAAATTTAAATTTTCTAAAGAAAAAAAGTATTTTACTGGGTTGGCTAAAAAAGCCTCCTCCTAAATTGTGAATGTTAGTGAATTCAAATATTGAAAGTTTGTTCAGAATAAGGTGACCACACTAGCATTTTTTTTTCTGGTTATTGAAGTATAGCACTGGTTTAACACTAACATTCCTGAGCAACTTGAGCCTCTGCATGGTTGGATTAAATTTAAATATGTTAATTTACATGTGAATTAATTCATACTATTTCTTCTTTAGATCCCTACATAGAGATTTAGCAACAGCACCATTTAAGGAGTAGAATCTTGCTGAGCTAGATACATTACAGATGTTCTGTAAAGAAATCCCATCTGGAACACTACTGTCTCTTATATCACATAGTGGCAACATGTGAAAGATGAATTAAATAGAAGGAGGTGAAGGTAAGAAAAACATTCTCATGCATTAAGCATTGAATGTATGTGTCTTAAACCTAAGCACCAGGCTCCACTTTGTCTGGGCATTTGATCTTATACAAACACCTGTGTTCCTTATTTCAGTGTACTGACACGAGAGTGTTAAATGCTATAGAGGAGAAGGCAGGGTAAATATTTGGGGGTTGGGGGATGCATTTAAGTGGGGTTGGTCTTTTCTCAGCTCATTTCAGAATCTGTCTCTGAACTCCAACAAGTTGCTTCTAAAAATTATTACAAGACATGCAAAAATAGCTTATGGATTACAATTTCCTGACTGCAGCACTGATTGTGCTACATAGGGCTCTGACCTAACAACTGCTGGTTTTGCTCAGAATTTGTCTTCTGTCCATACCATACTCTGAGGCTTGGAGTACCTGACCTTTGACAGCTATCACGGTCCTTCAATGCACATCCCAAACCCTGACAGAATTTTGTAGTGCTACCATGACCAGAAGCATGCATTCCAGGAAGGAAGTAACACCAAACACTTCACAGTTTCTTGCTATAAGATCAAGATCTCATTTTGCTACTTCTTGACAGAGCAATAGTCAATCACATCCATCTTGACTCTCAGCAGATCATATCCCCCTATTTGTAAAGTCATGTTATTCTACAGATGAGTAGTGTCCATGTTTTTGCAGGATCCATCCTTTATTTTTATAATGTCACTGCATGCTTAGCTGTCACACTGCCACCCCTGGAGACCTTACAAGTAGCAGAGCGCATCTGATCTGAGCACTCAAAGGGACAAGGCTTGAGCTACAGAACAGGACTGATAAATGACAAACTTCCTCCTTAATCTCACACACTGACAGGACAAGAGGACACGAACAGATGAGTTTAGAAACAATGTGATATGGACATCATGAAGGAGGGAGCCCTGAAGCTTACAGAGAAATTAGATTTGTGCAATTGATAGGAACCCAGAAGCTTAAGGGCATCCGATGTACTAAGGCAAAAGGTGGGCTTATGTGAATTATTTAACACCTGAACCCATATGGTTGATTATTATACAGAAGGGCTGGCAAGATATAAAAAAAAATTGTGACAATAGTGAAACTACAACCTCAGTGGAGATTTCTATAAAATAAAATAGTCCAAAGTTCAGAATTTGAAAGAATTCTACATATCACAGAACAAAGTCTACAAACGAGCACAAATTAGCTGTCAAAAATAAACAGTAGCTGAATATGTGCATAACTGTCTGAGAAAGCTGCCTCTAAGTCGTTTATGTTTTATGGCCAGAGCCACAAGTTTCAGAGAACAGCAACAAGAAAACTGACTGAGTTCAGTGTGGGCTGCCTCAGATCCTTGAAGTCAGTGTGACTGGAACAGGTTTCAGTAGACCAAAAGAGATCTACGGAACTGGGCCTAGAGTGAAAGGAAACCCTGCAGCTTTCAATGCCCCATAGTCAGTATTTTCTCCATTAGGTTTTGTCTGGTCCTGACAGACTTGCTGGTGCTTCTATTGGGTAGGTAGAACACCCCCTGGAAATGGTATCTGGATAAAGGTTTCTGCTTCTACACTTCTCCACTGAGCATTTCTTCCTAAACATCAACCAGCCACTAAGAATTTAACAGTTCTGACCCACTGCAACTTGTGGAATTTGTGCTTATTTGTTGTCTCTTAAAGACAACCTAGGTTAAAATACTGAGTAGGACAGGTGCTCGGTCTAAACAAATCTAGCAGTTGTTACTCAGTATTATTGTAACCCATGTATACTGGGCCACCATTTGACAAGAGGACTATTGGATTTTCTCCATATTCACTGTCATTCTCAAGGTGTCAATGTGTGGAAAAAAAACTCTGCAAGGTGTGAAATTCTCACTCTTGTGAACAGAAGCTCTTTGTTTGGCTAGATGGCATAAAATCGAGCTTTAATATGTTTCTATATCATTAATATAACCTTACGTTCTCTGTATAAGCTTTGTTTGGAAGTTTAGTAGGAATCTAGCATGTTGAAAATTGAGGTCTTAAAAAGACTTTTGTTCAAGAGTGTTCAAGGCTGATAAATTTCATGTCTCAAAAAACAAAAGTCAAATTAAAGATCAGCCACTGGCTGAAAGATCTATCATTCCATGTAAAACTCCAGGCCAAATTTCTTGCTTGGAACTGCTCAGTTCAAGACAATTTCCTTTATCTGAATACTTTCTAACAGGACACCAGCTTCCCACAAAAGTATTCACCTTAAAAAAGATAAGTTTTTCACCTGAATTCACAAAAGAACTGTGAACATTTAGTTATTGGCCAAAGTTCATAAGCTGCCTCATTTTAAAAAAATTAATTAGTTGCACATTACTTGTAAGTAGCCCCATATATTTGTTATTAAGCACAATAGTAAAATAATTGTAATGTGCATGTACAGATATTTTTAACTATGCAACTCTATTTAAACAGTGCTATGTAAGGTAAGCAAGACTCATGAAGGCAGTCTCCAGATGACATTGGTATATAGTTCTGCCTCCTTAGAACACAAAAAAGCTTTAAGGCTTCAGAAGAGACTCCTGAATATGTCATTAGGCTCCAAAGCAGATAATTTTGAAGATTTGTAGAAAAAGCAGATTTATATACAGCAAAGAGGTCATTTGCTCTGTGTTTTAATTTTTCTTGTTTGAAGACCAAGTAACTTGGTAGTGAATCAATCATTGTCTTGGAAGTCTGAAGAGGAGATTTTCAGGAAGTTGTTTGAGGCTCCCTCCTTACATTATATGCATGTAAAAAGTACAAACTATGCCAAAAGCATATAAGCAGCAAAACATACTGACATCAAACTTCTAATTCGTGTCACTGATTTCTCAGGCCAGAAGATGTTTGAAAACATGCAACTGCCCAGCAGAACGGTCAATAGCATATTGCTCCATTTAAAAGATAGAGATGCCCACCTAAAAAAGATAAATATTTTTTCCACCACTACAGGTACTTATGTACATCTGTAATTATATCTAATCACCAGAACTTCATTCTTCTTAAGCCCTAAGTTTTCCATCTCCTAACACAGGATGTCTTGTCACAGAGCTGATACCAGAAAGGATGATGATGACCATCTAATCTCTCTTTAATACAGACAACAGAAATTACATGGTGATTCCTTCCTCAATCTCAACAACTTGCAGTTAAATGACAACAAGATACCACAGATACTTTTCCAAGACAAAGTCATTCCAATGGTCACTGGATGTGTGGGGTGAGAAAGGACATGAGAGGGACACTTGCTCAGCCCCTTCTGAAAGTTTAGTCAAATATCAACTTATTTTCTCTAGACTGAGAGCAAGCAGTTGGCAATTAACTTATCTGAATAATTTTTGCAGAAGTAACCTGGTGATAAAAGCTTCCACATTTCCTAATTTTCTTTATTTTGGATGATGCTATACGAAGAAGAATCAATGCTTTTTAAAAAATAAATAAGTTAATAATATTGGTAGTGAAGAATGGCAATAATTTAAATCACGATTGTATGTATCACCACTAAACAATTCTGCTTTTATCTATAAACTGGATAAAATGTTTACAAAAAATGAATGTATATTTGGCCTCGTTATTGTCCTTTTTTAATGCTCCAGGTAACATATTGTATTGAACTTGTGACACATGACAGAAATGAAAAGAAAACCCCCACTTTTTTTTTGGTAGAACTCTGCCATCTGACCCATATGTTGACAGAGTCAGGCTGAGAGCACACCTATGCAAAGTAGGTAATTGGTATTGTTGGTACTGTGAATAGAGTCAACACACTGCCAGTGAACACTGCCCAGAACAAAGCTTCTGCTGTGCTGCACACTGGGATGGAAGTAATTCAAGGTGGTCCACTGGGAATAAAACTCACTTTAAGTAGCATGGGTCAGCATCATTAAAGCTCAGTAATCCATTGCAAGGTTTTTTAAACTCAAATAATCTGAACAGAAATCTACCTGGATTTAAAATTATGATAAAACAATGTTTTTTATAAGGACTGTTTGTGCTTAGAGACAACATTTCTTCATGTCAACAAACAAGCACATACACATACAAGTATACATCATACACACACAAACACACAGACTGTGATTCTGCCTTTTATCAGCCTACCCTGCTTTTCAGTGATAATGACCAGAAACCAGATCTAATTAATTTCCCACATTACTTTGAGTGATTTTGCCTTTTGTATATTTGAAAACATAGAAAAGATGACAAAAAATAAGAATTCTCTGACCACCTGAAATAAAATTAGATGCTGACAAAACTGATTTTTTTAAAAAAGGTAATCTTTGGTCTTTTTTTAGATGTGTGTTCTCTACAGTAATTCACTAGATGCAAGTACAGAGCAAAGCAGAGATGTTCCCCAGTACGTTTCAACTGGAGTTCAGCAATAATATATGCATTCTCAGGAAAGCAAATAATCTCTCTTTGATTATTACTGTAAGTTGCTGCATAAAAGGATTAGTGGAATTTTATTCCTTTAGGGATGTGAAAGAAAGAGGAGGCAAAAAAGATGACATACCGTTCGAGCCAAACTTTGCTTCAAATTACTAGTGCTGTGTAGTCGAAGCTGAATGCAGGTAGTTGCTTTTCGAAGACTTTCATGGCTGCCCAAAGTATGATTGCTGCAGTTTGGGGGGAAAAAATGTATCAGCAAATGGTTATCTCTGTTAGCCACTTCTTTTTTTTTCTTCTCTCCTTCTCCTAAAAGCACTGGTGGACTAAACTCTAAGTGCAAATTAGATTGAATAACATAAAACCTGTACTTGGCACGTACTCCTGTGAAAATTGATGGGGTTTGGGTCTGTCATATTCTCTGGTGAACAATTTAAGAATAATTGCTTAGTTGTATCTTCAACCATTAAATTCTGTAACACAACAACAATGAAAGAGACCAAGAATAACCTAAACAAACTGCACATGTTCCCAGACCTTGAGATCATTAATGCATATTTTTCAAACCCAGATTAGTTCAATTTATACAAAGTATCTTAGTTATGAATGCACCTCTAAAGAATGACTTGTACTGTTTGATACCCAAGTTGAAAATCAAATATTAAATATCAGTTTGAAAGTCATATACATTAAGACAGGTGGCCCTCGATTCTCAAAGAAATCAAAGTTCTTAACCTCACATTGAGATGGTAAAAGAAGTTGAGAGTTGGTCTTCCTCCCTCTCAAATCATATGCCAGCTAAGGTCAGACACAAAGCTCTACTCACTCAGTTGGAGTGATTCCTACAAACTACTCTGTGGATCAAGGATGATCTAGCAACTTGTAACAGGGGAATCCCTTATTTGCCTGTTGAGAGTAGCTTCTCAGTTTATCACTCTTAAAATTACTTGGAACGAAAATAATTTCCCTTCCACTTTTTGTTTTAGTCAGGTGAAATAACAAAAAAAAATTACTTCATTTTTTTTTACATTTAAAAAATTCATTTGGGTTTAATGGGTAGGAAAAATGACACTGATTTTAGCAAAGACAAATTCATCACCAAAACAAGTTAATATGCATTATCAGTTACAGCTTTAGTGTGTGTTCAACTAGATTCATGTTGCTTTTTTCATGCCTCCAGCCATATTTTAACAGATTTACAGCACAGTAAGTTTTTCAGAACTTCCTGGGCCATGAAGGAAAGAGGATTCTTTTCTGGTTTGTCAAGTCCCACGGAAAACTCAGAATTCAGATGTAAACTGTGTTACTTTCTACCTAAAAGGGCTTTTGATGGAATGTCTGAATAGAACTGGCTGGATTTAGTTCCAAAAAAAACATTCGCCCTATGAATACATCATGGAAAGTAGGACTTAGAGGGGAGACTCATAACACATGGCAGCAGGTCCTCAGCACAAATGAATGGTTGAACTTAATAAATGTGCCATAACTAACTGCCATTCAGCACAATTACAGGAAATTCATATAACTTATAAATGTTCTGCACCTATATTACACTGTACTTAAGTAAAATATGTACTCTCCATTAGAGGACATTAGAAAGGTGAAAGTGTAGACATAGGATTTTATTTTTTAAAGAACATAAATTACAGATGTAAGGCAAAGAAGTTAACACCAACACAGTAAAATCCCTGTACTGGTGGAAAGCATATCACTTATGCCTCAACCCTTCTCAAATCTCCTTACAAGTAAAAAGTCCAAGTGACTATTTCCTGGGACTGTACCAATGTGTAGATTCTCTTCTGTTGCTCCTCATCTCCTACCTGTGTTGTGCATACCTATAGCTTTCTTGAAACTACTCCCACTCCTCATTTTACCTAATCATTTTTGCCTTGTGACTCAAATGATGAACCCTCCCATGATCCTCTCATCCTTTAGAAGCGTCTCACACCTGTGTTTTTTTTTTTTACCTTTTATCTCACCCGTATTCCTGCTCTTTCCATTCTGTCTTACCTTCAACCTTTGGACAACTGTAGTAACAAGAACATTACACAGAAAAAACTTTTGTGAGTCCTGTGTCATTTTTTCCTGATTCCTCCAGTACACATATTCTTATTTTAAAGACAGGAACTGGTATAGCTATACCAATACAGAGGAGCATTCTGCTAGTGTAAATTGGATTTTATTTGCACAAATACAAAGAGAAAAGTTTTGACAAGTATTGTGACACAAGAGACTAGACAAAATGGATTAGCACCTCCAAAATAATGTTGAAACTTGATCTAGATGAAAAGTGAACTACAAGAAACAGAGATGTACCTTTGCCATAGATTGACAGATGACCTTTGAGGCATCCCACCAGCTGTAACACACTATGCAGATCTGCTACTATTCTTGTAATATTAGGATAAAATTAATATAGCCTCCTTTAGAGGACACCATGATTATTAGTAACTGATTTACAGTGCTCTGAGCTCTGTAAAGGAAACACAAATAAAAATGCTACAATATTATGAACTCAACAGTTTTCCTCCTATTTTTTTTGCTGGAGTTACTACATGGAGAATCCAGTTTTGATAAGAATGCCAGGATAAAAGACAGAGAGTGAAAGGCAGCCTTTAAGAGACAGTAATGGTCAAAGTAAAGTGGCTTGCTTGTGGTCCCACAATATACCAGAAGCAGAGAAAGGGAAAAATCCCTCAGTTTCCTGAGAATCCCTCACCACTAGATTATTTTGCTTCCTCACAGTAAGGTTCTCTGATGTACTTTAAGCTCCAAATCCTATTGCAGTTCAATCAGACTTTTTTAAAAAAAACAACAAAAAACTCAGCTGAGCAGCATCTCTGAATGAGAAGCCTAATCTGCAGTGACAAGAGAAAATGAAGTTTATTTTTTACAAAGACCATATTAATCCAAAAGGTGCCTGTTTCTTATGATCCCAATCTGCATGAATATAACTCTGCCCAATGTATAATTAATAGCTTAAACTTCACTTTGAGTGAAAACCAATTCTTATGTAGATCTCAGTTCTCAGTGAACAGAATTATTAAGGCAAAAAAATGTCATCTATAAGGTCATAGGCAAGCATGTGAGCATAAATGATAAGCATTTAGACTTTTCTGTTCCATACTCCTACTCTATCTGTTGGCTAACTGCAAAGCAGTAAGGTAACTGTGCACATTACACTATGGTAGAGTGTGGATGCCATTAAAAATACACATGAAAAGACCCTTTAAAAAAATCCAATGCCTTAAAAAAAAAAAAAAAGGCATGTTTACAAATAAAGCTTATAAATATCCTCAAACTACATTCCTTTGTTGGGTCTGCATTACTGCAACCTCTTGCTAACAGACAGATCAGTAACAAAATAAAAATAAAAAAGTAAAACCAGAGAGCCCCATATTCTTACTACAGTCACGTGCTTTGTTTTATTAGGCATTTCAGGATGCTCTGAGCTTGTGGCCCATAGCTCTAAAGGCAAAAGAGTCTAAACGAAGGACTGATTCATTGCTGTCACTTAAGAAGGGTTGGTTTTGGCTTGCTGCTGGTATTGAGAGCTAGGAGTTATTTGACACAAGCTGCTTAGCCCAAATTTAATTTATTTTTGTATAACATCTTTATGAAGGGCATTGTAAAATCTTTTTCAGGGGCACTCCTAAACCTAAGGACAGATAAGAAACTATGAAAGCAAGATTTAAAGGCAGATGTAGAAGTTCTGTATGGCAGGATGAGAAAGCACAGAATTTTTAGGAACAGCTGATGGCTCTCCAAGAAATAAAATATTATAATGAACAGGACAAGTGTAAGGGAGTGGAAAGCATGCCCACAGATGGGAAACCAACAGAAGGAGGGTCTATAGATACATAGGAAAATCAGAAACTTCCATAAATAGTGGTAAAAAATGATGACACAGATTGCATTTTACTCCTCTCTTCTTCCAAGGAGTCTCTGTCTTTCAGACACGCTTCTACCTCCCAATGAGCTTACACTGAACATCTAAAAAAGGAACTGCAGCAAATCAGCTGGGGAAGTAACTAACGTACACCTTTCAATGACAGAGGGGGCTAGGACAAGGTGACAATGAAACCTGATAGCTTCCATAGGCATGGTAAGAAAAACTTGTGGGAAAAAGAAGCATAGGAAGAAAAATAAAAACTGAAGGTTGAGGCAAGGCCAGAATTTCTGATTGGAAAACAAAATCAACTTAAAGACCCGAAAACAAATGACACTACAAATCACAATATCACAGGTGGTTCTACTAGTTACGGACTGAGCAGCCTTCTGATTTTTTTTTTAAATTTGGATACTTGAAATCTGATATTCTACTTGTGAGTAAGATACGAAGAGAGCTCAAGGATATCTCTCCTTAGGAAAGCAATAATGGATGATGAAATCTCATGGTGCTGAGTGCAATGGTCATCAGCACACAAGTACTTTTTCCCCACCTGGTTCAAAGCTAAATGGATTCCAGAAATCATCAAGTCTTTCAGGTGCTTCTGCAGGAGGCAGGATGAAGTGCCCATTAATACAGTCCAATATAATAGTAAATGAGAGCTTTTGACAGATCTTCACAATGTTGTCTGGTTCACTAAACCTCTCTGGCCTGAGAGCAATTCATCATGTCACCATTTTGGCTACACTTCGGTTTTTTTCTGGATTACAATAAAGGAGGAGCAGCAGAGTACTTCTGCTTAACTTGGGGAACTTCTACTGGCATTCACCCCTGAACGATTTCCAAATACTCTTCTGGGGAAGAACTCTGCACAAGTACATCAAATCACTCTGTTAGCAACATCATGAGAAAGCAATTTGCACTAGAAGGTAGCCCAAAGACTGGAAAAATTTCATCCTGAGGCAACTCCATAGGCCCTGTTAAGTTACCCAAGGGATCATCATGGTCTGGTGTTTCAAATTTCAAGATACAGGACTCTGATGAGAGGGCAGAAGAAAAGGAGCTGCTAGCACAGCATGGTATAGCATTACAAGCTGCTGAGGCCAGAAGTGCAGCTCAGTGCTTTCTGCATGACAGTGAAGGAGCAAAGCAAAAAAAGCTCAAAACATTATTGACCTTGTTTCACTGCTAATGAGACGTGCAGAGATTCTGCAAGTGCAGGAATTGAAACAGTTCGCTATTGACGCGTTCACCCCAACAGTGAAAATGAAGCTGTTTAGAACATACTGTACAGTGTACTGAAACACACTGAGATCACCCACAATACAATGACTCATTATTTTCATTTTCTTTACCGATTAGTTTGAAATGAGAAGGGAGACTTGAAAATAAAAAAGCACCCTGGCCTTCTTGTATAATTAACAGATCTATGTATGACCTGTTTCCCTGCTCAGTGGTTCTGGTGGTGTAATTCTCCGTACAGCGCTCTGCTGTACGAGCTCCTGCTTTACAAAGATTTGAACAAGAGTTGGCTCAGAAATATTCAAGTCTTCATCTTTAGTCGCACAGCAGAATTCACCATAAACATTCCAACACTTGACCTGTGTAAGGGTAGAAGTGTCCAAGTTGGCTGAAGAGGAAAACTAATTTAAACAGTGTGACGCTTTCTCTCACGACTACATTACTTTTGTTAATCTAACTAACTTTATTTGGGCTAGTTCAGGTAATCTTTACACTATACTGCAAATACGACTGCTTCTAAAAATTTCCCTATCAATTATAGATGTAAACTATTTTATCTTACCCTTTTACGTCTCTAACAGATGAGCTGCGATTCCTGCAGTGCCAGCTTAATATGCTACCACAGAGAACTGCCAGGTTCTCTCCTTCTGCTGAAAGTCACCATCCCCACAGCACAGCTGACAAGAGCCTGCATTTTAGCTGCTTCAACACAAAATCTGCTCACTTTTGCTGACGGCTGAATTTAAGCTGCCAGAGGGCAAGAAACAACAAGCTGAGTCCAGTAGTGCTTTCAACCACCATAAGAGCTTCCATGAATGAATGTGCATCAGAGTATGTACTTTCTTATTTGTAGACTACATACAAACAGGTCTTTCTGAATGTATGCATAATGTGTTTTTCTTCAAGTAGTAGTGAGCACCCAAGTGCTGACTTCATTTGCTTTACTACTGCCGCAGCTGGATATTAAGAAAAATCACCTGCTATGCAGCTGCATAATACTGTTTCTCATCTCTTTGGTAATTTCCCCTTCTGAGGATATGCATACGCACTCATGCTGATAAAACTCTTATGAGATACTGGAAATAGCAACAACCTTGTACTACGGATGAGAGAGACCAGAAAGACAAAGAAGTGAAACAAATTCTTCAAGGCTGTGCAAAGCTTAAATAAAGGAGCCAGGATTTGAATCCTTGCACTAGAGCACACCATCATCTCTGTAGTGTATTACTACCACGTGCTCCAGGAGTTTCAGAACTATACACTGAGTGCTTGGAAGATAATACTCTATTAACACTCCCTATGGTTCTGTTTACAAGGCACATAAAGCAGAATGCGTTAAATGCACAGCTTATATTACACAATACATACTTGATACCGTCTCTTAATGAGATACTTACTTTTGTAAGAATTCATCAGACCCACAGACACTTAGAAGGCATTCTTCCGGTACTGAGTATTGATTTGTGCAATGGAGGATCTCTACAATTAAGTCACGAGTGATACAGCCAGCTGTAAATAAAGATAGCAAGAAAAAAAAAAAAAAATGATAGTAGCTTGCTAGAGATTACATTCTTGAGCAAAGAAAATAAGCATTTCTTTGTAATTCCTAACTACTGCTGCAAACTAGCTCCATCAAGAGGAATTAGATCAAGCCACACCTGATTAATTTTTATTATTTAATTTCACTTCAAATACTCTACAAGTCACAGAATATATGTCCCTTCAGAGGAAATCAGCAGAACATGGCCTGATGCAAAAGTTGACTCTTGCTGCTCATGACACAAGAAAGCTCAAAAAATTTACTTGCTATTGTTTTTGCTGTGCACATCTTTTTAGCCATAACCAAGAAGTAAACAAATGCTTATATCCATCATACATATAGATAGAATGCATGTATGTTGAGAAGTTACATGTAAATTAATTAAAACTCTTCAGAAATATTCTACAATTTTGAGTATATTCCCCAGTGCTACTGCAGCTTTTCAATCTTTTTTTCAACCCCACCAAAAACTTCCTCTCTGCTCATTTTAGAAGATCTGATAAAAGATTGGAAAATAATAGTGCCTAATCTGGCAGTCAGATTGCAAACACATCTCCTAAGTTTCATCATTACAGGCATGCAGGGCATATTCCACCAGCACTAATGCTTCAAGTCTGAAATACTTCTCTTTAGCAGAAAAAATATCTGACTCTTCAGTGAAAATTTTTCATATACTCTACTGAGATGGTTTTGCAATGCAAAATAAAATCTGTGCTTCCTCCACAGTTCTCAGGCAATTTAATTGTCTGTAACTGATAGCAGAAAGAACAAAGTAGATTGGTTTTTTTTCATTTTTTCATTAATGGTATTTCTTTACTGCTTCAAAGTTAAAAGCTAGTGTCCACTAAGAGCTCTTATCACAAGCTTTAAGTGAGCTTTTTGATATAAAAACTTAAACTACCTACAGTTAAATAGAAATCCTCAGAAAACAAAGATGTAACCCAGACTCGTGAGTTGACTGATTTACACTGCTCCAGGTTCAGACAACTGGATCAAACTGCGACTAATCAACCAGCTTAATGTGGTTTAATCATGTTCTGAATTACCCAGCTGCTCAGAGCAGTCAATTCACACTGGAAAATCTGGTCCAGAGTCGCTATGCTAACATTTTACAACAGATCTAGAAATGCAAAATATTTTTGCAGGGAAGCTTAAGGGAATGTGATACTGAAAAAATCATCAGTGGACAACCGACATTTTCAGGGGTGGAGGCTATGACAAACAAAAAGCTGAAACAAACCAGATTTGATTACCATAGAAAACTTGGGGTTTGCTTTATTTTTGTTTTTTCCCTGGGAAGAACAAATGTGTGAATGGATTCAAAAGCTCCTTCTGAAAATTTTCACTTTCTGTAGAAAGCCTTTTTTTTTTTCCTGGTCAGACAGCCTCTTTGATTAAACGTTTTCTACCAGTCATAGAAACACAGATGATTTGGGTTGTAAGGGCCCTTAAAGATTGCACTAGTTTTAAATGTCTAACCCTTTGATGACAACTCACTGTTTTAAGCAACTTCTCATAGCTGGCTTGACATGTAAAATGCAGGGCTTGTTTGCTAAATTTATACACACCATGAAAAAGAATAATGGTACAGAATCTTGAATAAAAATTATAACATGCACTTTTTCAGGTCACTCATTGGACAAAACCCCTGAAACTTGCTAGTATAATTCATTTGCACTCCACAGAACCATTTTGCTTTCCTTGCTCTGCCAAATGTTTTTGTATGACTGAACAATTCTTTATGCTCTTCATGTTAGACGGGGGAAAAAAAGTGTACTCCCTCCCTGCCTCCCCTCTTTGAATGTATCTTATTGTTTTATTAGCCTGTAAGCAAGTTTAGGATAGGGACCATTTCTTATATTCCCTTCAGTTTTAGTTGGGCCTCCTAAAGCATTTTTGCAAATAAAGTTATACAGACCAAAAACTGAACAATTTGTAAGGTGAACAATACTCTATAATAAAATATTTCTCAGTAGTTCAGACTTCTGCATTAAAGGGAATTTAAGTGTAGACCCCTCACCTAGCTGACAGAAGTGCTTGGAAATACTACCTTCTAGTTCAAGTGTCCTGAGACCTTCAGTCCATCATTTCATGGAATCAACAAAATATAGATTCAAGATCTGGACGTGTTTAACAAAGTATGTACTCAAGACTCATGTAAGGCTTGCCCTCCAAGTATCCTCCCAGATAACAAATGCATTTTGCTATCATCTCAATGGAACAGAATTGTGGAAGGATATAGAAACCTTAATCACTTACCATGTTGCGTAAGCAGCAGAGGATATGGTGAAGAATCTGTCCAAATGCTGATTCTGAACTTGGATTCACCAAGGATATGGTCTGGGAACCTTGTTGCAACACTCCAGATTTTTCCAGTGTTTGTCTTCAAGTCAAAAGCAGGATAGGCATTTCTCATTCTGAAAAGAATAGGTATGCATTTCAGCTCTCTTGCAAGAGCATAACCAAAATCCTACAAGATATCAATAATAATAGTACATAGAGAGCTGATAGGAATAAAATTTCATGCAGAGGGGAAAAATGTAGCAACCCAAAGTTTGTTTCCACACATTAGTGAGATAACTACATATTAGTGCGCATATAACTCCATCTTTTATTTAATAGGAAAACTACCAGCAAAATCTTCATGAACTTCACAGAATCAATGCTGAGCTTTACCTCAGTGTCCTGGGTTGAGCCAGGATTAAGCTAATTTTCCTTTTACTGATTTTTTTTTTTTCCCTTCAGTAAGCTTTCTTTTAACTAGCAGCAAGTGTTCCAGTTAGTGGGCTGATAACACTGGAATGTTTATGTTTCTGATGAGACTCCAAGGTCACTTCTTAGCTCTGCTGCTACAGAGGCTACTGGGGCAGGAGAGCCGTGTCTCTGACCCCCCCGTAGGGGAGCTGGACTAGACAGGCAGCAGAACTGACCAAAGGTATTCCATTCCATAGATCTACGTAAGCTCCGAGGAAGGTCAGAGATCACAGAAGACAACTTCCTTCCTGCTGCTTCTTCCCTTCTCTTCCATCCAAGGCCAGCATCCCGGGAGGACTCCATCTATCCATCACCATCGACCCCAGGCTCAGCCCTGACCCTCATCACTCTCCCCACAGCCCTGTCTGCTCTGCTGTTATCTCAGACAGAGGACTGAGACTTTTCGGGACTGCTCACAGCTCAGGAGAGTGCCGGAGGAGTTGCTGGGGGTGGGGGGAGGCAAGAGGCTTTTGCACATTCCTGAACATACTTGTGTATAATTGTACCTATAATTAAAGCTGTCTAATTTAGTTTTCAATCCAGCAAAGTCTGTCTCCTAATTATCTCTCTCTCCTCCCTACCTGGCTGAAAAGCCGAGGGGATCGAGATCATTGTTGTCTCTGGTTTATTTTTCGATTCTGAGTCAAACCTTGACACTCAGTGAAGCCAAAAGGAGTTTAAACATAGACTGCAGTGCACTGTGATGCAAATAACTTCAGCATAGTAGAAATGAGGTGGTCAAATAAGAAAGTGTTAACATTAAACTAACCAAGATCACATGCACAGAGAGCTGCGACTAGCTGGTCAAAATGAATATAGCAACATGCTTTCAATGCAAAATCTTAAGAAGTTCCTATTTTCACCATGCTCCAGAATCCAGTCTCAAATCCTCATTACTAAAACCCTGGGTGTTCATGTAGATGTCTGTAGAGAGCAGTAACTGTTACAGTCATTGAGTTGGTCTGATCTAAAATCCTACTATCTATAAAATATATTGCTTCTTCTCCTTCCCATTACCAAAGACTTGCAGAAACTAATTTCTCCTGAGGTACTATTTCCTAATGAACAGTGGCCACAGGTATTATGGCTGTCAGCTGAGACTAAACTTGCTTTTTAAGCAAATACACTTTGCAGCTGCAGGTAAGGGTACATATTGTAACAGCTGAAGCTTTACATTTCACTAATTGGCCTGAATTTTTAGTAGCCAAACTCAAACATCCTGTACTACGCATACTACATTCTGTTTGTTAGTTCAAGCAGCATTTTGTAACTTCTGGGTTGGCAGCACTTTACAGCGTCTCTGATTACAGCATATTTTGAGCCATAATTTCTTGCACATGAAGCTCTTCATTACTATGTTACCTCCTGCCTCAGGGCTGCCACCCAAGTACATACAAAAGTATGAACTCTTCTTTTATGCCTTGTATTTGTACAGAATGAGAAGGAAGAAGAGCCTAGGCTTCCAAAATTAATAAACCAATGAGGCAGCTGATTTCTTATTATGAAAAGCCAGGGGGCATTGTGTTTCAGTGGGGTAGGAGGAAATGAGGCTTGACAATACCTCCAGTACATGAAATAGATTTATACTCATAGTAAAAATCATTATACTACAGGGGCTGCTTTGGTGACCCATGTAGTAGATGTCAGCCTAGCTATTATTTTCTTTGCTGGCAAGGTAGCTTAGATAGTAGGTTTTCCTCTATCACCAAATTCACTCTTGTAACCTGTTTCTGTAAAAAGGCCAAGGACTGAATAAGACTGGGAACTTCACTACCTTTCTCCAGCATCAAATTAATCGACTAAGTACACGCATGGGGCATGAATCACCTCCTCAACTTACTGGCAGTCATTTCAAAACTAAGTGAACCTCAGATCCTTCCCTACCTCCACACTATCTATAGTCTAGGATACTGTGATCATGCAAATGTGCTTTTTATGCTTTTCAGATAAAAATGCATTCAGTTCCAGAAAGTGTTGTTCATTTATGACTATTGTTTTCAAGTGATTAAAGGGCTTCTGGCCGGAGCAGGTGGGCAAAACATGCCCATCACAACATTTTGAAAGTTTAGGTCTTCCAAGGCACAACTACAGAAGTATTACATTAAGAAAATATTGTGCTACTTGCTTCCTGTCCTGCAACAACTCAGTGTATGCAGAAAATACTAACGTTTATAAAGATTTGCTATTTCACAGCATTTCATAATTCTATGTATTTCTCTGTGGTACAGAGCACATCCTTGAAGTCAGTAGAAAGTGGAGGAACTCTGCATTTTGCAGCACTGACCCCTGAGACTATAAGATTGGCATCTTCTGGTATCAAACTCACTTTAGGATGTGTTTTGGAATGACCCAGGGATGACTGTTAACTATAGCTATGTCCATAATTGTAGAAGTAACCTGATAAAGGGATTTTGAAAACTGCTTTATAGTTGTGTAAAATGGAATGTTTCAATTATAGATTGCTACCTGTACAAATATTACCTAGAGAAAAACATGATGGGTTTTTATTTGTGCTACATGCTGGAGGTGCAAGTCTGCATGACACAGAGTTTGAATTATACATCTTGCCTCTGATGTATAAAACTGCCAATTTTCGAGATTCTTTGGGGACTGGAAGGATACTATTTTGGCAAGACTGAATATGTTAGTTATTTGCAAATTTATGACTTTTTTTCTCTTTTGGTTGCTGTGACATTTTGTTCTAAGAATGCTTTCCCATCTATTTGATGGAAGAAAAGCAAAAGGTGTTCTTATTTTCTTTAAAAGAGTATTTGCTAGTGATGCACACTAAACAAGTTACTGCAAAACAGGAATACACTATTTCTATTAATCTTAGCCCTGTAAATAAACTAATATATTCAGGAAAAAAATCAATAGAAAGCTTTTCCTATAATGAGAGTGCAAAGTTAAATGTAGAATGCTTGGACATTAAAAAATTTGGTATCTGAGAGGAAAGCCTATCATATATAACGTGCCTTCATGCATCTGATGTTAGTAGAATTAAATTGGGGTTCAGACTGATGAAGCGTGGAAAAAAATAAAACAGAAATATGTGAATGAGCATGTTTTGAAGCTGACCATCCATCCCATACGAATATATAAGATATTAACTGTTAATATCAAGGCAACATGAAACTAGGGTTGTTTTTTTTTTTTTTAAGAGAAGCAGACCTGGCTGACCTTGAAAGCAGTCAATTCCTTAAAGTCTAATTAAAAAAAAATAAAATAAAAAGCAGCATTCAGTTTTCCAACAACTTTTCTGGATTGCATTTTTGCTAACAACTTGATCTATCAGTGAATACCTACAAAGGAAAAGGAAGCTGGAAAGATGATCTAAACATGTATTTCTAAGTGCTCTCGGATTTCAACACAATTTCTTCTTCCAAAAAAGATTAAGTGAAAAAAGTTCTATCCATCAAGCTACACTATTAAGTGTAATGGTAAACAATAAGTAAAGGAATTTTTGTCGCTTACTAAGTCTCACTTTTCATCATGACAGCATGTAGTAATTCTGTTCTCATCAGTCAGTTCCTTCAATTCTTTTTTGTGCTCCGAGCTACAGTCACTAATATCATCCAAGACAATTGTAGAAAATGGATCTTAAGTTTCACACACAATAAGCCATCAATACTGAAGAGACAAATGCAGTTATCACTGATAAAGAGGACAGCTAAGGGTGAAAACATTTTTTGAATTAATATACCTTTGTGAATTTTAATCTTTAAACAAAAATTAGGAACGGTTCCATATTTAAATAGATACTGGAATTATAGCACTGTTCAGGAATACAGGGATAACTAATGCAAGTAACATAAACAAATGAAATGTCATAGTTGACTGAATAAAGTTTTTCTTCATTACTTACTTCTCCACTGCATTGCAAAAAGCAACTGTGTTTTCATTACTTCCTTGATTTGCTTCAACCAGCTGGATAGACCAACCTGTAGCCTAAAAATACCAAAATGACACCAGAAGAAACAAAGCTGAGTTATTCAGATAAGAGAAGCAGAAGGTGTATAGGGCCAAACTTTACATTTGGTTCCATGAGAACTAACTTTCATACCTTATTATCCCTCTCCTGACTTGATGGAGCTCCAAATGAGCACAAATAATCCAATTTTGACTGGAATCTAAATGCTTTCAGAGTAAAAACACAAAGACCCAGAGTATCATGTACCCTGGATTTAATGATTATTTTTTTCCCCTCTGTGCAAAGTAGAAGGAATTCCAGACAAAGCTTTCAAAATTGACTTAGTGTCAGAGCACAGACAACTTTAGACGCAGAAAATGTATGCTTAGTTTACAAAAGAGAGAGGGGACAAAATGAAGCCTACACTGCAGTGAATTTTAATCTTTTTCTCTCTTTCTGCCCTGCAATGAAGTTCAGTATCCCTTCAAATTCCATAAACCTGTCAGCTAAGTCCCTAAGACAGACAAAAGGAAGTCAGCGTATTCTGTTGAACCTGAAAATACCCAGATACCTCCTCTAAACTTGGAGAGTACAGGTCTGAGTCACTATTTTGGACCAAAGCACCACCTTGCCTGTTTGCTGTAGCAATCTTCAGTCAGAAAAATACCTCCAGGGAAGAGCTTAATACTACTGTATCTGCAAGCCCATTCTACCATTCTACGTAGAGACATGTACGAGGCTCAACTGAGACACCAACTTTTAAACCGCTTCAGAAAGAGAGACAACTAATGACATATCACAGAAGAGGAAAGTAAGATATGGTGAGAGTTGTATTTTATAATGAGAATTTATATAAAATTTTGTACATTTCTTAAATTTAATGATAAATTTTAAAATGTAATTTTTTTTTCTGGACACAGAAGTGCAATATGCATGAAAAGATGCAGGCTGGGAAATTTCAGTTATAGTTTAAAAGATGGGGGGTGAGTATAAAAGATGAAAGGCTTGTTGGGAGCTCGCTAGTGGGGGTGTCACAATGGCAGATCTGAAAGATTAGATTTTACAAAACTTTTACAGATACCATCAGCCTTGGGTCTCACTGTATCTTCATTTCATTTTCATTAACCACAATTAGCACAAGCATTAGGAGAGCACTTATGACATTTAAAGATAATAAGGGGGAATCATCAACAGAAGGAAAATTTAAATGTCTGGATCAAAAAAAAAAAGCAATGGATAACCCCAAGGGTTGAAATAAGAAAGTGAAATTAAATTCAGCAATACAAATCAGTAGTCTATCATCCTCTGATTCTTAGGACTGCTGCAAAGTTGCTGAAGCACCTTCAAAAGTCACTGAAAACATAGCACCTCCACCACAGGTTCATTTTTTCCCCACTTTGCTTGGAAACCTACCTCACAATTCACCTCAGCAGACAGTAATAAAAAACTTCTGGTGGAGGTTCACTGTTTAGAAATTATGAACTATTTCTGATACAAGCCAGGATGCTATTGGCATTCTTGGCCACCTGGGCACATTGCTGGCTCATATTCAACTGGCTGTCAATCAACACCCCCAGGTCCTTTTCCTCTGGGCAGCTTTCCAGCCACTCTTCACCAAGCCTGTAGCATTGCATTGGGTTGCTATGACCCAAGTGCAGGACCAGGCACTAAGCCTTGTAGAGCCTTATACAGTTGGCCTCAGCCCATCTATCTGGCCTATCCAGATCCCTCTGTAGACCCCTCCTACCCTCAGGCAGATCAACACTCCCACCCAATTTGGTGTCATCTGCGAACTTACTGAGGGCACATGCGATCCCCTCACACAGATCATTGGTAAAGATATTAAAAAGAACTGGTGCCAGTACTGAGCCCCAGGGGAATACCACTTGTGACCAGCTGCCAGCTGGATTTAACTTCATTCATCACAACTCTTTGGGCCAGGCCATCCAACCAGTTTTTTACTAAGTGAAGAGTATACCAGTCTAAGCCATGAGCAGCCGGTTTGTCCAGGAGAATGCTGTGGGAAATTGTGTCAAAGGCTTTACTAAGGTCCAGCTAAACAACATCCACAGCCTTTCCCTCATCCACTAACTGGGTCACCTTGTCATAAAAAATCAGGTTTGTCAAGCATGACCTGCCTTCCATGAACCCATGCTGACTGGGCCTGATCAGCTGGCTGTTCCGCACGTGCTGCGTAATAGCACTCAAGATGACCTGCTCCACAACCTTCCCTGGCACCATGGTCAGACTGACAGGCATGTAATTCCCTAGATCCTGCTTTTAACCCTTCTTGTAGGTGGGGGGGTCACAGTTATTAGTCTGCAGTCAACTGGGTCCTCTTCAGTCAGCCAGGACTGCTGGTAAATGACGGAAAGTGGCTTGGTGAGCACTTCTTCCAGCTCCCTCAGTACCCTTGGGTGTATCCCATCTGGCCTCATAGACTTGTGTATGTCTAAGAGGTATAGTTCCAACTCTATTGGTGAATCATGTGGATGAGAGATTTAAGTTTTGCCATTTCTCTTTTCAGGTGTTTAAAGACTAACTATATATACAAGAAGAAGTTAAGATATTAATGACATCATTTTTCTATAGGACTCCAGTTTCCACTCATTGCAAATATCTGAAAGAGTGTAGTGAAGGAGACAGCGAATTGTGTATGGAGAGAACCAATGACAATAGGGATGAAGTAACAGAGTGCATCCCTGGACGACTGGAATCTATCTTTTCCCATCTGCAGATTTCTCACACGATGCTAATCAAGTCACCTGAACCATCCTTCCCAAATATGAACACTGATGGTGTATTTCTCATTTCTGGAGCACCCAAACTGAAATAATGAGGTATGGTCTGACGAGTGGACTTGGATGAAGAAGTGAGCAGCAGCCAAATCTACTGGATACTTTCTAGGCTGTATTTCAGTTTTCTTTCTATTGTGGAGAACAATAAAATCTCTTTTCATGGGGATTTTATGAAGGCAGTTCCTTTAGTATTTTTGAGCACCTGATTTGGTGATGACAAAACCTGATAAAATTAATGTTTCCTTATTATACTGGGCATATTCATACAACTGCATCCAAGATCCAAGGATCAGAATGACATGATTTCAGCAATGTAAATATTTCATCTTGCATACCTATAAGCTATCTCAATGCTAACCTCCATGTTTCAGCATCCTTTCCATTTCACGCTGTCTACAGTTTTAGTTCTCATCTCCTGCTACTCAGATGCATCATTTACTCATCCTGGACCTCGGCAATCCAGTCTGTGCTGATTATCTTTCTTTTGCTGTGGTGCTCCACTTTCCCAACTGTTCTGACAGTCTTACTTGGCATCAGCCCTGTCACCCCGCAGCTCTTCTTACCTTTTCCAAAACTCACAGTCTTGTAGTAATGAGTAACTTCTGCTTTTTTTTACCCATCCCTCTCTCAACTTGATTTAATTCTTATTTTCCTTTCTCACCATCTCAAGGTTCAGTTGCCAGCTCCTTGCCTTGGCTCTCTTTCTATCCTGACATGGCTGTTTCTCCCTGCAGGAATTCCTGTGACCACACAGATTTTTCTGCTACAAATCAATTCTCTCCTCTCTCCCATTTCTTCCTCTTCTAGCTTAACAGCTCAAATACTTCCCTGACTTAATCAAATCCTCCCACACATTCAACTGTAGTTGCCCTTGACTCACCCATCTCTTCTCTTCCTTCCCCTGTAATTCTCTCCTCTTCCATCACAGAAGCGTTTATATATGTTCTTATATGCCTGCTTCCTCTTGCATTTCTGCTTTCCATATTACTATTTAATCTTCCCCTGCCCATTTGTATCCCACTATTTTCTACTCTTCTCATGAGAAGGCTTGTTCTTTTCATCATGATGCAAGGACACTTTAGTTTTACTATCGTAACTAAAAAGCAACAGCAACTTTTTGTCTCCCCACCTATTCATCTCCTCCTCTTTTGTATTTGTCACTGAACTTCCAAAATGTGGTGCCCAGGATTAGTCTTAAGAGTTTCTGTCCTTAGATATATTTCAGCCTGCTGCCTTCCCATCTGTCTGAGTCTGCATATGTTTACTTCTATAGTTCTCCCTATTCACAGACATAGAAACAAGTCAATCAAGTGTCTCTTCCCCTTTGCTTATGATACTGTGATTACTGGGAGTTAAAAGCTGAAGGTGAACCTAAACCATCCTTTAATATTCACAGTGCAGAGGTACCCTGTAGGTTATTTCAGGATTCCTATAATGATTCAGAACATTAAAAAGGACTAGAGGAAAGAGAGGATTTATCATTTTCTTTCCTTCTGTATGTCAGGATTTCGGAAGAAGGAAAATGAGGAGAGATATAATATTAGAGAGTCATGTGAGTCCTATAAGACCTCTTTATTAAAAACAGCAAAACCACAAGCAGAGCTATGAACACCTGATGGAAGGAGGAAAAAAAGGTAAAGTATTTGCTTCAAAAGGGCAGATAAAGACAGAGTGTATGTCATAGGATCCAGCTTCCACAGTTATAGTAGATATGTCTATTTTTAGAAAATAATAATATATACACATATAAGTGCATGGAGAACACTGTACATTTCATCTCTCAGGATCAGGATATGTCAGCCAAACTAGACAGAGACAATCTGGCTCACCATAAAAACAGATTTAGCATAACCATAGAATGCCAGGTTGGATGCATTGTTATTTTGAACCTCAGGTTTCATACTAGCCCATACAAATTTGTTATCTTGTCTCTTTCAAGCACATCTTACTCTACATTTCTGTACTTATCCCTCTGTGGTAATTTTATGGTTCAATGGGCCATAAACTGAGCCAATTGGAGTATTCTAGACCATAATCTAGATTTTCTTCTGGTGTAAAATGGCAAGTCTTCATTAGAGTCAATGGAGATACTTCATTTTATATTAGGTGGGGAACTGGTCCTACTACTTTAAAATGAAGTATTTTTTAATAGGTAGGTTGCGGAAACGTGTTGACATTTTAACTATAAGTAGGTTAAAACATGAAACAGGTATGACACACATTCTGCCTGTATAAAATCCTCATTAGCTAGCCAGAGTAGGCACCTTCCCTTGAAAAGTAATTATTTATGGTCTGCTGGGTTCTCTTCTAATGTTTGAATCAAAGAATGAGGATGCTCTGAGGTTTTCATACTGTATAAAAAGCTCTTAACTAATCATGTACTGTTTGTTTGAGGGCATAATCCTTGTAAGGATACAAAAACACTGTGGGAAATTCTGACTGCCAAGAAATCAAGTTACACAATTATTGGAAAATATACCTGACACTTCCCTGCATCTCTATCTTTGGAAATACTAAAGACCGAATAAGAAGTGAATAAGAAGTCTCAGAGTTGCTTTTGGCCAGCTGAATCATAATATACATGACAAGAACTCTGCAAGAGCAAAAGCTTTTGTTTCCCCCAAGACATAATTATTTTATTTTTCATCTGGTCTTTAGATCAAGAGCTTCTAATCTATGTGTATACTCTCTTACTGATGCAGCAAAGTGCAAGGACACAAATAAAAATCAAGAACTTTAAGCACTGTTGAGAAAATTTAAATACCTCTCTGTCATGTCCAGATCCGCTGGGCCAGGTAGGACCTATTTCGCATCTTCTGGAAGCGTCAGTTAAACAGGCTTCCCTATTTCCACTTCCATCTCTCACTTCTTGTCCAAATGGATAGTTGTCTAAGAAAATGGGGCATTGAGCGTCTACATTGTCAAAGCCTAGCTGAAAACTCAGATTTTTGTTGCCTCTTTCCACACTCGAATCAAATACATTTGTGACTGGAGTTACAGTGTTTCCTCCATAGATTTCTCTCTCTTGACTGTATGAGTAGGGATCTGCCAGAGAGAAGTCTCTGTAATCAGATAGTAAAGAAAATCTGAAGCCAATCGTTGGTGACACTGTACCTTGTTGCCAGTGAGAGTCAGAATTTCCAGGACAAAGTTCACCATAAGCAACTAGAGGCTGACCGCAAAACTGCTGGTCAGGCACATTCAGACCAAAGACGTCTGATGGAAAAAATATTTCTTCATGATGATGTGAATGTGATGAACCATAAAAAAAAAATTCATTGCTGAGTTCATCAACTATTCGATCGAATCCTAGATGGATCTCTCCATGAGAGCCAGAAGGGCACATTGGGTAAGATGTGCAGTCCCCAGCCTGTCCTTCACGAAATTCACTGTGTGAGAAAGGCACCATCCCAAAGTATGCCATGGCTGATTCTTTGGTTTTATTAATCCTCAGGGAAGCCTTATAATAGTTCCAATGTCAAGAAAGTAATGTTCAGAACTGGAGCAACATACCCCTGAAATGAAGCACAGAATAGAAGTTAAACCCAAAAATACCTAGTACCATGAAAGTAGTACACTTCTTTGGTCTTTTTTGGCTTCAGAGCTTTCTACACAGGGTGGAAAAACTTTCTTAATCTGACGCTTGAATATTCTTTTGCCTGACCCTTATTTCTAGACTTCTTTTATTATCATTAAATAGTAAAAATGAAAAATAATACAGGAATAAAAAAAACCAAGCAAGTAGGGAAGATTTGTATTAATGGTTCCTTTAATGGCAGTTTCACTCACATCATCTCTTTTTTAATTTTGCTTCAAATTTCTTCATATTCTACCGTTTTTCATCCTCATGTAACAGGGTGAAGAAAATGTACAGGTCAAAGAAAATAGACATGGATTTCCAATTAACAGTTAAAATCCTACACTTGGATATGGCATCTATAAAGGAAAGCAAATACAAATACAAAATTTCAGTCTTTTTTCTTTCTTTGCTTTTCAAAGAGATACATCTTCAAAGCCTGAGGTATCATTTTTAGTAACTTAACAGGCAGGGGCATGATCTTCTGCAGAAGCTCACCATCATGTATGCTGTTACTAGCAAACTTCCTGATACGATTTTGGCATGTGCCAAGTAGTCCTGCAGTTCAGATGGGCAGCATGTACTGGAGACTGCTGTCAATAGGCACGTGGGTATCTTTTAGGAGGAGAGTTTAATTCTAAAACCAAAATCTATTCTGGGCCACTCGCCCTCAAGGCCTTGGCCTGTTTAATTTACTAACACAGATGTAGCCTAAAAACACAAATGACACAGAATAGCAATACTGCATAAAGTACACAGTTGTGCTGGGTACTTTGAGATAAGAAATACAAACATCTGATTTAATAATTCAATTAAAAAATGTATCCCCTAGAAGGGAAAAAAGCCACCGAGATAAAAAGTGTGCTCTACAATTCCTAAAGCTTAGTTCCACAAATAGCATTTTCCAGTATGTCCTCAAGATCTATACTGTATTTGTTCAGATAATAGCATCTTGCAATAAAAATCTGTATTACAACAGAAGGTATTAATCACAAGTTTATTTATTTTTGTTTTATTTGAAGTCTAACTGTAGGTGGCTTGGGCTTCTGTCACCCACAGTGAGGAATGAGGAATGAAAAGTTAAATAGGCTGAAATGAAATCTCCAAGTTAGAGGTTGAACTACTCTTCTAAGTGCCCAACTTAGTGATTCCAAGTGTTGTGTGCTTTGGTTTGCTTTAACTGTGTTGGAAGAAAAAAACATTTATAAAGTTACAGTAAGCCAGATAGCCAAAATTATGCATACTGCTTTGAATGGCGAGCTAAGCATGATTAAAGTCCCTGCATCTCTCTCTCAGAGCAAATCCTCAAGTTGACTACGTTTTTAGATTAAGATGATTTTTTTTTCAGAAAAAATATAAGCAGAACAAAAATATTTTTAATTACATTATCCTAATTTACAACTTCCTCTTTCTCATTTCTATTGCAGTTAAATAAAGAAAACAAGAAAGAAAGGATATATCTAATAAAGCAAGAAAGAACACCTTTTATTATTTATTTTTTTCCCCATCTTGAAAATTGGAATGTTTCAGGGAAAACAGAAGATAAAAGAATGATTTATCCCTCCAGCCCCATATTTCTTAATAAAGTCTGGCTACCTGGAAAATTATAATAGAGGGAACATCTACTATATAATATTGTGATCCTGAAACATACAGATGAATAAAAATACATATCTATAATATAATAACATACTATAAAACAAAACACCTTTTAGGCCCTTTCAATTGTTTCTAAAATATTTTCTTTACATCTCAAACAATGTCTCTTTATAATGATACAGAAATGTCTAACAGCTAACCTGGCTTATTCATCACTAAGTCCTTTGTGCAGCATCTCACATTTCTCTGACAGATACATGCACACAGAGCCCAGCTCCATCTATCTGTATATGAATGCTCATCTCCTGCACTCTCCATATTGTTCAGGAGAAGTATTGCTTTCAGATGTGGTCTTTAAAAGCAGGCAGTTTAGCGATAGTGCCAAAGGTTGGTCAGTGCCGCCCTCCTCAGTGGGCTGTGAAGTCGGCACCCTGCAGCAGGCTCCCTCCATCAGCCTGGACCACAGCAGAGGGAGGGCCTGGCAGAGAGCAGACACTTGTACAGCCCTGTTTGTAGCACTGTGTCTGTTTTATATAGGATTGCATTTAAAAATAACTATTTAGACTGGAAACTCAGCACTGCCATGTTGTAAATCTCAATGGTTTACGTGCTACCTGCTAGTTTGGTTAGTAAGGCCAGGCTCTGTATTTGGGCCAACTCCTGATCCTTTTCAAAACAGCATACAGGGTTCACAAACGGATATGGCTCTTTGCCAGCCACTGCTAGTCCATTTGAATCATGCAAAGGGCATTTATAACCTGAATTTTCAAAAATCACTAATGAGGCAAAATTTATAATACATTTCAAAAAAAAAAAAAAGGTTAAGTTTTTAGGTTAATTTTCTTTGCCTTGTGGTGAATTGTCTCTGCCTTGGAGGGTTTGGCTTTTTTCTCCTACAGCTATTAAGGCCTCCTTTTCTTTTTAAATGACAGTCATGTTTTCACACAATCATGCGGAGATCAGGGGTTTTAAGGGACAACAAATGCTGTAAAATATTCACTACAAATCAGGAGATTTGACAGCACAGCACAATGCTCCCAATATTGTAGTGCCATCCAAGCACACAAAAATACTTTCCTTAGTTCAGCATGCACGTACATTCTAGTATAAAAGCTTGGTACACTGTGAGCTCAATTTTCCCTTTTTCCTGGAATCCAGGAGGAGACAATTGGGCCACTTGGTAAGCAATAAGATTATTTGCTGCAACCTCTTACCTGAAACACATAATTTGTGAGAAGAGTACACAGTCTCCTATGCCTTCCTGTTCACAGACACATTCAGATGACCTATGTGCTTTCAGTATCAAGGGGGTGGAACTTTTTTGTCAGAAGCTTTCTTTCCTGTTTAACCGGTTTACTGAGGTAATTATTCTTTCCCCATGTCTTCCTTCAGGGAAATTTCAAACAGCAGTAACAATAAAAAGGTAGCACCTTATCTGCTCTCTTTCTCAATTTGGGAACCCAACCTTTTTTTTTTTTCCCGTTTTGTTTTTTTTTTTTAAACATGGTGGTAGATGATCTCACATTTTCAGTACAAGTACCAAACATGCTTAAAATAACAAGACAACTTCTCAAAAGAAAAGACTTCCTTCTTAGACTTCTGCATAAGAACAGGATTCAGAAATTTTACTCTGCCTTTTCATGCAGCTTCCATCTATCTGTGCTGGTGGTGTGCACTTTGAAAGGAGCTTCTAGCTCTGCTCACATGAAAAGGGGATGGTGCAAACCTTGCATGGCAGAGAGGCCCTCTGGCTTTGGCTCCACAGCACGCAGAGTTGGGACAGTTTAATGGGGAAAGATCCTCCCTCATGCTGGTATATTTCCTAGAGACTGATATAGCCTTGCCCTTCTGCAAAGGGCCTGTTGAAGAGCTGGAGTAAATACAGCCCTGGTCATGAACAACTTCCTAGTTCTCAAGGAGCCCAGGGTCCTCCATAAAAGGGAGCAGCAGAGGCTGCTCCAGGAACAGCACAGAGGGAGGTCCCTCAGACACCATCTGAGTCTACACTTCATACCATTCCTTAAAAAGGTATAAGTTGCTCCATCGAAGCAACCCTTCAGAATTCATAAAAAAACCCAATCCTAGTCTAAACTCCAAGGTTGTTACATGCAGGAAAATACCTCAAAACTAGTGAAGGCGTCAGTATCAACAAAACATATTTGTTAGAAAAAGCCAGGCAGTAAGACTGAACAGATTATGATAAAGCATTTAAAGTTAATTATTAAGCTCAGATATAAGATATCTGATAAACTGGATGAAGTAATAATTTGATAATGCATTACAGGGAAAACTCTGACCTTCAAATTACAGTAAAAAGCTGCCAATGATGTAATTGTGATTTAAAAGCAGCTAGCCAAGGACAAAACTTATTGCAGTTGGTGAAAGTTGATGCATTTTTTCTCATATATTTTCCAACCCTTAAAATGTCAATTGCATCCACAAACTATTTTGGTGGCATTTGTGCTATACTGTAGTTGATACCAGTGATTACTATGAAGCAATCCTGAGAGAGAGGAACACACTGATTTTAGGAGCTGCCATTTCAGAGGTTATGGCAGTGTGATGTTGCTTCATCTCACAATGATTGGACACAGTAAAAGGAGGAGGATCGAGAAAACAGGGGAAATATGCATGGGAAGAGCTCGTATTCCCAAGCAAACACAGAAGGCTATACATATAACGCGAACTGAGCTGGGACACATCCCCCTCTCACCCCCCCCAGTGATTTCCAGGAGAAGGGTATGAAGTTTTTTCTTCAAAAACTGTGACCATTTTTAGGATTTTATTAGGCTTTTAGGGTGGCCACTATTTTTCTGTTTTCCATCTAAGTAGTAGGCAGGAAACTGCTGAGTCACATCCTACACTAATTCCTCCCAGAACTACCGAGAATCATCTCCTCCTCTTTTGCTGGCATGTGGGACGAAATCTTGAGAGACAAAGAAAACTGGATACTCCCTGGGATGCCTCCTTTCCTTCTGTTAGATACTCTCGCTGCTCCACCAACCGGCAGGAGACTACATCTCACTCAGAGTAAAGAAGGATCGTGTATTTGATTCAGCCGTGTGTGAGCGTGCTTGCACTAGGCAGGTCTGATAAAGAGGTGCGGGTAAAGAGCTGGCAAAACAGCCACTCTAACACACCCCAAGATGAAATATAGCATCTTCAGCAGGCTTTTGCTCTCTCTATTGCTTCACACACAGTTTGGAGCTTTCCCAAATCGCGCCCTTCCATTTGTAGCCTTCAGGCTCTGAGTAATAACAGGCTTGCAAAAGGAATGCAGCAAAGTGTTTTTCAGCAATCCGTGGGTCCAGAAAACTGGCTAAACAGAGAGTCAGCGAGGAAACCGCTCCATTTCCTAACAGATCCAGCCGTCTGTGCTACTATTCTCCAGTGCCACCTACTGTCATTTCCCGAAAACTGTGAGGCAAGGAACAGAGATCATGTGTCAAGCACAGCGGCAATTAAGCTTTATGTCTGGCTGCAGGGAATGTCATATCTATCATCATCGCTGCCAAATACGGCCCCTGTCACAAGGTTGCCCTTTAAGGGAAAGATTCACGACTTTGAGATCCTGCTTGAAGATGGTGTGATACTACTCTTAGATCAATGCTCCAAAGTACTGCTGCATCAAAGCATAGGTTAAATTGGGTTTTTCCATGTGCTGGTGAAAACAAAGTGACCAATGTCAATATTTTGTTCTGTTTAAGAAGCAGATGAACAAGAATTCTGGAAACAAAAAGATTTTGAGATATGTTTGGGTTATTTTTGCATTACAGGCCCTTATTTGTTTTTCAATTACAAGCTCCACCAAGCCTTATCTGCGTATTAAAACGCATCGAAGTAGATGTTGCTGGGCAAAGAAATTAAAAGTTGCAACAAACACTATACAGTGGTTGAATCACTGTCAAATGATTCATCAGTAGGGGAGACATTTGCTGTAAAGGGCAAAAACGACTATACAATTCTGAAAACACTCTCCCCCTCTACTCAGACAGAACAAGTCAGGGAAAGGACAGAGAGAGAAGTAGAAGAGGAGGGAAGCAAAGTTTCATTTTCCCAAGAAAAATAAATAAAAACCATTGTTTTACATAGAAAAACATTTTCACAGGCTCTGCTCACACCTACATATCACATACAGAGTTACTAGGTTACCAACACCCGCCTGAGCTTTGAAATACATTGTTGTGAAGATCAGCCTCCACAGTCTGCAAGCACAGACTGCAAAGCTAGCCGTGACTAAACGTACACTACGGATTTTAATTTCTCCTTTTATTTGAACATTTTTTGTACTTTGATCCTCTGAAAGGAATAACACACTTTAACAGAGTTGTTTCTGGCAGAAACAAACACTCCAGCTTTAAAACCTCAAATTGCTGAGAAAATTAAGAGTTGCAATGGAGAACAGTCTTATCATAACCATCTTAAAATATAGAGTTAAAATAAGACAAGCAGGCAGATTTTTGTCTATAGACACAAGTACACATTCTCATATATGTATGTTGATATATATTTATGTATGTAACATTAATTTATATGCATACATGCATATATATGTGTGCATACTTATATGTATATATAGATCTCTCTATAAAAGCCTAATGTATGTATACGTACATATAAATGCCTAATAAATGCCAAGTGACTCAAGAAAAGAACTTAAATGCTTCAGCCACAAGTTTCATCTGAAAGACTCAAGCATCCCAAAGCTGAGGAGTACTTAAAGCAAAACTTTTGCTCATACAGCTTTATAAATTTCACTTTGTGATGTTTTCTTTCATTTCTCTTACCTTCTGTGATTTTTTCCTGCTATTTTCTTATGTGATTCTTTTTGTCTCCCCAATCCAGTGTGCCTGCTCAATGGCTTTCTGTGAAATTCAGCTTTGCCATTCCAGTGTACTCAATAGGGTGTGTTGACCTTCCAGAAATTGTTAATATGATAGACTGTACAAATATAAAAGCACAATCTTATGATACCAGCACACTGCTCCCTAGGACAAGTTCCCTAGGCGCTACAGTAGGCTTTTTCCTATGGAAAATTTAGTAAGCGGGTTCACCACCATTCCTATGACCCCCTCCTGTTGCAGCTCGTGGTGCATGGGGGCTCTACAGGATTGCTAGAGCAGAACAAGAACAGAGAACACCCCAAGGCACAGAGCTCAGCTACTCTGGCAGACCTAAGCCAGGGTGACTTTGCTATTACCACCTTGCCCTGCCGTTAACACTGTGATTGCCTTTAAAAGAACGTAATTTAAGTATGGCTTTAAATTCAGCTCTTAAGTGACCACATAAGAGAGAAGGGGAAATGGTAATAAACCATAGAGTCATAGAATGGTTTGGATTGGAAGGGATCTTAAAGATCATCTAGTGTCAACCCCCCCCCATTGGGCAGGGACACCTCCCACTAGACCAGGCTGCTCAAGGCCCCATCCAATCTAGCCTTGAACACTTCCAGGCAGGGGGCACCCACAACTTCCCTGGGCAACCTGTTCCAGTGTCTCGCCATCCTCACACTGAAGAATTTATTCCTAACATCTAACACCTAAATCTGCCCTCTTCCAGTTTAAAGCCATGACACCTTGTCCTATTGCTACAAGCCCTTGTAAAAAGTCTGTCCCCAGCTTTCTTGTAGGCCCCTAAAGATCCATTTTCACCCCTTGTTGGGTTTTGCTGTGAGTGGGCCTTTGGTTCACAGAACGTGGCAGCTCAGTGGCTAGTTCAGATCAAGTGGTGGATTGAATGCTTTCCTCTTATTAATGTCAGGAGCACCTTCAGTGAAGCCAGTGAAATTATAAAACTTTATGCTAGGTTTATGCTATAAACCAGTATACATGATACTATAAGCTAGTATATACTGTAAACCTAGTGTAACATCTGAATAATCTCTACTGTATTTATCAAACAAATTAATAACTGTTTAAGTATAAAAATGAAGGCATGTAAAGGCAAAAAACAGCTTGCTTCCACAGTATCAACCTTGTCTTAATTTGCCTTTACACAAGGATTCTTTGCTTACGTTTGTAATAGTGCACATTTTACAGTACTACAGTGTCTTAAATAATGCAATATTTCTGAATTTTCCTTGAACTTCTTGCATATGGGGAGCTTTACATCTTTTTACTGACTTTAATTTTACTGTCATAATTGCTTATAGTACAACTGAAACAATTGCTTTAAATAAAAAACAACTCAAAACCCAAAAAAACCACAACATATGGCTTTTACAAAAAAAATAGTTTGTGGGTGTATATATAATTTTTAAACCAACTGAACAGCATTCCTTATATGCAATCCAGGATATAAAGCATCTGCTTAGATAGCTAATTTGGCTGCATACTTAGGTTGCCTAAGCATGCCAGCAAAGCATTCATTGCTGTTTTCATTAAAACTTTACCTGCAGCATGAAAGCCAACAATAATTGACTGGAGTTTTCACATAAATAATGCAAAGAGACTGCTTACCTGCAATAAAACATAATTCTGCAAACTGCTACATGGAAGTTAAGCTCACAGCAGCCCTCCACCACAGTTGGACTGGCCCATGAATGCGTGGCTGGCAAAGACATACTTGCAGTGCTGAGAATCCAGCTTCATCTATCACCCCAAAGTATCTTCCCCATCAATAGTACCTGCACAGATAATCCTTGCAATAGCAACTACTCTCTGCTGTGTGTCAAGTCCTGTGCTATCCTGCTCATGGCTGTACTGTTTCCGTATCTGTGAACCAGGGGACCAACAGGCAAGAATCTGCTCACTAGAGCTGTAAAATTAAACAGGTGAGATGAGTCCACTGGGGCTGAGCAAGGTACTTGCAATGCAACACTTCTACAGCAATGAACGTACACCCTACTCAATGATATCAAAGGCACTAATCTCATTGTAGTAGCTGTAACTTAGATTTGTGTTCTGCCTGGCACTATTTTGGGCAGGCCAGCCAGCTCTTATTGTTCGCCTGGGCTCACCACCTTGCTCTGTCTTCCTCTCAAATGCAGAAATAAATCAATGCCAAGAAGGGAGTCAGCAGCATGGTGCTTCCCATCAGAGGTGAGTTGCTACATGCATATAATCAGGGAAGAACTGTGAGGCCCAGGTAGGGAAGGCAAGAGAAAATTGTGCCGAAGTAGGCATACCTCAGGGGAAGATGTCAGAGTTAGTATGCATGCACAATGGCCTCTACAAGTAGCTGATATCTTCCAGGGACAGGTTCTCAGCTCACAATGAGATTAGATCACCTGGCAAGCATTGGCTCAGAGAGGAAAGCAAGAGAGAGCTCTACTCATCCCCACCCATTCAAAAGTCCATGTAAATCCCTCATTCAAAAAGTTCAATAGTCTCTACACAGACAATAATAATCTCCTGGTACTTTTCAGTGAGGGGTGGCAGGTAATTATAAAAGAAACAAGTAGCACCATCCATCACCATGGCCTACAAGATGGCCAAAACCACCATGCACTAATGAAATGAATGCAAATAGACACACTTTTCACCACAGTTGCTGGTAAAGTGAAAAAACATTAAGCTTTAGGGTTAGATATATTCCCTACATTCAGCAGTGAAGTTATCACCCCTACCCCATCCACCTATACCTAGTTCACTCTACTTTGAGGCTCATGCAAGAGAATAAACCTCAGTTTATAAGTTTTAGACTGAGGGCAGTGACACTGTTACAGAGACACAGTTACGAGCAGCACAACCCTTTCCCTTCTTACCCAAGGCAGTGCTGAACTTACAAGATCCATCTGATTCCAAGCATGAGAACACCTGACTGCTCCTTCCAGTTCTGGCAGCATCACTGTGGGAGCAAATGAATACAGAAGAAAATGTCATTTTGGTTTTCATTAAAGGCTGGTTGTTCTTTGGAGGAGGGGACAGGGGTCTCAGAATGTAAACCAGAGCAATTTCACCCCCCAGGTTGACAGCCTTAATAAAAAAAACAAAAAACAAACAAAAAAAACCAAAACAAAACAAAAAAACAAAAAACACACAAAAAAAAAAACCACCACAAAAAAAACCAAGGAAATTTAAATATACCTGACATTCAGGTGCTGAGGTGTCATCTCAGAAGGCTGTACTGCAGACCTCCAGGACACAGCCTAACATAAGATATCATGTTCTACCTCTGTAATGTGACTTTTTTTTGAGGCCTAGTGTCCCAGCATGTTAAAATTGATGGGCATGAAAAAACCTCTGTATTGGAATTTGAGAACATAAACATGGTTTATCTTGATATTGAAATAAGTCTTATCCAAAGAACATCTGCACTTCTGACTGCCTCAATGACCTGTGCCATGTCTGCATTATAGCAGCAAGTCCTGGAAAAATCCAGACATCCTTGACTGAGGCTGAAGCCTACTCATAACACATTATTCATGTCTTCTACAGACTAGGAATAACTATCTCATTCTTTGCTTGGTTGATTTACTTTTATATCCTTGATTCAAATGGAGCTGTGCAAACTTCATGTTTGCTATCAGGCTATGAAGACGCCTACTGTAACTAGGATATGGTTTTCTTAGATGTAAATGCACATGCAAAATAAAAAGAGTTTTGATATTGAGATTTTTTTCCCCCGAGGTTCAAGTATTTTATCATTTTAATAATGCTCCATTTTCCTGTTGCACTCCCTTTTAAAACATCGTTTGTATTAGCTCCGAGTATTATAATTCCTTTAAAATTCCTCTGGAGGGCACTATTACCATAACTATACAATTAGCTACAGATGGATGTAATAGAGATAAACACTAAATAGCCTTGTTGGCAGGAGGCAGAGTGTCTTTTAACCAAGACAGCTTCTTTATTGCTGTCTGGCTTTTTACTCTGCTTTAGAGGATATGGGAAATCTTAGCTACAAAGAGAAAGTTAATTTAGAAATTATTATTGTAGAGGTTTGTCTTGCAAAAAGGTCGTGTCAGTTTGGCTTTTTTCCAGTAATCATCTTTGTCAGCAAGTACTAGAATTGGGTATATCTTTCAAAGGCTTTGCAAAAGTGATATTTCCAAGGCACAGCATGATTTGTGACAGTTTGGCTTAGGAAGGAAGGGATGGAGGAACTGATTATCTTGCAGACTCTCCCTGTTCTCTGTGGCCACCCCTATATGCCTGAGGCTGGACTGGACACTGGGAGACCTGTACTCCACTCTCCTCCCACCCACCAGAGCTGTGCTGTTTCACAGTGCAAGGCAAGGTCATCTATTCCTTCAGGATTTAGAAAGCCTGTCCAACATAAAGAGAGTGAAGCATAATATTTTGGAACTAGGAAAGAGATTGTGATATACCAGGGTTTCTCAGTAGCTGCATGCTTTTCAGAAATGTGAAGGAAATCAGAAGTGAGCCTAGCAGTTCATAGGAGAACTTTTCTGAAAACAGGATAAACTCATGAAAGCTTGGAAAGGCCATCTTTAAAGCAACCGTATATTACTAGTTCTGTCGCCCTCTTGTGATCATGCAGTATATTGCATGATAATTTAATCTTGATGCTCCAAAATTTTGTAGGGTAAATCAGTGGTGAACTGTAATCCTCAGAGTTCAGATTTTGTGGTGGATTTTTTTTCTCACTCGCCTGCATCTTCCAGAAAATATCATAATTATGTAAAAAAAATAAAAAAATATATATATTTACTTCGATTTTAGTACTACTACTTGGATTTTTCCTTTTCTGACTTGCACATGCAGTTGTTTTCCAATTAGACTAGAAATTATTTGAGTAGCTGCAGTACTTTTGTGACAGTTTTTTTATAGCAAGTACACATCAGCAATAGTGATGATGGTCTTGGGATACTATATCATGTAGAAGAAAATGATACTGATGCAATGTGTTTTTAATTAGGCCATAAAGTACAGAAAAAAAGAGGGAAGTGCATAATTTCAGTTATGGCAAGAATTCTATATACAAACTAGTAATAACAAGAAAGAATCTGTACATAAGCTAGAATAAAAACTATTAGAAAAAAAAATGGAATTAACTTCTTGTGAAGTTAAGGTTGGATCTGCAGTGATATTTTCATTGGTAAAAAAATTCATTGATCCCTCACCCATTTCAACCTGAATTCTTTGTTACTTGTTATCATCTAATCCAAAGACAGTTCCCACACTTGTGTTTCATTTCAGGATCTTTCCATCTTCCTGATATCTGCATTGCCATAGTGAATATTGAACGCTCACAGCTTCTCCTCCTAATCACTAGCTTTCAATGGTAATTGAAGCATTTTAGTTTAGATTAAAAGATTTTTTTAAAACACCAAAACAAATGACATGAACTTTTCAAATAGATGTAAGAGGAAGAAAATAAAAAAATTATAGGAAGATAGGTCAGATTTTGGGTATACCAACCTTGACATTGTCCTTTTAAAGTACCCCCCAGGCAGCTTTAACTTTTGCAACCAGCACTCAAGTAGCAGCTCACCCTAGGGCCCAGTCAGCTCGGCAGGTGACAGAGGTCAGCATTTCACACGAATGAACGATTTCTCCAATACATAAGGCAAGCATTCAGCTCCCTCTCTCTCTCTCTTCACCTGTCCTTTAGAGTTTAAACTGAGACTATTGTAGGTACCATGTACAATGCAACAAAAATCCCTCTTTCTGTTAACCCTTATGACAAGAAGTGTTAACTCTTCCTTACAATTTTAAACTGAGACGGAAGCCACAGAAGGGCTTCTCTTTCTTCAACCCATATCTGCTTTTCTTTCTTATGTACTTATGTTTCTTTCTTATGTTCTTATTTCTTTTCCTTGCAAACAACTCCCCATTACCTCTCTAACAATCACCAAGTTTGAGAAAATCTTGCTGTTCTTCCAGTATGTTCAAAGTGTGTGCATGTGGTGGGGCCAAGTGGGAGCAGTATTTTGACCAGATTCACTTTTTTGGATTAATACATTTCTTTCTGCCTTGAATGTGACTAAGAATAACATGTTTTTCACTTACATGCAAAGTATTTTTGGATGGGAGGGGGAGTCTCTCTAACAGTGATCTGGATCAGGAAACCACCATTGCAGAACTTGCAGTGAGGCCAAATAAAACTGACTATGGTAAATCAAAGTATTTTTACTGGGTTCTAATCAAAGCACTAGGCAATATGCACAAATTTCATTAAACTCAAAGGGATTAAGGTTAAGTCATCACAAATCTACAAGATATAATCAAAGATTTTACTCTTTAGTCCTAAAATCCAAAAAGCACACACCTTTCCTGTTATCAGTTGAATGGTCCGAACGGGCATCAAAATTCAGTTACCCACCCAAATTCTCTGGATGATTCTCATCATGCACCATTGTGACTTGGCTTCAAGCTCACTGTCAAAGAAGGTTGGAAAGGAGAAAGCAAATGGAAGCCTAGATAAGGAAACCTGCATTGGTTTTGCTGTGCTGTTACATAGCCACTCAACTTCTGCACCCCTCTAAAAACTTAGGTCAGATTTATCTGGGGTAGGCTGGGGTTCTGCTTTAATCTAATGTGCAATTCTTATGAAAAAAAGACATTCAGAAACAGTCTCTGGGCAGCTATTAAACAAAAATAACTGTTTAGCAAGATTCGATTAAAATAGTTTAGATAAATTAGATTAAAAAGGCTAAAAGAGGTAAATGTTAAGTGTAGAATTTACTGACTACTTTACAGGGTTTAGGCTGGCCATAAGATAATTTTGTGGGCCTGGAGCCACATGCTGATGTGTGCCATTCCAAATTTCTGCACATAAGAAGAGCACCCAGGGGGCTATTAACACAGTAGAAACAATTCTGACTGCGAGACAAACCCATGCCTCCTGAGTGCCAAATTGTTTTAAGGGCCATTATGGTCACTGTTTTTGTACCTAGAAAAAAGCTTTAAGTGGAGAAAATTATGGAAGGGCCATAAAACCTAAATTTATGACAAGAAAGAGTTAAGAAATACTCAGCTTCTGACTGTCCAAGTTGTTGTGCTCAGTGTCATTTAGAAGATGGGGTAACTAAAGTGTTAAGATGTGCACGATTAACCACAAAGCCTGTGCTTTCATTGTACAAGCCCCAGTTTGCCTTTTCCAGTCACAAGACCATAACTGAGTATACTACAGACAAACACCAGATACACATCTATTTAGACAGGTATACCAAGTGAAGAAACATGGAATTGCAGATGGTGGCCCTTTTAGCTAAGGAGGGAGAAGCTTAAGCCATCCTGATGCTGCTAAGCCTACAGAGGTACCAGACAGTAAAGAAAACTGTCTTGCATTGCCTTTTTTTTTTTATTCAAGCTTTTTTTTTTTTTCTTTGTATTGCTCTTTATCTCACCTGAACCTATAAGCTGCAATGAACTGCTAAAGTTCAGTTACTATCTTCCTCAATCACATTTTGTTGAACCCTTTTGTTGCACCAGTGAAATATTTGGACAAGGTGAGAGATAATCCCCTTGCAGCTGGAAACAGCTTGTTGAAAGAGAACAGCAATACTCAAAACAAGGATCCTTTGTAGAAATACTCCTTGCATTCTTCTTCTCTCTTTGCAGAAACAATAGTGGGGTTTCAGGGCCTCCTTGTTCTTCCATTTGCCAGAAGGCAAAAGCTTATGATCCATCCACATCTTTGAGGGCTGAATTTCAGCTTGAAATCCCTGGAGCCTGGCCTGAAGTGGATGTTGCTTCAGTGAATTCAATTTTCCAGGGTATTAAGAGCTGAGAAAGTAAAATAGATGATAGGCACTGAGGATAGAATTCTAACTTCAATGCAGGTTAATGGGGCTTTCTGCCACCAACTTCAGGTAGGCCATGATTTCGCCTCAGCTTCAGGGAGCAGAACAGAAAGTGTTATACAAGATTTAAACCCTTATTGTGTAAGGTTGAGTTTGGTAGTAAAATGTGAAAAACGATGCTGACTTTGCTTGTAAAACTCTTCAAAAAGTATGGAAGAAAAGCACTATATGAGTGTGGTAAGCTGCAAAGCTGAAAGAAACCAAGACTATTTCTAAAAATTGCTATTTTAAGGGTAGGGGTTAGGAAAAAATAAGTTTTCTAAACAAGCTATAGATTTTCATATTCTTTTCAAGGTGGAAGGCACTTGAGCAACACAAGATAGCCCTAATCATAGAATCACAGAATGTTAGGGGTTGGAAGGGACCTCTAGACATCACCCTGTCCAACCCCCCTGCCAAAGCAGGATCACCTTGGGCAAGCCAGACAGGAACAGGACACACAGGAACACATCCAGATGGGTTTTGAAAGTCTTCAGAGAAGGAGCCTCTACAACCTCTCTGGGCAGCCTGCTCCAGTGCTCCGTCGCCCTCACAGTAACAAAGTTTCTCCTCATTTTGAGGTGGAACTTCCAGTGTTCTAGCTTATATCCATTGTTCCTTGTCCTATTACTTGACAGCCCCAATTTGTCCCATTCTAAACATACTGTTTTCCTCCAGGGACATACAGCACCACAGCAGAAGGAAAACAGTCTTACATAATGTAATGGGGAAGCCTCATCACTAAGACCTCTGAGTCAAACAGACAAAAAACACTGGAGCTGGAGACTAGAGATCTTGGAACTCTTCCTTTGCTCTGTCATGACCAGGGCTCCTGTGATATTTGGAGTAAATCAATTTCTCTCTCTGGTCTTCCTGGTGGCTCTCCTTATAGATGGGGAAGATTTTTCATAAACATTTGGCTCTTAAAATCTCCGAAATCTTGACTCTAGATCTTAGATATTAGATCTAGTATCTAAACAAGTATACCTAAGTTGATACTTCTTACTGCTTTTCTTGTCTCTGTTTCAGTGATGTAGTTTAAAAGAGTCAGATTCATTGCATAATTTAGGGTGCTAATGTAACAAAGAAAATAAAACTGATCTAGTTTGAGGTCAATTGCAAATGTATTGGGAGTACATTCAGTCACGTAGTAAGGAATTATCAACTGCTAAAACTAATTTTGACAACTATAAAAACACTATTGATGTACGAGAGGGTTTTTTATGCTCTCTCTTATCCTCAGAGGGGAAAATGAAGTGTAGAAGAAATCTGCCTTTAACTCCAATTCACATATAATTTCTTTGATCTGAATATTTTACCTTGGTCTCAGTGTTACAAAAAAAATCAAGATATAGGCCATCCTAATACTACCAGATGTAAGGAAGAAAGGAAATTAAGAAAGAAAAATAGTAATAAAAAAAGCAGGCAAAGCTGTTTGGCAATGGATCAAAAAATCAGGAGCAAAGGAAAGAACGGCAAATAACTAGAGAAGCAAGAGAGAAAGTCATCAGAGAGGGCAGCAGAGGATGGAAAAAGAAATAAGCAGGGGAAGGAAGGCATTATCTAAAGCAGAAGTGCAGTGGAGGCAAAAAAAAAAATTTAAACAGAGCAGAGCGATGTCACAGAAACAGAAAACAAAGTTGTGGAGAGAAAACTGATAAATTATGAAAATGGAATACAAAAGAGAATAAGGAAAGCAAAGGAGCTGAAGCACAGGAAGAATAGAAGACGACACCAATTCACCTCTGAGAATACATTTCATTCCAGTCAGGAGGCGGCTTGGGGCCTACAATTAGCTGACCAAATTCACAGGGAATTATGGAAAAAATTAACACCTTCTCGAGCTCACAGACTATCACAGGTCCTGGATAACACCATTACAAGCTGCCTTTCAATGCCTTTAGTCTTCGAGCTAGCTGGATTTCTCCCTTCTGCCTTGTTGCTCCAACATTTTTGACAACCTTACTTTACCTCCCTAGCACCCTCCTGCTTCTTCCTCCCTTCATACATTTTTGCTTGCTATTTTCTTGATTTAAAAGGACAAACTAACTGAAAGATGACAGCATATCCACAAAAAAAATGAACAATTGTAACAAAAGGAAAATATGTCAAGAAACAACAAGCCAAGAAGTCAGTGCAATTCACTACTTTGTCTTTTATACAGCCAACTCTGTGTAAACATCCTCATCCACATGTTAAGAATTACAAGCTTCTCATGGGCAAAACTGTTAAAAATCTTACACTGTGAAGTATGTTAATGAACAGCCCTGGTAGCTTCAACCAAAACCTATCTCGTGGGGATTGGGTTTTTTGTTTTTTGTTTTGGTTTGGTTTTTTAATACCTTTTCCAGTAATGCTGCCCCAGGCACAGCATTTTAGCTCCTCAAATGTCAATTAGCAATCAGGAAACAACTTCCAACTCCACTATCAGGTCTGCAAAACTGTGTCCCATTTCAGTATTAAAATACTTGGCTGGAATGTAAAAGTCTTACAGCTATGACTGTAATGCTTTTGAGAGTGGATTTGATTCTATTGTTCCAATACCATTTAATATGAACCCCAGCAGTTCATAACACAAAATAAATAAACATTGAAATAAGTTCAGTGAGCTGCTTTGGTAAAGCATGCCCTTAGGAACAACTCTTCCCATTCCATTCTTTGCTGTGAAGAAAGGAAAGCAACCCAGACTTGGAGCACTAATGAAGCACTTCAAGAATTAATGGCATGCATGTCAATGTGATGCTGTTAATATGTTATTCATTAGAGCTGCTGATTAGCAGCCATCTTGCTGAAAAGAGCAAAAAGACCTTGTCACTTGCAGTTTGGGATTTTGAGCTAAGCAATTGGTGCACTGTACTAATGTAGCCTTAACTATCACATTGTATTTAGTATACTATAGGGCAGATTTAAGAGCAGGAGAATAACTAAGACTTTCTTTCCTCCTTGTATAAAACTCTGATTGGGTTCGTTCATGCTGGGATTCCACACAACCTGGGTGAAGCTCCCCGTTTCAGTAACATCTGTTATGCTTTAGTGCAGTTAAAATTTATGTATTCCTATGTGAAAATAGCTTTTTAAGTAAGATAAAGTCTGTTTCACTCACCAGGTCCAGCTCTGGAAGTGTAGGAAGACTAAGCTAGATTTTAGGCATAGGTGAACTTGCACCATTCTCACGGTGAACATCCCTGGAAGGAGATAAATATGGATTTTTCAACTCAGTCTCTGTTTTCTGTTCAAGTTCTTAATATTTCAAAACAAAAAACTTTTGTGAGAATATAAAACCTCCTACACCACTTTTTCCACCAGAAAAATTTCAAAACTCTATCATGGGTTTTCTAGTCAAAAGCAGAGAAAGCACCCCGGTGAAGATCATGCTGAGCCAGTGGGAAGCAGCAATACAGTCTTTTAATCTAAGAGACTTTAAAAAGCAAACAAGAAAACAAAAAGCATTTCAACTTAGTGTACAAAAATACTTTTGAACTTTTTCACATGAAGCAAGCATTTTCTGAAAAGGAAATCAGAAAAGGATTGCAGCCCCGATCACTGAACTGAGGGTTAAACAGGAGGAAACTCAGGCAACTGAAAAATTACAAGCATGATCCGTAAAATATTCTGACAGCCGGACGCAAAATAAGCCTCACTACTCAAAGTCCAATAAGAGAGTCCAACTGTGCAACTCGAGCTGCTCAAATTGCCTGACAGGGATGATTCAATGACCAGTTTTTCCCACAAAGAAAAGGGGCATGCAGCACCCACTCATTTCTGCTTGTGCTGCTGAAGTTGTCCAGCTGACCCTCATGAGGCCTCTGAGCCAATGCTTCCTAAAATGTAAGCTTCAAAAATATTACAGTTTTCTAGTTATAACATACCAGTGAACCGTCAAAGCAATGGACAAAAGGAGCTGCTGAGCGTAAAAACCAATCATTGCTGAAAACTTTGCTTAACTTAGAGCAGAGAAGGAGGTCCTTAAACACCACGGGTTACAGATTTTAAATTCAAGCAAACAAAATTGTTCATAGGCCTTTAATAACTACATCTTTACAGTCCATGATTTCCACATAAAATAAAATGGGGTATCTCCACAGTGTAGGCTGTGTAAATCTAACCTATTGTAAACTGCTCTCAGTGGTTTTCAGTAGAAACAAATACCACCTGGGCAGCTGAGCACCAGACAAGGTACTCTCCTCTCTGTCAGGTTCGCCTAACCTTGAACAAGTTTCTACTTGAATATATACATACAGGTAATTTCAAAATTACCATTTTCCAAGTTTGGATAAGCATGAAAACTACAGCCCAAGATGGGCTCCGTAAAGTGAAAGCTATTGTGCTAGCACAATTCTTTTGTGCACGTAAGTCCCACTAATCTCTACAAATAGCTGTGTGTACATATATTTAAACTGCATGCAAGTTAGATCTGGCACAAGTTTTTAAAATCCTCGTTAAAAGAACCCACTTGGAACCTCTTGTCCTCTTATTAATATTGCTTTAAATTCTTGTAAAATGTAATTCTTCTGAGAGATGTAAGAGGGTGCAAAGTGGTCGGAGCCCAGTACTGTAGAATGAAATAGAATCCAGAAACAGGCTTGCTATGGCAGGAGTACCCTCTTTGTTTATTAGGAACTGATTATTACAAGTTCAGCAATGCACATCAGGGCACACCATCCCCACAGTTAACAGTAAGGTCAACAGCTTGGACACTTTCCCAAAAGTATGCACATTTCTCAGCTCCTTGCTGAATAGGGATGAGCTGGTCCCCAATCCAGCAATCCATTACAGAGACAAAGTAGCTGTTAGTACGCCCAGTAACATGCATGACAGCAGCAAGTGTTGAACTGCAGCCAAATTCTGTCTCTAAGTGAGATAAAAATCAGATCCAGGAGGCTAATAAGATACGGATCAGTGCTCTGTGTACATCTATTCATTTATCAGAGCACCAATTTAAGTATGGAAAAAATAAAGGGTATACGGAAAGAGTAAAGGCAAGGGAAGAAGCACTCCTTAGATACTGTTTGTTTCAGAAATTTTGTGAGAAATTGTCATTGTCAATAATTTTTTTCTGAAGGTGTTGACAAGCATAAGGAAGAAGGTGAACTGCCTTTCACTCAAGTCCCATTCTACAATAGAGTGTTTTCACAATAGCTGCAAGAGGCAAGTTTATAATAGTAAACAAGACGTTTTCAGTCACATATTGTATGTATCCCCTTTTTTTTTTTGCCATAAATTCCTTAAGGCAGAGACTATTATTAATGCTAAATATATTTAAATTCAAATCGAATAGCAGGAAGGAAAATAAGCAACAAGTTAATTAAACTTCCAACCAACACTGCATTGGAAAATACTGCAAATACCCCTAAGAAAAATTCAGAGTACCGAATAATCTGAACAAATTGATCAAATGGGTAAGGAAAAAGTTTTCAACTTGGAAATAATACTATATCTTCAATTTATAAGCATGAAATATGTGCTTACTGGAAAAAAAAAAACCTATTTACCTGGGACTCAGCCTGTTTTTACCTCTGGCTGAAGAAGAACTGAGCTACTGGAAGCACAGAGCCAGAACTTCATTCCTTTGCCTAAGGTGACTGAAATCCTGATTAGATTTAAACTAACATAGGTCTTAGCCCTTTTCATCTCACTTAGCTCTTACCCTCCTGTTTGTCGCTAGCTGACTCGCAAGTCTAGTCTCTATCTCCCATCTAGAGTATTGGGTATAGGTGCACTCTAGGTAAACAAATACCACCATATGAATGAGTACAAGGACTTCCACACCTTTAGTGTGGGAATTAGAGTCCCTTCTACATGCACAAATAGCCTAGAAAATTACAGTCGTGAGAGAAATACAGGATGACAGATGCTTACAAGTGACAAAGTTTCCACTAAAACACAGAACGTTAAGTTATTCTTACAATAGTACCTTATTAAATCTTCTGTGAAGAGTAAGTCCCTATTACCAGGGGAAGAGCCTTGATAAACTAAAACGTCTGTCCTGTGGCTCTGACTGAAAACACACCTTTAGAACCAGTTCTCATAACTGGAATTTTTAAATGAAATATGACCTTATCTGTGTGTCAAGTTTTGTATATGCTTCACGCAGGTTTTGAAAACCTATTCCTATCATCAGGATCCTCATACCTCCAGCTTCTATTAAGAAAATCAGTGCATATCTCATGTTACTGCTGACATTATTAAAAGCAACAGACAAGCACAGTGATGATGGTAGCATGAACACTCCCCCACAAACAGTCAGCATGAAAGCTTTGAAGTTAACAGAAATCTTCACAGTTGTGGTACCTAGCTAATTAGTTGTGCCTAATTCATTATATAGAGATAGCAACTTCCTGAAAAATAACATAAATATCAGGGACTTTCATTTCTTTGTTAGTCTCAATACAGCTGGAAAGAGATTTCAGGGTTTTCACAGCTAGTGAGAGTATAAATTGGCCTCAGCCTCAAAAAAAAAGAAGTATATTTTAGGAAGATAGCAAGAAGATTCTTTGAAGTAAATTCATTTTCATGCTAAATAATAAAAAGTTGGTATAAAGACTGTTTAAAATGTTTCTTAACAGAAATTTAGCATTTATAAAAAAAGAGCCAGGTTGGCAATCCAAGAGCTGAAGTGCTTTCAACCTACTAAAGATGCTTGGTATGGACAATATACTTGTTCTGTTGGTCATTATCAATATATCCTTAATATTCACAATAAAACTCATCCCAGTGTGAAAAAAAAAAAAATCTCTTTTGGAAAGATGGTCGTTGTCTTTCCTTACAGTCTCTGTCACCTCTTTACTAAGATGCCATTTGCAATGCGCTTCGACTTCAGCTAGACCTCAGGAAATCGTATGAAAAGGACCAAGACTGATGAATATTTTTACTCTAAATGGTAGAGAAACCAACAAGAAAAGGTGCTATGCTGGACCTTGTTCTCACCAACAGAGATGGGCTGGTTGATGATGTAAAACTTAACTGGAGATTAGGCTGTAGCGACCATAACATGGTCAAATCCAGGATCCTTAGGGCAGCAGTGAAGAAGTGAAGCAAGCTCACTACCCTCGATTTCAAAAGGGCAAACTTTGGTCTCTTCAAGGATCTGCTTGGTAAAATACCAAGGGACAAAGCCCTGTGGGGAGGGGAGCCCAGGAAAGCTGGTCCACGTTCAAGGATCACCTCCTCTATGCCCAGAAGTTTCTCCCAATGAAGAGGAAGGCAGGCAGGAGAGCCAGGAGGCTTGCGTGGGTGAGTAAGGAGCTCCTGGACACAGTGAAATGTCAAAACAAGGTATACAGAGAATGGAAGCAGGGCCAGCTGTCCCGGAGGCAGTACAGACTAGCTGCCAAAGAAGCAAGGGATCAGGTAAGGAAAGACAAAGCACAGAGAGAATTTGATCTGGCCACAGATGTTAAGGACAACAGTAAAAGTCTCTACAGGTACATCAGCAATAAGAGGAAGACAAGAGAAAATGTGGGCCCACTCCAGAAGGAAAATGGAGACCTGGTCATGCAGGACATAGAGATGGCTGAGGTACTCGATTATTTTGCCTCAATCTTCACTGGCAAAGGCTTTGGTCACACCATCCAAGTTGGAGAAAGCAAAGACAGGGACCAGAAAAGGGAAGATCCTCCCACTGCACGAGAAGAGCAGGTATGAGAACACCTGAAGGTGCCCAAGTCCATGGGATCTCATGGGATTCATCCATGGCTCCTGAAGGAACTGGCTGATGAAGCTGCAAAGCCTCTGTCCATTACACTTGAAAAGTCTTGGAAGTCTGGAGAAATTCCCACTGACTGAAAAAGGAGAAACATAACTCCCATTTTCTAGAACGGAAAAAAGGAAGACCCAGGGAACTACAGACCAGTCAGCTCCACCTCTGTACTTGGCAAGATCATGGAGCAGGTCCTCCTGAGGGCTCTGCTGAGGCACATGGAAAACAAAGGGGTGATTGGTGACCGCCAACACGGCTTCACCAAGAGCAAAACCTGCCTGATTTATGTAGTGGCCTTCTATGAAGGGGTCAAGGCATTGGTAGACAAAGGAAGATTAACTGTCTTTATCTACCTGGACCTGTGCAAAGCCTTCGACACTATACCATTGAACATCCTGGTATCCAAACTGGAATGATATGGATTTGATGGATAGACCACTCGTTGGGTAAGGAATTGGCTAGATGGTCACACTGAATAAGTTGTGGTCAATGGTTTAATGTTGAGATGCAGACCTGTGACGCGTGGTGTTCCTCAAGGGTTGGTACTTGGACCAGTGCTATTTAACATTTTTGTCAGTGACACGGACAGTGGCGCAAGTTTGCTGATGACACTGAAGTATGTGGTGAGGTCAACATGCTGAAGGGAAGAGATGCCATCCAGATGGACCTTGACAAGCTTAAGAGGTGGGCTCATGCAAACTACATGAAGTTCAACAAGGCCAAGTGCGAGGTTCTGCACCTGGGACGGGGCAATCCGAAGCACAAATACAGGCTGGGTGGAAAATGGATCGAAAACAGTCCAGAGAAGAACGACTTGGGGGGTGATGGTGGACGAGAAGCTCAACATGAGCCAGCAATGAGTGCTTGCAGCCCAGAAAGCCAACCGTGTCCTGGACTGCATAAAAAAAAATTGTGGCCAGCAGGTTGAGGGAGATGATTCTGCCCCTCTACTCTGCTCTCGTGGGATGCCACCTGGAATACTGTCTTCAGTTCTGGAGGCCCCAACACAGGAAGGATGTGGAGCTGTTGGAGCAAGTTGAGAGGAGAGCTACAAAGATGATCAGAGGGCTGGAGCACCTCTCCAATGAAGACAGGCTGAGAGAGTTGGTGTTGTTCAATCTGGAGAAAAAAGGGCTCCTCAGGGATCTTCTAGCAGCCTTGCAGTACCTGAAGGGGGCCTACAGGAAAGCTGGGGACAGGCTTTTTACAAATGCTTGTAGCAAGAGGACAAGGCGTAATGGATTAAAACTTGGAAAGGGTAGACTTAGATTGGACATTTGGAGGGAATTCTTCACTATGAGGGTGGTGAGATACTGGAACAGGTTGCCCAGGGAAACTGTGAAAGCCCCATCCCTGGAAGTGTTCAAGGGCAGGTTGGATGGGGTGCTAAGCAACCTGATCTAGTGGGACGTGTCCCTGCCCATGCAAGGGGGGTTGGAACTAGATGATCTTTAAAGGTCCTTTCAACCCAAACCAGTCTATGATTCTTCTAAAAAAAAAAAAAAAAAACAACTTTAAAAAGCAGCTTTGATTTCTTTTTAGATATAGAGGTACAATAGGAAGAAGATGAAAGTGAAAGTTTGGCAATTTAACAATAAGAACCCAAGAACTGGTGAGAAACTTTAAGATACAGATTGTACTTCCCCAGATGAGTTTATGTGGGGATAATATATATTTCTTCCTTATGAATAATAGTGATTTTCTTCCTGTACTTTCAATTTACATCAGTGCTTCTTTATTGCTCTCTGAAGAAATAAGGTAAGAGTTGCATTAAAAACTTCACCACTGTCAAATATATTTACTTTAACAGTGGAAAAAAGTTTTTGAGGAGCACAGAAAAACTCTATGCCTCATTAATAGCAGCTGAAACACAAAGTTCAAGGAACTCCTATATCATGTCCCTTGTGTCAGTTATATCCAGTTCTTCATTTTCATGTCAAGCAACCTCAAGTTCTTAATTTTAATTTGATTTTCTATCACTTCCGTTTTCCTGTGAAGGTGCTGAGTATCTTTTACTAACACTACAGATAAATGCCTAGCCCTTTCAGCCTTCTCATTTACACCATTATAATTCTGATTCAGAGCTTGCAATTCATTTCTAAAGGTTGATACTTGATCCTCCAACTTTGGCACAAGATGTTCTTGTGCCTGATATTTCACATTAATCCCTCCTCCTAATTCTCCAATCACCTCAAATGCCATATGAGATGGACCCTCAGAGGATAAATTCAGTGCTAACATTCCTGCCTGCTTGTGAGTCACCACAAGTTAGGGACTAAGAAACTGTAATTGAAAAATGCTTCTCTGCAACTTCTTCCTCTTAAATATTTTGCCTGGTCAACAAATGATGCTCAGGTGACTTCTGTCTTCTCAATATCGTTTTACATGCCAGAAATAAAAGACTTCTGAATCGGAAAGTTGAGGCAAAGCCTATTTAAAGAAAAATAAGAAAAACCAAGAAATTCCTAGGAAGGCAAACTCAACATTTCTCAAGCTATCACAGTTTAATTCTTATTATAGCTTCTACAGTAGCACCTAGATATCTCACCTGAGATTCGGACTTCATTCTGCCATGTGCTGCGTGAAAATACAGTGAAAAAACAGTCCTTTCTCTTAAGAGTTTAAAATTCATATTAAAACAATACAACAGAAAGTGTTCAGAGTAAATGCATTTATATAGAGTTTTTCTGCTCTTAGTTTAGGCCATATAGTTGAGCTAATTTCTGATGTATCTCAAAGACCACCACCAACCCTTTTGCCAGTAGTCACAAGTCAGAAAGGAAACCAACATCAAAAGAAGGTGCAAAGATTGCTTAAGTGACACTCAAGTCAGGAGCAAGGTGAGGGTTAAAACACCAGTTCCATAAACCCCATTATCAATACTCCCCATGGATTCTGGTACCTTTTCTCAGAACAAATGAGGTTGTACTTCACACCCCTGCAGAGCTGATTTGTACAGGACTGTCAACACAATGCACTACTGACCAGTGATGTAAACACAGAAGAATACGTCCAGCTTGTGTTGTCACACAGCTGCAGTTGTCCTCAGCCTTGATATTCAAACTTTTGATGAAATACCAGCTCTGAGACATGAGTGATTTGTCATCTTTATACCCTGTAAATGCAACATAAAAATAAGTTAGACTGATAGAGATTACACTGTTGAGGCAAAACAAAATAGGGATCAAATCCAAACTGACAGCTACATGAATTTTATTAGTTTGAAGAGAAAAATTTATGAAAAAACTCTAATCCAAAAACCAATAAAGCACTTTGCCAAATATGATGTTATCTGAGACTCGTCATATTAAAAAAAGTTCTGTTAAATCCCTCACTTTCAAGTTCAGCATCAAAAACACTCAGTTTAAATGATATTTCTGTCATTTTTTTTCTTAACCTTCATGAAAAATTTACTATACCATGCTTAGAATTACTTGAATAATACATACTGTGTTTTAAATTCCAGTTATTGCATGCACTTGTAAAATGCTATTTGATTTGATTTTTCCTCCCACACCTTAAGCAAAATATGTGACAATTTTGTTTTCTCTTGGGTAGAATGTATACAGGCTAACACCTTCCTGTGGGATTTTCAATTGCCAGCTAATCCAAAACTATTTCTTTTAGAATTGCATGTAATGAAGTTAATGGACTCAAGGGGCTTTTTCTTTTTCCTTTTTTTTTTTTTTCCTTTTTTTTTTTTTTCCACCAGTGTGGGTGTAGATTTTTTCAGTTTGGGTGTTTTGTTTTTGTTTTTAAAGGAAAGGTTCATAACATATCTTCTTTTTTCTAGACCTCACACAAAAAATTTAACTTGCAAGACCACAATAGCATGACTAGCAACCTCCACTACCATAATGGTTCTGGTGTTACAAGATGCCCCATGCTAACAGATCTCTGCTCTTTCTCAGAGCCTCTTTTCTTCTATCAGTTGTTTCATGTAAATGAAATTTCATGAAAAGTCAAATGAAATTTACCATACATTTTACAGAGGTATAAAACTTGTTAAATTAGAAGAAAAAAAATTTCTCCCACTACACATCCATCACTGGTACTTTGCTCCTCCCACCACCTCACTCTTCTCCTTTTCTCATATGGACCTGTTCTCAAATAAAGTTCATCTTATATTTGCCTCCTTTCCAATAATTTTATATCTCATGTTTCTAAATTAAAACCTTGAACTGATTCTGGTTCTGATATGTTTGACTCAGTAAGTTTGAGACATAATGAAGTTTTCATCCCCATACTGGAGAATTGACAACACTGATAACCCTGCTTATAAACAGCAAAGTAGGTTTAATCCTTTTGATGCCCAAAATATCATGAGGTCAAAATGATCTGGGGGAGAGTGAGAGGAAGTTTCTCATCTGTACTTGAAGCAGTTCTGTTCAATTCCTTAACTCTTAATGAACCCCACAGAAAAATACGAGCATACAAATGTGTTCTGACTGATTAAAAAGATGATATCCCAAGAGTAGCTAATTTAATATTAAATCAAATGAACTGGAGTCGAAATTACCATGTTTTTGTTGACTATTTTAACATATTCAGGAAAGGCATAGGGATCTTTACATATTTCTGAGTCTCTTTGTAGTATCATTCCTCATATGTTATACCAGTCAGTGTGGAATACATGGATATGAAGGGATGAGGGAGTGGGAGAAGCTGTGGGGTGGATTACTGATGTACCCCAGAGAAGTTTATTAAAGTGATAAAAGAAAAATCCTAATTATTTTTTTTTCCTGCACTGTTAAACTGTGGAAGACTAACAATGCTATCTAGAGGACTTGTTGCTTTTAAAATAATTAGTATTTCAGCTTAATGTACTATTGAACTGTTAGAGAAGCCACAGTGCTCTTCCCCCTCCTCATTCCCTATGTGGTCTCTAATTAAAAAAAATGTTCAAGACTTGGAGGAATAGTTTCTGGCAAACTTCTTGCAAATGAAGAAATCATTACAAGAAAATGTGACTGTTTTTCAGTTTCGCTCTTTTTTTCTTTCAGATCAGTAGCAATGCTTCCTCATGTTAGTTAGACCCACAGATATTTTTACAGTAAGATGGGAGAGATCAGAAACTACACTATCAAAAACTGGACAGTCAAGAGTGCTTGGGATGTACTTCAGTGGTTCAATTAGCCTGTGTGCTGAGCAACTTCAGCTCACTTCAACAACTTTAGTTCCAAGCCCAGGTTCAGAGCATTTTATCCAGTGACTATGGCTTTGAATGTAAGCTAGAAATGTGTGGTTTCAGTTTAATTCTGGCTGAAACATCTACAGAATAACTAGGGAGACCATACTTATTTTGCTAGGTAACAAAAACCACTACAGTAAGAGTGAGATCTGTGAAGTACAGCCATGAATCTCTGTTGACAGATTAGTTCTCATCTTTGTCACAGCAGCAAGGCCAGATGTTCTCAAAAACGGCACAAGTTTGTCCATCACCACACTACCAGGAAAAGGCAAGTGAGCAACCAGATCATAAGTATATACTGTTCTGCGAAGGCTACACAGACTCTTTTAGCAACATCCTTAACAATCTTACTTTGTATCTTTGATGTAACATTATTTTATCCATAAGGGAAAAGAAACAGAAGTTGTTCACCAATTTACCTCTCAACTACTATCTCTATCTTCACTCCATGTACTGGAGCAGAATTTCACTATACATAGCTGTGTAAGCTCATGTGCAGTTGTATTAAAACTCAAAATGTATCAACAGGTATTGCTTAATTTCAGTGCCAGCTGAAACTTTTCCTCAACTTTGTCATCCTCTTCCAGAGACTGTTTTTCTTAAAGAGCAGTATCCAAAATAACATAGCGGTAGTCCTGCTGATGCCTCATGACCCTTTGGGAGTGAAGAAGAAAAATAACCTCCAGGACCTAACACAGAATCCATGTTTATAAATCCAAAATAATTTTTAGGCTTTTTTTTTTTAAACAATGATCTAATATTGACTAATACAATTTGGAATCTACAACAGCCAGATCAGGCTTCTGCGTGCTGTGGCATGGCCAAATATGCCCCCTGCCCACTTCTGATTTATGTGCTTGTTTTTATTTTCAAAGCATGCCACTTAGCACTAATTCTTATCTTCTGGCTCAGATAGTTTCTCCTAGATGATTTCTACAATGTACGAGGAACGTTTTTCATTTCATTCTGACATTGCAGTATGCTCACTTATTCTCCCATTTAGATGCTCACAGAGAGCTGCCATTCTGATTCAGATCTTTAAAAAGATTATGTTAGGAGTTTCACTTTTTCCATTTTTCTGGCTTTGTAGAAAACCCTTTAAAACAATTCTGCATGTGATTTTTCAAACAGTTAAAATCAACTCACTCTTCCAATGGCAATTTCACTTGAACCATATTCTAGTTCTCTGTTCAGAATGGCACCCAGAACAGAAGGTTGTTGGTTATTTTTAAAACTCCTTTTCTAAACCAATGGGATAGAGCTAGGAATCATGGATTACGGATGTTCTGAAAGAACTTCTTTCTTTCATGGCTTCTTTCAACCCCATAACAAGGAAGCAAACAAGGATTTTGGAGCAATTATTAGTTATGTTCAAGATGACAGAGAAAGAGTCCAATACAGTAAGCATTTAAGGAAAAGTGGACTAAGAATCAAGGCAACCGTTATGAAAAACCAAGGTAGCAAGAGACAGTAACACAAAGCACTTGGACTGAAAAGCCTAGGGGCATTTGGGACACTTACTAGGTCAATGACCAACTCATTTCTGGATGAAGCAACTCAGATGGTTTAATGCAACAATTTAGTAAGATACACAGAGGGTATAGGGCATAAAAAAAGGGCTACTTTCAAATTCTGCCATCTGCTGCTCACTAACAGCAAGGAGGCAAGTGGAACATATTGGACACAATTAGCCTGCCAGGCTTAGTTGACTATCTAGACTTCATCAACCAGACTGTAGAGCTGTAAACTCCCTGCATTTAAAATATTAATGTGCTTAAACAGAAAAAAAAAAAAGTGAGAGAAATCTTGAAAGATAAGAAATCAAGAAAACCGCTGCTAGCAATGGACCAAGTAAAGCACAAAAAAAAACCCAACAACAAACCCCACACAACCAGAGAACATACGTGGAAATGATTCAGGACATTTTCATAGGGTCTATGGAAAACAAGAGACAAGTTGCATTTCACAACTATATTGAAAGTATGTTAGCAAATGTATTGCAGGCAAATCACTATTTTGAAAAAGCTGAATCACAGTGAAATAAATGTTTAAACAAGGGATAATAGTATCACACAGCCACTGGAAAAAAAGATGTGATGGTGATTTCCAAATCAGGCAGGTCACCGGGTTATGTATAGATTTCCAAAGAATGTGATCTCATTCCCCAAGAGGCACAGGTATAGGCCTGAAAAATTATTAGAACAACTGTGGAAATGTGACTTTACAATGGCATTTGAACCAGATGGTATTGGCAGATACCTCCAAAGATAATCTTTTGCACACTATGAAGGCTCTGAATTCAGATCAGGTGTCATTCACTTACACAAGGAAAATAAGAGCATTGATCAGCTGAAATGCTTATCCATCCAAAAAGAATATGCAGCTCAAGAGAGACATGATATCATCACCTCCAATGAATGATCAGGAGATCACAAAAATTATTTAGATAACAGGAGCAATGTCTGTTCCCACAGGCTCTGGTGCCACTGTTAAGAAATTACAGTGCTACTGATAAAATTTATCAAAAGCAGATTAAGACAACAGAGGAAAAAACAAGAGCTTGCTAGAGTTTTGACAGACTTCACCCGGGCAGGCAAGCACCATGTCCACAACCAGCAATCAGAGAACTGAACAGAGCTATTCAATTATTACACCTAACAGCTACCAGTGAGGAAAAGCCATGCAAAGGCATACTGCTGTTCTCCAGAAAATTGCTTGTAGCAAGTATAAATAACCTTACCTACTTTCTCCAAGAAAACAACTTCCCTATTTTGTGGGAATAATAAGCATACTAACAGGTTAAATAAAAGATGAAACACAGCACGTGCCAAAATGGTAGCATTCGGTATTGAACAAAGCCAAACAAATCAGTGTTGCCATTAAAACCTACAACTACTTTTACTTTGGCGGGACTTACCTATGTGTTTAGGTTTTAAAGGCATGCAAGAGGAAGTTATAGCATGCTGAATTCAGTTGTAAAGGTATAATTAATTTAGGTTTCTTGGTAGGAGATGGAGTATGTTCAGCTGCTTTGAATAATATGACACATAGGCCAAAACCAGCAGTACGATTTGGGATTCTTCTGGATAGAAAGGCAAAGGCTGAAGCCAGTGTGTTCAACTGTTGTGATACATGCAAGCCCCATTAGAAGATAATGGATTACAATAGGATGCATACTGTGAAAAATATATTCTCTAGTGCAACTGCACTAATGCAAAAGAGTTACATTAAGGATTAATTTGGCATTTGCTCTTCAGATGTTTTTTCTGTGCATGTAGCCATTAGTGTACTTTTGGCACAAGCCCAGACCAGCCATTAGTGTGTGGATTGCCACTACTCTGCCAAGCTTTCCGAACATAAACAAAAAATAAAAGGCACTTTGCTAAGATGACAATAAACACTTAAAACCCAATAATATCTCCTTGTAACTTTGGGAACACTAAAAATATGGAGCCAGCTTTCATGTACAAACATGGAAAATGGGCTCAAATCGCTAAGGCATTAGAGACTTTACGTAATTAGAATTGTCATTTTATATTTACTGCAATAAAAATAGCTATTTTACTTAAGAGTAATTACCATCTGGGATTGGTGTTATTGTATATGCTTATTAAAATGTTTATTTCTGTGAAGAGAAGATTAATTGAAAAGTAGCACAAGAAAGCCAAGGATAATAAGTAAGGCTTTAGCAGTATTTTACATCATAGGACACCAAAAGGGAGCCTTAACCTATTTTTAGTTTTATTTCCTGAGAACTGTCTTAATCTAAACTGTGGCTGCCTTGCTATTGTTTTGATTAAATTAGCCTGAAGAATTACATATTTCCGTTTTATCTTCCACTTTTTGGTGGAAAAACCCAAATCTTGTCATCTTCATGTGAATCATATGAAACTATTTGATGGAATAAAGAGTATTACAACTCAAAAAAATGTAGTTAATTTTCAACGTTTCAAAAGCCAGGAGAATTTCAAGCATGTGTGAGGGAGGAAAGGGGTAATGCGCAAATTATTTTAGGAACGTGGGAATACTTGTTTTCCTTAAATAAAAGATTCTTCAGAGCAGAAAAAACTAACACGATTTGTTGTGAACTGGTGGTCGTAATAGATTGAGTTATTAATATTATACAAAAACAAGACTTTAAACAAGATAGATGACTTATTTGCTAATGACAGGATAGGATTAACAAAAAACATTTCAATGATGCCAAAGTTTCACCCTGCATAACAACTTTGGTAGCAGTGATGTTTCTTATTTTAATGCTCCATTACCAGAACAACCTCTCTCAGATTTTGTTTTACTGGACTGAAAAAACAGAGCTCTTCTAAATTCCCCTTCTTGGAGAGGTTCTTCAAAAGCCATCTGCTGCCATCATCTTTGTAGTACTTCTCCACTCCTAAGCCAGCTTGGGTTTATTACGTTCCTGGAGATTGGTGACCAGAACTGTATGCTGTACTACAGCTGTCTTCTGGAACATGGCTCATATAATGGCAACAATAGTCCTGTAGAAATAATTGCCTCTATTTCAGTTTCAGTTTGTATTTTCCTCTCCCACAGACACCCCAGCGTGGTGGTGGCTCAGAAGTACTCTATGAGTGCCCACTCCACCCAAGTTTTTTATCTCAGCTGTCACCAAAAGTAGCAGTCTGCACTCTGTAACATAAATTGATGGTTTTAATCCTTCCAAAAAATGTCCTCTAGAAGTAATTTGCTTTTTATTACTTCAAGGTCATTAAATTCCTACTGTAAAATATTCTGCATCTCAGCTTTCATCCAATTTCTCTTTTTCTTTCCTGTCTTTGAGCCCATATTCAGCCTAATCATCCTTACAGATTGTGAAGCACATTATTTATTTTGCCATTTTTACCCTTTATCTTATCCCATCCTACAACCTAGAAGTCTTTTCTTTTGTTAGTTTCTTTTTATGTATATAGCTGAAAAGCCTTTTCCTATTTGATTCCTTTCACAAGGTCTAAGTCAGCTTGACTTTCATAAAATCTTATCTGTACATAGCCTGAGCTCTAGCAGGTGGCCTCCTGTGCTGCTCATTGTTTCTTTCACTCTCCAAAATTGTTTTCCCCTTGGATCTTAGTTTTGTCATGCTGGATTTGAAACTCTTCTCCATCTGCATTTTCCACTCCTTAGCATTCTAGTTTTTGATTTCTTTTGCATCTCTGATGAAGAAAAATGTGAAGCCAGACATATTAAAGTCTGAGTTTTTCAATGCAGATCTCCAACCAGAACTTTTAATGTTCTTCTGAGCTTCCCTTTCGAAATAACAACTGAAGCAACAATAAGAGACCTGATGGAAAGTCCAAAGAAACCTTTTCTTTCCATTCTTGAGGTTACTATACCCAGTTTACTTTTCACCAAACAATATGAACTGGAGAGACTCCTCAAATGGAAAGTGTATCCTAGTTCTTCTTATATTTATTTTTTGGTGTATGTGCAAACACAGCACCCATACTTTACAAAACAAAGTTCTGGAATGACTAAATTATTTCTCTCAAGATTAGTGAGCACATTTTTCTGAAAACAGAGAACAAACTTTTGGTTTCCTGTGCCAACATTATCTGAAAGACTGTGTTCTCTGCATTCTGACATAGGCCCCTTATAGACCTCATCAACAAGCAGTCACTTGTTTCAACACTTATTTTTCCAACTCACCTCAACTTAATTTCACCAGCTAGAAAGCAGATTGAGTGCTGAAAGAAGAGCAGGAACAGGAAAGGGAAATCATGAGCACGGCAGACTAAAAAGATACTTATTTACCCATGTAGGTCATTGTCTGGTAAAGCTTTAATCTTACCCTGTTCAGGATATGTAAACAGATAAGATTCAAAGATAAAAGATTCAAAGACAAAAAGTTGCTGTGACAATATTGCTTAGTTTACTGTACTCGTTAGCTTTAAGTAGCTGTTCTGAAACTGTTATGAGACTGCAGAAGCATTAAACACAACATGGGTTAGACAATCCACCTCAAAAACTCCATGATACTTTGCCTTCACAAACAGTGGCACCTAGACCTAGTATGATAAAATAATGCCACTACAGTAAGGCTATGGCTCAAGTATCTTGCAGAAGCTGGCTGAAGATCTTTGAGGAAACAACTGCAGTGCAGCACAGTACTGCCGAGATATGTCTGAATGGATTGAGAATCAGAAATATATCTGTGCCATAGCATCAATATGATTTACAACTTAATAACTTTTGTTTCCAGAAATAAAGCAAAGTTGTTATTTAATGGCTGAAATACTGCCATTTTCTCCAAATGCCAGTAATAATTTAATTCCTGACTTCTGTATTATTCATGTGGTCCAATTTAATATGAACAGTATTTCTGGTGCTCAGTGTTTATGAAGAGTGTCTCTTTAGGGTATACCTTACTTTATGACAAACAGATGCTAGAAATAACTACCTGGTGTTCTGCTGCTGTGAACTGGGGATTAAAAATAGTGCTCATAATTTTCTAACCTGAACAGGGGAAACATAAGGATCTTTTCTTGACAAGATGCTAGGGCAAGGTAGTGTAATCTCTTTTTTTCCTACTTCTCTTTTCTCTCTGTGGTTCTCTCTCAACTCAGGAAAAAAAAAAGTTGCTATTAAGCATGATTTACAGACTCATAAAGAAACCCCTGCATTTTTTATTTCATTATTTGCTATACCATCCTTTACACCTCAGAAGCTTCAAATATGAAAAAAACACCCATTTTAATTACACTAAAGGAGATCAGAGGGATAACTGAGCCAAGCCACCCATTTGCCCTTTCTGAGAACACACCTGCAAATGCAGTGCTGTGGACCAGTACTGCTCCCAACAGGGTAAGCCAAAAGCTGAGTACAGAATCTAGTTAATGTGAATGTAGTTCACACAAGAAACCAAATGAAAACATTTATTTATAAAACTAGTCAGTACTTGAAAAATAAAGAAATTAAAAAATAAACCCAAAAAAGCAGGGATTCCTTCACATCTGTAATGCTTTTTGCCTTAACAAAGCACTTCAGGATAATTTTCATGCCTGTGTTTTTCCATGGAATACTAAGAAGAAAGAAGAGTAGCTATTTAATTTTCAGTTAACTGGCAGAAGACAATAACTGGAATAAATACATTTTTAAATAGTGCAGTCAACAACATTGCAGTGAGAAGCAGTTCAAGCTACTTTGCTTCACCTTTCTGAAATATCTCAACGTGACCTTGGAAGAAACAGTACAGACTCAAGAGATCACACTTCATCCTACTACCAGTACCTAGTGCCATGTAACACTCAGTTTGTGACTTCAGCTCTAACCTTGTTGATTTTACTAGCATTAACTAATAAAAGCTGTTTATAAGGATGCTGTACATAATGCTTCAATTTTATGTAAAGTAGTTCAGTTTTAACCAAATATAATTAGAAAATAGGTTATTTGTTCATTCTTCAAGGATCTTCATTTCATCAGACAAATTATTTAATCTTAAAATTTTCTCTAATCTTAACTACAAAATTTATTATCAATACCAGCAGTACAGAATGGTTCTTCTGTCAAAGTAGAATGCAATATGTATATTTCAGTTCTGCAGATGATAGCTACTAGTCTTTGACATGTGCTCTGATAGCAATGCATCTCAGTCAGGCTTCATGGGATAGAATCTTTGCTGGCACAAACAGCTCAAGTCTTGCAGTCTACATTACACAAGCTGAAAACCTTACTGTAACTTACATTTAGCTAAGAAAATCACAGGCTAATTTTAGAAATCTTTATTTACATTATCTATACTATCAGCCATCATATGAAACAATTGTGTTCTTTTCCTGGTATTAAAATCTATAAATTTATTTTTTCTTGCATAATTTGGTTATTGCCTAAAAAATTTAAGTAGTGTTAAGTGGTGTTCTTCTGTTTCCTGTTGGCCTGTTCCTTCTGGGCTGAAAACAATAGCTTGACTTAGTATCAGACACTGGAACAGGTCACCCAGAGAAATTGTGGAAGCCCCCTCCCTGTAAGTGTTTGAGACCAGGTTGGATGGGGCCCTGAGCAACCTGATCTAATGGGAGGTATTCCTGCCCATGCAGGGGGATAGAAAACAGACGATCTTTGAGGTCCCTTCCAACCCAAACCATTCTATGATTAGCTGTACCAGTAAGCACTGATAACTACACAATTAGTGTGGTGCCAGAGGGACTTGATATTAGCACATTTATTACATGCATATTAATGAACTGCATCATGCTTTCCTAGTATGTGAATGTATTGCACAACTGTGTAGCTGTAACCACATCCTATAGTTAACATTAACCTTTCTGAGCACATCCATTGTGTCACAGTGCAAGGGGCTGTACTCGTTTGTGGAACAGGCCAGTGGGGTATCCTTGAAGCACGTTACAATGACTGAATGCAGTTTAACTTCAGAAAATCAATTCACTACAGATATAGTCATGAGAATCAACAACTAAGCAATAACTAGGAGAGCAGCTTTAGCTTTATCCAGTGCAGTGCTACAAATCCATAAGGAAGTATATTTTTTTAACTGTAACATTCATAATTTTTGAATTATTTGTAATTTAACTGCCTGAAGTATAGCATCACTGTTTGGGAATGACTGTAAAATGTAACTGATTATGATGCGAAAGTTAAAAATAGAATAAAGCAGTCTCTTATCAACAGCCCTACCATAACAGGATCACAGACCACTGCATATTGCTTTTTGTAATCTTTAGTTATTAAGAAAAAAAAACCCCAATTCTATTTCTGCAGATTGAAAGAGAAACTACTGAAAACACAGAGAAACAGGTTCTAAATTTGCTTAGGATCAAAACCAACATAGCATTCCATTAGCCTGCTTCAAAGCATGCAGGCAAAACTGTCTTGGAAGATTTACTGTAGGGACAACCCCAAGTTTAATATTTTAAATAGTGTATACATGTACTAGTAAAAAACAAGATCCACAGACACTCTATGTATTGACATTGCTTCACAAAAATCCATGGTGTGTGTTTGGACTAAGCATCATTAAAGAGAATCTGTGCATGACTTATATTACACATATCAATTTCATAATGGTATTTATACTTCAATGATGCCAGGTACTTCAAGTTTTTTTCCATCCACTCCCAAATTAGACATCTAGGGTGATAATCAAATAAGAAGGATGGAACTTTAAAAAATATTAAAAACAAACAACAAAACCCCAAAACAAAACCCAAACCCACACCACGCAGACACCCCTAATTTCTCTTTTTTTCCATCATGGACAAATTACAGCTGCATTCACTACAACACTGTGGGGTTGATTGACATGTCTTTCCTGTAGTCAGGTTAGAAAGCAGACAAAAATACAGATTTCTAAAAATAAGGTCAGAATTGTTATGATGTATTTAATGAGAGTGCCAGAAATCAAGACAACTTCCATCCTTATATAAACACATGCTAACATACAGACATGCAGATAATTCTAGATGATGAATAAATTAGTGATGTGAAAGGTGACCTATATAACGACATTGTATCTCTGCATTAATAAGGAAGTCTTGTGCCCATAGCTATGAAAATAAATTAAGAATAAGCATTTAGATACAGTGACAAAGATTGACTTGATACTTTTCACTTTATGGTATAAAACATTTTTTATCTTATTCTTAACGTTGTCGGATAAACCATGATTACCTTCTGTCTCTTTCTGGATATTATTATACTATAAATGAAATTTTTTCTCAGTTAGCTTTCTGCTTTTCCTCTGACAAAAAGACGTCTTTCTTCCCCAAAATAAGAATTCTCAATTAGACAGTCCTTATCACTCAACTGATCTAATGTTACAGCAAAATATTTCACAGCTTTTATCAAAACATCCATATTTCAGCTTACTCAAAACAGAAGTTCAACTGAAGTTGCAGTGGGAGTGATGGGTGAACAAAAAAACATCCCATTAGAAAAGAAATAGGAAAAAATATTTCTGGTATCAATTTTCTTTCCATAGATAACATACTAGTAAGAGAAACCTAGTAATGTGATCATAAAATTATTTATTGCAGAATTTATTTAATCTTTATAAGTATTTATTTTACCATAGATTCATGGTGGTTTGCTTTTGGGTTTTGTTTTTGTTGTTTTTTTTGTTTTGCTTGGTTTGGCTTTTTTAAGTTCAAAATTTCCGTGGAAAGATACAAAAAATAATCCTTTCAAATTAGAGCACAAGCTTGTGCACCTACATCAAAACTTGGTTTACTTTCTGGAATTTTTTTTCATCCTGAAAACTGAAAGATAAAAAACTAGAAAACTAGATAGGCTAAATTAACTTATAATTGCTAATCTAAAATCTTTTGTTCAACACCTAAAAATTTATTTTTCAGGGGAAAAAGAAAGATTTATATTTTAATGCTTTGGGTATTTGACCTTTACTGCACCTGAGAAAAGTTCCTATTTAGTCACCAAACAACTACAGTAAGAGGAATAGCAATATCCCCTAACAGTTTAAGGTAATGCACTCAACTTACTGTTTTTAATCAGGATGAAGAAAACATGTGAAGTGACAACATTAATTCAGATGCCATAACAACTGAGCATCCAAATCAGCAAAATACCAATACAAGTACACCATGCTAAACACAGCACATACTCCTCCAATTTTCATAAATATGAACTACTTGTTGTAAGATCTGACCAAAGACTTTTTGAGAGACACACTACCATCATAGCAGTTTCCAAAGAAACACTACAACATGCAGCAGGAAGAAGCTACCCTGTGATGAGCTGTCTTTAATTGTCAGGAGGGTGGTACCTGATGCTATACAGAGGTGATGCATGCCAGCTGAGGAAGGTGTTTGCTCCACATTAACTGCATGTCTCCCACTAAACCTTGGGTCTTCCCCCAGTCAAGACAGAGACCACAGGTGCACTTGCTCGACTCACCACGAGGCTGCGTTTGATGTGTGGGGTCCCAGAATGGGACAGATGTCCTGTTACTGCACAGTAGTAGAGAAGCAGAAGTGTACTGAGGTCCTACTTTCTCCTGTGCAGCAGAAAGACTGCCCCTATAGCTTTGTATACCTCTTTGCCCATGAGCTGAAGGCAACATAAGGCACTGGGTAAGGTGAAATATGAAAATGCAAAATTTGCTGCCACAAATTCTGTGTCACAGTGAAGTTAGATCCTCGGATCAGGTTTCATTTTAAAAAATTAGCTGGGTTGTTTATTTGAGCAATGGTGTTTCATTCACCTATGGAGAAATTTGTTTCTTTTTTGTTTTGTTTTATTTTTCAGCCACAGTTGAGCCAGATTTCAGTGGCAAGAATATCAAAGGACAAAGGGAGGGGGAAAAAGCCAACAAAACACCACAAACCCACTTCTCACTTCAAGGAGACCAACTATTGAGTGTAAGCAGAATTTGTATCTTGCTCAGGAGGCTCAAATTAAAGAAGTACCTGGAAACTGCAAAACTATAAATTAACAAAATTATAGAAGTAATATAATACAGCAAAACATTGATACACCTACAACTTTCATGGAGAGGCCAACCTCTGCACTCTATGTAATGCAGATAAGAGTGTTTTTTTTTTTAAAGTAAAGGATAACAAACTCCCTGTCCTGCCCTGGGAGCTGAACTGGGAGATAGAAGGACTTGAGTGAACAAAAGGTATAAGCACTAACATATCAAAAAGAGGAAGATCAGGAAGTTCCGTGCTTGTCTAGTTACTTTCGCCATTAAAAATAAAAATACATAAATAATAACAAAATGAGTAAAAAAACCCAGCCCCTTGCCCAGGAGCTATCTTTGATTATGTAATAGGGAAATATAAAAGTGCTTTCCTCAAACTCTATTGTGAATTACAGTACCTAGTATGTGAACAGTGGTAGAAATCATAAATGAGAAGCAGAAGACAAGATCTACTGATTTACTGAGGATCTTAGAAACCTGGATGAGAAAGAAGTCAGCCAAATCCAAATGCACCATAAACTCAAGACTGCTTGGCTACCTTGTTATCTATATATGCTCTAGCCAAATAATCAGTTGAGATTGTTAACTTGTTTGGCTTAGCCGATGGAAATCAATTCCAGCATGAACAATCTTCTCGCAGTTCACAAATAGGTTTCAGCTCCTCCTTAAATTGACTATAAACAGAAAAAAACTGTAACGAAACTAAACCACTCTCTAAAGCCAAGTAAGCATCCCCCCAGGAGTCTGCACTGTTTAACAAGATCAATTTAGTTAGATGGTATCAATGACACGTAAGCCTGAGGCAAAAGCACTAAACATTCCCTTTCACATGCTCCTGTTATTCAGGATAAAGCACATTAGGAAACATCTTGTTTAGTTTGGTTTATTGCAATGATGAATATTGCTTACTAGCTTTTCTTGTTTGATAGTTGGTGGGAAATTAATGATCTACACATCACTGATAATGTATTGTGATGTCATGTACATCAGAGATTATTTTTTCTGTGAAAGGTAGGAATGCAATATATAATAGAAGCAGTTTTTCCAAAATTTTTGGTTATCTGACTTGTGTGTAAATACTTATTGTGGAAAACTGTTCTGTCATTGCCTCTATAGCACTGTGTTTGTTAAGTGTTATTTTCAGTCACGAATTATCAACTTTAAATTTATTATTTTACATTAGCTGACGTGGAGCAACTACATAAGCTGTAGAAAGACTGCGTGATCAAGAATTTCCTTAATCTAAACCACAGTTAAGTGTTTTCGAAATACAAGTTCCAATTTTCTAAAACCACAGTTTACATGTGAGATAATTCTGCATCTAGAAGATCGGATTGGCAGGAGACACTATATTTTAGTGCAAAATGAAACTTAAACTTTGTACCTAGCCATGAAACATTCAATATCTAAGGTGTCTCAGTTGTTTCAGAATAAAACTACCTGGAACCTTCCATAATGTAACATTGATTACTACACTTATGCTGAGCTAATCTGTATTTATGAAAAAGTAATCCTGTACTAAGAGTTGAAAATCATTAATGGGAGGGAGGAAGATCTTGCAGACTTTGAAGCAGAACTATTTGTTCTTCTTATGCCCAGCCTATGAACAAATACATGCTTAGCTAGAAATAAAGAGCTTTTAGGGTATTTTAAAGACCTCCAGTGTGGAGAAGCGGGCATACCCATTTGACTGGGAAACAGCTATTTAGGGCTGCTAATCAGCAGCCTCCCACGTGGGACTGGCAAAGAACTTCAAAGGTAATAAAATCTACAGACCAGGATTCACCAACTACTTCCTCTGACTGAACCACTAGAAAGAAGAAAGTTGGACTGAAGCACTTCGATATCAAATACTCCTGTGCATTTAGGCTTTCAGTCTCAAACTCACAAAACAAAGTTTTTAACATAGATTAGAAACTTAGGGTTGTTCACAGCATGATACGGCTCTGAACATCTATAGTAAGAAACTAATTGGTGTTAGGGGTTTTATTTTGCTATCTTAAGAGGAGTATTAATAGAGATTAGTTACCAGGTGTGTTGTTGTTTTTTTCTTTTTAAAGACAAATGTCTAATAAAAATCTTATGTCTAAATAGAGAATGAAAGAAAAAATACTAGGCAGAATTTCTGTACTGTGATAGACTCCTAGAATTAAGTAGTTGAATAAAATTGCAATTAAAGTAGAAACTAGATATAAAAAGGTCCATATTCCCACTGATGTACTCTATGAATATTAAATCAGAGCAGTAACTTCTACTTGGTCTCCTTTCATTGTAGTGGACTTGAGAAGAGTCATGGTATATGTTTGAGAAATAATCTGTGGTAGGCAGTAGCCAAATGGCAAAAAAACCCAACTTTCAAAGACTTAATTTCTCAAAGCACTGCATTTTTAGTCAGCTGATTAATTTTTTAAAATCAGAAGTTTGTCCGTCTTACACCTGTGAAGAGCAAACAATATTAGAAAACGCTAAATATTTCCCTTTTATATTCTTAGTAACATATTACTGCAAATTTCAAAATAAATCTGGTATCAGCTAGGACAGGAGAAAATAGCTATTAGACATACCTAACTGACTTACATTAACACAATGAAAATTGTTTTCCCTCTATACATCGAGGGTCCTGGCCATAAGCCCGGAATTTAGGAACAAACAAGGATGCTGCTAGCTTTTTCACAAAGCTTATACACAACATTTGTTAAATCATTTTTAACATATTGCTTGCATAGAGTGATGAAGAGGTCAATTAACTATGTCATTGTCTGAAGATGAGAAGTTGTCTTCTGGTGCTTAATGGAACTGCACCATAGTAATCAAAAATCTTGTAGCATTTACCATCACCATCCTCACAGCAAAAGCGAGAATGATTTTTTTAGAACAAGAACACTTTTTGCCTTATAAGTAACAGAATTTTTATTTATTATTTGTTTTATGCAAGAATATTTTCCCTATTCTGATAGGCAGTGGGTAATACTGTCAAATTTTGATGTAAAAAGATGTGCAAGAGAGGGAACCTAGGCAATGCAGAATTGAACTATCAGTGATACAAATCAGGAGAGCTTACACTTTTAAACTAAGTCCCAACACAATACTCAAAGTATCCAATCAAGCCTTAATTTTAACCGATTTCAAATGAGAAAAATGGGGGACAGTATTTTTAGCAACATTAGTTTGTAAGAATAAAATACAAGTTTGGAGAAATTACTACTCATTCACTATATGCAATTCATATAGAATTTGACATCCCCATCACTATAACTCATCATTGTTCACATATTATTTATTTTTAAACTTGCAGCCTATTACTAATGTAATTAGCATTCCCTCAGTTTGCAGAGGGGGATCCCACTCCTCATAGGAACTGTTCCAAATTTCAGGCATCACTCCATACATTGCTAAAGCAGCCTTCCCTTTTACAGGTCTAAAGTTTCCTTGTGGGGTTTAAAATAAGGATACCAGCAATTTACTGTTTTCCTACTTGTTATTCCTGTTCAGTGACCAAGTAAAGGTTTTATCCTGTAACCACACCTGCACAAGTGATGTCATTCAGCAGTAATGCCAACAGTATTTAGTACTGTCACTGGCCAGTGGCTTCCTGCATTGTTTGTTTTTTCCATTTAGCCTTCTCCAATATAAAGCTTTCCTGTTTGCATGGAGAAATGTTTTCTGGATATGCAGCCCTTATAATAAAGTAATTTCAACTGTATGGATTTACATGACCTTATATGCTCTCAGTCTATTTCTCTTGACTGTCACAGACAAAATAAAAATGTGTAAATTTAATGTAACTTTTTTTATGAATACTTAAACATAATCACATCTTCTTTATGGGTCTTCTGCTAGCTCAGTCTCATTAAAATTCTCTTATGAACGTGCAGTGCAGAGAAAAGGCTGCTAACATGTCACAATAAACCAACTGTCTGAAACCCTGCAGAAAATAAAAAAAGAGGTAACGTTTGCCTTGTACCTTGCAGTTTATGAGAAAAGATATCTAGAAGCAGCTGTAAAATGGTCATAAAATAAAATTGGAGTTTATATCAAAATCACTCTTAATACCTTGGGGCTTTTCTTTCTCTGCATAGTTTACCCTGAGAGATTTAGTAGTGGAGTTTTATGTTAACAGGCTGCAAGTTATAGTGGAGTTGTCAGTAATAGTACCTCTTTTTGGTGTGTCTGCCTATATATCAGTCTATTTATTTTTAAATAGCAAGATGGTAACCCCCACAAGGTGCAATATGAAAATGCTATTGGCAACAGCTGAACAGTTACAGTGCTGTTAACCATCCTTAATGAAAATGCTACTGAATGCAAGCAGCTTTAGTTTTTTTACAGTAAGTACTTTTTAAATGGGGGGCCATGAGGTAGAATGGACTTGCACATCACCCTTTCTAACTAAGTTCTCCACAGACCAGGGCACTGTTCAGACTTGTACTTAGAACTTCTGTCAAGAGAGATTTATTTGAAAACAATAACAAACAGAAAAGCAACATGGGAAGCTGCAAGAAAATTCACTTCCATACTGAATTAATTAAGAAACATTTCCTGTATGGTTGTGTCTAGGGTAGTGGTGGAAAGCAGTTACTATAGAAGCATTTAAAAAAAAAAGTTCTGACCTTAAATCCTCTTGTAAGATAAGGAAGATGTGTATGTGTATATATATATGATAAGGAAAGTGCAAGGAGGAGGTCTATGAAAAAAACGAAAGACTTGCATTTAAAAAAAAACGGATAAAATTTCTTGTAAATGGTAGCAGTGCTAGGTCCTGCCTTATGAGTAATAACAGCCTTAATGATTCCCAGCTGGGGAAGAACAATGAAAATATTCCACATAAAGTATAATTAATTGGCATCAAAACCATGATATTTTTACTTCCATGCTCAGATACGATGTGTTTCCTAGTGCCCAGTAGCAGTAGTAGTTTTTCTACAAGAAAAGTTTCCACAGCTTTACTATCTTGTCAGCTGAGCCTCAAGTCTAACCTCAATATTTATTAAGCTCAGCTTTTATCTATTCTCAGTAAGCTCATAAAAATGAGTCCTTACAGAACTCAAACAATGGAGGGTCCTATTCCCAGATGCTCTAGTATTCCAACCCAAAAATCTGTACTAGTAGCTTTCTGATAAGGAGATTCTCTGGAAGAAAATTAATATGAACTTGTACAATCAAAGTACAGTCTGAAATTATTTCTTATTTGGAAAACAAAACTACGTGAAAATGTTGAATATCTTTCCATTTCTTTGATTACTACTTTGTACAGTGCTGTATAACACGGATGAGTAGAGAAGACTGCAATGAAGTAAAGAACAAAAGAAAATAAAGAACTATTACCCACAGCTGTTTACAGCATGATGATAATTCTCAGGCATCTTCTTTTGATTAGCACAGAAATATCTGATTTCAGTCTCATGAAAATTAGAAACGTAGGAATCTGCAAGGCATAAAAAACAGATGAGCTATCACGTAAGGAAAGACTGGATGCAGCAGTCAGTGCCATGGTCTAGCTGATGTGGCAGTGTAAGGTCATAGGCAGGACTTGATGATCTCAGAGGTCTTTTCAACTCTCAATAGTTCTGTGATTCTGTGAAGTCTCAACAAGTCACCTGCTCCAGAGCAGTGCTACTGCTACTTGCCTCCTTGTAGGCACAGGCCACTCTAGGATGAGCTAAAACCTTAGCTTAGACCATTGCTGATCATGCATCTATACATGACAACCAAATTCCACTGGAAGGTTGAGCTGGGGCCTCACATTCATAATACAACAAAACTGAGGACTGCCTGTTGCTGACTAATGGAGTATAAGCTCTGAAGTTTTCTGGACATACTTGCTTCTGAGAACAGTGCCAAAACTTGCATGTAACATTTCCTCCTTACTTCCATCCCCCCCTTTAAATCTATATCTATGTCACTTCATCTTAAGTTAGAGTACAAAGGCTCTTTTCTTACAACAGACCATGCTAGGTGACAAATTCACCTTTTGAGGGCAACATTTGTACTCATGAAAATTGCAAGTCATTAAAGAACTACTAATATGTCAAGTATTTTTTGCAGGGAAAGAGAGGAAGAAGTGGAAGAGGGAACCACAACAGCAGCCAGCAGCAGGGTGTGAATGTCTGGTGCTAGAAGACCTTTCACCATTGGGAATGACTAGAGCTTGAGGGAGCCAACTATTGCAGAGTGTTCGGAAAAGAAGCTTAACTGTTATATTGTGTCATGCATAGCAATGCAAAATTCCCTATTTTTTTTAGATTTGGTGCAGCAATATCTAGAGCAGTAGGCATTGCTTTTATAGAGAAGATTTAGGAAGGCGAAAGATACAGTAATTAGGCCGGTATAAGATTTTATCAGGAAGAGCTATAATAAAATATTTTAATATACTGGACTTTGCTTGGGGTCCTTAAACACTGCCTGAAATGATGACAGAGCTACAGGCAGTTTAAGAAATAAAGCAAGAAAAAGACCTGCACAGCTTTCTTTTCAAGAGATTAACTTCCACTGGGAGTTGAAATGCTGGGTTTGAGTTATCCTAATCCTCTTGAGCCACTACATGCCTTTAATGAAGTGTGGACAAAGGCAGACAGTGCTTAAGAAACAGAAAATACTTTAAAACACTTCCAAGCCCACAGAGGATGACACATTTCTTGTTAGAGTAAATAGGTTTAAAAATTCTGAAAAATTAGTCAAATCTAAATGGGCTTTACATTTCCCATTACCAAAAAGTCTTATGACTTTGGCTTGGTTACAAGATGAACAGGGCAAACTTTAACCAGAATTTGATGAAGCCTAATAACCTGGGATTTGCAACTATTTTATTTTCTTGGGACCAAAACCAGCTAGGTAATATATTCCTAGGGAAGTGTGGATGAAAGTACATTTGGTACCAGCTGACTGTTACCACCCGTGTATGACACCATCTGGAAGCAGTTTGGCAGTTTAAAAAAAAAAAAATTCCCATAAACTTCAATAAAAAGAAGAAAAGCATGTGCTCTAAATAATCTAAGAGGTTTGTTTAAAAAAATCCTATTTGCTCTATTATAAGCTGAGACAACACTAAAATATGTTGGAGAAGGGGGCAAATGTAGTAACTTTTTACACTAAGGTTTTGGATTTTTGGGGAGGCCCAACACCAACTTTTAGACCTCATAAGTATTAGGCATTTAAGTCCACATTAATAGAGAGACCTGGATTTCCCTCTTAAGGTTTAGAGCTGTTATTCCTCTCCAGAGGTGAGATTCTTTCTTCCCCCAGTCCACCAGAAGAGTGAGAAAAAGGAACTAATGTTCAAGATGAGTTGTATCTCATTCATCAAGAAATCAGTGGGACCACTCAAAGACCACAATGCTACTAAATGTTAAAAAGCATGGCAGAGACCAGTCATAAATCTCAAAATCTTTTTCAGACATGTTATAAAACAAGTTCATCTGCAAGTAATTTAATTCAGTTATTTGAAAAAAGCTTAGTTGTGCTCTGCACAGCATTAGGTGTCTAAGGCCTATCACAAAAGCAATCAGATCACTCTGGAGACCAGCTGTGCATCAAGTAGATTGCTTTTATCTAAGTGATAAAAAACTTGTAGACTGTGAACAATACTGGGCATAAAACGTAACATTTTTAATGAACAACATAAAGATGAAAAGAATGAGCACAAGAAATAGCAATTTAGTCAAAATATGGGGAAAAGGAGCCTCCCTAACATGACATTTTATAGCAAGAGGGTTTTGCAGTAAGCAGAATTTTAAAAGGGAAATGGTATTTTATCTTCTAATTAATCCAGTTGGGGTGCCTTGCAAATCAATCAGGAATATTCCAGCATCAGCTGATTGAACCTAAAAAACAATCATTAACATATTTTGGAATTCTTTGAGATCCAGGATAAGTTGTTGAAACTCCATTAATTTCAATGAAGATGCAAAATTGGCCTTTTTACTGTAATCTTCTACATCAACACAAAAGAAAAAGCATAAACCATTGAGCATATAACTGCTTTTATATTTTATTTCTTTTATGAGGCTCTGAGTAGGACATTAACAGCAGATTAGATCTTTCATGAGCCATCTAGCAGGACATTAACGACGGAAGGGTGCTCAATAAATAAAATTATTGTTATTACTACTACTTATAGTTGGCCTGCTGGACTGGGTTGAGCCAGGATGAAGCTAACTTTCCTTTTACTGATTTATTTTTTTTTCCTTCAGTAAGCTCTCTTTCAACTAGCAGCAAGTGTTCCAGCTAGTGGACTGGTAACACTGGAATGTTGATGTTTCTGCTGAGTCGCGAAGGTCAGTTTGTTCTACTCAGTTAATCCCCGGGCCCCATAGGGGAGCTGGTCTAGACAGACAACAGAATTGACCAAAGGTATTCAATTCCATATATCTACATAAGCTCAGAGGAAGGTCAGAGATCACAGAAAGCAACTTCCTTCCTGCTTCTTCTTCTCTTCCATCCATGGCCAGCATCCGGGCAGGACTCCATCCATCCATCACCGTCAACCCTAGACTCAAGCATCACTGACCTCATAACTCTACCCTTAGCTCTGCACTCCTTATCTCCTGCTTGTGGTCTGGGACATTTTGGGACTGCTCACAGCTCAGGAGAGTGCCATGGGAGTTGCTGGGGGTGGGGGGAGGCAAGAGGCTTTTGCACATTCTTGAACACACTTGTATATAATTGAACATATAATTAAAGCTGTCTAGTTTAGTTTTCAATCCAGTTAAGTCTCTCTCCTTAATTCTCTCTCTCCTTCCCTACCTGGATAGGAGGGGGAGGGGATCAAGAGCATTGTTGTCTCTGGTTTAATTGCCAATCCTGAGTCAAACCTTGACACCTGCCAGTGGCAACTGATAAAATTGTAACATTTGGAAAGTCAAGAGCTAATTCAGCACTCTGCATTTCAAACCATTCTCTTCAAGCATTAGCACAATTTTGCTTGGCCCAACTTGGACACAACTAAAACTTCTTTTCAGCACCTTAATTTCTTTTTACTTCTAGGTGTTGAAGATGCACAGCAGAGTGAGCACTGCAATAACAGCCATTGCAGACACAGGCAAGCCCAGAGAATCTACAACTGGGAAGAAAATAAGGAGGAGTTTAAACTCAGCCTGGCAGAAGCACAACTGGATTTGGACTTGAAAACACCTGCACAAATATTTCATGCCCTTCTCAACATTGGTTTTTGGTCTGTGGTACCTTTCACATTTTTTTGTGCATTCTCATTCACTATCATTCTTTATGGAGTGGTCCCTTGCACCATTTCAACACTTCTTGCTTACAGGAAATTAGAAGCATTTAGAATCAAAATTTCTTTTTCTGTAATGACTCATTCAATACCAAAGGTTGTAGCCATTTTAAAAGGATGAATCAATCATTTCCAGGAGCAAGAGTTCTACATTTGAAACCAAACTAACTGGATATATACTCAGGTACACATAAACACAGCCTTTTCTTAGAGTTTAAGCTTTTAGATTCAGCCTACAGGTCTGGGTTGTGAAACAAAAAATCTTATTTTAAATTTTGTCCTTGTTCCCAAGTTTCACTTTCTTGTATCCTTTAAGGCAGACAAAATCCACAACCTTGGCAATGCTCTACTAGCAGTTACATCTGAACAACCTTACTGACTGCACAGAAACAAGGGTGAGTGTATTTTGGTTGCAGAAACACGCAACTACTTTCTTGGTTTCAGAATTCTGGAACATAGATATTGGTCCCAAAACACCAGTATTAGACTACTGCTAACACTTTTCCTGAACTTCTTGCTGCTGGAAGATGAACATGTGTTTTGGAAAACCTTGCCATTTAAGATAAATGTGTTTTAAAAGCCCAGAAAGGACTCCAAAGGTTGAAACAAAACACCGCACTTCCACATATGTATTTTTTTTCAATAATTATGTTTTGGCATAAGTCCATTAAAAGCTTAAAAAGGTAATGTTTGTTCATAGCCTACAACTGAGTCTTGAGTATTTATTACTTGACCTTCCCTTCCTTTCCTTCTCACTCTCTTTGTACCTTACTGCCTTGTGTTTCTTTGCCTCTTACATACCCAAAGTAAATATCCTGGCTAACAACTACGGAAAATACTGAATACCTGACTTCTTCCCATGACGTAAGAATTTTAGCAGGTCTTTCAAAATACGTCTTTATGTGATTAGTCCTAACAAAGTATAGTAACCTCTGCACTCCTGGAAAGCAAGCCCTACTCATCCACAGTAGAGTAGGGATACCCACAATGTAAGCTCTCCAAGAACTCTCTCGGATCAGTTTTATCACTGCAGGCAAATCTCTTCTATTTTTGAAAGAATAGCTCAAGTTTCCATATATAACTGCTTCATGGCTGCTGAAGACAGACTTAAAAAAAAATAACAAAAATCGTTCCTAAGAGTGCTACAAAACAGCAGACAGACAGAAGAGAACCAAAGAACAAGATTTCCTGCTACCATCCAGGAGAGGGCACATTGCTTTTGGAACAGCCAAGGTGTCTTTACAGCCACCAAGTCCAGTACCTTCCACAAGTCAAGAGACAGCATTTTATAGTACCTATTTTCTTCAGCTGAAGGCACAAGAAAAGCAATTCACTAAATCAAGGACCAGTTCAATGAGAAGTCTCACAGAGCACCATGCACATCAGGCATAGGTAAAAAGGACATTAAAAAGTGCAGCAGATGACCCATAGACTAATACACCTGACCTGGTAGCAAAGGAGGTGATGTTGCCCAGCCACAGAAATTCATTAAACAACTTAAGGCCATACAGAAATTCAACCTGTTTTTTTTATTTTGTGTTGTTCCCCTGTCTCTTTTTCTTTCCCTGTCCATATTTTATAAAAGGTTTCTTCATTGTACTTGCTTATATGGCCACCTTTGAATGTGAATATACATGGAGCCAACAGTCCTGACTCATTGTTTAGAAGAGCAGAAATACTTGATCATTTTTTTTTTTTTTTACTACAGGCATAATGACATATAACAGTGCTACCAAATAACCTTGTATTTTTCCTTCTACCTTAAGAGCTTGCGCTTGTTTTTTCTCTCTGAATAAACTAAGCCATAGCCAATAGAAGCAAAGTTTTTGATCCAAGTGACTTCTAAGAAACTTCAAATGGGTTCAACAAACAGAAGAGAGAGGTGAGAGAAGCAATGAAAAGAAAGGAGTCATATTTTCTACATACAGAATCTGAATCCTGTATCTATAGATATACACCCTCTCTTCTGGTTTAAGTGTGCCAGACGAGCTGGTCCTGGAGCATGAATAGTCTTGCCAGCAAGCTTCCTCTTACTACAGCAGTAGCCTTTGCACCAGCACATACAACACAGTAGGGAACTCCAAAATGGAATACACTCTTGTGAATTCTGACTCTTGGGCATGGAACACTAAGCCAGGACACTTACGTAGGTTGTTGGGTGATGTGCTGCCATTGGTTATTTAGGTGTGGCTAAGAGGCAGCCAGCATCTACAGGGCAGTAAGTTCTCAGACCTTTTTAACCAGATACTAATCACTGTCATTGTTCAGCAACAAAACCAAAACTCTGCTATATTGGAAAGCTAAAGAGAGGACTAATGTGTTAGAAAACAAATACAGAGACTCTGGAAGACACATAGGGAAAAGGAGCAGGGCAGGGGAATAAACATTTTAGGCATATATGTTAATCTTCTTGGTGCCTGTGGCTGCAAAAGAGCAGGAAGGGGATATAGGAGGCAGGCACTAGTGTCTCAGAATACATCCATCGTTGATACATCTGGTCTCTCTGACCCACTGCTGGTGATAACATGCTAACGTTGCATGCAGTATTTGGGATTGCATGCCCACCTATGGCTTCAGCAAGCACTGAATCCAGAACATAGTGCTGCCCAGGATGTTTTGGATGGTAACAAGCCCAGAGACTAGTGGAGATACAGCTTCCCAGACTTCCATGAGTCAGTGACCCTGGCAGACCTACCAGCACTCAACTATTATGCCATAAAGTACTAAGAATCACACATGGAGGGCTTCCAGAGTCTGATGCAGTCCAGAAGTGTTTGTGCTGCTTCTCCAGGACTTTTTAGTTTGCACGACAGATCCCACACCTCAAAGTGGAAAATCTGACATTGACAACCCAGATTCTGGTTGATTTAATGGTCTCAAAGATGCTGCAGGTATACGCCAAAAACCTGTCAAAGCACATTGGTGCAAATTTGCTGGTGGCAGACTCCAGCCAGCTAGCTATGCTCTCCAAGAATCAGAAAGCACCTGAAATACAGTTGTTGTTCACACCAATCACAGAATTATAGACTCTGAGAGAAACTTAAGTGATGTTTTCTCATGTGATTATGGTATCCAGAGTTTAAACAAGAACACACATTTCCCTACGCACACATACTTACCCCCTTCCCGTTTTAATATACTCACCTTTCCTGGATTTTGTATCTTCCCTGCTCCTAAGTTTTCGGTAAATATCCCCGTTTGTCATTCATTTCGTGTCCATAGCCTTATTGTGGGCACAGTGTGGTTTAATTTGAGGGATGTCCCTTCGTAAGATTCCGTCCAGCAGTTGGTGGATCCCCCATGGGGGCGTTCACCACGTGAACTGCTTGGTGAACTCATAAGAAAAGTCTCAGAAACACGTCTTGCCACTCTCAGGCGGGGCATGGAGTGTTCCACCCAGCCCATGAACCGAGACAATACAACTTCATCATCCAGAAGTTTTTTCCAAGAGTCAAATTCGATACAACATTGAGCTGTTAGACAAGATTTGGACACTGAATGAAGCAAGCCACATTTGTAGTCATTGTTGAACAAAATAAACAAAATATGCTTTGCTGTTTTGAGATACTGCAGGAACTTGTTTCAAAACATTTAATTCTCTAGATGTTGATTTACTATGTCCAGTACATAGAAATTTACTGTTTTGATGACCAGCAAAAATTGATTTAGAAAAGTAAAAACTGCTGCACATTCAAAGTAACCAAAATGTAAGGAAAACTAGTATATCTTTGGGACAGTTAGAACTAAAACTGTATGGCTATTTGCTGCTACTCATCACGGTACTGCATACTGTGGCATGAAGAAAGCCTATGCAGAAAGGAGCCTAGTATATCCAGTTGTGTAAAAATATTTGTAAGAAGGCATAAGTTCACATGTTGCAGAGATCTGCAAATAAGCAAAGGAGTAACTTCACATCCGTACGTCAGGGGCTGTTTATATTGCAGGTTCAGTCTTCGCCAGCTGACATCTTTATGAAATCGCTTCTGCAAACCTGACTCAGTCACTGGATAAATAGTTAAGGAAAACAGGAGGCACAAACAACTCTGAACACTGCAGATTAATTGTTAAACACATACTGCTAATAAATTAGCATGAATGCTTACAGCAACAAGCACTTTACTAGGTTTAAGACAATCCATAAGCTCTTTTTATCAGCATTTTGAAGCAGCTTTGCTCATTCACTTTGCATCATTCTTTAGATCCTATTTGTTACCATTTTTTATTGGTCCTCATTGCTCAGCAGATATTAGCTTTCCAAAAGAAAACAATCACTCAAATACTAGATTGATACTCTACATCAGAATGAACCATTTTATCTGATAATCTATCTTCTGATTGTTAAATAAATTGTCCCTTTCAGACATAATTATAATTTCTCTCTCTTTCATAGTTTTAAATTGTGGATAATTTACAAGTAAGTGATTATGTTTATTTGACAGACAAAATTCAATATGTGCTTTACTGATTGTCAGAAAAAATTACAAGGTCACTGATTTTACTCTGTTCACATGCTGCCAGTACACAGAATATGCATGTAAACTCAATATTTTATCTCTGGAAGAGCTCTATTTGAAAATATTATATTTCCTCTGAACATTTATCATATTAAAATTCACTCATTCACAGGTCCATGGAAGTCAAACACTGAAAACATATGACTAAAACCAAGTTCGCCTTAATGCTTAGGTGGTATTTTTTTCAGCACCAGCTGATATGCCCCAATCTAACTTCTATTTCCCTATTTTAAAATCTATGTTTTATACTAAAAACTTACCATCATTAAATCATAAATCAAAAAGGACCTCAGAAGATAATCTAATCCATTGTTTGGACAAACTATGTATCAATTAATCTCATGCAATTCTTCATAGATATCTAATGTGTTCTTAAAGGTCTCACTCTTTTCAGGGCATCAGATCAAGCGGTGATGGCTTTTTATTGTTTGGGTTTTTATAGTATTTTTTAAAACGTCCTTATAAATTCTCTTTATGCCTGTTCAAAGTCATCTTTGCTGCAATAAAATCGATTATATTCCATTCCATCCAGCATTCAGATTATTCTTGCTGCCTCTGCAGTAGTATTTACATAAACACTGTATTGTCCTCCTGTAGCCTTCTCAAAGCCAACTAACCTTCTTGAGGCCCACTCAATACTCTATAGTCCTCTGCTCATTTTCACTGCTTTGCTTTAATTTGTCCTCCTTGAAGTAGAGCACCTAAACAGACGCAATGACCCAGCAAAAACTTCCATGATACATCATTTGCTCTTCAGGCTATGCTCCTACTCTCATATCCCAGGATGATACTTTTCACAGCAACGTTATCGCTCATTTGGATTCAGTGTGAGACCAATTAAGACTCCCCAGCCTCCTCCACAAGTCAGTCCCTACTCTGTGTGCATGTGTGTATTAAATCAGTTATTTAAACATGTATTTACGGAATTGATCACATTTCATTTAAAGTCCTGGGATAAATGGTGAATCACAAAAGAAAAGCAAAGGTATTTTTGAAATAAAGGCCTTTCATTTTTCTTCTTTCAATTCGTTTATCCTTGTTTTTTAAGAAAATCTTTTAGAGCCAGGTTCCTCTGAAGAGAGCTACTGCTAGATTGGGTTCACTTCATAAATTTTCATTCCTAATGATTGTTCCCTTTAAAAAAAAGCATAGGGAACTAAGACAAAGCTGAACTCGGGGGAAAAAAAAAAAACACACAACAAAAAACCTCAAAGAAAACATGTCTTAAAGAAAAAAAAGCAAAAACTCTGAAAAATTAATCTCTTTAGATTCTGCACTAGGGTTGGGGAGAAGGTAAACTGAGAATGCTTAGTTATGTGGTATGAAGATACACAATCATTTCCCTTCTCCCCACCCCCATAGAGGCAAAGTACTTTTGAGAAGTGTGTTTAACTTGGCATTTGCACCCTGTATAGAGCTAAGACTGTTCAAAAGTCTGATGCACTCCAGAGATGGATTTGCTTTTTAGGGAAATAGCAACTGAGGAAATGTATCACATTACATTTCACCCAGGTCTTGGGACACTAGGTACAAATATACCCTGAAGTTGAAACCAGCATGTTATTTAAAAAAACCAAAAACAAATAAAGAAACCAACCAAACCAAATAAAACCCCACTCAAAAACAGAAACCCATGGGGAGGAACTATCATAACACTGTAGAGTTTAAGAGGCTAGTAAGAAGATTCTCTCTTCTGAATTACCAACTTAGTGTGGAAGAGAGCAACGCATTATCCCAAGAAAAAACAAGACCTATATTTCCTAAAACACTTACTTGATATTACTTAATAAATTTCTTTATACCTGTACTGGAATAGCATAAGGCTATAGACACAAAACTAAAAGATAATGCTATGACACGCCTATTTTCTGAAAGACTAATACTCTTCTTCCAGTAGGTCCTGGATCTATGATTGTGTAATTATCGTACAATGTATTTGTCCTGCAGACTAATGGGATTTTGTATCAAAGAGGATAAAACTTCAATACTTCCCTCCACCTCCCCCCCAAAAAAAAATTAAAAATGCACTGTTTAGTCACCAGCTTGTTGCTTCTGATATAAAAATTCCCTTGTTTCAAGATCACCAATGTATCAGCTAGTGGAAGCAGTACAGATGTACATTTAGAACAGTTTTTTTCTTCAGTGCTATCCATGACTTACTGTTTTGAAAGCAAATTGATGGATCACAACAAGCAGGTGAGTGAGGGCAGATTAGACATAATGCTGAAGATGCGGTTTAAACTGATGAGGAGAGCAGGGACCTGAAAGCTTCCTTTACCACCACGCACTGAAGAACAGTAAAACCACCTGGCAAAGGAAGGCAATCTCTACACTTACTTCTCCTCATGTAACGTTCACCACCTATAGTCCAAATAATGTTGGTAGTTGAAAAGGTGAAGCAAAAAGTTGGGAGATTATGCTACAGTGTAGGAATGTTCTTGTGAGAAAGGGACAACTTTCCAGAAAGCAGATTATGTACCCTATATAAATTATACTCAGTACAAACATAACTTTGCTATAAAATAAAACACAACTTAGAAACATATCAATTCAGTTGAACTAATCGACATTTTTCAGCTAGAAAGTTCAGAACTACAGTCTTCATCCATGATTTGGAAAGCAAAGACATTTCAAACAGAGATGATAACTTTGAACATTTTAATTACCTTTTGCTGTCAAGTAGATATTCTGGTCATTACCAGGAAAAAACATAGAATTTGTATTTACACAAAACCTCACAGAAACTGGATATTCTGTGGGCCATATCAACTGGGCTTTCATTCTAGTCACCAAAACTTAAGGAACAGGAAGTTTCACATCAAGACATAGAACCTGAGCAAGGATCAGATGTGCCTATAGAGGTCTGAGGAGGAGGGTTCCCCACCAGGTAATGTCACTGGACCCTAAGTTAGCCAGCAAATGCTCAGAACTACCTCAGTACTGCTGACCTGAGCACATCATCACCTTCTTCCTAAGAACTATAGGTATATTTCAACTAGGTATTTTTAATTCCCTGCTCTCCTGAAGTGCAAGCCTGCTATACACACAGCACATTTACCAGACACATAGGGGATCAGATCTTGACAAAGAACAACATATACCCCCCTTCCGCTTAAGCAAGACTGAAAAAACAGGGTTTACTACAGCTTGCACACAACAGTCAAAGAACACACTGTGAATACGGAAAACTCCAAGCAAGTTTCTTTTTTGACCTGCAAGAAGAAAATTGCCTATAGATTTTAGTTAATCCTGAGAAGCACAAAGACTAGAGACCTAACTTTCAGCCTACTTTTCAAGCTGTCCTGCTTTACATGGAATAATTAAAAAGTCACAGGGTCAGAAAAGGAGGAATTTCTTTCCTACTGGTTAGGGTAGTTCACTGGAAGGAGGATTTATTTCTATTGCAGTAAGTGTTTCAAGTATTTAGAATCATAGAATGGTTTGGGTTGGAAGGGACCTTAAAGATCATCTAGTGCCAACTCCCCTGCATGGGCAGGGACACCTCCCACTAGACCAGGCTGCTCAAAGCCCCATCCAATCTGGCCTTGAACACTTCCAGGGAGGGGGCACCCAAAACTTCCCTGGGCAACCTGTTCCAGTGCCTCACCACCCTCACACTGAAGAATTTATTCCTAACATCTAACACCTAAATCTACCTTCTTCCAGTTTAAAGTAATGACATCTTGTCCTATTGCTACAAGCCCTTGTAAAAAAGTACATTAATGGAGCAATTGCTCTGTTTACCTTTAGAATCTATTCCACTAGAAGACAGGGCATTCTGTGAAGCAACAAATATGGGCTTGCATCCTCTGGAAGAAGAAATGACATAGAAAGGACCATCCAACACAACACTGGAAAAGCAGAATAAAACTTTTATCTCTGTCTGTTCTCCACAAGAAAAAAAAAAAGACAATACCAAGTCTTCTGCAATTTTTGAAAGAACATGCATTTCTCTTTAGAAAGATTTAGGACTTAGCACTGGAGTGCAAGTAGGCAGATTTCAGCAGGCCAGAGTCGACCATACAGGTTCCCAAAATGAGCATTTACCTGAAATAATAAAGCTTAATATTTTCTTCCAGCTACATGAAGCAGCTTCATGCTTGGTCTCCCAGTTTAAGAATCCTGTTGGAAACTTTTTAATTTTTTCCCCCAGTGACTGTTAGGCACACAGGTGTCATGTCCATCAGACTGGAATTCCAGTGTGATTCTGGAGTGATTAGAAATTACACAGGTCTTCGGGGTCATTTGCTCACATCCTTCTATGAGGCTAACCTTCAGTCTCATGGGAGACAGATCACAACTTTTTTCAAAATACTGATTAACACTGAAAAATTAATTTGCAGCAGCCCATTTGAAACCAATTGAATAGCTCAGTTTGAAGAAGCCTTCTTCCTCGTACTTTAAGGGACCTCAGCTAGGAATTAATAATTTGTCTATCAGGATGAGTAAACCCACTAATTCCCACAAGAACTGTTTTCCAACTTAAGAGAGCAAATTTTCCAAATTGAAATAGAGCAATCTCTCAGCCAAATGTAGTAGTTAATACTTACTTTAGGAATTTGACTATGTCTATGCCTAGTGAATCATCCTCAACTTAACACACAGCAAGAAATACTAAAAAGACACATGCTGCAGCAAGCTCCTTCCTCTCTTTCTCCAGCCTACAGCAAAGGAAGACTGGGTGTTAGAAAAAAATATAATGGCTGGTATTCAAGGCACTTGGAGACATAACCTAACATGCAGGTGAGTTCAAAGACTTGGAATGCATGACATTCATAGTACAGAAAAAGAAGAGTCATCATCAAGAACCTGGTTACTATTATCACAATAATAGTCAACAACTTAGCAAATACGGCTCTTTACTGCCAACTTTCAAGAAGAAACCCTCCAGTGCAGCTTGGAGAAGACATGAAATAATCTATGCTATTACAACTGGCTTCTGCAGGATATTTTTGCATGCTCACATTCAGCACAGAGGGCAAGCAGAACCTTTGTCACAGCTTCAAGCAGTGAAGCTAGTCCTGTTTCCTAGCTGTACGAATTCACACACTTTTGGTTAGTCTGTCTTCAGCTCAGTGTATTTTAAAGGAATAATGACTAAATTTGAATCTCCTTTGGGAAAAAACATGTTAAAAACTGTAGCTTGTCTACAGCAACAACAAATCTCTTTCTTGCAACAGAAAGACTGAAGTTAGTGAAATTGTATCGTCAGTTTGCTCTACAGGAGAACAAAGTCAACTCTGTGGTTTAAAATTATTCTCATCAAAAAATAAAAATTATTTTCAATGGGAAGCTCTTCTCTTGTTGAAGGTAAAGTTAATTTTTTAAATGGATTTATGGATTTTAATTCTTTATTGGTGAACTATTTCTCTTGGAATTAAACTAGAAAACTATGCTGTCGTTGAACTTTATTGATATTGCAAGCAATAAAAGATACTGTAAGACTAATATTATCTCCACGCCTGGCAAAAAAATCAAATTAGGAAAAGTCAGAAAAGTGCACTTCAGGGAAGAAGCAGCAAAAAGTACTCCTTGGATACACTAAGTGTAGCATTTGAGCAGTGCCCATCATCTCTGAAGTCTTAGCTGTGCTATGACAAAACAAAACCATAATTCATTTACATTGCTATAAGTCTTTTTCATCTACAGATATCAAAGCAGCATTAACAAGGATGCAGAGCAGAACAAGTAAGGATTGCATCTGCCCTTCCAATAGCCCAGACTGGTGCCCTCAGACCTGCAATCACACATTCTTTCATTAATGGAAACAAAAGACACTAATTATTTACAGGTTGAAAAATCCTTAAATCCAGTCCTATGCCGAAACCCAATCACTGGGTAAACACCAGCAAGGCTGAAACATCCAAACAAAAGCGTACTGTTCTTCAGTGATCCCATTTCTTCAGGCTAATTCCACCATGAGGTCTTAACTACATACCCTTCTGCACAGACAACTCTGCACCATCCCATCCTACAAGAATAGGCTCTTGTGTATTTCCTGGTATTTCCCAAAGCCTCACACTACAAACAGTTAGTAATTTGCTTATTTAATGAAACCATTCATGATCATGACATTGGGGTTGTCTGTTAAACTTCTCTGCCTGTAAAAAAAAAAATAAATTATGGCCAAGAACAGAAACCCTTTTTTGCGAAACATCAAAAGCTTTTACTTTGACCAGATGTATAAAAAAAACAAACAAACAACAAATCTGTCAACATTCTCTAAACTTAACAAAAGCTTTTCATGGTGCTGGTTTAGTCAAGGTGACCAGTTTGTTCTCATTTCTGTTCTACTACATTTACTCATTGATCTGAGTTAGTTCTTATGATAAATGTCATAAACCATTCTAAGGAAACATTTAAAACTATTTTAGAGACCTCACTTTTAGGTATATCAAGTTAGGCATGAAAAATAGGACTCAGCTGAGACTGCTTCAGACAACCACATCCTGATCTGTTATAGTTATCTAGATTTCCTTCAGTCGAGTGCAAGAAACAGATACTTTAGGATGGGAATCCTGGCCTGCAAATGGAAAAACTTGCATTCATTGACCACATAGAGAATCAAACCAACCCCACTACCCCCAGTCTACACACATCAATTACAATTTTCAAGTGGGTAGCATTTCTAAGACGACCTTATAGCATATCAGCCTGGAAATCCACCTGAAGTGAAGCATTTACATTTATAAAACCAATTACTATTTGGAAAAAGTGTTGGCTTAGCTTTAGAGTGCCTATAAACAGGACTAATTTAGGAACAGAACAGTTTTTCCTCTTGAAGTTTAGGCTATTTAGGTGGATGGGTTATTTTACCCACTTTCAGCTGTACTGCAGCAGGCTTGATGCTCAGTTGTAGTTAGCTTGATCCAGCACTTCTTTACATCTGCAAGTGGTCTGAGGAATTCACAACTCAAAGTTGTTGAACATCCAATTAACATCTCAAAGAATGCACATAAGACCCAGTTCACGAAATAATAAAGCAACTTGCAGCATCCAAATTTTTAAAATAAAGGTACATTTCTTTAACATTTATATTTATATTTTATTTATAGATCAACTTGTTTTGAAGTGTAAATTTGTTCAACAATGAATGCACTGAAGGTTAATTTGCCTGAATTTATTCCTCTAGATGGTCAGTTTGATGCTCTCTTTTTTTCCCCCATACAGATATTGCAATCATTTAGGAGCTTTACAGGGATAACTAGGAATGTACACTTTTGATACTTCCATAATTCCTGAACTTCCTCTAAACTGTTCAAAGAACTGAATTCAAACTCCAGATAAGAATCTCCCCTTTGCAAAACTGACTCCTGATTGTTTTTTTGTCTCTTGAGGTGACTTAAGGAGAGGTCATATCTGTTTCCAAACAAAAAACAAACTACACCAAACTTCCTTTTTTAAAACATATGACACTATTTCTCAAAATTCCTTATAAGTTTTCATTAGTGAAATTAATAGACAAATGCCCTCTTTACTAATACTAATCTTTGCTAACTTAATTAAAACATCTACAGAACATAAAAAGTGAAGATAAAGTATTAAATTATATAACAAAACCACTTAACTGTATGTAGTATACACGTTTCAAGATTTAACTAATGAAAGAGAGTAAGGATATGTTCACTTGTGTTCTTCAGGAAATGGAATGAGAAGTGGTCAGCCATGCTGTTCCTAACTGCAAAGACAAACATACAGCACTAGAAATGGACAGAATATAAATATTTTCCCTCATTTGATCTTGCTATTCTGCCTTGCTTCACAGTGCAAGATTGCAGTGAAATATTATTTAAATATTTTCAAAGAAGTCTCACAAGCACCAACATCATCTCTCTTCCCCACACACACTGCAAGAAACTACACGTACTCCACAAAATTGTCTACGGAGCAGAACATTTTTTCCATGACATTCATCTCACACATCCTGCTTTCTGATGGTATTAGTTTTGTAAGCTAAAACCCTGCATTAAAAAATTTCTCAAGCCTGACAAGTGTTGACTTCAACCCTCTTTAAAAAAAAAAAGCCTTTGAGAAAGTCTTGTGAACACCAAGCCCAGGACCCGAGCCTGCAAAAGGTCAAGTCTGTTCTAAATGTAGACCCAGTGATGTTACAACACTGTTAAAAAAATCCACATCCTCTGCTCTCCCACTCCCAGTATAAATCCTGAATTATTTAGATAAGCTTTTTGGGACAAAGGTTAATGAGTCTTTAAGTCAAAAACCAACAGTAATCAGCATTATCAAATTAAACAGTTATTCTTTTTTGTTGTGTTCCCCATTTTTCCCTTAGAAAAAAAGTACTGTTAATCCAAATAAGAAAAAAATCCACCAACCATAACCCCAAACTTCTCAGAGAGTATTTTTCCTAAGCATGAATGTTATACACACACCCTACAGTTCCTGTATAATCACAGACCTATTTATCAGATACTTTATTTGTAGTTGATATTTCTAAACTATAATCAAGATGTTAGCTTGTTCTATACTTAGGAAAAGCACAATCTTTCCTGTCTCAAAAAGGAGCTTGGCCACTAAAATGCAAACACAGTGTAATGGAAGAGAGGTATGTGATAGAAACACGAACTGAAAGTAAATTTAATAGTTATGTCTATATTCCTGAAATTAAGTAGCAAAACCATAGTTATAAGAGTTCAGGAGTCAGAGCAGTAAGTTTATTAATGACCATTACAATTAACAGACACATTGACTGCACTTTTCTAATTGTTCACATCTGCTGAGACAAGTTGTTAAAATCTACATCACCAACAGAACTATTTTCAATTACATCTCACCATTTTAGAGCATTAAATTACATACTACAGGAAATGAGAGGGCACAAGATTTATTAAAGAGGCCAGGGAGTCCTGGACAACTATACTCTTTTCCCAGCTCTTCCACAGATGACAGTGACAAGAAAATGTTGGTTGGTGATTTGTAGCTTGTTTTTTTTGGTGTGTTTTGCTTTTTGGTGTGTGGTGTTTTTTTTTCCCTAGGAAAAGCTTTCTATGGAACTACAAGGGTATATTGTGTTAACCAGAATATTATGAATTTATAACACAGACTGTATTAAGCAAGCTATCTATTAGCACAGGACACTGGGTCATACAGATATGGAGTTTAATTGCTCGCACTTCAAGCCATTTCTTGAGATGAAAGTTTGAAACCTGCCTTGGCTCCTCTAGAAGACAGAAGAGGCATCACTACTCCTACAGGACCAGCCTAAAAATCTCCAGTTACAAAATCCTGACTTCAGTACTCATAAAGCTTACACGGACTATCCATTTTTGTTCATATTTTCCAGGCACTTGCCTTTTTTTAAGTGCTTTTACAGTTTCAAGTAGTAAGATAAGGAGGTGGAAACAAACAAACAAAACACCAAGTGAAAACATTTTAATGAGGGCTGTAAACCTGACATGCTATCAAACAGGGATTTGAAGACTGGCAAGAAACAGCAAAGGCCTCTACTTCAGAAATACAGGGTTTCTGTAGCTCCTATTAAACTCCCTATATATATATGAAAAAATTACAGTTTTAACTCTTTAGTGCAGGACTTGCTCAGATCTCCAACAACTCACAGCAGTGCACGTGCTCAAGCCTCTCAGCTCCTCATTTGGAGCACAGACTAATCTCACACAGTGATAAATATACTTCAGCCAAAAACTGAGCTGAATTTTTACTGCAGTTTGCTTTCTCTCATTTATTAGAAAAAAATAATGAGCACCCAGACTGCTTCCACTATATTCTTAGTGCTCCTACTTTGTTGCTTTGTTATCATGAAGGAACAGGAGTAATGTTAAGTGACTAAAGGAATGGAAGCAAAATAGAGGTGGTGCAAAAGCTAAGTAAAGAGACCAGGTAGCACACCCTCTGGTTTCAGGAACCATGAGGCTGGAGACCAAGAGACTATATGGGAAAAAGACCATGCTTCTATTGGTCCTTCATTGGTCTCTTGAGCATAATCTCCTGGCCTCCAAGGCAGATGTTCAATCTGCCCCTGCATGGCTGTTTTCATTATAATATATTTAAGATCACTTTATAATTCACAGACAAAGATACTTTTATATCCAGCCCTGTAGAAGATACTTGTCTTCCACTTGTCACTGTTCTGTTGACAGATGCTATTACTTTCCAAATTAAGTATGTTCAGAGATGCATTAACATCTTCATACTGTTTCATAAACAAAACCAGACATTATGACTATGCACTGGACACACTACATTTAATGCGTCAATCAAAGGCAGAATTTCTGCTCTTTTCCTTGTGTGCCAGGATAAGATGCACAAATGCTAGTCCTAAGAAATATTTTTTTAAAAAGCTATGAAACACTGAGGTATCTTGTACAAAGCTAAAGAGACCAATTCTGAATTCACATTAACCACTAAGTTTGGAGAAACTCCAGCCGTGTTACCTCAGTGCCAAAAGTAGCACGGAATCAGCTTCCAACCCAAATTGTCTCCAACTCTCCTAGATGGAAAAGTTCAGGAAATACCAAACTGCTAGAAACACACAACAAACTTTGGTATGTATTTTAATAGCAAGCTTTGGGATTAGAAGCACTGAAGTATCAAACATTAAAATGCTGTTTTGCCTCCTTTGCATCTTCTGATCAACTCTCAGCCATGAATTGTAAAGTCTCTTGGAGGCATTGTAATTAGCATGCTTCCTTCCTTTCTGGAACCATGCTGATTTTTTTAAAGGGAAGTGTAAGAAATTCTTCCACTTACAATTGAATGTAAATTGTATAATTTATTAATTCAGTAGTACTTGATATTTATTTTAATTAATCTTTAAGTCAGACATTAACACTGGGGAGTAACAGCAGGACATCAGAAGCAGCAAAAGTTTTTTTTTGCTTGAGAGCATTTTTAATGGGGAAAAATGCAATTTTTTAAAAAAGTATGATAAATCAAGTTTTATGAAAATAAACCATGTACAATGGATGCTTCCAAACAAAAGAGAAAGCTACTGAATGTGATATCTGTATGAGCAGGCCAAGAAATAAAAGCCATCAGCCCTGGTTCACGTCAGCCTTCCCTGCAGAACTGTACAGGGCTCACCAGAACTGGCAGTCTTTACTAGAACAGGATTAGGAAATCCAATTAGACTCCTGCTTTCTAAGGCTGTGGCTGGCAGTAAAACTCTTCACAGCACCCAGCAGAGTTCCGGGGCTGTGTCTAGCCCCACACAACGTACCTTCTTCCCCTTGTGCTCCCTCTTACACAGGGATCAACTACACACAGACACTAAAGATTCTGGGTTTGAGGCTAATCCTGAATTGACAGAGCTCAGACTCATGTGCAGCACTCAGCCTAAGAAACCTCCCTTGCACAAGGGAATTCATGCTGAAGATCAGTCAGCAGTCAGACAAGAGGAAATGGGGTCAAATAGCACCAGGGGAGGTTCAGACTGGATATTAGGAAAAAATTCTTTACAGAAAGAGTGATGAGGCATTGGAACAGGCTGCCCAGGGAGGTGGTGGAAGCACCATTCCTGGAGGTGTTAAAAAAAAAAAAATGGGTAGATGCAGTGCTTCGAGAGATGGTTTAGTGGTCATGGGGGTGTAGGGCAGACAGTTAGACTTGATGATCTTGAAGGTCTTTTCCAACCTTGACGATTCTATGATTCTAATCCTTTCCATGCCCTGGATCTGACTGCTGTGAAAAGCAGACAACAGTAGCCAAGGCAAAGTGACCTACAGCTTCCTCTCTCCATTTCATGTCACACCCTGGTGCAGAAAGCCACAGCACCAAGATCATCTTTGTCTATCCCAGGAACTTGTAGCTGAACCACAGACAGTATGCCTAACTTTTTCCATTACACTATTAACTTGAAATGACAACAGGAGTGCACATTATTTATTTATTTTAACTGGGAATAATTTGTCCTGGTCAAGCTGAGCTTCAACAACCTGATGGTCTGCTGAACCTTTTATTACAATTGCAAAATGGGAATTACTTTGGCCCTTTAAAACACTGGTATAAGTTTCCCACATTTTAACTTCATTTTCACCTAGCCATAGGAATTATTCCTTAGTAAGATGCTGTAGGTTTTACATGAACACAGGCCAGTATTAGCTGCTTTGTCTGCCTTTGGCCTCCAGAGATACCAGAAGTGTATCAACATAAAGGTCATATTTCTGGGAAAACACAGGGCCTCTTTTCTTAAGGAAATCTGAATTAGATTAAAATAGCAGACAGACTTGTCTAAAAATACTGTGGGTTTCAGTGAGGTTCTTTTCGTGTTGGCTTTTTTTTTAAATATAACAATAAATCTGCCTAAATATTTTGGCTGTCTATGACCCTAAATAAATCATTTGGTGTTGTTTTTTGTTTTCCCCCATCCATCAAATTGAAGCTGGAATAGGAGGAAGAAAAAAGGAAAAGCAGTTTCGGTATGACTTTTGTGCCAGAATCATTCAGGAGCATGCTCGGCCCATAGCATGGATAGGATCAGCTCTGCATTTGCTTGGGATGCTAGTTCATAGGAAGGGTGCACTGTGCTCAGCACATAAGTTTCCCACCCTACACCCCTATTTCCTTCCCTGCTGTTCCCACGCGCTGTTATGTCCAGATCTGGAAGTAAGAGAGGCTTTATTCAAACAAGAGTCTTTATCGAACTTCACTTTGAAATTCACAGAGGGCAACTACTCTCTGAAAGACGTGTCTTCTACCGTATACTGCTATCAAAATGTAAAAAAACCCCTAAACATAACAGGAAAAAAGAAAAAGCCACAACTTGTACCCCTTGCAGTCTCAGACCGTGCTTTGACTCAAGAAAAAAAAAATAATCTTGTTTCAGCGATTTTAACTAACTTAAACTCACAGTGAACTGGATAATTTTAAATTTGTACATGTAAAATAAAACCCACATTCCTCCATAATATTCACAACATACCTGAAAGAAGGTAAGTATCTCATGCTATCTGCCCTACTAGCTAAGCCATGAGCAAACCACCTTTTCTCAGAATAGAGACAAACTCAGATGGCTGATCTTCCAAATATCTTTTCAGAAGTGACTGATGACAACATGACACAGAGATGTACAAGTCTTGTCACAGCTGAGCCCCGTAGCTGCTTCTCCAGGCCTTTCACATTTGTGTCCAGTGGAGAAAGGCTTAACAATATGGAGCCTAGGTGTACTCAAATTATAACCAACAGGTGGGAACTCCATGGCACACAGTGATTAGGCAGCTAGTAGACAGTCCCATCTCCTGACTCTCATCCTAATAGTAGTGTTTGTTTGTTAGGCAGGAACTACTTCAACATTTTACACAACTTAAGATACTAAATATTTCTACCATTCACACAGCCCATCCCTCCAAAAGCACCTCTCCACCAAAGGAACACATAACCTAAGCTTAACATGAAAACTCTCTCATCTTTTTTAGACTACATACAAGTCTTTGCATACATAAAGTAATTGGAGACACGTTATTAGACTTCATATAGGTTGTTCAGCAAATCCTACCTCTAATCAGTGCATAGAGAAGTACAGTGGAGAAAGAAGTTGCTTTGCATAAACAGGTGGTAGAAATGTTACTTTCAAGGTCATAGTCTAGATAAGCTACAGAGCACAAACAACATAACTTTCCCTTTCGTGATTGTTTTCTGAATCTGACTGGTCACTCTGAGTTCATGTCACCATTTCCCTTTTTTATATGCCTTGCTCCTTTGCACATTTAAGTGAATCTTCACATACTATAATCAAATGCAGAAAATATAATGGGAATTAAAGCTCTTTGAAAGCCTATGCCCTGAATTCAATTAGCAGTATCAAGAATCCAGTAGTTAGCAGCAAGCTCAACACAAATAATGGGATTACCGGAGACTGCACTGATGAATAGTCCTATCCAAACACCTTATTTTTTGCTTTCTCTTCTTCTAGAAGTGATTACAACAACAACTTTTTATTTTGAAGTCTAGCTTATTTCAGTATATAAAGTGGCACTTAGGTTGGTGCAGAAAAGAGCAATGGGATGTCCATTACCTCCACCTGCCTCATCTTACAGCAGCACTACTTGCACTGGAACTATAATCAGCTGAAAAGGCAGACATTGGCAAATGTTGCCAAAGGCTGCCACCCTTGGGAGCGATTATATCTGTTTGTACTCCTCAGCATCTACAGCCACCAATTCAGATGGATCCCATCAACACCACACAAGGGGCCTGGGTTTCCCACGGGATAAAGAGAGTATTGTCACAGCTTTCCACTGCCTGATGCCAAAAGCAAGCAAGCTTCATGCTCCGAGGCGGCAAAGATATTTCAGAATGGGGGGTCTTCAGAGATAGCCTTCGACGACTTTCTGAAACAGAGTAAGCCAAACCTAGGACAGTCTTATCCATACTACTAGCAGAGACTGCATCTTAGAGTAAAGTCTCTCCAGAACCATACCTGTAATTAGTTTTGGAATGATCTACTTCACTCCAAAGAAAGCTCAAGATGACAGACAAGTATCATGAATAGTCAAGGAATTTTGTTCCAGTATCTACAGCTCAAAATATACCAAGTAAATATTCATTAACAGAATTTATAATATTTGTATTTGCTGCCACTTGCATCTTAGGGGGTGTGTGTGTGTGTGGGGGGGTGTGAGTGGGGAGGTGGGGGTGGGTGTTCCAAGTCTGAAATTATGACTCCCAAACTTACATGCCATCAGTTCCAGACCCAAAACTCCAGAGCAGTGAAGCCAGTCACCAAACTGGAGTCACTCCCAGGAGAAATGTGGAACTGCAGCGCTGAGCGCAGCTTGGGAAAAGCAAGTTTTAAATAACTGTTCCAGGAATCAGCTGGAACAAACTGAACTGCATCTAGGACATGCCTGATCTGAGCTACAGGAAAGCCCACATCACAGCAAGTCCGTAGCCAGGCCCTATATCTACCACACATGCAAATTACCATTATAGAGTTTAGGAAAGTCAACTTTTCCATCTGCTTTGCAGCGCTCTGGCTTCAGCAAAACTGTTTCAGGGCTCTTTACTGCCTACATAATGCTAAGAGATGGGTTATGTAGGTACTATATTGCCAGAGCATGCCTTTACTACGTCTAGGAACTTCCCTTGGGGGTGGGATGCAACATATATGCCTGTTTGGTACATATGAAAGTCAGTATTTTTACGGTCGAAATCTCCTCTTAACTTTGATGCACTGAAGGAAAATTGAGCAGTTTGGCTGGCAAGAATTCATACAACTCTGCAGTATTAGCACACTAGAAGGCGTAAAAAGCTTTGAAGTAATTATTACCAGTAGGTGGTATGTATTAACTACTCTTTTCAAACAAGCAGGTTATTCAGCAGCTTTAGAAACAATAAAACCCTCAAGACTTAAGGCAAACAAGAAAAAAAAAAAATCATTAACAAATCTTATGCGTTCATGATACACTGCAATTATAAGCAGGCATTCATGCTGGGAATAATTAGCAACATACCTCAACATTATTGAATGTCAATGAAGTCAAGAATATTCTTCATGAAAGAACAATACAGAGGATGTGGCCAAGTTGTATTTAAAAAGAGGCATGAGCAATTTTGTTATTTGCAGAAAAAATGCCAGCTATAAATAGGATGAGCTCACACTCCGCAGCTTTTCTTCAAAACCAGGAACCACACAGACTGAAGTGCAACAACTTTTCTCTAAAGAGATTAAAAGACGATAGAGTGCTAGCCGGATATTTTGTTAGATACTTTTCAATAACAAGACATAATTACTCTAAATTTGATCTTTGGTGAATTAGTATTTTGAGGTCTATTATCTGCCCAGACTGTAAAGTGTACATCTAGGAAAATATTAACATGAAGTATGCATCTAAGTAGTAGTAACATGAATACAAAATGTACATCTCAGTGCTATATGGGCAGATTAACAAGGTAGCCTGCTCAGTTCCTGTTCAGTGCAGTAACAAAAAACCCCCCAAAGACTGGCAGTTTGGACTGTTGTTCCCCTACCTATAGTAATACCAATCTCAAGTTTTATTTCTTAAGTGTGCCCTAGTAAATACACTAATTTCAAACCACAGTTGTCCTTTCCAGTGTCTCAACAATCATTTTGGTTGTTGGGTTTTTTCCCCCCATGACAGTATACTGTTGGTTTTATTCAACGAAAATGGCAGAGACTTATTCTTTGAACAAGACTTGACACAAAGAGATCTATACAAGTATATAAAACCCCAAATCTGTAGCAACTTAGATGCCTTTAAAACCTACCTCTAAATTAATTTAGTCTCAGGCTAACTGGGAAGCTGAGAAGGAACCAGAGATTTAAATTCAGACCTTTTAATATCTAAGCTTTTGCTTCTTGGATGAGAAATCTAAACTAATTGGGAAAATTTAGAAGAATTCCTAGCAACAGGCAAATTCCTATGTGAAGACAGGAATATTTTTAATTAAGTAGAAAAAACAAAATGTTCAGTATGTTTTTCTTGTCTGCTTGGAGAGAAGCAGGATGACAGGCTAGTATCACAACAAGATGATTAAGTACTTTCCAGTCCATTAGTAACTAAGGAGTATGTTAAACAATATCTACAAGAAATAAACACGCTTAAAATTAGTATACTTGGATAACTCACAGTGAATATTTGAATCATATTTGTAGATAATTTCTCTGGCCTACCTGCATCCAAATTTAATACAATTTATGCCCTGAATACCTTTTAGAAGACTGGAAGAAACCTAAAAGCGTATCTATTATATTTTAAGATATATTTAAAGACCTTATAAAAGAACTTTGGAAAATTGTGCTCAGAAGAATCACAAAGTGAAAAAGAATCTCTTTTAGCAGAAGACTTCAATTTTTCTAACCTTTTTAGATCATCATCCTGCTACCACATAAATACTTTCACAGACAGAAGCTACTATGTACTAAGCTGAACTTAGCAAAGGCTTTGTTTACATTACCAGCCAGCACAGACCCCCTAGGAAAGGAACAGTAGGGTGCAGAGGGCCTGATGTCCACACACTATGGGTTTGGGGAGGGAAAAGAGGTGAAGGAACAGACACTTCAGAGCAGCCATAGCCTGCTTTCCTGGCCCCAAACACATCTCCGCAGCTGGAGCACATTAGCTACGCCCCTGTTCCTGGAATGCATCTGCTGCCTGAGGCTCATGCTGAAGGAATCTGCTCACCGGCTTCAGGGCCTTCTCCGATGCGAGTGACAGTGCAGGGAGCAGAGAAATTAAAAAAAAAAAACAAACCCACACAACAAACTTTCGTCAAAATAGATGCCAGATTGGAAAAGACATGCTAATGCAGATGCACAAAATCCAGCTAAGAACAGACCGTTGGAAGCTGCAGTCAGTCTGAAGTGACAAAATAATAATAATTAGACATTCAACTGTAAAGGAGATTTATTTACTTGAACCAACTAACCATCCACAGAAAAAGTCAAGATCTCAATTTCTCAACATCTCAAAATGCAAGCAGAAAGCCTTTCTGGAAGATCTGAATAGCTTTGTATGACTAAAGCTAAAGTTCACAGAAGTCATGGGACCTAGTGGGACAGGTAAACAACATCAAATTGAGGGGACTATACCATTATTTATAAACTATATATGGATAAGACCATATAAACCAAAGCAAGTTTTCTGGTTTTACATGCCCTGCAGTTATGAAAGCTCTCATAAAACTGATACTAAACAACTGCAAATCCAATTGATTTTGACAGAAACAGAGGCTACTCAACACGAGAACAAGATGAAAGATAACATTGACTTTGGGCATGTTGTGCTTTACACAGTTTTATAGTAAGAAAATGAGAAGTTTTCCTATTGATTTATAAAATGTTACAGAAAACAAACTGTGCAAGCCATTGTAAAAGCAAAAAAAACCTGAAGCGCACAATATTTTAACTTAAACCAATACATTTGGACGTATTTTTAATCACTACAAATTGGAAAGCCTGAATAATACATATTAACACCTTCCTTTAAAAATACAGGAGAAATTAAATTGTCAGTATGCCAACAGCAGCTTGATATATCAAGATTACTCACTGAAAATGCTGCATCAACAGGTACTCATAATAGACATATGACAAAAATATTTATAGTTATTTATATTGTTATTAATGTCTTGGCATGAATTAAAAAGATCACACACAAAGGAGATAGCTGTGGAGAGGGCACAGAACTCTCTTCTCAAGATGGCAAAGTTCCAACTTCTTACCTGCTTATTTGGGAAAACAGCGACAGTTTTACAGTTAGTCTTTCACAGCCTAGAAAGAATCCCATCAGAACCACACATTCTTGAAGTTTTGGGGAATCAGGTGACATACAAGCAGGCCTAAATCCTAAGCATTTCACTTTTTGCACTCAGTTTACAATTTTCACTAATGCAGTATAAATCTGCTTACCTGGTTTGTTGCCCTCCATACAGTTACTTGCATACTCATTTTCTCAGATTCCATATATGACATTTACATGAGTTTGGAAGGTAGCCAAGACTTGAATCAGGTGTAAATGAAAAGCTGGGTAACTCATTTGTTTAGTGTATAGAAAGAGCACATTACTGCTATGATGCACACATTAGAAAAAGATAAAACACTTCACCTGTATTTCTATCTAATATAAGCAACACCATAATCAAAAGTCTAAGCTCTGTTCTGTATTATGAGAAAGGGAGAGATGACACTCATGGAAAAACAAAATAGCACTGACTTCTTAGGTTTAATTCTCTCCCTTGAAGATGTCTTGTCTTCAGGCCTAAACTATGATGGTACTTCAGGTTCACTGATGTGGTATCCTTGATCAAAACCAAATAATTTCATCAGGAAGCTCATGAGATCATATTGTCCTCATTGCACCTATTCAGAAGAACTTATCAGTAAACATAATTGGGTTAATGACACATATAATGGGATGAGTCATTACAAACTGCTAAAACAGGCTTTTTGCAGGACAACTAACTGCATAACATTTTCTAATCATGTAAAACAGCTTCTTACAGCTCATCCATTTCTGTAACAGTACACAGGACATAATTTTTGTACAACACCTCCAGGTTAATCTCTTCACTTACATACAACTAACTAGACATTATCTTTCTTTGAAGAAGTAGAAAAATCTGAGTCAATAAGCTTAAACACAAAAAAATCTGCTATGACGTTGTCTCTAAACCATAAGCTTGCTGTTACATGAAAAATGTAGGGGTTCTTTTACTGAGGAGGGTAACCCTTGGATGTTCTACTACTGCAAGAGCATAGAAGCAGAGCTGAGGTTAGTATGTCATTAACTTGAGTACTTCCATACACTCTAGTGGTTTTGTTTATTTGTTTTCCCAAATGGGAGAGGGGAAGGGATTTTAGAGAATTTCGTTGTTTATCCTGGGTTATGTCTCAGTTTTGTTTTGCCTTTTTTTTTTTTTAAGACCTAGATATTTCCAGAAAACAAACATCACTGTTTGTACTACAGAGCTGAGTTATTCATACACAGCAAAACAGTAACAGTACACAGTGGATCAATGGATTTGACTCATTGATCTGTAGGGATGCATGGACCAGTTTTACATGTTTGCCAACAGGCTTTTTTACATAACTGGAAAAAGAACACAGTTCCTGAAGTAAACTATGTGACTCAACAAAAATGCAGAGCAGGATCCCACCATGTGATCCCACCACACTTCCAATTTCTGACACAGGCTCTTCAGGGTACCCAAAATAATAAACTAGGAAAAAAAAAAACACTGCAAAAAGAAAAAAAATCACATCTACAGGGTAAGACACTAACTAGAAAGTATTGAAACCAATTTCCACCCAGAGGGTGGTATTTTTGAAGGCTGGAACTGTTTTACCAGCCTTTCTTTCTCATTTAGCAACTGCCGGCTGGGACAAACCTCTACATCTTCAAGGAAATCTCTTTCTTTCTACCACCTCCAAAACATTACTGCAGCACCTTGCAAGGAAGCTCTCTGCTTCTCTTCAGTTTCCTCCTCTCCAGCCTTCTGCCTGTTGCTCACTTCATCTATTTCATTCTTTCTACCACCTAGCATCTCAAAAAAGCTTCTCTCACCTGTGCATGCTCAGTCCTTCTCTGAGGAGGAGAAATCTTCCCCTGCCCTTCAAAGGCTCACCAGCTTTTCCTGGCTGGGCACACCCTCATTTAAAAAACTCTCACCTGCTGTATATTAATAAGCTCACTAAGTGGTTCTGCAACCCGCAGAAGAAAGGAACAACCCTAGAGATGAAGGCAATCACTAACACTTTTGTGACCTTTCATTAACAGTAAATTCGAGGAATCATTTAAAAAGTACCTAGAAAAAGCATGAAAAAATCTCCCTCTGTAAAAATCTGACCAGTTTTTGTAGTATCCAAGGACTTCAGTTAGCATATGCTCACACTTCAGAAGAATCATTAAAACTTGACTGACCTTAAAAATAGCTATAGTTTCAGGCAGCAGACTTAAGTTCCACAAAGCATTACTCAACACAGCATGGGTGGTATAAAGCATGGTAGAAATGAGCACGTCTTAAAAATATGCATCTGTCATATGCATTTCATCATAAACAAGCATGCACACACATTCAGGCACTGGAATGACTTCTATTCTTTGAGATAACCGAGAAAATAAAGATCCAGAGGAAATTCTAGAAGTGCCCATGTGCATTGCAAACCAAAGGAGGGAAGGTACTTCACTCTTTGAAACAATAGCCTTGGTTTATCCTTTTATTAAAAACATAACTTTCTGCTGTGGACTCTTTTAAACACTACAAAGCTCTAAACAAATCTGTTTGCTATTGACACACGTGTGATGGAAGGGGAGAGATTTGGATTTAACTTTAACACTGAGCATACATTTTAATTATAGTATATTAATCAAGCAGGCAGTTTAAGATTAGATGATGTATGTGTTGCCTGAGAAGCCACATCAAGATTCTGAGGCCAAGGTCAGATTAAGGCACAGATACGACAGGCCAGCATCCACTGAACCCCCTCCTGTTATTATATAATGTTGAGAGCTTGTAAAGAATAAACTTAATTCTCCAATCTATACCGCTGTGTAACTCAGTGAACCCTTGTGAGTAAACGAGGAGTCAACTCAGATGTAATTTCTGAAGTCATGAAGTGATCTTAAAATAATGATTTTTATAATAAAATTTAAGAACATTTGGAAAATTTATTTTACATTTAAGACAGTTTAGATTCTGTGGTCTCAGACTAAAGCAATCTGAAAACAATTAACTATTATGTTAAGGATTAAAGTGTAGGTGCAACTAGAAGACATAAAAATGGCCTTTACTTCCCCAGTGTGTCTCTTTATCTCTGCAAATCATATTTGTTTACTCTCCTAACAAATAAATTTTTACTGTGGCAGTTTTCACCCTCCAGAGCTGGCACAGACATAGAAGGGCAGGCTGGATTCAGCCATGCATCAGTTACATGTCAAGCAAGATCTAAACAGACAATCTTCTGTGGACTGAAGCAGAAGTTAACAGTTTTAACTTTGTCGAAATCAGGCTGACTTTGCAGTTCTGGAAGCTAATAAAAAATTGTTTGACTTGTAAACTGAGCAGATTCGGTTTGGAAAGCACTGAGAAAAAAATAAATGTAGTGCTCCCAGCATGTCATCTTGACAGGGTCACTTTGCTTTTCTGACCACAATTCTACTTTAAAACTAACCTTTCAGCAGCTGCTCAGTTTCAGTCATCAATCCTACTACTGTTGAAAAGCAATAGCAAGCACTCCCATTGACTTCAACAGGAACAGGCTTTTGATAGTACTTATCTTATAAATGATAGTCTTATGACATACAAAATGATCATAAAAAATCTCAGTATCATTTAGACAGGCAGAAAATATCCCTGTTGACCCACCTCAGATCACTAGAGACATATCCATTTACTTTCTGTTCAACAAATAGAAGGGTTTACAAATTTTTTTTTTAATAAACCAAGGCAATGATGCGATAGAAAACAAAACCTACTCTATCTCAAGTGGAATCTGAACATCAGATTTGTAGTAAGTTAGAAAATCTCTGATTCTTAATCATATCTAGCAGGCAAGCACAGCCCCCAGCCTTAGGCTGCATTTTATACTCTGCAATGGGTGACCTGCAGGTTCTGGGCAATCAGAATCCAAGGTTGTAGGAGGAGAGATGCAGAAGACATTGCTAAGGCCAGCCTGGAATAGAGTTGCATATGCAACACAGCCATGCCCAAGCCTGTCCAGGGATGGCACGGTGAGACCCCCTTCCATATAATTCCTGTGAACTACTCACAAAACGTCTCTCCTGTCTGCCCTCCAAAAGATGAGGCAGTAGTCTTATGACTCCTGACACATTAATGTCATGATACATGGGCTGCAAGGACCTCAACTGTCTCCATGCAAACCAAAATGTGATTCATCATTACTCTCTTTAAGAAAAAAAAAATCAGACGTGCACAATTGGGAAGATCAGTTATTTAGGTGAAAATAAACTTACAGAAGTACATGTATGGAAAAGCCAGTGATTGTACTTTTTCTATCTAACAGATAATGTTGCATCAAACATTTCTAAACTTCAGTAATTTCCTAGATGCTCCATGGTCCTTTCGCATGAGAATCCATTTTTGCCAGCGGCGATGCACAAAAAGCAAGAAATTGCAAGGAAGCAGTCATGGTTTTCCACCTTGTTTTTCGATAGCTTCTAGCAACATCACTGTTAGTTTATCAGGATGCTTAAAGAAAAATTAATGTTCAATGGCAAATGTGTTAGGATGTGCCATCTGTGCTCCGGAGCTGACACTTTCACAACAGTCTTTCTTCCCAAACTCAGACTATTCCTCTGCTCCCCAGTTACAGTGAAAACACTTGAGCCCTTTAAATGGAGCAGCAACATTGTAATGCAAGTAAGTCGCAGGACCACTAAAACTCTCCTATTTCTTTGCCCTCGGGGCAGTAATAGATTCTGAGACACCAACAGGCCTCAAGAGGGAAACAGAACAAAACCAAGAAACAAGACAGTATTAGGTCTTCAGCAAGTTACAAATTCAAAATTCATTACCTTCATTGCAACATTTTACCATAAAAAGTTGTCCCCATCAAAATATGCTAAAGTGGATGTCTTTCACCTGTTTGGTTTGTCTGCTCTTGCAAATCCATTCTTTAACAATCTGTTTGGTTCCTGCCTTTTAGTACATATTTTTCAAATTGTTTAGCTCTATCAGAAACAAAAGGATTCTTTCCACCCCACACACTGAGCTGTCATCACTATATCAATGGTTCTGAGCAGTTACAGTTTTCTATACACTAATTAAAGCTTCATATAGAACCTGACCTAATTAAAAAACCCAACAAATCAAGTTTGAAACAAACTGGCTGTAACTGGGTATTTACATGATGAAGATACCTGCTGATTAATGTGCTTCTATTCTTCTTTTCCCTCCTGCTTCTTTCAGCAGCAGAGTCAACAGCTGTAGGCACATGAAACATCTATAACAATTCAAGATTCAGATGTTAAATCCTGAGGTAATTTTTCTTCACAGTCATAAGCCCCATTAGTGTCTCTACAATATGCTCTGTAGCGATGTATACCTGGGGCTTGGTTCTATTCCTGAGTTCCACAATCCTACAGCTACCTTTGATTATTTTTTGCTACTATTGTCCTCACTATATGGATAAGAATAAAGTAATTTATAAATTTCTCAGGAGAGTCTGTGTGCAAGAGCTTCTCACAAATAAAATCCAGTGAATACTTCAGTAACAAATTTGCAAATTGCCCTCAAGAAACAAACAAACCCAAAAATCCCCCAAACAAAACAACACAAACCCAAAAGCTTTCTGTGAACATGCTGAATATTCCACTTTTCATTTCTAAGCCATGAAAGATCTCCTATGCTGTACCCCAGAAAAAGTGGTTTTCAGTACATGACAGCTCAGTAACTTTTAATGAAAATAATCATTTTCAGACCTCAGCAACAAGATACACTTTTACTGTGGTAGTATCAAGTCAATTTTGAGTCAGACCAGCTCCTACTAAATTTCAGACCAAGAAAAATATTCCATGGCTTTTGTTTTCATTCCAATGGCAATAATCGCCTAAATTAGTAACTCTAGCCCTGAAATGCTTGCATACTCTACTGCACCAAGCAAAACAAAACCCCTACTGAGAACCTGAAATGCTGGCCATGCTAACTGTAATGATTTCCAATGCCCAAACAGAGAAAAATTCAAAAGGTACATAAACAAGGTAATTATTAATAGTAATTTGGATCATAAAAATAACTTCAGGATCTGAGGTTTTATCTATATACAAAACACAACCAAAATAAATACTTGTTACCATTTTCATCTGCAGTAGAACTCTATGTCTGAAACCCTATCTTAGAATATAAGCATCTTATTCTGATGAAACTACACGAAGTAAAACATTAAGAAGCGCTAATGAAAATATGATGTATTTCATTAGAAAACCTGATCATAAAAATGTAAAGCAAATTGCAAGCTTTAGTGTCAGAAGACTTATTTAAAAAAACCAAAACAAACCAACAAAAAAACCCCAGGGTATTAACTGCTAGTTTTCAAAGGGCAATTCTACCGAGAGCTGCTGGAGTGTTCTAGCTAGAATGACACACTATGATACACTAATAAATAACTCTAATTATACTCTACTTACAAATTCTCTGGGACTATTTTAAAGAAGCTCAAGCCTATTAGAGATTTCAAGTAAAATCACATAGCTATATTAGGACTTCACTATTCTGGCTGATACATTTTGGAGTGCTCAGCACCTTTTCATATGAATTACACCTTGCTGTAACAGTACCTTAGAGAACTTCCAAGGTTTTTTAAAGATGTTTTTTGTGGCTCAATAATAAATTATAAAATAAAAAATGCTTCTAAAAAACAGGAAATTTGTACTAATGCAAATATTACTGTTTGTCTTTGAGAGTCTTTCAGTTTTAGAATTTCAGGTACCATGATATTTAAAAGGAGTGAGTGAAACTAGCCATCCTTTGGTCCAATTCATGATCATTTCTTCTACAGTTTGATTTAAAGGGCAGGAAGCTATCTTATTACATGTTACAGTTCTATATACAGACATAGCATTACATTACAAAAATAAATTTCTAAAGCCAGTGTCAAATTTAAATGTAATCAGGTCAACTGAGTTTGTGTTCCATAAGTAACAGAGTACTTCATTTGCAGTTGTCACCTTTTGTCTAACAAAAAACTTTTTTTCAAAAAACAAATATTTTAGAATTACAGAAGAGCTGAAGAAACTGATAGTACCCAGGAATTCCTAGGAAGAATTAGAAGGAACCTTTGGAGATTGCCTAGTCCAGCTCCCCTGCTAAAAGCAGTGTCAGCTAAAGCAGGTTGCTCAGGACTCCATCCAGTTGAGTTTTTACTGTGTCCAAGGATGGAGACTCTACAACGTTTCTGGGCAACCTGTTCCAGTATTCCATCACACTCATAGTAAAAAGAAGTTTTTTCTTAAACTGAATTTCCTTTATTTCAGTTTGTGCCCATTGCCTCTTTTCCTGTCACTCTATACCTCTGACAATAGTCTGGCTCCATGTTCTTTACATCCTCACATCAGATGATTGTAAGATCTTTTGCTAATGCAGCCTAGGATGCTATTGGCTTTCTTTGCTTCAAGGACACACTGCTGGTTCGTGTTCAACTGGTTGTCCATGAGGACCCCAGGACCTTTCCTGTAAAGCAGCTTTGCAGCTGGCCCGCTGCCTGTCTGTACATGAGGATATTTCTCTCCAGGTGCAGGACTTGGTTGAACTTCATGAACTTCTTGCTGGCCCATTTCTCCAGACTGTCTAGGCCTCTCTGAATAGCAGTATAACTGTGTGGTATATCAAACATTGTCCCAGTTTTGTACCATCTACCAGCTTGCTGAGGGTATAGCAAGACACTCAACCCAATCATCCAGGTCATCAGTGAAGATATGAACCAATGTTGGCTTCATTATTGACCACTGGTGTACACCACTAGTGACTCAACTTCTGCTGGACTTTGTGACAATGATCACAACCCTTTAAGCCTAAGAGTTCAGCCAGGTTTCAGCCCACCTCACTGGCCATTTTTCTAGTCCATACTTCATCAGATTCTCTATGAGGATGGGCAATCTGTTACACTGCCTGACTGTCCTCATGGCAGATTTTTTTTTTTTTATATCCAGCCTGAAACTCTCCTTTTTCAATTTAAGTCTGCTATTTCTTGTCCTCCCACTATGCACCACTGTGAAAAGCTTAGTATTGACTTCTTGATTAGGTTCCTCATAGCTACTGGGGGGTCTGTTAGGTCCTTCTCCTTACACAGCAAGTGTTCCAGGCCCCTTGCCGTGTTGGTGGTCTTCTGCTGAACCTGTTCCAGTTAGTCAGCGTTCTTGCATGGGGAGAGTGGGACAAAACAAATAGAGTTTTCTCAGCATGGTCTAACAAGTTCTGAGCAGAGGGGATGATCCCTCGCTTCCCACAAGGAGCTACTGGCCATATCCCCATTGGTAGGGCCTGGGAGGCCACTGGCTGTCTCTGCTGCCAGGGCACTGCTGCCTGTGCCCAGCTCGCTGCCCACCAGGCCCCTTTGGGCAGAGCTGCTCCCCAGGCAGGCAGGGCCCAGCCTGTGTGGCTGCCGGGGCTCATCCTGCCCAGGGCAGGGTTTGCCTTTGGCCCTGTGGAATGTCACTGGGCTCCTGTCAACCCATTCTTCCAGCCTGAGTCCCTCTTACTGGCAGCTTTGCACTCAAGTGTATCAAGTGGTACATCAAATTTATTCTCATCTGAAAACTATACAAGAGTGTAAGATGTCACCTCCTCCAGCTCATGGACAGGTCTCACCTCAGCCCTCTGTGGGACTCCACTCGTTACTGGCGTCCAGGTAGATCATGGCCTATTAACCACTGCCTTCTTGAGCTCCACCATCAAACCTGTTTTTTACCCATCTGGTTGCCCATCCATCCAGACCATCATGTCCCAACATGGATGAAAGAATGCTGTGGGAGACAGCATTGAAGACTTGCTAGACTTGAGGCAATGACATCAACTGCTCTCCCCTTATTCACATGTCTAGATGTTTTACAATAGCAGTCAGGCTGGTCAGATGCGAATTACCTTTGGTCAATCATAGTATCTTCGATATCCATGCTGACTGTTCCAAGTTCTCTTCCTCTCTTTCATGTGTACAGAAACAACCTGCAAGTGGACTCTCTACAAGATTCTCCCAAGAACCAAAGTGAGGTTGACTGACCTATAGTTCCCTGGATTGTCCTTTCTCTGTTTTTCTTGAAGAAGGGTGCAAGATTTACCTTTTTCCAGTCATCAGAGACTTCCCAATCTCCATGATCTTTCAAAGAAGATAGCTCTTTCAGGATCCTGGGATGCAGATAATCTGGTCCCATGGACTTGTTTAGCTAATATTTGTCCAATGCTACTTAAGCTGTTTCAACTGCAGGCTGCTTCTAGAAGCCGAAGGTATGCTCTCCCTCCTGCTCATAGATATAAACTCTCACATCCTTCTTTATTCTACTGTTTGGGATCCAGCGTTCAGTGAGGTTATTTAATTGATCCAAAATAAAACCAAATGCAATAACATTTTTTGAAATTTATTTTTGTATCAGATCAACAAGCTGATCTATTCAATCAAGGGGCCACAAGACAGCAAGATTTAATGCTATAGAAGTCACAAGAATCCATGGGAAGGAATGGGGGGAGAGTTGGATGCAAACTATCTTCTACCGGCTTAAGATGAACATTGAATCTTCTCAAGTGTTTTGCTGAATCCAAACCACAGCAAGTGGTTTTCTGCCAAGTTTAGATTACAATACATTTACCACATTGTATTTGGAGACTGAACATCTCCAGTAGAACAGGAAGTTAGGAATAAATGTTGACTATGTTAATTTTCTACTTCATTCCTCTAATACATGGTGGACATAACACAACTTCAACTTGAAAGTGCTCTGAACTTCACAGTAATAATCTAGAAGAAACTAGGAGTTTAGTAATTGCTCTTTTATGTTGTGATCTAATAAAAACTTAATCTAATAGGTACTAGCATGAGGTGCCATATAACTCACAAACAGAATAACACATATAACATGGGCAATTGTTAAAAATATATTAAATTTATAATAAGAAAGCATAAAATCCTTCAAAAGAAACAGTGTTCCTCCTCACATCCCATAATGATTCAAGTAATGGATGTATAGAGGTAAGCCTCACTGGGGAAAGAAAATAACCCATCCTCTGCCTCATACATGCTGTTCAAACAGATTTTGCAGAACGTATCTACAATTGAAAAAAACGCAGGAGATGTGATTTTGAGAGTTGGGAGAACTGCAGATGCCAAGGAACATGCTCAGCTGGCATCCTCCTTCATGTCTAAAATTATGGAAGCAACTTCAAGCCTCTCCTGATTATTGGCAGAACTGGCATTAAACTTGAAGGGCCCCAAGCAGAGGGTAAGACATTATAGCTCAACGCTACTATCTGAAGTACCATGCAGAAAGACCTTACTTCCATTACAGATCAACATATCTCACGTTTACTTTAGATAAGAACATATGTGTCAGCATTTTCCTGTAGAATGATTAAAATGCTGCAAATTCAAACACTAGTTTATCTCTCTGTAACTTGAGAACTATCATTAGGACTTCCATCACGATGTAGATTGAACAAATATCAATGACCACTCAAAAGCATTTGCCATCACTGGAGAAATAAGTTAGGTGTTATTTCCAGGCCTAAGCTTTAATAAGTGACTGGCTCGCCAATAAATTTCAAAGTTCATTATGGTCTGTTTTTCCTACTTCATTGTCAGTGAAAACTTGTATTCTAATGCTGTGCTCATATCACCTATTTACAGGGCCTTATTTCTTTCATATATTTTTTTGAAAATAGGTTAGTTTTAGTTTCTGCAATTCTTGTATATGGGACACTTGTTTCTAGATTGTGGCAAAAATAATATTAATACAGGTTGGATTGATTTTCTAATATGCTAAATCCTCTCCACATCACTAATTCCCATACTTTTTTACCTAAGGAATTAAAAAAAAGACATTATTTACAAAAGTAGTGACTATTTTTTTTTAATTTCTTTCCTGAAAGTAGTAAATTCTTAGTTACTCCTAGGATGCAAGTTCATTACTTTTTTTCTCCAACTGACGGATATAATGTAAGTACTTTTTCACTATGTATTTTTCTGAGTGAGATTTTTTTGACAGCTCACTAATGTTTTGTTTGGTTGGGTTTTTTTACATGTAAACATCGAAACAGGCAGAACAACAGAAATAATGAAGGTACATTATGCTAATATTGTATGCTATTCTAGCCACAACACTCATGTTTTTTAGTGGAATTGACCCTTGAAAATCAACAGTGATCACTCTGAAGTTTTTTCAATAAGCCTTCTGACCCTTAGGCACAGACTCATTAGGAAAACCATGATAGATTTTATGTAATTTTGACAGTGAATGAGAAACTGAATGAAATGTTTCCACTGTCGATCATTGCTTCACAGTTTCTCCATACAAACAACGTACCTTGAACCCCTTCTAGTCTGTAAGTGCAACCAATGGCTCTGATCTTAATCACAGGATTAAAAACCAGAAATGATTTTAAAAGAACATTTTTCCTTAGTCAAAATACTTCTCAAATCAGAGATGGAAGTTTAGGTGAGGAAAAAACCTCAATGCACCTGATAGCAAAGGTTATTCTTGCCTGGAATGTGAGGGCTCCTTACTTTATTTTTCCTATAGCTTATTTTCTTCTTAACTTCTTGTATAAATAGATCAGTGACAGGTAATAAAAACCTGTTTTCATCTGCTATGAGCATTGCAATCACCTGGGATGTAGGAGACAGAATTGTAAAGCCTTATTGTGATTCAGGACAGGCACTTGAGATGGGAGTTCTTTATCTCTTAAAAAAATACTCCTCAATGACAAGATTCTAGGATAGTACTACCTGTCTCAGTTTAAAATACTCACAAAGCATATCTAGAAAGTAACATTTTTTTTCTAATGCCAAAAGGGGGGAAATAATCTGCAACACTTCAAACTATTTCAATAAGCAATATTGTTTTCTGGCCAATTTCATTACAGAAACAGATTTCACTTATTATTTTTGTTTACTTCTTCTGAGATTATGAATAACTTCCTCTGTATACTTTGTTTAATTTGTTAATGTAAACTACAGAAATTAAATTCTAGTACAGACCATAGTTCAAGATGTGTTTTGTATTTTTATTACAAATAGATCCACATAACTTCAGATAACATTCCCCTAGGCACTAAAAATAGCAAAGTGTAATCTTAGGATTGGGATTTGAGCACAAGCATTCTCTGCAAGCATTTAGCCTTGCAACTCAGATGTTTCTGAACTTGAATTAAGTTAAATGCCCACACAGAAAAAGATGCATGTTTTCTGAGAAAAGTCTCTTATATGAGACTCAAGCAGAGTAAATTCTAATTTTAGACAGAATTCTGCAACAATTATATAGAGGAAGATGTATAAGATATATACCATTTAAAATTCCTTGCCTCTTGTCATTAACACCTTAATTATTAAAGAAAGATTTGTTTAAAGTTCCCATATGGCAGTTCAAGCCATATGAGACTATTTATGTGCTTTAATATTTGCATTACAGTGAAATGTAGAGGCCTTTATCATATGATAGTCCCTTCATAGTTATACATTCACAAGACAATCTGAGTCCCAAAGTTTGTGTAGAATACGTGTGAAATGAATAGATGGTTTATGTACTCAATTACTTAAAGCAAGAAACTGAAAATCAACTTAGCAGTTTATCTTGCAGCAATGTAACATTGGTATGAGACTTTCACAACCCAAAGTACACCATTTACCCAAGAATCACACGATCCATTTTTTCAAAGATTCTGAGCATATTTTTCACGCTCTGGAGAAAAGATATATATCAACAATAGAAAATAACATGCTATGAACTTTTAGGTCTAGATGCCTTAGATTACATTCCCACAACACTGACCATAAGCTATTCTCATTAGACTTTGTGGTGTCCAGACTTTCTTTGGGAGCAGAGTCCTGCAAGTGTTTGATCACCTGCATGATCACCTGCATGCCTTGTCTGGGTGCAAAGCAATGGCAGCCGTTACAGAACTAACCCTGTCATACTATCCTTACTCCTAGAGATTAACAGCTAAGAGGCATGTCATGAGGTTGCAGAATCCTTCATGATACCATGAGGGATACACACTTTCAAGAGTCTGTGAGAAATGTGTGAAAAGCTACAAAGTTTTGGTTTTTCCATCCAACACGACTTTTTTTGAGTACTAATAATACTTTATCATAGCTCAATTTTGTAGTTTCTGCTACCCCCCCCTCCTTTTTTACACAGACAGTAAGATAACATTTCAATCACTGAATATAACTTGCCTCCAGAAGAGCAGTTCACCATTTTCAAGGGGAAAATTATACTTTTCCTCCTTTCCACTACACCATGCAAAGAGAACATAAAGTAACTGGGATTCTACTGTATCATGCCTTCTTTCTGTCATGAATAAATATTGCCCTTGAATATCCCACTGTGGAATGTATCCAAGTCTACAGATGATGAACAAAATCACATTTAGCTGAAAACGTTGTTCTTCTAGTTTTGTTAGTTTTGTTGTGGTTTTATACCCCTAGTTGACCAGTTCACATGCTATGGAAGCACTTAGAGTAGCAGACATAAAATTTACAGTGGATTTGGTGGAAAGTGGGCTTTAAAAGACAGATCTCTGGAAAAGCTTATTCTGTAGCCAAAAGGGGACTAATTCTGCAGGGAGGCAAACCTTTGCAAGCTTTAGAAATCTCTGCCATACAGAGCAAACAGCTGGCACCTGCTTAAGCCAGTGGCTTCTAACTGTGCTTTTTGGGTCAAAACATTATGGTTGTACACAGAGAACAGAACATCATATACTCTCAATTCCACATAACTTCCAGCAGCTAAGCCACATGAAAAAAAGCTGAAAAGCAAAGTAAATGTTTTTTCTAATGTTAATTTTCTTCACAAGCAGTTTTGCCTCCCAGAGGTATGGCATCAAGTCATGGAACTCCTAAGCTACAGAACTGGGAGCGAATTAAAACTGACCTCACCTGACCAGTCATCTGCAGACTTGTAAAAAATGTTAGTGTAAACAGTTCAAAATCAATCCTCCCTCATGTTCACTGTGAAAGGCATTTATCTCATTAATAATGTATTTCCATTATACCGGCCAGAAGCCTACTATTTTAACAGAACACGTAAAGAAAGTTTACTCACTTCTAACATAAGCAGCAAAGAGTTGACTCATTTTGACCATCAGACTTGAAACTAACACATAAGCTTCTGCCCTCTAGAGAGATGAGCTGTTTTCTAACCCCCTCTACCCTCGTACAGATGTTTACACCTATGGGTAACAAAATCAAAACCATTTCAGTAGAGAGGACTACATATATTAGTACTGGAAGGAACTGAGACAATTGTGCAAGTTGCATGTAAGGACAGTCACACTGAAAGAAACTAAGCAGCTGAAGTAATTTAAAGAGGCATTACTACCACATCTGCCACACTGTTCAACCACAACCACAAGCTTTTATATAAAAGGCGAAATCTAGGCAATTAATTCATAAAGCATGTACATTTACTTTGCAACACTTCTTCTAAGAGGCAATACTTTCCTTCAAGCTTACTGTTATTCAAAGTGTTTCAATAACTTGCTAAAACAAAATTGTTCGTTGCAACTTGAGATATCACTATTTCGATGGGTAAGTAACTTTTGCAGTTGAGTTCTGTGTGGGTGTTCATGTAAAAGAAGTGTGAGATTCACCCTCCATGTGTGAAGGAATTAAAAAATATCTCTGTATATATACACACTTGTAAAATGCAAATACAGCAGTAATAACAGAAAATGGATGGAGAAGTTTATGAATAACTTTTTTAGACTGGAGATTCAGGAATTCCTTCCATTATAAATGTGCCAATTACATTTAGTTCTGGGAAGTGATAAAGTGATATTATTTCAGAAAAGATAGGTCATATTCAATTTTTAATTAAAACATTTTCTCTTATGCTTTAAGGAATATGCATAAACAATATACACAACAAACTGTCTCAGTCTTCTTAAGAAACTTCGACTGTATTCTTTAACATTGGTAACACTCTAATTTGGTTATCACATCTGCTGTCTAGGTGAGGAAAGTGTCCATGTAGTTAAGTCCTAGTAATGGGAACAGGAGATGGATTCTGTTTTCAACCTTGCCGAGGGTATAAAATAAGAGTTTGGATGATTTGCACCCCAAGGACAATATTCAGTACTGCAGCATTTGATTCTGAACAAGCTGCCACATCCATATTGATGCCTAAGCTTCTTGTACGGTGCGGTCTTTCACGTTCTGATTTCGCTTGCACTCACTTGGCTGCAGGAGTATCTGAAACAGACCTGAGTTTTTCCTCAGTTACTGGAAAATCTCTCACAGAATTTCTTGAGCTGAAACAATGTGATTGTTTCCCTGTTCGGTTTCACAACACACCTGTGCTAAGAGCTGTGTCAGCCCATCATGGCACAGGGGCAGGGGTGAGTGACAGGACTACAACAAGCCAACATTGCCATGAATGAACAATGAGTAAAAAAAAAATCAGGGAGTGGAAAAAGCCAACCTGAGGAGTACATCTTGAGCACAGTCCTTCTTTGGATTTAACCTCTGTTCTCCTGTACCATGGACCATTTCTAGGGGTTAAAACTGTGTTAATTAGTCTCTCCATGGCATAGTGATAACCTGCATATACTTCAACAGAAAATTGTACATTCCTGAGCTTTGAGAAAGCCAGGCTCGAACCTCACATCTCTCCTTAAAAGGAACATCAGGACCATTTATTTAAATAGCTTGCAAAAGTCACAACTTTGATAACGGGTGCACGTGGATAAGCAGTTTTAGACTTTCCTGTTGTGGTGGTTACCATGTATATTAAATAGTAAAATAATAAGTTGTGCCAGTTATTCCAATATTGACTCCAGTGAACACAGCATCCTGCTATTTCAAAATCCAATGCCAAAATAGTTATAAGGGGTCAGACTAAAGTTCTTTTTAGACAGTAACTTTTGTCTTGTGAGTGAGCAATAGCAGAAAGCTACAAAAAAGACCCCATAGAGCAAGACAGGGGGCAACCCCTGAAGACACCTCCAGCCATTAGCGACTTTTAAGTCAGGGACTTTGGAGCCAAGTTGTGTCTGCATGTTTATTCTTACATATATTTTCCTCCACTAAGTATTTCCTGCAGCTGTAAGAAACATTTGTTTGAATACCTTGTCTGCCTCTTTTTTGAGCTCATGTAAATTTGTTGCAGTTGTAATACTGACTAGCAAGCAGACTGAAGCAGTGCTTTATTGAGCATTTATTTATACAATGCGTAACAGTTTCATCAGAAGAGTAAAAATATCAGAATAAATAAATATATTCAAGTTTTATAAACCAAATAAAACAAACATGAATGGAATAAGTATACAAGCATAACCTGGATGGTAGAGCAGTCTCCTGTTCACCAGTGGACTAATTAAACTTATGCACCCAAGTATCTCATGGTCTTTGAGAACTAAATAGTCATTAGAGAGCACTTGAGGAGCCTCATAACTAAATCAGAAGTACAGCAGACACAGGGTGTCTTTCCTGCGTGTTTAGCCCTTTGCGCCTCACCTTTCACATCTGTCGTACTTTGCTGCTTCAGAGGAGTGTTGGAAGCTTCAGCTAAGCACTGCCCACCACTTAACTTTAAATTTAAATCCAATGAAAACATTTGCATGCATGAAAAGGCACACCCAACTGAGTTTTTGCAAGACCAGAGGTTTAGGGAGCGATTAGAGTTTTGAAACATGGGGCAGAGAACACCAGAGAAACGCAAAACACTTATTTTTAGCAAGTTACTTCAGAAGCATTTAAAATAAACACAGAATCACTTCAGTGTCTTCACTTTCACATTCCTGGTATTAAAGGATGACAGCTTGCAAACAAACTTAAGAGTAAAAATAAACAAATACCCCCCGCAGGTGCGGGGAGGGGTTCTTTTCCTTCTCTCCTTCCCCTCATCTTCCCCTCCAACCCCCCCCTCCCCCCATTTTCCCTTTCCGTCCTAGTTTCTAACCCCTTGGCGGGCCACGGGGCTGAGAGCGAGGGGGGCAGGAGGAGGTGGCGAGGGACCCGCCATCCATTCCCGCTGCCAGCCGACGGGCCGAGAGGCGGGAAAGGCCGCTAGAGGAAAGTGTGCGCGACGGGGAACGAGGCTGAAGGACCGAAGAGTCGAGGACAGGGAAGGAGGGGACGAGACAAGGAAGGCGGGGACGCAGAGAGAGGGGACGCAGAGAGATGGCGAGGAAGAGGGCGCCTCTCAAAGAAGATAAAAACTACCAACAACTCCCCCCACCCCACCCCTACTTCACCGCGGGGAGTTTATACATACCGCCCTCGCCGGCGGGATGGGTAAAGCCCTGGCAGGGGGGCAGGAGGAGGCGGGCTGCTGGGCGGTGTCGTCGGGGGGCCGCTCCCGGACCCGGCGGCTATAAAACAAATTGGAGGTTGCGGGGCGCGGCCTGGCGGCAGCATGACCGAGGTAAAGCTAGCTGTGCTGGGCGGCTCCGGAGCTGGCAAGTCGGGTAAGGCCGGGAGGGGGGTGTCCCCGGTAACACACACCACCTTACCCCCCAGTCCGACTTTACCGCAGGTTTGGGGGAGAGGGGGATGGGACCCCACTAAATCTTTTGTGTGCTTCCCTCTCGCAGCGCTGGCGGTGCGGTTTCTGACCCGGCGGTTCATCGGGGAGTACGCTTCCAACGCCGGTAAGGGCTGGGGGCCGCCGCTGGGCTCGGGGAGGAGGCGGCGGAGTGGGGGTCCACCGGCGACTGGGGGAGGGGGGTCGGGAAGTGTAGGCGCGGTGTGAGGTCTCCGCTCGGGGCTGTGCGGTGCGGGTTCCCCGGGGAACGGAAGATGCGAGGCTTCAGACGCTTATTTGAACAAGAAATTGACTAGAAATGCAGTTTCACAGAACTTTTCGGAAAAGACTTAAGTTTTCACATGCTTTATCAGCGAGAATTCCTGATTAAGTGTAAGCTTTGAAGACAGGAAAAGCCAAGCCAGGTATCGATGGCCAGATCGCTTAAAACTCTAGTAGTGCATCCCGGCAGTGGGGCTTGGCGACGTGCTCGTCGCAAGGCGACTGTGAAGGGACTGCGGAAGGAAAGATAACCGGACTGTGTGTGCGGGTAGATTATAGTAAGCTCAATCAGAGAGAAGATAAAAAAGAGTGAAGAAATAGACGGGAAAAACCCAACCCCAACACCTGTTCTATTGAATATCTCCTCCTCAGCCCTAGAGGAGAGGTGGCACAGATTGTTTATCAGGCACTACAGGTTAATCAAAGCATAATGCAAAGCCTCCTGCTTTTGCAGGGAGGCACTGATTTGATAACTTTGTAGAAAGCCTCACCGTGCTAAGGATAAAATTTCTCTTTCATGCCAGAACAAATACACTGGTCCTTAAGATGCTTCTAAGATCTTCTAAGATGGCAAAGCAGTACTTGAACTTTCACATCCCGGGTAGAATCGCTATTTAACTGATACATGAACACCTTTGTAAGAGTGCTGCTTCAGGTGATGGGGCACGAGAAGTCCCAAAAGTCAACAAGGAAACGAGATTAGCAGGAAAAGTGGAGTAGATAGTAGAGTGTAATACTTTTTCCAAAAGTCTCTTTTTACAAAAAACAAGAGTAGAGTTCAATGATTCATAAATAAAAAAAAAACAGTACTAAACTGAGTTGCATTGACTGTATCCAGATAAACTTATTCTGAAAGTACAGTTATAGTTGTACATACAGAATGTTAGGGGTTAGAAGGGACCTCTCAAGATCGAGTCCAACCCCCATTAAATGTTCTACCGATGTTGTTACTATACAAACACAGACTGAAAAGGCAGTTTGTATCCCAGATGGTTTGTCTAAGCCTGAGCTGTCACATGTAAGTTATGCAGTGCTCTCCATGCTCCATGTGGGTTCTAAGGCAACTGCAATTAAAGCCAGGTTTTCTTGTTTTGACCTTCTGATACTGCAAATAGCAGAAAAGGCATGTCAAACTCCCAAAACATTTTCATTTAAAACAAATATTTGTTGGAAGTAAGTTTAGCTCTATTTCTAGACAGGAGGAAGGTGGAGAAAAGTGGGAATAGGAGTGATAAAATACAAGATCATCCTAGAACACTTTTAGTTTAATCAAAGTATTAATTAAAAATGTGTTTTAATTGTGGAAAACACCAAGAAGCTGCAGGTTTGATACCCTGGGCTGATTGAGACTGATAGTTTGTCATCAGATGAACTCCTAAGACATGCATGAAGAGTGCTTAAGATGAACAGGGTGCTGAACTGAAGATACTCAGTTCCAGAGACCATAGCCCTTACCTATGCCATCACTGCACAAAGTTTAAAGTGTATTTTTAGTAATGCCAACATCAGTTCTTGTCATTATAGTTCAGTCACTCTGAGAAATTAGCTTGTTGGTGACCAGTGCTATGAACACAAGTTGGTTATGCTTGCTTAGAACAACCCACTGCTTAAAGTAGTAGTAATCGTTTGTCTGCACTAGAGATGCCAGGGTTGCTAATGCTGGTAAAGAGTCTTAAATCGAAGAACAGACACTACAGAAATATTTTAAGATCTAGTCTAGGGACATGATCCTGTAAAGACTATTGATCTAATGCTACCTAGCAGGAGAACTCTTAAAGCACCAGATTACCAAATAATGACTTGGGTGCAGAATCAGGATTTCCACATAGGTTGGCTTACTATTTTTCATAATCTGGAACCTTTGTAGCAAGCTGAGTAGAATTTAGCTGTTTCTGATCACTTTATATCCCCTTTGCCTTCAATTTGGAAGAGGAAAACTAGAGTCTAAAAGCATTTTTTCCATCAATGCTTCCATGGGAACACCACAATGAAGTGGTGCTGGTCAGTCTAAGGGGTTGGGCAGCTCAGGTGTTTCAAAATGAAGTAGGTTTGTTTCCAATGTGTATCAAAAACTCAACCAACCAAACACAGAAATCCCCCAAAAGAAACAAAACCCAAGGAAATAAATGTCTAGAAATAAATGTCTACTGAGTATTAGCACATCTCATTTTTGCCACCTTTTCTTTTGACTACCATTTCCAGTCACTCTAATGCTGATTTTCCTTGAATGCCATGTATCTTTTAGAATGCATCTACACTAAACACTTATGCCTGGATGGGAGGCAGATACACTTGGAAATATATGACCCTTGTTCACAGGTAAGAATTTTAGGGCTCTTCCTCTTCCTCTTTCTATCTGTAATGGTAGAAAGAGTCAGGGGCTTTATAACCTTTCTGTCTGGTTCTTGGAATTTGTTGCTGTTGTTGGGGTTTTTTTTGCTTTGTTTATATGACTGAAATTTTATAGTTGCTGTGGCTCAGAAGTGCTGAGTACTTTCCCATTTTGTGGAAGAAGCCCTTCATTGCTTAAATTTTCTGTAATTGCTTCTGCATTTTTGGAGTATTACTAACAGAAATAACTTTTCCCACTTCTGTATTATGTAGGTAAATACAGAGATAAGTTACAGAATTGTGTGCTGTTTTCTAAAATGCCCTAAAAAGATTAAATTTAGTTTATAAAGCAAGCAGTTTATTAAATGTCTGCAGAAATGGTCAAGTAGATAGGCCTGGCAGTAAGGCTTGCTTTCACAGAATAGATCCAAGCAAAGCCATATGGCAGGCTTGTACATGTTGACTGCTGAACTTTGATCATAATAAACCACTTTGTAATAAAATCTTAAGATACTTAAAATATTAGGAGTAGCAGTTATCTAGAATAAATCAGATTAGACTACATTATGAGTAGAGACTTTGGTTGCTACAGTTTGGGCACCTTTTTCCTTTTAAGGACAGACATGAGCTGCGTTAAGGGCAATTACTCTTTCCAGCAGTCCTTGAGTTCTCGTCCCAGTTCTTCTTTCGGAATGAGGCCTAAATTCAGCTGTTTTCTGCCTTCAGCTGTTCTCTTCCTGACTTCCTTTCTTGCCTTCAGAGGAGTAGGCAGTGAGTAGTGGTGGCATTGTTTATCTGATAGAACTGGTGAGTCTAGAAAGACATGGATGGTGAATGGAGGTTTCGTATCCCATGGGAGCTTAGGGAAGAAAAGTGGATTCTGAGAGCAGGTGAAACTAGGGGAGGAAGGGTCCCCATTTTTTTTCCTGCTTCCTGAAATCCTGCTTTCTGAAGCTTCCTAGTAGCTGGATTCTGTTCTGCAAAGCTCATGGACTCATCATCGTGGGTTCATGAGGGGAAAATCCTGCTTAACTTAATTTTCTTTTATGAATGGATCACCCATCTAGTTGACAAAGGGAAGCCTGTATCTATGGGGTTTTCTTTATTTTAGTAAAGCTTTTGATATGTTTCTCACTGTATCCTGGTCAAAATGCCCAGCATACAGCTAGACAAGTCCGTAATACATTGTATGAGCAGTTGGCTGATGGGTCAGGCTCAGAGTTATAGTAAATGGGGTTACAACAGACTAGCAGCCAGTCACCAGTGGGGTTCCTCAGGGCTCAGTTTTAGGGCACTGCTCTTCCCTGTGTCCAGATAATTTATAAAAAAATTAACATTAAAAAAAGTTTGCCAGTTATACTAAACCAGAAACAACTGGATTCCCTCAAGGGTAGAGAGGCCTTACAGAGAGATCTGGATAGGCTAGAGAGCTGGGCAATCACCACCAGCCTTGTGAAATTTAACAAGAGCAAGTGCCAGATTCCTGGAACCTGGAACGGGGTAATCCAGGTTATATATACAAATTGGGGGATGGGAAGCTGGAGAGCAGCCCTGTAGAAAAATATCTGGGGGTTTGGGTTGATCGTAAGTTGAACATGAGTCAACAGTGTGCCCTGGCAGCCAAAATGGCCAACTGTGTTCTGGGGTGCATCAAGCACAGCATACCTAGCCAGTCAAGGGAAGTGATAATCCCACTCCACACTGCATTGGTGGAGCCCCTTATACTAGGTGCAGTTTTGGGTGTCTCAGTTTAAGGACATCAAAGTGTGTCCAGAGGAGGACAACCAAGATGGTGAAAAGCCTCTAGGGCAAGACTTATGAGGAGTGGCTGAGGTCACTTGACTTGTTTAGCTTGGAGAAGAGAAGGCTGAAGTGACCTCTCAAGTCTACAACTTCCTCAAGGGAAGCAGCAGAGATAGAGGTGCTGATCTCTTCTCTCTGGTGGTGACTAGTATTAGGAAAACAAAATGGAATGAAGCTGCATTGAGGGGAGTTCGGATTGGGCATTAAGAAAAGGTTCTTCACTGAGAGCATGATGGGTCACTGGAACAGGATCCCTGGAGAAGTGCTCACAGCACCAAGGCTGCTGGAGTTCAAGGAGCATCTGGATGATGCTCTTAGTAATTTAATTTAGTCTTAGGTAGTCCTGCAAGGAGCAGGAGTTGGACTCAGTGATCCTTATAGATCACTTCCAACTTCAGATATTCTGTGATCCATCTGGGAAACAACTGTGACATGCACAAGTTGCCTTTCCTGCCCCTAAACCTCCTGCAGTCACCACAGTATTAAAAACTGTTCTGTTAAAGATGCTGAAATATTCAGATAGTGCTGGAAACCTGTTTCATCTTTTGTTTCTCATGCATCTCCTTTTGCTGCCAGCATCCAGTTATCATCCCTGATGGAAAATTATAGCCTTCCCTGTGCAGCTGTTTCTGATGCTACAGTGCTGCCCTGATGCTGAGCTAACCAAGGCAACCAGGGTAAAATGTTGGTGGAGGCTATACATTCCAAAGAGCAAAATAGTAAACTAGTGAGGGGACAATTTAAACAGTCCTCAAAATGCTATCCAAGATGGCTTTTCCACAGACCAGAAGTGGTTTTATTTTTTTTGTCAGCTTCCAGTATTTTACCTATCTTGGGTCACATGGTCTTGCTAGCTGCTGCCATATCATCTACAGCAATAAGCTAATTTAAAACATTTTTGAAATTAACTTCTTTACCTTAATGGGACAGTTTGCAGCTGTTGCTTTCTAGAAATCAAAGTGTGACACTTTCTTGGGGTGAAGGGATTCAAGGACTTGTACAACCCCATTATCACTTTTGTGATTTGTCACCAGTTCTATTGAAGTCAACTGCAACTTGAAAGGAGATTTTTTTTTTTCCTAGCCTGACAGAAATTTATCCTATGGGTAAATACTGTTTCAGACTTGAACAATGCAAAGAAGAAACAGAAGAAACGAGTGGGAACAAGGACTTTCTAACAAATTAAGCTCACCGCAGTCAGAATATTAGGAACATGCAAAACAGAACTAGAACCAGAAACAGCACAAATATCGGTGACCTAGACCTACTAATATGTTTTGCAAGAAAAGATGTAACATCCTCACATTCAGTTCAACAAAGAAAATGCTTGGAAGTGATAACAATAACATGATTTTTGCATGTGAATTTGAACTTGTTTCAGCCACAGCAGGGAAAGCTCTCCCTCACAGACGAGCTCCATTGGGCTGATGGATTTATCATTGTTTACGACATCAGTGACAGAGCATCCTTTGCATTTGCAAAAGCATTGCTGTACAGGATCCGAGAGTCTCACATAGGAGCGTGTAAAAAGTAAGTGGAATTATTTTTGTTTTCCTTAGCAAACATACAGAAGAATCCAATAACATTTCTCTGAGCTGTAGGCATCCTAGCAGCAGTTAAAATCCAGCAGCATCCTAGTGTCACAGCACAATACCAGCCATAAAGTACCTGGAGGTAAACTGTATTGCAAATTGCAATCTATTTCATTGCATCCAAGGCCAAGTAAATCAGGATGTTCTTATTTCTTACAGCACTACTATTTGAATAATTGCCATAAATCTGTCTGCTGTGATTTATATGGGTAAAAAGCTGACAGTCAGTCTATGCTTTTACTCCCCCATTCTTTTACCAATAGAGATGCACCAATGGGGGGGGCTGAAGAAAGCATTTCCCACACTAAATTAATCTAATACCACGAAGGTCTCCTAATCTACCTTTAGTGGTGACCCCAACGTTGTTTGGGCATATAGATGACCATATTTTAAGAAACAAACTACTTACTTTCAAAGAACCACCAAAATGGTAAGTCTGAGTACATGTGGGGGTGTGCATTCCTTCATCAATGAGCTGAGGTGCTTTCTAAATAAATGAGACTTAAATCCTTTCCTTGTATCAGAAGTGGATTTAGAAAAAAACAAACAAAACAAACCATGTTTCTGTCTGTTCTACTGCTGACCTTTCTTAATTAAGGTTTCTCTGGCAGGAGTAATTATAGCAGAAGCTTGGAATTAGGATTCTTGTGTTTTCTTCTGAATTATGCCACTGACACTGATGGATCTGTTTGACTGTATTCTTTTATCTACACGTGGAGATAATGATCAGCTTGTTTTTTCACAAAGTCCAGGAGCTGACAATATACTCAGCAGTATAGAGTATAAAAACTGCAGTGGATGAAAAATACATTAATTCACTGAGTAGAGAAACCAAATGAAAACTTACTGATAGAGAGTAGCTTGTCTGGAAGGTTCTCTGACATTTGACTATGGCAAAAGAAAAACTGTAGTTCTTAGCAAGGTTAGGGGGTTCATTTATTCTTTTAGGTTTTTTGCAATGCCTTTTATCCTGAATGGATGTACTTCTCATACACACTGTATATAGCACAACATACAGCACAGTATTGTAACATCTTTTATCTAATTGGAACCTTTTTGATTTCAGAATGGTCGGGTCATCAGTATTTTTGGTTGGTAATAAACAAGATTTATGCCACATGAGGGAAGTTGGCTGGGATGAAGGACAAAAGCTGGCAATGGATAACAAGTGCCAATTCTTTGAACTGTCTGCGGCAGAACACTATCAGGAAGTTGTGACAATGTTCACAAAAGTCCTGAGCAATATCACCTCAAATTTCAAAGTGAAGGAGAAGAGACGACCAAGTGGATCAAAGTCAATGGCCAAGCTAATCAACAATGTGTTTGGAAAGAGAAGGAAATCTGTGTAAAAGATGGTTAGTCTTGAAGTAGGAGTAAGCTGAAATAATGGAGCACAGGCAGCTCTTGGGATTCAGTCAATTTCCTCCAAGGGTCAAAGTCTGGAGGAGTAAGATAGTAGAAACCAGTGGTGGGAGATAGTATGGTCAAGTGGACAGGGTCTAGACCCAGAAGATCTGACCTTCTATTTCCAGTTCTACAGATTTACTGTGTTAGGGCTGTGTCACTTCAACTGCAAGATGCTCCTCTCACCCTTAATCTAACACCAGTGTGGTCTTGGATAGAGCTTCTAGGTGTGACTGAAGTATGAACAGTTATTTCCAATAAACTCAGCCTTGCTGATCAAAATCTTATTTCAGAATCGGGAGAAGCAGTTGGTTTTTTTTGTGCAAGAACACTTGCACTAAAGAAAATCAAATTACTGCTGCTCTGTGTGATAATGTGTTTGTATTTAACTCAAAGACGGATGGCTTAGATCCTTGTGTGCCTGAAGGTACCTAATGCCTGCTGAAATGCATATGAATTAAATGCTTAGACAGCAAATCTACAAAAGGTACTTATTTGCAAAGCTGCCTTGCAGTGGCACCAGAAGTAGGGAAGCAGATAAACAAAGCAGTATTGTCTCCTGTTTCAGTATTTATTTTTTTTTCCTGAGTGATGAAAGAAAGTAGAGAAGGTTGAGGAAGGTGGGAACTGACATGTTGGTGAAATGAAATGTTAGTCAGTGAGCATTGGACTCTTTTGGCAAGGTCCTTGTAGTAAAATAATTTTATGGCTAGGTCCAGTGTTAGGCCAGTGTAACATCTTGGGCAGATCCCTTTCATAGAGCAGTTTTTGCAGACTGTAGCAAAGTTTCATTACCTGTAAGGTGGATATGCCTGTTCAATTTTAAATGGGAGTGGAAGTTGGAAAAACACATGGACTAGTAAAGAGCACGATGTTTTTAGGATGTCTGCCTGGATTGAAAGGTCTGCCTGTTGGTCAGACCTCTGCTCCTAACTTGCACAGACTGCTTTTTCCTAAGGACCAATGTCTTTATGACTAGTCATCCATATGGTATTGAAATGCCACTTGACAGAGCACTAAGGAATATGTTAGCTGCACAAATGTGGATATTAAACAACAGACAGGTCTAAATATGTTGTCAATTGACATTGTAGCTCTTGCTGTAGACTTTACTAAATAAGGGCTTAGCCTAGTGTGTTTGGAAGTGCTGTGCTCATACAGAAATTATGAAAGGGAAGAGAAGTGATTTGAAGATGAATTTCTGCCTCATTCCAGAGGACAGCTGGGATTCAGTCATTGAAAGTTGCTGAGTTGAAGCCCACCTGTGCTCTGAAGTTTTACCTGCATTGAAACGAGTAAGATTACTTTATCAGTCATAGCAGAATACTGATTTTCAAACATCCATCCCCTTAAGATAACATAAGAAAAGCTGTATATTCTTAGCATTACTGTTGCAAATAAAACTAAAGCACATTTTAATAAATGACCAAAGATCACTTCCTTTTTAAAGGAATATACACTTATATTTCACTTGTTTTAAGACTACAAATATTGGAATATAGTTCTCAGTGCTGACGAGCACAGTGTTGCTTTATTTCTATGCAGATGCTGCTCTGCCATATCAGGAGTAGTGTATTTAACTGTACTGCCAATATTTGAGGCTGAACTTGAAGACTAATGATGTACACCCTTCAGCTTTCCAGCACACAGGGACTTCCAGAACTACTAATAGACTGTTGATTTGTCAGGTAGTTGTATCTCACCAGCTCTAGCACTGCCAGAGTTGAGAACTCTTACCTGTATTTACTGCTATGGTATTAAATAAACTGGATATAAGATGGATGTATTAATGGTTTTTTTTTTCCCCTTCACTGTACTATAAAGCTTTTTGTTTGGCTACTGTAAAAATGAAATACCATACAGATCTGGAATTGAAATTAGAAAAAGTTAATCTGGGACTCAGACACTTGTACAAAAGAGAGCCTCTAGCTGTGTTTCCTGTACACAGTGAACTCTTCATGAGCCTTTATACAGTAAACAGTAGAAAACTTCTTTAAAAAATTCTTTGTCTTTTAAAAGTTTGTCAAGACAGCCACAGAATTAGTGGCTAATAGAATAGCTAATTAGTTTTGATTTGCTCATATTAATGGGAATATGGCCTTCCAGATAGGTGAAATCTGCAGTATACCCCACAGTTTTCATTCTCTTTGTGTCCAGATGAGGTGAGTGTTGGAACAGAGTGGCTAGCTTCTGGCATGTGAGCTAGGTTGTACTCATCTGAAAACCACCTGAAATAGCTGCAGGGTGCATTTAGACTTAAGCATACTAAAGCACCCAGTATAAACAGAATTTGGAGTTCTTTGGATCAGAATCTCACTTGTCTTTTATTACTGTTAAGTGCAGATAAACAAGAGTGCAGAATTTGTGAAGGAATTGAATTTTAAAGCAATAAAGCAGATATATATTCTCCCTTTCTAAGTGTATTTCATTAGTTAGTTTTTTAAAAGTGAAGGCCTTTCAAAGAAAAGATACTTAAAAGACTGATATATATATATATATATTGCTAAATGTTCTCAGAGTTTTAACAGTGAAGATAATAGGTTGCTGGCTCAGCCACATTTGAAAATGCAAGCAAGAACCCTGCCTGCATAACAAATAATGGATGTTTATGCTCACTCAGCCTTGACAGTGACAACATCTAGAGCATATTGAACTCATTGAAGAGAATGGAAATGGAGCTATTTGTGTTGCCTATCCTTTCTCACCAAAAGATTTTGAATTTGCCATACAAGAGTTAGAAGTTTCAGGCTGTCATGTCTGGAAGTCCTTGTTTATATGAACTTTCCAGTTTCAGTACAATTTTGCCTGAGAAAGGCACTCGGAATTGATGTTCTTTCTCCTGGTCTTCAATTTTTATTTTTTTTTTTTTACTACTTTAGAAATGGTGACATAAAAGCAGAGATTCTACTGAAGAGTAAAGGTAGCCCCTGGCTCCCAAGTGCCATCTCTCAGAGAGCTTTCAGGTATTTTTTGAAGCTCTTTCTCACTATAGTTTTGAAATAAACAATCAAGACAAGCACAACCTCAGCTGCTTTTTCTGCTGTCATTTCTGTATGCATTAAACACTTCCTAAATCCCACTAGAATCACATTCACAACAGTGCAGAGGGGAAAATGTCACAAAAAACTTAAACCATGATACTACTGAAGAAGGAATAATTAAGTGCAATATTGAGTAGACCAACTATGCATGCTGTTTCTTTCAAATATATTTAAATCAGGGTAATAATGAAAAGGATGAATCAGAAGTTTTGAAGCTGGGCTATACTCTAAAGACAAAAGTAATTACCATAGTTTTTTTAGCCCACTGCTAGAAGCTGATTTCTAAAACGGTTATGAAGGGTGAACAATGAAGCGCAAAGACCTTGTGAGTCATGTGGGGACAGTCCTGTTGCTTTCCTTTTGTCTGACTGTACTGCTTTGAAGATCATGCACCAGTAGCTTTTTGAAGATGTATGATCCTGGCATTCTGTCCAGCCAGGACAGAGAGAGGGATGGATGCTGTGGCTATTAGCCTGAACAGGTACGATGCTTTTCCTGACAGCTGGACCAGATCACTCGATGGTATTTTCAGAGCGTACACTGTAAAGAAAAGGGTACTATGAATACTACTCAAAGCAAAACTAAAATGCAGACAAGTATCCAAGAATACACTAACTTTCCATCAGGATGCCTATTGGAGCAAGGGTTTTAAGTTAATGAAGTTTTCATACAGATCAACTATGCTTATGGATATAGGAACAAATTCCAGGTCTAATAAATATGCCTGAAAGGGATCCTTACCTATCCCTTCTGAAGCAGGAAATACTTAAAAAAAAAAAAAAAAAGAGAGACTACCAGACTACTAGAATAATCCTGAACAATATTAAACTCTACTCTATATTAAAATGAAATGAACTCTACCTCCTTAAACCTGTCCACAGGAAGACAGGCCTCTTTCATAGCCTTAACCTGCCCATGGAGAAAAAAAACAAGGGGAAGCCAAATTGGAATGTGTTGTTCAGACAGTTTGAAAAGCAGATTGTTTGTTTACATACCGAAATGGGGATCTGGGCACTTAAGCGTCAACTTCTATTGTTTTAAAACTTGGATTTGGTTTTTCATAAAGAAGCAGAGCTATAAATGCCTGTTTGGGTTTTTTCCCTCTCCCACAATTGGTATTATGTGAGATAGGCAGGCTATTCTGGGTATGAAGTTATTTTTGAACAGGCATTACTCTTTTCCAGTAACACGCTGTAAGTTTCTGTCTTCTTTTAATTGCTTTACAAAGTAAATTGAGTCCCTCTGGTTATATAATTAATGTCCACGTTTAGCCCTATATAGTTGACATGACTTGAGCCATTTACTGCTACATTCATTTTTTATGACTGTCTAGGAGTTCAGATACATGTTTAATTCCTGCTGAACTCTGCAATTCCAATGGAAGACTCTAACAGTACAAAGAAATACGTCCTATGAGTGAGACAAGTGGAGAACAGAGCTGTTATCATGAGGCTTGAGCCAAATTATGTAAGCAGGTCTGTCCTCTCATACACTCCTATGTTCATATTCAGCAGCAAAATGTCATTGTATCTATATTATAGAATGTATTTTACTACTTGAAATAAATATAAAGGAAGCAGCAATTTAAAAATTTGACCTTAAAATTATAGGTATTGTGGTGTCTACTGAAGATCTCGTTTTTAATAGACACAACTTTTTAAAACAGCTTCACACAGGTTTTTGTTGTGAAGTTTGTATGTTTTTGGTTTGGTTTTGGTTTTTTGGTTTTTTGGGGTTTTTTTGGTTTTTTGTTGGTTTGGTTTGGTTTTTTTCAATAGCATTTTCTAATTTTTACGGCGAGTTCTATTCCAGAAGAAACTTTATTTTAAAGATGCTGGGAGCCTCTGCAAGTTTAACAGTCTTGTGCTGAGTGCCTTTTGAAAGTAACATGCTGCATAATGAGGAGTCACCCGGCAGCTTTACTGCTTCCCACGGCTCCCTCTCGTGGCTTTTTGCTCACACTTCACCCTCCTCGGTGAGCGGTGATTCCTGTTAAGCTTCCCTTCAGGTTGAAACATCAATGCAGATAAACCCAAGAACACTGATCACAAAGTACAGGTAAAACTCCTCCTCCCTTCCAATGCTATGAAATTCTACTATCGATTATGCTGAGCTTAACAATATGACATTTCATAGGATTCGTTTGACACTATCCTTAATAATAAAACTGCAAATGTTGATAAGGTTTTTCTCACGACTGACACTTCTGAGCTCAGCTGTTTCACTGAAATAAAGTTCAGCTATCTTGTCTAAGATGCTGAAAGGTTTCCTGTTAACATACCATCCATGCATATTAATATCCTCAAGAAGGGCTTGAAAGCTCCTATCATTTTCCCAGGTACACCTATTGGTCTGATAAGATGTCTGACCTCCACCTTGTCTTTCTACAGCTTCCTGAAGGTATTATCCCAGAACACGACAGGGAGACATGGCAGGGAGCTAAGGCAGAATTAGGCAGTAGTGTTTCTTTTATCTGCAACTCTAGTACAGAAATATTACTTCTATCTTTAAATGAGCAAGGTCACTTACTGGAAAGACTCCAAGGTTGGATTCACCAGGTCCAACAGAGAGGTCTTCTAAATTCTCATCTCAGCTAGATGCCTTTCTACCAAACAATTTACCTCATCAAAGTGATGCCTCAAATACCATAAAAGAATCATGCTCCCAAAAGGCATTAAACTCTCCACCAACTATAAAGTTAGTTAGAGTTGGGGTTCTCTAAAGTTAGGTGAAATGTTCAAAATATGGCCTCTTGAGGCTTTTTGCTAGCTATTTTGCCCTTCATCTTCAGCCCTACAGAGCCCATCTGTCCTACTTTACAAAGTCAATTGAGTCCCTATGGTTAGACAATTAACATCTAACTTGAGCTAACCATTGGGTCATTTAATGCTAAATTTATTTCATATGATTGATCAGGATGCTGGATTATATTTGATCCTTGCTGAACTTCATGAAACACCTTGAAATCTTGCTGTCACATGTTAAATTAATGGATGAACTGGAAATGAATCCAAGGATAAGTTAACTGAGTACTGCCACAGATTGCTTCTAAGCTAGCTCATTAAAAACTAACTAGCAGATCTTGATGCTTCACTGCAGTCTGCAGCACAGCTGCATTTTAAATGCTTGCCTGTGGTAACTCTAAAAGCCTGAGATAGAGCAGAAAGTTAAATCAGGTCTCCTGGCTCCCAAGCTAGTGATTCAACTAATCGGTTGTTTTCTGACTTGGAAAATATGTTTCAACAATTTGTACCTCAGCAGATACTTGCTCACTTTGTGACTTATTCTGATAGCAATTACCAGCCATAGGGAATAAACCAAGCTCATTACTTGCAAATGGACAGCATAAAATCTCTGCATCACTTATGCCTTGGTTTGCTATCAAATGTCCTCCTCTTTGCAACTGGAAACACTTTGCACCAAATGGCTCTAACCTTAAAATATTTCATTAAACAGGCAGTTTAACTAAAGAACAAAGTTGTCCAGTGAGCTATATTTCCTTTAGACCACTGATGTGAGGCCAGTCACACCAGTTTCTCATCACATCTCCAGCTATTACAGTACTACAGTATCCAAACAACCGTATGAGAAGTCCAGAAATATGCATGTTGCTGATGTACCAGATGGCTGCTGCTATGGCATATATGCAGCAGCTGAATTGTAAAAGCCTTTCCCTCACTGAGAACACTAATCTGGGTCTCTGCATAATATTCTGAGACTTCTTTTCATTAATCTTAGGGGAAGACAAGGTATTTTGAAACTTTACTCCTCTTTCAAATTTGGCTGATATTTACTTATAGGTTCAGAGTTGGTAGTGGGAGAATGTACTGACAGGGCAGTTCAGGAAAGTTTCAATAGGTATCTAGGCTGAAATATTATTTTACACTTCCCCCCTTGCCCTTATAGAGTTAAATTGGTAAAATATAACAGAAGGTGCTTCATAGTTTCTTCCATGTGAGATATCACCAGCGTAGCACCTTTTAGGTCGTGACAAGATGGTTGCATGCAAAAAACCTGATTTAAACACAATCCTCATCTACAATAACGGAGTATTCAAAATGTGTCTTGCTGGCATATAGCTAGGCCTCATTCTTCAAATTCTCTGCATGAGAATGCCCTCTGAGTGAGCTTTCCTACTTATTAACAACAAGTCACATAGGTAAAGCTACTTGTGTATATGGGTTCTTATGATTTCTGGGCTAATCTAAATGGATGCACAATTATACGATTAAATACAACATTTTTTACTAACTACATAGAATTTTGGCTGTCACTCAAAATTCAGTTGCATTAGATGATTCAATAAATGACTGAGGTTGTCTGGGATCTGTCCTTTACAGACCTCAGGGAATACTGCCAAGACTGATCTAAATCACATAAGTTATCTTAGACATAAATTGAAAAGCTTTACAAAGGAGCTAATCTATACTCATCTTTTACAATGTTTGAAATCTCCTTCTGTTTGCTTGCACTGCATTTTTGATCATTAATACAGATTTACAAACAAAAGTTATTGTGCAGCTAGGTGTTTCTTCTCTAAGTGTCCAGGGTGCATTCAGTTTAGCCTATATCAGAAAAAGAGCTAGTATATACAAGGTTATCTGTCCTGAATGGTCCAATTTGGCTTCACAGAAGTAGTTACTTTTTTTTTTCCCCCCCACACAGCCATTGAACAATGCCTCCAAAGAGATTTTCGCTGTATTGCTGCTGTAACTCATCTAGGAGCCACACCAACTGTGCTCAGCTTAACAGGTTGCTCCTTCTCCTTTCTGTTATTCCCTTCTCAGTCCAGCCTCAACCTCTACCTTATTACATAGAACCAGCGTAGTACATTTTATTACCATGGTCTGATCTATTTTTAACATAATGCACTGATATGTGCCTTGGGAAGCAAGGGGTGTAGGAGAAACATTTCCCTCTCTCTTCTCTTCCCTTATGCACACAAAAATGCAGATGTGATAAATCTGCTCTTGTTTTTGGAAATCTGTGCTAACATATTCAAATACAGGTATACCCAAAGCCAAGGTCAAAGTAGGGCAAAATATACAACACTTTAAATATGTATACTATAAATATGTATACTAGCACTCCTCAGGCAGAAGTCACAGGATGAATAGATAACATAGAACAGAACTCCTGCATTTCCACTCTGGCCAGAGAGTACGTACTCCTACATGCAGGATGGGAGAGAGAGATGCAGAAAATGTTAATACTCAGTCCAACAGCTCAACACCATAATCCCCTCAGAGATGTTCTGAAGATTGTTCATAAGAAGACACTATAGCCAGCAACACTCTTGCCTGCTCTTAACTAGTTTTTTTTCTCCCTATTACCCCAGGTGAGAGAATTGGTTTTGCAACAAATCTGTTTAGTCACTGCTCACTAGGAGAATCTTTGGGCCAAAATTACTGTCCAAGTATCACAGACATATTCCACATGGACCCTGTTGAGAACCAGATGAAAACTGATCTAAGCTTAGTTTTAATAAGCAGGTTAAGAATTAGAAGCAGTCCAGCCCAATCTCAGCTTTACGCTTCACAGCAGGTATACACTCAAAGAATTGGGAAGGTCTGCTGGTAAGTGAAGCGCTGACTTCATTGGTTTTGCCCCACTTTTCTAAAACTGCCATTTCACCAGATCCATAGACCTACCTTGTGCCTTTGGAAAGAACGTGCACAGACCTTATAGTCCAGATGCTCTTTTTCCATAGCTATCTCCCTTCCTTTGCCCAGCTGAGTAGAAGAGATGCAAGCCTTTGTTTTTAATTTCACTAAACTCAGGGTCAAATCCTTCTTGCTGTTATTCTGGAACAAATCCAGAATGACTCCAGGTTTACAGTGGTACAAGTGTGAACTAAACTGAAAATTCATTTAAAAGTCTTTCAGACACCTAAACAGATGCATGAATTAAGTACAGATTCTCAGGTCAGCTTCTACCAGAAGGAATCTCTCATCTGACTTACGGTATAAGTAAGATGCTATGATAGCAGCTAACAATAGGGAGATACAGTAAGGGAGAGGAATATTTTTCCTTACCAAACTCACTTGATTTAATACAAGGCATGCAAAATTAATGATGGCTTTGAGTGATACCTGTATGTTTTATAGGTTTATAAATTGGTTGTAGTAAAATCTTATACATCCTATATCACTAGGTATTGTTTCGGCCTATTACAGGAGATATCTATCTAGAGTTGACTGAATTGTATTAATCTGATCCTAGTTTAATGATGCCTTAACATTTTTATGGGAGAATTTAATGTTTGCAATATCCACGTTCCTTATTTGAAAGTGTGACTTATAGGTTCTCATCTCCCTTAAATTATGAAATCCTTCAGCTAATAAAGGAAAATGATTATGGTTTGCAAAAAAGGCAAAGTCATTTAACAATCCATATAACTGTCTATTGTAGGTCTTTGCATAATAATTGTAATTTAGCTATTAGGAGTTCTAAAGGCAGTTATCAGTCATATGCCGCATTCTGAGGAATAAGGGAAAACTCAAATTATTTAAGGGCTTTATACTTTCCAAAAGGAGAAAAAAAAATACAGCAGAAATCAAGAATGCTTTTAGCAATGAAACAAAAAAGTTATTCTGATATAACCAGTTGTTGATGGCATTTTTCTACCTATCCAATAATATTATTTTCATCTATCCCCCATTTCACTGTCCCAAAATGGTCATCTTATACAGATACTTCTTTAAGCAAGGAAAGCCAAGGAACTGAACCTGCAATTCTCAATGCCCAAGATTTTCCATTTTCACCCTAGGCACATGAAAAGAGGTGATCAAAGAAATCAGATGGACTGTAAACCTGGAGAATATTTCCTTTTCAATTTGAAATTACTATCTAAAGTTGAAATTACTATCTAAATTTTACTTCATATCTAGGGTATAGCTCAACTATTTCCTTTGCTGATGAAGAAACTGCACACTTGAATCCAGCTTAACTAACGGCAAGTGCTTTCATATTTCTTACACTGTTGTCAAGCCTCTGCAGTTGTAAGATTCTCTTTTAAGATTCCAACCCTTCGTCCTCCAGCTTCCAGCTGTCCTCAGTAAGAGCTGTAGCAGGGAGTTGGACCCCTAGCCAGCCTCACCTCAGTTTCTATGAAGATTATGTAGCAAGTCTCCCTAGAAGCCATTTACAGACACATAAAGGATAAGAACACGCTGAGGAACAGTCAATAAATATTTACCAAGGAAAAAAACTGTTTCCGACCAACCTGATATCTTTCTATTATGAAATCAGTGGTTATGTGTATGTGGGCAGAGCAGCAGATGTAATTTACCTTGAATTTTGCAAAGCTTGTAACACAATCAAAAGTACATTGGAGACATGGACTAGACAGGAGGAATACGGAAAATTGTCTGGATGGTCAGGCTCAAAGCAAAATGCTCAGTGGTTCAAAGTTTAGTTGGGGCTTGTTTCTATGGGCATTTGTCAGGGGCTGATGCAGGGACTGACTATGTGTAGCATCTTCATTGACAGCCCTTGCAACAGGAGGGAACACACCCTCAGCATGTTTGTGAATGACATCGAGTTGGGGGTGATGGTTGAGACGCTGCAAGGCTGCCATTCGGAAAGACCCCCTGGAAATAGACAGAGACAGTCTGGAGGACTGGGCTAACAAGAGCCTCATGGAGCTCAGCAAAACAAATTTGAAATCCTACATCTAAGATGCAACAGCTCCATTCAACAGTATGGGCTGGGGACTGAGCAGGTGAGAGGGGGACTCTGCAGAAAAAGAGTTGGTGGTCCTACTGAGCAAGTTGGACATGAGTCAGCAGAGTGTTCTTGTTGCTATGCATCCTGAACTGTGTTAGTAAGAACACAGTCAACAGATTAAGGAGTGGGCAGATTGGCCTCTTGCAACTCTAAAGTTAGCCTTGATTGGAGCAGGGATTGGACCGGATGACTTCCAGCTATACTGTCCAACCATATGATTCTGTTACATCCTTCCATTGCTCACCTCTCAGAGCTGCAGCAGATAGGAGAGCTTTTAAGCTCTGAGCTAGTGTGAAATGTCTGCCTGTCTACAAGAAAGCCAGTGAGCTAGAAGGATACTTTCTGTGGACCACCTGCTTGGACAATGTTGACAATCCTTGGCAAGTCTTTAAGAATAGTCATGGAAACATTTCTGGTCATATGACAGCTACAAGCTTCTTCCTCTTTATTGCATGGATACTTACAAAAATTTTCAGTGTGCTCTTAATGAAAGCTAAGAAGACCAGATGAAAATGGCCTAAATTAGTATGTTTTAAGAAGTGTGAAAATAAAAATAGCTAGAATATAAATTATTACATTATATTAAAAAAAAAAAACAAAAAAACACATTGTGATGGGATAACTCTGCTGCCTTCACTTCACCTTTGACATTTGTTTACAAACACAGTCTTGTCCCATTTCACTTAGATTTGGTATACAGCATATTTTTTGTAGCAAATCAGGAGGTCAAGACAGAGAACTGACAGTTGTGCAAGATGCACTGCTACTAACAGCATGCAGTATCTAGACTGAATGGGATCTTTACATTCACCAACTAGGTGTACCACAAAGCAACTTGTAACAGACCAAAATGTAGACCAGCGAAACCATATTTGTGTACCTCCTTTACAATATATTTGCTATAGTGCTAACTCTCTGTTGTTGGTAAATGCTGACCACCTTGCACACCGATTGATTTGTGCGCTGACAGGATCCATTCTTTAGATGGATCCTGAGATCTTGCTGAGAAAACAAGTGGTAATGGCCTGATGGAAAATGCATTACTTCTGTGAATTGCTCATCTTTAATTCACTTAAAATAGGTGGAAAGCTCACAGGCAAGTTAAAAAGAAAGAGATGCCAGGTTAATAAAGGTGAAGAAAATGATAAGCTGTTTTCATGCATCCTGTGGATGTTAATTCCTTTGAGAAAAGTGGCTTTGAAGAGTAATTTAGTTTCTTAGCTCTTAAGAATTATTTCTCTTACTGTTACAAAAGGTTCTGATGTGTCTCTTTTCTTGGATGTTCTCTGCTTACATCAAATCCAGAAACTGCTTTATGAAAAATGGTCTGGATGTTGTGTGGCCCTAAAAACACCCAGACATCAACAACAAAAAAACCTCTAAGGAATAGAAAACCTTTTTACTTTGAATTTAATATTTAAACTATTTAAAATAGACCAGTAATTCTGTCTGTGTGGGTATTAAGAAATAAAACTTTTTCTAAGGAGAGCCTTTGATAAAAGCATGATTAAAGTTTAAAAGAAAAAGGCTCTTAAAGTGTCACTTTTGTGTTCAGAAAAACTCTTCTCAGTGGCTCCCTAAAGCATATCAGCCCTTGCTGCATCCAAAGAGCTTGTGTAGGATTCTCAGACAATTTAAACATACACAAAGTTCTCAAGTCCCCAGCACGTCACTAGCACGCAGACAGGCACTTACACCCGCCACTCATTTCTGAGAGGTGTCTTCCAAATTTTCCTTTGCTGTACTCATTTTTCATAAGCCTTTTTTCACTTGCATTATTCTTGTTGCTTTGAATCTCATTTATTTTCTCTCAGATAGCTAGCAGCAGTCTTCTTATAAAAGATGTCAGCACTGAAGAAATTAGGAATAAACATGACATACATTTTCTTGGTGACACGACATCTAGAGAACTTGTTATGCAAGATTTAGGTGGTGAGAGACTTGATGCTAAGACGCTGGAATCAGTGAAAATCTCTTGACTAGCACCAAGGTGCTGTGTATTGGCTCACATAATCTCATGTTCAATGAAAGGTCACAAACAGCTATAGTCTTTCCTTCTACTTTATGGAAAACTATATCTGAATTTTGGTGGGGTTCACCGTTAGTGACTTCTGAGTATTTTAGTGTAAATAGTGTTGAGAGCTTTTTTTACCTTATTTGCAGCATAATAAGTAATTAGAGAGAGCTACTGAATGTACATCCTAAAACTCAACTGTTCCGTGATGTAGGCTAATAAAGTATACCATTGGAAGCTCATTACTTTAGTTAGTTAAGCTGTAAAGCTCCATTTAAATATGACTAGTAAGAAACTGGGCTATTAATAATAATTATTGCAAATGTCACTGATTTCAGATTATAAAACTTAATAGACTATCACCATTAAAACATGTGCTCTCCGTAATTACCCTGTGTACCAATTTGTGCTTGATTCTGTCTCTGTGAATCACTTCACAACTTTTCATAGTTTTCTTCTTTTTCCTCTTTAAATAATAAATTAGTTGTTTTCTAGGCACTTGGGGCGAGTTTTAAGGGGAAACTCATTTTTCTGTTCAGGATTTTGGGACAGAAACAGAAGTCATTATTTTTCTCATTGTAAATAACTGTTTTAAGCCTTGACTTGCGTATTTTTCTTTATTAGCCACTCTTTATGAAGCAAAGCATAAAGCATTTTATGAATGATATCTTGCCCAGTTCACGTGTTTCTTTAGTCTGAGCTTAAGTGACAGGCTTTTAAATTTGGATAGCCAGAGAATGCAGGATAGATCTGGCATCTGTGCTACATTTAATTTCAAACCACAGCAAGGGAATATGTGATTGGCCTGATCAAGTTCTGTCAGCTGATCCTTTTCCTAACTCTTTTTTCCAGCTTCCTCAGAGTGTCACAGAAGGGTGGGTAAAGGTGAGCTAAAATACAAGATGAGAATGTTAAATGATGGGCTCAGTGCTTATCCTAATTTCAAACGAAGAATGGCTCTTGCAGAACAGAGCACTTTGACAGGAAGAATTTTTTTCTGCTGACTACTCTGCAGAAGAAATACTTATGAGCTCTAGCAATGGGCAGAGAAATAGATATGGGAAATATACACTAGCTGTTAGACTGTAGAACCAGGTTCTGGAAAACAGGAAATGCAGATTCTATATAGAAAATATGTTTCAGAACTCCTGACTACATGGAAGCACAACACGCCACTTTTCAAGTGACTAAGTCTTTCATGAAAAGGGGGATTAACTGCTGTGAATACATATTACAGTGAATTCCCTACAGCTGCATGCCTCAGTTTCCCAGTTTGCGTGCAACTTCAAATGTTTCTTTGAACAAGGCTTGGCAATGTTCAGCTAAAAACATGCCTCATGTATACGAACACTTGCCATATTATTACTCATCAAATTGGCAAGTTTTTAATATAAAATAAATGAGGCTCTAAATTATGCTATAAAGCCAGAAAAATACCTAAAACCAAAGTGACATTTTAACATGGAACAGATGCATTTACAATGAGTAAAGCATCCAGAAATCAGTCCAAGGGGCCTTTAAGTAAATAGTTGAGTTTGTCAATTTAGAACATTAGTGCACCTAGCAAATCATAGCTGCTAATGTCAACATATCATCCTAGTGCAGGGGACATATAACAATAAATGAGATGGTAAATATTTTCTGAGGAGACATCAATATTTGCTATGCCTGATGCTGTTTAATTCCTCAAATCCATTAGTGCTTAAACGGCCAGAGTTCAGAGGTGCTCTAAAGCCCTTGCAGCTTCCTACTGCCTTTGGATGGAGCTTGGGTAATGAGCACCTTGCAGATGGAAGGCATCCACCCTGTCTCATACCACATGCATACTATTTATAAATCCCAAGTTATCAATAAATTTTAGAATTAACCCTGTGTAGAAAGGCCCAAGACATAACTCAGGGACCATTTCAGATCTCCTTCCAGAGTTTACATGTAGTCACAATTTCCTTAGATTTTGTAGTGGACCATCTCTATCCACAGGGAAGGATTTTACTTCAACATAAGAGATTAATTTCATATGCTAATAAGGTCACTAAATAAGAAAAATTACAGTCTTTTTTTGTTTGTGTGGTTGGTTGTTTTTTTCTTTAGAGAGAGCTTGTCTTTAAAGTTCCTGCCTGTAGAAAGGTGTGTGTAGCTGAAACAGAACCCTGACTGCAATATATGGATAGGATTATGTAGCATCTTGCTTTTCAGGTTTTTTTTTGGAGCTAGGAACAGCACTATCACCAGTATTGAATGAACACAGCTTTGAGGAAACTGACATCCCTTAGTTAATGAGAAAGCACAAGTTTTCCCAAGCCAAATTTTCCAATCCATACCCAAATGTCATTCACCTCGAATTATCAGTATGTTCACATTTACAAGCTTGAGTCGATGTCCATTTTATAATCTGCAGCAATCTGTTATATTATCAAAAGCAATTTAGATTTACAGGTTTTTTCAGGTAGTTTTTCTTCTCCCATCCCCAACACAGTTACCAATCATAAAAAGACATAAAAAGTCACCAGTTATTTCTAGTTAGTAACTCAGATCTTCAGAAAGCTGGTGATATAACTTCCATGTGTTTGCTGTTTGTGGGAGGGGGAGTGGAAGCAGGGGGAAAAGGCTGATATATAGTTTGCCACAATTCTCAGGAGACTTGATTTGCCAAAGTACCAAACACTTGTCCTCTGAAAATCTGTCTCAAACTGCATAATCAGTATCTCCAGTAACTTTAGAAAAATACAGCTCAGCGTCATATATGAAATTCCAATCTAAAACTTGTCATGTTTTTAGAAGTTCACTTGTCAACTATCCACACAGTCCCACTATATTCTTCTGAGTTATTCTATTCGCCAGTGAAGAACACCGGTCGTGTCATGTAATATGGCAGGATATTTTTCTGACTGATTAAGTACAGATATGATTCTCACAGGAAGAAAGATGAGTGGATTCCTGTGGGCTGGTACAATGTGCCAGCTTTGTCACTTCTAGTTGCTGGTCTGTAACAACTTAGACTTCCCATGAGAGCTTCGAAAACGTTAATACTCAGTTCAACAACTCAATGCCATAATCTCCTCAGAGAAGTAAACAAATTAAACTGAAACAGAGAGAGAGTGACCTTGGATAAGTTGTTTCAGCAACCTGTGCCACTTTGTACTCCCAGCCTCAGCTGCCTTGCCTGTTGCTTTGCAGGCAGCCCAGGACAAGGTGCTTATCTGTTTATGTGGCTGTAGCTTGGAGCCTTCTACCATAAGGACAATGCAAGAAGTAACAAATGACATAAGGTCCTGCTCATGAAGTTTCACAAACACCCTGTATCTACCTTTTCAATACTGCTTTATCAAAGCCGTAGAAAATCTCTACTAGATCATAAGCACACTAATATAAAAGCACTGAATTTCCAAATGTATCTAGGAATGGAAAGAGGATTTGGTACCAATGAAATGTACCCGCCAGAACTGAAAGGAGCCAAGACATAACAGCTTAGATGGTTTCTGAAGTTCTTCATTGGGCCTTAATGTAAACAGAAATGTCAGCAGGATTATTCGTTTCCATGTGCAAGTAGGATTGTTTATGCCTTCCCACAATAGCTTAAATTCTGTGCTTAAAAAAAAAAGTAGAATCATAGAATACCATGTTGAATGGGGACCTCAGGGATCATCTGGTCCAACATTTCTTGGCAAAAGCATGGTCTAGACAAGACAGCCCAGCACCCTGTCCAGCTAAATCTTAAAAGTGTCCGATGTTAGGGAACCCACCAATTTCCTGTGGAGATTATTCCAATGGCTGATTGTTGTCATTGTGAAAAATTTACCTCTTGTGTCCAATCAGAAATCTCCGTAGGAGTATCTTGTACCCATTATCCTTCCTCTTTTCCATGTGACTCCCTGTAAAAAGGGAGTATCCATATTCTTCGTAGCAGCTCTTCTAGTACTGGGACATGGTGATGAGGTCTCCCCTAAGCTTTCTTTTCTCAAGGCTGAACAAACCCAGTTCTCTCAGCTTCTCCTCATATGGCAGGCTTCCCAGTCCCTTGATCATCTTCATGACCCTTCTCTGGATCCTCTGCAGCCTGTACACATAGTTTTTGTACAGTGGGGCCAAAACTGAATACAATATTCCAGATATTATCTCTCTCTGTTAAGTTATTTAAACACCTAAGACTATTTTTTTTAAAATACAAATCTGACTGACCATCTTCAATAATTTTCAAAGAAATTAAATTTATTTTCTGCTGTTAGCACAAATCCCATACATGCCCCTCCTGATCAGTCTACTTCCAGTTATAAATATCTTGATATCCACAAACTTTTTTTACTCCATAAAAAACTGCTTCTGGGGAAGAGGTCCTACAGTTAGGATATTTTCCTCCCTCTTTTTGACAGGCCTGTACATGAAGATAAGAACCCTGTTGGGATGCTGAATAAACTATCTGTATACAGAGTTGCTCTAAACATATGGCTGTAAAATTCAGAACAGATATATCATTGGTGAAGTCCAGATAATTGATTCATAAGTCAGCTGCATCAGGCAGGTTTTTTGATGGTATCTTTATAAATAGGTTGGTGCTTTCAAAGTGCCTGATGGTATCTCTCATATTGACATGAAAGGCATTTGGAGGTTGGAATATGCTAGTTATACAACTTGTATTCTTGGTGCAGTTCATGGGGGCTGTCAGCTTCTCAGACATGAATTCAAATATTTGGGTAAATATCTTTTGTATATTTATACTTCTTAGCATTTAGTTTTTCAGTCTTTTTAGTATGTTACTGAATTTTGTTAAACATTTTGTGTTCTAAACTTCCATGTCATAGAGAAAAAGCATGGCTATTCTTCAAAATTAAATGCAGAGTTAATGACTTAAAATCAACAAAACAGAATTCAATTCAACAAAAGACTCTTGGATTTTCCTGTAATATTTTATGCTCTTCTATCTGCTTTTCAGTCTCTTGTTTTCAAAACCCACAAAAACCAGTTTGTATAACTCAACAGAAAACAGATAACTAAATCCTTTAGAAACAATAGTTTAGTGGACCTATACATTCCCTACTCAGTGAAATGTTGAACCACACTGTAGACAAGAAAGCCAACAAGACACAAACTTTTTACGTGGTTCACTCCAAGCACACAAAAGTACTGGGCAATCCACACGACTTGGTTTGCTTTTAAAAGTGAAAGCAAGATCAGCAGCTGACAGAATCCCCTTAATTTACAGGAAGAATTGCTTTCCAGGAGTTGTGTGGGCAACACCCACAGGCTACTTTGAAAACTCTTATCTGTATTTTTCATTTTGAAAGAGGAGATGCCATTGGTAAAACTGATAAGGATTTTTTCCACTGTCTTAAATATAGGCACTTAAATATTGACTGCTTTAAGACACACTCTCTCTGCTGTATGTATGTATGTCTACATATAAGGCATAAGTCTATGAAAGGTCTGCTGACAAAAAGAGAAAAAAAAAATTATAACAGAGAAGAGGATCTAGAAAAAATGAGATATATCCACATCTCCTGGGTTGATTTACTGCAAAAAATGCACATCTTAAACAAACCATATGTTATGCCCTAGATGTCTTGGCTATTGACATGAAGTACATAACATCATTGACATTTTCAATTATTCCTTGACATAAATAAAATGAAAAACTATGTAGTACACACTAAGACATCTTACCTAACTCTTTTCATGCAGGCAAATGCTCACTAGTATTTAAAATTATATAACTACAGTGAATCCTGAACATAAGAGTTAAAAAAATACACAAGTCCATGAAGTTGATTGTGCTCTCACACCTAACCACATGCTGGAACACTCCTGTGTATACTCACATACCCCAGTAGAATAACACCCTAAATATTTACAGAAGCAAGAAGTAATGAAAAACCACTGGTTTGGAGGCCTAGTGGCATCTGAAACTCTGCCCAGGTTGAGTTTTGTGGTACTGTTGCAGAACCTCAGCAAGTGTTTCAGGTGAAAGTGGACTGTATGAATCTCCTTTGCTATATAGACAGTGTGTGCTCATCGCATCGAGATAAGCTACTGAGATATTTCAGTAATTAAATTCAGTGTTGGGGGTTGCCCAATAAATGGCCAGCAGCTTCAATGAGGATGACTTCTGGTGAGGCTCAGCCACTATGTCTGTACCTTTAAACTAAGCAGGTGCATTTTGGCTTGCACCACACAGCACTCCCTGATGGCACTGGGACATAGTGCAGGGGACACAGTAAGGCAGGAACTGTTCCTTATAAATTAACATGAACGAAATTCTGGGTGGTCTGGGACTTTTTGGGGGGGCGAGAGGCAAATGAGAGTAGGGGCAAATCTGATAATGGGTGTATAATTTTGCATATTTTTAACCTAATAGGTTGGGCTGTGGGGAGAGATTAATTTTGCTTGACTCCAGGGAGTGTGGTGCCTGGTTGAAATGCAAGCTCAAAGGCAAGAATGACTGGAGCTGAAACTTCAATGCAAACTAGTATTTGTGTAAAAATACCAATGCAAACACTTTTGTGGACCACACAACTGGGACAGTTATCATTATTTCAGGAGTACATTTTGGACCAGAAAGTGAAATCTGGAAAAAAAACAACCCAGTGATGTCTCTAGAAGCTGCAGCTGAGGGGGTGCCATGGGCTGGAGAGAAAACCTTGCCTCTGGGAAGAGATGGCACCACAGCTACACTGTCTACTCTGCCACTGGCCCAGGGACAGCCGCTGCAGCAGGAACAGGAGCTGTGGCAGCACTTCCAGCAGGGCCAAGGCCATAATAGCGTGTGTGTGGTTCAGCCTTCCTCCTCATGCATGTCTCATAGAATGGTGTGGGTTGGAAGGACCTTAAAAATCATCTAGTTCCAACCCTGTTACATGGGCAGGGTCACCTCCCACTACACCAGGCTGCTCAAAGCCCCATCCAACCTGGCCTTGAACACTTCGAAGGAGGGGGCAGCCACAACTTCTCTGGGCAACCTGTGCAACTGTCTCACCACCCCTGTCTTTTCCCCAAAATATACGTCTGCCGTCTTCTGGCAGCTGCCATAAGAACCGCCGCAGCCCTTCTCCAGGCAGGATCACCCCTTCCTCTCCCGTTTCACAGGGGAAGATACGTGCCTTGGAGAGCCCCACGCGCCCCACCCCCGCCCCGAGGCGGGTCACATGGCTGTGACAGGGCCCGCGGTGACAGGGCCCGCAGCGCCCCCTGGCGGAGCGCCGCCACGCACGGACCCTCGGCGGATGAAGGCTGCTGATTACAGTTTTGAGGGACACTGATTTTCCCTCCCTGCTCCAGTGTGCATCCCTTCACGGCAGCTTCCGAACAGATTGTGACGAAAAAGTAAGGAAATTTTATCAAGGGGGAAGATCTGATGCTCTTGTGTCTTTTGTTTTGTTTTGTTTCCATAGAATCATAGAATCGTCAAGGTTGGAAAAGAGCTTTAAGATCATCAAGTCCAACCATCCACCCAACAACCCCTAACCACTAAACCATCTTACGAAACACCATGTCTACCCCTTTTTTGAACATCTCCAGGGACGGTGTCTCCACCACCTCCCTGGGCAGCCTGTTCCAATGCCTCACTAATTTTTCCTAATATCTAATCTGAACTTCCCCTGGCAGAACTTGACCCCATTTCCTCTTGTCCTATCGCTGGTCACCAGGGAGAAGAGGCCAACACATGCCTCACTACAACCTCCTTTCAAGTATTTGTAGAGGGCGATGAGGTCTCCCCTCAGCCTTCTCTTCTCCAGGCTAAACAGCCCCAGCTCCCTCAGCTTCTCCTCATAGGGCCAATTCTCAAGACCCCTAATCAACTTAGCTGCCCTTCTCTGCACCCTCTCCAGCACCTCAATGTCCTTCTTATACTGTGGCGCCCAAAACTGTACATAGTACTCAAGGTGCAGCCTCACCAAGGCCGAGTAGAGGGGCAGGATCACCTCCCTGGTCCTGCTGGTCACACTATTCCTGATGTGGGCCAGAATGGTGTTGGCCTTCTTCGCCACCTGGGCACGCTGCTGGCTCATGTTCAGCTGGCTGTCAATCAACACCCCCAGGTCCCTCTCTGCTATTTTCCTTAAGTTTACCCAGCAATCGTGACACTCAGAAGGTGGAAACAAAGCAGCCTTTTCCCCCACCTGAGAGCATCTTTTAAAAACTTGTAGCGCTTAATTTGAATTAAATCTCCCATCCTTGGCATTACAATGAGGGCAAAGAGTTTCCTTGCTGCTAATGGAATGAAAATGTTGGTTTTAAAGGAACAAGCATGTACATGGATAGCAATTATTACACTCCAGAGTTAATATTTCACCTCATTAATCTTCCTCTTTTTCTAATTTAGAGTTGCAAAGAGTGTGTTTTAGCAGGATAAAAGTTAGTTTCTCAGCATACTCATAAATGGAACCTATAAAGCAAGCTTAACACTATTGCTGCAAATCTACAGAGGCTAAAACATCTTCTGGTTCAACATATTTCTATTTTCAGTACACACAGAAGTAGAAGTGTTCAATCACAGAAACATATACGAACACATACACACATAAACATCTTTCTCAACAGCCTCTTTCTTACTTGCTATCCTAGCTAGCATTTACCATAAGCATAGAAAAATGCATAACTTTTAACTCAAGAGTATCAAACACAGAATCATGGAATCACAGATCCACAGAATGGTCAGGGTTAGAAGGGACCTCTGGGGATCATCTAGTCCAGACTCTCTGCCAGAGCAGGTTCACATAGAGCAGGTTGCACAGGACTGCATCCAGGCAGGTTTTGAATGCCTCCAGAGAAGGGGACTCCACAACCTCTCTGGACAGCCTGTTCCAGTGCTCTGCCACCATCAAAATAAAGAAGTCCCTCCTCGTGTTTAGACTGAACTTCGTATGTTCAAGTTTTTGCCTGTTACCTCTTGCCCTGCCACTGGACACCACTGAAAAAAGACTGGCCCCATCCTCCTGACACTTGCTCTTTAAGTAGTTATAAGCATTTATAAGGTCCCCCCTCAGTCTTCTCTTCTCCAGACTAAAAAGGCCTAAGTCCCTCAGCCTTTCCTCATAAGTGAGATGTTTTAGCCCCTTTGTAACCCTTTGCTGTACCCTCTCCAGAAGTTCCCTGTCCTTCTTGAGCTGAAGAGCCCAAAACTAGACAGATTATTCCAGATGCAGCCTCACCAGGGCAGAGTAAAGTGGGAGGAAACTGTCCCTCGGCCTGCTGGCCACACTCTTTTGGATGCACCCCAGGATGTCATTGGCATTCTTGATAACAAGGGCACATTGCTGGCTCATGTTCATCCTGTTGTCCACCAGGACTCCAAGGTCATTTTCCACAGAGTTGCTTTCCAGCAGGTCAGCCTCTGAGCTGCACTGATACTGCATGGGGTTATTCCTCCCTAGGTATAGTACTCTACACTTGCCCTTGTCGAATTTCATAAGGTTTCTCTCTGCCCAGCTCTCCAGCCTGTCCAAGTCACTCTGGATGGCAGCACAGACTTCTGGTGTCTCAGCCACCCCTCCCCGTTTTGTGTTACCAGTGAATTTGCTGAGGGTACAAATGTAATTATTGAAATATTTTCAATATAAAATTACATGAAATCACTTCTGTTGAGTAGAGTAAACTGCTCAAGAGCATCAGTTCACATTTCTACACAAGCTTAGGAGCGATAAGAAAGGGCACATGCTCTGACCACTTATGCTGCAGAGGGTCTAAGTGGACTCTTGCTGCATGCTCCCAAAGGCTTCTGAAAGTGTCAGACTGGGAACTATTTTCCCCTGCACTTAGCCAAACTGAACTTCTCAGGTTGAACATCCCAGCAGGAAAAAACTTCACGGCCAAAACCTCTATAAAATAGAAAAACCGTTGCCATGTTGCACGCTGCCGCTGGAGGGGGACAGAGAGCAGCTCCAAATCCCTCTGCTGTTCCCAACAGAGAGCAGGTCCCTTTGTTTGCGTTCTGAAATTCTCTCCCCTGCCTTGCAAACACTTTAGAAGTAAGTCTGTCTCTTCAAACCTCCATTTATAAGGATTATCTGCAGAGCTGAAGGCAGGCAGGGGCATTGAGCGCTAGCATTCAGCCTCCACAGCAGGGGGTAAGAGCCAGCATAACCGTGAAGCTAAATGGACTTTCCATTTTCATAGAAACAATAAAGAGAATAAAGGAAGAGACAGAAATTTTATTTGCACAGATCAGAACTAGATGAGAAAGTATCTAAATAGGAATAGGCAGCTGAAGAAAATAAGGCTTGAAGTGCCAACAGAAACACTGTAAATGTTTAGGCCTCCTCTGCAGTGTGAGATTACATCTTTTGCGTCTTTTGCTCTGTGAGCAAAGGACAGCTTATTTGTATTCTCCTGTTTTGTCTCTGGCTCATAGATTTTTCTTTTCTCTAATAGTTCTTCTCATAGTTTTAAAATATTTTAAATCAAATTCAACCAGCACATCCTTAGCCACCCCAAAAATGAGAGAAAGCCCCAAATCTGGATGAAGTCTCATGGAGTGACACCAGTGGAGAAGAGCAGGCTACATTAAAGTTGTATGTGTTACTGATTTCTCATCTGTCTCTAATAATCCCAGGTTTAGGTTTGTACTTGATATTATAACTATGCACTCATCTTTCACAACGGCCATATCTTCCTGGTGGCTAGGATTTACATGTTTTAAATAAACCTTTTTTGCACCTACTGTTATAAGTGGGCTGCTGGAGTACCTACCCTAAGGTGGCAGCACAACACCCCTGTCATGTACTGCTTCATTCTGCAGCATCAAGGCAGAGTAGAGTAACCACTTCTCAAAAATCAGTCAGCCAGCATCTTGGCAGCGCATCTCACCCGCCTCCAAACTCCAAACTGAGTTACCGAACTCAGGTCTCTGAAGGGGGAGAAAATTAAGGGTAAATGCATCGTATATCATAGTTGGAGCTTCGCAAAAAACAAAGATACACCTCTATAAAAGAGGTTAATTGCCTGACCCACTCTGTCTATTCTGCAGTGAAATCTTCCTCCTCCCAACCTTCCCTTTCTTTGTTTGGCCCCTCAAATTCTGAGGTTGTGTCCTCTCATCAAAAGAAGACAAAATCTTTTCCCTTTCTTTCAATGTTACTATCAGAATGGTGGCATTCACTATCTTTTTGATCTGTTTTTTAGTGGCCTGATCAACCAAGGCCCCCAGGGGTACACACTGTTATCTCTATGGTCTATGGTATCTCTTCTGAACTTATGCATCTTGAATTTCCTGTGTGAAACCTCACTACAGCTTCCAAAGGACTGGAAACCATTTCAGTCACTACGACTTAAATTTGCCCGTACAGCATCCCTCTGTTTGGTCAGTTGTTTATTGTTCCTTATAGTTCATCTGGCTGCCCATCTAACAGGGAATTCTACTCTCTCTCCATCACCCTCTTTAAGAATTAAAATCAAAGCATCAGATTCAAGTGGAAGCCAATTCCAGCTTTGTTTTTGTCTCACTCCCCTACCCTCGAAACTCCAGAGACATTTTCAAAGCTTGAAAAAGTCTCATGAAAAGATCTGACACAAACTGGACCAGTAATGACCAAGACTCAATCCAAGCTCAATTAATTGCATCCCCTGAGTTTGACATGCCACAGCTAGAGCTATGATTTACGGAGGCACACATTTTTCCTCCTTTGCACTTTATCATACTTCTAGGACTACATTACAATACCTGAGTGCCTCACAGTCTAAAATGCACTTAATCCTAATGACATCTCTGTGAGGGATGGAGGTGCCATAATTTTCATTTCATAGATGGGTAACTGGGGCACATTACAGAATATGGTCTTCTCTAGGAGTTTTATCAGCAGGTAAGGTTTCAGGTGGAGACTGCTACAGCAAAATAAGAATATCCATAGAGAGGTTTATATTAGCATATTAAAATATTTCTCAGTGCAGCCACTACCCTCAATGACATCCACAGTTTTCCAAGGGAAGCTATAGAGAAGAACCTCCTATGCCCTGGCCTGGCACTTTTTCAGTGCCTGACTCCTAAGCCATGCTTCCTCTTGTATATCATAACATCCAAGAAGCCAGTGTCACAGGATCTTTTCTAAGCACACCTGCCACAGCACAATAAAAAGCTGGTGTGTCTCAGTACTGTCAAGGCAGCAGGGATCCCTTTCTCGGCTCCTTCCTTTCATGTCTCTGCATGTGTGTATAGGGCAGTAGCACTCCCAGCTCTCCTCTGTAAAGAAGAGGGCTTGGGTTATTGCACTCTGAGGTTTATGACTGTTATTCTGCCTGATTGAAAGAGTCTAGACACTTGTTGTTCTTCTTTTGGGGGTTTTAATATCTATATATAGTAGCAAAGTAGTCCCCCAAAATCCAAGAAGGTTAGGATTTGGGATTATTTTATTTTTTTTATCTTGCAAAAAAAAATAATGTAATAGTAATAAATTTACTTAGGAAAAAAAAAAGCAGTTTTCCAAAATACCTGTATTACAAAGCCTTATCATATCTTGGTGACTGATGGCCCTAGGTTTTTCAGATTCCTGCTCCCTGAAGAGGACCTGGGTCTCAGACAACTCCCCCTCTTTTGAAGGATGTTCCTGTAAGTCCCATTAGGTTCTACAGTTCTTCTCTGCTGGCAGGATTTCTCCCACTCGGGTCCAAACCAGATTTGTAGTTTAGCCAGATACAAGGAAAAACTTCAAAGCTAATAATGTTGGCATTAGCCCTTCATAATCCTTCCCAGTATGAATGTTACATTCACTGTTTTCCAATCAGATGGTACCACTGTTGCCTCAAATGATTTACTAAAACTGTTTTCTACTGGACCTGCTTTGTCATGCACCATTTCCTATACAATTTTGGGAAGGAGATTATCTAGTCCTGTTAACCTGATACAATTTTATTCACTTCCAATCCAGGTGAAAGCATTTCTACTTTCAGGCCCTCACTCCTGGTACTTATTTTACTTTTGCCTTGTCCTGGTTTGAGCCAGGATGCAGCCAATTTTCCTTTTACTGATTTTTTTTTCTTCAGTGAACTCTCTTTTAAGCAGCATACTTGCTGAAAGTAGCAGCAAGTTTACCAGTCAGTGGACTGATAATGCCCAAATGTTTATAGTTACTGCTGAGAGAACAAGGACACTTTGCTCTGCTTGTTGAATTTGCTGCTTTGGACACTGAAAGAGCAGATCAGTTGTATCTACAACCCTCCCTTAGGGAGGAGCAGAACTAGACAGATGGCAAAAGTCGCCAAGCGTATTATTCCATCCGTATCTATGTAGCTCTCAGTATAAATTCAGGGATCATGGAAGTGAAGCCCTCTTTTACTTTTCTTCTGTTCATGGCCTGTTGTCCAGGGAGGACTCTGTCTATCCATGTCCTTTGATCCCTAGGCCTGTGCATTCCTGACCCTCATAACTCTCCCCTCAGCTCCTGTCTGCTCTGTCGCTCTCTCTGGCAGCACTCCAGGACATTTTGGAGCTGCTCACAGCTAAGGAGGGTTCTGTGGGAGTTGCTGGGGGTGGGGGGAGCTGATAGGGGTTTTGCACATTCCTGAACACACTTATATATATTTTTATATATTTTCTTTTATCATTAGTATTTAATTGAATCTGTCTAGTTTAGTTTTCAATCCGGAAAGCCTCTCTCTTTATTCTCTCTCTCCTTTCCCTACCTGGGTGGGAGAAGGAGGGTATCAAGAGCATTATTGTCTCTCATTTAATCGCTGATCCTGAGTCGAACTGTGACATGCCTCCATATTTTGTAGCAGCATCATCCCTGAAAACTAGTACAAATTATTGATTAAGTATTTGAGATCTACCCAGAGAAGCTTCTGAGTTTTCTGAAAGATGCAGGATTTAAAACAATTTTTATAATTTCTTACCAGTTTTTCCAGACAGGGTCCTGCAGGATATTCTGGTAGTAAGCATCCCAATAAGCACACCATGATACAGTTTACATAAAACTTTATAGCTCCAAATTAATCAGAAACGCTAGGCTATCTGAATGCTGCCTTTGAAGCAGTGTCTAAGAAAAAAAAAAAAAGAGAAAATCACTAAGCTTTTTTCCACTCAAAAGACTGTGAGTTAGGAATATCATCATTATCATCCCTCCTATGATCATTTAGGATTTGGTTCTGTGCTGGTTCTGTTTTCAGATTTTAAAAATAATGAAATAAAACTGAGAAGCATTGAATAGTGGATGATAATCACCTGAAACAGAAAGCTGACAAGGAACCAAAATTCAGCTTGGGGTTGCTATAAGTAGCCTTACTAAAGCTGTTGACTTAATACTTTCAAATATTTTGCAGAAAATAGGAGTATATCAGTTTTCCATTTTCTGAAGGCTAAATATTGTTTTACTGAATAAATATGTGAATACATACTTTGTTGATACTACCTAGAAGATTGAATTCAGCTACTTGATCTAAATATGAGATTCATTTTGGGACAAATTGTAGTTAGGAATATGCTCTAGCTTGAGGAAAATAATTGGATTATGAATTTAGTAATAAACGTTCATGGTATGGTATCAAAGAAAATACTTGTAATAATATAGCCAATCCTTAATTATTAAAAAAGTCAAACAACAGAACACTGAAGGCTAAGAGCCCAAAGCAATATTTGTCTTCCTTTTTGAGCATGAGGTAATAATTGTTAAGCTTATACAGATGTCTTCTTATCGACTTTTTAATTTTTTTTTCTTTAAAAAAGTGTCAGTAATACAAAAAGTAAAATCCACCTGACACTAGATTTCTCGAAGAGCTTAATGAGCCTTTTTTCAGACCTGATGTTAATTTCATGTTATAGATGAAAAAGAGAACACAGGTGTGTTTCATATGGCTTCTTGTTTCATCACAAACAATTCTTGTATCTCCAGTAGATAAGCAAGAACCCCTTTACCATTAGCTTTCTTAATCAGACTCCTACACACATATTGCAATCTTTTTTTTTTTTCTATGGGAATCTTGAAGATTCTCTCATCCATTTGTCTATCAAAAAACTACACTACTTACACCAATTCCTTACATGAACCCTCAGGGTAAATAAAAGTGACTAGATGTTTCAGAAAAAAAAAAAAAAATTAATTAGTCATAAAGCACTTGGAAATTTTAGATAAAATACGTGGGCTTCTATGAAAAGAGCTTTGCTCCATGTTGCAGATTGTATTTATTTTTAGGTATTGCAATGTGTCTCTTACACTATTAGGCTGGGAGCTCTTAAGGGATACAATAAAGTCCAGCATTTGCTGGCTTGATGTTAGCATGCCCAGGGTACTTCTGAACCTTGATATTAGATAGGGAAGTAGGCTACAAAAAAATTCAGTAGATCTGCAAGCAGGACCCACGCACAACCCAAAGGTGGGCAGTCAAACTGAATCTTTTAAGTTATAGAGATAGCAAGGTTGCATTAAAAGCTTCAGTTAGAAAGCAAAAGAGGTTGTACCCCATCACAACTCTGCAGGAGCATCCATTATTGCCACCGTGAAATGCAGTCAGAAGTTCAAGTGTGGCCTTTGAAGCCTAAAACTTTGCAGCTATAATAGTGCTTGGATGTTTTGTGGGCATGCTATCTATCAAGCAGAGTATCCAAGTCAGTAGTGTTTATGCTATGATACATTCAGCCTCTGTTCAAGAGCACTGTTTGTTAGAGAGACTGGGCTTCCAAGCCTTGGAGGTCAGTGCGTGACATGCCTTCCACGTGTAGCTCCAATCTCCATCAAGTTATCACAGATTATTCTGGAACGAACTAAAACTTTTGGCAAGCTTGGATACAGCTCCTAACTAACCAAAAATACAGGGTTGGGAAAGAAAGCACAATAATAATTAAAAATGATGAAAGCAATGCTATAGCAGGTCATTTTCCTTGAGACTCATTTAGACATTTTCAGCCCAACAAGGCTTCTACCAGTCCATTTTTGTTAGCTTGGAGATTTTAATAAACCTGTAGACCCAAAACAAAAGCAGGAGTTCTGTGTTTCATCTTATTTTATGTAAATGCCATGTCAAAACTGAAACTTCCCAGGATAAACAAACTCAAAGAAGTTTGGAAAAGGAACTTTGCTGTGATTAAAACAATATGTACAATTACAGAAATAAAGTAAATCTGACCAGCGTTTAGTGTTTATAGGAGAACCAGTCATATGTCTCTAAAGAGAAAACTTAAAAACAGAGAATATATTTTATTAGACCAAATGGTATAGCTAGAAAAAAAAAAATAGACCAACTTTAGGGCACTCAGCCCATTTTGGGGACTGAAGCATAACAACAGCTTATTCTTGCTTCACCAAAAAGGGAGATGAATCCCCTAGAGAGTCGTTTAAACACCTTTACAGAAACCAGCCATGCAGCAGCCTCCATTTCCTTTATTTGAATTATTTTCTGGGAGGTTGGAGAGCTTGGCTGCCCCAAGAACCCCCTCTGTTGGGTCTTCAGTGGCACTACACCCTACCTCCTTGGGAAGAGTAGGAAGCACAGGAAGAGCACGTCTGTTGAACGTGAGCTGTGTGCACGAAACCTTGCAAAGAAAAGAGGCTGGCAAACCATGTGTCTTGGTGAATGGCTATGCATGAAAGCAAAGATTTGTAGTTCTTATTAAGACAAAAATATGAAAGTTTTAATCATTACCTGCTTTTGCATCACAACCATCAAAATAAAGAAGGGATTTAGAGTAAAAATAGCAATGGTTCAGCCAGTACATGAAAAACCACAAGACCTATTAAATGGAGTTTCTAATAAAAATTCTTCCTAACTGGTTAATTGCAGTTGCTAAATGATTTCTTTTTATAGTAAAAGCTTTATAATTAACAAGCCAGACATTGATTTCTAGTCATTATCAATTTCTCTATGATTATTATTGCTTCTATAATAATCTTCACTGTATTAACATAGATTAAGAAGCTCTTTAAAATAGAGCAGCTTCATTAGTTCTTGCTATCACAGGAGGACCTGCAGAACTCGGTACTTCAGTTAACCCTGATGCAGAAGCTGAAAATAAATGCTGCAAGACTCTATTCCTAGGGGCTGACGTGCATGAAGAATTGTGAGAAACCTCAGTGCTCAACTTTGAGCACTTAACTCCCAGTCAGTAAAGCCTCTAAAAACATTAACTTGGCCAGCCCTGTTAACAATATTTCTGTGTTAATCTTTATTGCTACATTAGGGAGACATCTTTTGTCCTATGGACCTATTACATTTGAGAAACTCTGTCAATCCAGTTTTAAAACTGGAATAATTTCAGCTGGGTAAATGAAAGTGTGGTAAAACATCCTTTGAAAACACAGCAATGTAAAGAAATGCAATGGTATGGGAGAGGGGATGAATAGCTCACACTGTGTAAACCTCCTGACTTTCAGATGTTGGAGAACATTGTATCAGAATGGACCCAAGACATAATTTTGCTCTTGTGAAAAGTGCCAGGGAATCTTTGCAGACTGAGGCTGCTTCTCATCTGAAAGGAGAGCAGCTCACTCACTGAGCTTTGCCTGCCCTTTCCCATGGAGATAGGCTAAGACTGATAATAGTTATGGCTGTCCTTTGGACACACACAAACCACTAATTTCTGCCTGCTAATAGCAGAAGTCACCAAAAGTTTTAGCACACTTTGGCTTTGTGTGTTTTTAAAGTTACACTGACTACTTTGCACTGCGATTTTGGAGTATGATTCATACGGCTGCAAAGCAGTCACACAGGAGGTTGGCAACAGGACAACATTTTTAGGAGCTATGCAGAAGTTTTATTTCTGATATAGTTCCCAGATTAATTATTTCATGACATATAAAATATCATCTAATTACATGTACTTTGGGTGACTGTGCTTCTCAGACATTCCAAGTGATCTTACTGAACTCTCCTTCATGGACTTCCAGAAATCTAAACCAGGGCTCAATGCAGAAGTGTTTTTAATATTTTGTGTGATGTTTTATACAATGAATGTAACAAACAGAAGAAGAAACCCTATGCAAGTCTTCAATACCTCAACACAAACATACAACACATGAATGTGGACTTCCCCGCATTCCAAAATATATCAAGATATCAAGATTTGATTTGGTGTGTTACTAAGACAGAGAATAGCTGGGCATTTTTGAGCTTCTGAAATGCTGAAACAGAGCTCAGACCTGTCCTGCACTTAGTCATTTCACCTAAATATTGTGATTGTGGATGACAGAATGCAAGAGGAAAATGCACAGATTAGAATACAGTTATACTGGTGGATTAAAAATAAAAAATTAAAAAACATTCTCACAGTTGAAATATTGCCTCTATTTGTCAGCATCATTCAAAAAAGAAACATGTTGGAGCCGCTTTTCCTATTAATCTACAATAACCTTTTCTGCTTCTAAGAGAGTAAGTCATGGTGGGATTTTAAATCAAACTTCATAGATTTACTAGCCTGAAGTATGCTCAGCCTTTTTTGTCCTTCACAGGAACTGGTACATATGACCAAAATTGGTGAAGTGCTAAAGGATAACTTTTTACTGTTTCCTCTGACTTGTTCAAGCTCTTTTAGACTGATGCAATGCTTTTTAAATTATCAGAAATCTCATTTCATCACTCAGAAAACAAAAAATAAAACCTTGCTACTTTCACAGCTCTGCACCATTCACAGTGGCATAAATATGGAAAATTATACAGGAGGCACAAAGTGGTGGAAGATCAGATCCTTGGAAATCCTGTTCAAGAAAGTACCACACACATGCATATGTTTAAAGAAAACCTAAGTTACTTACAAATTTATTAAGATCTACATGTGGATGTGAAGGACCTCGGAGGGGAAAAAACCAAGAAGCCTTCTTGAATAAAGCCTTCCAGAGGGGAGCGTGTGGGATCAGTAATTCATTTTTCCAAGAAATTTTAATTTGGTGGTCAACAGTTAGAAATAAAATAATAATAGTAACATCAATCATGGTATTTCACAAAGATTTGGTTGTCTTGAATATATTTTTCAGTTGCTGCACAATGATTTAACAGCCAAAATCCACATGAGAGATTGTTAAGTGCACCTATAGCATGCAGTGGAGGACTGCAGAAACAGAGGTGATGTCTGAGAGAGCTTTGAACTAAGAAGGTCTGGAACTGGCAGCACTAACTGGGACAGCAGCATGCTATTTTGCTTTGCTGAGAGGCAAGGTTAATTTGAGTATGGTTTCATGTTAACCTGTGTACAAGCAGAACTGGGTATTATGACATCTTGCAAGGAATTGGTTTGTGGTTGTGCACAGGCACACACTTGTAACCCCATTAAATGAATAGCAATGATCATACCACCAGGCAGTGTTAAGGGGTCAAAGAAAGCACAATGCTCTTAGTTCCTCCCCTTGTAAATTCACTCATGATACTACTTCCAGTAGGTTTTGTGCAGTAATGCATTTGTTGATACAGACAGACCAGTCCAATAAGAGATAGCTTGGAATTTCTAAATTATATGTGTTGGGTAGTGTAAATATACTCCAAGATCCTTTGCCACCTGCTTGCTTTTAAAAATGTAAAAACTAACCTTACTTTCATGTCATGAAACATGGAGATTCATATTTCATGGTTTTCATTCACGATGCTCGACTGAAACTTGATTTAGGAACAGTAAAACTTTGCTATGCAGCATTACAAAACTATTACAATTGATTGGTCTGACCATAATCATCAGAGAACAACTGAAGACATAACAAAAGAATCATCATGCCTTTTGAAAACTGTCTAGATAAACTTAATGGATACATACAGCAATATGATCTAAGGGAATACATGCATTCATTTCCCTTTTCCACTCACCTAAGAGGGTATTGAAACTTTTATCTGATGCCACATTAAGGTGTAATGTGCACTGATATGCAACAGATAAGGAATTCCCCAAACTTTCTTTGATGTCTTTCAGTCATGCTCCTATCAAATAATTCACTATAGAAAGAATACACACACAAATTACTAACTACTTTGTAACTAAGCAACTGTTTTAGACCAAACCCATAGTATTTCTTTTGCATCTTCAATCCAAATCTGCTTTTTTAATCCTTGTTTTATGTATCTGATTTAGAGGGAAAAAATTGCTGGCATTCACCTGAAAAACTTGGAGTGAGAAATCAAACCTGAGAACAAAGTCCAAGTCTTTCATCCTCTAATACAGAGAACATCAAAGGGCCACACCTATGAAAATATTATTTCTCCTCTAAACTTTTTTGTCCCAAGGCTATCACAAATCTCTCTGCTCTTGTCTGATTTATGTTTCAACAATGTTTTCAATAACCTCTACAGCTCAATGTCTATTGAGCAAGTACTCTGGAAGTGTTGCAGAGAATTGCTATGTCCTAATACGGTGTATATAGAATAATAAATATATTTAATCCAATCTATTTTCTCAGATATGAAGAGTACGTTAATGTAATTGGCATTCTAATTTATGACAAATATCCTGTGGCCACAATAACTAGGGCCCTGAACTGTAACATAAAGAAGAGCTTTGCATCTTCAACATCTGGTCGGATAGGCACTGCCTCCTCTAAATTCAATGCACGGCTGGTTTAGATTCACACTATAGCACACAGTACACAAGCATTTCTTATAAAAGTTTCAGTGCAAATTCATCTCAGTCCGACTCTATTAACTTCTTGAAAAACATCTATGCTTCATTAGAAAGTGGATTAAAGCTATCAAAAGCTCAAGGCATCAAGTGGTATAGATGTCTCCTGTTTTTCTGTGATCTTACCCCATCCCCACTGCAAAGCAAATGGCCAGCCTTCGATCCCTCTCTTGCCACAGGGAAAAGCACCAGCAATAGTAACTCTCCTTGTGTTTCTTGATCATAAAATTAGCACTCCATTATCATGATTTTCACTTTTGTGTGAGAACAACAGTCAGTCTGACAACACTATATTGGACATTCTCAGGACATGTTCAGAAAAATTTCTTCCCAACTACCAAGTACAGTAAGATTAACTGAAATTACTTACTACTTGTGTTGAAATCAGTGGTAGTTGGTGGCTTCAGGTACATAATGACTTAAAAACCCCACAAAGCCAAAACTATACTTAGGTTTTGATCTTAACCCCATATAGCACCTGATTTGAAGACGTGGTGACACACAATATCTATACCTTAATCTAACTATGTTTTAATTCTACATATTCACTGGGGTTTATTCACCTTTCTTCATTCCTTATTAATTCTAAACTAATGCAAACCCAGATAACAAAGTAAAAGAGACCATTGCAAATCTGTTTCTGAATTTCACAACTAGTTTGCTTTGCTAATATAGAATTAAAATCTAAAGCCCGTGAGCTTTGGAAAAGCTAGCACTAGGTTCAGCTGTGGCTACCAGACTGCCCATGGTTCATGATAAGTCACTCATCCATACTCTTCTGCTCACCCTCCAAATCCCAAATCCCAGTTTGGTCTGCACTTTATAAAATGAAAATGTGAAATCTGCAAGATCAGAAAATTAGGTCCTTTGCATTAGACAACCTATGTCTCTAGGTATTTATTTATCTAAGCATATGGTCTGACAGTTCTTAACAGATGTAATAACCAACTAATTTTTTTTATAGTCTTAGAAGTAATGAAAGTTGTATTAAATTAAGTGAATAAAATATTTTGTCATTATGTAAAAGATTATTTTGAACATGAATCTTGAAGTAGGATAAAAGATAGGTTTGATCATAAAAAGTTTTAAAGGAATCAGTAATAAGAGTGTCTAATCCAAAGGACAAGAATTCCTAAGATTTTATCCATGGATGGCACGTTAGTGGGTAAGACTTCCAAACAGGAGCCCCATAAAGAAGCAATTCTGCCAAGAAATACTTTTATATCCTGTGTGAGTAACGTAAGTTGCCTTGAAATGACTAGCCCTCCCAACTCAGTACCTCTCAAAGAGGTGTTACAGTAGTTTATGGTGTGAACTAATAGCAAGGAATAAAATAGCAGGCAAACTATTGTGCTTTACACTAGAGAAGCTCAACAACCTTTTACAATTCTTTGGTGACTGGGCCCTTTGGCAGATTTATCCTAGTATTTCCATTTTCTCTCACTTCCTCTCTCCACCAAGCTGCACTGATTATTCACCCCAGTTCTGGTTCAGCTGAAAGAGATTCTGGAGGTGCCTTAAAGGACAATTTGGGATAGCTGTATTAAAAACTCTCTTTGCAGAATGCATTCAGTTGCTCTGAGAACTGCTACCCTACAATACCCTCAGGCTGCAAAGACAGAGCTGTATGGTGTACTATTTTCCTGACATTATGTATACTGATGGAAGGAAATTACTTTATACTGCATGAAGCTAAAGTAACTGAATTTTTCATGAGAAGGAGAATGTACCAGGAAAGTGAAACCCATACTCCTGTCTGACACAAGGACTTTCCCTTTGTATTCTTCAGAGTACCTTGGATACTCCAAGTACTGGGTTGCAGGAGTGCCCCACTATTTGCAAAGTGTGATGACGAAGAAACCAACACAGATGAGGTCTTTTGGCCTCTCCTCCAACCAATTACATCAACATGTTGGCTCCTTCACCCAATTCTGTGTCCTAAAAGTCCCCCTCCATCCTACACCAGTGATTGTGTATATGGCGTTTGGATCTTGGTTCCAGAATCAGAGATGTTCCCTGTCTGGACAGTAATACTAACTTACTTTTCCCCATTTATACCTCACACAGAAAAGATCATCTTGGATTTAGTCTTTTGTCCTTTTTATGCAAAGAGGTATTTAAGCAAAGATTATGTGACTTGAACCCAGAATCCATTTTATTTGGTAGCTAGATACCAATATCTCTTCTAATCTTGAAAATGCTAGGAAATTTTCATGTGTGTATTTCATGGAAAACAGAAGTACAATGACAAATTGTCAATAATACAGCCATTTTCATAAAAGAATTACAAATAAATATTTCAGAAAAAAAGATTACTGTAATTTCCCAAGTTTTATAGAGCTAGATTGTGGAGTCCTAACAGCATTGAAAATAGGGTGTTACTGACAGAACAAGCTCAAGAAAAAAAATAATTATAAAATGTAGTTGTAGCCATATTCCATTTACCTTGGAACCATGATTACTACCTCTGAATCTTTTATTTTTGACAGCTTCACAAGGACATAGCTAAGTATTTCAAATAATCTTAGACTTGGAAAGTCAATATTTTAATTTCCAGTGCATAAAGTTGTTTTAGACGAGAATTTAGGAACGAGAAATAGTCAATCATCATTTTTAACATCAACCAAACTAGATGAAACAATGAAAGACAATTAAAAGACAAACTTTTGGAAAATATATTAAAATTGATTACCAGTATTCTGTAGAATCCTGTTCAAGAAAGTCATGTCCCTCAAATCTTTTGTAATGCATGTATCAGCTGGATGTCAGTGAAGAAATGCACTGAAATAATCAGTTTGGCTTTCACAGAGCCTTTGACAAGTCCCTCATAAGCAGGAATCTTGTTATATATAAAATATGCTAATTGAAAGTGGAGTTTCACAAAAACCCAAAACACCAAACCCAACAATTAATAAGTTTAAGTTTTTGATATGGAGTTCTAGATGATGGAAAGTGTAAAAAACAGTCCTTGTGTTTTCACTGCCAGAAGAGTCCCTTATACTCACTAGCTGCTACGGGAAACCTGAATGGCCTGCAATCTGCCTCCATGTGTGGTGGAAAGCTTACACCTGGAGGGTGGCTACAGGCTCAGAAGAGGGGATAGAAACCTGGCAGAGATTCTCACCAGATCCATGCCTCTGCACAAGGAGTGTTAAGTGTTCCTTGGCTGCCCTTGAAGCCCAACACTTTGAAACTGGAATTCATTCTGATAAATACCAGATAGAACACACGTATTTTAATGCGAAAGATATTGAAGATGAGAGGAAAGAGATGAAAAGGTAAGAATACATATTTATTCTCAATTATTTAAAAATATTTTGCCTGAAAGGTGCAGATTATTTTAAATTTTTCTGCTCTTGTCCTGTGATATTAAATCTGAAGTAAATTTTACTAGCACAACAGAACTAGTGTCATTATTTGACTAATTAGTCCCATTTCTGCTGTTAGCACTGAAAACAATGGCTTTTTTTCATCAGTTTGCCTCCTTCAAAGACAGACCAGATGAGTTCAGGCACTGTTTTCAGACTACAAATTAATATATTTTGATAATAGTATTTTGATCAAGTTATATTTAAAATGACTATGATCACTTAAATAGCATGTTAACTCCAAGCCACTGAAATAAATGGCTGATGCTTTTCAGCTTTCTGTTTCCAGTGGGCAGTTACAGATACACAAGACTACACACAAAACCAGAGTGACATTATCTGTCCATGGTAATGTCAAGCAACAGTTAATTTGATTTCTGTAATTTTTTTTTTTTTTTTTTCAGAATAAACATGGAAACTGACAGCCTGCTTTACTTTGTATTTCTTTTCTTCATCAGCTGCAAAAAACACCTGTTGTGCTTGGATATCATACAATGCATACAGTATGCAGAATCATGCACTCTTCTGAAAACTCTGCCCATACCTCAGCGTAGCAAGACAAGTCATGGACAGAGTGACAATTTTACAGGAACTGAATTGTCTTTGGTTTTGAAGTCTTCAGACAGACTCTTAACACTGCGTTAATGCAGTTTGCAAGGAGCACATATATGGTAGTCATAGAAAAGGTACAGCTAATTCTTAGCCATAATATTTAAATATTAAAAGCTTGGGAAAGATGGAAACAACTACCTACCATAGCAGAACAGATCTATGGTGGCATTCGGTCATAAACACATAGCTGAAACATTTTGTGTTTGTTGGGATTTTTTAGGGGAACAGCGGAGGGAATAGTCAATTGTAGAAGAAACATTTGAGACTTTTTTGGGGTTTTTAAAATTCTTTTTAAGCAACAAGCCTTTTTCACTAGACAAAATATTTTTTCTTCTTGTTCTTAATTTTTTTTTTAATTTTTTAAACAGAAAAGATTAAAGTACTGCCTCCTGGTTTTGCTAAACAATACAGAATTTCTTCTGACACCTTTGGAGCATTTGATGTTGTCAAGTTACATACTGAACACTGTACTTGTGGATACATGCTAGAAAAAACATGATGAGGTGGTGGGACTTTCAGAATGTAAACAGCTGTGTATAGAATAGAGATTGCTTCTTTAATGTAGGCTGCAATACCTGGTAGTGTGCTCGAGTTCTGCTTAAACTCATCCTGAGAGTTCCAGTAAGATTATTCACAGAGCAATACTTAACAACCCTTTTGCTCCTTCTCCCCTTAGACTTCTCTAGAAAATTGGCTGAATCCCATAAACCAAAGGAAATGCTTGCCTTTCAGAGACAAACTAATGGTGGGGGCTGGCAGAATGACTATGTGTCAGCTTGCTGAGAGCTAGAAATGGTTTAATCTGTTTAGTGCAGTGCTATATTATGGCTTTTTCTAAATGTCTGAAATGAATGCTCTCCCTCTTTTGGGTCCACGAGGGGTGGTACCCTTCCTCTGTGGGAGGAATAGGTAGTGCCAATCAGAGGAACAACTTTGCCTCAGGAATTGATTCCAGATGGAGACCAAGGCAACAAAAATAAACGTTGTTCAGCTTGGTCTTTCTCAAAGCTGTCACTGCACAGAGCCACACTCACATAAAACAAAGGATATAGTGCACAACAAAAATGAGAAATACTCTAATCTCTCTAAGGTAAAAGCAAAGCTCCCATAAACATCACAGATCCAGGATTTCACCTACATCTTGCCAATGCTCAGTGTTCATTCACATAAGAACTAAAAATAACTTGGATAAATAGGTGCAAATGTATCACATACCATAGCTCAACCACCATTTCTCTGTAAACATCCAGCTGCTAACAAAGACAGTGTACATAACATTGGATCAAATGTGTTTTAGGGGGAGTTTCCCCACTGGACAGGGCTTAGTTTGTTTCCAGCTTGCATTCCAGCATGCAGACATTGCCAAGCTCAACAGTGCACAGACCTAAGCGTAAGCAAAAATGTTCCTCTCACCTAGCCCATATACTTAAGTGCAAAATCAGGGAAAAACTTAATTTTTCCTTTTGTGTCCCTGAGTTAATGAAAAACTTTGCAGGGTATTCTAAATATCTGGACACTTTCAAGTTACTTCACCAGTATCTGTAACACACTCAAACCTAGCAGCCCCAGGAACTACCAACACTCGTTCTAGAACAGTCAAACCTAACACAAAGTGTTTTAATTGGAATAGGGTTTATTTCAACCCATCCAACAAACTACTAAAAATCTTCATATCTGCAGCTCAGTGATACTGCTAGGAGGGAAAAGGACTGCAGACAATATTTAAATGAAAACGCTAATACCTCAAAAGACAGGATTGTGACTGATTCCCTAAGTCACAGAGTTTACTTTCTTATTTTAAAAAAGATTTTAAAATCCTGTGTGGTAATTGATCACACTTCATCATTAAACTGCTTTATTCAGAGGGTTTTTTTTCCCCTCCAATCCAGCTGATGTCTGATCTACAGCTCCATTCCTCTTGTTTTCAAGACAGTATTAGTTTAGATCCATTTCTTAACACAGTCAACCCTGCCCATCAGCTCAAATAGTTATTTTTCTCCTGGTCGTTTATCTGTGGGTGTTGATGATCCAAGATAAAGTCCACTAGAATGTATTCTTTGTGGATCTAAATCCACACTAGATTTTAAGTCACCTAATTATGCCACTGTGCCCTTCTGGGGCTGCTGTTCAGCATGAGAACACAGCCACAAGATAACTCTGTTGAGGGCATGACAAGCGTGTTTCTTTAATAGGATACTTCCTTTTGAGTTGGAGAGAGAGCCCACCCACATTCACAAGATGCACATAGGCCATAAGACATGCACACACAAAAATAAAATAAAATTTAAAAATAATGCATGAGTTAAGAAGCTTAATAGCTAAGACTGAGGATTCAATACAGATAAAGGAAAGGATAATAAAATCCATGAAACGTAGAACAACTCAACAAGACTAAAAGCTACACAGCTGCAAGAAGTCCACCAGGACAAATTAGTGAGCATAAGCCAGGCACTAATGGAAATAATTTCAGCACTAGGGCCACAGCCAGTGTAGTGATGTGAGGCCATGTGGAGGAGGCAGGGCACAGAGCAGTGACCTCTGCCAGGCAGCTGGACTTTGGCAGCTGGTGTGATGGAAGCTGGTCAAAATGAAAGGGTGAGGAAGAGAGGTTTGTTTCTGTCCCCTTGTGGAACCTCTGTTCCCAGGGACTGAAGTTTGCTTGGTCCCACCTCTTTCACCCTGTATAACACCCAGCAAACCCCAGCTGTCCTGAGAGGCCTTTGTAAGAGACATATTTCAGCTGCTGAAAATGCATGTAAGTCCTAACGTAATTTGAGCTGTGCCAATTTGCTGTCACCTCATGCTAGAACGTAACAGCCATTAAGCTGGCCTTGAACACTTTCAGGGAGAGGCATCCACAACTTCTCTGGTTCTAGTGTCTCACCACCCTCCCACTAAAAAATTTATTCCTAATGTCTAACCTAAATCTCCCCTTCTCCAGTTTAAAGCCATTACCTCTTGTCCTATCATTACAAGTCCCTTCCCAGCCTTCCTGTAGCCCCTTCAGGTACTGGAAGGCCATTATAAGGTCTCCTTGGAGCCTTCTCTTCTCCAGACTGAACAACCCCAACTCTCTCAGCCTGTCTTTACAGGAGAGGTGCTCCAGCCTGCTGATCATCTCTGTGGCCCTTCTCTGGACTTGCTTCAGAAGCTCCATGTTCTTTCCTGTGTTGGGGGCTCCAGAACTGGACATAGTACTGTCGGTGGTGTCTCATGAGAATGAATAGAAGGGGAGAATCACCTCCCTTTATCTGCTGGTCACACTAAGAAATTGTCACCTTTCTCTTTGAAAATGCTAGGCCTCTTTAAGAACTCTGAAATGTATTTTTTTTTTCTTTTTCCTTCCTCAAATTCTCTTAAACTTTACAACAGTACCACATTTTTAATTAAATGGACAGATAGGTTGGTGATAACATCTGCTTTCTGTAATAAAAATTATTGATATTGTTGACCTGAGAGATTATCTGCAATAGACAGAACACAATGGCCAAATCTTAAAAGCAAGGGAGGAAGAACAGCTTAGCACAAGAATATATATTATTATTATCTGTTCTTCTGTCTTTTGGAATTATTAAGAATTATTATAGAAATTATCAGTCATCTCTGCTTCTTGTTCTGGCATATGAAATGGAAACAGTGATTGAATGTCACAAAGTGCTTTGATCATTTTTTTCATTATATAATGATTTTTAAGGTGAGCTGCTTATTTTTTCATGGTAGCATCTCTTATGGGAATCCCCAAGATTTATGACAGCACAAGCTATTTTTCAAAATTTTTCTTCCAGGTTGTCTGGAACAAAACTTCAAACAGTAAAAGAATATCCTAATAATAACTGACATCTCTTACAAAGCTTTGTATTCAAAAAACTTAGCCCTCAATTCATAGTCCAATCGTGATTCTTTCTTAAAGTCATTTATTTTCTGGGGTTTACAATAAAAAAGCCCAAAGTCCTCTGTGAATTAAGATCATACAACTGCCTAGTAAATATCTACTCAGCAGTTTTATTACTGTGCTTAAAACCCCAAAATTCATAAGTGTCATACACTTTCCTTAAAGCATCTATGTTATGGTAGAAGTATAGGTTATGTTTTGGTCTCTCAGAAAAAAATAGGCTAAAGTTTTGACTTGGCCCTTCATGCAAGGACTCAAGAAATATTAGGATCTAAATTCTTCCCCATGGCATTGGATTTGTAGCTGGAGGAAAGTGGCCAGACTCCACTGATTTTAGGGCAACTTAGTTCATTTCCACCATGGAGGTGGCCTCGGGTCAACATCAGCTTTCCTCTCCAGGGCTGGAATATCTGCCATTCAACCATTTCAAGAGAAAGCACAGTAAGCTGCCTGTGACACTCAGTTTTGTGCATCTCTGGAATGTTTGGAGGTCATGGCAAAGACAACAGCCATCTATTTATCCCTAGCTACTGATTTTCCAGAGGTAAACAAGCAAACAAAATGCTACTGCAGTCGATTTAATCTCTTCCTTTCATCTCAATGCCAAACAGTAGCACCTTATTTTCAGATGCTGGCCCACATAATTTTCCAAATATTAAATATTCAGGAGTTAGTTAGCTAAATACATTAGCCTGGAAGGTATTTAGTTTTTTGTTTTAAAAGAAAGCTTGAAGGAGGGTTTACCTGCATTTATGGGTAATCACATGAGTTGAGGAACATAGGCTTTAAGAAAGAAGCAAAACAACCAAATATCTTGATAGCTGGCTATGTAGGACCCTTATATTTGGATTAGGGTTTGATTTTTTGTGCAATTTTTCTATGCACAATAACATTACTCTAGATGGAGAAATAAAAACACAGAGTTAAGAGAGCCCAGATATGCATCACATACACTTCAAATTACTGGACCTTAAGAAAAAACGGGAAGAGTTAATGGAACTATATTTAACTTTTACCACTTTTTCATTAATGCTTGTTGAAAAAAATGTTCTCTTTTCACAATGAAAGTTCATTTAAAATCAAAAGGGATTTCCTAATAACTATTTCATCTTAATTGTCTGTAATCTCTCTCTTACTTCACAATAGGTTCTCCTGTCACCTAATATATATTAATTTCTAAATTAAGCAGAACACTGGTAAGAAAACTTGCTTGCTCATTGTATTCAGTAAGAAAGTGGGTTTTTTTATTTTTATTGCAGCTATTTTTAGTTTATATGTTGCCATTTCTCCTACATTTCATCCTAAAGTGAACTTTCAGGCCCTTTCTAGGCTAAAAGACATCTACTCATGATCTTTTCCCATTTCATAGAATCTCAGAATGTGTGGGGTTAGAAGGGACCTCTAAAGGTCAACTAGTCCAGCCCTCTTTGCAGTGCACAGGGAGCTTTTTAACTAGATCAGGTTGCTCAGAGCCTCATCAAGACTGACCTTGAATGTCTCCAAGGACAGGGACTCCACCACCTCTGTGGGCAACCTGTTCCAGTGCTTCACCATCCGTACTGTAACGAACTTCTTCCTAATGTCTAATCTGAATCTACGTTGCTCTAGTTTAAGACCACTGCCCCACATCCTATCACTACACACTCTTGTAAACAGTCCCCCCCAGCTTTCCTGTAGGCCCCTTCAGGTACTGGAAGGTGGCTATAAGGTCTTCCAGGGGTCTTCTCCTCTCCAGGCTAAACAATCCCAGCTCTCTCGGCCTGTACGAGAGGTGCTCCAGCCCTCTCATTTTTGTGGCCCTTCTCTGGACTCATTCCAATAGGTCCAGGTCCCTCTTGTGTTGAGGGCTCCAGAGCTGGACACAATACTCCAGGTGGGGTCTTACGAGAGCAAAGTAGAGGGGCAGAATCACCTCCCTTGACAGTGAGCTAAAACACCAACAGCCTGCCTCACAATTTTTCCAACTTCTCGAGTTTTGCATAGCTGCTCTTCTGCCTCAATTCAGACTGGCTCTTCTAAGGTGAAAGTTTGCTGCCCGTCCATAACAGTCTCCTGATCAAATCTCATTTTTTGACTGAAATTCTCTCTGACAGCTGCATAACTGACCAGGTATTCGCTGCAGAAATATCACACACGTAACTACTCCAGGCAAAAATCTTCTCTGGGACTCATAAGATTACTGTTATTAATATTAATAATGAGCCAGAAACATTCTAAGTCTTAGACCAAATAGAGTCAGAAAGTGGACTGGTATCTCATTGAATGGAGCAGTTCTTAGTTTCTCATCAGGTACTAAAGAACTAGGCATCAGACCTGAACGATATAGTAGATAGTGCAAAAGAAAATGTGGCACATGTTGGTAATAAGAATATATTATATATCACATTTTTATGTGTCCTTGCAGAATTATGCTTTCAGTAACTAAGGCTTTAGAGGTAGAGATACTGGTTTTGATAGAAAATATTTACTGCATAAAATACTCTTAAACTTTGTTTTCCTGATTTCTAAAGACATATAAACTGACTTTCAAAGACACACATCAATCTAATCATACCTGTGTAATCATGATACAATTTAATTAAAAAAAATATCCAAAGCAAACCTTTCTTACTTGGCCACATCCTTGCAGTTAATTATTTAGGGATGCTACTGTAACAATGATAAAAATTAACAATTCTAAGAAGGCTATACAAAACTTTGATGTTACTTAGGTTATTCAAGTGTTGTTTGTATGCCACTTTTCAGCAAAAATCCCATCAGTCTGCTTCTTCAATGTGTCAACATACGATCTTTTAAATGCACAGGAGCCATCCTGCTGACTTCACTGTGGATAAAGCACCAGGTTTTATACTGCCTCTGAAAATCCTTTCCATCACAGAACCAGCAAAACAGCAGACAACAGGACATGCCACCAGAGAGGAGCTCACCCAACCTCCACTTTGCTTCTCTGCTGCCAACAGCAGCACTGTAACTGAAGAGGATTCATAGCTCATCTGGAAAATGAGCTACCACTTTCTTGGTTATATCTGCTCAGCTCTTTGGAAATATTATCACATTTTCATACAAGCACACATTTTGTTTAAAACATTAAACCCCACTTTTTTTAGCTGAAAAATTCCGTAACTACATTGTTTCACACAGTTTAGAGAATTCCCTTCTTCCTGACAAAATTAAATCTTGAAAGTACAGACTTTCTAGAACAAGAGGCAAGGTTACTGGAATTCAGTACAGAGACTTTGCACAGGCTAACACTGAGCTTGAATTTTCTTAATTCCAGTGAAAAGCAAAAGTTCTTCAAGCTCCTCTGGATGACTAGGCAATTTTTTTTCTGAGGACCATTCACAGCTCTTTAAGTCTTATTTTTCTTAATACAGGGAACGTTCTATTAGCTGCACCTTCATCTCTGACAACTTTCTTATTACAGCTTTTGCTTTCTACTTCAAAGGTCTTGGAATATGCCTAATAGCTAAACTCATGTTATACCTTTCCATCTAAATAGCACTGACTTCCATTAGGGAGCTCTGACAAGCTCCAAAATGCTTCTAACTGAATTTTTAGCCATCTAAACTTTTTAAACTTGTTTATGTAATCAGGCATTTTTTCATGTAAATTCTTCTATTGTTTTGTTTGTTGTTTTTTTTTTAAGTTACAAACCAAGTTAGTACCATGTATGCAGCCCAATGTCCAAATTATTGTAAAACTACTACAACAATAACAAATACAAATGAAGTTTAGAAACATTTTAGATAAACCCAGATCAGTTTCTTACTGCTGAATGAAGAGGCTGTCAAGCTTTGCTCTGGCTTTGTGCATATTTTAAAAAAAAATAAATTAAAAAAATCCAATAGTCTTGCTCAACTAGAAGTGGGAAGAAAGGGAACAGGCAAATCTAAAGTGAAACAGGAAGACAAAACGACTAGTTTTCACTCTCCCTCCAAGGCCTGTATGCTCTGCCTTACGTCAAGAGGCTTGTTCACGTGAGCTGATGTGTGGATAAGGTTATGGAAGAAACTCTTAAGATTATTATCTTCATATTTTAGAACATGTAACAGATAATTAAGTTGATGTATATAAGTTGTCTGTAAAGTAGATTCAACTTTTGAGGTACCCGTGAAAAACGAGCAGGTGGAACTTTGTTCTACATTGTGTTGAGAGAAAATCCTGAAAACTTTTGTGGGGACAAGATGCATTTTATTAAAGGCACATTAGCTGAAAAACTGCCTTTTGAATCCCCTATTATTTGTTTTCTTTTAGATTTGGGTTTTTTTAAAACATCTCAGGCTTGACAAGCATTTGCTTGATAAAAAGAAAGGTCCCCAGGAGCTCTATATGGATTTTTTTACAGGTTTTGCCTTAAGGTGCAGGACAACAGCAGTTTTGCCATTCCCTGGTCCACATATGACTCATAGGGAGGTGGATGCAACCTGCATCACAGGTTCATGTTCCTGCCATTACATAATCAGGAAAAAAACCACGGAGGTAAATTCATCAAAAAGCTTCTGGAATTTTCAAAAGTTTGAAAAACTGAAATTTTCGGTTTCTTTCTTTAGATCAGGAAAAAAAACAACAACTTTTTTTCATAGTGAAGTTGAAAGAAAGAAAGGCTTGTGGGTGTTGGCATGGACTTAAATTTTAACTGCGTGCTCAGTCCTAGTATCTGGGAGGTGCTGGCCTGACACTGCAGTAGTTATAGACTAGGAATACCTGTAATCTCTCTGGAAGGAGAACCCTCTCTGTTCTGCCTTCCAGGAGTTAGCATGGGTAATCCCTAGTGGCTTGATAGAGTCATTTAGAAGGTGTTCTTCTCTGTTTTATAGTCAGACAAGAAGCAAAATTGGAAACACAGCTTGCTTGCTCTCATATGCATATGCATGCTTTAACACAAACATGCATTTTTTTTCTTGAACTCCTCATAATATGTGACAAGAACTGAAACTAAAAAAGAATGTAGCTGTGATATTACCTTGGAAATTGCTTGTCGAAGTGTTAATCATGGTGGGTCACCACCATCCACAGTTTCAGCAGAAATTGTTGTTTGTCAGTGAGTGCTGTTCCACTAAGAAAGTCAACGTGTCTACTGTATTGCTTCTAGCAGTATCTGAAAGAAATCCTAATGCTGACAGATTAGGAATAACTTCAGCAGCACAAGTTGCCAAGAAGCCCAAATGGGCAGTAGCCCACGTTTTTTGTGCTGTCTCTCACACCTTGCCCCAGGCTCCCTTCTCACTATTACTGCAAACTTTGTAGACTTGATAGGGCTCATGTGACTTTACTTCATATTTTCCTCAGTTTTTCCTCTGGCAGAAGCATACCAGGGATATGCTTTGGTTTGGCCCCCTTGGCTTTCAAAACTCAGGTCTCCACAGTCTCTGCCTGTGGCACTCTCAGTCACACAGGATTGCATTTACAGAGAAACTGAAGCTAACTATGGATCGTTGAAAGCTAGGCTCGCTGTAATCCCTAAGAAAGAAGAAGATGTCAATACCATCCATCTTAATGGCTTATGTGTTTCTTGCAGCACAGCTGCCAAGCAGGTAGCTTAGGGGGAGGAAGATGAATTTAATGGGACAAAAAGATCTCATGGAACAGACAAACTGTGCTCCCTGAGACGTTGCCAGAAGAGAAGCCAACATGGGACTGAAAGGGCAATCCTTGGTGTGGCATAAGACTGGAGGAAATGTTTACTGGGGGTGAAAAGAAAAAAAAACATTTATTTGCATGAAGAGAAGTGAAAAATCCATTTTCCACAGAAGAGAAATAGCCAAAAGACAGGAAAGAGCAGAAGAGGAGAAAAACAAACAAACCCAGAGGACAATTAAAAATTACTTCTATATGTGGAAATCTATTCTTTACAAAGTAATGGAATTATTGGAAAATATATTACCTTACTGTTGCCACCATGACTGTTAAATAAGGAAAGAGTAGAAGGATAGTGTTTTCCTCATCCCACAAATTTAATTCTCATTAAGTACAAACAAACTAATTAAAATAACCAAGACCTCAGAAACAAATAAACAATCCGAACCCTGCAGAGTTCGGATGAAGTATCATACCAGAAAACTACAGATGGACACAGAAAAGGAATGGATAGCTTTGTGAACATAATGATGTTTACAAACTACCATTATTAAGTGGGATAACTGCATCCCTGCAACATTATGTTTGATGAATTAAAATGAAAAAAGAAGCCAGGAAACAATGTATCCAGCCCAAATACATGGTAGTGAAACTTCTGTAGTAAAAGTAAACTGTTGTTAATATCAGTGTACATATATATACACAGGTCCTGATTAAGCCACAGTAAACTTGGGCCTATGCGTCCTGAAGGGTTTTGAATATCAGCATTATTACATATCATTATTTTTGTACATATTCATGCACCCACAGAGTCTTTCTGGCATGTGAAAAGGACTTCTAAAACAATGAATCACAGAGGTCTTAAACCCTCCCACTGAGTCAATGACCCTGAGGGTCAGTTTTTGGTCTGATCTCCCTGTAAACAGCACGTGAACAGCAGAAGCTGTTATGACAAGACTGGAACTATTCAGATGGCACAATCCATCCACAGAGTGTATCAGGATCAACTATAGAGCAACCCTTAGCTGCCATTGCCACATCAGTGCTTTGAAGAAAAGGATTGGTCTCCTTCTGCTATTTCTGCACCACACTACAGGAATAAAGAGTCAGTGTTCATGTGTAGACAAGGTTTTTAGTATTTCCAGGGTGTACCCCATGATGCTGTCTCAGTCTGGGGTACCTTATCCTCATCTGCACTGTGTCAAGGCTGAGGTGTGCTTAGAGGAGCTCTCATCCCACACACTGCACTCTTAAGAAGAACTCTCTTGCTTCTCAGCTATGCAGAACTTGCCTACAAGCTTTAGAGCCTTACATCTTTCCATACACCAAAAGCCTCTGATAGCAGGGCCCTCCAGGGAGATACACATCTCATATCTTGCACTGGCCAGCCAGTCACAGAATCACACAATATTAGGAGTTGGAAGGGACCTCTGGAGATCATTGAGTCCAACCCCCCTGCCAGAGCAGGACCAAGTCTAGGGCAGGTCACTCAGAAATGCATCCAGGCGGGTCTTGAAAGTCTCCAGAGAGGGTGCCTCCACAACCTCTCTGGGGAGCCTGTTCCAGTACTACTTGCAGACAGAGGGAATGAGGAAAGGAGACTGAAGTCACAGAATCCTTCTGTTTGGAAAAGATCTTTAAGATCATTGAATCTAAGCATAACCTAACTCTACCAACCATTAACCTAACTCTACCAAGTCAAATTCTTAAACCATGTTTCTAGGCACCACATCTATATGTCTGTTAGACACCTCCAGGGATGGTGAATCAACCCCCTCCCTGAGTAGCCTATTCTAGTGTTTATTTACCATTTCCTTCAGGGCTCACCTCGCCCCTCCCCCCACCTCACCAGGTAAGTGAAGAAACTATCAGTGGCACTACAACACCTGCAGAAATACAGTAACTGCATCAACACCTCCCAATTTCATTATGCTAAATTAAAGTTGGAGATGCTTTCTGCAGATACCCAAGATTTGTAGCAGTGTCACAGGATCCTCCAGGAAGTCCTTCACTTCAGTGAGTACAAGGATCTGGTAAAGAGAAATATTGCTCCTGGAGAGCACAACCATACAATTCTAGAAAATCTAGTTTCTATTCCAAAACAAGGTATGACCAAATATTTTCATTTTTAGTGTCATCCATTAATGGACAGTTTTGGGTTTTGAATTGCCTTCAGTTCCCTCCTAGGAATGACTTAGAGGCAGAAGCCATGCAACAATGATCCTTTCTGCCTCACGTGTCTCCATGCACTGTGACATAGCCAGAAGCAAGGTCCCATTTAATCCTGCTTTGTGATCTCATGCTGAGGATGGAGCTGGACAGCTGGCCCATCAGCAGCACCGAGTGCGTGTGGCTGGCAGAGCTGGACCAGAAAAAAACAATGTGCAAAATAAGGCATGGTGAGATCTGTGCCTTACATGGGAAAGAATTGTTTAGAAATGTTTTTTTATTTATCACTGGAAGTTTTATAAGTGCAACAAGTACAGAAACTGGCAGCAGATATATGCACTATGAGTTAGAAATGAGAGGCAATTATTCACGTGCAAGTAATACCTGGTAAGTCATCCTACTTTACTCCACCATGGAAGTCTTTATTGATCATTGAAACTCAAGGCATCAGGAAAATGATATTTTTTGTTTAGGCCTTTGTTAAAATGCAGAATTTTATATCCTAAATAAGTGTATTACTGTTGCTAAGAAGAATGCTACAGGAAGCTTGGAACTGGGGTTACTCTTTCCCTCAGAGTCTTGATTTTGTTCCAAAGTGTGATGAAAATTAAATGAAAATGTTCATTAAAAGTTTTAAAAAATATTTAGCTCAGTTACAGTATTTCTTTTCAATTGAAATAATCTCACCTCAGATTTTGACTTCTGAAGAAAATTTAGATTTAGAAATAAAAAGTAATAGAAAAATTAAAAAAAAAAAACAAAGAAAAATTGAATTTAACTGAATATGTCTGGATTTCCTAAACACTGACTTATTCCTAGAAAACAGTTCCATTTGGATAAGATGGCATTTTCCAACAATTTTTCTGAAAATTTTCTGCCTCTCCTCTCTAATTATTAACTCTATAGTTTTTTATCTTTGAGAAGTTTTCTTCTCCTTAATCACACTTAACCTGAAATCTGAATAATAAGTTTCAATTCATAATCCTATCAATGCATACAAGGTTTTCATCTCATGCTTCCCAAAAAGCAAGGTAAAACAGACAGTGTTTAAATATTGTAATAAAGGGATTTTATATTGAATGACAATTATTCTCTTTATGATCCTGGCACTGCAGAAAAAGCACTGAACTGATTATATTTCTTGTTTTAAATATTCATGTGACAATGTTGAAGAGAGAAATGAATATCAGAATGAAAAAATGACAAGAAAAAATGACTACTAGAAATCTCTAGACATTTATCACAGGCCTAGAGGATACAAACCAATCAACTTCTAAAATCTGCTCTTTGATCGAGATGCCCAGTTAAAGCCTACATTATTAATATATGACTCTGTTTAAAAAGTCTATTAATCAAGCAGGGATGAATGATTAAGTGGGTAAAGCACTAGCCTTTGACCTGACAGGCAACTTTCACAAATCTCCTGTGAAATCAATTTATAAAAAAAAGAAAAAGAATGCTTCGATATCTGGATAAATTATCTGGAAACAGTGGTTCTCATTGTTTTTCTCTGTGTCATTAAATGATTTTCATTTGCATGCAAGACCATCTCCATTATACAATTGCTAGGCTGATCACTTGCTAAAGGATGGGGTATGATCAATAAAGGGTGTGCTGGTTGTGTTTTATCTAATAATAACTGTAACGTACACATAAAAAAAAATCCTCTTTAACTACTCCACCTTTGTCTTCCCAAGGCTTTCAGAGAGATTAATGGAATAGGCCTCAACTCTGAAAACAGCTCTATACACAGGAATTTTTGTTTTAGTGTGTTCTGGTGGAATTCTGAATGGGGAAACAGAACAGCTTGAATGTGTGCTTGTTTTAAGGCCTGAGGATCCTCAGGAGTTCAACACAACTCTGTCATGCACTGATACCTTCCAGACGCACTGGAAAACCAAAGATTTCAATGAACTGAGTATTAAAAATAACAGAAAACTGTTTCTATGGCTCTTCTTAATAGCTAGCAGATTCTAGGTATTTCACTCTACCAATATTATTTGTTCAAATTTTTTTAAAGTTTTTAAAAAAACACATCAGATTTTTAAAATGCATCATATTTTCCAGTGAAACTTGGTGTTTCCAGCACCTGTTTACACTGGCAGCAGAGATAGAATGGAGTTAACAAATTCCGGTGGTCAAAGGAAAGAAGTGTTGTGTGTAATTTAACATCACATAGGGGATTCTGTTGAGTTTGAGCACCTAGGAGGTTACAGTCTTTTTCTTCTTGTTGAGGAAGGAAAGTGATATTTTTTTAGGGCTTTGAACACTTGTTTCCATACTAAATTACACAATAACACTAGCTCTATCTGCTCTCTCATTGATCACTTAATTTACCATAATGCAATATTTATTAAATCATATTGTAAAATAGTTGTTAAACTTTTCACATCCCACTGGAGGGTTCTCCCTGAATATTGGAAGTACTAACTTTATGTAGATATATAAAGTACTTTATAGGCAGCAATTATGGGTTTAATGTAGAAATTCCTGATTGAGCCTCTGTATCTGTGCTACGCTGATGGTTAGATTAAATCACACAATAATACTTCTATTTTGAAATGGGAGGAAATTATAAATATTGTCTATAATAAACACCCCTGGCAATTGCTGGGCTTACCAACTACAGTACAATGCAATAGAATTTGCCAAATACACCTCACAACTCAGATCAGTGTAATACAGCTTGGTGGTTAGCATGGACTCTTTTCCTTTAATTAAACAGTTTATCTGGAGGACATACAAAATCCTACTTAATTTACTAAGTAAATTCCTAAATACTAGGGATTACTAGAAATAGTGACAACTGGCAACACAAATAGTAATAGTTCTGCTCACAAAATAATGTATTGTGTAACATTTTGGAAAGTATATTGCCATAACCGGTTTTCTAGATAGTTAATTGGAAATTAATAAACATTTTCATTGTTGATGAGGAGTAAAAAAGAAAAGATATTCTCTACCTCGTGTTTTTTTCCTAGGTGAATGTATCCTGAAGGGAAAATAGCATAAAATGTTTAGTTATGTTATGAAAATAAGCAACAATGCCCCTGGGCACATATAGGGAGACCTGTGTTATATGCTTGTGATCTCTTTGGGAAACAGATACTTATATTAGTATACTGTAGAGGGTTTTTTTTTGTTCAGGATAGTACAGGCCTGTTAAAAACCTGAAAATAATAGGGTCATTTGAAAGTGATATACTTTTTCTAAAGACAGAACTAGTATTGCTGTTTACTTACTTTAGCATCAGAACACTTGCCTACTGAGTTTGACTGTTATATTTGCTCGATTCATGTCAAACCCTGTTTTGTTTTCTTTTGTTTTTTCCCCCATTTGTGATGTCTTAAAAAGAAACTATTGATTTCTGATCCTAGTGTTATGATTCTGATGTATTTCAAGACCCACTGAAATATCCCAGAAACTCTAGCAGGGATTACTAGAAATTTTCCAGTGTTAATTTACAAATTCAAGTATAATTGCTTTAGAGACCCTTTAATTCACTTCACAGAAGTACATTGAAGAATCCCTTCTAACTTATGAATGGTTTGTGCTGGATGATTAAGACAGAGAGACTCTCCCAGCTCTCTTACTTTTGAGCAAATGAAAGAATAGTGTTGTCCATCTTTCAGCAGAAACTGAGCTCAGACATTGGAGCAGTCAAAAATAATATAGTCATTCTGAACTGAAACACAGCCTGAGCAGAGAGCTGATGCCTGGCTTTGTTACGTACGTAAACCACATAGTTTGCACAGGAATTTTTGCAAGTTAGCTCTGAGGACACTGCACAGACGTTGTGCCTTTCTTAGTGATGCCCTGTAGAATTGGCTTGATTGGAATTAGGTGGGTGCAGGGAGTGCCAGAATATTCAAGCTTTGATATGAAACACCTGCTGGAAGCTATCCCACTCATGTTGCATCCTCAAGCAGTCTTTAGCTTTCAGTGCATTCGTTTCAGTGCAGTAAGAGAAAATGAGGCACTTGATATGAAATCGCCAATTTCCTTAGAGACATGCAGCTGGGATTCAGCACTGATTCCACCAAGAGTTGCTGTGACAAACAATTCATTGCTGACATTGGATATGTAGCGACAGAATTAGTTACTTATGCTAATGAATGAGTACTGCTTAATTCTATAATGTGATGTATGATAGTTTGCTATAAATAATATCTGGTACTAGGATATGTTATTGTCAGGTGGGCTCAAAGTGAATGCTGCACCTATCCTTCAGGTGGGGGATTTTAATGGTGCCAGAGGAAGTATGAGGACAGTAGCCATTTCCAGGTGAATAATTTTCTCTTGCCAGAGATCTCAGCTGAAGTGCAAGAATGGACAAAATAAACTAGCCAGAAGGGTTACAGACCTTGTGCAGATTTGGGTTTATGGAGACAGTTTGGTCCAGTTATGTGGAAAGAAGTGGAGTTCCCATAACCCTCACCTAATGAGGTTGGTCACAGAAAACTGAATTCATACAAAGAAGAAGCAGACCGTGCACATTGGCTATGAAGATTCGGGATTAGCTGAGGCCAAAACAATTTTCTTTGCATTCTTCATATCATGAGCTAGAACTGAACTGCTGGTTCCACAGCCACATATTACAGAGATCTAACAACTGGGAAGCAGATGAGGTAGAGGAGGTCCAGTGCTGTCAGATGACCAGATGTAGAGGGAGAAAATTAAACTATATCAAATTACCAACCTATTTTTGTTGACACCCTTGGCTGGGGTTCAGTGCTGAATTCCAGTGCCCCTGGGTGCTCAGTTATTTTTCCATTTTTCACAACATGATGCCTATTGAATTGAGGGATTTTTTCTCATTCCTATCTAGGAAAACCAGTCACCTCTAATTAGAGGGAAAGAAGTGCCCTGTATCTCACTTGAAATAGTCTGTGCACCTATGTTAGGTAAAATCCTTTCTTATTGTCCATCGCAGCAGCAGAAATTCCTGACTGAACGCTGTCTCTGTAGAAAGCCAAACTAATTTCTTCCTTATTTATCCTCCACAATCCAGACAGCTTCATATCTGAACTCATCTTTGACATTTACAGATTGGGTTTACTTTTGTTGTATACCCATATGTATTTCTGCTTTCCTTGCTTGACAATAACAACACTGTCTCAGTGATTAGCAACATTTGTAAAATCTGCGGTCATAGCCACTAGGTGGACCAGTAGTGTTGGTAGGGTTCACTCCCAGTAGAGGTAGCAGTCAGTGCAGATGAAGACCGGACGTAAACTATGAACCTTACTCCAAACCTGTTGTTACAACTAGAGATAAAGTCCCCTTCTCATTTCATTAGTCCGTAATGGTGCTCAGACTGATCTTTGAACTATTGGAAGTTGTGATGCTCTTTGTTCTTCACTTAGTAACTGAGATTAGTAATTATCACTATTTAATAAAAAGGGAGCATAACTGCTTTTTGTACAGAGGAAAAAAAGACATTTAGAAACAAGAACAGAAATGTCCTTAGTGTTTTAGAGGAAGGATAAACTAGGATAAATATCTTTTAAATTCACTATGCTGGGGGACATACTGACTGTAATTCCTTCATGTTATGGCTACCTAGAAGGTTATTTGCTTACTCTCTTGATTTATGAGAGACATTTATTGTTAAATGTGTAAGTAGGTAAACATTTTGTAAAAGAGTGCACACAAATTCAGAATTCACAAATGCCAAGAGAGGCTAAAAGACAAAATCCTTTATTCTTTAACCATCAAAACTTCTGAGTATGTCTGTAAGCCTCTAGTTAATCTTGAAAGGTCAGACTTGGATTTTTTCAGCCTGAAGGGAATACAAGTTCCAGGGGGTAGGTTTGTCTGCTTCTTGCCCACTGCCAGCTTTTTGAAAATGCTGGAACTACAAATGTGGACACCAAATTAGGAATATTTTATTCTTTTAAGTAATAGTTGAAGTTCTTTGAACAATACTGCTTGAAAATTGTAACTAGTTATAGGAAAAGCTCAAGCCAAAACAGTTTGGCTCATTATCCAAACTTAAAGCAACTCAAGAAAGCAAATTCCAAAATGTGATTTGTGCCTCTCTTGCTACTAAATGTGTATGGTTCTCACTAATATCATGTCTGAATATTGAAAAGTGAAGGCTATAATTCTGTAAATAAGTGAAGCAGGCAAACAAACAAAATTTGGTTTATGAACTCACCTCCATGTTTTGAAGATAGATTTTAAAAATTATCACTTCATACTAGAAAGACTGAACACCTAATAGGAACACTAAATATTTAATAAATTTACTAAGCTGTTTTATAGCCTTTGCACCAGAATTATAAAGGCCATTTTACTGGCAAGTATAGTGCTGAGGCTACTTTAGAACAGAAGCAATTCCCAACAATTTAGAACAGGATAGGAAGTAGTTCGTCAGATCTAATTGAGAATAGAGGGCTGATTAAACAGAATAGCACAGGATTGCTTTGGAAAGGTTAAAATCTCTGTTCTGCAAGCACTAAGGAAATTTTGTACAACAAAAAGAAGGGGCGGGATTTAATTTTTTTTGTTTAACATGATAAAAAGAAGTACTTTGAACTATTTTGCATCTTCGAAGGCCTGGCATTGTCCCTGGTTCCAAAAATTCTAACCCTTCAAGCCCCAGTCACTTTTTGTGCTGGCATCCAGTCCAGTGCTCCAGTATCTCAAGCATTCTGGAGGAAGTTCTTATCCTCTATAATCTGCTTCCCTCTACAAAAAGCACCAGCCAGTATCCCTCGCTGCTGTGAGGATATCCTTCCTTCCAAATCAGAGGAAAAAAAAAAAAAAGGCCAGATTAACAAGAACTGCATGAAATATCTCATGGCCTTTGAGTATGCTTGTTTTGTTGGCTGTGGGAAATGAGTTTCTTCTTTTACTCAGCCTTTAACCTAGGCATCCCTTTTTGTGTTTCACCTACTGATCAGGCAAACGCTTTTTTTGATGAATTTTATCTACTTTCACAATAGTAAAGAATTGTCCTCTAAGGTGGTCTGGTAGCCAGCTTCACCCTAGCTTCCATTTCAAAAAACTATTTTGTTAGTCATTAAGAAACTTTGTTTTTTTAAAAAAAAAAATCTTCTGGCAAGATGGTTAAAATGTATGAGCTCTACCTCTCAAATCCAGATTATTTCCAGTTTGAATTTTAAGTAAAAATCTGGCTTGATCAGCTTTTTCATATTTGCTGAGCATATTTTACTTTTTGCTGAGCATTTTTGCTGAGCATCTTTTCTTCTCTGTCATTCAGCAAACTTTGAACTGCCTTTCTTATTTTAAATCTGCTTAAACTCCTTGATATGTATGTGTATTGCTCTTAAATTCTGGTTCAACTTTGCTCAGTAAGCCTTTTATCTCTTCAGGATTGAATATCTCTATTGTCTACACAGTATTTATATACATCTGGTTGTTTCAGATACATTGCAACAACAAATTATTCATGTTACAAAGAAAGCTTAATATAGATACTGCTCTAAATATTATTGAGTATTGTTTATAGTTACATGCCTGGTTTCTGTCTAGCTCAGTTGAAAAGAAAGAGAAGAAATAATATTTAACACTTCCCTGTGACATAAGCCTGAAGACTATATGGTAAAAAATATCTGTCATTTGCAGCAGAGTGTTTGTCCTCATTCTGAGTGCTGGTCTGATAAGGTAGGTCTAAATAATCACTTCCCCTTGCCTGGTTTTAATTAAAGTGACAGTAAGTAAACACTGACTAGAAATCGATCAGAATCAATGGCCTTATGGCAAACTGGCAGAGAAAGAAAAATCTAGTGCGTCAGTCAAGATCAGCCAAAGACCCAGTTTTTTAAGCTGTCACATAACCTGCATTGGGAAGGGAAGAGTTTAGATCCTGTAACGCTAACAAAAAAGGGAAAAAGCATCCAATTCAACACATGAATGAAGTGAACTGATAATTAAAAAAAGGCAATACCAAGAGTCCACCTGCCTTTTTTTACCCTAGTAGCTTTTCAAAGGAAGAATGAGTAACAAAATATTTTCATATGTGCTGTCTGCTGGTTAACAGCTGTTACCACCATTGGAGTGAGATTGTAGGCTTTGGGTTTTTTCAGTGTACATTTAAGCTAAACAGAGCAGATGTGTACAAGCATGTATACAGTTGTTTTGCTGCCTAGTCATTTAACAAAAAAATATTTCCCCTACATCTACCTGCACAGTTGTGCCCTAGCTCTGCACTTGTATATTACTTTTGTGTAGTGAGTGCTCAACAACCACCAAGTAATTAATAAAAATAACATAGACCTGTGTTGCACATGTCCCTCATTCCTATCTGTCTGTCTGAAGTAAGCATAGCCTCAGAAAAGTTTAGGTGATTTGGTCAGGGAGAGCCAAAGCTCTGTCCTCTACATCTCTCTCTCTTTGCTTGAATCCCAGGACTTCCCTCCACCTATAGTGTTATTTAGCATTTCTTCCTGCCTCTCTCTCTGCCCAGACGTGAGGCAGCCTATCTGTTTCTGAGGCAGAGTATCATGTTAGTCTTCAAGATAAATGAAGGTACATTTAAAGTCTAACAATTGGATTTTACTTCTTATCAAGGTATATTTTTTTCCCTAAAAAAATCTGGATTTTAATTTTATTTTTAATGATTATAATGCTAAGGAAATTACCCTTCCAAGTAACTAGTTTGTAATTTGTGATCATGCATGATTCTGATAGCGAAGGAATTTCATTACAGGTACGGTAAAAAGAGGAGAATGCATGTACATTTGCATGTCCATGTGCAGGTAAATAAATAGTAAACCACATTGATAACAGAGGCCATTATAATTTGAATAAGATTATATTGTCTCTAGGAGAGATAAAGGGTAATGAAAGACAATTCAAAGCTAGTTTGTTATTACTTCATCAAATACCTCAGCCTCAAGCTGATAAAATTCCCTTGTATAGCTCCCATGAGACATTAACTACAATGATGCTGCCAACCATTTGTAGTGATCTCTAAAAACATTAATATAACTATTTAAATGAGTTTGTGATGTAGTATAACAGAGGGTAAAGCTAGAGGTGAAACTTCTACATAAGCTTTCATAAAATCACTATGAGTGTGTTACTGGGCATGACAAAATGAATTATTTTCACAACAGACAGGTGCTCCAAAGAGACTTTGACAGACTTTTGCAGAAGGCAAGTTGGAAAGTGTTCTGTCATCATCCCCTCAATTAAAGCCAGAACTTTTGTTTTTCTTTCTTTTAAACCAAGTATGGAGCATTAGACTACAAACAGTTAAGGAGTTTGACTCAAGTCTGTTTGTTCCTGTCTTTTCCTGCTCAAAGATGGAGAATAATAGCAAGGGGCTCATGGGATTCAGAGAATGGAAATCAGAAGCATGCCATGTTTGTGCATCAAGGATTTCAGAGGAAAATGTTTTGATCCCTTATATTACAGATCCACACGTTTACGGTGTTGATCTCTCCCCTAGAACCCAAAATGGCCTGTTTCCTATAGAATTAGTAAGCTGTTGGCATTGTTGACTTGCAAAATAACTTGTACTTCTGAAAAGGAACACATTCACATTTTCTGAATCAAGGAAGTGATGGAGAAAATAAGGCAAGTAGGGCAGCTGTTTTCCTTATTTTAGGTCAAAATGTTGGTATTCTTAAAAAAAATATTCATGCTTGACTACAGACTTATGTTAAAATCTTTTCATTGTAAGCCTGGTAACTTTCTCATGGGGAATATCTCATTAACACTTGGAAAGAAGAGACACAGAAACAAAAAGTACTTTTGTTGCAGTGTGTCACTTGATAGGCTGCGAGGGAATTTAACATTCTTTGGTAGAAATTCAGTCCCTTCCAGGAATACTCGGAAAACCAGAGTAATTTTATCAAGGGGTAAAATAGGCTGGGCTGAGGGAAGGCCTAAGGCATGTACATCTTTCTCGTAATGTCTGAGTTTGGGTTTTTCTCTTTAAAAAAATCAAAAAATGAAAACACATTTCAGAAGCTTCTTTTGGAAGCTTAGCCCATTAGTTACGTGATTGTACAGGAAAAGGACTACCCTGCTCCAACATAAATAACAAGTTAGTAAAATAACCTGTCCTCCACAAAGACTAATAAAAGTGGCTGCTGATTACGATTTAGTCATTGGTCATTAACTTCAGTTATGAAAATCATGGTTATCTAAGTTAAAACAGGAATTTTTACTTGGAATTTTATGTAGATCAGATTTTTTGCTTAATAACAATAAGAATAATCATAGCAGCAACAACAACAATAACACCACCCATGAAGGAACAAAGAAGTAAAGAAGAAAAATTATTTAGGCCTTTGCTAATTTAAAAAGAAATGAAGAAATTATTTATGAAGCTTACTGGAGTACTTGACGACAATCTTTTTTAAGACCTTGTATTGTCTGGTTTACTAGTTAGTGTCCTTGAAATGTCTGAAATAAAATGCACCTAGTGCACACAAATGCTAGAAAACACTATTGAGTTTTATTCATACCAAGGTAAGGCAATTCTTTCTCTCTTCTTCTGCCCATTTGTGACACCTAAGGCTTGACCAGTAAAATAATTCAGACGGCACTTAAATTGCCTTTCAAATAAAAGTTCTTACTGAAGTTAAGAAGCTTTTGCCAGAATAAGGTCAAGGGGAATGTGAATAAATAGGGATATTAACATAATTATTCATTGTTAGCATTAACACTATAGGTTATTTTCCTCAAAAGAAAGGACACTACAAATACTTAAGAACAGTTTGTGGGTTTGATTTGCAGTATCCATTTTATAGACTTCCTTTTGGAATAACAGGTAATGTCTTTTCTGTTTTTTCCCTTAATTGGGATTTTTCTTTTCTTAAAGGGCAGAAAAAGATTCTTATTTTTAAGATATATGGTCTCTTTCTCATATCCAAAATTATCACAGTTACTTAAAAATATCTAGGTATAACGAAATGGGATTTTTCCACTTCCCATCTGTTTTTTGTTTGTCGTTTTATAATTACCAAGTGAGTGAGAATGTTCCAAACAATACAGTAAGTGCTGTATGATTTTGCATTCAGAGCTGCCCCTTGTTCAGAGCTTACAAAATAATGAAGAGAAGAAGTGAAGTTGCAGGGAAAGGCTTTCAGTAATAAACTTTTTTATTTTCATAGTTGTGGTTCTTAAATACTTCATATTCTTTGTGGTGATTTTTTTTTTCTTACCTCTTCCGTGAAAAGGAATTCTAATATGTAACAATAAGCACTGGGCCAATAAAATACATGTCCACCTCTTCAAGGACTGATATTTCAATCTCTGTCATAAACACAGGCAGACTTAAGAGCTGACTTGTCAAGATTGTTTCTGTCAGCAACTAAATTACACCCTTCTGTCGAAGACATGTTGCGCCAGGACTCTTGCAGCACAGACTGTTCTTTCACATTAGAGAGGTGACACTTGCTCTGCTTTCCTTTTTGCTTCTAGGCTGTTCAGATGGGAAGTGACTGCTAAGTGGCGGTGCTCTTCAATGCCATATGTTTAAGGATATAAGCCTGACTTACCTAGAGAACCATCCCTACTCCATGAAGCAAAAGAAGAAATAGAAGGAAGAGCCCTATGAGACAAATCCCAAAATTCTGTGAAACCCAGCCTAATTTCATCCTGCGTGAGTACTTCGAGGTGTGTTCTATAGACAAGATGCACCTCTTTTATAGGAAGTTTATCAGTTCACTGATAATCAAACTATGCAGACTTAAAATTTATATCATGACAATTAGCAAAATTATTGTGTTCTGGCAGGACGTAACAGAATGCCATATCTGTATGCAGCTTTGTCCTCACTTAGATAATCAGTAAAATATTTCCACTTACCTCAGTGAGAGCAGAACTGGGCACACAGTTAATATAAAAACCAGGAGGGAGGATGAACAAAAATATTTACAATAGAATTGCTTTTCTAATGATTAGACAAGAAACCAGAGGTTAGAGGATTGTAATTTCAGCCAGAAAGACACATCTAGAAATTTGTCAGTATAACATATCAGACTTTCTAATAGTTTATGACTTACTAAAAAAATATTTCACCTTCACATGACAAAACACTCTTGAGGTTAGGGTGAAACATAAAAGCCATGACATATGTCATTGGGAGATTGTCTCAGTATTACTGTTCAGAAAAATATGTCGTGATACAGATGGAGTGAGAGATGACACTTTTTCATTTCCCAACAGAGTACCATATCCTGGCACCTTTGGGTTGGACAAAAAAAAAAAAAAAAGATAAATATTTGGGTGTCTAAGTGAAAGGATTAAAGAGTAAGGATCAGCCTCCAATCCTACCCAAAATGGGATATTCTTGAATTTCCCAGGGCAGATCTTTGGAGTCTCTCATACCTCGGTCAAGGACCATTCCCTCTGCTGGCTTGCCCTTGCTTCAGCCTTCTTCCCAGAGGTACAGCTCTAGGGAGAGGAGTGGAGGTGCCTATGGTCACCTGCTCAGGGCACTTTGCATGGCAAAGGCAGCAGCAGACCTATCCCTCCCTATGACAAAGCCCTTCTGCCTCTGTGAGTTCCCTAAATATGAGTTCCCTGCATAAATTATGGGCATCTATGCCAGATATGCTTTAAAAGAAAAAAACATTAATACACCAGCTGCATGTGAAGAGGCTATTTCAACATCTAAGTGTAGAAGCAGATTTGTGAATCCCAGCCCCACACCTGCTGACTCTGGGGTTTAGAGAGGCACCCAGGTTTCAGAAAAATGAGCTTGGATGTCAGCATTTCCTTTGACCAGCCTTTCCCCCTGGTGCAGCCAGGCAGCCATGGCAGTTCAGGTGCAACCAAAAACCTTCCTCTGTAGGACTAAGGAACCAGCTGAGACCTGTGTACCCCACCTGCAAAGGTGCGGCCCTGTAGGTAGGTGGTGTTACACATATTAACCTTGACTGATATTGCATCACAAGTCTGTCACAGCTGGTTTTAGTAGGACTATTAATGGAAACTTTGGAAAATGCTTATGAATCTTATCCCCAGCTGGTGATAGGCTTTCACAATAAGAAATGAATCTGCAAAATCAGCACAGATCCTCATTTTCATTAAACGGTTCAGATGGTTTTTTGTTAAGCTTTTTCTTTCACATTGATCTGCAAAGCTCAGTTGCAGACTGAACTGCCCAGATTTGATGAAGATTCAGATCTATCACCTCACTCTCACCCCTCGAGTCTTCTGGGGTTAATGGTATGTTTTCCACAATGTGGAAGAAAAAGGCTAAATGAGTGTTTCAATGCTCCAAATAAACGGTGTTGCATTACTCTTCTGAAGAGTTTGCTCTCTGTGGAATAAGCTGGCTGAAGATTTTCCTGTAATATCTCAGACCTTCTTAAAATCACAGCAGATATAATCAGTTTTTGAAATGCCCTTTATACCTGTCAAACTAAATAAGATTACAGATTTGTCTGCTCACAAAAGTGTGATGTCATATAGTCCCATTTGCTGCAGTTCAAGTCATTATCTATCTTGTCTGACAGTGCAGTGTGCATGATCTTCAAGATCAATGTTGGCTTTGTTAAAGGGGAAAAACCAAGTATGATGGCTGCTGAATTATCAAATGGAAAAGCAGAAGTCAAGATGCCATAAAAACATGGCTGTCCCTTATAAGTTAACTAGAGACAGATAATTTCCTAATCAGTAAGAGGCATCCAGTTTACGGCAAACACCAGGAAACACAATAAGTGAGAAGAGCATTGGAAGAGCTTAGCTACATGCACTTCATTTGCAGCTGATGAGCAAGATCAAAGCAGCAAGCATGAGAGAAAATAGCACACCATTTTTGCACAGATGACTGGAGCTGCTCTTAACCTACCTCTCCAAGCATCCCTGGGGGCACTGTGCTCTAGAGTACCAATGTTTCCCTCCATGCACTCCCACACTAGATACACCTGCCTGCAGAAGACAAGTGACTGGTACATAGCATCCCTGTCAGCCATAAGCTGCAGGGTTATAGTTTTGGCCTATGGAAGACAACTGAAAAGACTAAATTCAAGAGTTAAGAGACTGAAATGCTTTTAGGCAGAAGCTCTAAGTAACAAAGGAGTTTTTCATGCACAGAAGAAATTAGAGGTTCCTGCAGTGTATTGCTTTCAGATGAACACTTCTCCATAGATGTGCCTGAGCTGAAACTCTCAGCCTGCATTTCATGAAGCTGTGAAGAAATTAATCTATGCACCTAGTTGCCAAACCTGTTCATCACTCAGGGTCTGTTCCATCCTCTAAAATTTAGCACTTTAAATTGTTACCAATTATGTCCTATCTTATTCCCGTAACAAAAGCCCTCTTTTTTTGTTTTGTCCCAGATACATCAATGATGTTTTTAACAGCTGACCTCATCTCAAGCAAATAGAATTGTATAATGTCACTGTCTCTTTCTGTAACCTTTATTTGGCTAGCCTGAAGTTTGTAAGATGTCAGTGGAAGTCTCCATCTTGGGAGGGGGAAGAGAGTCAGGTCAAGAGTAAGAGAAGCAAAATTCCTAGTCTTTAGTCAGAAGGACCTCCCATAGAAATGACATGCTGACTTTGCTTAGTGGCCTTCAAATATTGCTGGGGAAATAATTTCAAGAGAGGACAATTTTAAGAATTTTGTTAATTGTTTGCAGTGGCTTCTTGCCACTTATTATATACAAGTAATGATACAAGTCAAAAGAGTATTGCTAGTTAGATGACAAAATGAAAAGGTAGGAAAAAAACTTAACTGGGAATAAAAATATTGAGGTAAATAATAACATTTCATGAAAGTAGTAACAGCTGAAATATCTGTGAGGATATATCTACATGTCAACAATCAAAATTATTTTGTAGAAATAAGTTATAAGCTCAAGATAAGCACAGATTCATAAGGAGAAAAAAAAAATACTTCTACGGTTTCCATTGTTACAACAGACCTATGCTCCCTGGATAAATTCCTAAACAAACCCCATTGTCTCTCTCTCTGTCCTGTGTTCTTTCTATATTTGTGTTTGACACATTAGCATCTTCAAGAATGGCAATATTATGGTAATTTATTGGAAGAGATTTACAGCAGGTGAGAAAAGACATGCATTTTGGCTAAAAACCCCAGAATAAATCACTGAGGAAGTCCTGTTTTTTAATGTAAAGAGCACTGTGTCTACTTTGGGGCAGAATTCTGCCTGTGTTGTTGATTAGCAGAGCTTTAAATGAGTGGCCTGCTTTGAACAGGGATGCCCTTCACCTATTTTCAAAGAGCGCAGAGCATTCCTAAAACAGTTTGGCTCATCTGTTTCTACAAAGAACACTTTATGAGTTCTCAGATACACTTGGCAAGGCAGAAGAGAATCTCTTAATTCCTGGTATTCAGTATGGACTTGGCTATTTTACAGTGCATTAACCATACAAAATGTTTTATTTATTTTGCTGTCAAAAAAATTTATGGCCTGCCAACTTTATTTCAACTTCACTTCAAACTGGCTTCACCCTTGCATGTGACTTTCTGACAATATTAATCTCATAGGCTGTAGATACCATAATATACATATATCTGGCTGTTAAACTCCAGACTACAGTTCCAGTTTTCCTCCTATACACCTATGAAGGTTTGCACTTCAAAATCACCCATAAGCTATAAGCTTATCTGCCATATATTTTTTTTAATGAAAACCTATACTGGGTCCTATTTTTTACCAAAATATCTGTATTTTGTTCTACTAAATATTTTTATATATATATACACAAACTCTATAATATTTATATTAATTGTTAAATAATCATTGCCAATTTAGTAAAAGCCAAAGCTGATACATATCTCCTTGTCTGTTCCCTCTTTGGAGGCAGAATTTGAACAGAGAAGGAATGCTTTCCCTATTAAGTTTCAGCATTTATCTTTGTGCTTGAATATTTAGCAGTTAGCTTCGGGGACTGATGATCTCAGTATTCCAGTTCTTTAAATGGGACAATATGAAAAAGTCTCAAAAACAGTGTCAGAGAACTGTATTGAAAACCTCATTTCTGACTGAAATAACATATGCAAAGTTTCTGAGCAAAGATGCCCTTCATACAAACTTGATATTGAAACTTTTAACATTTCTCTGCCAAAATGATTATGGCAGCAGAAATCTCAAACATATCATAACAAAATCTTTTTTTTTCCCCCGTTCCACTTGTCATTAACTCTTTTTTTGCAAGTGCCCAAAGGGTAGGGAAAAAAAAATCTAAGTTAATTCATAATCTAACAATATACACTAGTGCTTTGTGATATTTTCAGTTATGTTTAAGCAGGTAAAGGGACACAACATTGACTTTTGTTGAGATTATGGACCCCATGATCAAGCTCCACTGAAAGCATTTAAGTGTATCTAAGATCCAAACCTATAGGTGCTCAATTAATTAGGCAGCTGAGATTGTTTAAAACATTACTTGTCCCTATGTCTGGCACTTACTACCTTCCAGTGATTACCCTCCTAATAGAATCAGAAGTGCAAAACCCACAGGTAGCTCCTCTTCAATACTAAATTATTTGGCTCACCTACAACTCCTCTTTCTCAGCTGTTCTTACATGTCCTTGCACACCTCACCTACCTGACTGTATGAGGCACCTCATCTGACTGGTAAGGTAACCAACTCAGCTGCAGACCAGTAACAAACAGTAGTGGGAGGCAAGGAGATCAAAGAGAGATAACATTGTTATCCTGTTTCTACAGGTATTTTTTCTTCCAGAGGTTACATGATTTGCTATTTCTAATTTAGAAAGAAGAAATAATTTAGCCGGTGAGTTAGAAGCATACAAAAAAAATATGCTAAGCATTGAAAAAAGAAAAAACTAGTTTTCCTTAACTGTAGTGCCTCCAAAATGTACTTATGTTGGGGGTGGTAGCGAGGTGTTCATTAAGCATTTTTGTCAGGTGCACATATTTTAGAATAGGTGTTCTACTGATGTAAACACTTAAGTCAATGAAGTTTCATGTTCATGAGGTAAAGCTATAATTAATGAAAGTTCAAATTCAAATGTGCAATTGCAAGAGATTACTAAAAAAATGTCTGGCAAAATGCAAGGCACCCCTAACTCTATGATCAACAGGATTGCGTTAAGTCACTCACTCATGCTAATTCATACAGTTTTATTACTAGCTCTTCATTAACACTCACACTCTCTGTAATTATGCAAATGTGTCTGAGAAAAAAATGTTCATTTCAAACCTGTTTTTTAGTTCTGGGGGAGGTGTAACAGATGTTTTTCAGATACTGAAAGTAGCACCTATGAACATACCACTACTAATGGCACTTCATTAACTTAAACTGAACAGTTTCCTACTATCAGTGTGGCCCAACCTTTTTGTAAACCTGAAGCTAACTTTGACCTAATGCTGAAGTTCGCTCTCACCTGAGGAGGGTGTTGGACTCAGTGAAATTCCTTGTATTCTATGGCATCTTATTGTTTAGGAGATACTCTGGTGTATTTGAACCTTCAGTTTTGGGAACTGTATAAGCTTTCTGCTTGTAAATATATGGCTTCTCCTCACATACCATGCATATTTGGGATGTGAAGCCAAATTACTAAAGAGAAGCAGTGGTGTTGGCCTCCTTTGGAGAAAGAAGATGCTTCAGTGTAGGACTGGAAGGCTTTGCCCCAGTCAATGAATTGATTTACCAGATTTTTCTCTCTCCTTGCATGCATATGGTGCCATCTCATGTATAAGAGAAAAAAGCACTTGAGAGTTCAGAGCATGGTAGACCAGGGATCAATAAGCATTGCATTATTTAAAGAAGAATATTTATTGTTTGCATATCTACTTGATTTGGGCAATAGTCAAACCAGAGACATTTCAGTACTGCCTCTGAAAGCCTTGAATCTGCAGAGATCTGTTGTCTCTGCTCAGTGATTTTTCAGATCAGCAGTCAATGCACAATCCAAAACATGTAAAGCATTTGTGAGCTCCATCCAAACGCTGGAGCTCAGAGTCTGCTCAAAGATCAGCATCTGATTCATTGCTGACTAGGGGAAACAAAAGGAGACATGAAGAGATCCTTTACTGCCAACCGGTTATTCTTATTCATAGTCATGTGCCCTACAAAATCTGCAGCTGTCTGCAACCCTGTTATATCCCCATTGACACACAAATCTCAAAAGGCAGTGAAAAAATCACGGAGGTGTGGTATCACTTCAATACAAAGCCACCCTTGACATCCAAAGGTGTTCCTTAGTTGTTACATTTAAAGCATTGATCCTAAAAATGCAGTTTCTCTTCTGTTTGTCCCTTCAGACTGGCTATGTCCATTGCTCAGCACATTCAGATCTGAACCTCAGAAAAGCAGAGCAGTAACAGCTCAAGTAATTCTGACTAGTTCCAAGACCAAAAAAAACCCCATTCAATTTCCTCTGTGCACTTTCCCTTTCCTACACAAAAATGCAAAAGAGCTTAACATTAAAATTAACTGTTCTGCTCACTGAACAGCTATATGATCAGGTTACATTTTAACTTCATTTTTAAGCAAGGTTTAGGTGTGTGGCATATTCGTTTTCTGTAATAGGGAAGATGACTGAAATCTTGGTGAATGATAGAACAAATCTTCCTGCTATGTTGTGGGACTGCCAAGTGGAGTGGAACTCCTTGTAAGACAGGATGCTTGAATTATAGGTGCAAGAGTGTTAAGTGAGCCATATGAATGTAGCTAAGATGGTTGCATTATTTGGGCAAAACCTCCCTTGCATGAGTCTGAGTAATCTCCCAACTCTGCATCCAGTTCTGTAAATATTCACCTGGATACCCAATCGCCATATATTGTTGTGTGACAGATATTTGAAGTTATTTACCTCTTGAATTTGGCTGATAACATTATTTAGCAACCATATTTTTCATCTTATAAGGCACTAAGAAAAAGACCTGGTTCTACACAGGTGATGCTATTTCAGCTTCTTAAGACACCATCATGCATAAAACACACACTCACTCTTCATCCCCCTCATGAGAAGGACCAGTGCATAACAGTACATTCAAAAATAAGTGAATATATTAAGAGAAAATTAACATGAAATGTTCTGTCTCTGGGCACGTGCACACATATACTTCATTGCTCCGTGATCTCACTCCTGACAAAAAACAAACTGTTTAATTCTGATTTTTAAAGAGCAAAATCATTTGCTATATTGAAACAGCCCATTCATCACAGAAAGCATTTGATTCTGTCACCTCAAGTACTTGTTAAATCACTTCCAGCTGCTACAATCAAGGGCTAGGTACTTCCAAGGTCTGACACTTTCTGAGCTCTATTACACCTTTAAGTATGATTCTTCAATTCTAGCCTTCATAATAATCAAGTGCCCACTCCACTTAACTTCAAGGCAACTGGGGAACCTGGAATTCTCCGTATATGCCTGTATCTGATTTTCAATCAGATCTCTTCAACCCAAGACCGAAAGCTCCTGAATATCCGCTAAGTAATAAAATGACATCATTTGCAACTGCAGCAGTGTCATCAGTAGCACTTCCATTGTTAAGCTCCTGTTTTTCCCAGGTCTAAACCAGTATGTTTAGAGTGAGGCTGGAATTAAATATACAAGGAAGAGTTTAACTGCAAGTATGCACAATATGTAGCAAGTAATGCTTGCCTACATAAGCAAACTCTGTCTACTCACGCAATTTGGTTATGTGAGTTCTAACTAACCTGCTGTGTGCTGCTAAATTATGCTTGATGTGTTTAGAAATGGGGTTGTCACACACACTATAAACCCAGAAACGCAGAGGTTAGTAAGAATGAGTGACTAAGGCTGTTAGTATGTTGCTTGTAATAGTAACCTCATGGCTGAAGCACTAACATGAGTCATTCCAAAGGAGACATCATTATACTTAGGAATTTTTTCTGCTTCTTTTGCATGAGCTGGAAGAACATCTATTGGTTTTCCTTTTCTTTCTCTTGAAGCATTAGCTCCTGTCTGCCTCAGGAGTGAAGCACTCAGATGCACTATTGCAATTCCTGAGACCTTGCAACTGTTAGTATGACAGAATATACACTTAGATTACTTGAATATCCCTGTTCCCTGCATCCTTGATCAGTGTCACCTGTATTTGCCTGCTTGTTCAATCCTGCAGTTCAATAGCCCTAGCAGTGCTTTCTTTTTCTTCCAAAGAAAAAGAGAAGATTTCTGTTATGGGAAAAGGAGACAGCAAGAAAAGTGGGACAGCAACACAGTTTTCCACAGACACTAAGGAATCCCACAGAAGTTCAATTTTCTCTTGTAACAGAAGAGGCAAAATACGTACTAGAGAATGGAGGACATTTGGCCTCCCTTTCTCTAGTGCTAGCTAGCAAACTGCTGAAATATTTATCCCTTTAGTAATACAGAAAAATAATCTCAGATCCTAAAATATCCCTTACAAGAGAAGCAGCAGCACAGGGCAGACCTTGTGTAGCTCCATTCCGTGTGGTTTCATGTACTGTGTTTGGGTTCTTTTATTTAGTAAGGCACAAAGGGAAGTTAAAACTTTTCTCGTGGTTGACTCATGCCTCCAGCACTTTCAGATATTAATTCTCTAGGGGCTAATGAAACTGAAGGTCCCAGTGCAGTCTTTCCATGAGAGGGACGTTTGTGGGACTTCAAACCAAGAGAGAAAAAAAGAGTCCTTAAAATTTCTTCTCTGCGACATGGTTAAAACTAGACAGTATATTCAATAGTTATTAGCATGGGCAGACAGGCAGACAACAATTCAAAAGCTTAGGATTTTCAGAAGATCACCTTAAAAAGGGTCAGAACTGACTTAAGCCATTTTATTTGTTTATGGGTAACCATGCAAAGGGCTTTTTGTTTGTTATACCAGTTAAACTATTTAGGACACTTCAGAAAGTTTTCTGTTGTTGTTTTCTCTGGAAGCCCCCCTTTTTTTTAACTCTTCACATCAAAATAACATTTTTAGTTCATTACAGCAAAATCTTAAATTTCTTCCAACAAAATTAGCCTACTAGCTTAGCTGCCTAAATACTCCTGGGCAGACTTAATTAAAGATCAGAACTGGCTGTATGAAACCTTTCTAAGAAAGAGGATTCTTTCCTTTTTTTTTTCAAAAACCCCATTCCTATAGTCTACTCTGAATGTTAAAGGAGGCAATCTGAAAGGTTTTACATGCAAAGCTGAATATACAAAGCAAGTGGACACCAGCTAAAATTCAAAGTGTTGAAGAACACGATTTATATTGTTTGAATTAAAAGCTTCTTATGTCAGAAAAACACCCAAAATGTTCTTAAAGAAAACGTGTAAAATAAGGTACTAAAAATTAAGTTGGGTATTTTTTCCAGACAATTTTTGATTGGCACTCAGCCTGCTTCTGCTAAAAGGGCCTGTGCTACTGAGTTCAGGAGAGGCACGAGCACACTCAGTGTCACGTTAATCCTTTCAGACTGGGACTTGGAAATTCCAGATGCGACACTCCTCACTATTAATGGGCACACAAAAGCTGTTTGGTGACAGGAGAGAGAAAGAAAAGCAAAAGGTATGGACAACATGGAGCACAGATGAGAAGCACTAAGGTTTGACACAGATGCATTGAATGCTGCCCTGAAGTAAGGGGAAAAAACAAAGTGTTATAGCTTTTTCTAGTCTAGTGAGAATAAATAGAAGATGACAGAAAGTCTTTTGGATGCTTATGAATGTCAAATACTTTTAAGCGGCTGCCTTTCCTTGTCACTTAACATTAAAGACCCATATAAAAATACACATATGCTCAGTCATTTGGCTAGGGACATAGGCTTAGCTGACTTATAACTTTGATATTGATTAGATACAAATGTTAAGGTTGACTTTTCTTTTAAAGCAGCCTCCCTTTGCTAGTTTATCCATTAACTTTGTATAGTTCTCCCACCATCTGTGTGTATTGCTTTAACACATTAACAAGCAGAATTGTAAATTAGTCCCAAAAGAAATCCTTTCAAACTCAAGATCTGTTGTTACTTTTTTTTTTTTTAATTCCCTAAAAAGATGCCTGTAATGACTGTATACACAAATACATTTCTCTGGAAGGTTTTGCAAACCAAGCATTACAGTATTTTGTTGGTGCATGAAAACAAAACAACATAACAAGAAGTGAAAACAACTAATCCTTTCTAACTGGAAATGTAAATTTTGCTCTCTAAGCACAAGAAGTAACTGATCAGAGAATCGTATTGTTTCCCATTCCCCCATTAAAATTTCCTATATTTTCTTTTGTGTTAAGATGTACATTAACGCTTTGGTGACAATGCACAGACTTAATGAGCAGAAAGAGGTGGTCGTAATGAAAACAGGAGTAAGCCTCAAAGGCCAGACATTCTGTAATGACATCAAGCACCTAAACCAGCTGTTGTCTGCAAAAGCTTTTTGTGTGGTTCTAATTCAAACACCACCAGTGGAAACAAAACAGGACAGTTCGAACCAGTAAGGAGTTAAAGTGCTGCTTGTAACAATGAACTGTGTTACTGCTAATTAGGGAAAGGAATTATTTTTATCTCCTTCCCCTGTGCCAAGCAAGCATAGCTCAGCTGCACCATTCAAATCTTTCCCTGTCACTGCTTTTTAAATTTTTATTTGCTTTTTTCCCCTTCCCAATTTCCTCATCTGCATGAGCAGATTCTTTTCCTTTGACCACTGAAACTCATCTCTGCACTGTAGCTGTATCAATAGCCTTATGCTAAAATTAAATGCCAATGAAGTGTTAGGTGTTTGGTAACTGCAGTCTTTTCAAAGCCACTTAAAAAAAAAATCCCAAACAAACCAACAACCGATGAGCCAACGAAGCAACAAATATACCCCACCCCAAAGTGCCACCACTCTTGGAGACCTCATATTACTGAGAGTTTTATGCTAAGGAGAGATGTTCACAAGGCTTTAAAGTGTACGGAGACAAAGCCCAAGCCCGACTGGGGTCCTGCACAGGTAGGTTGTTTCAGAGCATTAAACTGTTACAATAGATTATTAATGCATGGTCATGTCACTATTTTCCATTTCCAATGAGTTCCTATTAAAACATGCTGCCTTACATGAATTGTCTTTGCTTCAAGTTTCTGTGATTAAGAGTTCAACTGAATTGTATTTTTATGTCTGTGGGGTTTCTTTCCCTGTGCCATTGTGGATTGAAGTTCAGCTATGTACCATAGAGAGAGAACAAGGCAGGAGCCCACCAGTGACATGGCAGGTCTGGCTGCTTGCCATATACATAAGAGATTTGGAGGTTGGGATAAACAGTGATGACAAAGAGTGTTCATCTCAGACACTATTTGAGGGCAGAAGTGAACTGAGAGGTAGCAAAACAAAAATTAAATTGTAAAGATCTGTGGAAGAATTTCATAGTAGTAACATAAACATCATAAAATAGCAAATTAAATTCAATGTACATGGTGAAAAATAAGCCATCCCCTCATCTAACAGTGACTGTATCCTAGCTATTGCCATTAAGGAACAGTATTTTGGAGATATTTTGTTTAGCTCTGTAAATATGTCACCTCAGAGCTTACTGGTGATCAAACAAGCAGACAATGTTAAGAATGAGTAGGCGAGGAACAGAAATCAAACCACAAAACATTGTCATGACACTGTATAAATCCACTGTGCATTCACATCTCAAATCATCTGTGCAATTCCGGTCTTTTCCCTCAAGAAGTGTATAACAGAATCAGAAAAAAGTTGTGGCAGGAAGGCAATAAGGAGTAGCAAAGATTGTACAGCTTCTGTTTAAGGACTGATTCAATAGGATTCTTCATAAAGGAACAGGTGACAGAGAGAAGGAAATAAATATCATGAGAGGCACAAAGTGACTAAGCAATGATCGCTCACAATTTTTGATTGAAGTTGACTGAAAAACAGGTCTAGTTATTTCCCCCCCCCCCCTTTTTTTTTTCCCCCTACTTCTCCCTACAAAGTAAGCTGCTTACTGGCACAAGACATTGCATTTGGGTTTATTTTAAATTTGTGTGGTTTTGTTTGTGTTATTTGTTTTTATTTTTGTTTTTTTTTTCCTTAATACATTTATGTGTATAACCCTTCTAAATATTTTGTCATTATCAATCAGGGTTTATTAAAAGGAAGATGCACATCCTCAGGCTCATGAAGACCCAAATCAGCTGTGCAGTAAAATGGGGGACACATCAGGAGGTGCTCTTGTTTCATGATCACTGCCAGGGACTGAAGACCAGGACGGAAAGAACCTCCATTTTTCACTAAGAATGAGATTCCCAAACACTCATGTAGGTTTTCTGAAAGCTGCCAAATATGTGGATTGTACAAATATAGAAATAGAAGCATGTGTTGGCAAGACTACATCCAGCTGCCAAACACTATAAACTCTTAATGTTTCTTGGGGGTTGGGAAAGGGAGGATAGGAAGAGTGAGGAAGTGCCTTCTAGAGCAAGCTTTGGTTAATAACACAGAGATTGTAAAAGGATGGACTCCATACTCCCAGACAGAACAACATCAAGTTCTTGAGACCTTTCACTGCACAAACTGTTGGGATATGTCATGGGAAACCACACAAAAGACCTGTTGCCCCATCTTGTGAGAGATATTCTTTGGAAAACAGATGCAGTACTGTAAGTAACAGTAGAAAGTGAAACAACATAAACAGTCAGGCCCTTGAGTTTAGAAATATTAATAGAAGTCTAGAACAATGCTACAAAGTGTGACCCTTCTTGGAGAAGGAACAATCAAATATTAAGAAAAGTTAAAAAGGTTTTGGTCTTTTTATCAGTGCACAATGGACATTGTGCAGTCATTATATTGAGACTTCTATAGACTTTTTAATATAAATCATATTAACATATATAATCAGCTGAACAGAACTAACACCATTAAGAGCCAATGACTAGCAATGCTTAACACTCCTGAGTAGAACAGGAGGGGTGAAGACCTATCTGTCCCACCACAGAGTTGAGGGAGCATACACAAGCCACCTCCCTGGGGCATTACTTTCTGCCTTGGATTTTGTTCTACAAAATAAAGTCAATTACACAGTTCTCCCCTCTGTTGTTATAGACTTTTTTGAACTGCACTGCTGAAAGGCCATTGAAAAGCAAGGTGTTAGAGATCAAAACAAGACTAGAACTGCAAACACAGATCCATCATCCACAAAAGTTTTGATTTGGACCTCAGCTTCAAACTTTGCTCCTTTCTATCAGTTGTGCTAGCTGAGGATTTAAATATTCCCACAAGCTTCAAGAAGGTTCAGATACAAACCTGAAGGTGAGGTCTTTGGCTCCTGCCTGTCTTTTGACTTTAAAGTTCATCTCACCAGCAGTCTCCTGCACATGGTTCATTCTCATTGAAGTCCATATTTTCCTGTGAAATGCCAAGCACTTCAAAGCACACTCCCCTGTTTCTCCACTGCTCATTGGCTTCAGCTGTGAACAGCAACCAAGTTGCTAGTATTACGGCTGGCTTCTACTTCAATACAACATCAAAGGGACATATGTATATTTTAAAGGATTACAACTAGAGCTGTGCAAAACTTGCCTTACAAGCCCCACACCTTAGTACCATGTTTGTATCTTTACCTTTCTTTTTATCATCCTTTTCATGCTCTATGTTAGGATCACAGAAAAACTGTTGATAGAACAACCCCAATTAGCCCAAATAAACCCAAGGTACTTTAAAGGTCCACATAATGAAGGGTGGGCTTGGTGTTCACAGGCACTGGGGAGACTAACTTGTTTCAGTTAAGAAGGAATGCGAAATAATCGTACAAATAATACATGCCTGAAGTTTGTTACATGCTTGGTCTCCTTCCTTCTTACTCTGTCTGATGTATATTCCCCCTAGTTTTATCATTCTTTCCAAGTAATTTGCATGACTACTCTGCCTCCCTGAAATAACAGCACAAAAGAACTTCCAGCCCCACAGAAAAACAACACATACATACTTTGAGAAGTTTTTAACCACACTCTTAACATGCTTCAGTTTAGGCATGCAGGTGGATGTTTTTGCTGAAGTTGTTTACCTAAAGGTACTTTAGGTGCCCCCATCACTGGGTCACCATGCAGTACCTACAGTTCCCTCGATCTTTCATTTAGTCATCATCTCAATATCACATGGGAAGTTAGAAAGTGCTATTATCTCTGGGTTATAATCTGGAAAATGAAGACAAGAGAAGCAAAAATTGTGGTTTCCAAAAGTACTTCAGGTCCAAAAATCACTTAACCCTCATTACAAGCAGTATGCTTGTGCTCCAGTAACAGTATGGATAAGCCAGCAGGCTTTTCTATATTGCTCACTGGAAAATAGCAGAGTGCTCCTCTGGGGAGCAGCCTACCTGCCATTTCTGGGAAGAAAAAAAGTCAGATGTGTTTACATGTTACTACACCTATATCAGAAAGGTGTTTTTTTTAAAACAGGATTGTTTTCAGGCCTCAATTTGAAATATTTGCAGCATGTCGCACCATACTATAGCATTCCTACTAACTCCTGGCTCTTGCACCATTCTGAGTTTCTGCTGGAAACAAGTCCTGTACAGTGATGCTTTGAGTGTGTAAATGCCATTTAGGCTCCTTCAACACAAGAGTTCCTGAAAATTTTATCCTTGCACAAGTTGGTTGCAATGAGGGTTACCTGAATCTCCAGAAACCTGAAGCCCTGTCCTAACTGAAAGCCTTTCTCAGACAGCCCAAGTTTATGCATGAATTTATGCCCTTGTGTGTATGTATGCTCAGGTGTATAGTGTCACTGGTTACTTCTGCCTCTGTTCATCACTCAGAAATTCAGAAGGAAGCTAGTGACATACAAATGTGGCTTGTTTGGTGCATTTTAAAGTACTGGCCATTAACCATTAACAAAATTAACAAATAAAACTATAAGCTTCCAGTGAACTCATCCATTTGCACTTATGAAATCCAGGAAAGTTTATTAAACCAGTGTAACCTGAAGCAATTTTTTTTTCCTTCTTTCTAATAAACAGGAAGACAGTCAGATTAAAAAAAAAAAAAATCTCAAGAAAAGCAATAGAACATGAAACTTTTCCTTCTTGGTGGTATTTTACAGATGACAAGGCATGAAATGATTGATCATGCACTGTAATGACGGATAAGGACAATTGGCTGAAAGGTCAAAACTATTAAGTAAATAGTAAAAAAAGAAAGGGGAGATAGTACATTTCTCTCTGAGGCATAGTAAGTTTAAATGGCAGGAAACCTTCATGTCATAGCCACACTGCTTCCATTTAAGCTTAAAGAGTACTGAACTGAAATATCAAAAATTATTCGATCATTTTTTGTTGTTCTTTGACAAATAAAGTTTGGACAGGGCTAAGGATATTTGGATTACCTCCAATGAATAGTCATATTTTCAAATTTTTACTTTTTTTTGCAAAGCTTTTCTTTAAAATATGTATCATAGTATGGCATACTCACTAATTTCTTCCCCTTAATTTATGAGTGTGCTTCTAAATAGTCAAGCATAAATTATAAAAATAATTGACAAGTACGAGCCTGAATTTATCCTTCTTTCAGGAGTTACATATATCTCTAGACTTTAATATAGTTATTTCAAGACAGGATTTAACCAAGTCTATAGATCCAACATGTCACGAGCTGCTGAAGGCTCTTGGAGATACCAACTTCTCTCTGCTTTGTAGGTTAAGTTCACCTACCACTGGTACTGTAAGTTCAGGGAGCTTGATGCAGTACTAGCCAACCTGGCAGATAGGGAAACCCTGTGGAGCTGATGACTGTGGTCAGTGATCATGACTTGATTCTCCTGGGTATGATGCTACTGACTGAGAAGCTCTGCAGAAATTCTCTGCATGACCTAATACAGGAAGACTGCTTAGTGAAGGTAGGTTCTCACCCTACCAATTACCAAATTGGTTTTTCAGTTTTCTAAAACCTAAGTGTTTTTCATTAACATTAATACTCAAATGATCAGTGATGGCACATTTTTTGTTTATAAATAGTACTTCAGGTTGGTTTTGTTGGTTTTTTTTCATTGTCTTCCTGAAGAAACCTCTGCAAAAATATCTCTATTACATCTAGAAAGCATTGAATCTACTTAGCATTTCCTGAAGAAGTGCAATTTTTTTTTTTAATTTTTTTTTTTTGTGCTAGTACATTTGTCAACATTAGAGTAATTAGCTCAAGTTTCATCAACCAGTTAGTGCAATCTGTTCAGAAAGCAACTTGGAATATTAAAAATCCTAATAAGCTTCTCCAGCTTCACAGTTAAAGCCTGAGGGATTTTATTTTAGTTCTGTCTAAAATTGGAGGAAGTCTTTTAGAAGATAGATCAATATCACTAAGAAAAAAAAAAACAAAACAGAAAAAAAAATTACTAAGAATTATACTATTAGGCAAACTTATTCTGATATTTTAGATTGTTGCATAATCAAAACAGTTAAGCAGTATTTTACACAGGAAAAATGGAACTAAAACAAATTTGGAGTTCCAACACTGAAAGATTCCATTCCTCAGTAACCTCACATTTGTGAGTAATCCAGCTGAGTTAAAAAATATTTGAATCACAATAAAAATTATCCAATATCTACTCCTAGTGAAACAGATACACAGTAATTTTGGTACTTTTCTTGGTTCTTGCTTTTCTTGGGGAAGTTTGTGTCTGCACACACATGCATTTTGTGTGTTTTAGGTGCAGATAAAATCACATAAGGAAAAACACGGTTTTCAATACATAAAAAGCACTTATTGATAGGGATTTGTCTCCACCAAAAGGCAGCACAAAATATGGAGCCTCTAGGAACATCTTAAACAGCTGCTTGATTAAAAGCAAAACATCATTTTTAAAATACTAAAGCAATTTTTCTCCCTTAGCAACCATTTACTAACACAGTTCAGGAAGAAAAGAAGCTTGAAAAACTTTTGAGGATAGAAGTCACTCAGAGAAACTATGTTAACAGCACTGGATCGTATGGTAAGAGTGATATGGGAATATACATTAAAGTATACAAAAATACACCTTGAGTAGATGGTGACTTTGCTGAGGCAGTTGTAGGGGAAAACTAGTATGGGAAAGAGAGAAGAACAAACACCAACTTGGTCACCTTCCTTCAGCAAAGTCCCACAAACCATGAGACAAAAGCACGCAGTCAGGCACAGCCTCAACAGGGATGGAAGGGGAGAGGAGGGAAGCTTCATGAAGGGTACTCCACTTAGAAACTGGGAATAAGCACTTAGTGTGGCCCAAAACTCCCACTCTCCCTGCTATACCATCCATTGCATACTCCAATAGAGCAGAACTAACAGACTTCTGCATGTGCTATTTACACAGTAATAGGACCAACAGATGAGCTGAGAACAACTTTTCCTGAAAGGAGGAAGAAAGTGAAAAGACCTAGGGAAAAGGCCAGTAACAGGTACCATAGATATAAAACAAGATAACTGTGTTTCAGCAGTAAAAAGAAGAAAAAAAACCCTGATAACAGCCACCCCCTGACTGTTTGATCACTTCACAGCAAATATCTTTTTCTTACAAGGTTCTTTCTGTGAGAGATCAAATTAGGCTATAATACATTTACTAATTAGCAGTAATATACTAGAAATTACAACTTGCAGGGTTTTAGCTAGTACCGATTATTTCTCATGCAAGCAAAATTAAACATGCTTTTACAATCTGTTTGCTGACAATTCTATTTGCTTCCTTCTGTTTTGCCTCACACCAACAAAAATAGAGGGCTACATTTTGATCTTTAGGCAATAAACCTGTGCACCCATCTCCTGAGCACTGCTGGGCTCCAGAGCTGGGAAATCAGGGAGGAGATATTCCTTTGTTGCAATTCTTGGTTAACTCAGACCTAAATTCTCAGTCACATTTTTGGTCCATGCCATGTTTGCGTGGAGTACAGATACCATAAATCCAGTGGTTAGATCGTAAAGAAGATTCTGCAGCATCTGTTTGCCAAGCACAATGTGAGGATGCCAGAAACATGCTGTTCTGCAGGCTGCACAGTGGCAGCATCTTGCAGGCAACCAAACTGCTCTAGAAGAGCTTTAGGGTTGCTCTGCAGTAGACAGGGAACTTGAGCAACCATCAGGGATTCTCAGAAATTCAGAGGAGGTGAGAAGCAGCTTAAACCCCATGTCTACCCATGCCATAGGTAAGGATTTGGGCCAATGTTCCCTAGGCCCCTAGATAACCTTCCCTAGTGCCTTGCAGGTATGCACAAATCTTTTGCTGCTGTCACATGGATCAGCAGCCCCAGTAAGTGGATGGATGAAGCAGAGGTCCTCTTGCTAAAGACCAGCCCTGCAGGAAGGATTGCAGGGGAAACTGATGTTCCTGGGGGATAAAAGTCCTGAGGTGACTGGTTAGTAAGTACCACTGTAACTTACATCACACTGATTAAAGTTAGGGGAGAGGGGGGAAGTTTTCCTTTGCAGATCATAGCATTAGGTGCCATGGAAAGGTTGGTGGTTGTTTTAGATTGTATTTTTTTAGTCTGATTGGGTTTTTTCTGTCTTTTTAGCATGGTACAGAGCCTGCTGTTGTTCACTGCAATATTGATACTGACATTGATCTTTCCTGCTATCTTTCCTTCTTCAGTAACACAATTGTGGCCTTTGACATAACTTTTTCTTTTTTTCTGGCTGTTTTTCTACCTACTGCCCAGCGCTTGCTCATTCCTTTTGAAAGCAGGAAGTATATTCACCATCGTTTATGCTAAATTCAACAATTGCTTCCTCACAAGAGAGGTGGAATACTCAAATCAGTCATAGAAGTGGGCCTTGGCAACCTGGCCTAGGACTCACACTTTCTACCCAGTCTATTATAACAAGAGAAACACTGTGATCAAGCATACAGGAGTTGAGAGGGAGTGACACTTGTAAGTTCTGTTCGGGTGTTTTTGCTGTTTGTTTTTGATCTACATAAATTAGTGGTTATGAATAGTTAACCATGCATTACTTATTACACAGAGAACATTTATTAATAAATGGCAATTTCCTAAACTATATTTATTGTTTGAGCTTATTTAATGTGCAATTATCAGTATATTACTGGGTTTTATTAAGAGTTGCAGTATATATTATTATTTGTACTACTCCTGTTAGCTGGGTTTTCTTGCATATGTGGCAGTTATACAAGTAACTTCTTTTTCCCTGAGTTACTATTCATAAAAGTTATAAGAAGCACTCCAGTGTAGAGCTCTGCAAGACTGAACGCATTAAATACTCTCACACTCCACCTCGAAGTTTATTTGGTCCACTGTGCACAGCAATTTAAAGATGGCCACAATCTGAGAAGAGAGCAATATTTAAAAAAGAAATTAAACTGAAGATTAAGGCTGGTGTTCAACTGGGTGATCCAGTCTCACAGGATTATGATTGTACCATCCCTTCTTGCCAGGATGTGGCAAACAACAACGAATATTCAGCTGGTCCCATCTCAGGTCACGATGTTGACCTGACTTAAACGTTATTTCCTATTTTCTCTATCAGCAAGGGGGTGCCTTAAATGACCATTTGGAAAATTTTCTCATGTAAGGGAAATCTAACACGATATAAAGACATTCCTCTGATATTTCTCCTTGTTGTTGCTACAGGACATGCAGCTAGGCAAAACAGTATTTGAAAGGAAGATCTTTATTGTTATCAACCCTTGCTTACAGGAACATTGTGGTCCTGACTGCAGGTGCCATAAGAAAGAACAGCCTTTAGATTGTTCTGATCTATGCTTCTTCCAATAGCCAAAGTTCCCTTGAGAAGAGGGCACACACTGAGGTGGCTTAAAATCCTTGCACACAGTCTGGCAGCATCTGAGGATCTAAAGAAGAGTTGCAGATACACATATTGAGCAGCAAAAGAAATGTTGGGTGACAGTCTTAATGTTCCATTCTTTCCAATATGGTCTATTGTGACACTAATAATCTGTAGTCTTTAAAGTGGTACAGCACATTATATTTTGAAAAAGACTGTTGACAAAACAGTCTATTCTATTAAAGGGCTATAGTTCTAAGTTCCCATAAAATGTTTTGTTGTTTTTTTTCCATCTCAGCAAAAGTCTTTACTTTTTGAATACCACTTGATCTATTAGAAGATAACTGAGAAGACTGGGTATTTGTCTACGGTTAATTTAATAATTCCACTGTAATTGATTGTTATAAAAATCAAACTATTACTCAATAATTTAGCAATGGGCCTAAAATCAATGTATTTTCTGATGCCAATGTATTCAGGGGGCAAATCTGTATTACAGGTACAGCAGCATAATGATTAAACAGCATACACATTTCTGAGCTGCTGTTCGATACGAAAGAAAATGGAAAGCCTACATAGCTTCCTTCAAGTTTGACTCTGCAAGCTAAGGTTATCCTTGGTATACAATGGAGTCTCACTGAGGTAAAAAGAACTGATTCAACAAACTTAATATTCTAAGAAGAATTTAGTGTGTTATCAAACAGGTATCTAGTGATTTTATTGTTGAAGTGACTAGTAAAGCAGAGTACAGCTGGCTTTTATATGTTTTTTTGCTTGCCTGCCTGAAAACAATATTGAACAGAGAATTTTTCTTTGAGTACTGCTTGGCATCCCTACTCCAAGAGCAGAACTATCCAAATTCCCTTATTCATATTACTGCACTCATGCTATCTGTGGGCCCTCCAGATTTTAAGTGCCGCCAGAGTATTCCTTGCTCCCAGTATAAATCAGAGCAGCCTTAGAGAGCAGCTGCTTCCCAGGCTGCTGTAAGAGGGGAAGAAATCAATTCTTTGCTGTGCTATGGGCTCTCTGCCAGTTGAGGACACCCTATAGATATTTTAAATCAAAAACTTGCATCCTCAGTGCAGCATAAAATGTCTAGGGTGAAAAACAAATTGGGCCCTTTGGTTCCTCCCCTTTAGAGATACAGAAATGAGCCCAAGCCTGTTTATCAGCTCCAAAAACTCCAAAACTTTGGAGAAAGTTTGAATCTATAGCTGTATTTTATAACATGAGTGCATTCCTACTCCTGACATATCTTGCTGTGCCTGTGATTAGGAAAGGTTATGGCTGTGAATCATGGCTTGAGGAAATGTGTAGTACACCTGTGTACAAGAGTAAACTAAATTCAGTTTGCTATTTATCTACTGTATTTATCTCAGTTAAGTAAACTTTGAGTTTGTCAAGATTTCCTGCTGGAAATTCTCATGATAATACGAGTATAATTGCCTTTTTATTGCCACAGACATCTGCTACAGTTTTCAAACAAAGAAAATACTTCCCCCCCCCCAGCTTTCTCTGTAACATGAGAAAGATCCTCTCTTATTTTGTGTGTAATAGATTACAAAGCTAACTGAGGAGCAGTAGAAACCACCCAGCCAACCTTTTTTCTTGCAGGCCTTGACAAGGACAAGAAATAGAAAAGTGTGCAATAAAGTTTATAGTCTCTTAAATGAGAAGTCTTCACACTAGAATGCAGAGAATCAGACAATTCCCTCATAATCTCTCCTTTATTTACATACTAAGGATCTTGGGTACAGCCAAAAAGCCTGGGTCAAAGGCAATATGACCAAGAAACCATCACCCTTAATTTGCTGGCCCTTCTGCATTCTTCAAAGAAATCCTGGCTTGACTCTGATGTGTCCTCCTGCCATTTGAGTACACCAATGTGAAAGTACTTTGACACTTCAGCCAAGGCTGAAGGTGTCATATGTTCTCCATGCCACCTGGTTCCACAAGTAGATTCATGCCTTCATCCTTGCTGAGAGAGAATTGGGGGTCATGGCTGTGCATGTATTGGTCTTACTACTTTAATGCAGTATGAGAACTCAACTAAGGAAATAAAGGCAAAACTGGAGCAGTACCAAGGAAGGTGATTACTGTCCTTCAACTAAAAGGCATTCCAGAAATGTTTTGGGAAAAAGTGCATTATGACCATACAGGATCTGTCTTTACTGGATAGACTTCGTCAACCCCCAGGAAAAATAGGAAAGAGATTCTTGAACTCTCATTCACAGAGATATTTCTATAGAAACATGCAGCAAAGATATTCAGAAGAGCCTCCCTCTTGCTGCAGGCTAAGGTAAACCACCATCTGCCTCAACTCATCATCACAGGGCCATGAATTAACTTGTCAAGCAACCTGCTCCAGGACTGATTCAGAGATATCAGAGCAATCACCCACCATATGGGGATGAGTAGGAACTGAGTGCTGATGAGTCATCTCCTACATCTTGGAAATAGAAAACTAAATGAGGAGTGAGAATGTAATCTGTAGAGGAGACTGAGGCACAGACACAGCTTGGAGACGTTGATTGCTGTGGGACACATCATTTAAATCAGTTTTTTTGATCCCAGTCTTGCCCTAGCAGCTGGACCTTTGCAGGAGAAGGGCTACCACACAACATTGGCCTCTCACAAGCAGATATCGAATCACATAGGTAGTTGCATACCCAGCAGCCACTTGTTCAAGAGCATTATGTGGCATGATAACAGCACGTTAAGGAGAACAGCCTCATCTCATGATTTGTTTAGTCACTGCAGGGAGCAGCAATAAAAAGGTACTGCTGCAGTTTGGCAGGAGTATGATGCCCCTGTTTCAGCAGGCTAGGCTACAAAGAGATGACTCAGAAATGTTTAGGTCCTCCAGTTGTAGAAAAGGCTTTCCAACCATGTCCAGAGGGAGAAGGAACACACAGCAGCAGTTCCATAACACACAGCAGCAGTTCCATACTGACAGTAAGCATCTAGGAGGTCAGCATAAGAAGGTAACTCATAGGTGTCAGCATAAGGCATAACTGGCATAACTTGCCCAATCCCCATTTCCTTCTACTTCAAATTTATGAGAAACTTCACTGGCAATAAGATCCAGCTGGAGTCTGATTTCCTATATATCAAAGATCTGATCCTGTAAGTCAGACAGACAAAATTCAGACACATAGGTTAAAAATGTGTTAACTTGTATTCTTTTCCATTTTCCTATCTCAACCTTTGTTCTCTACTTCATGGTCCTTGTGGTGAAATGTTAGTGACTAAAGGTACTTTTTGAAGATTATTCAATTTATTTCCCTTAATGTGTAGGATGTTTAAAATGATATTGTCAGAAATATAGCAAAAGGAGCAATCTCTTCAGAGTCACTATGGTGCCTAAATGCATAACCACAGAGTTACTGAGGCTGGAAAAGCCCTCTGAGATCATCAAGTCCAACCTATGACCTAACACCACCACATCAGCTAGACCATGGCACTAAGTGCCACATCCAGTCTTTCCTTAAACACCTCCAGGGATGGTGACTCCACCACTTCCCTGGGCAGTCCAGTCCAATGTCTGATCACCCTATCTATGAGGAAGTGGTTCCTAACATCCAAACTAAACCTCCCCTCACCATGTTCTCAAGGCAAACCTCAGAATTCAGAACACATTAGCACAGAAGATGATAATCTTTTGCTATGATAGAGATCATGGGTGAAGTCTGTATAGGTGAATTATTTCACTATTCAGTTCATACTATATGCATTAATTTGATTAAAGTATATAAAAAGACTAAAGCTCAGCACTTCGCACTTAACCTTCATGAGAGGTTAAGCCTTTCCCCAATTTTTCATTAAAAGTTGAATAAACACATTGGAATATCTGGTGACTCAATATGGACTAATGTTCAGATGAGCATGCATTAAAAATCTGGAAATAGCACCATTTCTGTTAACACTGTGCAGATGAAAGAACACGTAAGTGAAGTTTTCAAATATTCTGGGTTTTAATCAAATATATTCCCAATGATAATTCATCCTTATAGTCAGCTAGCAGGGAGAGCAAGATAAGTTAGACAGCTAGCTGGTAGCCATAATTATGCTCTGATATAAAAATATAACCAGTCTGTTTGCTTTGTTAATACCTCTGGAAATTTGAACCAACTTACTAGAACACAACAGGTATTTGGCTGTCATCACACAGCACTTGTATGTACAAAGGTCACTTCAAATAAAGGGTTGACAGTGCATTATAACATTACTCAGGAGTTACAATTTTTCAAGGGACAAAAGTGGTTATTAGATCAGGAGTAAATGTACACTTGAAGTCACTTTTCAAGACATTCATCACTATGGTCCAGATGAGTAGCACGACTGTTCAAAAGTCACTGCGGCCTCATTAGAGACAAGACCTTTGGAGGATTTCGGCAAATTGAGAACTGAAATCCAGGGGGTGACCAAGGATCTCTGAACAATATAGCTGCAAAATAGGCCACTGAAAAGCAAAAAAAAAAAATTAAAGGTGATTTTAAAAAAATAATTAATCACATCAGCTATGAATGGATTGTGTTAGGCCTTTCAACTTTGCTTTTATCATAGAATCATGGAATAGTTTTGGTTGGAAAAGACCTCTGAGATAGTAAAGTCTAACCATTAACCCAACTCTACCAAGTCTGGTGCTAAACCATGTCTTATGTCTTATGGCATCACGTCTACATGTCTTTATACACCTCCAGGGATGGTGATTCAACCACCTCCCTGGGAAGCCTGTTCCAGTGTTTGATCACCCTTTCTGTGAAAAGGTTCTTCTAATAGCCAGTCTAAACCTCCTCTTGCATAACCTAATGCTGTTTCCTCTTCTTCTATCACTTGTTACTAGGGAGAAGAGACCAACACTCAGCCCACTACAACCTCTTTTCAGGTAGTTGTATAGAGTGTTAAAGCCTCCTCTCAGCAAAGTGTACTTTTTACTCAGCAAAGTGTACACTGGTCTAAGCCATAAGTAGCCATTTTCTGCAGGAGAATGCTGTGGGAAATGGTGCCTAAGGCTTTACTAAAGTCCAGGTAAACAACATCCACAGCTTTTCCTTGATCCACTAGGCAGGTCACCTTGTCATAGAAGGAGATCAGGTTCATCAAGCAGGACTGGCCTTTCATGTTACCTGTGCTGACTTGGCCTGATCACCTGGTTATCCTGCACGTGTTGCATAATGGCACTCAAGATCATCTGCTCCATTACCTTCCCCAGCACCAAGGTCAGACTAACAGGCCTGTAGTTCCCCGGAGCTTCCTTCCAACCCTTCTTGTAGATGGGGGTCACATTTGCCAATTTTCAGTCAACTGGGACCTCCCTTGACTGCTGGTAAATGATGGAAAGTGGCTTGATGAGCAGATACCCTCCATACCCTTGGGTGTATCCCATCTGACTCCATAGACTTGTATATGTCTAAGTGGTGCAGCAGGTCACTAACCATCTCCTCTTGCATTATGGGGGGCTTCAAACTGCTTTCAGTCCCTGTCTTTCAGCTCAAGGGACTGGGCACCTAGCAAACAACTAGTCCTACTACTAAAGACTAAGGCACATAAGGTATTAAGTACCTCAGCCTTTTCCTCATCCTTGATCACTGTTTCCCCCTGCATCCAATAAGGGATAGAGGTTTTCCTTGGTCCTTCTTTTCTTGTTAATATATTTATAGAATCATTTCTTGTTATCTTTAACAGCTGTAGCCAGGGAGATTTCAAGTTGGGCTCTGGCCCTTCCGATTCCCTCCCTGCACAGCCTCATGACATCTTAGTAGTCATCCTGAGTGTCACGCCCCTTTTTCCAAAAGCCATAAACTCTCCTTTATTTTCCCCAAGTTTCAGCCAGATCTCTCTATTCAGTCAGGCCAGTCTTCCCCACCAGCTCGTCTTTTGGCACAGGGGGACAGCCTGTTCCAGCACCTTTAAGACTTCCTTCTTGAATCAAGTCCAGCCTTCCTGGACTCCTTTGCCCTTCACAACTGCCTCCTAAGGGACTCTGTCAACCAGTCTTTGAAACAAGCCAAAGTTTGCCCTCTGGAAGTCCATGGTGGTAGTTCTGTTGACCCTCCTCCTTATTTCTCCAAGAACAGAGAACTATTATAATTTTGTGAGCACTATGCCCAAGACAGCCTCCAACTGTCACATCCTCCACAAGAGGATCATTTGGCTTGAAGAAGAGGATGTGTATCCCCACAAACCCAGAAACAGTGCCCTTAGTTTTGCAGTGTTCATGAAGATATAGTTGTAGAACGGAAGGAAAATCCATAAGAAGGAAGAACCTAATTCTTATATGTTACACTGTACATCTTTGGATTTCTTTCCTTTGAAATGAAGAATAACTTTTATCCTGCAGATTTAAGAAGTGCTTAGTAGAATGGGGAAAAATAAGCTGTAAAGTTAAGGGAATGTAACCCTAGGTTTTCCTTCTGTTTGAGATTAGAAGACACTGTCACTACCATATTCTTATGTGCACTTTTCCAGAAAAATGTTGTGAGGGTACACTTAATAATAAGTCTGATTGCTGAAGGCAGTACTTATTATTACCTGTTCCCACATTTCCAACTCACCCAGCTCTGCCAATGCAACTCTGTAGAGCTACAATCTAAATTAGCTCCATGGCAAAAAACCCCAACCAAGCAACAAACTTGAAGCCTCATGTCCCTTGAATTTTACATTTACTTTAATAGCAAATGTATCCAAGCTTATCTTTCTTTTGTTTTCCATCCGTGCAGTTATATTTAGAGCAAAAAGCAGAACTAAGACAATCCTTCAAGCCTTCCCACCAAAAAAAAAAAAAAATAATAATAATCACACTAAAGAAATTAAAGACCACAGATTTGAACATAAAACTGACGCTTAGTTATCCCTTTAGTCAGTAATCAACTTGGTCAATTCTTTATAAACAACCTTAACATTCATTTCTTCCCTTTGCTGTCTCCCCTACTTTCCCCAGTAGTAAAATTCAACCTAACTTTGTATGGACTCAAACTCTGCCTAGTAACATTATTATTTGGGGACTAGAGTGAGGGTGGTGAAGTCCCAAACTAGGACTGAAATTACTAATATCAGCAAAATTGTCCTATTCCTAATAATAATAAATTTAAAATGACTGCTTGGAATATCTCTGTAAGTAATGGGATCACATTAAGACAAGTGCGCTAAAGATAAATATTGGATATAAACTCCTGACAGCAAGACATCTTAGAATGAGAAATGGGAGGAAGTTCTCTTCCTTGAGTTTTATCAATTTAGAAGATGAAAAAAAGATTAGAAGTTTTAACACTAGAAAAAGCATTGGACTGGCCAAAAGCACAAGACGAATGGTGAAGAGGGAGACAATATAATTACCTAAATAACTTACACTATAAACCTGCAGCATTCAAAATAAGTGTTGTTCTAAAATCTTTTGTCCAGTCATGAATAGAACAGTGTAATTGAGATACACAGAAAAAAAAATCAGGAAAGAAAAAACATCAGGCCAATTAATCTCTTATCAATAGATCCCCTTTAGACTGCTTTAATCTTTGAATTCAGACCATCATGAACAGGATCCACCTCTGACATGAACCTAAAATATTCTTGTTGGGTACAATAGGAGTTCTCCGAATGAAAGGAACAAGGGAAGGTCAGTTTGTTTGTTTCCACACAGAGCCCAGCCATAGCAAGAGAAAATCCTGTTTGTATGGAGATGTAGGTTATTTTTTTTTCCAGGAAAAGCAAGTACTGTTTTTCTCTTGGGTTTGAATATCAGTCTTTTAGCAACCTACATATTCTATTTCTGATTATTAGACAGCCAGGGTTTTATGTTCTGAGTGTCAGTGAAGATCCGGTCTTCCATATTGGTCAGCACTTACAAATACATACTTTGCTACATTATCCAGACCTTTTCTCCAACAGGAAAAAATAATTGGTTCCAATTACCTCGTTATGATTTTCTGGGTAACTGCTGACTTGCAATTGAAGGTTTATATTAAGGTTATGGTAATTACTGAAAAGTACCCAAAACAGGAATGTAATACATATACATCTTTATCTAGTAGTTATTGCACTTGTGAAAAAGCTGTATGCTGCTTAAGTGATGCTGGCTATAGATAAAGCAGGAATAATTCTTTAAGAACTGAGGAGAGAAGTTAAGGTTGACATTTACTACCCAGATGCTTGAAACTTGTCTTCTATACAGTCTTGTACAGACATAAGAATTCACAAGTTTTGGAAAAAAACTCTTTTTGTCATCTGTAGGTTTCTATGTTAACCAATTAAGTCTCTATGCCTGTGGTTTTATAACTCCAGTTTTTGAGGCAAAATTGACATAAAAATCTTTTTCCCTTTTATTATCTTCTGGATGTTTGTTAAGTTCTTTCAAAAAATTTTTATTTTTATTTTTTAAAACGTGGATCAGTGAATGTTTCCAACTTGCACTGCAGACCCATGGTCATTTGTAGCAGCAGGAAAATGGGAGGCACTCTGGGCTGGGGGGAGTAGGGGGAAAGATGGGGGGTGGACAGCAGGACCCAGTGGCATGATGAATAGGTCAGGGCCCATAAGAAATGGTAAAATGACATTGTTCTCTAGTCATCTGATAACTGCCAGCCCATCTGTAGTAGAAAAAATTGAGAAAGAGAAGGGGAGATGGCTCATGGCAGCCTTGTCACTTATCTGCGTGCTCATAATCACCTCCGAAGTTCCCCTATGTGTAGTACTAGTGACCTTGATCAGGACCTACCTCTACAGACACTTTCCAACCCAAAGAAACACAATAAACCTCAGCACTCAACTAGATGCCACATAGCAAAACCAATATGGATATCTATGAATTAGTTTGTGGGAACCTCCTCACCCCTGACAGGGCTCTGCTTTAGGAGTGGCTTCCTGCACCAGGAGAAAAGCATGGCAAACTTATTGAACTTGCATGGCTACAGTGGGGCAGGAGACATTTCACTGTTGGGCTGCATTTCTCTTTAAATAACTACCGACAGTTCCCAGTGACTGCTGACAGCCCCTCTTCCCCATCTTTTTTTTTTAAAAAGGAGTTAATAACACTAACATCTCATTGTGTTCTGCATAGTTGTAGTCAGGTTAATTTTAAGATACCTGCTAACAATAAATAAAATTCTGTGGGGAATTCGTGGTTTTTCTAGTGCTTAAGCCATTATCTGACAACTCATGAAGCAGGAGCTGGCTACTCCTGAAGCTCAGATTCCCACTGCAGCAGCCAGGGATTGGAAAGTTCAAAAACAGTAATGATCTAAAATCCAAGCTACTCCAGGCTGAGCAAAGCTAAACTTAGCTGTTCAAGTATATTTACATTGCATATAGGCACCTCACTCTGCTGACCCTTGAGGACATGGCAATTTTCAGAACATGTCAGAGCAAAGGAGCACTCGTACCTGGGTTTTAAAAAGTCAACAGGAAGCAGTTCAGGCCCCAGACCTGGGGATTGTCTGGGCTTCACTTACAGTGTAAACACGCCCTCCCTTGGCCAGTGAGGAGTCTGGAGAAACTACCTGACCAACCTACTGGTGGGTGAGGTAAGCATGCCGTTAAAACCATGCCCACTATTTATTATGGTCTTGATCTTCTGAAGTGTTGAACTTATTTTTATTTACAATTGAGTCAGCCAGACCACAGAAGATGGCCTGCCTTCCTCTGGTGTGCAATTGCAGTTGAGGTGCAAAAGTAAAGATACCTTCAAACACCTCCGCAGAGTCTCATACCCTCTAACTTGCCTGGTCCTAGACTCCAAGGACCTACCCTGCTGGTACTCCGTCAGTGAAACCTTTCAATTCTTGATACCTTTTACCTGAGACTGCCAGCAGGGGAGTTGGTAACAGCCTGCTGTGATGGTCTTTTTATTCCCCTTCCACTAGGAACAAATGCAGAATCACTTAAAGTGAGTTTATTCCAGATTTGCAAATAAATACCTGCCACTGTTTAGCTACTATAATTGCTATCACCAATCAATTGGGTCAGAGAGAAGTAGATAGAATATATACACACACAGACACTGTTTTCCTGCACCATAAATAAGATCATTGCCAATAGTATATGTGAAATGACGAGAGCAAATCTGCAGTTAGAGTTATTCTTATGGTAACCACAGGAAAACAATGCAACAAACCTATATTTCTAGCTTGAACCTGGTCAGAATAGAATAATGCCACTGAAAGAAAATGCAGAGTGTGGCTCTGTCCATTACCTATAGATGAAAAACCCTCTTCGGCAGACTGATGTTTACAAATGCCCTAATCAGATGTTTCTCACACATTTTTATTGTACCCTGCACCTTCTGTTGTAAATTAGTCTTTAAAAAGCAGATAGCAGCATTCTGATCTTATGTCAAGAATGAGAGATGTTTATTTAATGGGCCTTTAAATTGTTTGTTTCGGAAAATATGTATACCAGAGCCAACACAAAAACTTCCCACCATATTTTTTAACTTGCTCTGTCTTTATGCAATAAAAAAATGAAGGGATAAGAATCAGTATAAATAACAATAAAGCTCTGCTTCCTTACATTTTACCAAACTGCCAGCTCCTATTTTCTCTGTAGTCAGCCTGTGGTTGCAATCAGCTTTTGGAATATGCCCTTTTCAACAATTCAAAAACAAGAAAAAAAACACTGATTATATCACTTTGAGCTGAACAGATGCTCTGTTTAACTTAGGAATGTTAATGCAGCTTTGAGGTTTGAATGAAAATCAGGGGTCATAGAACACATGTAGGTATTAAAGCTGTGAATCTAGAACATACCTAGGAGACTTAGGCACTTGGGTTTTGCATTTCCCTGTCCCAGATTCTCTCAGTGCTCCTTTAAGAAACTCAGCCTTTTTTTTTTTTTAATAGTTACTTGACAAATACTCTTTAAAGCACAACAAATTATATTGCTCACCTACGTTAAGTGTATGTCTCAAATACTTTTTATAGAACTGATAAAATACAGTATATTGAGTACATGTATCACTTTTCAGAGGTCTTTTTTCCATGTTTCTATGTAGACTGCTGCAAATATCAGAAAGTCTAAATTAGCTTTTGTTTTCCTTAGCAGGTCACAACTGAAATTAAAATAGTTTTCAGCTTTTCAACACGTTCACTGATTTTCCCCCTATTAAGTCCACTTTGCAGACCTCAAATACATGGAATTTTAAATAGAATCTGTTTTTTTGCAGTAGAACAACCTGGTTGTTTTTTGTTTTGTTTCATTTTTATCACCCATGGATGCATCTATGCAAATTCACTCCAGTAATAGTGAGCAATTTTCAGGTCACAAAAGTGCTAAAGATAGGGAGAGGGGAAAAAAAAAAAAAAGTTGTTTCTGAGGGCCTGCTGCACCTCCTAGTTTTCCTTAAAAAATACAAAATTATTGTGCTCATTAACTTAATGGACTAGACTGAATATAGAAAGTTAAAGAAGACCTTGGATAGCCAGAAATTCCCTAAAGCCAACAGCAGGTGATGCTATTTATACTTTGTTTTTGTGAATTACAAATGTTTTAGAAAATAAGTGTGGCTTGGGTGTTAATAAGCTGATTAAACTTAAATTGAATGTAGGAAGCATCAAACACCCCTCCCTCCCTGCATCTGTAACGATGGTTTCTGGTTTCAAAAGACAGAGAAGGTTGATTAACTAGTTAGCAAAATCAGCTGGTAAGGTAAGAAATTACAGAGTCTAAGCTTTCTACAGTTGTATCCCAAAAACACACACAAATTAGATAGAATTTGTAAGTTGCACAAGAGCAGAATTACAGAGAAGAGCCCCGAGCATAACAGAATTAGTAACAGTATTTTAAGGAGTACTAGAAAGAAACAGACAACAGTAGGGATAAAATGAGAACAACCAGAGTCAAACAGACTTTGTAAAGCAATGAAAATAAATAGTAAATGATTCTTCACCCATATGAAAGTCATGTTGGTAAACCTGGTGTCAAAGGATAGCTAAAAAAAGTGGTAAGCTTATGTAGACCTGAAGCAGGAGGGGAAAAAAAACAAACCCAACATCAGCTAATGCCAGCCCAAGTATTACAAGAAGAACAAAGACATGAAATACTAAGTTATTTAATGAGGGTTTAAAAAATATCTAAGTTCAGGCAACATGATGCACCATAAGCAACTCACTATCATAGCTGTATTTAAAGACTGAGGAAGAAGCAAGTAACTCTCCCTTGCTGAATCATCTGACCTTACTAGTACATAAAGCTTCAGGAAATAAATCTGAAGTAAAAAAAATGACAAGGGAAATGCAGAATAAGGAAACAGTGACATAAGTAAACAGTAAGATAAAATGCAACACAGGTTTGCTAAAGGTAGGAGTTGACAAACTTGACAACCTTCTTTGATATGATTTTCTAGACAAGGGCAACACAGCAGATCTAATCTATTTGGTATTGAGAAAAGGATTAGATATTGTGTTACACGTGACATTTCTAGTTAAAGGGGAGAGGCTGGGGATTTGAACTGCATAGTTAGTAGCTATACAGCTAGTATTACACAGGAACCAGCTAAATAAAATACAGGAGTTAGTAGGGCTGGCAGAGGTAACTGTGAAACCACAGGGATGCCTAAAATACTTTCTCAATATCTGACCCTGCAACAATCTTTATTTTCATTCAATACCCCAACACACAATAAAAGAGCCTGTTGGAATTTCCTAAGAACCATGTAATTCAGAAAATATTGTCACTATATAGGAAGATCAAAATGCTGAAGAGGAGATGGGGCTGCATCCGCATGTAATGTTTTCATTTGGAGCAGTTATTGACCTTTTGAAGCTAACCTTGGAAGCAGAAGTCCAGTGGTTAACGGGTCTTTTCTTCACAGGACAAGGCTAGGCCTAGGCTGAGTTCTCCCCTGCCTTCATATCCCAAAAACTTAGAGCATAGGAGCCCTCGGCACAAGCTCTTTCACCCAGCAAATCTTCTCCTGTTGCATGGTGCTACTTGCTAATGCAGACATGGCACTGGTATCCTTGAGGATTTCAGTCACAGAAAAGATATGTACACAGTTCCAGGACATACATCTGACATTAAGAAAAAAACCCTCATATTTTTAAATGGCAGAGGGCAAAAGAGGTTACCACTTCATCAGAAGATGATTTTGAAATGTAAATTTAACACAGTAAGTGTGCCTGTGAGGAGAGGGAATGCCAAAGCAGACTATCACAAAGAAAGCCCATACTGGCTCATGCACTTGCCTATATTCAACTCCTAAATTTGGGCTATGACATCATTTGTTTCGGGGCCTCTCTGTCCATCTGCAGGTCTCAGTCACCATTTCCAAGCAGGACTGATTGAACGAGTGCATCTCCTCTGCTCAGTTCTGGCAGGATGCACCCAGCAGCCCTAGTCCAACAGACACCAGTATTTGACCTTTTGAAAGAGCAAGGAGAGAGGCACTGTCATTGCTCCATCACAGTGCTGGCTGCTCTGGCCTCCTGGGGCAGATGCCAGCTGTCCAGGAGGCTCAGCTCTTCCCTTTGATCACCCAGGTGCCAAACACGGCATGGTCGACACATAAGAGAAAGCAGTCATGGTTGCTCAGGTACAAACATGGGCTGCTCATCGCTTTACTGCTGGTCAAGTTCCTGACTGCCGATGTCTGCTTGAACTGCTGCTGAGAACAGCAAACACTGTTCAGAGGCTATTTCCTTTGAGTATAGAGGTCCAGGACTGCTTCCACTCCTCAGCATAGGGGTTCTTGTGAAATGTTCTCATTGAGAAGAGGCTGGTACCTGCTGCCTTCCACATGAGACCCAGTTTGATATCTGGGAATGGCTGATAGCCCAGTAATAGAGTCTGGGTTAAAAAAATACCCACAACACAGGAAATACAACTACAAGCTGAAAAAACACAGCTATGCCCATACCCCATCAGAGAGCCAGAGAGGAGAGGAAAGGCCTAACGTATATATGCAAAATTGAAGGCAGCTAAATGTGGTGCAAAATTAAAAGGGGTCAGTATAGGCATTTTCCCCAAACTCCCTCCCCTGCCTTTGTCTCTGAGGTAGTGATCCTACTGCTTTAGCAGCAGTAGCAGAAAACTTAGGTTTATCTGGAAACCCTGGAGTCAGTCTGTGAAAGGGAATCCATCCAGAGCCAGTATTATGAGCTATTTAAATTTACCTGGTAGATTTTTAGATATGCTTCAAAGATACTTAAGAAGAAATCATTTTGATTCTTCGGTCTTGGTTAAGAATTCAACAGCTTGGAAGCCTCTCTGAAATCTGCCCTGAATCGTGAAATGTTAACCTACTTAAGTTGCATTATGCTCAAAAGCTATGGTGCTGGATGACATGGAAAATCCAGAGGGAGCTAGATCAATCAGAAATTAACACTTCCAGATGCCATTTTATAAATTAATGATTTGATTTCCCATTTGTACAAGTGCTGATGTAAACAACAATTCTCAGAAACCTCCTAGTATAGAAGAAACCAAAGAGCCCAGCAGCATATTTTAGTGCTACAGTAGTTTAATAAGTGTATTTATTAAAGTTCCTTAGGGGGTTGTGTAATATGTATCATAGACATAGAACTATATTTTCTGGGCCAAAGTCTGAACTCAAACTTCATTAGAGGCTTTACACTGGCATAATCGAAAAGGAACACGCTTCCATTGAGATCTTTAAATTTCTTTTCAAATAAGGACAAAGAATAAGAACGAAAAATATTTACCATCTGGAAAGAACATATTGTCCACAAAAGAAAAAAGATGCAAAACAGACACCTACTCATTAGAGCTGATTACCTCTTCCAGGTATAAAAAACCATCCACCTAAGTTTTCTTCTTTTGACAAACTCTTCCACAAGTTAGAACTGTGTTTGACTATGATCAAATGAATGTTGACTCTTCCTTTTGCTGAAATCTTCTTACTTCTTTCCAACTCCCACACCCCTTAAATATCAAACTTTTGCAGCTGCATAAAAGTCTCAGATTTCTCTCTCCCCCTTTCCTGTAGTACACTTCCAGCTTTAGCAATTGTCAAGATGATCTTCAAAACTTCTAGTCTGTGAACAAAGAAGTGTCTACCATTTGTTAGTTTAAACTCCAGAATTTTTAAGCCAGTCTTGCAATTTTATGGCAGTGGAGTTCTGATGGATAGAACTTGGTTTCATTTTTTGACATAAAAGACATGCCATGCTTCTTTCAAAGAGTGGTTGGACAGCAGTGAGGTTGCTTCATGTGTCCTGTTTTACTGTTCGGTACAACATTAGTTTTGGGAGAAAAAGAGAAGTTACCTCTGTTCTAGTAGTAGCTGATGGAAACATTTCCAGTCCACAGGGTGAAGAAGGAAAGAGCCATTTGTTCTACTTGCAGTTGAAGTAAATATTTTGATTGTTTGGGAGATCATTCTAAGGAAAGTTGTAGACACCATCACCCCATCTGAACTTTGGCTGTCCCATGTCCTTTCTTTTGGCTACACAGGGTTTTTAATGGTGATGCTGGTAACAGCCATTCTTAAAAAAAAAAATTACAAAGACGTATTTTCAGTTTCTCCTGTATTTTGAGCTCCTCTTCTTGAGCAAGGGACTTGCTCAAGATCCTTTTCTGCCCAGGGACAGGAAGGTCTGGGAAATAAACTTCTGAATGGCCTCTGTGGCAAGAAGTTCTAGCTGCTAAGAATAAACTTGCCACTGAGCTTACCTACATATAATGGAGACATGGAAGTTTAGTCACGCTAGTTTAATTTCCTCCCACAGTCTCTTTGAAAGGGTCACTTGGCCAATGTAAGAATCTCAATTTCCCTTTGAAGAACCTTGAAGACTATATTTCAAGTTTACAATCTTGGACTTTAGGCATGCAGACTTCAGGGATCTGCTGGCCAAAGTACCGTGGGACAAAGCCCTAGAGGTAAGGGGGGCCCAAGACAACTGGTCAGTATTCAAGGATCACCTTCTCCGTGTCCAGGAGCAAAGTATACCAACAAGAGGAAGGCCGGGAAGAATGCTAGGAAGCCTGCCTGTATGAGCAAGGAGCTCCTGGACACATTGTCACACAAAAAGGAACTTTACAAGGAGTGGAAGAAAGGACAGATAGAATGGGGGACATATAAAGAGGCTGTCCGAGCAGCAAGAGAACTGGTTAGAAAACCTAAAGCTCAGTTAGAATTAAATCTAGCCAGGGAGATCAAGGGGAATAGCAAAAGTTTCTATAAGTATATTGGTAAAAAGTGGGCTAGGGAAGGTGCGGGGCCCCTCAGAAAGGAAACGGGAGAACTGGTGACAAGTGATATGGAGAAATCTGAGGTTCTCAATGACTTCTTTACCTCAGTCTTCACTGGCAAGGGTTCCAACCACACTCCTGGAGTCACAGAAGATAACGGAAGGGGCTGGGAGAAAGAACTGTCCACTGTAAGTGAAGATCAGGTTCGTGACCATCTGATGAAGCTGAAAGTGTACAAGTCCATGGCACCCAATGGGATGCACCCATGGGTGCTGAGGGAGCTTGCAGATGAGGTTGCTAAATTGCTCTTTATTATATTCCAAAAGTCATGGCCATCTGGTGAAGTCCCCACTGGCTGGAAAAGGGGAAACATAACCCTCAATTTCAAAAAGGGAAAGAAGGATGAACCAGGGAACTATAGGCCAGTCAGTCTCACCTCCATGCCTGGTAAGATCATGGAGCAGATCCTCCTGGAGGCACTGCTGAGGCAGAAGAATATCAAAGAGGTGACTGGGTGCAATCAACATGGCTTCACAAAAGGCAAATCGTGCCTGACAAACCTGGTGGCCTTCTATGAGAAGGTCACAACATCAATAGACAAGGGAAGAGCAACTAACATCATTTACCTGGACCTGAGCAAGGCTTTTGACACTGTCCCGCATGACATCCCAGTCTCCAAGCTGATAAAATTTTGGTTTGATGGCTGGATAACTCCATGGATGAAGAACTGGCTTGATGGCCGCACCCAAAGAGGGGCTGTCAATGGGTCCATGTCCAAGTGGAGGCCAGTGACTAGTGGAGTCCCTCAAGAATCAATACTGGGACCAGTCTTGTTTAACATCTTTGTGGGCAACATGGACAGTGGCATTGAGTGCACCCTCAGCAAGTTTGCCGATGACACCAAGCTGTGTGGGGTGGCTGACAAGCTGGAGGGAAGGGATGCCATCCAGAGGCACCTTGACAGGCCAGAGAGGTGGGCTCATGCCAACTTCATAAAGTTCAACTTGACCAAGTGCAAGGTCTTGCATCTGGGTCGGGACAATCCCAAGCACCAATATAGGCTGGGCAGTGACTGGCTTGAGAGCAGCCCTGAAGAAAAGGACTTGGGGGTGCTGGTGGATGAGAAGCTCAACATGAGCCGTCAGTGTGCACTTGCAGCCCAGAATACGACTGGCTTTCTGGGCTGCATCAAGAGAAGCGTGGCCAGCAGGTCCAGGGAGGTGATTCTCCATCTCTACTCCACTCTCATGAGACCCCATCTGGAGTACTGCATCCAGTTCTGGAGCCCCTATTACGACAAAGATATTGACATGCTGGAACGTTTCCAAAGAAGGGCCACGAGGATGATCAGAGGGCTGGAGCTCCTCTTCCATGAGGACGGACAGAGAGAGTTGGGGTTATTCAGTCTGGAGAAGAGAAGGCTCTGAGGAGACCTTATTGTGGCCTTTCAGTATCTTAAGGGGGCCTACAAGAAAGCTGGTGAGGGACTTTTTAGGGTGTTGGGTAGTGGTAGGACTAGGGAGAATGGATCAAAATTAGAGATTGATAGATTCAGATTAGATGTTAGGAAGAAGTTCTTCACCATGAGGGTGGTGAGACACTGGAACAGGTTGTCCAGAGAGGTGGTAGAAGCCCCATCCCTGAAAGTTTTCAAGGCAAGGCTGGATGGGGCTCTGAGCAACCTGATCTAGAGGAAAGTGCTCCGGCCCATGGCAGGGGGAGTTGGAACTAAATGATCTTTAAGGTCCCTTCCAACCCCAACAGTTCTATGATTCTATATGGGAGCCTTCTAGTCTCCTAAGTGATATGCCTCAAAATATAGGACACACAGTTTTTTAAGGTATTCCTAATAGATGGAGATTATTTTCCCCACTAATTTAGCATTTGACAGCTTGTTCCTGGCCCTGTGCTGTCATTTCTTATACACTAAAGTGTGTGCATACAGGTACTTGATTGGTCCTGCTGTATTGCCCTGAAGAAATCTGGCTGGAAGGAAAAGCCTTTAACCTTAAAATAGATTTAACAAAAAAAAATAGTCAGAGGGGAAAAGGTGTTCCCAACTCTTGTGTTGGTACTGCAGGATCAGCCAGCTGAAGTGCTGACATAGGAGTGAGCAGTGGGAGATCAGGGCTCGGTGGGAAGGAGGGACTTTCCAAACCAAGTTCACAGCTAAAACGTTGTGTTGTCTGTGTGCACTCAACATCCAAATAAGATAATTTGACCCAAGTTCTACAAACCAAACAACCTCTTCCTCTTAAATTTTCTTCCTACTGTAGTGCTAATTTAATGCCAGCCGAGAACTAAAAGCCTAGGGAGAAAACATCCTCAAGCTTCCAGAGTTAGAGCCAGGTATACTGCAGAAGTTTGTCCCTTGTTTTCCTGATAAAATACCTCTATACAAAGATTACTTGAGTGTTCAGTTACTCCCTACCCTTGAAGTCTAACAAACAGTCTAGAAATTGCAATGGTCTTAAAAAGAAATATGGTTGTTTCAGTTACTTACCACACTAATTCAAGCAGCTTCAAAAATGCATGCTTCAATTTGCTTAATACATTCAAGGCCACAGTCAAGGAAAAAACAACATAAAAATATATCCCCCTTTCCCAGGAAAAAAAACAAACCAAAACCACAAAGCTAAAGGGTCCCTTTCTTCCCCTTCAGGCTTGCAACAAACCAGAGGCATTGCCTGAGAAGTTACTGGATAAAGAGAAATAACTAGGAAATTACTAAGAAATTATTTTATTATGTCTAAAAGAATCCCGTTATAAACCAATTAAAAAAGGAAACAATCTGTTGCTGTTCCCTACGATTTAGCTGTCTGTTCACTATTTTTAATAAATTGGGACAATCCCAGAGTGAAGGAACTATGTATTGCCATTTCTACAACACGGGCTTGAACATGGCAGTAGTGAATTCTGGTAAAACAAACTGAAAGCAAATCCTTTGGTCTTGTTGTCTGAGGTTCAAGAGACAGAGCAGAGTGAATCTGCTGGGTTTTTTTCTACACTACTTGAGATACAATGTACCTGGTGAAAAGGGACTTTTATGTTCTTTCTGTAGCAGGGAAGACAGGACATGAGGGAGTGTGTTTAGGAAGGTTAGAAACATTGCAAGTCTACTGAATGGTCATCTTATATTAGAGGAATAATATTTCTCTCGTGGGTTAACCTACTGTGACTTGCAGTTCCCCTGAAGTAAAAGAGTGGCTCCATTATGCTCATTTCTATCGAAGGTGCTTACAGTGCAGTACACAGAGACTGCTATCAGATTATCCCAAGGAATCTGGAAGAAAGAAACCCAGTAAAAAAGATCTTGTACTGACTGGAAGATCCAAAGGGCTTGTTATGGGCTGCACACGTTCCTACTTGGGGACATCAGTTGGAATCAAGCAAAAATCAACAGGAGTTTTTATCTTATGACATTTACTCAATTTACTCAGTGCCTTGGAAGAAATACATGCAATAATCTCAGCACATCAGAAAGTATGTCTGCACAAACACATGTGCACATCAATCGTGTATTGACAAGCACTGTAACACCTGGCAGGGACAGAGTTTCTGCAGAGATAAAGTGATGAATAGGAACAGAGCAGTAAATGCTGTTGTCAGCTCTTGAAGCAGATCATGTCTGGGATACATTAAAAGCTAGTATAGAAATGGGTTTGAAGAAGCAAGATATCAGATAAGGGTAGACCCTAACTCCAAGTAATGTTAAGCTAATGGACAGTTACTCAGTGTCTACCAAGGTCCAGTGGGTAGTTTTACATTGGTCTGCTGAACATGAAAAATCATCATGGTTGGGTCTTACGGTTACTTTCTCAACTACCACAATGCAACATCTCTGCTTCCCAAGGAGGTGGGAACAACTAATCAAGAACAAGTTATTTAAGAGATACCATCTGTTCCTTATCTTACCAAGATGAAGGCAGTATATGGATGTGGTCTGGGTATAGCCTGGAGTCTGGAATCTACCCCTGAAATTTCCTTTAGCAAAGCTAACTGGTTGTGTTTCAATGGAGTTGTGCTAATTTAGAGTATGGTGTTGTTTTATCCTGTAGACAGACAGGATCTTCAATTTATAACATCTGCTGGAAGATAGCTTCACCCTGTAAACTGTTATGTCCTCATCCCTTGCAATAAAGAACAAAGACCATAATCCAAAGACAAAAAAAGTCCATCTCCTGACCCACCCCCTTCCAAGTGCTTATTGTTTTTGCTTAATTCAAGCTTTGGTACATCAATTTCTACAGTCAAGCCTTAATGACTACATGAGATTTAGACTGAAACACCATTTTTATCCCCACATCTAAATTCTCATAATCACAAAAAATAGCCAAAGCACTTTGGCTAGAACTTTGTAGCTCCACATGAAGGCACTAAATGAATTACAGTATATACTGTATTCAATAACAGTGAATACTTCAAAGCTTCCTAATAACTAGGGCATGAATGTAAAATGTGTTGCTCTGCACATCTAAGAGTTTTCCCTTTTCTCATCGTGTTCTTTGAAAAGGTGGCTTTATTCAGATTTTTGTGACTGTTCTTGTTCTACAAAAGCACTTTTAGGATTTTATTGAGGTTTACATACACCAGTGTTCAAGACGAAAGGCTTTCATGTCAATTATTAATAACAAAATCTTTCATCAGTCTATTTAAAAAAATAAAAACATGATCCTTTTTTTCCCCCCCTCATTTTGATGTTTAATTTAGAATGAAAATCAAACTCTTTAAAAAAGTTTTCCTCACTATCACAAGGGAAACTATGATGTTTTTAAGAATTCTCTCTATGAAGATAATGCCAGCTAAAAATAAAATAAAAATTAACAAAATAAAAGGCTTAATCCTTTTAAAAATATGTTAAGCATACTTAATGATTTCAAAAAGGGTGGAAAGGCACTCAGGATCTCATGGAATCAGAACAAAATGCTTTTTCTACTAATATATTTGGGGATAGTCAGTTCATTGGCTTAGAAAGTGACTTACGAAGGACTTCAAGAGCTGTAAAAAATGGAATTATTTCTGACTTAAGAAAAACCCTATTTAGTTTTACGTTTATTCCTCCAAAACATCTCAACAAGACCTCAAGCCATCCATGTATTACTACTGAGCATGAAAGCTTGTCCTATGATGACCTGGAAGTACTGGTGCCCTTGCTCATCTTGCAGTGTAATTACTCATTGTCAGACCTCTGAGTCCGCAGTTCATGCAAGTGAAGTCACTGCTGCACTGCAAGACTCATTTTATAAACCTTATTGTACCATTTCTGCCTACATGCCACCTCAGGTCTCTGTGCACGAACTCAGTCTGTCAGATTTCATAGAATCCACTTACAATTCTGATTTTAAAACGCCATTTCATTGACTTTTTCTTTCTGGAGCACTAACTACCACAGAAAAATCCTTCTCCCCCAAAACAATCATCTGGTGAGTGTTTCTTCATACAGAATCCCCTCCAAAATTTCAAACAGTTCTACCAAATTTCATAGAGTTTGAAATGAATTTTTTTTTTTTGAGACAGCAGTGCTTTCAGTTCCTGGATTTTATTTTAAAAAGTTCTTGCTCTTCTAATGATATTTATGTTTCAATTAAGATTTGATGTTTCTAGTGTGACTTTGTTTCTAACTCGTGTCATCATTTAATTTTGAGCTACAGGTGTACCTTTATGTACTTTCATAAAACTTCAACAAAACACGAGTGCTAGAAGAAGCTGCACAACAAAAGTCAGGCCCTCAGGCACCTTGTCCTGATGTGGTCTCTCTCATCAGCTTTAGGAAGCACACACATTGAAGTGTTCTCCTGCTACAATATACCTCAGTTTTAACTTCCTTTTGGTTCTTATTTCCTTCAGAATCACAGATGAAGTGTCTTCTTGTGAAGCAAGAGTAAACAAAAAGAGAGTAACCTACCTGTGACCACTGGTGCAGAAGCTCTGCTCTTGGGACAGTGAAACTTGCCTATGTAGCCACATTTCTCATGTGAACCATAATGTCATGAATGGTAGAAATGCATATACATTTTTTTCAGTATCATTTTGATTAGTTCTGCTCCCAGCAAGCTTAGGGTTCACAGCTGTTAAAATGTGGGGAGCTGCCTGCAGAATTATTCTAAGTGCTGATCACAGCAAGTTGCTGATGCTTGTGGTGGACCACTTTTAATTTATTTTGCTCATAAAACATCCTCTAGCCTTAATCTATGAGAATAGGCCTATGTTTTCAGTCAACAGAACAAACTTACAGGCAAACAGGAAAGAACAGCAACACACATCTTAGAATGCACCTTGATAAAGTATGACTAGAACTACTTAAAAATAAATAAATAATCAGCAAATAGAAAACCCCAGTTCCACAGTTTTCTCAATAGTCAACTTTATACTTAGATTATCTTCAACTAGCAGCTCCTATTGGCAATAGAAGCTGAATTCCTTTCATGGCTTTTACAAAAAAAAAAAAAGTGAGTCTCTGAAAACTTTGGGAGTCATCTCAAAGTACTCTTTAAAAATCCACAAGCTCAAGTCCATATCGTGCATTTGAAAATGGAGAAACAAGAAAGATATTAAAGGAGAAATAGGTAGTGATTAGGTCAGATGATGGGAAGTAAATATTTGAACTCCCATTTCAACATTGGTATTTGTAAATAATATAAATAAATAATATAAATAATATAAATAAATTTGTAAATAATATAAACTCTCTGACAAGTTATAGCCACTCTATGCCTCTCTTTGCCTTCTATACATTGAGGGCAATAATACTCATCCCCATTTCTGAAGAGGTTTGAAAGTTTTGTACAAAAAACACCAGGTAAGTATAAATTACCATCATCATCAACTTGGGTTATTAGAGAGCTTAAGGAGCTCCCTTCTCACATGACTGATGGTTGCCTTGGGAGGAAAATGAAGTCTTTGGGCAAGACTCTGTCTTTTGTTACCTTTTCTGCCTTTAATTACACACTCAGCTGCTCCTTACTTTTCATCTTCTGATTAAGCTAGTGCTGATTTGTAAATCTTCACCAGACTCTTAAGTGAAATAAACCACTCACCTTTTTATTTGACAGCACTGGAACTCTTTCACTGTATATGGAGGTACATTAATTCCCTATTCTTATTTTCCTATCTTCTTCCCTGACACCCAAATGAAGAGGCTAATCCTGTCTTACTCTTCCTGAATAATAGCAAAGGTGTGATTCATCTGCTCTAATTTAGGCACCATCTGCCCAAGGTCTGAGGCAGGTACCCTCAGTACCCTTTATTATCAGTAGAGAGAAACTGGCATCTCCAGAGATCAATTTATCTTACCCTGAGATGGGGGTGTCTAAAAGAGGTCAGAAAAATCACACTCTGGAGATACCTATTGTATTTCCGTGACTATTAAGGGAGCCTTAGATGACTTGCTCAAACTTGGGCACATAACTTTTAGACATCCCATCCAGAATATCCACAAGAACTGTTAAAATAATCACATGGTAGCTGATCTCCTCAGTACATTCTCACTGCAGCCTGATACAACGTAAATGGGACCGATAGTGCTTCCTGCATCTCACAGAACAGATAAAGTCTGGCACAGGCAGTCATAGTTAAGAACTGTGAATTTGATGCCTGACATTAATCAGCCAATAATAGTTAGATTGTAAGCTTTGAGAGCCATCAGATGAACTCAACCCAGTCATCATCAATCAAACATGCCTTGCTTTTTCATCCTATGCACTGGGGCCTCTGTGCATGAGGCAGTGATGCTAAAGTGTGCCACTGAGCATCTCTTCCTGAAACAATAAGTTCCTTTTTTCTAATAGTAGTAAATTAGTTACTATTGATTCTCAAACACCCTGCTTGTCCCAGACTAATCATTAACCTTCCTGCAAGGTAGGAAGGTTCCCTATTAAGTGGAATCAATTTTAGATTTGGAGCCTCACCGAAGAAAAAAAAAAAGGTGGATGTTTAGGGATTCTCATGATTGCTCAGAAGCATTAGAGGTACCTTTGACAAAGTTGTAAAGATGTAAGAAGACTTTTTTTATCACATAACTCTGAAACACAATATGCAGATCTCCCCAATACATGGATAATCATCAAGGTGATAATCACTGAGAGGCAATTATCTCGCAGGGGACTGTGATACATGTTTCACCACATACTGCAACAGCACGTAGTAGTTTAGGACAAGAATTAGCTAAATGTATTGAGCTGCTGTCACTCCTTCCCAAGAAATGTTAGTTTATATGTTATTAGCAGAGAGGCCTCAAGTGAGAAGATAAGTTAATGAGGAAACTGTCTAAAAATGAAAAAAAAAAAAGAAAGTAAAGCACCAGAGCTTCTGTACGAAAAAGCTTATCGGTACCTCCATAAAGCCGTCTGAATCTGTCCTCTCTTGAGTTTTCCTCTCCTGCAACCCTGTTGCCATCCTAATCGCATCACATTTTGAATATTACAGTTGTTTCTTTTACACTCTTACTAAATTCAAACTCTTCAGACTTCAGGTGGGGAAGGTACTAGAGATAAATTATATAGTACCCTGGAAAGGGACTATATTCTCAGCAGCACTCATATAAAAGCTTAAGTTAATTTGGTGTGACACCACCACCTTCCCCCACAAAAAACAAACAAACAAACAATTTCCCTGTTTTGAATGCATACCACTTTTTGCTCATTATTTCCTTATTTCTTAGTTCCAACTGACTCTCAGTCCTAGCAGTTGTCCCTCACAATGCCATCTGTATTTCCCCATCCCCCTTTTTCATCCCACATGAACATCACAACTCCAAAACACAAAAGAGAACTTTTTTTCTCTCCCAGAAATGCCTTTCGAGAGGCCTTACTCTTCTAAGTCACTTCAGTTATTGAAAATTTTATTTCATCTCTCTCCGTTTTGAAAGAATACATTCCCTATTAGAGATAAAAAAGGTGAAATGTGAAAAATTTGGAGTACTCACAAGAGTGAAGAGAGCACAACTAGCACTCCAGCTGCTAAGGAACCACTTAAGTTACAGCTGTCAACCCCTCCCAAATTTAAAAGGTTACCCTGAAAGGGGGTGGAGAGAAGGAGAGGATTTCTTCTCTTTAGGAAAGATGGATAAAAAATATGCAGACTTAAAAAAATGCTTTTTTAAGAAGCTATTACTTCTCTGTATTAAATGAAAAAAACCCAAAACTTTGAGCTCTTCCATTGATGGTCTTGCTTTAGGTTTTATATAATTTCCCAGTCAAAAACATTTTGCATTTGTGGTATCATGCACAACAGGGACACTGTATAGAAACATGCATATTCAAATTGTTTATATTTTCACTGGAAATCAGTACTGATTATGGTTTTTACATCAGTATTTTATTCAAAGAATCACAAGCATGCAGGAAACCTCCACCTGAGCAACACACCAGGACTCTACTCCTCTTCTTTACAAGAAACAAAACAGTTAATAGATTTCCAGTAAAAAAATTATTTGTCAATAAATCTCAGAATTCACAAATTTAAATGGGTGTTTGTGTATAGATATTTGGTAAGCAGTTATACAAACACTTTATTTACACACCCATATCTTAAAGTACTGTGTTTGCTAACTTTAGATATACAGGCATGTCCTTGTCTCAGAGTCAGGAATAATCTCCAATTTACATTTTAAATGAGTAAAATTTGACTAGAAAGATGGTACCAAGGAATAAATTACTTCTATAAATGTACTTCTCAGGCCAATAATAGAACTAGGAATAACACCAAATTAGCCTGATTCCTGATCACAGACCAAACTTTAATTTTAATCAAAGTTGTTAGAAAACAGAGCAGCACTTTGTGCACATAGAGTTTAAAATCTGTGTGTCTCATCTGAATGCAAAAATACAGTCAGAATTTGGGCTTCATATAGCCATATTATTTCTCTACAGAGGCTTGTGTACTTGTTAAAAACAAGCAAGTTATATACAAGGATGATTGTGATGACCAGGAAATGTTAACTCTTACCTGAGTCTTAGGGAACAAAACTGAGCTGGGCAAAGAAGCACAAGGGATACAGCCTGCATCAAATTCATAATAATCCTTACTAGTGTAGCAAAAACTATTTTCTGTCACACCACAGAAGTGCTCAAATATCAACACCTCCCTGAATGTAAAATGAGACTGAAAGCAATAGTTTGCCTGAACTTTGTTCAGAAATTCAAATTACCAAGAGCAGCAATACCAGCTCTCACTGTTTTCTTTGGGACTGTTGTGATATTTGTTATTCTTCTTAAAATCCCAGCACCTGTGGTCAAGGGATTAGGTGATGATCTCTGCTTTCTTCTAAAATAAAAGTAACTTTCTCAAGTTTGAGGAAGTGCTTCTAAATGTTTCCTGTGCATGGCAGGCTACAGGATAATTCTTATGCTTCAGGTTAGGCAGACACAAACCAGTTCTAAAGCAGAAGGCACACAACCAGTGTGCTGCTTAGGCTGTGTTATTAACCCCTGCTGAGATGTAAGAGCTTGAGCTTCTACTATTACGATTTTTGGAGAGCACCCTGCTTGTGAGCTGCTGGCCTAAAGCATAGGCAGAGCAAATCCATGTCTAACTGTTAAGACAAAAAGACAGAGGAAGTGAAGAAAAGGGACCTCATACCCATGGGTTTTCCAGTATTTGCTCATTATTTGCTTGCCAGGTGAGATGTATATGGGATGCAGGATGCTTTTGTAGTCAAAGAAGTTGTGAAAACACACCTGATACTGCATATGAGAAAGCTTTTCAGCACTGCCATTTCCCTGTCCTGGTCCTAGAGTGCTGTACAAGTAGCATACAGTATATGGTTCAATTTTTGGTCTTGCAATTTCAATCTGCTTACACCCTTAGTGGGACTACATGACACAATCACTTGTCTAAACCTAAGCAAGAAGAAGGAAGAGGAAGAAGATGATTTTGGCTACTATTTAATAGGCACTCCAAACAGATGCCGTTCATAAGATACGTAAGCAATGTAAATTAAAGACAGGAAAACAGGAAAGATCCTAAAAATATTCTTTGTGAGCAGTTACATGTGCAAGATTTGCTGTTATTGTTAATTTTGCAAGGACCGGCTAGTAAAAAAGAACCTTAAATTACTCAAGGACTGCAGATGACCAGCAGAAAGAAGAGCTTCATATGTTTTGTATTTTGCATGGTCTTTCCAGGAAGTATCTATCTGAATCTGAATAGTTTTGTTTATTATCCTTCCAGAGTGAAGAAATGTACATTCTCCTATTCAGTGTACAGGCCTTCCCCTTGCCCATGAAACATGTTTTTGTTTCTGCTGCTGTTTGAATCTCTCTTTTAAGATAAAAGTTTAAAAAAATGAGAAAATACAGAAGTTCAGGAGTAAAATTCTAAATATTTGTCTGATTTTTGGATCTGTGACTTTCACTCTCACAAAAAACAGGTGACCCCAGTGAAATTGGGCTGGGTTTCCATTTTTGTAAGCAGATCAGAATTGATTCCTGTGTGAATTGATAACATATGTGTTAAATGTGATTCACTCTGCAAAATTTGCCTCAAAGTTATTCATATTCAAGGGACTGCTATCTGTGCAGTCCTAACCCTCAAAGTTCAAATTCCAATTTTCCCAATATTTGGAAGAACCATATTATTAACAAATACCTTTAAATTAAATCCCATTTCTAATTTTCATATACCACTTCATCCTGGCACATACATAAATTTATCTTTCAAATACTTCATGCTTTTGATATCTATTTAATCCAAATGAACTAAATCAGGCAGTGTACAGAGTAAATTTTTACCTGCTGCTCTGAGGCCAGATGTGACTGTAACCAACACAGGGTAAATACATTTCTAATTTTGCCAAACCACAAGACTAAAATGAGAATCTCCATTCAGAGACAGCAGGCTTCCTTTTAGGACATGAAGGGAAGATGTATGAGGTAAGACAAGTATATTTGGGCATGGTCTGTCTTGATTTTACCATCTCTTTTAGTTTTCTTAAGGAATAGCAAACTATCTGGCTTGAATTCTCAGCAAGTTATGCTCACAAATATTACAGAAGTGTAATAGCTCCCCCTGCCAGGTTTAGATTACAAGCTACATTTCACACATGGTGCACACACACCCAGACACACACTCAAGAAATAAATTAACACCTATGTTAGCATTTGCTGTCACTGCTTTAGTCTTCTGTGATAATTACAGAGAAAAAAAAAATCTGCACTTGATACATACTGTGTATTTAAGTAATTTTATAAAGATTTCAAAGAAGTAGATGCTAATATTAATTTCCATTCAGTGTGGGCAGGAGAAATATAAAATTATTCCAAATAGAAAGGGAGACATAAACCAAGTACAAAAGTTTAGTTTAGCTTTAATTTGCTGTTTAATTTTCAATCTTCTATCAAATTAACCTTTTTTTTCCTCTTAAACACTTAATTTAATAAAGGATAACTGTAGTCTAAAAATGTTGTCTACTGGCAACCTGAGATCAAACTGTCTCTGTGTTGCACCATGTTCATTCAGTACATTTTTGGCTTCAGTAAAGCTGATGACAGAAGTCCAGAGCTAACAGCCTTAGCCTTCAAAAATCTATGTGTGTGACTGATGCCAAGAAATCCTATAAGATGATTTTGAAAGTCAAGTTATTCAACTAAAACTATATCTGAAAGGGTAGAACTCAAATCTGTCATGAAGCACCCAATCTTAAAAAACATTTGACAACTCTATAGACACATGAAAATGTACAGGAGTTAGAAACCTATGAAGATCCAATCTGTTTTTCCAATAGCACTCATTAATGCAATCTTACAAGGAAAAACACTACACTGTTGCACTAATACAACACTTCTAATTTTCTGGGAAATCCACCAACTTTGATTCACTTTTACAAGAATCTTGAAAGGAAGGGAAGTAAAAACATACATTTTATAGGTAGGTGAATTAAGAAAATCTATTCATTTAAAGTTATTTTATAATCTCATGTGTTGTATTTTATATTATGTCTCTAATACACAGTGGAACTCCAGCAGCAGAATATCAAGCACGTGAAAGTCAATCTTTGGAGTAAGCTTTATGTTAATTTAAATAGTGTTAATTTCAAATAACATAGCCTACATGGGACACAGAGGTATACATTAAATAATACATCAGACTGACACTCAAGAGAATAAGATATTTTTCCAACTCTGAAACTTGTGTATTGTATTAATTTACATCTCTCTGTTTTGGTTTATTCTAAAAAAGTGTTATAATGTCATTGAGTAGACTGAAGTCTTTAAATTCTCTGAGTGCAAGTGCCTAATGATAATAATATGTACTTATTTGAGAAAAAAACCCAACACTATTTGTCCCTACCCTGGTTTATGCATTAATTTAGATCCCAAATAAAAATGTCTGTAATCTTGCAGTTAATGTATGATGAGCCAGTCAGGCATCCTTCAATTTAATGAAAATTGCCAGTGTATATGATGAATTATTTTTTTTATTACTGGCTGTTACGCTATAGTCAGTTCAAAGTAGTCAGAAACTATACATTAGGTCCCATGGAAATCATAGAGTTGGTTAAGAAAATCTGGTTGTAATGTCATTTAAAAAAAAAAGCAGGTTCTTCAGTTTTTGCCTTTTCAGCTCTTGCTAAATGACTTATTTAAGACACTTTTCACACTCATGACCAGAGAAAAGTTTTTCCAGTGAGTTTGCTAAGTCCTTAAACTCCAAGTCACATTCCGGAAGGAGTAGGACGCTGTGGAAAGGATGGAAGGGGAAGTTGTACCATGGCAGTTGCGCTTTTGGGTAGCTGTGTGACTAAAAAAGGTGCTTGCTAAAAAAAAAATCCCACCAGGAAGCACCAGTTATGATTTTAAGAGAGGAGGCACTGGAAAAACCAACTAAAGCTGGCAGTGGCGTCTCTTTTATTATCTCTGCAAAATATATTAGAATGGTAAGTGTTGATATGAAACTAAAAGACCACTTCAATATCACTGTGGTGATGGACGTGACAACAGCAGCAAACAGTTGCAAGAGAGTCTATCTGTCATGCTTTTAGATGTTGAGTTTTAAGAATACACAAGAGTAGCTAAAATTGAGATGAAGATAAATGCGCTTATTTCCTCATGGTAATTCCATTTCACTGTTGTTAGCACGGGCATTCTCAGCAACGAACATCACTATATTCCAGAAAAGTTATTCAATAGGCACACAAGCTGTGATCAACTCCAAGCTTATATCTTGTGCTGCTGACAACTGTAATAGTATGAGTATGGATCCCAGAAAAAGATGCAGTAAATTGAACCTCAGGAGTTTGTGCAGCTTCAAGTCGAGTCCTGTGTAAGTGAAATATTTCTTTATGCCTGTGTCTATGAAAACCAAAGGCAAACCTCCTGTTTGACACTGATTTATAAGTAGGGATATGTTTTGTCTGCTCGACCAGAGGTTTTAGAATTGAATACTGACTTTGAGTGCCACCAAATAAATGAAGGAGCTTGACTTCCAGGAAATGCTAGAAATAAAATTTGACAGCTAAGATTCCAGAGTCCCCAAATCATTAGTAATTTTTTAACATCTTATCTTTCCATTCTAACGGCTGGTTTCAGGAATCTATCCAGTGTGGGGGAAACTCCATAAAAAGGAAATGAAATTACCAAATTAAGCAGGCATCAGAGAGCAACCTTGCCTATTAAGTGCTTTATCTTTCCTAATAGCATTAGAATGACAGAGAATGAAACAATACATGTTTATTTTGAGAGAGGACAGGAAGCCAAGAAAAAAATAAAAACTTCTAAGTTTGGATGACAGATAAATAATAATGTGTGTATTGTAGTGGTCTGCTTTCATAATTAAAGACTTTAAGATCCTTTTGGATGGTTAAGATACGTGAGTCTCAAATATTGAAGGGTGAAATGGTCAACAGGTGAACAGGAAGAATAAGTACAGAAGTAGAGGACAAAGCTCTCTTGCACATACCTAGAATGTCATACAGTTTCATTTGAGTTTACATCCACTACAAAGCACAGGAAAATTTGTAAATGGATAATTAGCATGTCCATTTGACAGCCTACATGATCCGCCAGTACATCTGAGGAAAAAGATCAAAGTAAAAAATTAGAATTCACAGACTTGTGCCTGCAACTATGAAGTTATTGTATGACGTTTCTCAGTTTAACTACAAATTCTACTTGTATGTAAAAATGTCATTTACATTTTTTGCAGAACTTCTTCTAAATTAACTTTCATTATTTATTAATTTAATCTGATGATGTCTTATAATTAGAACTGCTGAGAGATCGACTGCAGTATGGCACTTTCCTATAATTAGAACTGCATTGTTCATGATTGTAGAAGTTTTTTAATATACTCACTCACACCTCTGGTTGCTTGAGGAATGAAAAGGATGAAAAGAGTTAAAGACACTGAAAATATGATCACATGTCAATACACACAACTGTAATTTTTTTTTTCCTAAAGTCTGAAAGGAATGGCAAGTTCCATTTGAGGGAAAGAGGATAGAAGAGATAAGGGCAGAAGAATAACAGAAAAGGACAATGAACTTGAGAAACTGTATCAGAACTTAGTTAAGGTGTTCAGTTCTGTACAAAAAGCATACAGAGAGATGCACTGTCACACACAAATGTTTGTGTTTGTGTTCTTTATTAAGTAACTGCTTGTGTGCTGGCCCCTGTCTGATCACAGGCCCTTTGACACATTGAAATGTTGCATTTACAACAGATATGGAACCAGTCAGATAGCCGCACAGACAGTTGCCACTGTTCCACTTACAGGAGGTAACCAATAAGCACAGCAACCTATATACTTGCAGATGTTAATCTGTATCTTCAGACAACCTCCCTCTTTGGTTTTTATATCTCTTGATCATACTTCGTTTTTAAAGGGGGATTATACTTTTAATTTTCTCTTGATTTACAGTATGAACACAAAATTTCACAAGTTTCCATTGGTATGTTTTGACTGTCTCAATAGGCATTAAAAGCACTCCTTTAAACTTCTCATATGGAAAATTAAGCAATTATGTTTGTTACTGGCTAGGAGTTTGCCCACAGTTAGTTGCCACAAGTGGTAAAGCATTAATACATTTTAACTTGATTATGTATCTATGCGTGAGGGAGGTTAAACAGTAAGCTCTGCAAAACAGGCTGCACATCAGAATATCACTGTGTGGTTATGAACACTGTGACTTTATTCCCCCTAAGAGGTAATAATGGTTACAAATACAGGCCAAGAATAGTTCATTTTAAGTGATTTAGACGGCAAAAAGTTATTCTGACATGGAAAGAAACAGTAGTAAAGGGAATGGTAACCCAGTCCTTCTTAAACGATATACATACACATTCCTTGGAGGTCTGGTTATATAGCTGTGCATTTCAGTATGGGGATAATGACAAATCATAGTTGCATACTGTAATAATAATTGCTTTTTACTTATAGTAGTACAAATTACCTCCATTTTATATTGGAATAACAGATACATAGAGCTGGTCACTGACTTTCTCCAACAGCTCTTTCAGCCAAAGAATAGCTCTGTTTTCTTTTAAAAGGAGGAGAAATCACGGAGTAAAGAAATCATCAAGATATATCTCTAACTTGATTCCCTTTATTACATATCTGACATATTGCTTTGTGCTCCTGAGATTTTAATGAGCCCAGCAAAGACAAAAGAAAGATGTTCTGTTCTCACTGACCTCCCTGGCTATGGCAAATCCCTGAGGTGCAAGGCAGGGAGGCGGGGAGAGCAACCGAAGTTTTTCAAGGTAGCTAACATGCTGGGGTGGCAAAGCAGCAAAACCTTCCACTTTCCAGATGGAGCATTGTTAATATTCTGGATTTGTGACCATGCGCTATTTTGAAACAAATAAAACCAAGTAATAAAAAACGAAGTTCATTTGCCATATGGCTGTTTATTTCTCTGTGCTACAGCTCAGAGATAAGTAAAGTGTGGTTTCTCAGTACAGCACATCCACACACGCACACCCCAGGTGCATACGATATAGCACACCTAGATTAACACAAGCCGAACTCTTCTTGATTGCATTGAACATGTGGCATCGTGGCTTAAGGGATTTTCTCCTTCAGTTGAAGTATAAGATACATTTGACAGCCAGGAGATGAAAAGATACGTTTAGGACAGAACGGAAGAGTAAAGGGGGAAGAAGCAGGCAGATTTAAAAGCAGAAACACATGTATTGGGTGTTCAACATTTTCTATTCAAAATTAGTGCTCAGGAACGATAGGATTCTGACAACCCAGACAAACAAGTATTTTTATAAACAGAAAGTGAAACACGAGCAGCAGCATCCCTTGCTTAACACCATCAGGAGATTGGACTGGATCAAAATTTCTGGTATCCAGCAGAGAATGACCGGGGGCAAGCCATCCACTACACCTCAGACACTTATGGTTGTGTTTGGGAGGCGAGTGAGGGGCAATACACACACTCCCCCTGGCTACTCCAAGTGTGCAGGGGCATTTTAAAGTCACAAATATAAAAAAACAATATCTACCTAATCTTAAATTGATCTCCAGAGCTTTCCTTTTCAGCATGGAGCAGCCCTGGTCTGTTTGCCTTTCTGTCCTCTGTACACCTCACCAGGTGTGCCATGACTTTTTTAAAAAGAGTATGTGCTGGTTTTATATGTTGCCTTTTTGGTAGCGGGGAGGGGCCGCAGGGGTGGCTCCTGTAAGAAGATGCTGAAAGCTCCCCACCGCCCTCCCCTCCCTCTCCCTATCCAAAATTCCAGCCCCACCTCTGGCTAAGACAGAGACATCAGCAATAATGGCTGCACCCCTGTGATTAACATATTAGAGAAAGAGAAACAAACCGATACAAAACCTCAGGGCACAGGAGAGAGGAAGGTGAAAGCAAAGTTGAACAATGCCGGAGCAGAGATAACAAGGTCGGTGAGCAAAGAGGGGAAGGAAGTGCCTGAGAGCAGAGGTTGCCCCGCAGCCCATGGTGACACAGCAGGTTGTCCACCTGCAGACCATGGAGAACCACAGTGGAGCAGCCCGTGAAGGACCGCGGTGCAGCAGCTGTAGACCTGCAGCCTGTGGACCGTGGTGGAGCATGTATGGACCTGTAGCTGTGGAGAAACCCATGCCCGGGGTTCTGACCATTGCCAAAGAAAGCCGTGACTCCGGGAAGCCCACGCTGGAGCAGTCTGCTCCGGATGGAGCCTGGTTCTCCAGGCTGTTATAGAGCAGGGCACGAAATGGGAGGAAATACTGACCCCTCTCTGTTCCACCCCACCCAGAGCCTTCAGGGTCCTAAAGATCCTCTCTCCAGGTGCACCTATCGGTACCAAAAATTAGCCTGGCCCCCTCAAACAATAACACAGTAAAATTAAAGAAAACTTTCTAAGGACCTTGACTTAATTTTTGTGAAATTGTCAAAGCAACTCTGCCAAAGAAATGCCAACCCTGACACAACTGCAAGCATCTTACAAGTCTGGAACATCTTGGTCTGTGTATATGTTGTATGTTGTAGGAGAGCATAGGTGTGCATTCTTGAACACTACTATGTGAGTACAAAAGCATGGCTGAGGATGTCAGCATTATATTATAGGTAATTTTATCCCTGTGATAGGACAGATCAAATACAGAACAGGTTACTTAGAAGAGCTATCCAACTCCTTTTGTCTTCTTTAGTACTGATTTGCAGTTTTCTCTCTTATTTCTGAGGCAGGACTGAAGTTCTGATTTGAAGCAGGAAAACTACACCATTGCCTGTAGACAGAGAAGTATACTAGGGGATAGTCCCACTTCCAGTCTCACAGGTCAGTAATGTAAAATTCTGACAAGATTAGATGTCTGAGGCTTATCTTGTGCTGACCATATAATGCTCATGCAAAAAAATGTATGTACTGAGAAGTGGACTCCCAGAGCAATTATTTCCATACTTTCTCAATGCTGTTCATTTATAAAATCAATGATAAAATATTATATCCTCTAAATGTCTTTGCAATCAATGAAATAAGAAAATAAAGATGTGGTGCCCACATCAAACCAAAACGATGATGTGGGGTTTTTTTTTGAGATGATCCTGCAAGTTGCACTGTGCAGAATTTCTGAGTATTTAAGGGGAAAAAAGCATTGTAGCTCATCCATTTTAATTCTGGATAACAAGGCAAAACTTATCACCTGATAGCGTTCTAGCTATTCTGGTGATAGGAACGTCAGTACCGACCAAGCACTTACGCGTGCACTTAATTTTAAACCCAGCAGTAACCCTGATTGAATCAAGACATCTACCTTTGTGCTTAAAGTAAAGCATGTGCTTAAGTACCTTTTTGTATAGGGGCCTTAATTACATTACGTGTGTGAGAGGATATGATAATTTTAGTTGGCTTTCCCAAGAGAGCCTTTAGTTAATAAAATAACTAGGTTTAATACTCAACAGAGTCGTAGGGGAACAGAATTCTGCTCCTCCTCCTATAGCCCAGCACAGGATAGACTGTAATTTAATTGTTGGAAGCACAGAAAGTGCTGAAATGCTGTATGTCTTAATATTGTACTACCAGAGTGTGTTTGTTTCTATTATGGAATACCTTGGGAATTCCACTGTGCAATACTACCAGTAGTTATTCATAACAGCTTTTGAATGTACTGACATTCAGTACCAGACATTAGTTTTTTTACTGGATCTGATAGGGAGAGAAAAAAAGACAATTAATAGGATTTTTTTTAAAAATTGAAACAATTAAACAAAAACAAAACTCCCATTATTTCCCACCAGAATTACCTGTTCCAGTGAGGGAAACTCAGAATAATAAAAAACAGACCAAAATAAAAGTAGGGCAGCTCTTCTAGCAGATAATTCCTTCAAATACCTTCATTATAATTATTCTATGTTATCTGGTTATGTGTGCAAAACAGTGTGTAAATTCAACCACTGAAGTGCATGACTATGAGAGAAAGCAGTGAGCAGGGGAAGAACTGGAAAACCCATTGTAGATCATCAGACATCATTCCCCCTGTAGGCAAAACTGTATAGATGTTGACGTGTTCATTTCAGCCTTTGATTCTCCACCACTTGTCACCAAAATGTTTCCTACAGAATCAGCTGCTCCCAAAGCTGATCATAAGCAACCTTTCAAGGTGATGGTTTGGGCTGGGCAACTGCAGGCAGATGGAACCCAAGAGCCAGGTTTTTACCTGAACCTTAGAGTGCACAATTTACACTGACAGCTATGAAGTCTGGTAGAAATTTTTCCTATTTGGTGGGCATATTTCAAATAGTCGTATGTGTATAATGTGAGTCCTTGCATAACGTTACATTAAGTAGCACAGACCAGAGCTTCTTAAAAGTAGTTTCCCACAGGGGCAACTGACAACATGCCACAGACTTCAGAAGGTGAAAATTCCAGTAACTGTTCTGAAACAACTGAAACAAAGCTGATGCATATCAGAAGAGGGTATGACCTTTATTTTTCAACACTGTGTTTGTTCTCAGCAGCTAAATAGCAAACAGCAACAAATTCTATTACTCAATTAATACATACTTTAGTTTTATGCCATAGACAGGTTTCATGCTATATTAGTTTGACAGCATCACAGTGTGTTTTTGCTTAAAATACATTCCTCAGCTGGAAAAAAGAACCAAAATATTTTGAAGAACCATTGGAAAGTTATTAAAATATAAATAACATAGTAACAAACAAGTTATGCAGCATTCTAATTTATTTTTTACAGAATTTTTAAAAATAAGAACATGATCTTTTACCTCAAGGTAGGGAATGAGATTCTATCCCACTGTTGTAATTTAGAATATGTTGTAAAACAGTATTAATATTTACAAAGCTGAAGAATAAAAATTATTTATATCTACTAGGAAGTCTTAATTATAATTTTGGCTTCCTAGAATTTTCTTCTCTGTGGGTTTGATTCACAAAGGGATTTATGGACCTAACTACTACCTCATACACCCAACATGCACAGTTCAGCTCCTCGTGGTGCATCACCACTTCCCACCTTTTGGCCATCAGCTTGCCTGTAGCTCTACAGGAACAGATATTCCACAGATTTCCTAATGCTTGGGATGCAGTGATTTGTTTATATCAGTTCATCCATCTCAGTGAAGGAGGAAAAATTAAGAGCAGTGACATATTCTTGTGGGTTTCCATAGAAAACCTAGGTAGCTGTGACTGTGGGCTCCTGCAGGTGTGTAGTGTCATTGTAGGTCTGGGCTGCAATCACTTCCTGGACTGCAGAGTAACAGAAAAATTACTATTTTAATAGCTACATGTTCCGAAGTGTCGTCCCAAAAATGTGGGCAAAGCTGACTGCTTTTCCAGCAGTCAGTTAATAGCTGTGCAGGTGTACAAGCCCTCACACATGATTTTAGGGGAGAGATTTGATAAAATGAGCCTCAGTGTTAGACAGGAAATTGCAGTTAAAAAAGTGGTTTTCAATATTGTTACTATTTACAGGCTTAACCTTGTTTGCGTCTGAGTCAGCAACAGACATCCAATGATTTCAATACCAGAGGCTAAAGCACTCAATAACTTTGAAACTATAAGGTCAGAACACGAATTCTTGATGTATATAGACCCCCTGCCAGCAATGGAAAGAGAGGAAGAGATGAATGTCTATAATGTGTAAGTTCGGAAATTTCTTCTTTAAATATGTATAAATTCCTAAGCAATAGAGGAACTAAGTTGGCAAAGTACGCATATATTAGTCTAAACTCAGATTAAGTTCAGATATATGTAATAAACAGCACCCAACTTCAATCACTTGAGTAGTTAAAGTTCTTGAATGGCTTAAATTTAGTCTTATGCTTAAATCTCTAATGAACAGGGACCAGACTGTGGCTTTTTTTTAAGGTTATATATTTAACATTTGCCTAAATACTGACATAGGCTCCGAGAGTTAAATCTACTGAGTAATTTTAATTTAGAAAGGACAGAGGTAGGAAGAAGGAGGAAATTCTTCCCTACTTTTGAGAGGAGATGGAAAATCATAGGTAGAGAAGGACCCTGATAGTCCACCTAACAGCCCTTGCCATCCTCCCCCTTCTAGCTTCACTGTACATTGAAGTTTACTTATTGACATTCACTTCACAGGAATTAATTAATTTTAAAACTGTTACTGCATGTCCCTTCAGTTTTCTGATCTTCAGACTGAAAAAGCCCAGTCTTCTCAAATTTTGCTTGTAAGACATTTTTCTATAGGTCTTTGATCATTTTTGTCACTTTCCTCTGGTCTGTCTCTGTTTTCTTCACATGTCTCTTAAAATGTAGTAACCTGACAGGAGTTGAGACTTGAGGCCTTTACCAGAAGATTGAAAAGATTATTTTTCATTATTTATGTGTGACACTTCATTTTATGTATCCTAGTACAAGTGGTTAAAATTGTTGATTAACGTATGGATTATTATCCCTTATAACACCAAAACCATTTCTGGCAAATCTCCTGTGTAAGCCACCCTCCCTCATCTTTTATTTGTGCAGAAGTCATGAGTTTGGTGAGGAAGAATCAAAGTAAGAGTAACACCTTGGTCTGAGCCTTATTAAACTGTCTCTTATTTTTCCAGACTAGTATTAGTAATTGTTGACACTGTTTTGACTTCTAATCCTGTCCTCCAAGGTGCTTGTGATTTGTGCCAATTGGGTATATTCCACAAAAATCATTACATATCCTCAATTCCACGCTTCACTACTCAAAACGGGGAATAACACCAAACCCAGAATGGGTCAAAGTATGCCTCCTCTTCTCCTTTTCTGCATTGCTCCAGTTTAACAGAAACCCATTTATAGCTGTTTTTTTAAAATTCAGTTTTCTAACTTGATGTGCTTACAGTATTTGCCCATTCTGCATTTTCCTGGTTTATTTATGGTAACGTCAAATCATGTCAAAATCTGATGGTGACTCACAACTACTTCATTCCCCAAGTCCTGTTACCTTGCCACTAAAGGAAACATTATTGGATTGGCAGATTCGTAGTCTGATGTATCTGTCAGTTGTTACTTATCACTTTTACATCCTTTGCTTACATGTGGTTTGAGTATTGCTCCTTATCTATTTGGCCTAGAATTCCTTTATCTGCAATTCTCCCCAGTTTAAAAATCAGATACTACATTTGCTCATTTCCTGTATTCTAGGTTTCAAATCATTCTCTCATTTTCCTATTCACCTGTTCTGGATTATAGCAGCCCACCCAGAAATAACAAGAAAAGTTCACTTTTTTTGAAGTGATCTCTAATTTATTTTTTGCTTATTGCTTTGTGCTGGACAGCTGAATATTTTGTTTGTTTGTTTGTTTTTTGTGAAGAACAGAGCAACCCCCCCTCTGGAATTTTCAATATAATTTTTTTGACAGTCCAGTAGCTAATGAGGGAATTAATGAGGGATTCTAATAGACAGAATCAAAACTAGCGGAATCTACCCAAAATTTACCCCAACAACTTAGAATCATAGAATCATAGAATATGCTGAGTTGGAAGGGACTCATCAGGATCATCAAGTCCAACTCCTGTCCCTGCATAGGGCACCCCTAGAATCACACCATGTGCCTGAGAGCATCATCCAAATGCTTCCTGAGCTCAGGCAGGCTTGGTGCTGTGACCACCTCCCTGAGGAGCTTGTTCCAGTGCTCAATGACCCTCTGGGTGAAAAAAACTTTTCCTGGTATCCAACATAAACCTCCCCTGATTCAGCTTCCTGCCATTTCCCCAAGTCCTGTCATTGGTCAGAAGAGTGAAGAGATCAGTACCTGCCCCATCTCTTCCCCTCGTGAGGAAGCCATAGACTGCAATGAGGTCACCCCTCAGGCTCCTCTTCTCCAAGCTGAATAATCCAAGTGACTTCAGACGCTCCTCATAAGTCATCCCTTCCAGACCCTTCATCATCCTCGTGGTTCTCCTCTGGATGCTCTCCAACAGCTTGATGTGTTTTTATATTGTGGTGCCGAAACCTGAATGGAGTAATCAAGGTGATGCCGCACCAGTGCAGAGTAGAGTGGGACAATCATCTCCCTTGACCAGCTGGCAACACTGTATTTGATGCACCCCATGACACGGTTGGCCCTCCTGGCTGCCAGGGAACACTGCTGTCTCATATTCAGTTTGCCATCAACCAGGAACCCCAGGTCCCTCTCTGCCACACTGCTCTCCAGCCACTCGTTCCCTTGTCTGTTCTTACCACCAGGGTTGCCCCATCTCAGGTGCAAAATCTGGCACTTAATCTTGTTAAACTTCATGTGGGTGGTGACTGCCCAACTCTCTAACTTGTCAAGGTCTCTCTGCAGGGCCTGCCTGGCCTCGAGGGAGTCAACAGCTCCTCCCAGTTTTGTATCATCAGCAAACTTGCTTAGAATTTCTTTGAGTCCTGAGTCCAAGTCATTGATGAAGGTGTTGAAGAGGACTGGGCCTAGGATGGAGCCCTGCAGGACCCCACTAGTGACCGATCACCAGCCTGATGTTACCCCATTCACTGTCACTCTTTGTGCTTGACCTGTGAACCAGTTGCTCACCCATTGTATAGCATGGTTGTCCAGCTGCATGCTGGACATTTTGTCCAACAGAATATGGTGAGAGACAGTATCAAAAGCCTTGCTGAAGTCCAGAAATATTACATCCATTAGCTTCCCTTGATCAACTAGGTGGGTTACCTTGTCATAAAAGGAAATTAAGTTTGACAAGCAGGATTTTCCCCTCATGAAGCTGTGCTGGCTGTGACTGATGACTGTGTTGTTGTCCAGGTGTTTTTCAATACCTCCTAGAATAATATTTTCCATATTTTTACCAGGCACTGAAGTTAGACTGACTGGCCTGTACTTTCCAGGGTCCATGGAAACATTAGCCAGTTTCCAGTCAACTGGAATCTCTCTAGATTCCCAGGACCTCCCAAAAATCATTGAGAGAGGCCTGGTGATGACATCAGCCAGCTCTTTGAGGATTCTTGGATGGATCCCATCAGGCCCCATTGGACTTATAGGGGTCTAACTGTAGCAGCATATCCCACACGAGTTCGGAGTCAGCTAAGAGTTGATCCTTGTTGCAGTTGTGGTCCTCCAGTTCTGGGTGTTGAGGCCCCCTTGGTCCATCATCAGTTTTGAAGACAGAGGCAAACAATGCATTAAATACCTCTGCTATGTCCCTGTTGGTGAGGTGACCATCCCTATCCTGTAAAGGACTCATGTTGTTTCTACACTGCCTTTTGCTGTTAATGGATTTGAAAAAAACTCTTTTTATTGTCCCCCAAAGTTCTGGCCAGTTTCAGCTCCTAAGGACGCTTAAATTTTCTCCCTACAGTGGTTAGCAGCACCTCTGTATTCTTCCCATGTCACCTGACCTAGCTTCCACTGGGCATACACCTTCCTTTTTTACCTAATCTGCAAGAGCAGATCCCTGTTCAGCCAAGACAGTCTTCTGCCTCATCTGCTTGACTTCTGACATTTTGGGATTGTCTGCTCTTATGGCCTTAGGAGGTGATGTTTAAAGAGTGACCAGCAATCATGAACCCAAGCACTTGCAAATATATTTTCCCAGGGGACTTGACTCTGAAGCTCCCTGAGCAGCCTGAAGTCTGCTCTCCTCATGTCCAGTGTTAAGTTTTGCAGAAAGTTTTCCTCTTACAACAGAGATTTTGAACTTAACCAAAGGCATGGGATTTACTTAATTTTTATTCCTATTAACATCAATCCTATCCTTCAAATCATCCTGTTACCTGATTTTAAAAAAGCTTTGTGTGTTTGATCTTCCTGTTTTGTTTCGAATATAAGGCATAAAAGATTTTCTGCATTTCAAAGACACCTGGTTGCTGAAGCCTGGTACTGCAACCCAGTAGTGGAACACCAGTCTAGTGTGTTCACAACACACCAGCTCACAATTGCATTGCAAATGTGAGCTCTTACTCAAGTGATCCCATTTGCTCTCATAACTGAGATGGCACAATTACAGTATGGGTACACATAGATACAAATCTATATGTATAATAAATTGCATACTGAACACTTGAAAATCAAATTAGCAAGAAGGTGAAATTGTTTGAAAGCAATTTCAAAAACACCTTTCAGTATCTGTAAGATTATTAAAATCTTGGAAAAAATAGCTTATACTTTTTCTTAGAACTACAAATATAGTAATTATAGTTCTGTGCCATGTTGTTCACAACCTATTATGATAAATATTTTACATGCATTTATTTTTTTACTTTCTCATTTATTGAGCTCTATGCAAAAGTGAATCGAATATTAATGCAAAAACATCAGTTAGGTAAGGTTTTCCTTAGCATTTGGTGGGAAAAATTTATACATGCTTCATTGATGGTTTCTCTACATTCATATGTATATTGTAATATTTTATATGTTTTTTAGTATATTTTATACACAAAGGAAGAATACATGTAAAAGTGTTGGTATAAACTTGGTGACATGGTAGGGCTTTTACATCTCTAGCCTGATGAGCAGAAAAGAAGAGAGGTTAAGGAAAAGGAGGGAAAGGATCCATAATAAACAAGTCATCCCACAGCTGGGCATAAATGGAAAGTTTTAAATTTGCCAAAAGTAAAAATCAAATTAAAAGACATGACTGTAACTCTGCACTATTATCCTGACTGTCCAAGCCCACTTAAAACTACACCCTGGAAATGTGCAGTTCATAAATGTTAAATTAGACAGACTTTACTCTGTGATGCAAACCATGGCTGTGACCTAAAGCAAGAATATACAATGTCTTTCAGTTAGAGAGTCTGTCACACTCATTCCCTTTGATGCTCTTCCTTCACTTTCAGGAAGAGAGCACAGGGAGTTAAGGTTTGTGGCCTGCTTCCTTGTTGTCCCTCATATTACAGGCACTGAAATCCAGTTGAAACCTCAAGCCACACAAGAAACACACACACACAAAATCCGGTTTACTTTCATCACTAACTTTTTCCTTTATGAAAGTTTCTATCAGAGAACCAGTGAGCCTTATTATACAGTCACCCAGCTCTAGTTACCACACAGTCATTCAAAATGAAGCCTTACAGAAACTCCCATAAAAGGTTTCTTCATCTGAACGAACACTTGCCAAGGTCCTTTCTTCCTCCCACTTTGAGGTGCAGTAGAAGTGAATGAGTCTCTGTGGGTTCTCTGGCTCCCACAGATCACAAGGGCCTCTGTAGCCGCTCATAACCTTCCCAGTTATCTTTACTCTAGTGACAGCATCCCTATATAGATAGGGAAGGCTGAGTCAGCAGCCTAGACCTATCATGCATTTGCTAGAAACTTGTCCATAACTATTAGTTGTAGGCCTACATTTAGTTAGCTCGTAGAAAACTTACCTCTGAGTCAAAATGACACATATATATCACATACCTGCAGTTTCTGGTTAAAGGTGGTACACAGTTTGCAGTTTCTCCTGTGACTAAAATTAGTGAAAATCAAACCAGGAAACTGGGCTTGGATTTGGTCAGAAATACCCAAAACATATGCTCTCTCCTCCAAGAGAGAGTGGTGGTTCATGCTCTAATATCTCTCACTGGGTATAACTCAGCTGCACCACATTTAACACATCAAAGATACGAGGCATCATCAGAAATCAGCCGAAGATTGTAGATCTCTTTTATTCTGTGTTTGCATCCTAAGTAGACTGCTCTCTCTGTTGTCAATTCTTTGGAAAGGGTACAAAGAGCAATAGCACTATTTTTTGGGACTGACGGGAAACCTACTCAGTAGGGTTAGAGCACATGGCAAAGCGTCTGGAGCTCAGTCTGTGCTAATGCCCCTACTGCTGCTGGTACTTGGAGGAAACAACTGGAGATGAATTACTGGTCTTAACTTCCCTAATTAAGGAAGAGCTGGAGGGAATACATCATAGGCAGTAGGAAAGAAACTGAAGAAAAAGAAATTTTTCTGGTTTATGCTTCAGATGATTAATGACTTGCAATACATCATATGCAGTCCTGATTCAACAAGATTCTAAAGCAAGTGTATTGCTTTAACTTGTAACCTTCTCTGAAAACTATGGGAAAATTGAGTAGTTTCATTTCAAAAATGGAAGACTAAATGAGGAGAAAATGTAGACTCAAGAGGAACTGGGTCCATTATACATTTTTTGCCACTTTTTAGAGGTACTTTTTTCACATCAGTCATTTGTAGCTGATCCCCTTCAGTGGAACTAAATACTTATGTGTCTTTCAGTTAGGAAACATGTCTTGTTTCACTATGACTTTAACAAGCCTGTGAGATGGATGCAGAACTCACAAACAAAACAGAAGTAACCTACTCTCAGCTGTGGTTGTCTCCAGGTCCACTGAAAAAGATTACACGATCTCAGGGTCTGTCTTACCTAAGTAACATCTATATGGCATTGCTCGGAGAACAACAGACCTAGAACAGATTTAGATCAATGTTTTCCTTCTCTTCTGGCATATTTGTACAAAACTTAGGCCTTCATAAGAAGACTTCGATTCAGCTCTCCTACAGGGAAAAGTACCTGCCTGTGTCACATACAGCCCTCAAACGCAGTTCTGCAGTTCTCTCTGGAGAGAGTATAGCGTGAACTGAAAGACATGGGATATTGTAGAATGTTGTAATTAAAAGGATAGGAAAACAAACTCCTGTTGGAAATGGAGGAAGAATTTAGGGAGGTAAAATTTAGGAAGATCGTACAGTGTAATTTCTTGCATTTAAAGTAAAAATAGCTGTGACACTGGGATTGCAATTCATCTTGAAAACAATAAATGAGAAGTGGTTAGGAATCATAAAGCCTACTACTGGGTGTGGAAATAATACATCCCTTAGGACACAGGGACAGTGTGCTATCTCTGTAGAACAATAAAGGCCTCATATTAATTTGGGCTTTTGTTCTGATCCTCAGAGCAAATCCGATTGGAGTAGCAGAGTGTTTCTCAGGAGGATGTCTTGTATAAATTGGGAATGCCATTTTGAGCAACATTTTACATTTTTGTATTCTGGATATCAGCTAGATCTCTTTGCCTAGGCAGATGTCTGAAGAGGTCTTCATCTAACAGTATTGTTATTAGGTGACTTGGGTTTTTTGATCCTTTAATAGAATCCAGAAGTTCTAAGAAACATTGACAGATCACAAACATCGTCCTATTTCCCCCCTAAAAAAGTCTGAAGATGTATCTATGACGTGCAAAAAGGCTTCAATTTTTAAAGATGTGAAATACGTTCCAGTTCTTGTAAGAAACAGAGAATTTCACTTGGGTTTTCATTTAAATATGATTTCTGAAAAATAATACAAAAATTAGAAATGTTGATGCACAGAAAAATGACAAGTGAGAAAAAATTTATATAAAATATCCAAAGGATAGCTCAGGGAACTAAATGGGGGAAAATTACTTTTGCTTTGGAGAGAGCATTATGTAGGCAAGGCAATTTTATTAACACGGTTGGATAATATATAAAGGGTTTTCCTAATCTCAGAGACTTCAAAAGAGACTTTTTTGGAGACAATATTAATATCAAAGCCAGTTGTCACTATTATTAAAATGTTCTTTGCTCTTCATTAGACACAAATGATCCCCTCGACTCACAAAAAGGTACTCGGTAAATTAAAAGCTTTTATGTAGCACTCCAACAAAAGTTGAATGACTCCAGATTAAAAGGCAACTCTTGTGTCTGCCAGTATTCAAAGTGGTACCCAATTTCTTCCTTTTTTAAAGTAGCAATTTCCTTAGGGTATTTATTCATTTATAGATCTATTAAGAGACTGATTAAGAATGGACGCTTAATGAAATGCTTTGTCGTTCCAAGTTCTCACAAGCAATCATTAAAGGCCTGATTTTGCATTGTGGGCAGCCTGCTGGTGCCATGTAAAATCCCTCTGGAGGATAAACAGGTCCATCCATCTACAGGGCTGAGTGAAGCCCGGATTTATGTCTGCGTGAGGGCAGAACAGTAATTCCTTGCCCTGGATACCTTTTCTAACACACTATGTCTAAGCACTTCAAAAGAGTTTGTTTGCCGATCGTGTTAGCCAGGACACAGCTCATCCCTCCAGTGGGCTGCATTGTGTGACTCTTAATCGCTGCTTAATTGCTGTCTCACACCGCTGAACTTAATGGGAACTCCTCACTGACTTGCATGGTGAAAGACTGGAGGATAGGATTATGAGATTTTCTTCATGTACACTGAAAAATGCCACACATGTTGTGGTGGCTTGCCCACTACTGCAAGCATGCGGTAGCTTGCTTGAAATAATGGCCACGGTACTTAGAGATTTCTTTCCACTGAGCCATACATCTTTCCAAGGCTGAGATCTGGAGGCTGAGGATTCACTGTTGTTTTTCATTGTAGTCGTTTGTATTTCCATTTTCAGTCACCGCTGTTGGTGGCACCTTTCTTCTATTGTATCTTTGCTTTGTGGTAAGGTTAGTGTCAGAACAGTGGATGCAGCATGGAGAACCAGATTTACAGGATTTTATGCCTGCCTTGGTACTGATCTGCCTTGTGCCTTCAGTTGGATAATTTTGTCTCATGCCTCATTTTTTCTGTTTATAAAATGGGAAGAGAAATAGTGGGCTAAGGCTGAATTAATACCTTTAGTCTGCATTAGAAAGGTAATAGAGTAGTACAAAGTATTAATTATTATATTCTCTCTCTTTTTATAGGATTTATATTTAATTCAGTTACAAAGAGATGCTTTGTTCGCATAATAATATTTTCTACTGCCTTTGAGGCTCGTAGGAGCAAGCTTGTGGGAAGGAAACTTGCAAGTGTTTGAATTTAGAAATGCTGCTAGCTTCAGTGTATTTAGAATGCTGTTGAAGTCGGGACGATTTAAATGTGTGAGATTTCAAATGTCTCATTGACACACATCGCAAATTTTTTCATTGCCTGAGGGATCTACAGAAAAAGGAAAAAGTTGGAGTCTTTTAGTTTCACAGTTAAAGCAGCTTTTTTTTTAAAGTGAGTTAATGATGGAGCAGTCGCCTGTGTGGTTGTAACAGAGCAATCTGTCACTGTGAGAAGACTCCTAAGGTGACTACCAAGACATGTTAACTAGCAATGGTACCTCCATTTTACATGACCGGTTGCTTGCTCCAGTGTTGCAATATAGTCTGGCCAGATTCCTGTGTGAATAAAGTGAATGGATCCACATTTTTAATAGAAACATGGGCCAAACTCAGCTAGTAAAAATTAAAGACAAGGGAGCTACGTTGATGAATGCAAGTGGAGGGTCTGTCCAATATTCATTTTCTACTCTTGTCCTAAGCATTCAGATAATGCTGCCCTGAATAGAAGTGCATCTGTTGTGTTTTTTCACGGAGTTGTCTCTCTCTCACATTCCCTTTATTGCACACCCCACAGTGTGCTGCGCTCAGGACATATTGTAAGTACACACTCATTGATCTTTACTCCATATGATGACAGATATAAATATGCTGCCACTGCACCTTATGCTAATGTTCAAATTAAAATGAATAGTACACATTGCCGCACACCGGGTTGTACTTTACCTTCTTGTATCCCCATATGCATTTTTTTGGGAATATGACAGTGACACCAGACTTATGAGCCCATCTCTGTGTCTCAGCTCCAGAACAGCATGAGATTTTTCATGCACATGAGCTCTCCTACATTAAGACTCATTCTCTTGGCAAAGGAATCAAGGTTTCTGGGCTGGAAAATGCTACAGAGTGATCTGACAAAATTCTCACCCTGGGCAGAGGAAAATCAGGACCATAGTTTATGCCTTAGACATAGATACTAGCCCATTTGTTTCAAGGTTGCATTTTGTGTTTAAGTCACACTGTAACAGTCTTTTAGTTAAGCTGGATTGAACATGATTGACATGGACCCCATCATTCATATCTTACATGATGATGGAATATTAAGGTGGATGTGTTGGACATTTGGAACAGAAACAGTCAAAGTGAAACAAAAAAATTTGTCTCTTACCTTTCCACCTCACATTGGTATGTGATGCAATTGTAAATGGCATCTTGCTGGAGGAAGCAAGGCTCATATGTATGCAGTGATATTCCTCATGAAATTCTCTATTCCACTTCACAACCAAATTCTCCATTTGATTCACCAAACCAGAATTTCATCTGCTGTCTGTGTACAAATATAAAAGTCAAAATTAACAGTGAAACAAATGCAACATATTTCACATACTGCTCCAGCTCCCAGAAGATAGTACATCCTGCATATCTAATATTTTTCCAGTTTGTGAACTGGTGCTCTGGAATTACAGGTGCTGGTTGTGAATAGCATTTGAAATGAGGTATCCTAACCCAGATCTCAGACAAAAAATATAGACAACTGCTTTGTGACAATGCCGTAACACAGCCATATCCAGCTTATCCTGTCCTAGGTGACTTGCAGCCAAGAATAAATACCCTAATACTCTGTCACGGTAATGAAGTCACCACACTTTATCAAATGCTTCCAGTTTTTCAAGCATTTTTTTCCATCACAGGCTGTAAGTGGGACTCAGTATTGTGTGTATCTTTGTTCACTGGTAGTTTCAGCAATGTGCGCATTCAGTCAGGCCCAGTCACTTCCATGTTCTAGATGACATGATCGTGTTCTCCTGCCCCTGTAAACTGAAACTCAGACTCAGAAGATTCCTTGTGGGGCCATTTCTACTTTGTTTCTGTCCTGATGCTGTTCAAGGATTGAAATGTGATTTTCTCTTCCTTTCTCACTGTTCTACACCCAAATAAACAAATTGTTCCACACATAGCAATTAAAGAAGTGTCATTTTATCAGGATTTTTGTCCTGTACAGATACCAACCTCAACAAACTCATTTTCTTTTCAACCCTCTCTTAAGATCCTCTCTTAAACTTATCTGCCCATGTCATCCCACTTCCCCAGTTTCTCCCTGTGAAATGATGGTGTTTCTCCAACCTGCCCTCAAATACCCTGTTGCTCCATGTTGCCTATCACAGATTCTTCATCTACTTTGTGTCCCCTACCTGAATTTCTTTGTGGCTCATTAAGAGACAGCACATGCCATGGCTGATTTAGTGTGTTAGACACACTGACCAATTCATTTGCCAGCCAGTTGTGACCAAGCAGTAGGTATGACTGTTTTCCCTAACCTTTCCACCTCAAGGAAATAATTAAAAATTATACTCTTCTACCATTGTGTGTGGAAAATACCAACTTCCAGAAGACTCACAGGAACTGAGGCCCCTACCTAGTCCCAGATTTGAAAGAAGTTGACTCATAGATGTGACTGACAGACAGAGCTGTTTTTATTTTTAGCTAGTTTTTAGCTAGGCTGGACTTGATGATCTTAAAGGTCTTTTCCAGCCTTGGTGATTCTGTGATTCTGTGTAGTTTCCAGGACTCTAAAAAGAAGATCAAGGACCTTTGTTAATTTCCCTCAGGTTTGTTTTTTTTTTACCAACCTTAATCTGACATAGCCAGTTATACCCTATGTGTTCTGACATGGAGTTTATACAGGGCATTTTTTTGTCTAAGAGTGAGTATTAACAGGCCCAGAACTCTGCTGGGACTTCCAGATATCTCTGTAGTAAAAATAAGTAAAAGTAACCTTACCAAAAGTGTCTCTAAGCTGTAACACATGCCTGCACCTGAAGGGAATAAAGATACTAAGGTATGTTACAAAATTACCCAGAATATGTTGGAAAGAAAAGCAACATTAAGGGGAACCTGCATTGTCTCAATCTTTGGTTTTCCCAGTGCAAGTTCCCCTATCACTCTGGACCAGCCCATTACCTGGATATTAGGCATTGCTTAAGTAGCAAAACCATCGCTGCTTTCTCAAAACCAGAGATACTTAATGCTTGTTCACACACCACTTGGTTCAGGCTATCTTGTGTTCTAATGAACATATCACAGCAATAGCTCAGAGCTCCCCGTATTTCCAAAAAGCATATGTTAAACAATGTAAGCAAAAATAACCATAACAGGCTTCACTTGTCCTAACAGTCCATCTGTTTCCTACTCCCCACTGCACACATCTCTTTTCCTGGTTTCCTTTCAGGTGCTCTCTTACCTTATGTAACGTGCTTTTTATTGGAGACTCATGCTGTGACCCTGTCACAATTGCTACAGCAGGGGTGACCTCGGTAATGACTGTCCACAGCCTGCCAAGCTAAGTTGGTCAGTGTTAGCTGATTAAACTTTTAACAACATCCCCTGTGCGATAAAGGGCAAAATGACAACTTTGCCCATCGTCAAGGTGTCTGTATAATAAACTAATTAGTAAACCACACAGTCTGTGGAGCTTTTAATGAGTGCTATCGTCTGGCCTCTGTAATAAAAACCCAGTCTGCCCCCTTTTGGGATTCAATTAAGGCACAGACTGTCATATGCTTGGCCTGGCTGATCAATGAATCCATTCCGACCTTTGTCGGAGCTGTTTGCAAGGTCAGTGGCAGTAGCGAGGGAAGCCAGCCTGGTGGTGGGGAGACAGCACCTGACAGGCACCAATATCAGCTGCTAATGTCCTCCTGGTCGTTTGACATCAGCAGAAGTTTCTCTCACACAAAGGTTAGCTGAAAGAGAACGTGGCAGTATGTATATCTATATATGCATATATACGTGAACTGCTATTTCTGAAAAGAAAGGATCCCATTATTTAAAATGTTCATTAATCCTTTCACATCTGCATATACCTAGGCACCTGTGGTTTTTTCATGCATCACAATACACTATCAAATGTTTGCTCTCTAAACTGTGTCTACTGATATGCTCCAGATATATAAACAAAACAAACATGAAAGAGTAGTTCTAGATTATACAAAACACCTGTCCTTTTCAGGTCCTTGCATACAAATAATACTTATCACTGTACAATTCCAGAAGGGATTTAGAACCATTGAAATAATCTTTACGACACACCAGTGCAACAGGTGACTACATTTTAATTTTACAGACAGGGAAACTGAGGCAATGACCAAATTAAATGCCCAGGCAAAGCAGTGAAGGTATCTTTAAAAGAAAAGTATCAGTCCTTTCACGTTTGACTTCCATCCTCAGAAGGATAAACAGTAATCATGAGACTAGTAGAGCAAAGACAAGACCTATAGTGTCATTACCATCTGTCCTGACCAGTGAGTAAATACTGGAGCTATAGTCAAGCCTATCAATAGGGGTATAAGCTTTGTCCACAGCCACACTGCCACCATAGTAAAGCTGATGATGTAAGGAGCATTGGCTTTCAGTATTTCTACATTAGCAGTATAGAACCAGAGTTAACTCCAGACCTTTCAAACATAACTTCCATCAGCCAATGAGAAAGCACTGCATTAGATTGTACAGCAGGGCCATTAGAGATCATGGCCTATTGTGAAATGTACATGCAACCATATGAGCAAAAACTGGATGGAGTTTGTCTCTTCATTCTTCCCAGCTGGGAATCCTAAAATCTAAGGAGAGTGTCTTCTGTCCTCTCCTTATTTCCTTCAAATTGAATAATCCTTCCGCTGCCTCCTTCTCACGCTATTTTATAACCTAGGGACTAAGGAGGTGTCTGAAAGGTGATTTTTAACTGGCATGATGCAAAGAAAGGAAAAAAATCTGGTCTCAACTGTTCTGCTGATTCTGAACAGTCATGAGTGGTCTCCGTAGGCATAACCCATATGAATTTATAGCAAGAGTCTAAGTTCTGTTGGTTCTACAATACAGAAAAAAAAGAAACACGAGGCTACTACAGTGATTCAACAGTGGTATCTCATATTTCCATTCCTGGTATTTATATTACATTAAGGTGGAAACCAAAGGAAATGTAGAACTATGCCTTTTCTAATGTAGGTAAAATAGCACTTATCTTTTGCCCCTTGACTACTCAGATAGAACAAGCAGAGAGTTTCCTTAGGTATCAATTAAATATATATACATATTCATTCTTCATTATAACTACTCCAGTTCCCCCATCCAATGCCTCTCTGAGTCTCTTCCTATTTTTATCTGGCCCTTCTGCATGTAACCAATCTTGTACTTTTTACTGTGATTTTTACCTGTACCTCAGTTGCCACCACGCATCTCTTACCAGAACTCTGACTTGCAAGTCATAAAGACTGGTGGTATTTAAGACAAAATTTTCTGTTCTCCACTTCCTTGCAGTACCAACAAACACTTGTCCTACTGAGATTGTTTACTGTTTGTTATCCTAGCCCCAAATTACCTAATTCAAAGTTATGGGTTCTGGTATGGCTTCGATATCTCTACTGAGCTCCGTTTGTGATGAATAAATCATATCATGAATGTAGTTCTATCTAAACCCGTACAGGGGACGGACGTATCCAGAGTCACAAAATTATTTCAGACCACGATTAAACATTTTAGTATGAGTTTTGTGTCACCAGCCATGTCTCTTGTCCCTAGTCCCTGCTCTCTACTAGGGCAGCATACTTTGCAAGAACACCCTGAAGTATTCCTTCTGTTATTGCCTCAAAACCACAATGGAAAAGGTGCTCACAGCCCAGGCTGGTTCATGAAACAGAGGACAGGCTAAGTGCTAACTAGGGGAGTATAATTTGCATTTCTCAGGCAAGCTCAAATGGTTATTTTAGCTGAAGCAAACCTTTCTCTTCTACATCAGTCTATCAGACACCAGCAGGAGGTTTTTGTATCTGGTAGATGTCACTCTGCTTTCCTCCTTCCAAATGCAGCTATAGCAATTAGTTTCAGAATTTAGCCTCTTAAGATGATAAGAAGTCACTGGAAGGAGAGATTTATAAAAGAAAACTGAAGAAAAAAGAAAAGCAAAGACTTAGTAAAAATAAATCTGATAATTTTTTCCTTAATTTTGGAATTCAAGCAGGAAAAAACAACACTTTTAATTAAATGTTGCAATTTTCTCCTACATTTCTTTTACCTATTGGAGTAATTCAACATTTAAAACAAGAAATCGTTATTTTTTAAACATATTAAGACATTGTTTATTAAAACTAACAGAGTCAATCTAAATTTGGATTTCAAATGCCTAAGACTGAAGACAGACCAACTTATATACAACTCTGAATTTTTAATGGAAAGTTTGAATTTTGGTACTGTTTTCTACTGTTTCTGAGCACGACTGTAGGGCATTGGAATCTAGTCCTTTCTGTTCTACAGTTTTTCAAGCAAAATCTGTGACAGAAAGTTAAGTAGTTCTAATTATGTTGCTCCCTGCTGTTGAACTACAACTCAGATCTGTAAGAATGGTTTTACTGTAAGTTATGCCTATATATTCTTATCAACCACAAGAGTCTCTATGTATAGTTTTAGGTGTAGTAGTATATTGCATAATTTTAGGGAAAAAAAAAATTGACAATTTTGCAAAGCAATGAATAGTGGGATAGGTATATGTCAATGTAAAATAATTTTAAGATTTCAAAAGTGTTCTCATTAAAGTGTGGCTTAAAATATTCTGAATATTATTCTTCCTCTTATTCTGCCTCAAGAATTTGAAACTGTGTTTAGTTTGAGAGAAAATAAATGATAAAATATATAATAATTTTATAGTGCTGATTATATAATTTCTGAGTTTCTCAGCTCTCTCTATATATCAGCCACTCATTTACAGTCCTAAATTTAGAAATACCAAACAAAGTATATTTGGATACTGTCAAGTTAATTCTTATCAAATGCACAAAGCTGTTATGACCTCAGATTTATTAGTGTAGTTTTACTAAGGAGATGACTGGGTGAAATCTTATGTTAGCTCTTGCCTGTGATGAAATTTGCTTTTCCTTGGGCTTGCTGATAGCTGGAGCAGCACTCAGAAATGGAATAATAGGCAAGAAGGCATCATGGAGCTATACCACTTGTGGCTCACCAGTAATGTCTAACAGTCACCCACAGACATTTGGGCTGACAGAATTACTAGCAATACTCATCTCCAACATGAATGCACCCACTGCTAGAGATGAGAAGAAGGTGCTGACAGTACTTCAGGTTTCCACTGTAGTTGATCATTGTTCGCTCTGTCTTTACTCCTGCAGGCTTTCCCCATGAGCCCCAGAGGAAGTCAAGATAATGGAGGAGTTTGCCATGGTAGATGAGGATTGGGTTAGGGATCAGTTAAGCAATCTGGACATCCATAAATCGATGGGTCGGGATGGAATGCATCCAAGGGTGCTGAGGGAGCTGGCGGAGGTCATTGCTAGGCCACTCTCCATCATCTTAGGTAAGTCATGGGTAACAGGAGAGGTGCCTGAGGACTGGAGGATAGCAAATATCACACCAGTCTACAAGAAGGGCAAGGAGGACCCGGGTAACTATAGACCGGTCAGCCTCACCTCCATTCCCGGAAAGGTGATGGAACAACTTGTTCTTGTCACTATCTCTAGGCATATCAAGGACATGGGGGTCATCAAGAGCAGTCAGCATGGTTTTATCAAGGGTAAATCATGTTTGACTAACCTTATAGCCTTCTATGATGAAATTACTAGGTGGATAGATGATGGTAGAGCAGTAGATGTGGTTTATCTAGATTTCAGTAAAGCATTTGACACCATCTCCCACAGCATCCTTGTAGATAAGTTGATCAAGTATGGGTTTGGTGATCAGGTAGTGAGATGGATCAAGAACTGGTTGAAAGGAAGGAGTCAGAGAGTTGTAGTCAATGGGGCAGAATCTAGTTGGAGGTCTGTGACTAGTGGAGTCCCTCAGGGGTCAGTACTGGGACCGGTGTTGTTCAACATCTTCATCAACGACCTGGATGAGGGTATAGAATGTACCCTCAGCAAGTTTGCTGATGACACTAAACTGGAAGGAGTGGCTGACACACCAGAAGGCTGTGCTGCCATTCAGAGAGACTTAGACAGGCTGGAGAGTTGGGCAGAGAGAAACCTGATGAAGTTCAACAAGGGCAAGTGTAGAGTTTTGCATTTGGGGAAGAGAAACACCATGTACCAGTACAGGTTGGGGGCTGACCTGCTGGAGAGCAGTGTAGGTGAAAGGACCATGAGCCAGCAATGTGCCCTTGTGGCTAGGAGGGCCAATGGCATCCTGGGGTGCATTAGAAAGGGTGTGGTTAGTCAGTCAAGAGAGGTTCTCCTCCCCTTCTATTCTGCATTGGTGAGGCCGCATCTGGAGTATTGTGTCCAGTTCTGGGCCCCTCAGTTCAAGAAGGACAGGGAACTGCTTGAAAGAGTCCAGCGCAGAGCCACAAAGATGATTAAGGGAGTGGAACATCTCCCTTATGAGGAAAGGCTGAGGGAGCTGGGTCTCTTTAGCTTGGAAAAAAGGAGGCTGAGGGGTGACCTCATCAATGTTTACAAATATGTAAGGGGTGAGTGTCAGGGAGATGGAGTTAGGCTCTTCTCAGTGATGACCAGTGATAGGACAAGGGGTAATGGGTGCAAATTGGAGCATAGGAGGTTCAAGGTAAATATCAGAAAAAACTTTTTTACTGTGAGAGTGACAGAGCACTGGAACAGGCTGCCCAGAGAGGTTGTGGAGTCTCCTTTGCTGGAGACATTCAAAACCCGCCTGGATGCGTTCCTGTGTGATGTGCTCTAGGTGACCCTGCTCTGGCAGGGGGGGTTGGACTAGATGATCTTTCGAGGTCCCTTCCAACCCCTATGATTCTATGATTCTATGATCTTTGTCCCCACTCCCATGGAATCTAGCTCTTCTTCACAGCCATAAGGATTAAGTAGCAGGTGACTGAATAATATAAAATCTTCTAGCTATTATTTTCATTCATATTGTACAATAATGGAAAATATTTCAGGAAAACTCTCTGAAGAAACATACTGAAGAACACTTCAGTAAAAATAAATACCCCATAAACAAAGTATTTCTTCATTACACTTTGCTGAGGGATTACGTATCAGCCCTTACCAGCTCTTGCTGTGCAAGATGTGGTTTATCCACAAGGGTCCTCTGTCCACAGAATACATCTGAGACAGGCAAAGCAGGTCCAGTTACCTTTGATCACTACCGAGGGAGATGTGATGTAGGAAGGAAACATGGCAAGATCATCCTGACTCCAGAGAAGGCAAAATATCTTAGCTAAATATAGATTAGATGAAGTCTTGAAGCTGGTCCAACTTTTGAGAAGGGCTGAAGAGCCCTGACTGGCACCGAGATGGCTCATAGACTGCCTACTGCTGGGGATGTGCCATGCAGGTCCCAAGGATAAGCATAATCTGACTCTGTCTTGTTCAAGTGACTACAAGCTCACTTAGTGATGCACAACATACATTTCTTCCTTTTTCAGTGCTCTCTTCTTGGACAGATATTGAGTTTAAAGAGCTAACATCTGGTCACAGGTTCTTTGGGTAGAAACTGAGCCACAGTGAATATTTACAATAACTGCACCATTTCTATTTTCAATTGAGTTTGTTAATTTGAGATCAGAATGGCACTTTAGTTCAGAAGTAGCCATGAGAATTGCTCATTAATTTTATCTGTCATAAAATTTTGTGACTGGATTGGTTAGTTGCGTGTGAGTGTGAAAATAGAAAGCTCTTGCTGTCTCTATTTTCCTTTAAAATAATGTTGTTTAGTAATTAGTAGACAAGACACATTGGGAAGCTGCAGGTAGGTTAAAAGCAAAAAAAGAGAGAGAGAAAAGTAAAAAAAAAAATAAACTTTAACCTACTCTCTTCACTCCAGTATTTTGAAAAAGCTCTAAATAAAGGCTGCTTACATGGATTTATTGATAAAATCAGAAAGTTAAACTTTTTCTCAAGCCAGCTATTGTTTTTTTACAAGAAAGCCTCACATTTTGTTACTTGGTTTTCAGTATGAAGGAAATGCTTATAAGAGATTAATTTCTTAATCAAGGGTTTATATACAATTCTGATTTAGCATTCTTGAAATTTCACCAATCACAGTTAAATTATATTCATCAGTCTGTTCCTTAGTCCTTTGAAACAACTCTAAGTACAGGAGGCTGTGAATTTGTAAATCTTCAAGAGCAAAATGGACTGCTGCAGAAGATTTGGGTTATAATTTTCACTGGTGTATTAACTGGTGTACTAGCAAGTTGCCTTTCTATTGAAAAGGGAAATGCCTTATAAAAATTGACTGTTTGAACTTCATACCACCTCAACAGACCATATCGCCATCGTCCTTTTAAAATGTAGATGTTAAGACCAGAATCTTCATTGGTTTGTCAATATATTTTCTACTCCCATGCTGAGACTTTAGAGGCTTGATTTTCAGAAATAAAAACCATCAACTCCAGCATAAATCTGTAGTTCAAGAAGCTGCTTAGTGCCAATGGAAAATTCGTGACCTGCAGATGCTTTTCAAATGTGACCTTAGTGACTTGCCCAAAGCCAGCTAGTGAGATATAATTACCACTGAAGTGAGAGTTAGTGACACTGGGGTTTTTTTAAATGCTATTATGTGTTTGTATTGTGCTAAAACTGAAAAACACTATAAGGAACAGGTCACCTCCCAAAGACATTTTCTTACTATTGTTCTGGTTTTCACTTACATTTTTTCCTCCTGCAGTTAGAGCATGATGACACTCAGTTGTGGTCCATGGCATCAGACCCACAGCCAGCAGGAAGACACCTGGTCAGAAATGTAAGTTTGGCAAGGGAACTTTTGTCCTTTTTGACCCTTTGCAGGTCAGAGCTGATTCAGCATGGCACTGTGACCTAAAACAGCATTTTAGTACACAGTTAACTCAAAGGGAGCTTAAGATTGTGTTTAAAATCAAATGCCTTGTACTTACATGTAATTTAAAGTGCTTACTCCACAATTCAAGCCCTGACATGTAAATTTTGTTAGTGCATCATCTACAAATATAATGAATATAAATACACACAGCTAAGAGAAGAAAGGAATTTCAGAATATTCACATAATAGGAAAGAAGTGTATTTCTAAGAGAAAATCACCCAGATCTTTAAATTTTTTTGCATGAGCAGAAGAGAAAGAATACTTTTTATAGCAAGTTTCAGCAGTTCCACTTGTATCACTGGGCAGTAGTTAGATGCTGGCCCAAGCTGCACCCCAGGAGAGCATTCGGCAAATGCTGCATTCAAGGAAGTACAGACTTGAAAATTTTCCTGTATCGAGACCTCAAGGAGGAGATTTCCTTTCTCTGCCTCTGAAATGACTGGCAGATTAGTCTTTTAAGATTCTCTCCGATCTCATGTTTAACCACTTTCACTTTCTTTTGAGCTTGCTCACAAAGACTTTATCTTATTTGTCAATGTTTGATATTAAAATAAAAAAGGTATTAATCTCTGCAGTGACCTTTCTGCTTTATTTCTCCTGGAAAGGGATGCTGCATCTTTTGTAGGTAACTTCAAGGCAAGACATTATGTGGCATTCAAACATATGGCTTTTATCCAGTTAATCATTGTGCATTACCTACTTTCATCAATGTTCAGAAACTTAATTCCAGGATTACTCATCCCCCCAAAAAACCAAATAAGAAAATCAGAAGAATAGAGCCAAACAATAGAAGTTTTATACCAGGATAATTAGAAAAGGAACCTATTACCCAGGATTATAATTACTGACTAACATATTAAATGACCTTTAACATTTACCTTAAGCCCCAGATTTCTAGAAAACCAGCAAGGTTATGAATGCCATATTAGTAATCTTTAATCTTTATTACTGGTGTGGACAGAATTTTAATGATTTTTAAATAGGCAGCGGTCACTAACATATCCCTATTAAAATAAAAAAAATCTCATAAAAAATTAAATGGATTAAGACTTCAAATGTACCATCATCAAAAGTATTATCTAATTATGGAGTTCAGTGAACAGGCCAAGTGAAATGGTTGGTAATATTAGTTACTTACCACATGGGAATGCCCGGGATTTATGCACAAATAGATTCTGCTTCTGTTGCAACATAGTAATTAAGAATTTGTCAGGGAAATTTGACCCTCTAGGGTAGATATTACTTTGTAAAATAAGAATGGCAGAGCACTGGTCTCCTTGCTGCACATAATTTAACTTGATTATTTATACATCAAAGGGAGTCTGCAGTGACTGCAGTATAATATTTAAGTAGAGGGATATTAGAGAAAGAAGCATCTAGCGAAATCTTTTTCCCAAATCTCCGTGAGAAAATAGAGGAAATTTTCATAAAGCATTTCATTTTGCATATAAATTGGTGCCTAGATTGTGCCTGTGAATTTACTGCTGTCAAATTTAATTTTTCTTTAATTCTTCAGGCCCAGATGTGAAAAGCTCTGTGTGCAGGCTGCAATTTTCAATGCTTACAGGTAGCACCCAGATCGATAATGTGTCTTTATGAGAAATTACCATTAATGTTATTGAGTATGCATTTTGCTTTATAGGATAATAAGGTAATATGAAATGCCAATTTATTCATTAGGAGAAAGCTAAGTGCTTAAATGAAATGGTGACAGGTCTGAAAAAAGATGTAGTTGTGGGCAGGAAGTCAAGAATGGATTTTTAATGACCTAATACCAAAAGGTTTTTACCACTTATTTGCATTTGCTTCCTATAAACAACATTAACTTTAAAATAAAAGTGCTTGAATATTTAAATTGCAGTAAGTGATTCCACTTGAAGAGGCTATTTGGAAATGTTAGGTTTCTGGGAAACTCTCTACCTAGCCTTTTTGAAGACGACAAAATGAACTCATCTGGTATAAAAATTAAAACAAAACTAATTTAAATTGACAAGTGTAGAGTGAGCATATTGTGGGGATGGCCAAAAGCCAGAGGTTAGTACATGAAAAAAGAAAAAAAATTCTTTAGCTGTTCAAGTACAGCATACTCCCACCTTGGTAAGGTAAAAACAGCAGGTATTGAAAATGAGACCCAAATGGTTTGTGCAGGGAAAAAATTCCAAACCAAACTCAGAGCCTGTTAATATTGGACAAAACAAGACTGCAGCCTCCTTAGAGTACAGTATTGTAAAAATACAATAGAGTACAACATTGTTGAGTGAAAGTTTGTTCATAAAGTAGTATACTGTTTTCTAGATACATTCCATATATGAAGCCATTGTCACGTGAAGAAAAGTTAATGGACTTTTTTGTTCAATCCCACTTGGTTCTTTTTTTCCCCCCAGCTGAGTCCTAATTTGTTTTCCTGAAGTTTAAAGTTTTCACTGGTTGGTTTCCCTTTTTTTCTCTGTACTGGAACCCATTTGTGAGGCCCAGAGTGCGAACTGTGCCGGCTGGCCTTGCCAGCCTGATCCAGCACAGGCTGCAGCTGAGGGAGGTTCCTCTTCCTCCATGGGGACAGGAGCTTTCAAACGGTGACTGTTGGTGACTCTCCTGTATGGAAGCAGGGCTGGCTTTGCTCGAAGAAGCCATCTCCATTAGAGACCTGGTCCCATTCCCTGCTCCTGCCCAATATAGAAAGCTTCTGCCATCCAAGCGATGCCTCCTACAAACTTCTGACCTAAAAATGACACCTCATTGTCATTCATTTATTAGGATGTAACACAAGGCAGAAGGAGGAAGGTATTCATAAGCCCACACAGTGAGCATCACCATCCAGGTGCTCCAGTTTTCCTCACTCACCCTGCAAAGTGTTATCCCAGTTACAACTAAGTATATGTATAGTTTAATGCTAAAGTTTCCAAAGCTGTTCTTCCTTCCTGACAGATATGGGTACCTGGCTCCCATTAAAAATTAAGCCATTCTCTTCAGTGATATGTACAAAACCTACTGAATTCCTCAACAGCTATTTTCCTAAAGTTTTTGCTCTTCAACAATAGAGATACTTTATTAAATATCAGCACCTTAAGACAGGAGTTTGAAATCACAGGGCTTATTCTTTTTTTTTTTTTCTTCTAAATAGCTTACACTGTAAAAACAAAGGACAGATACTAGAAAAACCTTTAAAGTTCTATTTTTATTTCTACTTTAAATTGCAATAGCTTCTTTGCCTAAACTTTGGCTTTTTAATTTTTTTTTTAACTTTTATTTAGGATGCCTTTTTTTTTTCTTTCTCCTTGACCTTCCAACATCTCAAACTACAAAGAGAGGACTTTCTCTAATGCTGTTTGAATATACTGTATGTTTCTTTTAAGGAGCCTTCCACTGATTTTTATCCTTCAGGGATCAATGGTTCCTTCAGTTCCATAATCTGACAAGCTACAGTAAAAGCAAAAGGCCTCCCTTTCTAGAGCCAGAAGTGTTAACGTGAGATGGCAACGGATATATTTTCACACTGAACTCAAAACAGCCTAGGGAGAGCTTTAAAGTATCTTAGCCTAAGTCTCTCTCTTTGGGAGGAATGAGATATGGGAGGAACTTTAGTATTATTGTTAATCTGTTTTACAAAAGCACCTAACAGCCTCTACTGAGTTCAGGGCCCCATTAAAAGCAGGGATGGACAAAGCTGGTTCAAATGTGTGTTCATTTCAGCATAACCTATACATGCCTTTGTTTTCTGGCAGTCTGACTGTTTTCCACAAAACTCTTGTTAACTTTGGGAAGGGGGGAAAGAAGGAAAATTCACTATTGAATCGAGTACTACTCATTTAGCTGCTACAGTTACTTGGAAGAAACAAAATTAATTGCTGTAATCTTAACATGTAGTCAGTTGATATTCAAGGGACTTTTTGATCAAGCTTATGTACATATCACCCCAAACTTCTCGGAATGACTCCTTCCCCAATGTCTTGCCATCATCCTGTGCACAGAGCACCAATGCTCCCTTTTACTCTGTTACATACTATATAAAGAGATAACTTTCTTCAGTACTGCTCACTTTGTCTCACTGACAGTCACCTTGACATGAGACTGACCATTCCTAAAGACTGAGAAATCAGTCAGGAAGTCTACCTGGAGGAGCATCCCACACAGGGACCATGTAAAGTGAGGCTGGAACTGAGGTGTGGAGGATGAGAAAGCTGCCCTCCAACGGCGGTGTGCCTAGAAAGGAAGCTCAGAAGCCTGGTTGGTGAGTCTCTGTGTGGTGCTCCCTGAGGGAGAGCAGCCATTCACAGCAGCAACTCACTTTAAGTTTCCAAGCATGCAAGAGAGGGAAGTGAAGCTGGACTCCTTCCTGCTCACATCTTGCTCTGACACTATTGTACTGCTGCTAGAGAGTGTTAACTTCCAAAATCAGAGGGGCGTCAGAGGGACATTGATAATTTAACTGCCCTTTGATATACACCAGAGCTCACAGTGGGATGATACAACTGAGGTAACGCTGTCACCATTTCAGATTTGTTAGACTTGATGCTGAAGTAAAAAAACTACTAATTAGGCTTTAATGTAAAGTAGTTAAATGGTATTCAGAGGGAAGATAACAGCATATACTTGGAATGAGTCATATATTTATGTCAATTTTCTCTAGAAAATAACAACATACTTCAACCAGATTGTGACAGGTTTAATTTACATATATGCTTCTATTTCCTGCCTTTAGTACTTGAACTGTATGGGCACTCCAGGCACTCCAGTTTTTACTTCTAGCATCAAGGTATATGAAAAACTTTGGCTGTCAGCAGGTAACAAGCAGCCTTGGCAAAAATGAAAATGTGTGTGACCGCAGACCCTCTGTAATTGCTTACCTTAAGAAAGAATTACACTACCTCCCTATCTATCTCCTGTGGATATACAGGCACTCTTCTTGACTTCTTTGACCTTTCTTACTATGTTTCAAGAGCATCATCCTCTGCTGCAGCCAGGGCTTTGACATTCCAGCTGAATTCACATCTGCTGTTGAGATCTCCTTCCCACCATTATTTTGAATCAAAACATTTCTGAGCTATGGTTTATATGACACATCCAGAGAGTATTGCTCTGAAAAATACAGTTATCTTCTAGCAATCAAGTAGTCCCACTGAAATAAAGGAAGCTAAGAGACTCAGTCAAAGCCTATTAAAGTCCCTGGATATTTACTCGGAAGAGTTTTGCATCAGGCTTTTGTCATACTTCATCTTCTGTACATTGTCTAAGGCTCTAACACAGATATTTACGACCAATTACTAACAGTAACGATTGCAGAGTTTACAGATGATCTATGGACTGCAGTGGGACAATCACTGTGATGAGACATTCTTCTCATTGCAGTCGTCTGGGTAGTATTGTTACATTGCTACTGGTAAAGTGGTTGTGCAAGTGATTTCTCTTAATAATCTAATAAGTGCTTTGGGATCTTTCTGAATAAATGGATTTCTAGAGCACACGCATTCCTCTTATTATTACTTATCTACTTGAGCACTGTCACCCAGAAATAGGGATTCTCTCCATTTATTTGGTTCCGAAATAATGTATAATCAGTTCAGCTATAGATCTCAATCATGTCATGGGAAGAAAAGCAGTATCTGTTATAATATATTAGCCAAATATATTCAGACAAATGGATTCAACAGCAGCTTAGCACAGACAACAAATTTCTCTAGTCCAAGAATGCAGGGATGTGGGGTTTTTAATGTTCTTGTTGTTTTTATAAATAAGCACCAAGTCCTGGATACAAAATATCAGAAGAGTTCCTCTGTCTCCTTTGCAAAGGCAGTTACTCAGTTTCTTTATATATTCACCTGCTTGGACATCAGATGCAGTTCCACACACCCCTTCCCTAAAATGAGGTACACATTAAACACCTTTTCCCTAAGCTATTATTATCTCTAATATGTAACTATCTGAAAATAGAGCAGCTAGTTTGAGTATAATTATTCATAATGTTTTGAGCACTGATAGCATCCATCATTCTTTTGTCAGGAGAAAATTTGATTCCTACACCAAAAATTTCATCTATAAAATCGATTAAATGTATAGCTCATACTAAAAATATGAGTACAACGTAAACTCCCAATTATATCTGTGGTGAAATTTTGAGTGATACTTGGCTTAATTTCCTAATTTAGGTGTAACTAGTCCCATATGCTGGAGAAATTCAAATTTAGATCTTGACTTTGCAAATCTAGTTCAGAATGACCTTTAAAATACGTGAAACCTAAGAGTTTCAGAGAGGGGGACAGTAGCCTGTCAAGATAACTACATGCTCAGTGCATGCTGAAAATTCTGAGATTAGCATGGCTTATTTTTTTCCTTATTTTAAAAAACAGAGGTGAGGATGATGCAAATATGCATTCTTCCTCTTATCTACACTCGCGTCTATATGCATACAACCATTTGATGTTGCAAGCCACATAATGATTGGTTTTGTTTGGGTTTTTTTGGAGGGGGTTTGCATAGCTCTTGCCACAGAGAAGTCTTCTTCAATGATGTGGACTTGCAAGCACTGCTGCAATGCAGATAAATACATAGAGAGTGGAGAAAGTTGCAGGTGTAAAAGGCAACACAGAAAGAAGTTTATTAAAAAAAAAAAGACTCTTCAAGTTTAGCCTAAGTTTTCAGTAGAGTCCAAGATTTCTCTTCTCTTTTCTGGTTTGATATTTTAGTGGATTCAGGAACTCCAAAGGGTGCAAAAAATACTTTTAATATCTGTATATAGGAAGGAATATGATACATTATAAAGCATTAGCATTACCTGAATGATGCACCAGTAGTTAAGTACGGATGTTCCTTTGAACTGGGGAAGACTATTTGTATTGATCTTGACTCTACTCCTTTGTGCTGGTTATTTGCAAGCAAATGCATAAATAAAGTGTATTGTCCTGATTGCCTAGTAAGCTGCTATTCTTAGTGGCTTACATTGTCCTTCAGCTGAGGACCAGTTGCCCTGCAGTTGTTGAAGCTCGACGTGCAGCTCATGTGAGCCCTCTCTGTACCATTGAGTAGAGCTTGAACAGTGTCACTTACCTAGCTCTGGGTCCCCAGCCTTAACAGCAGTTTCTGCCTAGGTAAACACTCACATCTACATCCTCTGGTATTCCTGTGGAAAAGAGTGGTTGTTAATTTACACCCTTGTTTTCCTGGATAAAAATATATTTATCCAGGTAGAACTAATCCTGTCCAAGCTAAGGAACCAATTATGAACCAATAAGCCGATGTTAAATGAGGGAAAAAACAAAAATAAAAATTAACAAGAAGGAAGAAACAAGACACTGGGAAGAAATCCTTGATTAGCTGTGGTACAAATATGTTTTTGCTAGCTGCTCCTGCTTCCTTACTGAGACTGGATGTGGCATGTATTTATACAGCAGCAAAGAGCAGTGGTGACACATACATAGCTGTGGATTTCTCACACCCATTTTTCATGTGTGTATTTACTAGGTTACTGCTTTTCTAATGATAATGAATGACAAAAGGAATCTCTTTGCATGCAACCATACAGACAGACTAGCAGCATCTAACCTACCACAGGAGGAAAAGGGCTATCTAAAAACCAGGAAAATCTCCTTCAAGGAGGAAACAAACAGGAAGTTCTCATCAAATTCAGAGCCTCTGAAGAAGATTGAAATCTCTTTCACAAAAGCATATTTAACTTTTTATTGTCTAAATACTTACATCTTTTACTCTTGAACTTGATGTAAAAAGCCAAGATTTCCTCCTTTCAAACAAGCATCTCATGGAACAAAACAATGGAAATTAACAAACAGGGAGGAAGGAAAGACAACACTTCTCTAAGGCAAGAAGTCTGTCTTGTCTAGGCACAGCTATTTTTGAAAAAGCTTCTCATCTGCCTGAACACCAGGTATGAGCATCAGTAAACAGCAGCTGTTGCCTTACTGACTGCTGAACCAACAAGTCTGTAAGGCACTCAAGTCCTCTTCCAACCTTAGTCTTAAGAAAATGGTAGATCATTAATAATCCCTAGGGATTCTAAACTGATCTTCATTCAGTCTTACAGATTTTAAATTCAATACCATATTCAATACCCTTCTTGCTTATTTGATTTTCAAGTGCTCAGTATGCAATTTGTTATATATATATTTGTATATATGTGTAGCTATACTGTAATCATGCCATCTCAGTTATGAGAGCAAATGGGATCACTTGAGCAAGAGCTCACATTTGCAATGCAATTGTGAGCTGGTGTGTTGTGAACGCACTAGACTGGTGTTCCACTACTAGGCTCCAGTACCAGGCTTCAGCAACCAGGTTTCTTCTCTAAAATGCAAAACTTCTGTTGGCTTTCTTTGCCACTGCAGTGCACCATTCACTCATGTTCAGCCTGTTATCCACCACTTGAACAATCAAGAGAGTACATGGATCAGGGGGTTTTTGTGTAATTTGCTCAGTTACATGGGCTAGAAGGAATGGTTTCTTGATGCTAAGGGATTTTCTGTGTGTTGCTCTGGAGTAACTGGACAGGGCCCAGAAACATTGACAAAATAGGAAATATATCTTGTTCCCCTCCTTCTTAATTCTACACCACCAACCCCCAACCCCTAGTGTATCATTCAGGTTTTAGGTGAAGGGTTGAGTCAAGTCCCCTCCATCAACATTTTCGTAGATTTGTTTTCATGCTTCTGCAAACCGTATCTCTTTCCATTGCACAAGAAATCAATCACAGTGTTGAGAGACTTGAAAATATGCCTCTCCTCAAAAGAAAGAACTGTATGGTTGGAATGTAATTATACTGAGAAAGCTGTTCTGGGTGGACAAAGCTAACCAGATCACTTCAGAGTGTGACAAAACGTTAAATTGCTCTGAGCTGTCTGGAGACAGTTTAAAATTTCTTCTTGGGATGTTCTGTTTTAAGACCTTATTACTGTAACTTCTCAGTGACTATATGTCACGATCATGAGTTACTCCATTTCAATGTGTATTTATTTTCTATTAATGTTATAACTTAAGAATTTCAAAAGGATGGAAAGGGTACTTGGTTCTATCCCTAAATGTCAACCATGTAAGTGCTTTGACTTTTATTTTCTATTTGCTTTGGTCAGTGTAAATTTCTATGGGTTTTGCTGGTTGGGGGAAGGGGATTTGGAGATGTGCAGTTCTTGGTTATTAATATTTGACTTTGTTAGTGCTATCTGTTTACCGTATGGCTTCTGGAAAAAGATAGGAAATATTAGCTGGTGAGTCCTTAAAATGCATGATGTGTGGGCGCTCTCCTTGTGCCTGCACATTCTTTGCAGCACTGCTGCATTTAGCCTGTGAACTGCCATTCAGGGGTTTTGATATTGTTTTTTTGATATAGCTTTACGTTTACTTGATTAATTCACTTTTTTTTTTAACTTTTAATACATTTGGATGGTCAAGTTTGAGTGAATTCGACATTCTTTATACAGGGTGCTTTTTTTGCCATATCGCTGGAATATAAAATACAAATTCTGGTTTTTAGCTACCGTTTACATTCACAAGGCTGGATCCTGCACATAAATGAGTTTTTATAAAAATACCTAGGATTTTATACAAATTCCATTCCCCCTTTGCTCAGAACAAGTTACAAGACAGCTGTCTCTTAAAGCAGAAAGGGCTGTTGCTAAGAAAGCAATAATAGGCCAGGTTTAACATCCTTAGCTGGGCTTCTTTATTTTGGGACTTCTTTTACCAAACACTGAGAGAGACCTAAAGAAAATATCAAATATCCAGTAATACTGAGGGCCCAGTACTCATACTTGGCAGGGTATGAAATTTGTTTCTATAGGAAATCACCTTATTTTACAGAAAATTGAGGCCATGTGAAAGCTTTTTTTCTTTCCTTTTCCTCAAACTGTACATGAAAATTTTGGGGGCTTGGAGGGGATGGCATGTTGTACTGTGAAAAATTAGTTTATGCTCAAATGCCTTTTGCAGTCACAAAATGATTCCTCACCTCTTCTTGCATGAAAAGCCGAGTCAGAGGGAACTTCTCCTCTGGGTGTTTTGCTGAGACCATTAATGCTTTCCAGAGCTGGATCCAGGTCCTTGCTGATGGAACAGGACCGTCAGTGCCTGGGTAACATCGTGCAGCATGTTTTCAAACAAGGTATTTTTCTTGATTACTCTATTTTTTCCTCTAAAAAATGACTAAAAAAAAACACTCTGACACGCCGGTTTCAGTTAGAGTCACTGAAGTTCCCTGAAATGTTGCTTTGTTTTTTATTACTTCATTGCTACTACGGTTAGGCAGCTTGCAGCGCTGTGTGCAATTGTGCTGGCGAGCCACTGGGTGTCAGTAGGAATGTTAAGAGCAATGCAGAGACACCGGCTTTCCCCTCTCCGTAAAATACCTCGAGCCACCCGACGTTTATACAACGGTGAAAAGTAAATTCTGAGCAGAACTTTTTTACTCTGGAAGATGAGTGGGCAAGTGGTCCCGACGTAATTTAGCTCGGCCTGAAGAATGGAACTCTCTTAGTTCTTCATCATCTGCTACCTCTGAGAGATGACTTTTAGCCAGTTTTTAAAATCAGACTATGAGCTCAACCTCATGCCTCAGCCAACTAGTAAGATTGCTCAAAATCAGAACTGATCATTTGCAGCTCAGAAAGCCACCATATCCTGGGCTGCATCAAAGGAAGGGTGACCAGAAAGTTGAAGGACTTGATTCTCCTGCTCTGCTCCCCTCTTGTGATAACCCACCTGCTGTTCTGTGTCCAGTTCCAGAGTCCACACCACAAGAAGGACATGGAACTCCTGGAGCAAGTCCAGAGAAGGGCCACAAAGATGATCAGAAGGCTGGAGCACCTCTGCTATAAAAGACTGAGAGAACTGGGGTTGTTCAGCCTGGAGAAGGTTCCAGGGGGACCTTATAGCAGCCTTCCAGTATCTGAAGAGGGCCAACAGAAAGCTTAAAGTTGCAATGGGACCTTTTACAAGAGCATGTAGTGATAGGACAAAGTATAATAGTTTCAAACTGGAAGAGGGTAGATTTACGTTAGGCATTAGGAAGAAATTCTTGACTGTGAGACACTGGAAAAATTGCAGAGGGAAGGTGTGGATTGCACCATCCCTGGAAGTGTTCAAGGGCAAGTTGAATGAGTCTCTGAGCAACCTGGTCTAGTGGGAGGTGTCCCTGCCCATGCAGGGGGCTGGAACTAGATGATCTTTAAGGTCTCTTCCAAACCAAACCATTCTATGATTCTATGATTGAAATGCATGTTGAGCATCACACAAAGTATTTAGCATTCCAGAAAGTAATGCAGAGTTTGATTACCCTTATCATTAAACTGTACCAAAATTTTGCACAGCTTCCACTGGATTATTTTATATGCATTTCAATAACACCCACAGGTCATGCTCTGCTCTATGTAAAGCCTGCTCTGTCAAACAAACTCTTATACCAGAATAATCCTCAGTTAATTTGGACCTCAACACCCCTAAACCTCAAGGACTCCTCTTTCTTTGGAATCTCACAAAAACAGTTAAATAATTTAAGGTCTTTATGTCTTTTTAAGACTTGCCTACTGGCTGTTATTGGTACGATGATCTGGCTGCTTGTGCAAGACAGGAGCTGAGACAGGCAACACACTCCAAATATTAAGAATAAACTCAGCTGGTTTTGAAACATAAGCATTAATGATATCTCGTAGATATATTAGTCTGGGTCTCAGTGTATGTCTTCTCTCAGTCAGTAACAGAAACTGTAGGATGAAACCAGAAAGGAGCAACCACTGACACTTTTGTTTCTTCTTACACCAGGAATTTTTTGGATAATGTATTATCCCCTGTAGATTTCTAGACTCAGCACTGCAAGGTAACACCTGAGGAACAAAACGCCATTAATTACAAAATGTCTTGAACGTTTGTGGTCCTCAGTGAGAACGGAGAGCACCCAGCTTCTTGCACAATTAGGCTTTTAGCCCCACACTTGTTGTCCATGTATTTCTCTGTAAATAACATAGGTATGCAGTAACAGTGGACTCTGCCAACAACTGCCGAGAAAATGTTCTTCCTCTTGAGAGGCATGGCTTTCAAAATACTGGCAACGAGGTATTAGCTCATGTCTCACTCTGCAGAGTGGTCTGATTTAAATAACTATACTTTATTCATAATGAACAGAAATGCACCTATTTGCTCTCTCTTTTCCCTCCCCTCCCCTTTCGTTGCCCTTTTAAGGTGCAGAAGGTCATTTTAATTCTACTCAGAATTACTTCTCTAAAAGTGTTGGTAATTCTGACAAAAGCATCACACTTTACTGTAAAGGCACCCAGTGAGCAACAGTATGAAGGTTACAGGAGAGCACCAGCTATAGCTCTGTTGTTTTCATTTGCATACAAATTGTCAGCCAGAAGCAAACATTTTCTAACACTCTGAGTTATATAAAACCAGCTTTTTGGATTTAATTTTAATTTTATTTTTATCCACAAGAATTCCTAAACATTTTTTTGTTTTAAAGCTGGAGATCTGAAGTCACTTGAGGTAATTTCTCTAAATGACAGATATTTTGAAATTGTCTTATAAGTTATTTGCAATATAACAGCATTTGAGGACTAGCAATCAGAGATTAAGACCCTATTGTAGCTGGTACTCTACAAATGAAGTCTTGGGTTCGAATTGCAAAAATAGACTTATGACAATAAAAAAAAAGACATACAGGAAGACAGCAGGTGGAAAAGTGAGGAAAAAGTATAAGAAGTGTGTTTTTTTACATAACAGACGGTTTGTCACCTGTGCTGAAACTGTCAGATGAGAAAGTACCATAACAGAGATTTTAGAGGTACTGGAGGAGGCTAGGGTTTTACTTGGGAGCTTCTGTGCACATCTGTGAAACTTCCTCTGCTTCTTTCAGCCTGCACAGGAGAAACTATAAGCTGAAGTACTCCCACCCCTACCCATAAGCTTCATTTGTGTACTTCTAACAATGAGAAGCAAATGTTACTAGCAATTGATATGTTACTAGCAATTGATATGAAAGAGCTGATAGCATAGAACAACCAATGTTAAAACTTACCCACTTTATCCCTCTACAGTATGCTTTTATATTTACAAGAGCTTCATTTCTCACCAAGGTTCTTCTGTGTTCCCCATGAGACAACCTGAAATGGCTCCTAATCCACCTGACACCCCTTGTGATGATGAACTGAACTCACCCAGGGCTGCTGACACTTACATTTAGGGGATCAGTAATAACTTGTTTCTATGTAAAGCAGCAGGCTGTGGCTCCTGCCAAAGGGAAACTGAGAACTTATGCCTGGGGATGAAGGCAGTAGGCAAGGGTCTTGTGGCAGGAGGCTGGTTTTAAGGTTATATATTGGCTATGTATTATACAAGATAATGACATTTTGTTACTACTATTTTTCCTCAATGAATGTTGATTACTCATAAAGAAATGAAACAAAACTTTAGTATTATACAAATGAGTTTTAAATTATATATCAGCATTAGGTCTGTCACAAAGGTCAGCAAAGTTTCATGTTGTATTGTCTACTTGTAGTGGTAACTCCAATAAAAATACCAGTGAAATACTAATTTAAGTGCTTTTTAAAAGCTTGCAGCATTTTGACATTGTACATTTTATTTTCTTTGCTCTTGGACTGTGAAAGATTAGGCACACCTGCACCAAACAGATAAAAGTTCACTCAGAGAGATTCTATTGTGATTCTTTTTTCTCTCTTTTCTTCTTTCCTTCCAGAATAAAGACTATGAATGAAATTCTCAGCTGGCATAAACTGGCAGAGCTCTCTGGTTGGGGAACAGCATCGTGCTGCTCTACAGACATTCAAAATAATGCCAAGAAATCTGATAGCTGCTGAAAACCTGGATCTGCTGGATCTTTCTCAGCAACGTACACATATATGCACCCTATCACGTTTTCCTGGACTTTAAAGTTAGCATATTGTTTCAACTTGACTATTGCTGCTATCCAATTTACCTAATCAAATAATTTATTTTATGATATTTGTGAAGTTTGTCCCCCTTGCCCCCAGTGCTACCCAAAATTTCCCCTTAGTTGTGTTATACTGACATAAATTCTGTGTCTATCCAAACAGGCCAGGATTATTTGATTCAAAGAGCAAACTTCTTGTATATTTTATGGCCTACTGAGCTTGGCAGTTGCAAATTAATCACTCTGTGCAAAATGTGTGTGAATGTATGCATGGGTGTTTCTACGTGTATGTAAACTTCAGGATTTAATTTACAGCAATATGTAACCTGAACACACTCATTGGCTGACCCTGTGACTCTGTTAATATTTGAAAATTGGGAGAAACCCATCATTAAAATAGATTTGTTATAGATTGCTCTGAAAACCTTATTTAACCCAAAGACTGTCTGGTCTGAGCTGAGCTCCAGCAAAGACCTCTTCATAGGTATCACATAATTGCCTGATCAAGATTTCAAAACCAAAGGGTACCACAGAGATTTCACTTTGTGAAAGATGTTGCGCTGTAACTTTGAGTGGATCCATTTAACCAGTGTTAAATATATCAGTTGCTGACTGATCTGATGTAGCCACTTAGACTCCTTTTATATTCACTGTAGTGATTTTAAGATGCAAGGATTGGAAATGTCTCAAATAGGTCAGATGAGTTATGAGCTAAATGTGCCTATTCCTCTTTATCGAGTAGAAAGGGCACTGAGGTTGGCTGGCTAAGGTGTAAAAATTTATGCTGCAGCCATGTAAGTCTAGGTGAGGTGAATCCCACACTCACTGTCTTAAATAAACTTGTCAAAATAACATTGAACGAGTGTCCTTAACACTGAGCGTGAGCAAATGCATGGCTCTGAATAGCATCTGTGTTTGCTCAACTTTTCATTTCAAATTGAGCACTCCAGTACATTATCATTTGAACAGAATAAAAGATTGGCTCTACATAGGAGTGTATTTTGAGAAAATATGCTTGTATAATTAAAAATAGAAATCTTAACTGATGAAACGAAAAAACTCCTCAATACAGTCCGGTTACTATTCTTAAAACATCATATGAAATGAAGAGGTCATTTTTTTTGTAGACATTAGAGGGACTGGAAGGAAACAGATCCACTGTATCCACTCGATATGGCAACAACTTGTGTAGACCTATCCTTTAAGTCTCATTCAAACAGCTCAAGAGAGAGGTCTTGTGGAGCTGTGAGCAGACTCACACTGAAGGACAAAATTGCAAGGCAAAATAATCTCTGGCTGGTATGGACCCCCCTCCCAGCCCTAGGCATTAGTACCTACATGAAGTGGAAGCTATTACCAAATCAGAAAAGCCGTAGTCCTGCAAGCTGCTGTACAAGGAGTAACAGAAATTCAGATCTTTTGACTGGGACACAACTCTCCCAGAATACCATTGGTAAGCAAACACCAGCATGTTAAATAGATGACACAAATACCTGGCTCACAGAGTGAAAAGGCATGTTATCTGACTCTGAAGTGAATTCCTAGCTATGAAGATGTAAAGGCAGAGAGGAGGAGAAGGTCACTATGTAGTAAAAGACAAACATATCTGACGCATGCAATCAAGTAGGGTCTGTAAATTAATTTTCAGCTCTAAAATCTGACTATCTCCTGGGGAAATTCTATTATCGAAAAACAAGATATATTCCAATTAGAAGAGAGGTCATATAGAGGGCAGGATAGAAAAGAGAAAAGAAGACAAAAAACCCCAACTTTACATATTAGAGCTCTAAAGGTATGACTGTCACTAAATGGGACAGAGGGGAGGAGGCACTTAGGAATCTTAATTTGAAATGCCCTTGATTTCTGTCATTTTGAGTTAAAGGTTTCATATTTTAACACGGTGGTGCCTTACAGGATTCCGGCACATTGTGTGTACTGCTACCTGCTGTGGATCCGGACCTTGGAGCACTGCTCTGTCTCTCAGCATGACATGAAACACTAAGGGGTACATTTTCAAAGCAGTAAGTGGGGATTTCACTGCATGATTCCCACTGAAGTCAATGTAAGATATGTAGCTGAAGCCCTGTGGAATGATTTTAATATTTCCTTCTTAGAATTACCAAAAAACATTTCTAGTATATAACAGGGTGCTAGAAGTTTCCAGGGACTACTATTTGACTTCAAAGAAAACTTTGCTTTGCAAATATTGGGTTTCAATAGGTTTTTGGAAGTAGCCGAGTATTGTTACCCTCTGTCTTACGTAGGTGTTGTCAGCTGATCAACTCGTTATGAAATCTGCTAATTGTTAGTGGAGAGAATAGATTTCCATAGAATGTTTCCCTGTTTTGTTTAACAAAAACTATACAAACATTGCACATTGTGGTACCAGGTTACCTGTCTAGTTTGTTTGGTAAGATTTTATGGTATTTTGAATTGCAGAATGATAGTAAAAATTCTTTGCTAAGCTGAGTTTAGCTAAATTTCTGCAAAGAGGAAATACTATTTTTCAAGCAGCCCCTCTCTGTCATGTATGTCATCCCACACAACTCCCCCTCCCCCATGTCCTCCAGATGCATACTTTTTTTAGATTTTTTAGAACTGAATGATTTTTCTTTCCCCATGGAAAATCAGATATTCTGAAATAGAATAAATAAGTTTTATTTTTCAGAGAAAAAAATTAAAATGCAGTCCATCACCTAAGTGAGAAACTGACATTAGCTCTCAGCAAAGGTAAAAATATTGAGCAGGTAAGGGCAAAGCAGAAGGCTAAGGGTTTGCACAGGCAGGAAAATTAATTTTAACGTATTTCACTGATGAAAAGTTGAAGATGTTAATATGCTCAGAAAAAGAGAGCTAGACGATCACTGTAGCAGACTTTGGAGAGAGCTGGTGGTACATTGAGTGAACATCAACGTAAACCATCATGTTTGTTCAAAAAATAATAAAATTATTACCTGTATTCAATACAGGTAATGTGCCAAGTGATTTGAGCAAGTACCTTCCCATAGATTTGAACATAAGACCAACGTAACTTTTAGACAGACCTGGGAAGCCATTCCTACTAAAATGGTACTGCAGACAAGGTAATGCCTAATGGTAAGACTGACGATTCTATGATTTTAAGAGCAAAACACTAGAGAAGTTTGATGACAAATTTGGGAGATGTCAGCAGTATGGAACAAGATTAGAAACACACCTAGAAACAAAAAAAAAGAGCAAGCAAGTAGAAGTGCAAGGTTTTTAGAAGCCAAAACAAACTATTGCTCTGTATCCTCTGCACTGAACATGGCAAAGAGAAAGAAGAGTGACTGTCAACCACAAGCAGCAACAAGGCAGGGAAATGCAGATATAGGATATAACAGGCATTTGAGCTGGAGAAGTGATTAATGATACCATACAAGTGTACAACACCTGGTGAGACCTGAAACGCTGGGTATAATTCAGGTCATTCTTGTACAGGAAATATGAATGCAAATCGGAATTGATACAGCAAAGTACTAGTAGGTTGGGCAGGAGAAGGGAGACCTTACTTCATAAGAGAAAATTAAAAATTTTCCAAGAACCTGTTTGTCTTCGCTCCAAGCTGCTCTGTGGCACAGCAGCCACAACTTAATACAGGGCTGGAAGCAAGCTAACATGTCCTTTCATGAGGGTGGGTATATTAGACTGAACACTATACCACTGTAGCTGGATGCTTGTCAATTAGCTTGAAGTGTAAAAACACAAGTTCCCCAAAATATTGAACTTGACTTGTCTAACACAATGGTTAAAGGATTTGGATATTTTTACAGATATAGTGAAATGATGAATATCAAATAGCTAGATGAGCTAAAATTCTTAAGTTTCAGAGTATTCCAGCAAGAGAAAAAAAAAAATCACTAACTGCCCCTGGAAAAATATCAGCTAAAAACTTACAAGAATCTTTCTAACCACTGGTGGGAGTTTTTGAAAGCTTGCAGTGAAACTAGTGAAGAACAACTAACTAATTTTATTATGAAGCTTTACAAGGTCAAGAAACAGAGTATGTAATCTTAAATGACTGTAAATACTTCTGAAAAAGACACTTTTTCTGGTGAACAAGGCAGTCATACACACCCTTACCCAGATGTGAGAACACAAACACATTTTTCTCCAATTTAAATTAATTTCATTATATATTACCCTTACCTTTTCTTAAAAACAAACAATCTCTGAAACGTAGAAGTTCTTTTTAATTTTATTTCTTAGATCAAAGTGATGGATGGGAAGTTTGGTTTTGGCAACTCAGCATTTGAACACTGGAAGATCTTCCATCAAAAAGTGTTGACAAGCACTAGTTTTCTGGCTGTATCTGTAATGTTAATTCTTACAGCTATTTTGAAATAAATATGCTGAAGGGAGTAATGGAAAAAGCAGCAGTGTGCAGCAGATGCTAAGTCTACCCTTGCAGCCTACGAAGCAAAGAAAAATCTTATAAGTAGGGTCAATTCTTACATGTTGCAATTGCAAAACAGCCTGTTACCCTTATTCAGTGAAGAAAGGAATGATCCCTGATCAAAGCATGGAATAAGGGTCAGATTCAGTAGCAGCAGAAGGCACACACCTAGTCACTCTTCTATGTATCTGGCTGGCAGGACCTGGCCCAGTACTCCTTCTCTGAGCATGCTTGCTAGATTAGCTCCATTCTTCTGTTAAATGGGTTCACTGATTAGAGCATTCATATGGGAAATATGGGTTCAATTCTTTTTTTCTCTCTGAGCATAAACAAACCTGCATCTTCCAGGGGAAAACTCCAATCATTATGCTAACAGATATTCAGGAATGATGACCTGGCTCAGCTCTTCTTGTTGAAGCTTTGTATGGAACAATAAACATACATTTGGCCATAGAGGAATATTATGTATGAGCAAGACATTGTAGACAATGGTTAGCAGACTTGCACAAGTCTATGTGCATCTACACGTGTGTAGATTTGTTGACATACTGTAGTATTTACTGGAGCAGTGGGTAGATCATGGGCTTCTCTACTTCCCAATAGCTCCCACTGCCAATAGAGAAGAGCTCCATGCTAATCTTTGCTTTTTTCATGCCCTGTTTCTGTTACTGACCCAAATGCCTTCATCTTAAACAGCCTGCAGTTCATTTGGTGTTGTACATTCTCCTGGTAGCAGGCATCTGAGACTGGAGGCTATGGAAATAACCAGCATTGTAATCTGTTGTGAATTTAGCCCTAAATGAGGGCTGTAGATCTAGTCCTGGCCATGTATCCCTTTTTGAAAATGTTCTAAGAGACTGAATAATAGTTCAGTAGTTATCAGTTAATTACTGAATTGTGAAAAATAGCAGAGCAGATGAAGAAATACTCACACAAAACCAATGTATTAATCTCAACAGCTACGTTTGCCTGATAATGCAGCTCAAAATTATTTATTTACATTCATATTTGCACTGCAGAGTAATAATAAATGTTGTGAAGTTGTTTTGTTTGTTTTTTTAAATAAAGAATCAATCTCACTATAGTTTGTAAAAAGTCAGGAATTTGCAATAATATAAGACCTTACAAAACATTGTATATGCTATAAAATATTTGCTGAGAAATGGTGAAGAAACCATTGTTTTTTATGTCAGTTTTATGGGATATGTGGATAGGTAAACTGCAACTTAGTGAGCTTTTACTATATTGCTTGCTGATTCTGGGAATATAATTTACAGGGTTGGAGGACAGATTTGCATGCACTTGTCTTATTATATAAACCAAACAGAAATGTCCTGTAGATCTCAACTGAAACCTGTTTGAAATATATTCCTAGGCTTGCCAACAGTGGGTTTGTAATGTGTTGCTAGATCATGCTTGTCAGTGATAAACAAAACTCAAGAAACCTCAACAAATGTGCAGAAAAGAAATTTGAAGGTACACTCTCTTGGTAATGATCACATTTTACTGTTTTGTGAACTTATTGATAGACATTTTCTAAGCAGCCAGTTCAGGGAGACCAGCACTGATGATCCTCTCTGACTTGCAGTGTGGCCACTTCAGGAAATCAGGATGGATGGCCTAAGATGTGAACTTGTCAACAGGAAGAATATTCAGGAGAACAGTGTATCCCTGCTGTAGCAATATTGCAGGGAGAATATTTGAAAAGGAGCAGAGTATCATTTTCTCCCTCAGCTTTGTAAGGCATAGCTTTAGGCCATCTCTCCATGACGTATTACCTTCGGGCATAGAGAAAATAACAGGTAAGGTTTCAAAGAGACATCATGATCTCATTCACTGAATTTAAAGAGGAGGGGAGGCAAAACCCTCAGATTGGAAAGGGGAAAAATGAAGAGGAGTTTTTAACAGTGATGGGATTTTTTTAAGCAGTGAAGTAGGAAGCTGGAGCTACCCACAAATCACATCACTTTAAGAAACATGGGGTTTGTTGCTGCTGATCAGACAACTACTCTAACTTCTCACTCCAGCTGTGGCCAGCGCCTGATACTATCAAGATGGGGAAAACAAAGCCCCATAATACATTAAGTCAACTGAATGGAGGAGAAAAATCGAACCTGACTGTTGCAGCCCAGAGCATAAGACCAGAGTTCCTTTATGTATCCACATTGCCAGAGTTACATCGACTAAGTGCAATATGACATTTTTTGCACACCCAACCCTTCCTGTTGAAGTCAGTGGGAATGTTGAGAACACATGAACTGCAATGATAATAAAATGAGTCAGACTTATTAAAAATCCACTCACAGCCTTTAAAACTCCATGACCATCTGTTGAAAAACATTCCACAGGCCAACTAGGGAAAACTGAATGTAACAAAAAGAACCACAACCCAAAGCAACCACCACTACCAATAGAAATCTAGTCCTTATTGATTTCATTTGGGCAACTGAAGGTTCTAAGCTTAGCCACAGCTGCAGGAGGTACAAATGGCAAGCAGGATGAAAAAGTACAGAGCAGGAGACAGAAGAGAGTCTGATGGCCTAAGTTGCAGTACAAAGAACATTTTTTCAACAACAGGTCAGCATAAACAGCCTTTGAGCCATTGTGCCTCCCACCAGTACCACAGGCTGTCCCTCTTAAATGTGCATGCAACTGTTTGGGGTTGTTCGTGAGTTATTAATAACCTGATGAGTTTCCTGACCCAATTCAGAAGTGGCCCCCAAAACCTCACAGCAGAAAGGAAAGCATGGGCATGGGATTAAATGGCCTAAAGGCCTGTCAAGTTTTTGTGACCTTGATCTCCGTAAACCACTTAAGAATTTAGATCCTTACAGTGCTTCTGAATGGTCAAAATGTAGTTGAGACAAATAATCTATTCTTGGTTGTTTAGCAAACAACTGTGCAGACAAACAGTAGCATATGCTGTGCTCCCACACTGGTCGTTACAAAGCTGTGCTATGCTGCTTCTGTACAGTGCCATCAGCCAGCTTCAGTAGGTGGTGTCAGGTGGTATCACATCTCTTTCCTCAGTGGAAGTGTCAATCACTTTTTCTGTTGGTATATTCGTTGTTCCACTTATGTATAATTATTTTATTTAATATCTTTTTTAAGTTTGGGGTTTTTTTTATAAAATACAGAGCAAAAAGTTATTTCCTATGTGGCTTTGAGAGGCTAGATCTATGAATGTATTACCAGTTGTGTTAGAATCTGGAATACTTTTGTTTCCTGAGGAGATTCCAGCAAAAATATATGTGTTTATCATCTGAAGGTTCCTAAATAAACCAATACAAGGGATCAAATGCACCAGCCAGGCAAACTGGTTAGCTTTGTACATAAGAATATTTCTTTTGCACTTCTTACTATAGCCTCTAACCTCTGTCAACACAGCACAAGAATTTCCTTTAAAACAACCTACAGGTGCTATTACACATTAAAACATGGTAGATTGCATCTTAGAAGTTTGTATGCCCCAAAGCTCTGCTTTCTGAAACACGTCAAAATCTCTAATTAAAATATTTATCCTTACAACACCTACATAAGGCACAGTTAAGGCTGTTACACAGATAGGGAACTGAGATAGGTAAGGTTAGCTCCAAGAAAAATGTTTGTTCTGCCTGTATAGAAAGTGCTTGAGTTTGCAAATCCCATGTATATTCCAGTTATATGTGTAAGAAACTGTAGGAAGCTGTGTTTTGACTAATAACTTTATTAACTGGATTAATTTTTACTTAGACTACTGAAGTTCTGCTATTGACCAAAACAAGGTTGTCTCATCTTATCTGAGCTGAATGTCTCAGCTCATGTGAGTGTCTCCTATCAAGTAAAGCTTCTAAGGACCAGAGATCAACACTTTGGAAATCCTGTGGAACCTCTTCCATCCAGTAAGTGCCAAGGATCACTGACTCATACTGAGTATGTTGAGTTTAGGGACATGAATTGGTCATCTATGGTCAAAAATCTGGTTCAGAAGTGTTGAGAGGTTGTCATCACCTCTTTTGTTTTAGGTCTCATTGACTGGATAACTTCCCTGAAGGTGTGAGAGCTGGAGCCAGTGACTTCATCAGCTGAAGAGAATTCAAAACATCACCCACGTCACATTACAAGATGTCATGTTCATGCACTATGGGAACTGTAACTCTCTTACCTTGTGCTCCTAGATTACTACTTCCATGGGAAGTGTCTGGTACTACCAGGTTTTGGGGACTCTGCTCCTGGTGAGGATCATACCATGGAAACATGGTCAATGCTCCAGTTTTATTCTTCACTCCCAACAACCTTCTCTCATTTTTCTGGGATTATTTTGTGCAAAATGCATCGACACTCACTGGAATGAATTAATGCTTCATCTACCTATTAAATAGTACAGAAAAAAAACTTTAAAAATTAAACTGTGATTCTGCTAATGAAAAAAGCTAAAGACATATAACACCTCTTTATATCGCAGGTATTTTCACAGTGCGATAAGGTTCATAGTCAGAAAAACATACTTTTTATGCAGGTAGGATGGTAAGAAGCTTACCTGTTTTTCAGAAATATTTTAAAAATTGTTTATACTTTTATGATATTCTTAAATAGGTATGGAGACTTACCATATTTGTAGAAATTTGAATTCCAGGAATATAACTGTTATTGAAGTCTATGAATGAAAAAACGTAACTTTCAAAGAGCTAAGTAGGACATGATGAAAAATCAAAGTTCTAGATGTTTCTGCCAGGAATAGAAAGTTAAAACACAGGACAGATATATTCTGTGAAGAGGAGTACCTCATGTGGAAGAATTAGTTTTTATTACATTCTAAAAGGGGGCCAAAATGTTAATAAAATTCTCATTAATGAAAATTAAATAATTAATTTCAAAATCCAACTTTTGCAATTTTTTTTTTCCTGTGGGAAATTATGTTTGCAACCAGAGGAATCTTTGAGCACTATTTTTTCTTTGTATCAAAGATACTGTTTTTCTTACCATTAAAAAATACTGATCTTTACTATCACAGTGCTTCAAGGGAACTATAGTCCATGTCATGTTTTCTGTCATTCAAAAAACTGGTCAGTGTCTTTTTCCATAACATGTAACAATATGGAATTCCTATTAAGATGCATTCCCTAAGCAGAGAACTGAGACATTACAGCAAACATAATCTGAAGAGGAAGCTGGACTCACAATAAGAAGTGTTGGAAAGTAATTCTACTGTGAGGAACTGCAATAGCTTTTCTAAATTGAAATAATCCGATCTTAGCCAATTAAGAAAAAAAAATGTCATTATATAAAACCAATACAAACAAAAAAAATCTTTCTGAATAAGTGTTAACAATGAATATGTTTTTATTTCCACTGACATTGTCTATGAAAAACTAATCTGACCAACTCTCCACTTACTTGAATACCAACAGAAAGAGCAGTGTGCAGGTTCCTTCTGGATCTATGTATAGTAACACATTCCATACAAAATTCCTCTGGCTGAAAAAGGTGATAAGAAATAGGTGAGTGAATGTAGTAAAGTAATGGAAATAGGTAATTCATCTGAAGTAAAATTTAAAAGTTATATGGGATTGTTAAGTAACAAGATAGAAAGGACTGAGGCTTTTTTTCAACTGTAGAAAAAAGGCTTTGCAGGTTTCTCAAGGTCAGATTAGCTATTGAATAAAATGCTCTGTATTGAACTGGGAGAGCAAAATATCACAAAACTGACATTTCTGCAAATGAGGCACTTAGATGCCACCATTGTTAGGAAATGTTGTGATGCTCTTGTAAGTCCTTAGCTAACCCTACCAGGCCTCTTTCTGAAGAGAAAGTGATGCAGTCAAAGTACTGAAATAGCACAAGGAGGGCTCCACTATTTACATCTACAATGTAAAATGTGAGAGAACTTCTTAGGGACAGTCATGTTCAATTGCAGCACACATTTTAAACAATGCTGAAAACAAGGCAACAGCTCCCAGGAGGGAAAGGGTAAAGTACACACATTCAAGAACTCTTGTACAGCTGTCATTTGTGTCTTTTGCTTCTGTTGGTTGACAAATCAAGACAGCAAGTTGCCCTGCACTCAATGGCTCTTTCTGGAACCTTCAAGAAGATACCTCTGTGCTCCCACGCAATTATTGACATTTACAGGGTGTGAGTTGAACTTTCATAAAAATGCAGCAGGGTTGTAGCCCAGGGACTCTGTAAAGAGACAGTAAGACCCTGTAAAGAGACAGTAAGACCACAAAAACAACTGAAGGAGGTTTTTAGGAGGGCTTGAGAGATTGCAGTCTGGTAGCACTACTGGTACTTTCTCAGTGGCAAGCTGGCTTGATCTGATTAAAAACAAAGGAGTGGAACAGCACAAAACCAACAGTGAAATACTTCTTAGAAGCCATGGAGCTTTAGGATGTTTCTTTGTTTTTCCAGCGAAAACACTCTACAGACTTACTTAAATGAAACACAAATTAATAGTTCACTTTTAACTCTGTAGGGAGAGCTAGCTAAGATCAACAGCCTAGACTCAACTTCATCATAAGCAAGATCATAAGAACGGCTTCCATTCCAATAAGGTTACTTACACAAAGTTCTGAAAAAGTCATGCCACCAATGATATATGCCATAAAAAGAAACCAGAAGTTTAAGTGTCATGGGAAGCAGCCTAATTTATCACAGAAAACCTTTCTACTAATAGGGGAGAGGTTGCAATGGTAAGAACAGCTTTTAAGTTTGTAAGACTAGCAATTAAAATTAAAAAAAAATATTTCGTTTACGGACCAGAACATTTTTACAGTGAATAACTAAAATGCATTAAGTCTGGTGCTGTTTTAATGGAATCAGATTTTGAAGTAGGATATTTGATAAAAATTGTATGCATCACACAATAAATCAACTAAAGTAAATGGTACTCCCAGGTATGTAAAATGGGAAAAATGACAAGACAATCTGCAAATGCATCTTTATCATCTGAAGAGTCAAGTCCAAACCTGTTCCCAGTGAAGGAAACTGAAGTTCTGTGACTAAATTCAATGAGCACAAATGTAACCCCTTTAGATCTTATGGAAAATCTCATATTTTAACAGATTTAAATTCACAGTATCCACTGGTTGCAAAAGACCTTTTTTTCTGCATAGATTTACTATCTGATGGTGATCATCTTTATAAAGTTGAAAACCAATGGCCTACAAGCAGAAGAGCTTTCCCAGTTTTATATTTCCTCAGGTCACTTGCAATAACTACTAAGCTGAAATCAGCTAGAAAACAAGAAATACAAGATCAAGAAACTGATTAAATAGGACAATATGTTTGTGTTTAAGCAGGCTCAGCTACCTCCTAGGAATAACTAAGCAGATTCTCCCTTTGGGAAATGTGGAGAAGAACACAGTCAATTAATGACAAGAGCCACAGGAGAGGGAGAGAGTTGAAATATCAAACACTAGAACATTGATAAAGTCTTAAAGGACCATAAAACCATCAAGATACTAAAGTCCTAACAGCATTATTAATAATGCCAAGGTAAAAATTAATAATTAAGGTAATAATCAAAACAAAGTTCTGTGCAATATGTAGAAGGTGGCTTAAAAGTGTATCTCCAGGTGTATGAATGGAATATTTCTAAATGTGAGCAAGATATGGGTACAGAGCTCAGATTAGATAAAAAAGACCCAAACCAGTAACTGGAAGGCCTTAAACCTGCAGCACATAGCTTATATTTGTATTTGTCTTTGAAAAATATTGCATATATCCACTGAGAGGAGAGTATTGCCTCTGATCTGCATAAGGCAGAACAGTCTGAAGTTGTACAGTGAAGTACATCAGAATGAACAAGAAGGTACAACAAATTCAGGTGGTGCTGCTGGTCACAGATTTCTAAAAAAGGGAAAGTATGTTCATTGGAGTAAAACAGTAATACCGTAAGTGCTCTACTCTGCACTGGTGCTGCCTCGCCTTGACTACTGCATGCAGTTTGGGGCACTACAATATAAAAAATAGACCAAGCTGTTGGAGAGTGTCCAAAGGAGAACCACGAGGGTGGTGAAGGATCTGGAAGGGATGATGGATGAGAAGCAGCTGAGGTCACTTGGATTATTCAGTTTGCAGAAGAGGAGGCTGAGAGGTGACCCATTGCAGTCTATGGCTTCCTCACGAGGGGAAGAGATGGGGCAGGTACTGATCACTTCAGTCCTGTGACCAGTGACAAGACTCAGGGAAATGGCACGAATCTGAATCAGGGGAGGTTTAGGTTGGATACCAGGAAAGGGTTTTTCACCCAGAGGGTCATCGAGCACTGGAACAAGCTCCCCAGGGCAGTGGTCACAGCACCAAGCCTGCCTGAGTTCAAGAAGCGTTTGGATGATGCTCTCAGGCACATGGTGTAATTCTAGGGGTGCCCTACACAGGGACAGGAGTTAGACTCGATGATCCTGATGAGTCCCTTCCAACTCAGCATATTCTATGATTCTGTGATTCTATCATTCCAAATAATTTTCCAGTCTTCAAATCAAATTCAGAAATCAGAATCTCTTACACAAATGAATCATAACAATATCAACAATAAAATAATTAGACAAACTCTGACATAGTAGAGAATTTTCTGCTGCTCTTTTGTTGCAACTCTGGACAGTCAAATATACAGAGAAGCCAGACAGAAAAACTGCTGGAAAAGGAAGGATAATCCTTTGTGAAATTGATATTGGTCTTTTGTTTACATGAAAGGTGATTTTAATTACATTAAAGGTGATTTTCAGGGTTTTTCCTTGAATTTTAGATAAAATTGTTATTTTTATCTTCTTTGTCATGTAATAAAGCTTAGTTTTCAGTAAAAAAAACTTTGACAAATATTTCAATAAAAATGTTGGGAAAAGATATCATGACAGATTCCACAACAAGAATTTTGGAAAAGAAGGGGATTTGGTATGTAAACACATTCATTTTTTTAAAAGGTTCAGATTGATTGTTTAGCAATAAGCACATGCAATTTTTACTGCTTTTTTTTTAATTGGAAAAACTTCAGATTGTTTAAAAATTTGGATCTATATTTGCATTTTTTAAATTCAAGACAGCTGTCAGTTTTCATGTGAAAACCCTACCCTCCTCTAATGAGAATTTAAGAGTATTTTATCATAGTATCATAGTATCATAATATCATCATTCTGGTTGGAAAAAACCTTCAAGATCATCAAGTCCAACCACTACCCTAGGTCTGCCATGTCCACCACCAAACCCTGTCCCCTGGCACCACATCTGTCTCTTGTAGATGTATCCAGGGATGGTGGGATTTTAGAGCATTGTGAAAGAATGAATACATGCAAAATGTTTGTTTAGATGTTCCATACTTTCTCTTTGTATCTCCCATGATGTTAAAAACTTAAATTTTCTAAATTGTGATGCTTTTGTGCTTCCTGTTTTAGTTGAAACCCTGCCATCATTGAAACAGCCAAAAAGGTCTGGTGAGGTCAACAGAAACTTTGCTTCAATGACCTGAAGAATCATATTTTTTAAATGGTACTGAGGGAAAAAAAAAACCCTAAACCAGTTTATCATGAAGATAAAAGAGAAATTAACTTTTGATTCTTAAGTACCTGCAATGCAAAAGTGAAATAAATTCTAAAATTCAAATTGATATAATTAAAAAGAAATACCATTCTGCACTGGAGTACAGTTCAGACACATAAGAAAGGAATTGTATCTAAGATATATTCAAGTCTATGTTAGACTGTTTCCTTGAAAAAATAATTGTGTGTTATAGTAATGATTCTCTAGTTAATCTTTCCCATTGCATGACCATTTGCAACACTGCAAAATTAACATAAAATACCCCAACTTAGTCTTGGTACTGCTGTACACCCATCATGTATTCACAAAGCAACAAAAATATGAATTCAAATCAGTACAGAAATAAGCCTGTTTCTACGACTTAATCAATTAGAAACTGAATTTTTACCAAACTCATGTGAAGTGTATACTGAAGAACATGGAGCTGGGCTTCTATTCAGTTTTTAAAGTTGTTTGTTTGCTTGTTTTATTTCCAGAAGTCAATACTGAAGTTCTGCATTTCTTAAAATAACTTCACTTTTATTTTTTTATTTTTTTTTTATTTTTGGAATCATAGAATGGTTTAGGTTGGAAGGGACCTAGAAGATCATCTAGTTTCAACCCCCCTGCAAGGGCAGAGACACCTTCTACTAGACCAGGCTGCGCAAAGCCCTGTCAAACCTGGTCTTGAACACCTCCAGGAAGGGGGCATCCACAGCCTCCCTGGGCAATCTGTTCCAGTGCCTCACCACCCTAACAATAAAGAATTTGTTCCAAACATCTAACCTAAATCTACCCTCTTTCAATTTAAAACCATTACCCCTTGTCCTGTCATTACCCTCTCTGGTGAAAAGCCCCTCCACAGATTTCCTGTAGGCCCCTTCAGATACTGGAAGGCTGCTCCTCAGAGCCTTCTCTTCTCCAGGCTGAACAGCCCCATCTCTCTCAGACTGTCTTCATAGCAGAGGTGCTACAGCCCTTGGATCATCTTCGTGGCCCTCCTCAGGACTCACTCCAAAAGCTCCATGTCCTTCCTGTGTTTAGGGCTCCAGAATTGGACACAGTACTCCAGGTGGGGTCTCACAAGTGCGGAGTAGAGGAGCAGGATCAACTCCCTTGACTTGCTGGCCACGCTTCTTTTGAGGCAGCCCAGGATGCAGTTGGATTTCTGGGCTGAAGATGCAAATTGCTGACTCATGTTGAGCTTTTCATCTACCAATACCCCCAGGTCCTTCTCCTCAAGACTGTTCTCAATCCATTCTCCGCACGACCTGTATTCATGCTTGGGGTTGCCCCAACCCACGTGGAGGACCTTGCACTTGGCCTTGTTGAACTTCATGAGGTTGGCATGGGCTTACCTCTCAAGTCTGTTAGGGTCCCTCTGGATGGCATCCCTTCCCTCCAGGGCATCAACCACACCACACAGCTTGGTGTCGTCAGCAAACTTGCTGAGGGTGGACTTGATCCCACTGTCCATGGCACTGACAAAGATGTTAAACTGCACCAGTCCCAGTACTTACCCCTGAGGAATGCCACTCATCACTGGTCTCCATCTGGACACCAAGCCATTGATCACTACTCTCTGAATGTGATCATCCAGCCAATTCCTTATTCACCGAATGGTCCATCCATCAAATCCATATCCTTCCAGTTATGAGACCAGGATGTCATGTGGGACAGTGTTGAATGTTTTGCACAAGATCAGGTAGATGGCATCTGTTGCTCTTCCCTTGTCCACTGATGCTGTGACCCCATCATAAAAGGCCACCAAATTTGTCAGGCATTATTTACCCTTGGTGAAGCCATGTTGGTTGCCACCAATCACCTCTATGTTTTTAATGTGCCTTAGCAGAACCTTCAGGAGGATCTCCTCCATGATCTTGCCGGGCACAGAGTTGAGACTGACTGGCCTGTAGTATATGATGGAGAAGGGTAGGAAAAACATTTTTCAAATCCCCAACATATTATGCAAATGAGAGTGATCTTCCTGGCCACCTCTCACCTCTACTCAGATATTGTAGGTCTTCACCGGCAGTTCTCTGGTGCCCAGGCCAGGTCTAGGACAACTGTCTGCCACCAACCCTCCACAGCAAACTATCCACCGGATGCTTCTATACCACTGCCTATTTGTCAGGACAACTCTATGCAGCTTGGCAGATGGTGCATGGACTTGCACCAGTCCTCTCTGCCATGCTGTGGTGCTACACCGCTCCTCCCTGCGCCACTCCTCCCTGCTGCATGACACTGTTCTGGTCCTCCCTGCCTTCTGGAACTGTGACACTTCTCCCTGCAGCATGGCACTGTGCTGGTCCTCCCTGCCACCTGGCACTGTGCTGCTTCTCCCTGCTGCTGGGCACCATGCTGCTCCTCTCCACCAAGCAGCAGCACACTGCTGGATCTCCTGGTGCATGGTGAGCTCCATAAAGGCCTTAAACGTGGACAGGGGCTCTCACAGGAGGCAGAGGAGGGACAGCCAGCGAAGTTGTTCCTGCCCTGCCTGTAGTACACATGACACTAGGGGGAGTAGGAAGAGGTGGGTGGACAGAGGGGGAAGAGATAGGGGGGAAGCCACACACATCTGACCGCTGCCTGGTGGGAGGGCCAGCCATTTTGTCATACAAGTCTTGCCGTTCTGATATGCAGAAATAAAATGTTGGCCAGCTAACATGCAGGTGGGACGGAAGGTTGGTGGGGAGAACTACAGGAGGGTTTTGCTCAGGAAGCCAGGGAGTAGGGGGCTGTTCCACTGCAGGGAAGGCTGGCGACATGGCACTGCACGGTAGGGAAGAGAGGTGCTGGGGTGCTGGGTGGCAGGGAGGATTGGCATGGGGCTGTGCAGCAGGGAGAAGCGGTAAAGCACCAGGTGTCAGGAAGGAATGGAGCAGGAATGAGTGGTGCAGCCCTGTGCACCATCCACCAGTCCAAGTAGAGCTGTCCTGGTGGAGAGTCAGCAGTATAGAAGTGTCCTGTAAAGAGTTGGAGGGGGAGAGTTGGTTGCTGTGGACAATTGGCAGCTGTCCCTTTATGGTCAGGCCAACCACAAAGAGGATTTAGGGCACTGTGACTCCCCTCATCTCTTCCAAACATTCTCCCTGTTTTGCCTGTTCAGCACATGATTGGTATCCCACAGAAAGGGCAATAAAACTCAAAACCTCAGCATAACAGAGGTACACACCTCTCATTATGCCCACCTCTGCCATCTTCTAGCATTGTGTGCTATGAACCTTCAAAACAACTTCTGAAGGGCTTTATCTGATGGTGGTCTGCAGGGCTGTGAAGTCTTTGCTCTGTACATTGAAGAGTCCTAATAATGGAGACACATTTTTGTATGCAGATAATTTCCCAAAGGAAAAATGGGAGGGAGAGACAGGTAAGAGGCAGATAAACCATCTCCACTGATTTGTGGGCATGTAAGGAAGACTTTATGAATGAATGTGGTATTTAAGTTAGCCTAACAAAATTAAGTCCCTGATCTGGTAAAGATGTAAGCACATATGTAGCTTGACACACATGAGCAGTCCCTTGGGACACAAGCCTGTTAACATTCAACAAATGAAGCTCTTGCAGAGCATTTCACCCACAAAGTATTCAAACAAAATTGAGAAATCTGAAAAAGGAAACAGCTGAGATATGAATATTTAAAATTTTGCTGTAGCAGTGGACATGTGTAAATAACTTTTCAAAGAGATTTTCAGAGGATTTTTTTTAATACTGTGCACATAGCACTTGTCCTAAATACATATTTACATGATGGACTGGAAAAGCTCTTTTAGAAGCTGTTCTGGTCTTCTGGGTAAATAATATTCCTTTTAAAAAAATTATGAATACATATTTAACTGATAAACTAGAATGGCTCTATTAGGCACATCATAAACATTTTTTTTAACTGTCTAGTGAATGTGTTTACTGGAGCAAAGAAACAGATCCAGATTATTTAACTTTCTGTAGTTTATTTTTCAATTGCAGTTCTTTTGCAATTTTAAGCCCCATCCACAAACAAAACTAAAAAATTCTCCTCCCTCCCCTCCTCTAAGTACTCTCCAGTATGAGGCTTGGTAGAGGTAACTGTGAAGGAAGACGAGTTTTTCTGTGAATGGTACTGTTGAAGCAATGTGTTCCACACCATCCAGCAATCACTTTTGGCTCCAAGATGTATGATTTTAAAAACTTGTGATCTAAATTGTTCTGCCAATGATATGGGTGCTCTCGAGAGTTAGAAAAAGAGATTGGAGTAGTATCTCCTTCTGCCCCCAAATAGAAAAGATGAAATACCAACAGGATCCCAAAGAACCTAGTTAAGAGCTGAACTCATCTGTATGAAGCTCCAAAACGTAGTGCCAAGGCAGTGTTGGTTAAGCTGTGCATATTCAAAGAAGATAGTTTTGCTCTTCTCCACTGAGAAAATATCTAAATAAACAGCTTTGTAAAAATTGTGACCTTTCAAAGGAAAAAAAAACAAAAACAAAACACAATTGAAAAAAACATCGAGCCTGATTGATTTACTTAGTTTTGCTCAACGCTCACTGTTTGTCATGTGTAAAAAACATGGCAAGCTGGTACAGACATCCACTTTATCATTAAGCATTTTTGGGCACTATCCTTCCACGACTATTAACTAGTTTTAATGCAATTTTACAAATGACTTGTTTAGGTAGAGCTTAAAGCTAAACTTTGTTTGCTTAAAACCATACACAGCAAAACAGCGTAACAGACACCTCTGATCTTAATAACATGAAATGGAAATATGGAGAAGGAAAAAAAAGTTCTCTTCTCTAGGATAGATTTCCAACAGAAATCAGAGATGGATATTAATATGCTTAAGATTTGTAATGGCACCACATTTTTAAGAGTCCCAACTCCATTTAGACACCTACATAAGAACTAAGATTTTCAAAACGCTCCTTAATCAAAAGCTCCCGTAACAATATTTTATGGCCATATTTTCAAAAGCACTCAACATTCAAAGTGCTTTTGGAAATCTGGTCCCAGCTGTGAGCAGTGACCTCTCCTGAAAATCTATAGGGATCTGGCATGAAGGCATATGGAACATTGCATTTAGTTGCAGGAATCTTAATTACCAAAAACATATTGACAAATTAGAGAGAGTTCAGAGAAGAGAAACAAAAATGGTCAGGGGACCAGAGGAATTTACATATGAGGGAAGATAAAAAGAGCTTCTATATGTATGGCTCAGCTATGAGATAATTATGAGAGGGTATATGTTAAGGCTCTACAAGTGTTCCTAACCTTGTGTGGAGAATGGGGAGGAAAAAATTAAGTGGGATATGAGGTTATAACTTGAGCTGCAAGTAAAGAACAACAACAACAAATCATCTGGGCCTTCCAAAGAGAACCCTGGCAAGGAGGTCAGTTAGGCTGTGAAATGTGGTTTGAGGGAACAAAGTTCCATTGCTGCTGTTGTATGAAAGTTTACTGTGGGATACAACTCTGAATGCTTCAGAGAAGCCTGTTCAGATTCCATTTTCAAAAGAGATGGTATGTTGGGATGGTTGGGCTGAGTGGACGTCTCTTTTGAAACAGCTGAAGTTGCTCTGATGGGATTAATATAAATTCCTGGACAGAATGAAAAATAGATCAAACTTTGGGCCCAATTTCTGTCACATGTCAGGTATCATACCACCTGTATTGAATAATGAGAGAGACACAGAATGCCTGGAATTTAGAAAAAAGAAGTGAAAACACTGAAAAATGAAACCAAGAAGTCATTACCATGGTAGAATTCACTTGTGAGTGGATTGCATATGTAAGAAAACAGGTAGAGGGCTAAGAACTTGAGGGGAGAGTATTCCACTGAAGTTCTTCATACAAAATCAGGGCACACTTTCAGAGATTTTCATATTGTTAAGGCATATAACATTGTTATTTTTTAAAAGTAATAGGGCTTTTGGCAGAAAAATCAAAAGCATACACAGAGGCAGATTTTGAAAGACCATGTGAGACTCAGCACTAGTCAATGTAGTTTGATGCCTTGAGATACAAGAATGAGATTTAACAGAGCTGTGATAGAAAAACTGTCTTCATTTTCTGCTTCCAATATTACTCTGCCAGGTCAAAAAGAATGATCTCAGGTATTTACAACATCCTCTTATTCCTTTATTTTTCATTCCAGATAGTTAAGTATTACATATAACACTGTTGCTCTTATTACTATCTGTTGAATGTTACCATTCAGTCTGGTCATATGAATGCCAGATACATGATAATAGAACACTAAGCTAAATATCTTCCTGGACATGGCAAGTCTGTAGATTTTCAAAATATAAAGAAACAAACTCATTTGAGAATAAAAAATAGCCATTGAGTCATCATATTTATTAAGCCAAATTCCATGACTTAAAGTGTTTTAATGTGTAGTTGTCGTGACCTTGATCTCAAAGGAGATAAATGCTGGTTCCTGACCATAAATAGTATTTCAGAACTATGGGAATTAAGAATAGCAAATTGTGACCCATGAGGTCAGGCAGGTCACAAGAACTCTGGCTCAGATTAGGTGGTTAGTATGTGATTTTGCATAGCGGTATGTAGACGTACCCTTGTACAGAGGGCAATTAATTAGTCAATACATCTAGGCTTATAATGTAGACAATCACTACTAACCTTGATTGATAGCTGGAGGAAGTAAAGTAGGCATGTGAAGCGAGATGATCTGGGCTGCAGAGGGAGTAGCATCAGCTCTGTGCTGGTTCCCCTGCCCCTCTATATGTCATACCACACAGCTTCTTGTGCCTCATGAGCATGATGCATGGGTAGCTATGCCAGATGACATGGGAGGAAAGCTTTGTTCTCTATGTGCAGTGAGCCACAGTTCTTGTCAACACACAAACTGTAACCAGCCTTTTGAAAAGCCTTAGGAGGTTTGTGTCCTTGGGACCACTAAGACAGCCTTGAGCTACAGAAATTAGAGACAACCTTTCTCCTTGAAAGTCTTCTTTCTCTCACTGCCTCAAAAAGAGGCAAGGGCAAAGAGAAGGGCTAAAACTACACCCTTAGAAAAGGAAAGGGAGAATCTAACTTCTGCTTCTAACGCTTGAATCAGAGGGGCTTTCAGGTGTGGCCTCCAAAAGGAAATCTTCTTGTACATCAGCCTCTCAGGCACTAATCCTGCCTCAATATGGCAGAGTGACTCTGAAGAAGAGGGGTGCCTGAAGGTAGTATTGAGGTTCTGCAAGGAAGCTGGAATCGTGTATGTGACACTTGCAGCAATGTGGTAGCACCAGCTTTACTGGTATTCACTGAAAATTACTGCCAGCATCAGGTCAGATTAATGTCTGCATTATGGATGTTCCACGTGGGAAAGAAAAACAGTTCATCTGAAGTAACTCAAATTCAGGGTCAGATTTTAAAAAAAATTACTTCTGGCTTGAGGACTTTCCATCAGCTACCTTGAAAGAATGGCACCCTTTACCTTCATAGAATCATAGAATCATAGAATGGTCAAGGTTGAAAGGGACCTCAAAGATCATCATGCTCCAAGCTCCTTGCTATGAGCAGGGACACCTCACACTAGACCAGGCTGCACAAAGCCTCATCCAACATGGCCTTAAAGACCTCCAGGGAGGGGGCTTCCACAGCCTCCCTAGGCGACCTATTCCAGCACCTTACTACCCTCATGGAGAAGAATTTCTTCCTGATGTCTGACCTAAATCTACCCTCTTTCAATTTAAAACCATTACCCCTTGTCCTATCATTACCCTCTCTGGTGAAAAGCCCCTCCACAGCTTTCCTGTAGGCCCCCTTCAGGTACTGGAAGGCCACTATAAGGTCTCCCTGGAGCCTTCTCTTCTTAAAGCTGAATAGCCCCAACTCTCTCAGACTGTCTTCATAGCAGAGGTGCTCCAGCCCTTTGATCATTTTGCAGCCCTTCTCTGGACCCTCATCCAACAACTCCATGTCTTTCCTGTGATGAGGACTCCAGAGCTGAACACAGTATTCCAGGTGCGGCCTCACACAAGCAGAGTAGAGGGGTAGAATCACCTTCCTTGCCCTGGTGGCCATGCTTCTTTTGATGCCAGAAGGCCAACTGCATCCTGGGCTGTGAGCACACACTGGTGGCTCATGTCGAGGTTCTCATCTACTACCACCCCCAAGTCCTTTTCCTCAGGACTGCTCTCTAGCCGTTCTCCCCCCAGCCTGGGGCTGCACCGACCCAGGTGCAAGACCCTGCACTTGGCCTTGTTGAACTTCATGAGATTGGCATTGGCACACCTCTCAAGCCTGTCAAGGTCCCTCTGGATGGCATCCCTTCCCTCTAGGGTGTCAACTACTCCACACAGCTTGATATCATCAGTAAACTTGCTGAGGATCCATTCAATCCCACTGTCTATGTCTCCAACAAAGATGTTAAACAGCATTGGTCCCACTACTGACCCCTGAAGAACACCATTCATCACTTGCCTCCACTTGGACAATGACCCATTGACCACAACTCTCTGGTGCAGCCATCCAGCCAATTATTTATCCACCAAGCGGTCCATCTGTCAAATCCATGTCTTGTCAGTTTAGAGACCAGGATGTTGTGTGGGACCATGTCAAACACCCTGCACAAATCCAGGTAGATGATGTCAGTTTCTCTGCCATTATCCACCATCTCTGTAGCCTTGTCATAGAAGGCCATCAAATTGGTCAGGCACGATTTGCCCTTAGTGAAGCCATCTTGACTGTCATCAATCACCTCCTTATTTTCCATGTGCCTTAGCAGATTTTCCAGGAAGATCTGTTCCATGATCTTGCCAGGCACAGAGGTGAGACTGACTGGCCTGTAGTTCCCCACGTCTTCCTTTTTCTCCTTTTCAAAGATAGGGTGTATTTGCTCCAACTGGCAGGAATCTCACCAGACCGCCATGACCTCTCAAATATGATGGACAGAGGCTTAGCAGCTGCATCTGCCAGTTCCCTCAGGACCCATGGATGGACCCCTGGTGACACTAAGCTGGGAGGAGTGGCTGACACACCAGAAGGCTGTGCTGCCATTCAGAGAGACTTAGACAGGCTGGAGAGTTGGGCGGGGAGAAACATGATGAAATTCAACAAGGGGAAGTGTAGAGTTTTGCATTTGGGGAAGAACAACATGATGTCCCAGTATAGGTTGGGGGCTGACCTGCTGGAGAGTAGTGTAGGTGAAAGAGACCTGGGGGTCCTGGTAGACAGGAGGATGACCATGAGCCAGCAATGTGCCCTTGTGGCCAAGAAGGCCAATGGCATCCTGGGGTGCATTAGAAAGGGTGTGGTTAGTAGGTCAAGAGAGGTTCTCCTCCCCCTCTATTCTGCATTGGTGAGGCCGCATCTGGAGTATTGTGTCCAGTTCTGGGCCCCTCAGTTCAAGAAGGACAGGGAACTGCTTGAAAGAGTCCAGCGCAGAGCCACAAAGATGATTAAGGGAGTGGAACATCTCCCTTATGAGGAAAGGCTGAGGGAGCTGGGTCTCTTTAGCTTGGAAAAAAGGAGGCTGTGGGGTGACCTCATCAATGTTTACAAATATGTAAGGGGTGAGTGTCAGGGAGATGGAGTTAGGCTCTTCTCAGTGATGACCAGTGACAGGACAAGGAGTAATGGGTGCAAATTGGAGCATAGGAGGTTCAAGGTGAATATCAGAAAAAACTTTTTTACTGTGAGAGTGACAGAGCACTGGAACAGGCTGCCCAGGGAGGTTGTGGAGTCTCCTTCACTGGAGACATTCAAAACCCGCCTGGATGTGTTCCTATGTGATGTGCTCTAGGTGACCCTGCTCTGGCAGGGGGGGTTGGACTAGATGATCTTTCGAGGTCCCTTCCAACCCCTAGGATGCTATGATTCTATGATTCTATGATCAGGTCCCATAGATTTGTGGACCTTCAGGTTCTTTAGATGGTTATGAACCTGTTCTTCTCCTACAGTGGGGGGGTACTTGATTCTCCCAGTCCCTGCTTTGACCTGCTGTGGCTTTTGCAGTGAGGCTGGAGCACTTGCCAGAGAAGACTAATGTAAAGAAGTCATTGAGAACCTTAGCCTTCTCAATATCCTGTGTATCTAGGTCTCCTGTTTCCTTCAGGAGAGGGCCTACCTTCTTTGGATCTAGCTCCAAAAAAGGGTCCTGTTGCGCAGAACTAATGACACAGGAAGATAAAGAAATCAGAAGAAACAGACCAATCAGAACAATCCAGGGCATTTTGACAATGAGGAATTTTTTTATGCAGCTCTTCCTCTCCTACCTTGGCTAATTCTATAATCGATACAAATACATATTCTTCAGCAAAGCATAGTCCAAACCAGTGGAACCAACTGCTGCAGGAGGTCATCGAGTCAGATACTATAGTTGGATTTGAAAAAGGGCTGAATACATTTTATGGCCAAACAACATCTGTACAGTCATCCAAGCTAAGATAATGGTGATGAAATTTCATGCTTGAGTGTGTAAAATGATTGCTACATCACTCAGAAAAGATTTTTTTTCTTCCCAGGTAGAGGGTTACACAATTGAGAAGATACATTATAAAGAGGTTTCTGAGCTTGGTTGTTTTTTTTTTTTCACCATTCTCCAAAGAGTGAAAGATCAGCTCATGGACCTACAGAATAATAATTTAGCCTTCTACTTCTTCTCTTCTTAAATATAATGAAGCTCTTAAATGAGATGTTTCATTTCAGGGCCTCAAAGTTTCTTTCATTCTCTCCACGCTAACTGATCTCCTATGCAGGTAAAATAACTGAAGCAAATCTTAGCAGCTGCCAAGGTTACTAATTCACCCTCCTGACCCCAACAGGTGAGAGACAGTGAGTTTGTGTATGAGCTCAGAGAGGCCTGTGCCTGATATTTGATGCAACAGCTGGCTGCATTTCTCATGCAATTTGCATTTACTGTACATCTGGCTTCATTTAATTAGAAAACAAAACAAACAAACAAACAAAATTGATCTTAGATAGTCAGCAATCTAATGATAATTTTGACCATTCCTTCCTGTTTTCATCAGCTCAGTTTCATTTCCAGAACTTAATCAAGAAATGAATTAAGCAGGGACAGAACATATTTCTAGCTAAAGATTTCTGTGATATCTTGCATCAGATTAAATTCCCTGGTAGTATGTAGGGGAGGAAACTGTGGGGTGGAAAAACTGCTGCACTTATAACCTTATTACCACATATCTCCACTTCACCCTGAAAGACATCAGCCTGTCCATTATTGTCCTGCCTGTACTTTCTATGGGACTTTGAAAAGAAAAGGTTCAAAGAGCATGACTTTCATGCTCCCCTTCCCATGTCAAACACTTTCAACTCTTGATTTCAAAGTGCCACTCGCTTGCTGTTCAAAGGCCTGTGGACACGTAGGGGGTGAGACAGGAGTAAAAGGTTGTACTACAAAGCCTGCTGCATTCAGAGCAATACCCAGCTCAAAGATACAAATGGTAATATAAACTTAAGTACCTATCAATAAAACCACCAATACATGAAAGGGGGGTGGAAAAATTCTAAGTAGCCTTTTTCTGCCACCTCTCCCACTCTATCATTAAGCTGTTGTTGGTTTGGATAAAAGTTCAATTGTTATCTTGAAGTGCAGCTCTTCCCTTTGTTGCAGTTTTGGCCAGGGGAAGGCAGAATTAGGAGAGAGGCCCAAAGCCCAAATAAGTTAGCTAAGAATACTTAAAGAAGTTCCTACCAACATCTGAAAAACCTGCCTTGCTCGATGAGTATTCATCTAGCTCCCCTTCTCTCTCTGTATCCTTTTCATCTGCCTGCCCACAAGATTTGGAACACCATTAATTGGTCCTGAGGGAGGCTGACAGGCCTGTGCTTTTATGACTCGATTCTTTGTATTGTACACATGTGGGCATCTCTCAGGAGATAAACAAAGGGAAAATGGGCTGAAAAGGGGGGCAGAATTTGTATAAGACTAAATGCAGAACAAACCACCTTCCCAATTTACTGCTAATATCCCAAATTGCATTAATAAATCCACCCCCCTCCCTAACTTCCCTCTTCCCCACATCTGCTTCTCTTAATCTGCTTTTCCTGATCGCTACAGGCTTGTCTTCTGAGCAATTCCACCTCCCATTTGAAATCAAACAGCCTAACTCTTTTTTTGCCCCCCCTCTGCTCCCTCCCCCTTGCCAACAAAAGAGTGAGGTGGTCTTATAGGAAGATAAAAAGAATAGTTGATCATAAGAACTAACCTGGAGCCAACACCTTGGTGTTTCGTCCCTTCAGCAGTTTCTAAACCCTAAGCACCTCCAGCAAATTCTCATGGCTTCCAGCCTTGGTCTTGGATTTGCTGAGAGTGAGAGACTTTTTGGCATAGCTTTCACTGCTCAGGAAAAATAAGTCTAACACACTCAGAGACACACTGACACACAAGCATGCGTGTACACAAGTTTTAGCATCTGTATGCACTTGTGCACGTGTGTTCTTGTGGAGAAAGCAGTCTGTGTTACACAAAGGTAAACAAAATTTTTCAAAATGTGTACTAGCAACCTTTACTGCTTACCAACAACATGCCAGAATTTCTGCCGAGTTTTTGTGTTTACCAACAAAGTAAGCGTGGGACATTGTTTCCCCAGAGCCAAACATATGCAAAGGATTTCTGGACCAAGTCCTGCTGGCTTTACTTACAAGGCATTTGATAGAAAGACGGGGATTTTGCCTGCTCTCAGATCTAAAAGCCACCCTGAATTTGTGAACCAGATTCACAATTCGGAGGCAAGTACACTAATGATTTTCTGTGCACCTCGGCACATCCTGAAAGGTCATTAGTGTCCATGCTTAGAACAAAGGCAGAGCAGGTCTTGGGAATCAAAATCCAAAGTTTTTATTCCACCTTATTCCTCCCCATCAATGAAATAAATCTGCCAGACATGGAAGTGCATTTGAAACCTCTGGCAGAAGAGGAGACTGAAACTACGTCTTTCATGGCTGGGACGAATGCTCTGGCTCCTAAACCTGTTTAAAATGTGGCATCTTCTTGTGCAATCTAATTTTTAAAGATATAAGTGGTTCGTTTGAAGGAAAGGGTCTAGGTAACTAAAGTACTGCATGTTGCCAAGAAAGGCATCTGAGAGAAAAGTGGAATTCATCACAGTGTTTTCTTGAGCTTTTGTCTCTTTTACAATATGGAACTCCTTGCTCAACATGCCAATTTTGTGAATGATGCTCGAGGGCAACAAACTTTTCTTTTCATGCAGGGAATATGTATAAGGTGTGACTGTATTTTGAAGGTTGGATCTTTATCTTGAAGTTGATGGAGGCAGAGTGCATTCTAATAATGTAAAACAGTTTTTGAAGTTAAGACTCCAGAGCCCAGATCGTGTAGGAGTATGTAGAGTTTTTTGCTATGAAGGCCTTCACTATATCCCTGATTCAGTTTACACATCTGAAAAATAGTAAAGTGTTCACTAGTAATAAACAATGTTTTAAAATTCTTTGAGGGAGAAAAATATCCCATTTGCAGCATGATTTTTTTTTTAACCTACAAGGAGTTTTTCTTGGTTGTACTCAAAGAGCTATGGTCAACAGCTTGATGTCCAAATGGAGACCAGTGACTGGTGGTGTTCCTCAAGGGTCAGTGTTGGGACCAGTGCTGTTTACCATTTTTGTCGGTGACATGGATGATGGGATAGCATGCACCCCCAGCAAGTTTGCCAATGACACCAAACTGTGTGTCGTGGCCAGCACACTGGAGGGAAGGGATGCCATCCAGAGGGACCTTGACAGGCTTGAGAGGTGGGGTCATGCCAACTTCATGAAGTTCAATAAGGCCTAGTGCAAAGTCCTGAATCTGAGTTGAGGCAACCCCGAGCACAATTACAGGCTGGGCAGAGAAGGCTTGAGAGTAGTCCTGAGGAGAAGGACTTGGGGGTGCTGGTTGATAAAAAGCTCAACAGGAGCCAGCATGTGCGCTTGCATCCCAGAAAGCCGGGCTGGATCAAAAGAAGCATGGCCAGCAGGTCAAGGAACCTGATTCTCCCCCTCTACTCTGCTCTTGTGAGACCTCACCTGCAGTGCTGTGTCCAGTTCTAGAGCCCCCAACTACAAGGGCATGTAGTGATAAAACAAGCAGGAGCAGTTTCAAACTGGAAGAGGGTAGATTTAGGTTGGATATTAGGAAGAAATTCTGTAGTGTGAGGGTGGGGAGACACTGGCACATGTTCTCCAGGGAACTTGCAGGTGTCCCCTCCCTAGAAGTGTTCAAGCCCAGGTTGGATGGAGCTTTAAGCAACCTGGTCAATGAAGGGGGGTTAGAACTAGATCATCTTTAAGGTCCCTTCCAATCCGAATTGTTCTATGATTCTGTTACTCTCTTCTTAACCTTTGAATATATATTCACCATTAGGGTACTATGGCTTGTTTTACATTGTGTCAAAAAGAATTGAATATACATGGCATAGTCTAATTTTTTAAAAATGTATTTATTTTTTACCAGAGGATAGCCAGTGAAACAAATTTCTTCGGGGAAACTAGAGGAAAGGCCACAGTGAACATTTGACATATGTCAGTTCTTATTCTTCCAATATTGTACTGAGGAAAGGCAATTTCTACCTGATTTTCACACCATGCTCAACAGCAGGAATTTCAGTGTGGGTAGTAAAACTTGCTTAAGAGCCTGTGTAATTTACCTCATGTTGATTAGTCTATGTGGAACAGCTAATGTTACATGAGTTAATTAGTCTATAGCTGCCTTGCCTGTCTTTGCTAATATAGTTGTAGTGGCTGTATCTTTGAAAATCTTGAGATGCAATTTTTTCAGTCATTGCCAGTGACTTTGTGCATCTGGCAGAAACAGGTATTTAAATGACAGGTTAGGTCTGATTTGAGCCCAGGTCTAAAGACATCTGTAATGGGAAAATTCTCTGGAGAGAATTACATTCTTGCAAGACAGACACTGCTTTCAGCCTAGGAAGACCTAGCAGCCAGGCAGGGCAGCTTTCAGTACAGGTGGAGGAAACCTAAGAAAGGCAGCAAGCTGAGAGTTTTGGTCCTCTACTGTTCCCACTATATTGCCTTGAAAACTAAAGGGCAGTGTGAAAGGCCCCATGTGTTAATATAGTTATATGAAATACTGTCACTATTAATTTCCTCTAGTTTCCCTGGAAATGAACTAAGCAACCACTACAAAGCAAGTCTTCTATAAAAAAAAAGTCACAGTTTAAAACTACTTAGCCCTGACAGCATCCCTGCTATATTCAACAATACAGAGTCCAACTACAGCCAACCATGAGCTACCATTGCAAGGAGCAGTGCTCCTCACTGCTGCTGTGAGGAGCAAAGCACTACCATTCAAATGGTCACAAACTGATGGAATTATTTGCAGATCCATACCTCAATGAGAGGTGTGCGTTGAAATGGTGGTGGGGACGATAGGGGAGAGGACCTCAGCCCAGCTCTGGTTGATGCACAGGACCTACCTCACTCTCCTCCTGAGAGCAACTGATGCTAGAACCAAACCAGGAATGGCAGGTGCAATTTGCAGCACACCGCAGGAGTGCTGGCTTCTAATGCTACCCAACATTCTCTTCAGCTCAAGGGTGCTTCTTTTTTTTTTTCTCATTTGAAAACTGTAGTTCTTGACTGAGCAAAAGTGGCAGAGTTTAGGTTTGCATGCTGACTGTGCTTCTTGGCCGTGCATCTGCCAGCAGCAGAAAACCACAGCAATACGTCTTTATACGTGACAAAGACATCACTTAAATACAGTTGTATTTGGCACTAGCTTACAGCCTTTCTGGCATCAGGTCGCAAAAATCAGTGTCTGGAGCCTGACTTTCAGATATTTTGTGCCACTTTACATACATACTGGACAAGTGGCACAGCTTTGCCTTTTGATGCTTAAGAATACATAATTGCACTAAAATAGTAACTTTTCAAACCCAGCTGAAAATACCCCTTTGAGGATTCCAAGCATCTGGATAGTTAAATTGAAAATCAATTCTTTTGACTTTCAGAGCTTCTTTTTGACAGGTTTATTTGCTCTACTGACCATTTTAAACCTCTGCGGCACCTTCTTACCACGAGTGCTGTGCTCAATATCTAGCTCATAAGCAAAATGTACCCTGTACATTCTGTCACCTTTTAATATAAAATGGCTTCAGCAGTCTCCTTGTTTATGTTGCTGTTAAACCTCTTCCGCAGAAATGTGATGGACAACGTAGAGCATTAGGGATTTGGGTGCATGATCCCCATCTCCTCTTGAGTCCTTCCTCCCACAGTGCAGCTGTGGAGGGCTGTTCTACCTGAGCCATCAGGTACATACCGAAGGCACTTTGTTATATAGTGGTGATGAAAGAAGTACACAACTCAGCTCACAAGTCCCTTTCTACTGGAATATGCAGGGAAAGTTATCTAAGAGGAAATAAAACAACAAAATGTTGATATAGAGGAAGCTGGTTAAATAAGAGTGGTTGTGAAATGTCACTCACAAGGCAAAATATAGGCCATGGGTTTACTTGCAAGATGTCCTCATATACTAATAGACTATAGAAAATATAATGGATTTCTTCCTTAGGGAAAGCTCATTGATTAGAATTGGTAGTTGTTTACTTTGAAAGGGAAAATAATCTCTGATAACAACTTTATTCCACAGGTATTACATCAATGGCATCTTATGGCTGTAAGTTTCTCCATTGCTCTAATTCTGTTAGGACCCAAAGAAATCTGTTCTTTAGTTCAGTTAAATATTTTCCACCACATTTTTTTCTTTCTTTTTTTTAAGGAGAAGCTTTCATCTAGTGAAATCTTTCAATGTTTTTGAAGAAAACAAATTAGAACAAACACATTTATAGCCACTTCTGTTTCCTGAAAATAATTTTTAAAAAAACAAACCATACAGATATCAATTTAGATCTTTCATATTCTAAAATAAAAACTATCTTATGAACTAGAAGTGCATTTAAAAAAGAAAAATTTGTTGGTTTTCTTAGCATGTTCAGTATTGAAAATTCTCTTGGAATAGATAGTGTTTCGATTTCGTCTTCTGCAGAACAAGCTGTTGTTCCACGGAACCCCAGTCCCCCTTGAAGCCCTAATGTTCACTTCATCTGTAGATTTTCAAGACCTCTTGCCTGTAACAGCAAAAATGTAGTTTTTCTAGAGTCAATGCTAAATGGCTACAATTCTCAGAAATTGGTCAGTCTTAGATGCTAAGAAATAATGCATCCAACAGCACTATCTTGAGGCACCCTAAACAAATGTTTTTTCATTCACCAGCAAGAGGAAAATCTGGAAGATATCCTTTTACAGCAACTGATATGATTAGTCTTTTTTTTTTTTTTTCTTGCCAAACTGTTCCAGTCATTACAAATAACAAGTCAGTATGCATAGAACAATAAACTAATTAAACATTTTTCTAGTTCATTTTTAAATGTCTTACTGTGACCTTCTTCTTTATTGCTCTCACTACCCTACTTTTTGGTTGAAGTCTCTTTAAGATGGGGAAGGTACATCAGCAATTTCACCTACTCTGAATCACCTCATTCTGCCCTGATTTATACCCCATGAAATCCTATTGCCCTCAGAGGGGTTCTGCAGGATATAAGGCTGGGAAGAGTTTGATCCAGAATGTTAAATACTTAAGCATCAATGTTACAGTTTTATTGCAATTATTATTGGTCCCCATTGGTTATTTACTTACGTTGTGTCTCAGCTACAGTTAAATTCTATGCTACAAGATATATGGGGAGAAATAAAAGCACAAATAGCAAATGAACGGATTGATTTGGAATGGGCTTGAACCTTTTTTTCTGCTCCAGGACACTGCCAAAGTGGAGGGTTTGGGACTCTGAGTTGTCCTAAAAAGCTGCACTGTAAACTGAGACAGCCTAGCCACTCATACATAAGGGGCTCAGCTTTCTTAATCTCAGAGGTGGGGTTGGGTACTGGGATGCTCACAACTCTACTTGCTGTGTCTCCCTCACTGATGAAGCTCTTGAGAAGGACAAGCATTTCCCCAGTCACTAGAGCATCTTCACCAAATCAATGCCAACAGTTCGGATTTCTTCAGCATACCTGGTAATATGTTTCTGAAGTCTAAGGGGCAAATCTTCATCACATTTCAGGTAACTATGTCAGGAGGAGGGTTCAATTCTAAATTACCAAACTTTTGACTCAAGATTTTCCACATCTAATCACAAATTGAATAGTCTGGTATTGCATATAGCTGGCCTTTCATTGCGGATTCCCTCAATCATACTCCAGACATTAAGACAGAATTGAGAAACTAAAATCAGAGGATGGTTTGAGTTGGAAGGGACCTTAAAATATCACCTAGTTCCACCCCACCTGCATGGGCAGGGACACTTCCCACTAGGCCAGGTTGCTCCAAACCCCATCCAACCTGGCCTTGAACACTCCCAGGGATGAGGCTTCCACAACTTCCCTGGGCAACCTGTTCCAGTGTCTCACCACCTTCACACTAAAGAATTTCTTTCTAATGTCTAACCTAAATCTGCCCTCTTCCAGTTTAAAACAATTACCCATTGTCATATTGCTACGTGCTCTCATACCTAATCGTAAACTATTTCCACCCTCAGAAATTTTTGTAGTGTATGAGCCCAATATCACTATAACTTCTGCAGACATATAAATAATTTCTGAACTCAGGTGCCTAATTGACCATCTAAAATCAAATGCTTACATGTCTAAGAGATATTTTGTAAAGATAGACTACAGTAAAATAAAATAGAAACAAAAACAACCCCCTCCAGACAACAGTATGAATACCACTGTCCCTGAAGCCCAGGGGATTTTACGTTTCAAGCTTCAGTGAGTTTTCCCTCAGCAGTTTTTGGGCAAACAGGTGGCCTTACACTAATGTGAGTATCATAGACATAAGAAGTACAATAGTATAACCCAGGTCACATTTTCCACTGAACTACCTTAGAACTAATCACCATTGTAGGAAATTTATCATAATGTCATAGAATTTAAAATTTAAAACTTACTGACTGAGAGGCCACTTTATGTATCAAAAAGCATGATAGCTTTAAATGTATACCTTCCCCTGTATAATACTGTGTATGAAAAAGCAACCCAGAGTCCTTTATGGAAAACCATAAATCTTACATTGAATGGCTGCCTGATCTGTTCCCTTCTGGACTTTCTGGTTGGACACATGGGGCTTCAGCATAATAAAAATGTGTATGTCATGTATTTTCTGTCCTATAAACCCTTCCTTTTTTAAAATCAAATAACTGGAGCTAAGAAGTACTCCAAACTAAATCTATTTTTTCTTTCTTTATGAAAAAAAAAAAACAAACAGCTTTTTCTGTAGTTAAAATAAGAAATGCATTTTACAATCAGTTGTATAGTACTGAGTTTTCAGGAAAGGAAATTTCTAATTGAGTGTGAGAAGGCTCCAGTTATATTACTTTATGCATGATTTCTCAGTTTGGTCCACACTATCTTGAATTTATGATTACCAAAAATTAACTTCCTAATTTAGCAGTCAGATTTGCCTGTCATAATAAATAGCAAACAGAATGGCATGGAAAGTGTTTGTCCTGCTAGCTATTACCAATCAGCTTCTCAAGACTCTTTTACTGGTCGACAAAACAGTCTTCTTTTCTTTTTTATTGCACTCACTAATCAGGATCTAGTCTGCCTCACAACAGTCAGCTGTCATTGCAACAAGTTAAAGGAAAATTATAATGCTTCCTAAGCATTTCCACAGAAACAAATTTCATATGTGTGGGGGTGGATGGTAGGAGGAGAATAACCTTGGGAAAACCACAATTATAAACAGCTGCAGCATGCATTAAATGTAATTATGATTGATTCCTATAAATAATTCTTTGTGTAAATTTCCACTTAAGCTGGATTTGCTGTTCGGGTGCAATGGACATTTCTGCATTAAGTGGTTATGTCTCTTTATTATTATTAAAAATACAGATTCTTTTCACTAGGGAGAGGAGGTGGGGAAAGAAGACTTATTGTACCAGCATGAACTGCTGAAAATCTGGACTCTCACAATTAATGGTTTAACAGCCTGAATGCGATGAAATAGTGTATGCCTGAACTACAAAGAAGGATTAAAATGAAAAAGAGTGCATCACCCAAACTTATTATCAGCAAAACCTCATAATACAATTTCAACAAGATAATAAACATTTAATGACAGATAGTATCTGATCAACCACTATGGAAGAGCTGACTATATTAATAGGACTTGACATTTGTTTTGTCTAATGGAGAAGGTGCTGAGCACCTAGGTTTCTGCTATGCTAATTGCTTGGTCATTTGAAAAATCAATACAATACAGCCTTTACAGGAGAAAATCTTGACTGATTCTTTACACTTCCTAAAGTAAAAATACCACAAAATCATGGTCATTAATTCATTAGACTAATTCAACACTTCAAATTTCAGTCAGTCTCATATAAGGTTTTACAACTGTCTGCTACATGAACATATGCCAGTGATAATGACAGGAAAGATCATATAAAATGACTGGAAGAAGGAAGAAGGTTTCTTTTGGAAGTTTTATGTATTACATTCCTGATCCCACTGAAATTAATTACAGCTAGCCATTTACTTCAGCAGGATAAGACAAGGGCTGTGTATAGGCCTTAGTACAGCTCTATGTTCTGAGTTATTGTATGTGTGGGAGCTAAGAGCTGCTGAACTTGTTGGAAAAAAAGATCTTAAAACAACTGTATTACTACAGTTGCAACACTGACGTGCTGCAGCTTACCCTCCACTGAAACAGGAGGGTCTAGACTCCTATTCCGTCAGATATTTAGCCAAGCTCTGAATCACATTTATGACTACATCTCTTTTAAAGATGACAGAAGTCAATGGCACTTGCTAGAAGTTAAGCAAATACTTAATATCATGATCCAAGACTGTGTTTCTCCTGCATGTACCGCCTCATCAATGTAGGTTTTAATTTAGACCTTCTTTCAAGCTGGGATATATCCTTAAGTTTTTGAATGGAACATATGGATATGCGAAGGATATTAACATTCATAAGACAAAATTGGGCAGATAGGAACTGGCTTTTCTTGTAGATGGTGTAAAGGTGTTAATGCTTTAATGTTTTTCATTTCCTTTACATCTTTCATCCTGTTTTATTCTTTCTATACATCTGCAGAGCACTTTATTAGCTAACCAAGCATTATCTGTATGCAGTAGGGATAGGGTAAATGTGCTAGAGGTGAATATCTTCCAGCTTAAAAATGTCACTTGGTTTCTCTGAATTCTCTCTGTTAGTACAACTGAATTCAGAGTTGTGCTCTACCTGTATTTTAAAATGGAGCCACATTTCCTTAAAAAAAGCTTCCTTCAAAGCAGAGTAGAAATAAAGCAGATTTTTTAGTATTAGATCTAAGGAAGTTTTTTTCCACCTCCACCTCCTCTGCATGGCTGTGTGATTAACTTACTTTAAAATAAAACCTTGCTTTCTTTCCCCATATAATTATGGTGTAAATACAAATGAGGCAGTTTGCACCTGACATGAGTTAGGTTATTTTTAAAGACTTTTGTTTGAATTGTTAGTAGGTTAGAAGCTTTAAACTCTGCATGGAAGAAAAAAGCATTATTTGCTCCAGAGTTACAGTAAATTAATATGAAAAGCTCTGCTGCTTTTCAGGTTGCATTTAGTACATACCATACATAAATACTGTTAAGATTCCACAGAATACTGAAGATTTGCTTGCATGCTTTTCAAACAAACAAACAAAAGCTAACACAAGTTTAACCCCTCAGGCTAATTTTCTAAGCCATTCCTCCAAAACTACATCACAATATTTTGTGAATGAACTTTTGCCCACTTGACCTTCATTTAGGCATAGAAATCAGGTGCAATACAGCAGATAGGGACTGAAAAGCTCAATTTATCCTTTTGACCATAAAGGCATCCCTTTATTATTCTTTTCCTTATGACTGGATTTAAAGAGCTTTTTTTTTTTTTTTTAAGCCTCTATCACCCTTTTAAAATAAATACGCAAAAAAAATCCCAACCAACAGGAGCTGTATATTTTCTGCAAAAAGACATCCTTACATCAATCAAAAAATATACATTAGCAAGAAGGAAACACATTAAGACTCATTTTACTTTTTCCTGTGCCAGGTTGCTTCTTTTGTACTATATATCAGAATGAAAGTAATTCACCTCTCAAAACAAAATATTAAAAAACAAAATATGACTGTGATGCACTTCTGCAGAATACAGTCAAATTTCCATAAAATGTCTGCAGGGTTTTGCACATTAAAATTTCTCTTACTAAAAATGTTTATGGAAATAGGTCATTATGCACATTACTAATAGAGAGCAATTTGTTGCTTTTAAAGGAGCTTTTATACTAATAGTTGTGAATAAACACATTTATCAGACATCCTAAATATAAACAATGTATACAGTGGCAAGCACAGTACTCCTCACATACACAGTAGACATGGATTAAAGAAGTTGTTCATTTGGGGCCCAGTTCTACTAATATGGAACCCAGAGGAATTTTTTTACTGTTTTTATTGTGTTGATAGGAGATGAATGATGTCTCAATTGTGGAAATGGGCTGATGGATGGTGCCACTGGATGTAACATCTTGAGTCCTACCTGCTTCTATGCAGCTTAACCAGTGCCAAAAAATCTCCTCCTGTGAATAGCGAAAGAGAGAGCAAGGGTAGGGATGGCCAAGTAGACCTCTCTCCTGCAACCAGAGCTGCAGAGTCCAGTCCAGCAAGCCCAGCCCCTGAAAGGCATCCTCAATCTGTGGAAAGCAGCCTTGTACAAGGCAAAGCTGATTTTCACATCGATAGCAGATTTTGCTAATCTGGTGTCAGAACTGTATTTGAAACAATATATATCCCAGCATAATACCTATCAGGCACTGTTTAACATCTTTGTTGGTGACATGGATGGTGGGACAGCTTACACCCTCGTCAAGGTTGCTGATGACACCAAGCTGTGTGCTGTGGTCAACACACTGGAAGGAAGGGAGGCCATCCAGAGGGACCTTGACAGGCTTGAGAGGTGGGCCCATGCCAACCTCATGAAGTTCAGTAAGGCCAAGTGCAAGGTCCTGCACCTGGGTCAGGGCAATCCTATGCACAATTAAAAGCTCAGAAGAGAATGGATTTGGAGCAGCCCTGAGGAGAAGGACTTGGAGGTGTTGATGAGAAGCTCAACATTGGCTGACAATGTACACTTACAGCCCAGAAAGTCAACTGTGTCTTGGGCTGCATCAAAAGAAGCATGGTCAGCAGGTCAACGGAGCCGCTACTTTGCTCTTGAGAGAGCCCACCTGCAGTACTCTGTCCAGTTTTGGAGCTCCCAACACAAGAAGGACACGGAGCTGTTGGAGCAAATCCAGAGGAGGGCCACGAAGATGATGAGAGCTGTAGCACCTCTCCTATGAATATAGGCTGAGAGAGCTGGGGTTGTTCAGCCTGCAGAAGAGAAGGCTCCAAGGAGATCTTATAGTGGCCTTCCAGTACCTGAAGGAGCTTAGAAGAAAGCTGGGAAGGGACCTTTTACAAGTGCAGGTAGTGATAGAACAAGAGGGAACAGTTCCAAACTGGAAGAGGGGATATTTAGGTTAGGCATTGGGAGGAAATTCTTTAGTGTGAGGGTGATGAGACACTGGAACATGTTGCAGAGGGAAGTTGTGGCTGCCTCATCCCTGGAAGTCCTCAAGTCCAGGCTGGATGGGGCTTTGAGCAACCTGGTCTAGTGGGAGGTGTCCCTGTCCATGCCATATGAGTGGAACTAGATGAACTTTAAGGTCCCTTCCAACGCAAGCCGTTCTGTGAGTCTATGATTACAGTCACTTTAAAAAAAACCCAAAAAACCAAAAAAACAAGAAAGAAAGAAAAAAAAGATCACAAATACTGTAATTCTATTTGACTTTTGAGGAATAAAAAATATACAGATACACTGTATAGGTTATGACAGTATGGGAAGCAAAAATATAGCAGCTTCAAACTACCTGACTGTGAAACATCTTACAATATATTTACACAGTAGCCAGCATCAATTCTCTTAAAAATTCTACTTAAACAACAGATTAAATCACCTAAATGTGCAAATGAAATTATCTGTTTTAGGCAGATATGTTGATTCCTGTGGTCCTTTGCTTGGTTGTCAGTAAAAGTGAGGAAAATGTAAAACATCTATCCAATTATTTCAGTTAATATACAAGCATTAGGCATTCAAATTCCTAATTAAGAGACAACATGCCCTGTCAGGCATCTGCATGGACTATTGAACATTGCCTAGATTGTTCCATAATTATCCTGGCTTAATAGCTCTAAAAATGTAAGCAATGTGCATCCATTGAGGAAATGCACTGCTTATCACACAAGGAAGAACAGCACAGAGAACATGCTCTGCTACCATGTTTTTTGTGCTGCAGGTTTTTAGTGGAACATGGTTTAATTAACAGCGGGCAGCCTTGGCTTAGTTGACAAGCCTTCTGTTGACAAGGAGAAAATATAACTCACATACAAAAATATATTTCCATGGCCAGATTTAAACATATAAAACTCAACTGCTGGAAGTGTTCCATTTCAGACTTCACTGTCAGTTAGGAACCAAAAATAAGATGTCGTATGTACGGAAATATATATTTGTACTGATTTCAGCATGCTACTTCTCAAGCCTGATTTGTCAAAATCCATCATCTTCCAGCCCCACCTCACCAAAATAAAAAAAATAAATATCAGCATTCTCTAGGGCAATCATGTTGTCAAGGAAACAGATTTTTGCCACTTTCTGTGATTTGCATTGTCAGTAAATTTGCTGCCATTTCCTTATTTTCAAGCCTGATGTTCAAGAGCTGACCAAAACTGCCTTGAATGCTGGCAACCACAGCATCAAGATGACTTACTCTTTCACACTCTCTGAGAAGGCTGGCCAAGTCATGGATGTCCTCTTTGATGAAAAGTCTGCAAGGAACACAAGAAGAAAATATTTCATCTATGTGAAATGGATTTATTCTACCCTTTAACCAATATGTTTTGTTTTGGAAAATAATACAAGATGTTTTAAGGTCTTCATGTCACTTTCTTTTTTTTCTCTTTGCTTTTAGTAGAAGGGGAAAAGCAAAAACAAAGAAAAAAAAATTTGAAAAAAGCAGGAGATAAATGAAGAAATTTGTAAAATAATCAAAAAACTGCAAACCAGATAATTTTTTCATCAATTTTTTTTTGTTTGTTTTAGCTGAAATGCTAATTCTAAGTAAAAAATGTAACTGTCTTTGGTCAACTTTATTGTTAAGACACCTGTATATGCATAATGTATAGGATGCAGATTCTTCAGATATGTTTGTTTCCATTGGACATGAAACGATAACAAACACATTTGGCAACCTTGTGATGTCTCACGCAACAGAGTGAGCAAGCTACCGCTCAACATTTCTCTTGAAACTACCAGGAAGAGCACTTCTGCAATTCCCTCTAAGCTGCAATCATATAAATAAATAACATAGCTAAATATATATTTTTACCTGGGAAAGATCCAGCAGAGCTCAGTTGATTCAACTGGTTTTAGATGGATTTTTTTTTTCTATCTCATGGTAGGCATAATTGTCATAGAATCCAACTGTGAACTTCCATCTCTTTAAAGTGTTTCACCATGTGTTGTTATGTTTTTATGTTTTTACCATGATGGTTGCTAACATTTGATGTGAGAAATATTTTCTTCTCTGTTCTTCTAAACAGGAACAAAGAGGATTTTTTATTTGCTGAGTATGTAAACTTTTTATTAATTAAATATGAAATTAATTATACATCTGCAGGTGCCACAGAAATGTCAATCGAAATTATACAACTGGTAACATATATTCTGGCTGAACAGTTTTTGTCAAAAGATATAGTTATTTTTAAAATCGTAATTGTCTATATAATATTATTTAATATTTTAATGAAATGCAACAATGAACTTTAAACAAATTAAAATCACATATTCAAAAGGTATTTTTAGATCTCAAACCCCTTCTGGTACAAAATTTTAAACTACAGCTCTCTTTTTTGGCTCAAAACAGAGAAAAAATTGTCAGTTTTCAACAGAACAAAAATTCTTTTTCCTTATGAGATCACAAGATAGTTAAAGCATTTAACGGTACAGGTGTTTACAATATTAGGACATTACTTTGGTAGGCCAAGGTAACCATGCAGATCAAACTCCATGATGAAACACATTTTCAAAAGTATTGCAGTGACTTGAAAGCTTCAGCATCTCCTGCACTTGAAAATCCCACCCAGCCTGTGTAAATGATTGAAAAGTAAATTGGAATAAATCTATGTATTTTTTTCTTTTTCCTGCCTGAAAAACAGAGGTAGTGGGAACACCGTAATTTGGATCTCTCTAAGTACTGCACCATAAGGACACTGGAGGTCTCCTGTGGAGGAATGAGACAGTGTAGACCCTGACACAGCAGTACTGTTATACAGACCTGGGCTTACTTCAGGGAAGTTTCAGGACTGTCACCATTTGAGCTGCAAGATGAGTGGACTGCACTCCGTTTGTTAATATTGTTAATTATTATTATTATTGTTAATATTGTTAGTCATTCCCATGGTAATATTCTCATGGTACTTCGAAGCCTTCTTTTTGCCATTTTTTTCTTTTCGGGTTTGTGATTGCCAGACTGTCTCTCACTCCTTGGAGAGTACACCAGGAACCACTAGAGCATGCCAAAGATGCGTGGTTAAAAGCTCTGCACAGTTTTTCTCCATAGCCCTATATGAAGGAGGAAGGAAGGTAAAACTGGGAACTGTGTGCAGCACACAATATTCTGTATGTATAGCTTCAGCTGCAGAAGTGACTAAGTCTGAACTCAAAGGCCAAAGATGGCTAAGGTGCCCAGAACTTTCTGTTGTGTCGAAGACAGGTCTACACACTTACTCCCCTTTCTAAATGCATACCTTTACTTTGGGTTGCTTTTTGCTAGTCACTACATTGTTTGCCTTCTTAAGCCCCAACCTCTGAAATACCCATTTGTTCTGGATTGCTAAAGCAAAAATTCTCAAAATCACTCAGAGGAGTCTGCTCCCAAACAGCATCTAGAAACAGCTGCTTCCTTCAGCGGCAAAATTTTCGGCACCAGTCCAGACCTTGATCTAGTTAAGCACTTGTGTTCATGAATAGCCAGTTGATTTCCATAGGAAAGTTTATGTCTTTGGGTGCCTTACTGCATTGGGTCTTATAGTAAATATTACAATAACAGCCTCTTATCGTAAGTGTGTAGATAAGTATGACAGGCTTGTGTCCTTCAAAGACATATATATGAGTAATAGAACTCATATAGGGTTCATAGTGTCAAGGTTGTTGTCTTTCCCTGTGATATGGTATTAATCAAATTTGGATATGTGTTGCTTTTTACAGCTTTCAGGATTTTTATTTTTTTTTCTCTGAGTTATTGTTTACAAATAAAAAGGTAAGAAATATGTGTAACTTTGAAATTACAGCGAAGAACATCATGTAAATGAGGGTCCACTATGAGCAACTCAATTTATTTTAAAAATTAAGAATTGTGGAGAACACACAGGCACTACTTTTCACCCCATTGTTCCCTCAGAAAAAAAAATGTACTGTAAGTCAAAAAGAGATAATTTTTTCTTTTGTTTTGTTTTGGTTTTTTTTTTGGTTGGTTGGTTTTGATTTTTTTCCTTTTTTTTTTTTTTTCATTTGTGTGTTTGTTTATTTTGCTTTGTTTTCTTGATCATTTAAATTCTTAGTTGCTCAGTAAACTGCAGTTACATAAGGATCCTACAGGAAGCTCAAAACTTTTTCCTAATCAGAATTTTGTATTAAAGAAGTTTGTAAGCTAGAGTGTTTACCTGCACTGCTGTTTGAAAGTGTTGAGTCTAACTTGTTAAGTACACGCATTTACTAACTCATTTATAAAATCAAGTGCTTTTAAGAAATGAGGTATTTTTTACAATAAGTAATTCTGTTATAAAACAAAGAAGTATAAATCAATTTATTAGAGAACATCTGTCTATAAAGCTGTGAAAGAGACCTCAGGAAAAAAAGTACAGGATTGCTGTAATTTGTATTTTGGGAAAGCATATGTAAAATAACTTCAGGCACCATAAATTTAGATGGCTTACCAGAATATATTAATAACTTTTCCAGCACAAAGGGCAAAACACCCCGCCCACTAGGCAGTTTCTATACAGCATACTTCCCAAAATGTCCCTATTTCCGGTAAGCATGAAGTCTATATTTAGACTTTTTTTAAAATAATGGAAAAGAGTATGAAGCAGTCTACTTTATTCAAGGGATGCAGGTGCTAGCCAATAAAATAGGACTTGGTGTTTCTCCATATATTCTTCATATCATCATACTTTCTACCTCTTTGTCCTACACTAAAAACGCAAATTGTGTAGATATTTTGCTGAGACCTCCTCACCTCTTAGATGTTTCAATTAATTTAGTTGATATGGCTCCTTCATAATCAAATGTATTTTCATATACCTATAGCTTGTTGATGACAACTCATTTCTTGTACTGGCCTGAAAAAGAGCTCTGTATCAGTGTGTCTCTCAAAAGCCAGTTTCCAGTAAAAATCGAGCTACTTTCCTGATGAGCCGTATCAAGCCCTTTTTTGGGGCTGATGTAAAAACAATTTATCTCTTCTTCCTTCAGGGAAAGGTATTTTATATCCTGCCTCATATCATGTTGCACATGATTTTTTGGGAGTGTACCATTATCCTTTTCCAAAGCACATTTTAGCAAATGGGTACATACATACAGACCTGGAATCTCATTTTGGGAAGACTCACCAGTTCAGTGCTGGTCATTTTTTATTCATCAGGGTATCATAATAGTGATGCTCCAGAATTGTGCTACTGTTTTCTTGATAATTATGTTTCTGTCTAGTCTACAGTTACCCAGTATTTCTAGTCATAAGGAAATGCTTTTCAATGAAAAAGGTACATTTGCTGGAAGTGGAACTATTTTGTAGAGGAGAATGTGGTACAGTAATTCACTCCTCCAGCTTATCCACATGGGTTGGACTGGTAAAACATGTTCTTCACATTGTTCTCCCTTGCCGATGGCAGAAAATAAAATTGTCCAGGTATGGTCTGCCCTCAGTTGCAAAAGATGAAGACTAGAAGACAATGGGGACCTAGGTAGAAAACCTGATAGTTCCTCTCTGCCCCTTCAGTTCAGGCCTTAGGTGCATGACAGCCTCTAAGAGTGACAACCACACCACTAAATTAGTTACCTGTGTGTGAGGTTGAAAAGGGTTTTGCCTCAGAAATCTGAAAAAAAAATTCTATTTCCATTGCAGTGTCTTTAATTTGTCTTATCATATACTGTTGCGATGTGTTGAAGCTGCCACTTAAATCTCCAAATGTGCTTTCTTTCAAATTCTGTTACCTCATCAGTGCTCCATATGTTCATGACTAGTTGCCCATGCCAATTTCATTGTAGTTCTCAAGCCACTTAGTAATTTTTCTCTAATAAACTACCAATTGCAACAAACTTTGAATTAGGTATTTTCCATGTAAAAAATTAAAGTGAGCGGGCTACAAATATTTAATCTGCCATATCACTCTTTTCTGTCAGGTACTGGATGTTTCTCTGTATTGCACACAATTGAGACCCAGTACATGATACATATACTAAATTTAAGCCCATGCTTAAAGTACATTGTTATTCAGCCTTGTGTGTGCAGAAGGGTGATGGAAAGTAGAGCAAGAATGAGAAAAAGAGGTATAATTCCCTGTCCTCCCAAATACTTCCTTTCCCAAGTCTTTTTGCCTTTGTACTCTACCTGGAAAACATGGGTGGCAATATTATTTTCTCCCTTCTGCATTCAGTCTGTTATAAATATTAACCTCTTCTGTCAAGACTATTAATTCTTGCACATTAGAGCGAAGGGCCTGGGACAAAGTTAGATTTTTCTTAGCTACAGTAAAGAAAAATAATAGGTGGGTAGCTATTTCATTATGGTTGGTCTCATTCTAATCTCCTCAGGTATAGGATAAATCTAAGTCAGTAGGATACTTATATGTTTAAGATACAACCTGCCTTTCCCAACAAGACATTTTAATGCCTTTCTCGGGTACTCATTATCCCTTGTTTTGATGATTGCATTTTTGTTACCCTAGCAAGCATGATCATATCTGTAAAGAGTGCTGCTGCAAAGAGCATTCTGCCAGTCTCCTGTTCTGTTCATAAGGTACACATCTTCATTGTCAGGTCTTTCATAGCTAGCCTTATCTTACCTGTAGTCTTTCACTGAATACTCGATTAGTAACTCCCTAGGACTGTAAGTCAACACTTTTCAACAGGTTTTAGAAGAGAACCTCTGAATTTCCTCTCAGAGCTGCTTCTTGCCCTTGAGTGAAGTCACCTGAAAACATTCACTGTTACCTCGGAGTCTTCTTTCAGATTTCTCCATAAAACACTGAATTGGCTTAATCCCTATGAAAACCTCCATGATACACTGAGGTACTGAGGCCATCGCCCAGTCACAGGCTGGTCAGTTATGCGAATGACAGAGAAAGACAGTTTCCAGCACTCTGACAAAGGAAAGTGACATTGTGCAGAGTGGGAAGCAAGCTTATGAAAGAAATGCTACAACTCTCTCTTGGCCTTCAGACCATTTCTAGTGCCTCTGCAGAAATACCAGTATTTGTCACAAATGACAAATATTCTGTGTCTACTCATGTGGAACAGAAAACCAAAGCCTGTATTTTTTGAAGGGAGCATACCTTAAAATGTGTCTCTCATATAGCTTGATGTTTACTTGCACACCTGTGCAAGGCAGACCACACAATAGAGACAACCATAACATTGGTGTGCAGCCTGCAAATCACCCTGGCTCTGGCAACCCCCTAATCCAGAAGATGCTCTCTGCCTTCTCCTACCCTGCTGTTGACCCCAGCATTTCTGTGGGGATCTGTCAACTCAGTTGTCTTCACCAGAGCTGGAGGCAGGCTCATGCTGAGTTCTGGACGACTGCCGTGGCCTGTAACTGCCCAGAAATGGCACTGGGCCAGCCCCAAATAAAACATGAACCTTGGGTGGGTGGAAACCACTCTGATTTCCAAACCAGAGATGCTGCAGGGGAGTTCGAAATTAAGCAAAACACATCTGCCCATCCCTCATTATTGTTGTTGTTATTGTTGTTATAACCTTTCATTACACTAATCCACATTTTTGTTCCACATTGTGAGTATGCGAGAGGCTGGAAATAGTCATTAAAATGCGATAATGTTTAAAATTCTAGCACATTAACACTGACATTTTGCCTTCTAAACAATCTCAGGTAATGAAGGTCAATACAAGCAAACAGTCTGTCTATGGCCCTTCGTTAGGGCTTTCTGTGCTTGGACTTCACAGCAGGGGACTGTCAGGCAGAGTGTTTTCCTCTGTGCGGCTTCTCTCTGCAGCTGGCTTCAGCATATGGTAGAATATGAAGATATTTTCTGGGGTCCACTGCCTCAATCACTGTTTAATGATTAATTACTGCAGCCTGGTGTCAGGGTGAGACATTCAAGGCTTCAGGCAAAAGTCTTAACTATAGAAAATGACAGCAGGCGGGATTTTGCCAAAAAGAGTAACTTTGCACTGCTAGTTCTAATGATTTGCACTGCCTTTTGATCCATTTGTAAACAGCAAGATGGTAAAAGACTGAAACTATATGGCAATAAATGCCAACAATAACAAGAAATTGTTCCCAGAGAGAGTTTTAGGATGTTTGGTCATGTTGAGAAAATGCGATAACTAGATCTCTTGGAATAAAGTGGGGACTTCTGAGCTATCTTCCCTCAGACCATCTCCTAGTAGGAATGAACTTGGCCTCCAACCACTAGGATGAGGAAGGTAAACATTCTCAGAGACAGGGAGGCTGAAGCCCATGGGAGTTGTGAGGCCAAGGAACTGAAGCTCTAAGTCCTGGCTTGGTTGTGACTGATGGTCTGGTGGTCACAGTGTTTTCTGTGCCAGATCTGGAGCAAGCATGAACCCTGCAGGGAGCTCCTGGGTGGCACACAACCCCTCAGTGGGCACAGGGGTGTGGCATCCCCACCATCAGTACCATCTGGGACTATGTCAAGAGAGATGGGATGTAGACCTATGGCCTAGAGGGATATTAGGAGAGAAAGCCAACTTTACCTCACCCTGTGGTTCTTCACTGTGGACAAACTATGGCCCTTTAAGCCTTAATTAACCTCGTTTATTATCAACCTTCCCCTCCAGTTACATCAGTCTCAAATTGATGCAATGAGGATATAAGGGATCAAAGCTGTTTAAAGGCTTTTGTTCAGTTTTTAGAAATGCATCTTAAAAACTATTGATTTGCTTGCATGACTGTGTGCTTATAGAAAAATATCCATAAGATACAAATATCTTCCTCCTACAATGGTAAGAATTGTATGTGTGCCTTCAAAAAGGCTAGGTTAATTTTCTTCAGATTGTCCTTCCTGAGACATTAAAAATGAGTATAAATTATACAATTCACATGTAGTATCATGTTACAACTGCTTTGTGTTAGTGCCAGTGACTCTATGGAGCAACAGAGAATTAGATCTTTCATCTCAAGTGCCTTTGTCTTTGATAAATATATGAAAAACACTCACTTTAAAGAAGCAGAATTTCACAGCATACAGCTTGGGATTCCATCTTCCTTGTGCAGTGCCATTACTGAAGCCAAAATCTCACCGTCTTCTTTCAATTAAATGTAAAGTCGATTCACACTGGAAATGTTTTTGGTGATTCAGTGCAAATATTTTTGTTTCTTGGTGAAAACCAATAATCAGTATTGTTGGTTGTTGGAAGTAAAAAAAATGTTTATGCTTGTGGAAAAAAGAAGAAAAAAAATTTCTTCTGTACACATATTGGGTAATTTCTAATGAAATAAAGAAGAAAATTCTGTGAAGTGTATTTTTGTAGGAAAGGTTATTTTTTGAGGAAACAAAATTGGCTCACCCTAGGTTAATTTAGTGCCTTATAAAAGTATTTTGTTTCTGTGAATTAAAAAAAAAAATTTTGCAGCACATAATAAATTTTTTTTCCCTCCAGGTTGAATTTTGCAAAGTATGGAACAGACTCAGCTGTCTACTAATAAAAAACTAATTTTAGTTGCATACAATCTTCAGTCCTTTTATTGTTACAAGAAGAGAATGATACTAAGTGAGAAGCAGCAGAAAATTAATGGGCAGGTTACCCAGCTTGTACAAGTCGCAATAAAATGCAACATTATTTGTCAGTTTTTAATGTGATATTAACTGGTGATGGGTGAAACACAAAAGATTGAGAGACTGTTTGAATAACCACCAGAAGCATAGATGCTTACTTAAACTTTATCTGAATGTCTAAGTGTTGTAGATTTGGGACTGACTTAGTGCAGCTGTATGGGTAAAAAAGAGTGATTATATAAAATGCAACGCTTTGGAAATAGGAATTTTGGTTCTTCCATATGGACTGGAAATATTGTAAAAAAAACAAAACCAAACAAAACAAACCATTATTTTTCTCTCTTGTTTCTTCTAATAAAGAGAAGTAGGGAAGACACATGAATGAAGTTACTCAGCCTCTCAAAATCTCCATAAAAGCCATGAACTTTTAGCTGATTAAAAAAAAAAAAATTAAATCAGTCTGCATACCTCTAAATTTAACAGTAAAAGTAACATGTTTGGTTGATAAATTAAATAAAGAAAGGTTATAGAAACCAGAAGCCTTTTTTTTTTTTACTCACCCCAAAAGAAAACTTTTTTTGAAGACGGAAAATTTAAATCAAAAATTATTATTAGGATCTTAAATACTTAAAAATAATGTAAAGGAACAAATCCTAGGTGCAACTTCAAGGGCCATCAGACCCCAAGGCAAAACCTGTGGCTCAGGGCATTCCTGACCCGCAGATTGTGGGTCATTGAATGAGTATTTTAATGAAATATCTGTATGTGTGTTTCACTGAGAAACATTTGAAACTTTGCTAACATGCAGTACCATCATTCCTATGATGACTGGAGCCAGGAAGTGATCAGCTGCCCCACTTGACGTGAGATGTCTTACAGGACCTTTTCATCTGCTCTCTAGATGGGCAGACTGTGTCCACTTGCTAACCACATAACCTGGTCAGAGTGGAGCGAATTACCTCAGAACCAGATGTCAAAGAGACAAGAAGGCATTTCCTTTAATAAAAAAAATCTGTAGTATTGTCAGTGTCTAAGGACAGGGTTAGATTTTTGTGGTGGGGAGGGGGTGAGGGGTAAGATAGTCTGTGGCTTCTGGGGTGAAACACTGCTGCAAATTCATTCACAGGGTATTCACTCTGACGACACCCAACATGGAGCTGCTGACTGTGGCTGTGACATGAGACTGAGACTTTATGTAAATAACTTTCATTATGAGTATCTCTTTATTCATGAAGACAGTTCTAAAGGCAAAACCAAACAGTATTTGGCAGCAGGAACTTTTAATGAGAATGTCATTAAAGAATTCGGCCTGCAGACCACAAAGTGATGCACTGCAGACTCAGGTAACTTTTCTGCATTTCTTTTCTTTATTATCCATTAAACATAAAGAAGATATTTTGGGTGAAATAAGTATGTGTCCTCAGGTGAGGAGCCCTACTTGCAGCAAATCACAGATTTTTCAGAAGGTTAGTATCAGCTTCTGGCAAAGTGTCACTATGGTGATTTCTTGGATGGCACTGCCACGCATGTTTTGTGAAACTGCAGATCCATATGGAGTTAACATCCACCATAAAGAGAATGGGAGGAGTTTTACTAGAAAGTACAGCCCAGATGGAATTTTGGTACAGAACTGAAAGGCCGGTGCATTCAGGCTTAGCAAGCTTGTTTTCACATAGCAAAATATATAGGTTATCAATCTAGCCAGGAGCAAAATCTGTGTCCTTGCTAACTAACATTTGTAACTTCGCCTGCTACCACCTGGAAGTTCCTAACACATCAAAAGAAGGACACAACTCAAACCAAAGATGAACAATGAGTATACAAAGAATCCCAAACTGAAGTTGCTGTTATTTTGGCCTGACAGAGCTTATGATTAGTATCATAAGATGCTATTTAGATTTATGTCAGACCAGCCTGAAATCTCCAAGTAAAAATTAGAGGGAAACTCAAACAGTAAACATCCACATTAAACAAAGCAAAAAATATTAAAATGCTCTTGCAATTGTACTCTTGTCTTTGCCTTGTGTTTTAGCTTCTCCACTCCAGAAATAATGTAATATCATTTTAGATGACCTAGGAATGCTTCCTGTTACTTACATGCCATTTTGTAAGAGTTCAGGACTCTCCGAGGCGTCATGCCGTATCTACTAGCACTGTGATAATGTCCTAAATCTGCTGGGTAGTCTGCTAGGTTTCCAGATGATTAGATATGTTTAGAAACAATAGGGCAAGAGTGTGATCTTTCTAAGATTAAGACTACCCAGTAACATGCAAATGATAGAAATTCTTAAAAGATTCAGGTGAGCACTAGCTATTTGGTTGCCACTCCATGAAAGGATGTATGCAAGATCTCTGATCTCCTTTAGTTGAACTGCCATATTTATATCCCAAATATTACAAGGCTTGAGCTTTCAGAGTAGTGGTTTTATGATGAGTTAACACCACTGCTTAGATTGTTCACCAGCCAAATAGCAAAATTTCTTAATGTCATTTTATGGAACTTAAAAGACACTAAACTAAATATGATTGCTACTCCATAAAACAGAACAGTTCTCCGTATACTGCATGTATGCAAATACAATATCCTGTCTCAGCCTCCAGTGCCCATAGTAAGTTATCCTTAGACTTTAGACTGACTAACTGTTATTGGTTTACATACTACTATATCTTTGCATTTCAAATAACTAATAAAGAGAGAAGCTTTTGAAAAGTAAGAATGGTATCTTATGTGCCTGATTGTGCAGCTGAGAAGCTTTTCTCTTTCTGCAAGAGTGGCACATTTGTCCAACTGAAACACATTTTCAAAATTGATTTTCAAAACCAGGCAGATGGGATTTTCAATGAATGGGAAAAGTTTGTTTAAAAAGCCACTGTCACATGAGGCCAAATATTCACACTGATCAATGGACAAGGTAACCAAGTATCTACAATCAATAGATCATAATAATTAAAAATATTAGGTGGAAGCTTAAACATACTTGTGGTTTAAACAATCTCTTTCTACTAAGTATGAGAAAAACTACTTTTATAATAATTTCTTAGTCTACAAATGTAGCACCAAAGCATATGGTCCACTTTTGCAAACTTTGATCTATGTGGACCCCAGCTCTGTTTCTACAGATACTTTCCTCCTGCATCATACAATGGGGGGACAACCTTAACACAGTACCATTACTATAGTCGTATGCTTGATGTCAGATATTGAACATAAAATGATTGCTATTGTTTTCCAATAAATTCTGTGTTGGAATGCATTGGATCTGGAATATTCAACAAATAACGCCTGAGCTGAATATTATGAGCCCCAGGGCAGAAAGATGCATGAGTGTTTTGAAAGGTGGAAGTTTGAATGAAAGAGGAAATGAATCATCAGTTTATGAAATCACCAGCATATGAAAATCACCAATTAATGAATGCATAAGTTAGATAAATTCTGAAAAAAGTCATGTGTGCAAGTCAAAGTAATAATTCATACAGCTACTAATCTTGGCAGCATTATAGAGGTAACATTTTTACAAGGTTAAGCTGTCTTTGAACTTTTCTATAATATATTAGGTGCAAACAGTTTTTCCTTCTGTTTCAAGCGTACATGTCTTTTTGTTCCTTTACTTAAAAATATCTCAAACTATGACAACTGTACAGAAAAAAAATAATCCTCTTCATTGCATTTTACTTCTCCACATCACATAAAAAAATATCTGAAGATATTAGAAACCAATTAAGCATTGTTACACATCCCAAGTCTTTTTTAGATTGTCTGAAATAAAATTGCCTTAGACTAGTGGTACTGAATAGTGGTCAGATGCATCCGTACATCTGTCTTTGAAACAAAAGAGTAATTCAGAGCATGGTATACAAAAATTGAGACTTGGAGAGACTTCTTACGTAAGCCCCACAGTCTGTAGAAGTGATGTTGAACAGATAGGACTCCATAAAATGTATTAGACAATTAAAAAAAAAAATGTATTTATTGCCTTTCTTGAGTAGTCTCGGACATTTTTATAGAGGATAATGTCTAATAATAATATGAGAAACATACAAATGAAAAAAAAAAAACCAAAAACCAGAGAAGAAGAGGAAGCCAGAACAATAAGACACAGTTTTGTGTAGTTTTTTGTTTGTTTTTGTGCAGAGTCTTCACGTTCAAAATCAGCCTAAATGTGTAATTATTTAAATTTATTGTATGAAGGCCCTAAGTGAAATGAGCTGAAGCACTGAGTATTCTTTCTGGACGTAATTAATATGTATCTATACCGACATCCTTTGAAATTATTGGCAAGGCAACCTGGTGGATAACCCTGTGAGAAAGAAGATCTTTGGCTATATATGTGTCATATCTTTTATATTCGCTTGCCACAACTCTAGATCTGTTCTTTCAGAGAGACTCTAATTTTTTTTTTTTTTCATTAATCTGGAAACATAGTCACAAATGCTGGAGAACTTTGTGCAGAAAACTGTAAAGATGAGTAAGTAAAACTGCCATTAAGCTTAGAGAAACTGTCTTTACATATAAAAATCAGGGTAATCTAAGCATAGAGTTCAGAAAATCCATTCCATACTTTATATGTTAGTATATAAGTTAAAGTCTTTGATTCGGCTATTTTCAGTGGTAGTGCCTGATATTGCTGCAAGGAAATTAATAGGTCTATCTCACTGACTTCAGAAGGAATGGGCTCAGTCCCTCAACTCAGTCTCTAAAGCTCTGCTAAAACATAATTGTCACTGTTTTGAGGGAATACTCAATATATTTTGTTCTCTGAGATACGTCAGTCTCTGAAGCTGCTTCAATAAAAGTTGTTAAAAACTCAGGAGAAGTTAGTTGATACTTCCTGAATATCTTCAAGGAGGAAAAAAATGTAACATTTTACCTTCCCACTTCTGTCACGTTGCTTTTTGGTTAGTTTCTGTGAAATATATGTTATGTTTACTGCACGGCTGTCTGAAATAAATGGTTTGAGTGTAAGAGATTTGGATCAGGTGTTTCACAGGCAACTGTCCCTAGGTTTGATGTTTCAATGTCAAGGATTATGGTATTTTTGGTCTATGCAGTCCCTTTTGGTGACATTCCCAAAGGACTGCAGCATTGCAGTTCACATTTTAGTAGATGCAAGAACACAGATATCGATTATTTTTTTATGTTAATGATATTAATTTATCTCTCTTACTTAACAGTTCCTAAAATCCTGGTAGCAATAAGGGTATTTCAGTCTAGATCACATAAAGAATTGCTGAGCCCTCAAAATGAGGTTGTAATATATTTGTGCCACTGATACACGACCAAAGGATAAGCAATCTATGTGAAGGACATTAGATGTGAATATGCATTATTTGCTTCAATTACTGGTTTCACTTAAACCGGCCTCAAATGTCCTGTGTTTTGGAGTCTGACTGGTCTGCTTTACAAAATGTTTTCATATTCTCCCTTTTTTATAAACTATTTTTCACACCTCTTTTTCTAAAATGGGAGTAAATGTTTTGCTTTATAATCTTACTTTTTTAACTAAATAAAAGTTGCTGCATAAAGTTTAAATATCATTTTAAAATATGTCCTTGTAGAAGTTGCCATAAATGTCGACATTTTCAGCAGCGTGAATTTATGATGACACTGAATTTTTACAGCACTATAAAAGTCCATAGTCATGATGATATCTACAGCTGCCTTTTCACTAAAATATAAGAAAGTATATTAAGACACATAGTTCAACCTTTCCAGGCATTTTAAGGAAGAAACTGTATACACTTAGAAGTTCTCATAGCAATGTCAAGATGGAATAGAGGTAACACCCTATGATTATTTAGCTGTTAAATCTGTTTATCTTTCAATGGAAATCAGCAAAAGGTTTTTTTGTTGCTCTGTAGTTTTTATTTTCTTCCATTGATCAGGGCAAAAATCGTGCTAATAGACCTTGAAAATCAGCTTGAACTGAAACATTATTCTGCCAGGCAAAGATTACCTAAAAACCTGCTTCCTGTCCCCATATATGTTAGGCATCTTCTCAGGAGAATGGACTCAGGTAAGGTTGTGGACCCAGATGAAGGTACACAGATACGGTCCAGCTTCACAGAGGACAAAAAGGCAACTGCATTATACATTGGCTATGTCTCAGCTATTGAACATTGGAGTACTGCATCTCAGAAATGTATTAGGATACGTTGGAATACAAAGCCTAGCCCAATGGCTTGGTTCTGAGGGAAAGGAAACCTTCTTTCATGGGCTGGAAGCAAAATGACATTCTCCTAAGAAATCTTTGATTTGGGTACTGAGAGACCAAGATCCTCAGGTTATGATTACTATGTTGCAAACCCACCCTTAAGTCTAGATGTAGCCAGAGCATCTGGCTTTAATTTTGCAAACCAGTAAGAAGTACCTCAGAGACACCAGAAATCTTATCTTCTGCAACCAAAGGGAAAAAGCTGCACTTCCACATGGGATTCCAGTAAATGTGCTCTTAAATAGGAAATGAAATACCAGGAATTTCTTCACCATGGGCAGATGAGTATGATTCATACTGCATGGCAGCAATAAAAACCTCTACAATAAGATTAGTGTACTGGAGCTGGTGCTCATATATATATATATATATATATATATGTTCAAGTCCCAAGCTATGGGAAGTTTTGCCTAAGGAAGGTCTTGCCTAAGGAAAGTCTTTAATATTATCCTCATTGATATGAATACTTCATTTAAATGAAATAATTAAAAAGCTTGAATATTTCAATATTCAATTTCAATATATTCAAGCTGTGGGTAAATTAAATATACCACTGGATAAGACATTTCCTGATTGTGACAATAGTAAAAGAATGGACCCAACTCTTCCATCAATGCACACTCAATGTTTCCATTGAATTAAATATGAGTTACATGTACATGGGGACTGAGGCAGTCTGTTTTAATTAGTGTGAAAATGTCAAGTCCCTGTATACAGTGCAAGCCTAAAAACAACAAGACAGTTAACCCTTTAATTGCTATTGAGTATTGTATACAAGCCAAATTAGAAAACCTCAGAGGAATCAACTAAGTGTAAAATGCTCCAGCATTTCTACTGCAAAGTTGCTAGGAAATTAGATGTCCAAAAAAAAATCCTATCAAAAGTTTAAGCAAACAAAAGAAAGCCTTTTAAAATTGGCCTGAGTTTAGCCCATCAAGTCCATTGTTAAGCAAGTGGTCAGATATTCAATATCAGTGAGAACTGGTTAGGTTTTATTGATCTGGAAAAACCAAGCCACTTAAGGAAGTCTATTTCTATAGGGAAAAAAAATAAATTATTAAGCTTGTCCAAGAATCCCATTGACTTAAATGTCCAAATATTCTATTGAAAACTGAAGCTATGTCTCATACAGAAATATTTTGTTGAATAGAAGGCTATGTTTTTTTGCCATACACTTGGAAGACAAGATTTAAGGTCTTCATTTAAAAAACCAAAAAAGTATAAGGAAAATTGTCTGCATCTTATAATGTAACTACTCTATAGTGTTGTTAGATGCCAATCTAGAAATAGTTGATTAATTTAGTTTTTTTTAGTGGAGCTAGCTCTTACTTTTTTAGCAGCCAAACCATAGTAGTAGGAACTTCTATGCAGGTCATTCCCTGGGTGGGTTTCCTTTTTCTGGAGACGCTCACTAGCTTAGAGCTGCATCGCTTCCACAGCTGTCAATAGTCTTAGCACAAGTTCCTCTTTACTGAAGCTTCTTGGCTTAAGGCACATTTGAGAATGTCAAGGAAAACTCAATGAGTGTGTCTCCAGCCCAGCTACAAAAGGAGCTTATCCTCAATTTGGATATAGTTCTTCTGCTTCAGGAAATTTTAAGCACAGGTACATACTACTAATGCCAACATGCAGCCAGATATTGTTTAGAAGGAAGATTATTTACTATACCAGAGCTTAATCTGTGATGTCTTCAGAATTAGTTCCACAGTACAAGAATACAGACAGATGTTATCAAAAAGCTTCTTCAGCCAGCCTTTCCACCTGGACATTCAGCCTCACGTACACACCCTGTCTCTGCGTAGAGAAACTCCAGAGCAGCTCCAATGTATTTAGGGCCTTGTGTCACTGCAACCAGAAAAAAGCCTGATCTTTAGTAAAAGAATAATTGGACCACTACATGGTCTCTGAGGAATTGTGTATTTTACATAGAGCTGGCAGCGTATACACACATCTGTGTATAGCATTTATATATAAAGAATATCAAATTAAGACACTCCACTGACAAAACCAGACAAAATAGAACAGTGTATGATGTAGAGTTTATACATACTGTTATTTTTTTCTGGAATCAAACAACTGGCTTCAGATAATGTAATTAAAATTACAGCACAAGTTAGTAAGATATGGACAGACATAATTACACAGCAAAAATTGTCTAAGCTCTGCTAACTCCAATATTAAGATATTTCATGGGAAATGGTAAAAAACAATGTCACATTATTTCTCCAATTCATTAATAAGCATGTTTCTTGCACATTATTCTTCATGGTGTATTAACTCATGACAGGGGTCAGGGCTACATTAAATTATAGGATAAATTATTATAGTTAACAGTGCTATTTGACAGCTTCTTAGGTATCTGCTGCTCTTAAACTTGTTCTGCATATAATTATTTTTAACAGCACAATAAGAAAATTCTTAATGCATTTTACCTCAATTCCCAGCTTTCTGTTACACTTCTCCAAACAGAGGAAATGGTGGCCAAAGATAATTATAAAAAAAGAATAAATCATAACAGAACAACTCAAATGTCACATTTACAGACTCTGAAGTTTTATAATACAAAGCATAAGTTTGTCCTTCCTTCCACTACTTTCAGGTAGCATCTGACCTCAGTTTCTCCAAATTCAGGGTGGTTTGAATATAGCAAGAATCTGGTCCAGCCATGAGCTGCAATGGTCTTACATGAAAATATAAAAAGGGATCAATTGTTTTCTTGCAAGTGGGTGTGCTGCATTATTTAAGGAAGGGTGAGATCCACCGGCAGGTACCAGGTATGTTTGTGTGTTCTGCAAGGGTGTTTTTCTGTAATATATCTATGTTCACATCATTCTCTATAGCTTCACACTCATTATGAACTCTTTTGCATCCTCATCCCTGTAACCAGTATTCCCTCTCCTCCTCTTCCTCACTGCATTCTGTTTACTGCAATCACAGAGATACGTGCACAAAGCTGGATGAAAAGACAGTCCTTTACCATGCACTGCACATCTAACCACCTCTCTGAAATTGTATGCATCCTTTCTCACCTGTGCATTTAGGTTGAGTCCTAATGTCACTCATTCCCACTATCTCTCTGTCTCTAGGTTTCTGTTTGAATACTGAAACTGGTTTCTGCTTTGCCTTTCAGGTCTTTGTGTATAGGACGTTCTCGGAATAAATGGTCTACTCACACCACTCTTGAAGCCAAACCTTAATATTATTGGAGCTATTAAGGCTATATCTATGTTTTCTTTTTTCTTTTTTTTTTGTTGCTGACTACCTCAACTCGTGGTGGTTTTATTTTGATGGCAGCTAAATCTGTATATGACATATATGCACAGAAGACCATCAGTCTCAACTGGTGCCTTTGGTAGCTACTACTGCTCAAAATGTAATAATTATTAATAATCACAACAAAGAAAAATATAACTATGGAATCTATGGGTTTCTGTAAAAAACAAGCATTATTTTCAGTATGTTGCAGCAGCAAGAAGAACCTGAATAGACACAAATTAGAGATACACAAATGGTTTCGAGCCGTCGTAGTTCTTAGAGTGACTCAGATGGTTTATCCCTCTTGTATGTATCAGAGTATTTCTATCTGCTCACTAGAAATAAAGACATAGAACACATACTGCAGAAAGAGATTCATGTAGTTTAGCAGGACATGAACAGATTATTCCAAAAGCCAGATGCAATATAATTCTGGGACTAGGTTTAAATGCTTTTAAATAACATAGATTAAATCACCGCTTCTAAACTACTTCTGAAGTATAAGAAATGCAGCACAATTCTAGACTTTAGCCCTGTGTAAGAGAGAGACATGAAGTCTATAAGTATGAACTCTGTAGTCCCCAGGTATTAGAAGCAAGAACATAAGAAAGTTTGACAAAATTACGGAAGAATCACATTACAACCTTGTATGTGAAAACAAACTTTGGGAAATTGTCATCTAAAAAAGTGATGAACCTATTTGAAAAGACCCTGAAGTCAAGAATGAGGAAATGAAAATCGTTGGAGTTACTATGAGACTTACTTAAGCATTATATAGTAGCCACGGAAGGCATGAGTGCCTGAAAACAAAGAAGCAACAGCAACAACAACAAAAGAGGGGAAAAATTCCAGTACAGTTAACTAAAGAAGTTTAAGAGGTTGTTGGATCTGTGTAGGCACCTTTCAGGCAGTGGAAACTGATTCCATGACTCCTCCAGTATATGTGCCTTTCTTTCTTAAGTACATAACCCTGTATACCTATATATATATATATATATATATATATATATAGCGTATAAAAGTATATATACCTATATACCATATAAATTTTTATTTTTATTCAGTAATCATACCAGGTTTTAAGAATGCAGTAGAGGTTTTTTCACAGTTGAAATATACTCCAGTGTTAGAACTACAATGTTTGAAAATGCACAGGTGTGACATGGGTAATTATTTTGCAAATATTCTATTCCATTGAACAAATGTGCCTCAAAATAAATTGGACAATAGAAGCAGTTTGATGTCAATGGTCCATCCAAATGTGACCTTTCTATGGATCTGTAACATTCCAAAAATCAAGATGAAATTAAATATGGATAAGTACAAACTTTTCCTCTTAGGAAAGAGGAAGCAAATGCAGAAATAAAAAAGGAGGAATGAGTCATGGAGCATCCATATAGAAGACAGAGTCCAATGAAGGGCTAAGAAGATGATTAAGGGACTGGAACACCTGTCTTATGAGGAAAGGCGGAGAGACCTGAGGCTGTTCAGTCTGGAGAAGAGAAGACTGAGAGGGGATCTTATTAATGTATATAAATATCTGAAGGGTGGGTGTCAAGAAGGAGGGGCCAATCTCTTTTCAGTCATGCCCTGTGATAGGACAAGGGGAAATGGATGCAAACTAGACCACAGGAAGTTCCACCTCAACATGAGGAAGAAGTGTATTAAAAGCAAAACATCAACTACTTGAAGCAACAACAATAGAAGGATAAATCTCATTCTAAAAGGCATTAGCAGGAATGCTTTATAGAAGAGACAGGAAGCCACTATACCACTCTTTTCAAAGTACTGTTGCCAGCTGGCTACCATACTTTACCAGATAACCTGGAGATAGTACCAAGTAAAATAACAAGAACAATAAAAAGTGGACAGGTTTAAGAAGCTTTTTTTTTTTGTTTTTGCATATGTGTAGGGAAGCAAAGGTTACTATAGGATACTGCAAAGATTATGCAGATGAAGATTGTCCATAGTTTATTTTCCTATTGGTGGGAGACACTTTAAAAATGAGTACTGGCCATACTTGACTTCTTATTTAGATGACAGCAGATAGATGACAACTCTTCCATGGAAAATTCAACTGGTTGATTCAGCAATGCCAAAGTCACCTGGATAGATCTACAGCTCACAAAGATTTCTTGGTTTATAACCGAACTGAACATCAGGAATTCAGGGCATCATATTCCCTGCACAACCATTAAAAGGAGGAAGTTGGAGTACCACAGAAACAAGACAACTGCAAAGGGCAATCTAATGTCTGTATGTGAAGTAAAGCAGCTCTCAAGCATGGGTGCCCTGTCGAACATCAGCTATGATTACTGTCCCATGAAGAGTCTAGTCTCTGAAAACATGTCGTTTTGTTATTTCCTGCTCCCAGAAGATCAGAAAGTGGGGTGTGGGGGTGGATTCTACATGACAATCTGTAATTCAGATTCCGTTAAACTGTACTTTGCATCTGGCAAAAGTTCAGTAAACAAGGCACATTTTGAGACAGAGGTCTCTGCATAATCTCTGATTTTGATTGCCAGTTCCAGACAGCACCATGAGCATTACAGTTTGGTTTCCCAATCATCATTCAGGGTTACCCTGCAAGGGCACTGGTATCTAGACCCTCTTTGCTGGACAAACAGATTTGAGGAAAAATTCATAATTGTGTATTGAAATGAACACGAAAATTCAACAATTAACAGTACAATAAAACCTTACTGCTTTACAATAATAATACAGCATTAGTTACTAAGCCAGCAAGTGTGCCATTACAACTCCACTGGAAATTAGTCCCAAATATGCAAGTGGCACTTGCCTGTTCCAAAAACAATGCCTGTGTGGTGTGAAGAAAGTTGTCCTGGCAGATGATTAAAAGGAGTGGAGAGCTGTAAAGCTAAAATCTCTGTTGTTTTTGAAAATTCTTTAAATTCAGAAATCAAATTTATTTCACACTTGTCTTTAATCATAAGGGAAACTATATTGGTGACTGGAAAAAAAAAGAAAATTGTAGGAGTAAGAAGAGGTAAATTTATTCTGGATGGAGAGAGGAGCTATGTGTTTGCAAAAATACTGTAAGCTATTTCAAGTATCAATGCAGAAACCTAGTAATACCTTGAACCAGTTATCCCACTTAAAGTCCTTTCAAGACATGACAAAGCTTGTGATTCCTGGAAGCCAAAGATTTTTCTCTGTGGTGTGTGCTGGTTTGTTTTGGTAGCAGGAGAGGAGCCCCAGGGGTGGCTCCTGTAAGAAGCTACTGAAAGCTCTCCAGGCTCTAAAAAAATTCCATCCCTACTGAGCCATTAGAGAGACAATGGATAGTCCTCTGTAATTAACGTATGAAAGAAGGGGGAATATACGACCTGAGAGCAGTTCCTGAGCAGAGGTTACCAAGGTCTGTGAGCAAGGAGGGGGAGGATGTGCCAAATCAGAAGTTCCCCTGTAGCCTGCAATGAGAAGATAGGCTGTCCTCCTGCAACCCATAGAGGAGCATGGTGGAGCATCCCCTGAAGGAGCACAGCGGAGCAGCTGTAGACCTTCAGCCAATGGACCGTGATGGATCAAATGTGGACCTGCAGCCCTGGAGGACACCATGCCAGGGAAGGTGACTGTTCCTGAATAACCCATGACTCTATAGGAAACCCACGCTGGAGCAGTCAACACCTCATGGGAAGGACACTTGTTGGAGGGGTTCATGGAGGACTCTCTCCCATGGGAAGGACCCTGTGGGCAAACAGGGGAAGACTGTGAAGAATCCTTCTACCTGAGGAGGAAGGAGCAGCAGGAAACAACAGACTGTGAACTGACTAAATCCCATTCTCTGTCCCTGTGTGCCAGTGAGGGGGAGGAAGTAGAGAGATCAGGAACAAAGTAATTTGGGCCCGGGAAGAACAGAGGGGTGGGGTAAAGTATTTAAGCTCTGGTTTTTGTATTGTTTTTGTCCTGTGTGGCTCTGACTAGTGATAAATTAAATTGATATTTTTTTCCCCAAGAGGAGTCTGTTTTGCCTGTGACCATAACTGGTAGGTGAACCCTCCTTGTCTTTGTCTTGTCCCATGAGTTTCTAGTTGATTTTTGTCCTCCCTATCCCACAATGGGGGGAGGGTGAGGTGAGTGAGCAGGCACATGGTTCTTTGTTGTCAGTTAAGTCCAAACCTTAACAGTGGTGTTAAGCTGGGCCTAGACAAAGTTGCATCAGTTTAATTAAATGTGCATTTTAAAATCAATTTAGCAAGCCCATGCAAACCCTATGTGGGCACTTTTAATTTTATTTCAGACTTGTATTAATTTATTTTAAGTGAATTCCTTCCTGACTTAGGCTTAATCAATATAAGCCAGGGCAAAATCAATTTAAGAGTGTCCAAACAAGTGCTCACATCGGTTTAACAAAATGGATTTATAAAGCAATTCAAATTAAATTGGTGTAAGTTTTGTGTGAAGACAAGCTAGGCTTAACTGATTTCCTCAAACTAGACTTTTTAAAAAAACAACCAATGTGAAAACTATGGAATTTCTTTTGTTTCTAAGCTTGTTTGCATTACAGTATTAATCCTCTTCAAAAAGATTATGTCATTTGAGTAAAAGAAAATTCTGAAAGTGGTAAGAAGGACAATTACCAGTTTGGTTATCAAATTTATCTTATTCATTTATGCATCTATGAGCTCAATGAGATGCAAGCAGAACTTGCAAAATATCCATGAGAAACAATGTTTCCTGGACACTCATTCCTAAAACTACTGTTTCACGGATTAGACCAAAGAACAGAAAAAGTTCCCTTGAACTCTATTTTTCATCTAGCAATTGTTTCCAAATCTGACAAGGATGACATATAGTGGGAGAGAAATAGACTGTATGCCATTGAAAATGCTAGCCTGATAGCTGTCAATTAAAACAAACAAACAAACTAACAAACAAAATACACTACACAAATCCACAAAACATAGGATTCTAACAAAGGCATTTTGAGGAGGTGATTTTTAGTGTGCTAGAGGAGTGCAAATGAATCAGTATTTGAAAAATTTCCAAAGAATGAAAACTTTTCTTTCCTCATAGAAAGTACTTTATCAAATAACATGCAACTTTTTTGTAAGTTTCTTCTGTTAAAGTTGTTGTGGTTTGGGCCTAACACAACAACAAAGAATGAGCCCTGTGACTGCTCACTCAACTCCTCCCCTCCCATCCCCACACACACACTGTGGGATGGGGAGGACAAAGGCCAACCAGAAGCTCATGGGTCAAGGTAAGGGGCAAGGAGGGTTCTTCACCAATTAAGGTCATGGGCAAAATGGACTCAACTTGGGGAAAAATAATAATTTAATTTCACACTAATCCAATGCACACAGGACACAGACAACACAAAGAGCAGGGCTTACATAGGTTACCTCACCCCTCCCTTCTTCCTGGGCCCAAATTATTTTGTTCCCTATTTTTCTCCCTTCTTCCCCCCAGCAGCACAGGGGGACAGGGGATGGGGTTTAGAGTCAGTTCACAGTCTGGTGGTTCCTGTCACTCCTTTCTTCTCAGGAAGAAGTATTCCTTACGGTCCTCTCCTGATTCCCCATGGGGTCCCTCCCATGGGAGAGAGTCCTCCATGAACCGCTCCTTCATGAGGCCTTCCCACGAGGTCAGGAGCAAGTTGCTCCAGCATGGGTTTCCCACAGAGTCATGGGCAGCTTCAGAAACAGTCACCTCTCCAACTGCAGAGTTTTCCACAGCTACATAATCCAAGTCCACTGGCAGCAAATCCAAATCCACCCCTCCTGGCGCCTTCAGGAAATGTTCCAGCACGTTCCTCCATGGATGGGGGGGGACAGCCTGCCATCTCGCCATAGGTTGCAGGGAAAATTCTGCTTGGGCACCTTCTTCTGCTTCTTCCTCACCAACCACAGGCACTGCTCTGACTCTCCAGCTCAGCTCTTGCCAACTGCTTGCCCTGCTCAGGTCTTATATCAGTTCCTTCATGTATTAATCACAGATGTGCATCTATTGTATTTCTAATGGCTCCTTGGCTGGTTTTGGAGCTGGGGAAGATCTTCAGCTTCCTAAAGGAGCCACCTGTGGGGCCCCTCCCCCACTATCAAAAACCCCTCCAAACCAAACAAGCACAAGGGTACATATTACAAACTTGCAAATTATAAAGTAATTAAATGTAACAAAAATGGAGATAATAGAGGAACTCGCTGTCTTATTTCATTCATCTTCTGGAAACTCAGCATACTTTTCCATGTTAATGTTGATTTGAACTAGTCCCCTCCTAAAATTTTTGATGTTCACAGACCTACAATTGGCTCCCCAAAGTTAGTTACATTCAAAAATTTTCAACCAGCCTTTATTTTTCTCTATGCAGTATTTCTTATTGAGAAGTTGAGTATTATTTGAAGTTTTTGTGCAAAGCTGTTTCTCAGTTTAGCTTCTAAAAGAAAAAATAATAGAAGGCTATCAGGAAATGAAAACAGTTTTTCAAAATCGCAATACTCCAAACAAATGTCTGTCTACCAATGAGATGTCCTCACAATTCTTAATCTTCTTTTATTTAAGAATAAGCAGGAATATTTTCAAAAAGACAAAACAAAAGGTTGTTACTAAAATCAGTGGCACAGGGGTCAAGTTGTAGCATCTAATTGTAAACGTAAGAAATGTTAATTATGAACTCAATATTACCATTTCATACAAAACCATTACAATCCCTTTTCAGTGTCAGTCAGACACAAATGAGAAGCATTTTTGAGGCATACTGTAGTCATGTTTGCAAAAGATCAAGACAGTGGGATAATCTCACAAAAAAAAATCCATTTAAAAAGCACAAAAATTCACTCTTTATGCTCTAACATACTACTAGGAATATTTTAAATAGCCTAAGTTTTATATTTACAATGTTCTTTTAATTCAAAACAGGGATAGTAAAATAGAATAATAATTTTTAAAAGATAGCATATACTGCAGATCCATAAATCCCCTTGGGGTTAGAAGTGCTATGAATGCTCATCGCATATACCCCATAGCCACATTTCCACTTGTTCACATACTAATCCTGTGGCCTGTGGGAAATGGCCTTGTCTAAGATCTGAATACCTCTAACAGTGCTATCCTGAAGGTTTGTGCTATGCTTTGCTTTGTGTTCAAGTAATTGCAGGTTGTCAGTAGAAATTCAATTCGTGTTGATACTTCAAAGACAGAGGTCACACTGGGAAATACATCAGTGTTGTGTTTTTAACCAGCTGTATAAATGGGAGCCAGAGAGAACCTCTGCTATTTCAAAGGCAAAGGTTATTCAGGCCAGGCATGGTTTTAGAGCAAGGCTGTGCACTGGCTGCACATCTCCTCCTTCTCCTCAAGGTTTCCTAAGGTACTTCTGGCTCCACTTAAGATGCCAGATTGCAAGAAAGTGGGTGTTGGGACTAACAATTAATATAAAAAATTACATTACAGCTTATACTTCTGCCTTACACATGTTGAAGACTGTCAAGTCTGCCCCTCTGTCCCTGTCCACTGATTTGGGGCATAGCAATCTGCTGTTACACTGTCATACCACAGTGGCCCAAGTCTCTGCAAAGATCAGTCAGCAACTGAATTTGTGCATATGAAAACCAAGAACCATGGCTTTGGTGTTCTTGAACAGGGCCCAAGTGGCTCACGATCCTTCTCCAGATAAGAACTAGAAGGTCATGCTTAACTGACCCAGGCAGAGAAGATGTCAAGCACTCCTTTTCCAAAGGAAAGGGATATGACCTACAAAGACATGAGAGCAGGGAAGTACAAAGAAAAAAGAGAAGGAAAAGAAAGAATGAAACTCTAAAACTAGGCTGTTACATCTGAGTAACAATATTGTCTGAGAAACAGCATCAAAGGACAAGTCAAGAAACCCTATCTCTGCACAAACTGAAAATATTTCTGCAGAATACAAACATTTTTAAGCCTCCCGGTGAGAGAAAAAAAAACTTTGGAAGAAAGTATTCTGTGAAATTGGAGTTATTTTAACCTGAAAGTAGGCTTTCTGAATGTAGTTCATAACACTTTTGTCATGGCTGCACATTTCTATGTGATCTATCCCTGCATCGTCTGGAGCATCACTGAACTTCCACTTCCATGAGAGCTACTCATTTTCTTATAGAAAAGAAAAAAAAGAAAAGGAAAAAAAAAAAGTCTTTATTTGTACTGCAAAAATTCTGATCTCAGGTCAGAAATCAAGGCACTTTGCTGTTTGAGAGAGATACCTGTATCTTGATATGTCTCGTATGCTGGATATAGCAATGCTTTTGTTCTTTGTGTTGTTACCTTTTTCACAGTGCTGAGCAGCCTTTCCGCTTACAAAGGTAGCAGTGATTTTGACCTCAGTTATCTGCTACCAGAAGAGGAATGCAAACTGTGCTTTTTTAATGAGGCTATCCTTTGATTACATTGATTTTAGTGTAAATTAAGTCAATTTGAATAAAGGTTCGCAAGTGGTAAATTGCTTATTTTTGTACTTCACTTGGTTTCATTCTTACTTTCTTGCTATTTTAGTTATATTATTTACTTGTTACGCTCAAAATCTATTGTCATCTCATTAATATTGCTCAGTTTTATCACTGAAATTTCTTGAAGCTTTTTGCTAATCGGGGGTAAGAATCGCTGGTATCATATCTATTCATGGCACCTGCTTAAGTCATGCAGGGGAAAACATTTTTCTACCCTGAAAGCTTTGAATACATGATAGAGCCTTGGCAAAATAGATTATGAGAACCAACAAAACCACTGCAAGACAGAAAAATTCAGATGAGTAACCAGCACAACAGAGGGGGTTGGTCATAAAGAAATTAAAACCCTGGAGATTAAAATTGGCCTCTAGCAACTCCTCATCTTGCATTGTAATAGAGAGTAAATTTGATGGAACACAAGAGTACCTACACAAACCCTTGATGTCTGGTGGGAGCTTTAGGTTTGGGCCCAACAAAAAGCATCAGGTAAAAGCTGTAGTAAAGCTTTTGCAACAACATCTTGTTGCACAGGACAGGACAGGTTTTCTTTCTTACCTTTTAACCTGTCTTTAGAAGGGACTGGCCTCCTGAGTATCTTTGTTCTGTGTTCTGCAGCTGACATGGATCAAAAATGTGTAACAAGATCTGGCTTGGATAGGGCCATCAGAGTTACCTGGTGTCAATGCAGTCATTTGAATCATTATTTACATTTTCTTTTCTCACTGTGAAAGCACTGTTGTGGCACACAGGAATAAAAAATAATCTTCCTTCCATAATTCTGTAAGCTATTTTGCTCAGCTTGCTTGCCAAAATACTCACTCATGAATATGCAATGAGGTGGAAGAAATATTTCTTTAAGTTTTAAGCCCCTTGGGCCTTTAATCTTGAAGACTTTTAAATCCTGGATATGATTTTTTGTGTGTTTGCATGTATATGTGCTGAAGTGTGTGTATTGGTGTCACTTCTCTTAACTTGTGTGCATACTTGATTGCTGGAGGGCTTTCATTCTCATTTAGATATATCATGTTCTCATGCACACGTACAGTAAGGACAGTTTTTGCCTATTTTTGATAGTGTGGAGGAGACTGATTATCCAAAGTGTTTCCTGCTGCAGCTATAGGGAATAAATATTGATGGATTTTGTAGTAGGGGAAAAAAGGTAAATTAAACTTTTCAAGGGCACCTGCCATACAATGACCACAAAAATTATCTTAAGTGTCCAGCATGATAGGAAGTTTTGGTATAGGACTCGGTGTGAGACAGTTTACACAGTGATCAACTGCAACATATGCCTGTCAACAAAAACATTTTCATGACAGGCTGGACACAGTTTTAACTTCGGAGAGGCACCCTTTCTGTCTATATCCTTTGGAGAGCCACTTGACTTCTTGAGTTATGGGGTGATGAAGAGGAGAATGTTTCAGCTTTTGGTGTGGTGAAAGGAAGAACGCAGTGCATGTTTGCCACACCTTGGCCGACAGAAAGTTACACCTGGGCTCCACTCCCTTCTCTGCTTGAATAGGAGCAATGATGTTAACATGATTTTATGTTCTGGGGTCCACTACACTTCACATTGAATCTGCGTGCAAAACTGAAGTGTTAATTCAATTTAGACTGATAGTCCTAACCACCATGGAGTCACTTTTTCTCCAGCCTACCTGGAGATATTTCCTGCCTAAGAGCTAGGGCACTTATCTAAGGTTTGGGTTATGAATGTTCAAGAACTTTATTCAAAATTGGCAAGGGTGAGTCCCTCAATCTATATGGATTTCCTGTATCAGACTATATTATTTATTGAAGCAATGTTACAAGCATATCTATGTCTTCCAGTTGTAAGCAGCATCAAAATGATAAACTCAACTCTATGTGGGAATGCCAAAATGCCCACTTTTTGCTTACTAAAAACAGACATTAAAACATTGAAGGAGAAGGGAAGCCAGTGTTTCAGCTCTTTAACTTAGATTTCCGACTAACTTTTGGTTCCACAAAATCACAGACATTGAGCAAATAAACAACCCTACAGAACTAAATTATTACTTCTTACCAAGAATTATTCACCAGTCATAAACACAGTGCCAAGAGACAGTTCTTGCCCAAAAGACTTAAGAAGCTAATGCCCCATGGAGCACTGCTCTGTCGGGAGAATAGACCATAAAAAATAATAATGAACTGGTAGAACAAGTTCTGTACTCTGAAAGTGGCCCACTTATTTATTGTAGCAATTAAAACGTCAGCTCTTGTGCTGCTTTCTACCACTTCCTTGCTTAAATTTCTGGCTCTCTAGGTTCTGCTTACTGACTCCACAAACAGCAAGGCATGCACTAAAGCCTTATGAATTCCTCCCAAAAAAAGATTCCAGAGATGTGCAGTCAAGCATACACAGCTTTGGAGGAGCATGAAGCTGAGAGACAGACAGTAAGATGGTTAATTCTGAAAATGACATGAGATTTGACTGCATTTGGGGAAAAAACCCAATTTTTCCACCAGCAGTAGGGCTGAGGAAGTTGCAGCATAGATGCAGAATGTGTGCAGTATGCCCTGAAGATATCTGAAGTGGGGAAAGCAGAAAAAAATTGTCCATAATAATTTATTAGCTCTGTGGGTTCTGTCTTAAAACCATACATTTTACAAATTGGGTAGAGTGAGGAAGGCTCTTTTAGTCTTTTTTTTTTTTTTTCCCCATTTATGTGTGTTTATGTTTATATGAGTGCTGCTAAGCACTTTAAAAAGGGGGTTAGGGGAGAAAAATCTAGAAACAAAGAAAGAAAGAGAAAGAGATGTATCTGTCTGATGCTGTTAGATTAAATTAGACTATAATGATTACTGTGTGCCTTCACAAAAGACATTTTGTAACATTTAAGATTTCTGCTAATTGAACGAGGTACATTACCATGCAAAAGAATGTTAGTGAAGGTTGAAAAGGACAAACCAACTATTCTCGTACATCACCATAATTATGCAGCCCCATGTTCGAACAATTACATTTATGTAGACCCACTGTTAAAATCAATGTTACTTGTACAGCTAGTCCTTAATCAATGGAATCAGTCAATTTACCATGGTCACATCCTTCTTCTTAATTAAGACAGTGATATCTCTGGAGCGCAGGGTCTCAAAGAGATAAATAAGTACAGAGGTTGGGAAATGTCAAAGAGGTGACTCCCCGATTTTACTCTCAACGAACTTGGGAGGAAATAAGACAGTTCCTCAGTTCAGGGAAGAAGCACAATCTTCTAAAGAGATGGCTTAGCATTCATTAAGAAAAGAGCAGGTAGCAGTGTCTGACAGAAATAGCACTAATGAGCAAAGAGCGCTTTCAACACGCATATCCTTCATAGTCATAGTCTGAATTATGAAGGTTGTGCCACCAAAGCCAATTTTAATTAGAGTGAGCATGGACCTCTTTGGACAGTTAGCCTTTCTTTCCAAAATCCATTTCAATATGGTGTCATTTTGTTGTCATAATCAAAATGGCAAAGTGATGGAATAACCTACTTTAAATGTCTGCAGTGTTAAAGCAGATACGGCAAACATCCTCTAATGACACATGTAATAAGGGTATTACCTAGAGGACTTTGACAGTGCATTCTGTGTTGTCACCATAGTTGGAATAATGATAGAGGTCTCCTCTGGAATAAGACATAGGTCTTTAAAGACCAGGTCTAAACTTCCTGTTCTACAGGTAAGCTATTAAACTCCCATATGCTGAAAGAAAAGGAAAAAAATACAGATCTACTGAGCCACCAAATGCAGACATGGTCGTAAGTCTGGAGGCTTTTTCCCTCTGTAAAATATACTTCTTCTGTCAAACTAAGATTATTCAGTCCTTCTATAGTAAAATACACATGAAAAACTACTATATACAGTGAAAAAAACCCATAAAGTTACTTGTACTTGCTTGTTTATAAAGGAATTACTTTATCAATCTGATACTACATTATTATGGAATGGAATGGAATGGAATGGAATGGAATGGAATGGAATAGAATAGAATAGAATAGAATAGAATAGAATAGAATAGAATAGAATAGAATAGAATAGAATAGAATAGAATAGGATAGAATAGAATGGAATAGAATAGAATAGAATAGAATAGAATAGAATAGAATAGAATAGAATAGAATAGAATAGAATAGAATATTTCAGTTGGAAAGGACCTACAGTGAGCATCTAGTCTAACTGTCTGACCACTTCAGGGCTGACCAAAAACAAAGCATATTATTCAGGGCATTGTCCAAATGCCTTTTAAACACTCACAGAACTTAAACACTGACAGCACTTCTCATCCCAAAGTGCTATAGGTAGTCAAGGTCCAAGAGCCAAGGTATTAAAGGTTTTCAGGGACTCAAATGCCTTCTAACTGGAATTTCTCTCTCTTTAAAACTAGTTACAATATATAACTGATTTATTTCAGTATGAATGAAATAAGTAGGAATCCCCATGGGCTCCTATCTGTTTTACCAGGTACTTTTGGGAAAGATTTCAAAAATCTGTCTATAAACATCTGAACAGCTTTTTAAAAAAGTGGGATCCAGGAGTCTAAATCCATGTCCAGGTGGCATAGTGCTGGACTGTGAATAAGCACTTGTGGTAAGATCAAATTGATGATTCCATAAACCTAACCAGCAGAAGGCCAAGTGAAATGTCATCATAATGCAACTTTACTGCTTCCCATACCAAGGCTAATGTATCTGTGTCTGCACACACAGGATATTTTTGACACAAAAAGTTTAGTTTTGGGCAACATTTTCAGTTTTGTTTCTTTTCAAAAGGCAGTAAACCAAAAGAATAATAAAACCCAACTCAGCCTCCAAGATCATCTCCAACTAAATTTGACAAGAAAAGCAAAAATTTGACATTTTCTTGAGATCATCAATTTGGTTAAAGGAATTTAAAAAAATATATTTTAGATAAAAATCCTGTAAAAATTTTTGTTCTTTAAGATATCATCTGAAAAAAAAATTACTGAAAACCTGAAAAGAAAAACAGTTATTGAAATATTATTTTCTCAGAAAAATGAAACAGAACAAAACCAATAAAAATAAAATATATAAATCTTTAATTTGACTTACTGTTCCCACAGCTAATAAGAATCAAAATCAAAATCAAAATACTAGAAGCTACAAAAAAGTTTACTAGAGCAAAAATAAAGCTCTGTTGTAGAGACATATAATGAAGTTTTAAACTTCTCTTGTTTGTGGACAGGTCCCATAAACCAATCCATAGCATGAGGGACTGTTTCATTTCCTATGAAAATTGAACTATATTAAAGTATATTTCAATGGATTAAAACAAGGATGGAAAGGAACCTTACCCCTGGATTCAACCTCTATTCTGTCCTACACTCCTTGTGTTATATCAGCATTGTAGCAATCTCTGCATTTCAGGGCTAAAACTGGAATATTTTCTCTCCCTTTAGGTGCATTACTAAATTTAATAAATTAATGTCTTAAATGGGCTTTGAGAATTTCAAGGCAAAGTGGAGAAAGTTAAAGACTATCAGCTTGAGAATGAGACAAGAAAACATCCCTGAGTTGGACTATGAATAAAATCATACATATAAATTCAGTTTGAACCTTGCTCCAGTAAAAGTAGAAAAAAAAAATTCACACCACCATACAAGAATAGATCATTTGAGTTGCTACAGAAAAATTCTTCTCCTCCTTCCAGTTCTCTACATCTTATGATTGTAAAATCTCTTTAACTCCTCTAGATATAGTTACTTCTACATTTAGGGTATTCTGATGAAAGCCAAAACTACAAACTTGAAATGGAAGTGATTTAATATTTGGGGAAAACTAAAATTAAAAAATGGAATTATTTTCACAGTTCTTTCTGTAAAGAAACAGATTTAAGAGGAAAAATCCAAGAAAGCTGCAGGGATTAAAGAAGACATTTTATAAATTTGAAAGCAGCTGTTCAGCCATATGTGCTTACCTTTTCATTTTTTTGCAGCTAGCACTCTTACCCTGGATCTCTACCAACCTGGCTTGTTTTTAATCCAGCGGTATCATTGCCTGAATAACCAATAGCCTCCGATCTTCACAGTGGAATAAGCAGTAAGGAGGCTTTGCTGTGGAAGGATAAAACACACAAATTCTTCATTTTCTTTAATTTATTTTAAATCCTGCATATTCCAGTATGTCTTTTATGATCATTAATTCCGTGAGTGACTTGGCCATGAACCTTGCAGCCTATGGCCATATAACAATACAGCCATATGTCTATTTAATAGCCCAGACTACTATGCCCTCCATTCAGTAAAGAATATAAAGGTGTGGTTAACTTCTATCGTATGTTTATAACTTTGTTGTAGAGGAACAATATAAAGTAAATGTTTACCTACTTTGTTGATCTGAGACTTGCAACAGTACCTGCATAAGTTTAAATATGATGTCCCTATAAATATAGGCACATGCCTCATCACAGACAGAACTATGAATAAAATAACCTGAAATGAGAGCCAACCATTCCCAAATGTTCATGAAGTTCCCATTCAGCTTTCAATATCACCTTTTGGAAAAGCTTTCCAAGTGCTATCATTTTGCAGAAACTATCTTAGAAGCTGCTAATTTATGTGGCATGCTGTCAGGTGTGTGTTTTGTTATGTCAAGAAGATATTTCTTATACAATAATTTGTTTTATACGGAACTTTGGAAAGACTGCTCATGCTTTTGTCCTTCTGGGTACTTATTAATGGAAAAATGTGACAAATGGTAGAACTACAACAAAGATAGCATATTTAGAAAAGGAAAATGAATCACTTCACATTCAACAATGGATCATATCAAAACTGTTCTTAGCCTTGCATACTTTATATTCAATGGTCAATCTTTGAACAAACTAGTGTCTGAGCTATACGTTCCAAAACTCATTCATCACAGCATAATTCTATCTGCTGCATTTCAGGAAAATTACAGAAAATAAAACTGCAATAAAACAAAAAAGGTGGAAACAAAGATGACACCCATGATAACATTAAAAACAGAATACTGAAGGCATGCAGCCATCCATTCAGCTTACAATTAATGCAACTCAAGGTGGATGTCTGCTTTGTTCTAATGCAATATCTATGAGGTAACCTATAAGAAGTAGTACAAGTTTGCTGCAGACATAAGACAGAGATAATAGAGATCTGTTTCAAGTAGGGATGCAAAAAGTAGCCAGAGGAAAATCAGGAATATTTTTCATATTAAGCCAAATATTGAGCCACTTCATAGTGTCACTCTTGATTCAAACACAGCTGCAACACATAACATAAAGTTCAATATACTGTACATGGCTCCTCTCTCTACAATGAATTAATCAAAATCTTGTGATTCAGACACTGAAATTACTGGAACCCAATCATCTTCTGACTGTGCAGCTTAATGCCACCTTTAATGAACTCTACACAAAGTAACTTCCTTGAAAAAGTTACTTTTTTCTTATTTTTTAACTTTGCTGCATTCTGCATATCCTAATTCCAACCTTGCCAGAAACAGTAATGCCAAAATAATATGCCAGATCTTGAGGATTTTCCAGCCAAGATTTGTCCTCAGGAGGGTCACGTTATTTACTGAAGTTCACTTAATCATCCATACTTTGAAATACTGAAACAGCCACACAGTTGAATTTAGCCACTCTTTAATTGGTCAAAATTTTCCGAAAACTCCTCAGAAATCAATTTGGATGCCAAAAATATTCTCTCCTTTATGGTCATATGTTCTTTTGTGAAATATGAGAGATCTCATGTTCTTCTCATCTGTGTATACACCCAAGGGATGTTAATCAGAAAGGCCTGCAAAACGTCATCTCATATGTCTACAATCCAGCACCCACAAAACACTTCTACAGAGCCTGTAGCAGGCTTCAGGCTCACAGAAAATAAACATAATTCCTCTAATATACAACAAAAAGGTGATTGGAGAGATCAAAAACACTGAGTTACTCATGAAACATCAGCCCTTTGGCCAGGGACACTTTCTTCCAGAACTTAGTAATATGCTGGAATAGTAAAAAGAGCTATTCATTATTGGCTTTGAAAGGTTACGGTAGCCTAGTAAATATGCCATGCACAAAAACAAAATTTAAAATGTGGCCTTTAGCTTTAGCTGGTTAAAAAACAAACTGCTATTTTCATGGCAGTACTTCAAGTCATGTTGCTTAAAAGGTGCTCCATGCCATGTTTCATTACAGAGTTATAACTCTACTGAAACAATTTCAAGAGTGAATGTCAAATATCAGAAAATAGTTGTGTAGTAAAGAAAGTCAGTCTAGTATAATACAGTAAAGAATGGGTTTTGTCCTCTTCCCTCTCCCATTTTCTTCCCATCACACAGAACACTGAATATGTATTAGTACAGCTTGTGCACCATACGGAACAAAATATAATTTATTTAGATATTTGGCCTTTCATATACAAGGTATCTCAAAGCACTTTATGGAGCAATGACTTAGATAATGGAGTGATTGTGTTGCCAACTTGACTCTCACTATGTGGTCAGCAATAGATTATGCCTAGTCCAGATATCAGAATGGTGAGAAAAAGTAGAACTGTTGGCCAAAATATGGGGCATGCATCTTTAAAAAAAAGCCATAAAGGACTGAAAAAAGAAACCTATTTTTTATCCAAAGGAGGGCAAGATGCAGCATGTTAACCAGCTCTCATTTTGTATCATAATTGCTTGCATAATGGAGTCTGCCTGTGCTGTTTAAAGTCATACACCATTCTTCAAAAAATGTTGCATGTCTTAGTCACAAATCTGTTTGCATGATAACGGGTGGTTAGCAAATGACAATGGAGTCATAAAGCAACTGTTTATATTTCATGTAAAATACAATTGCACCTTTGGAGACTAATTATGCTAGAATAATTAGACTAATATTCTAGTCACTTTGATAAGAATTTGCACAAGTAAACTCAACCAAGTCAATGGGATGTTTGACATTAATGCCCTCCCTCATAAGGATAAACGTTTGTGTTGTTACAAATAAATACTAAGTCATGGCCTGGGAGAAAAAAAACCCAAAACATCTTTGCCAAAGACTGACCAACATGGTAAGGAGAGCATTGAAGTAGCAATTATGTTGGTGGGGAGTTGACAACTCATAATCAACTGAGGAAGTGGTGGACTTCCTCATAAAAAGGGTGCAGGGGGATATGGTTCTGGGAGACCTTGTAATCAGCAAAATAGGGATGAAAGAGGTGCAGAAAGAAATGCTGATAAGGAGCATTATGGGGATTTTTCTGAGTAATCAGCAGCACTGGCTGCATCTCCGAAGTGTCTTTACAGTAACATATGAATAACTGGGAGCAAACAGGAAGAATTAGAGGTCTGCCTAGACGCTCAGGGCTACAATCCCATTGAGAGCACAGAAACTACTGGGATTATGAGCCAGCTGAGAGTTTACCAGTCAGGATTAGAGGGTAGACCAACGCACTCAATACTGGCATTAAAATTTGCAACAGATCATGGGAACTAGAAGAAGCAGCTTATGAGGCCTTCCTCAGTCAAGAAGCCTCTTGTCTGTAGGCCGTGGTCTTCATGAAGAACTTGGTATCCACTGGAAGAGAAACATGACAATTCAACAATTTTGTGCAGTACCTTGATAATGAATACTAGACACAAGTTATTGAGAAACCAACAAGAGGAGTTAGTGCTAAAGACATGCTAAAGCACATGGAGGACAGCGAGGTGATTCAGGACAGCCAGCATGGCTTTACTAGGGGCAAATCCTGCCTGACCAACCTAGTGGCTTTCTACAATGGAGTGATGGCATCGGTGGCCAAGGGAAGACCTACAGATGTCATCTATCTGGACTTCTGCATGCCTTTGACGCGGTCCCCCACAACATCCTTCTCTCTAAGTTGGAGAGATATCAGTTTGGTGGGTAGACTGTTAAGTGGATAAAGAATTGGGTGGGTTGTCACATCCAGAGAGTAGTGGCCAATGGCTTGATGTCTAGATGGAAAACAGTGACAAGTGGTGTCCCTCAGGGGTCCATACTGGGACCAGTGTTGTTTAATATCTTCATTGTTGATAACGACAGTGGCACTGAGAGCACCCTCAGCAAGTTTGCTGATGACACCAAGCTGGGCGGTGCAGTCGATATGCCAGTGGGATGGGATGCCATCCAGAGGGACCTGCACAAGCAGGAGAAGTGGGCCCAGGTTGACCTCACAAGGTTCAACAAGGCCAAGTGCAGGGTCCTGCACCTGGGCCGGGGCAACCAGAGATATCAACACAGGCTGGGGGAAGACATGCTAGAGAGCAACCCTGTGGAAAAAGACCTGGAGGTACTAGTGGATCAAAAGCTGGACATGAGCCAACGATATGGAATTGCAGCCCAGAAGGCCAACTGCCTCCTGAGCTGCACCAAAAGAAATGTGGCCAGCAGATCGAGAGAGGTGATTCTGCCCCTCTACTCTGCTCTGGTGAGACCTCACCTGAGTACTGCATGCAGCTCTGGAGTCCCCAACATAACAATGATGTGGACCTGTTGGAGTGTGTCCAGAGAAGGGCCCACAAAAATGATCAGGAGGCTGGAGCACTTCTCTTATGAAGCCAGACAGAGGGAGTTGGGGTTGTTCAGCCTGAAGAAAAGAAGACTCCAAGAGGACCTTATAGCAACCTTCTAATACCTGAAAGGAACCTGTAAGAAGTTTGGGGAAGACCTGTTCACTAGGGCGTGTAATGATAGGACAAGGGGTAATGGTTTTAAGCTAGAGAAGAGTAGATTTAGGTTGGACATGAGGAAAAAGTTATTTAATGTGAGGATGGTGGAAATGGTTGCCTAGAGAGGTGGTAGAGGCCCCATCCCTGGAGACTTTCAAGGTCAGGCTTGATGGTGCTCTGTGCAATCTGTTCTAGTTGGAGATGTCCCTGCTTATTGTAGGGGGGGCTGGACCAGATGCCCTTTATAGTTCCCTTCCAACCCAATACATTCTATCATTCTATCTATTGTTCTATCATTCTCATACTTAACAATGAACTGGTCAGCAATGTGGAGATCAAGGGCATCAAGGGTTGCAGGGGCTGTTCAGTGGTGGAGTTCAGGATCATGAAAGGAGGGAGGCAAGGCAAAACAGAAAATCAAGACCTTGGACTTAAGAAGGGAAAACTTTGCCCTGCTCATGGACCTGATTGGAAGAATTCTTTGTGAGATGGACATGGACTGAATAGATGTCCAGGACCACCTTCTGCAAGTTCAAGAGAGGTCCATCCTAGTGCTTGGGAAAACAAGTAGATGCACATAGAAATGTGACAGGGCGGGGGAAACAAAGAAGATGGAGCCACAGTCTTGCCAGTGACAGGCCAAGAATCAATAGGCACAAACTGAACTACAGTAAATTCCATTTAAACATAATAAAAAACTTTGAGGGTGCTTGGACACTGGAAGAGTTTGTCCAGACAGGCTGGAGACTCTGAATTTCTGGAGATATTCAAAACTCAGTTGAAAATAATTGAGAGTGAAATACTCTAGCTGACTGTGTTTTGAGCAGAAGGGTTGGACTAGATCTCTAAAAATGCCTTCCAACCTCAGTCATTCTGTGATTATGTAATTCCTTTTAAATTAAAAGGGATTACATGTATAAGGTTATGCATATGAACACTTCAATGACATATCACTGAGACACACCAAATGGTTTAACATGTATGTCCTCACATATACTCTGTCTAGAAAACAAAGTCTGAGAGTTCAAATAATCTTCCTGCAATGCAAAATGGTGACCAAGTGCTGGGTCAGTCTCACTGTTAAACTCATGAAAGTTGACTGAGAAGATAATAGCTTGATTCCTCTCACAGGAATGAGCAGATAATAGCTTTGTTTCTCCCAAAAACAGAAAAAAAGTAGAGTCTATGTTACACTGTCACAAATTTAATCAGTTTTAAATCTCCTTTTACTTCTTCTCTAGTCCTGCATAACTGGGGAATCACAGTGCAACACATTCACAGAACAGGACCCCAGCTCAGGTCACAGAGATGCACCATATAAAGACTTATTTTCCGTGGGATCTATGATTAATTTCTACAGGATGAAAAGAGGTTTAATGTCTTTTTGCCATATTTCCCCCTTAAATCCTCTAACCTTCCAAAACCCCATTCCAATGGGGCTGTATCAAATGAAGGACTCCCTCCAAAGTCTCATCTAGAGAAGCACCAAGTCCTTATTTCTTGCTTTCCATGGAGAAAACATAGAAAACCTATGTGGACCTTCCACATACAGAGCTGTGGGACACAAGTGAAAAAATATCAAATGAAGAGTAATTCATATTTATAATAAATCAGTTCCAGCAAGAAATCGAACCAAGAAGCTTTGGGCTCAAAGTAGTGTGGCTTCCTGCTGAGATAAGAAGAAATGACTTTGTCTGTTTCTAACCAAATAACTATGTGTCACATGTGATGTTCTTTCTTCAATGCTCACCTTACATATGGTGCTAGATAACTGCATGGATAAGGGAATAGAAGTAATGTCACAAAACACTACCAGCATGTGAGTGGGATATGCATAGATGAATGGATGTGAATTACTCTTTTCTAGGCCAACAGGCTTTCTGTCATTTCCTCATTATATCTGAGAGTAATCTTCAAGCATGCAAGTCTTCCCGTGAAGAATATATTGGCCAAAGAAGGGTGTAAAAAGTTCTGTGTCATTAGGAGAACTTGACTTTAAGAGCAGTTTATGCTGCTTAGGAAAGAGTAAATTAAAGTGCTGATTATAAAATTAATGTTCTACTATACAGCCCACAGGTGGATAGTGCAAAATGAAATAATTTGTGCATTGGTAAAAAGATCTGACTGGCAGTTTGTTGTTTGTATTGTCCCCATATAGTCATAGAATCAGTAAAATGGGAAAATGCTGCTTACCTAGTGTCCTTTTAGCCAATAGCTCCCTGCAATAGAAGTCTAAAATACAAACAATGCTTATCAAGGAGAACTGGATCATTTTTGATCACAGAGCATCAGCAGTTTGTGGTTAGGTTGTCAGGAAATAAATGACTATTTCTTAAACAGCTTTTGATTACCTAGAATTAAATACAAACAAACAAAACAAACAATACCCCAACCTTAAAAAAAACCCAAAAAACCAAAACCCAAATGAAACAAAAGAAGAAACCTGCAAACTATTGTACCATGAGATTTTTTTTGGACTAGGTTGCTGTTAAAATACTGAGGGTACATCTACATTGTAATTATACAGGGTCAAATTACAAAGTACAGTTTGCATAGGCATGCCTCTGCAAAATAGGTAGTTGGTCACTGACAGCAGCCTTCTTGTAGCTGTAGCCTAGAAAACCCATTCAAGAACCTGCTAGTATTTATTTACATGCTGTCCTGGTTTGAGCCAGGATGAAGCTAATTTTCCTTTGACTGATTTTTTTTTTTCCTTCAGTAAGCCTTCTTTTAACTAGCAACAAGTGTTCCAGCTAGTGGACTGATAACACTGCAATGTTTATGTTACTGCTGAGACTCCAAGGTCACTTCTTAGCTCTGCTGCTACGGAGGAGCAGGAGAGCTGGACTAGACAGACAGCAGAACTGACCAAAGGTATTCCATTCCATACATCTACGTAAGTTCCAAGAAAGGTCAGAGATCACAGAAGACAACTTCCTTCCTGCCTCTTCTTCCCTTCTCTTCCATCCATGGCTGGTGTCTGGGGAGGACTCCATCCATCCATCACTGTTGACCCCTAGGAAGGCAGGCAGGCAGGCAGGCAGGCAGGCAGGCAGGCAGGCAGGAAGGAAGGAAGGAAGGACAGGAACTAGCTGATGAGTCAGTTATTTGTCAGGATCTCTTGATGTTTGCCAAGTACTTAGTCAAAGATGTAAGCAGAAGGAAATAATTTGCTTCCTGCTCATGACTTGGGTCATATCCCATTCAGTGAGCCATTTCAAAGGAGGAGCTGCTGCTACAAGAGAAACACATTGCAACTGGCAGCCACACTTGGTCTTTGGGGTGCTTAAAAATCAATAGTTTTGCAAGAAACATCCAGGGAGATTCTGAAAGAACTGGATTTGGCCAAGCAGCAACAAATAAATAACAGCTTTAAAATTTTATTTGGTGAGGAAGCCAAGGAAGACCACCAGGATAAAGTATTGTAGGAAAAAGAAATGCAGGAAGAGTTTAGAAATGGCAAAGGAAAAAAAATCCATAAGGGAGACAAACTCAAAAATATTAGACAAAGAAAAATAAAAAATAAAAATGCAGAAAAGAAAGAGTGAAACCACAGTAGTAAGTTAAATAATGAGGCTCTTCCCTGCAATTCTTCATGGTTTAAGGCTCCTCACACGTGCCAAGAGTCCCAGTGTGTTTAGTAATAGCCATTGTACAAATTTATCAATGAAATGGTATGAATAGATTATGAAGGGCTTTTATGGGAGTGATAAGCAGTTTTCATTTGTTGCAATAGAGAAAGGGAAAAGAGAGGAAGATCCTAAAGGAAGGTGGTACTATGAGAGACATGGGTCATGAGGACAGTATTGCCACAACTTCTGAAATAATGTAATTGCATTAAGAACAACTGAGGTTCAAGATTAGAAGAATGTCAAAGAGCTTTTTATTTATGAGGTTAAGTATAAGAGGCCATACCTTAGAGGTGTCATGCAGAAATGGCTCCAAGATGATGTCAGGTGGATACATCTGTAGCTAACAATCTCTCTCCCTGTGGCCTGTGGTAAGTAGGGACCAGCCCTGTCCAGTTCACAAGATATCCCTTGAGTCCACTGGTCTACAGATTTCCCCAAGCCTTCAGATGTTTACCAAGGCTTATTTTGAAAACTGAATTGTTTTCATCTCTTGACTGCTTTAATTCCATTTTTGTTCTCATGAGTGGTCTCATCCTGCTTTCTTGCAGTTATTTCACCATTTTTCAGCATGGTTTATTTTCATCTGTTCCTTTACTGTTTTCTAGGTTAACATCTTTCTTGTCCAATGGCTCTGTCAAGTGGACCTCAAATTAACAGGAAATTCTGCAAAGCAAGATCCCTCTTGAAAATTTAAAAATGAAACCATGACAAAGCTTGAAAAAAATCGATGTGGAGATTTGTCAAAATTGCAAATAATTGGATTTCACAAATCGGCATTTTGAATCATAAGATGGCTCAGCTATAAATGCCAATCAGATCTACCTATCACTTCTCTCAATAGTCAACCAGGATCTAGTGGTGGCTGCACAATTCACCTCTAAAACTAACATCCTGACAAGTCATTGTATTTCTAAACATTAATGTTACGGATGAATGATCAACATGTGCTTGGTAAATTTAGCCCAATGCTGAAAAGTGCTGAGCATCTGCATTGAATTCAACCCATTTGAAACAACTCTTCAGTAACCACTTCCATATCAGACTTTTCACCCTTATCGTTTTTCTTTCTGCCTTAAGGCTTTCTGTACATTTTCAGTAGAAAATTTATAATTTAAAACTGACAGATTAACTTGATGTCCAAAGAATGCTGTAATCTGAATTTTTCTTTCTTTACATAATTCTGTATGTTCCATTCCATATACATGTAGACAATTGGGGATTTCTAAAAGCTATCACATTCAGAAGGAGAGGAAAAACCTACCTCTCCTTTCAGATTGTTTACAGTTCCTATATTACTTATGGTTATGACTGTGCTATGCCAGTTCTTACAATATTAGCATATTTACATGCCATTTACTACTCAAATGCTAATAAAACAAAAACCAGAAAATTAAAGAATGGTAAAATATCTTACTTTAATTTTTTAAATCTTTGATATTGATATTTTTTGTAAATACAGCAAATGCTTCTAATTATATTTTAACAGGCGGTTATGAAGAGGTATGCCTCCTATTGGATCCTAAATGACTAAAAATGACCTACTTTAATTTTATTCATTATCTCTAACTGTTATTAGAACCTGTATTTGACATATGTGGATATTATTTGATCTTTTCAAACCACATTCATTCTCATTAAGAAAGCCCCAAGACATTTTCTTTCAGAATATTTCTCAAATATTCTGAGATTTTGCTTGTTATGTGAAATGTGACAGCACTTTCAAGTTCTTTATTATAGTTTTTTTCTATGGCAAGAACCAATTATCTCTCCCCAGTACTAGTGTCTAGTTTTGAACTCAATATTTAAGCAATTAGTATCTGTATCTGTAAATTAATACATCTATATTGCTGATGTAGTTTTAATCATATAAAATGAGTAAGAACAGCCTTTTTCACTGTTGCTAAATGTAAAGAAATGTTTATTTAAAGGTAAAATGAAATTACACTAGGAGAGTACAGGCAATGGATATAATATTTTATGGCACTTCAGCTTTTATTCTGAAGAAGACCACTTAAAGGAACACCACCTTTTTTCAAACAGAGTTTTCTGTTTTACACAAATTGAACTTATTTTCATACTTTTAAACTCAGTAATTGCTGACTATACAGACAAATTCATGACAGCTTCAAATGCATTAAAGTATTTGAACTTTTAATACAAAAAACCGCATTTTAAGTTAGGAATATGCTGAGTGTTATGCTGAAAATGTTTCAAGTCAGAAATTATATTTAGCCGTAATTATCAGGGCTATGTGTTATTATGAATACACAGTGATTGATACAGATTTTACTGTTTGTTATAAAGCTCCCTTTTTGGGAAGTATCTGCGATATTTCATTAGATCAGAGAAATTAATCTGGATATGTACAGATGCATCAGATTTCAAAATGCGTTTCGTCAGTAATCTACACAAAATAGCTCTTCTGGCAAATGAAAACTAATTTCTTCATTTGTTTTCTTATCTTGCCTGCAGAAAATGAGTAATAACAAAACTGTACTACACAGATTTGAATTCATTATTACCTTCTTATGTTAATCGCCAATTAACAGTTTCTTTCTCTCATGAATAAAAATTCTATAAATACTTTAGGTCCACTTGCTGATATGCTGATAGACGAGTTTATCTGACCTGCAGGTGGCTGTTGTTACATCCTATTCAAAGTGATGGTCTTGGAAAGTCTATCCAGAAGTGCCAGAGAGTAAAATAGAAAAGTTGAGAATGACAATAAAAATTACTAGAATTGCACCGAGTCTCCTATTGAGTTCAAATTTTGTGTAATGCTCACATCATTGTATTTCTTTTCCTGATGTGCAGAGATTAATCGTATACTACACTTACAGCCAAGTGAACAAGCTTATGAGAAAAAAAATGAGACTTGCCTAGAGCTGCCTTAACTCATCTTTGTTAGATTAGACGGCAAAAGATAAATGTAAAATTTAATTCAGGGAAAAGTTTTCCTAGGAGTTTCAAATAACTAAACAAGAAATCATAGAAAAAGGACAGTAGGCCTGAATACTTGAAAAATGCAGTGAAGTTCATCTCTATATCCAACCATCACAGCTAGCCACTGTCTCTAACATTGTGAACCAAATACCTGTATCTCAGTTTATAATCCAATAAAGTTCAGAAGGTAACCTCATAGTTAACCTGCTGGTTAACTTACGCTGCTCAAGAAACCCCAGGAAGTCTGTAACTGGCCAACAAAGAAATAAAATTGGAAAAGGGAATTTCAAACTGGCCTGGTACAAATGCCAATCCATCCTGCCCATACTCAGAATGCTCATGATAGTGGGAGGGTACTGTGGTTAAGGAAGATAATTGTATAAAAGTGGAGCAGTTATGCCAATTCATGGCCAGTCTCCGCTCTCTAAGGGCCAGATGCTGCTTGTATAACTCATAAGCTCTTCTGGCTCAGTGAGCAAATCACACCAGTCCTCGAATCAAATAAGCAAATGGATTTGTTAGAGATATGCCTGCTCCTCCACTGGCCTTTTCCCACACACTCCGACTAGTACCAAACAGTGAAGCAAGACATAGAAGGTACAGAGCAACAGCTGTGCTTTGAAGTTATAACTTTTCTTGTTGACTCAGACAACTGACTCCCCAGCTTCTGCTGCCCTGAAAACATAGATATTAGCAAGACTTTCTCTTAAACCCATTGCAAATAATAGTTTTTAGTATGAGAATACAAGATCTTTTTTTCCTAATCTTTTTCTTGGAAACAGTGGAACTATTTTAGCCTATTCAGCCTGAGGCAGATATTCAACCCAGAATATTTCAGCTAACATTTCTGGAGTCTGAAAAAGTTACTAAGAGCTGAAAATTACATCCTATACTACAAAGCATTAGTTAAGTAATTACAGGCATAACTGTTCAATCTAAGCTGTTCCACTTTACTTGTGGACAGAAATGTAAAGATTTTGGAGCCTCCATTGCAAAGGAAGTTGCATAAAGTTGACACAACAAGTTCAAGGCTGGGTTTTATTGTTTGGTTTTTGTACATTTGTTTATTTGGGTTTTTTGTTTTGTTTTACAGTATGAAACTGTAATTAATATATAGTCTTCATGTTGGAAAGAAAACTTTCTGTGTTTCCTAGGTATAAGTCACAGCAAGTATGACATTATTTTTATTGCTATTCTTGTTTTTACCCTTTATGCTTAAAAAAGATATTACAGCTCTTGTGGCACCCCCAGATCAGTAGATCAAGCATCTGTAGTACAGATATGTCCAGAAAAGTGCAGAAGACCAGCACAGGAAATCCTAAAGTGAGACCAACATCACTTACTTCAGAAGGTATTAACACAGGTTATCTGGGCCCATTAGTTTAACACCTCTGTTAACTGGTTCCTCACTTGTGTATGAATGGAGAAGGAAGATCCAGCATCTGCTTAATTTACACAGTAGTAATCTGCTGTAACCTGTAACAGTCCTTTCTTTACATTTACCTCCTCTTTTATCCCAGTGCATGACCGTGAAGCCATGCAGGGACACAGGCTGTAGGAAATCTTAGTTTTACCCCAGATTAGTTCCACAGCCTGGTCTGCTCCGGGGCATTGTAAATCATTCTGCCTGGGAAGGAGAGAGGGGCTGGGGCACTGCTGAGTAACCAGATTATCTTAGTTTCAATTGCTTCTGGAGAGAAATTTCTTCATAGTCAGGAACAACTTGTCCTGAACTTGCAAAGAGATACCTGGTAGATACAGCTGCTTTTCTGTCCCTTTTAAGAACATAAATTATTAAGTTCATTAATTGTAAGATATGCGTGCCCTTATTGCAGTGTTTTCACTTAGGTGTACATGAACCATGTACACAATTATCCTCAATGACAATTCAGAGCTTATTGAAGGCCACAAAGAAACTGGATAAATCTTTTAATTAATTAGTCCATATCAAGCTCGATGCTGCCATGACTCCACTATTAAAATGACATTAAGGAAGACATTGATCACTGTGACCAATCTGGGAAGAGAGAAAGCTTGCTTATTTTTTACTGCTGCGATTACTACCAGGATATAGATACAAAATAACTGAATGGGATTATGAAGCTACTTGATGTTTTGACATCTCAGGTATCTGTTCATCCTTTATGTCATTTTCTTGGCTTCAAATTGGAACATGAGCTCTTCAGCCAGAAGTGAATACTTCGTTGGCTACTTTTCCAGAAGACAAGTGATGTTTCTAGATATTACTAAGAATTAACTACTTGTCACCAGAGTCTGAAGTCAAAATTCAACAGCTTGAGAAAAGCATGATCTACCCCCATGGAACTATGGAGAAGGGAAAGCAAAGGAGACAGAGGGACAAAGAAGAAGGGTTGCCCACTGCAAATCCCAGACTTGCATTTGCACTCTACACTGCATGTGCTGTTACAAAGGCATGAGAAATATGTTACGGATGAGACTGTAACTAATACTCCATACAGGCTGAGCAAAGTGGCCATTGGAGTTGTCTTTTGGTACTAGTGGACTTGACCTGTGCACTGAAGTTGGCTGCAAAACTTCCAGAGTGTCCCTTAGCAGATCCTACATGCTTTCACAAAGCACAGATACCATTTTCTCAAAGATTCTGTCTAACTATCAATGGGAACTGCCCGTGTATGTGCAGAAGAAGCTGGAGAGCTAATCTATGTTTAAAGATTTTGGGCTTATGTGAGTATGAAAGTAAAATATATGTTTCTTTAGGAATACAACCACCTTGAATAATACTGAGAGTTCTTTATCTCCTGTTCAAGTCATAATGACTGCATTCTTAAGAATTACATCAATTTTTAAACAACATCCATCTCTACCTTATTTTAATTAAAATGTTCTCTGCCTAGTCCATATACATGCAAAAATTTAGTTTGCAGTTTGACAGGATATTATTGAACAGCATGTGAATTGGTTGAAAAGTAACCAGATTTGAAGCATCCATCAGTCAGTAACAGTGCACTCATAGGTCACTAAAGCTGTCAATTTCAATCAACTCTGTAATTAAATACATCACCAATATAGATTTTGTGTAAGAATGTCACTTGTTCTTCAGATGTCTGCTACGAGGACAAATTGCACTTCAGTGTCTTTGAATATGCCTTCTAAATACAGTTTTTTAAAACAGCATAACATCTCCATCCATCTCAATCCAATTTGCTGAGAAGAAAACTGTTTAACTAATATGTAGTCTAAACACTGAATTAAAAAAAACAGTATGTTTGTGTTTCTCTTTCTGTTTAAATGAATGCTGTAATGTTATAGTATACATTTTACTGCTTCTCTTTAAGCTCTTCTGCTGATATTTGTTACATAAGATAAAAATAAAGAATAATATCTCCTCAAAAAGAGAAAAATTGTTCACATCATCTGTAACGAAAATGATTTTGCTTCATGTTCAAAATTATAAGAACAGGATCGTCAGACACAAGGAAATAAATAATTAATTCTAATTTTCCTATGGACAGAAATACCAAGCATTTTCAAATTAAAAAAGGGAAAAAAAGAAAAACCCATTTAGTGCTTTTGAGTGTCAGATTCTTCTGTTGTACTTGCTACTAGATTGGAAAAGTCTGAAACAAAGCTGAATTACCGAATATATATTGCCTGCCATTTGATTTAATCTTCAAATAAGCTCCAGGAAGCAGGTCCCTGGACAGTTAATCTTTAGTTTTGTAGCCCATGCACATTTTCAATAAGGTTACCAGGGAATTAGGCCCGGTAGGGAGGGGAAAGGCACATTGTCTTATACTAAAGACAACTGTCAAGCTCCTGCTAGCAAATTGTAACTTCCTTAATATGAAAAACTTTATTAGCTGAGTCCTGATGCAATGAAACAGTAGTCACTCGGAAGGGGAACATTCTTCATGTTTTTTTCTGGAATCAGGTACTTGTCCAGTTTAAAATATATAAATTCTAAATATTGTAGGTATGCTATACTTTAAGATGCAATTCTGCTGCCTAGAAGATGCTAAGGATGCTACGACTGGGGATTCTGAGGGGAATGGTAATGGATTTGAGGTGTCAGAGATTTACTACATGTGATAGTTAGGTTATGGAAGGCTGGTTTACTTACCTGTTTAAGCAGCAGTATATGGTTAACTGCATTTGTGTGAATTTTTTACCCTTAGTGATTTCACCTTAAGGCAAGAGGAAGCTCTAGAAAAACTGAAACACATAAATAAAAACAAGAGTTTTATTTTCTGTGTCAAGTAATTCCCAGGGTATGAATCAAAACCTGTAGCAATGAAAACACTTTAGAACTCTTACGATATTTAGGTCTACATTCCCAACTTAAAAACATGCAATTTAAACCAAGTACATTTTACAAAGACATGGAACACAAGACATTACAGCAAAAATCCAGCTAAAATATCCTAACGTATATGTCCTATGAGGGAAATTTATCTGTCTATTAGAATAGCAGAAAGATAATTAAAAAACAAAGGAAAAGGAAAAGGGGATGGGATAAATATACTCTTAACAACAGTATTTTCAGGAAAATCTAGAGAAAGGTTGATAGGACAATTTTTAAAGAAGAAAGATTGGAGAACAGAAGAGACTAGAAGGGGATTGCAGCAGAGTGGAAGCTCAATAGGTAATTTGCAAGAGCAGTTTTGGTATTTGTTCTTCAAACAACTGAAGAAACCTTATTATCAAATTAAGATTAAGATAAGCATGTGTCTCATTTGAATGCAGGAATAGCTTATGGTCTATTTGCATTTTCTAAAACGGTAAGGTAAAGAAACGAAAAAAAAATCCCAAACTCACATCAAGAAATATAAACAAAAGCTGCTTAAAACTCATGGCAAATCCAGGGAAATGCAAGAAATAGAACTTTATGGATGAAGGAAAAGTTCATTTAATTCATAAATTAACATAAACTGTTGTGGTTAACTACATATTCTTGCTAACACACAGTTAGCAATGTTTTGGCTGCGGTTGCTATCTGCAGTCTCATTTTATCTGTGAACTTGCTGATTATACCTTTTACAATCCCATCAAAAATGCCATCGTTTTCCTTCCAGTGCAATGACATTATCCTTCCCACTTCAAAATTACTGCCTTCTGACATCAGGATAGCTAGAACCGTGCCTCGTTTCTCATCCTCACTGACCTGTTATCTGCCTTTGAAGTACTGAACCACACTCTTCTTGAAACTGTTCTCTTTTGGCCTCAGTGACCTTCTTCTCTTGCACTTTTCTTCCTACTTTTCTAATCATTCCTCCAGTGTACTCCTTGGTAAACCCCTTTATCCTCTTTCAGTGTCCTATTAGGGGACCTTTGTCCTCTGTCCACTTTTCTTTTCCCTACTTTTAATCTCTGTCTAATCTCATATGCAAACATAAGCTCAGAGAAACATGGACCTCAAAACAATACCTGAGACAGGTCTCCATCTTCTTATAGACCTTGAAGTGCCCCTCTTCCTCTTTCTTCCATGCTCAGATTACAAAGGGTATACAAGAAAGGAGAAAGACATGCATTTCAAAATATAGATAGGATGAAGATAGGTCTCAAAGGAGTATCTAATTATTATCTGCGAGGGTACCTCCTTATTGGTAGAATCATAGAATCATAGAATGGTTTGGGTTGCAAGGGACCTAAAAATGTAGATCCAACTCCCCTGCCATGGGCAGGGACACCTCCCATTAGGCCAAGTTGCTCAAAGCCCCATCCAACCTGGACTTCAAACACTTCCAGGGATAGGGCATCCACAGCTTCTCTGGGCAACATGTTCCGGTGTCTCACCACCCTCTCATTGAAGAATTTCATCCTAATTTCTAATCTAAATCTATTCTCACCCAGTTTAAAGCCATTGCCCCTTGTCCTATTACTACCAGTCCTTGTAAAAAAGTCCCTGCCCAGCTTTCTTCTAGGCCCCCTTCAGGTACTGGAAAGCTGCTATGAGGTCTCCCCAGAGCCTTCTCTTCTGCAGGCTGAACAACCGCAACTCTCTCAGCCTGTTCTCATAGGAGAGGTGCTACAGCCCTCTAATCATCTTCGTGGCCCTTCTCTGGACTTTCTCCAGGAGCTCCATGTCCTTCTTATGTTGGGGGCTCCAGAACTGGACACAGTACTCCAGATGGGGTCTCACAAGAGCTGAGTAAAGGGGAAGAATCACCTCCCTTAACCTGCTGGCTATGCTTCTTTTGATGCAGCCCAGGACACGGTTGGCCTTCTGGGCTGCAAGCACACATTGCTGGCTCATGTTGAGCTTCTTGTCCACCATCATTTCCAAGTTCTTCTCCTCCAGACTGTTTTCAATCCTTTCTCCACTGAGCCTGTATTTTTGCTGGGGATTGCCCCAACCCAGGTGCAGAACCTTGCACTTGGCCTGGTTGAACTTCATGCAGTTTGCACGAGCCCACTTCTCAAGCCGGTCAAGGTCCCTCTAGATGGCTTCCCTTCCCTCCAGCGTGTTGACCTGACCACACATTTTGGCGTCATCAGCAAAACTTGCTGAGGGTGCACTCAATTCCACTGTGGAAAGATGTATGGAACTGGAAGAACAAACAGCATTGACTTTGGGAGTGTGATGGTGTCTCTGAAATGCACCTTTCCTTTTCCTTAGAAAAGACACATGTCTTCAAGATCTGATGCTTGGTAGAAAGGAGCATTGCAATTACAAGTGCATTATTAAGAAATTAATAAAGAATCTCCAAGAAGTAGATTATCCTGGCCAAGTGGACATATTACTACCTTCACATGGCCTCAAAAACTTAATTTTATCTTTACTCAGACATGTTAAAGTATATTACTCACTCTCAGTGCCCCAGAACAAAATGTATGGGATTCAGACCATAGTAAATAGATTACTGGAGGGAGGAATTTAAAAATCCGTTTGACCAAATCATGAGAACTTAATCATTGTACAACCGAACCAGAAAAACTTGAATAGTATTTCAGGCACATTAACCTCAAATAGTTGATTTGAGCATTTTTTTTTTTGTGGTCATCAGTAACAGGTGATAACTCAATTGCAATTTCTTGTGAATAACATTACACAGTTCAAAGGGAATTCTTCTATCATGACTATAACTCAACATCTACTTATGATTTTTAAAAGGTAGCAGATAAATACTAAGACAGCAACATTTTCATGGAGCTTTGTTTATTTTCAGAAATCAGGTAGATTTTACGGGGATAGATCTGGGGTCACCTGAAGATGAGGGACACAGACCTGTAACATGTGAAGCCACGTTTAATAATCAGTGAAGTCTCTATATGGGGAAAACAATGATGCAAATGATCCTGCTATTATATTATGTATGTATCAGGCAGAAAACTTGCCACTGCTGTCAGTGAAAGAAGCGCTGCTGTATTTGATGACACTGTAATTTTACTCCTAAACATAGTTTTTATTTATATGATGTCATACACAGTATTGGTACTGTGGGAGCACCTCCACAGACACTGGCAATTCTTTGTGATTATAAAGACTCAAAAAGAAATTTTGCCATTGATGTGTACCAAAGAGTGGGATAAGGACTTAGATGGGTGGCTGAATAGAGGGGAAGAGATCTGGAGAAAAGAGGAATCACGACAATAATCAAAGTTGGGTTTAAAGCCTGGAATTCCCATTTTGCAGTATATATCAACATTTTTTAGATCTGTTTTCCTTCTGAATCGATAACAACATACTGGTGAGCCACAGATTGATGAAACTCATACAGTCAGTAACTTTCAGCAAGGGTATCAATGTGTTTGTCTCAGAGAGCACCAAGAATGAGAGATTTCTGTCGGTAAGCTTTCAGCATCTGCCAGATGGTACCACACTTGTTCCAACTCTCGTTCACATTATGCCTCTTTTACAGTGAGAACAAGAGCATTTCTTCATTTATTTTATTCCACTTAAGTAAAAACTTATGAGGGAAATTTATTTTGTGTTAGGGTTATGCTTCTATGAAATTAAAATCCTTCAGTCTAATCTTGACTTTTTAATTCATAGATGATGGTTAACAATCCAAAATCTAATATATCTTGACACAAAACATTGCTTCAAATCCAAAAGTTTCAATGGTCCATTCCAAAACTAAAATGCTGGGGTTTTTTTCCCCCCACAATATCTCTGTGAATTTGCAATATCCCCACAGAACATATCAATGTTGACAATGTAACATTTTTTATCAGATCTGCTTCATGGTAAAGGATTATTCTATTTTCCCCCACTAAGAAAGCAGCAGTTTACACTCTGGAGAGTCAATAAGTTCCTCTGAAAATGTGTAACTTCTGGGTATTGCAAAAAGCCTTCTTAATAAAATGTTCTATATAATTTATCCTTTGTAAGGTAACAAATTTTCCTTGAGAATGTCATCTTGAGCATTATAATGCTTAGCCATTCTTTTCCAATATTACACTGCGATAAATAAAATGGGCAATGAAATTTCCTATGACTCTCAAAGGTGAAATTCAGTCTTAGATTGGCAATCATAATAAATATCCATGATTCTTAGATCTGGTTAGCTGACCAGCTGAAAAAGAAAGTACTGGGGTGTCAAGCCTCTATAGTAAAGATGACTAGAATAATTGTGATACTAGGAGACCATACCTCACAGCTTTTTAATATATGCTCCCAGCATGGTAAGCACTGTTCACTTTTCACTGTGGTGGACATGGCTTGAAATAAAATCTTCAGGGGGAAAAAAAAAAAAGTTCAGGTATTTCATGTACTAGAAATGTTGACCTGACTGTGAAGGCAGATGATTTATGGCAAGTATTTCAAGGGCCAAGGATGCCAAAAGAGACAGAAAATGCTGTTTTTGTCCTCAGTGATGATGTCTGCTCTGTGGAAATTTCCCTTCAGGAAAGTTTGACTTCGCTGGCACCTTCTAAAAGGAAAATCTTTTATTTCGGTAATCCCTAAATGTAAATGACTCTTTGAACAAAGTTGGCCTTTGTGAAAGGAACAAAAATTTCTCTTGCAAATGTACGTGGAAGCAAGTTAACAAATCAGAATTAATCTGCTGAAGACAAGTGCTAATGCCCTTCCATTCATCCTTGAAGAATGGCTGTAAAAGGAACTCTCTGAGCTGCACAGCTTATCATCTCTTTCATCAAAATACAGAGAGGAAAAGTAGCAGAGAAGAGAATGGAGAACAGGAAAGATCAAGGAAGAATATGTGACCAATTCCTTCTACCTCAGGCCTTTCTTGCAAACTCATGTGTGGGAGGTGCCAGGCCTCCACGAAATACACTGAATACAGTGTTGGGAGACAGGACACATTGATGAACAGAGCTAGCATGGACCTCGATTCCAGGAGATCTTTTGAGACTTAGAAGGGCTTGTGTTTTCACTGTTATTTTACTTTCCCAACAGGAAAAACCTGTCTCCCTTAAATAGTATGACATCAGAGGGAAAATGATGTAAAATCCAAGATTTTCTCAAACACAGGAAGTTCAACCCCAAAAACTTTTACAAAAAAGAGGAAAGTATTAAAAAAATAATAAATAAAGAAATAAAGCACAGAAGCATTATTTAGCAAGGAATCTGTTGCATAGCTCCATTTTTTTAGTATTTATTGAATATATTTGAAAAAAAAAATAAAAAAATTAAGTATGTGTGTCATAACCATGACATTTTCAAAAGTTCCACTTTGATTTAGGCAATTTTTAATAGAAACTCAGTACTGGTCTCATCTAGATACTTTTAAAAAATCTTTGCTTCCTCTTTTAACAGCATGAGGATAAATGAGAAGCTTATGGAATTCAAGAGAAATGTGACATAAACAGAATTTTCAGACAGGGCAGGAATCGAAGGACTGCAGCATTCAAAAAAGGATTTTTATTTTTCAAAAATGGCTATGTTCTTGGTTTTGTGGGGCCCTATTTTAACTTCTCAACCAAGGCCTCTTTTAAAAATACTTTAGGTTTCATAACGAAATAGGTGATGGGTAAGTACTTAGAGTAAGTACTTAAGTACTTAGAACTTGCTGGAGAGATAGAGAGATACTGTCATGTTCAGGCAGTCAAGTATCATTTGTATGGCGGTGTCTTCTACTGTCACCTGATCTAGAACAGAAGCCTTTATTTAATTCTTGAATATAGATGTCCTACCAGAATTAAAAAGCAGGAACATCACCCCTGACACTGGAGTCGAACAAGGAACACGTTGAGGAAGTGGTGTTTTTTTCATTTGTTGCAGAATCATAATAGGCAAAGAGTATTCATACATAACTCACAACACCAATACAGGCTTTCTTCTGCTCTGATCAGGGTTGAACTTGTTTTGTCCATGGTTCAAGCTGACTTGAAGCCATTTACTGACTGTATTCCGTCCCAAAGCAAAGCTTCTTAGCTCAGCTTGCTGCTATAATAATATGTCCACTCACCTCTTGGCTTGTGTTCAGCCTGCTCGGAGCATGGGGAAACCGAGCTCACACCTGCCTGAAAAATGCTAGGTACGCAGATATTGTATTAGGTATCATGGAGTTACAATAAAAGAGTGATAAACAACATTATAATGAGAATAACACCTTTTTTTCACCTCTCTGGTATGAGCCAAGAAATACACTAAAAAACAAATAGCAGTTGATATTGTTTATAATTTGAGGTATATCCAGTTTACAGATTATTAAATTAATGACAATCTGACCTTGAAAACACCTTTATCTGCTGAAAGAGTAACACTCCATCACCTGTTTTGATTCATTAATGTATCATTTAACTTGGTATGACACATGTTCAGCAGTTATAATTACATTATGGCCTCCCTATTACATCAGCTCTGCTCCAAGTTTCTGTCACCACAAGTCCAATTTTCAACTCAGAGCAATCCAGTGCACTCTTTCCTTATTAGTGTCATCTTTAATGTAGCACAGAGTCTGAACCATTACTTGGCACTGAGAGTTTAACAGCAATTAACCCCTGCTCTGTCCCCAGGGAGAAGTACATCAGCAACTTGCCAAAACACTGTAAACAAGCTGGCCACGATCAATGTAAAACCATGCTGGCTGCAGAGCACCTACTGTATTAATTTAGGATTGATATAGAAAAAGAGAAAATAGTCTGCATGAAATTGACCTAAAAGGATGCTCCACACAAGTTACAAGATTTTCTTAAAGCTGAAAAAGGAAAATCCTAAATCCCTATTCTAGTAGTTTAGAAGCATGGTTCCTTTTCTGTCTTGGCTCTCATACTACGCTGATCACCATAGGACTGCCAGTTATCACAGAGAATAAACATTTATTACCTGCTAACCAGTTAAAAAGGAGACTAGATTAATTGTACTTAGGTGAGGAATTAAATATATTTCGAGCATTATCAGGCAAGGAAGTAGTAAAACGGGTAAAAATGCCTATTTCTTTTTTGTTTCTGGTTGCTGAACAGCTCAATGCATATCAAAACCTCAACTGAAGTTTAAGGTTCCTCCTCCACAGAAGCAAAATAGGGCAAACAAAGGACTGCAAAAAGTCCCTGCAAGTCATTCTAGCCAGCTTCCCCTAGGATGGGATGATGTCTCCAGCCATGCTCTAATGGGGTCCCACAAAGCAACTGAGAATGCAACTGCAGAACAGGCATGCCACTGAGTGTGATGGCTGCCTCCAAGAAGTGCCACCCCTCATGGATATCTGTGCCATTGTGTCTGCGCTGCTGTTGCTAGCAACCAGGTCAGCAGAACAAATTGCAGCTTTGTACTGTGTGACTAAACCAAACTACAAAACAAATACTCCAGTTACGACATACAGGTAAAATGTTTTGGAGACTGTATAGCAAAAAAACCCCACTCAGATATAGTTTAAACAGGTTTAACTGACCCACAAAGAAATATTTCTTCTAACCAAGGGGTGTTTTCTGTTTTTTTGATATCACAATTACTCTTCATAAAGTTTTGATTTCTCCACAAGCCAATGTTCAACTAGAAACAAAAAAAACCCCACAACCAAACAAAAAAAACAAACCTTGTTTTCAAGTGGAAATTTGCCAGCAAAGTCTTCCTCTTTAGAAAATGGAAAGACATGTATGGATAGCCCATTTAACAGAAGATATACAAAATCAGATTGTTTTAAAATAGATAATAACATGTAAAATTCTTCATTTATTAATGTCAGTATCCTGCATAAATAGTATAGTACAATTTTAAATCATAATGAAAAACTTAGGGAAGGTAAGAGGAGGATTTCCACTACTCCAAGTGGGTTATAGATCAGGGCTTTTAATGCTCCTAACTAGTAGAAATGGCAACAAGTTCTAGAGAAGGTGAGTTGTTCTTCAGAACACCTCTCCTGGTTGTCATCAGCTCAGGTCGGGTTCTAAATAGCAGAACTGAATAGTTCTATTCTAATTTTTTTTATGTTTGGCTGGTTAGAAGGTTTCATGGAAAGAGAAGATGGAGGGAGAGGAGGAGCAGTATGGTAATTTCAAGTGAAATAATTTCAATATCTCTGTCTTTAGAACAAAAAGGATCTGTGATTACAATTATTTGAAACACATGAACCATGGAACAGACTTGTACCATCAGTAAAAGGCAAAAATTAAGTAGTAGGAAGTACAGTCTTTAAAACTTTTTTTCATTACTTTTGACTTCTTGATCCTCTATTCTAGAAGTAACAAAATTACATTCAAGCATGAACATTTTAAGTCTGTTGATTAAAAAGAGAAGTTTTACACTTAGGAAAAAAGCGTTTGTAGTGCAGAAGAAATATTATGCAAATTGTTTGAAAAAAAGAATGAAGTAATTTGAAGTTTTCTAAACATTGGCTATTTGTCCACTTCCATAAACTGATTAATATGTAGTTCCAGAATAGATACTGTTGACCTAATTATAGAAATGCATGCAGATGATTTACATGTAAAATATCTAATATTGATCTACTAAGTCTTAGGAACACCAAAGCATGCCCATTTACTGCTGCTTTGGTATTGCACTGTTGAGGGATTAGTAATAGCATAGGACCTTTCTGTTTATACTTAAGATATGTACTTAAATCTGCTTTTTCTGCAGTTCCACTGAGTATTGCCAATACTTTCACTTTTGAAAAATCAGGCTGTACTTTTACTTTTTAGTTCTGAACTTTCTGAACAACCACTCTTAAGACAGCTGCTTACCAATTTCGGTATAGGATCATCTTAAAAATCATATACACAATTCCCACTCAAATATCAGTATTTTGAGTTCTACTAGATTAATATTTCAAATAGAAATATAGTTGTTGGTGTTTTTTAATTACTGGTTTTTTTTAAATATAAGAAAGGAGAAAAAATATAAGAAAGAAAAAGAAGTATGCTACTACTGGGTAAGTGGGGAGAATTTGTGTGGAAAAGCTGGAATGGACTTCATCTTCAACATGATAATCTGTATTTAAAAATTCAGAGTTGTCGAGACTCAAGAGTTTTGGGTTTTTTTAGTTCATTTGCAGGAAGGAGAACACCTGATACTTAGAACCTATAACCAAATTCAGTTTGTGACTCAGTGTGGCTGCTCAGTGGAAAGAATTCTCAACTGTTATAAAGCTAAGTACAGTACTCACCTTTCTAGTTAAGTTAAAAAATTGTGATAACAGGAAGAAGATTGAATAGAGTGAGAATAAAATTAAAATCATTTTTAAAAAACCCAACCTTATAAGGCAGAAGAGTTCTTCCACATTCCAGGGGTTTGACATATTTGCCTATTATTGTTAACCTAAATAAAATCAAGAAGATCTGGAAAACCATAAAGAAGAAAGGATGATCAGGAATAGTATGTGGAAAGTAAATTGAGTATCAATAAGATGTTAAATTAGGAATGGAAAATTAGGTGCAGAACCAGCTGGATACAGTGAGTCAGTGTGTTTAACATCTTCTGCATGTAGATAATAGGGTTACGTTATGCTCTTTACTGCCTGTCTTACATCTTCATTGGCAATAAAAATATTTTCATCACAGTATGTCTATTCTGTAAAAATATGCTTGGTTGGTAGCTTTTTTCTGGGGCTTTTGTTGTACTGTGGTGCAAACACAGGTGAAGTTAATGCTGAACTGGAACTAGGAGAGTAAAACAAAGCACAGTTATTTTGCAGCAAATGTTCTTGGCACCTTACATCAACTTCAAATTTCACAGCAAAGGTTTATCAGTATCTGTCTAAAAATGAAACAAAAAAATCTTAATAACAACGACAAAAAATTTCTGGACATACAAAGGTATTACATTCTGGCCTGTTATCTGAAATATGTTTTAGTACAAAACATGTTCTATCCCTTGTGTTATTCTCAAACCCAAATAAACTTAATATAATAGAAGGGGGAAAACCTAACTGCTAAGTCCTGGCTTAAAAATAAAAAGAAATTGACAATTTATTTGGCAATAAATTAGAACTCTCCTAGCTCCTTTAGTCAACAATCTCCAAGTCAAGAGTCACAGATGTTAAGAGCTGTTAGGATACCAAGTTAATTTCCTGAAAATGAGTGCCTAAGGTTGGATGATAAAGAATCTTACCAGCATTCAACATAACTGATAAAAAAGAAAAACAGAACTTATACGAGAAAAGAAAAAAAGGTGATAGTAATAGAGAGGAGGAAAATGGTGGGTTTTTTCTCTCAATAATAGTTCAGCTGATCATAAAGACCATAATGCAGATACTTTTAAAACATGGTTCCTTGACATGCTATTTCTTTTTTCCACCTGACCTATGAATACCTAGGCTCCTTTTCCTGTGCTCTCTGCAGGGATGACATTTCCATAAGACATCACAGAACTCCCACACTGCATCACAGTGCTTGCTTCCAGAGGAGATCTAGCTGTATTATATACAGATAATCGATTTGCCCCACAGGATAGAATGGGAATGAATTAGGAGAACAGCAAATCCCTAGGGACACAGCCACAACAAAACTAAGAATGATATTGAACTGGCTCACAGCTAACTGTTTCTGGCCAGCTGAACAAATGGATATACTTTATGCAGGTCCAACAGGCACAACATTAAATATTTTGGGCTTGGAATTCCCAATGTAAACACAAATAATACCTGCAGAAGTAAGCTTTTTCTATGGAAAACTTTTCTTTAAAGAGAGATCACTTTATAAAAGAAAGTTCCCAACCAGTTATGTTACTGGCCTTCTTCAAACCTCCTTGATCTGAAAACCGTATTAAGAAACTTCTTGAATATTTGGCTTTCTTGTCTTTTGCAGTGCTTCCAATCCAGCTGCTTGCATTTCTGCTTGTCATGACTGGAGGATAAAGCCCACAATTACTAAACCCAAAAACAATAGAAATAAAATTGTCACATTTTTGTCACATCAGTCCATCTGTAATAAAAATGCAAATTTAACTGAATTAATATTATAGAACCAACTTCCAAAAGGTAGTAGCCCTAGAACTTTTCAAGTAACCTTTTAACTTGCCTTTTAGCGGTTAAAGTTGGTTTGGGTATTTCCACGGACTCTCCAGTACTTGCGTTATTTCCAAATACAAGGAGAACTCAAAAAACCTCACATCAGGACTGGAGGAAGGACAGAGTCAGGGTTGTTGAGCAACAAACATCAAGACCCAAAGACACCACAGAACCAGCCAGTGTGACTGACCTCTTGCATAGCATTAGTGACACTAATTTATCCAGCCACCTTTACAGCGTGACTGATTTCTTCTGCTTGGCTGACAGCTGTTTTGCACAATGACATGCAACCTTGGGATCAAAACCTTGGTCCACTCTTTTCCTTGTTATTTTAATTTCCACGCAAGACTATTGTTTATATATCTAATATGAACACATGTGGGTTTATCTTCCTGCCACAAGTCTTGTACTGCTTGTTTCTCTTACTTCAAGTATCACTAGTGTCTCTCCAAGAAGGAGTTTACACATTGAAATAAATTAATCTTTGATCTTCTGTTTAGAGCTAGTACTGCATTTTTAACATCTTAATGCAAATGTTCTTTCCAGCCAATGTATGGTTACAATAGCTACTCTCCGTACTCTTTCCAGCTGTTCAGTAGCCAAGTGAAATATAGGGCTTGATTCTCTGGGACTTGTTTAGCCATTGACAGCTCTAAAAAAGGATTATGAAAGAGAATCAGTAATGTGTTAAGCCAGCCAGGTAGCAGTGTAAATGAAAACATCTGAAGACCCAGGCGTACAGTGCAATCACTTGAGAGATCAACAGCAAACTTTCATTTTGCCTCCTTTCTCCTCCAAAGACTGAGGATGTTAAGGTCATGTTTCAGACCCATAGCTTTGACATCATGCACCTTGAAGTTTAGTACTTTTGCTCTGACTTTCATCAAATGTCAGAGTCAGCAGGTATGTCTTCTCACAAAGTCAAAATCAAATTACAGATTTGAAGAAATTCTTGTGAATTGAAACCATACGTTCTGCTCAGCTTTATCCTTAACTGTGTCTGTGTAAATCTCTTTCAATTCTTCCTTCTTCATTACATTTGAGTCTTGAGTCACTGAGCAATTGTTTCAGACTCAGAATGTAAAGCCTTCTCACCTTTTTTTCACCCTAATTGGTGTAATCTGTAATAAAATAAAGTTTATTTCCAAGAACTAAAAAAGAAATCACACCATGAACTGAAAACAAAAGTTAAAGAGCATGTAAGGTTTTTTATGTTCAGCCTAATACAGTCATTCTCAGGCTGAATCAAGGAAAAACAATTGGCAAGACTTTAAAAGGACTCTAATAATGGCTGGTAGCAGTATATATCTGGAACCTTTCACCTTCAGAATGGATTTGGTCCAGATTGAGAGCAATTTAAAAGAAATATTGACTTCTGGATGCTTAGTGACCTGTGTAAAAATGAATTAATAATCCTGGCTGTTTCCTATAGGACATCACTAAAATTGTCAGCACTGTTGCCAGACCAAATGGAACCTTCATTGAAAGGTGTAAAAGATTTTTCACTTCATTTATCAATACAACACACATAAATAGGTCACAGACTATCCAAGGAAACTGAAATCCTTCCAAGTTCCTGGCAGATTTTGCTACATCCTGCAATCCATCACTGAGTCTACACATGTATGGACAAGTGGCCCATGTGTTCATGTGTGGGATATTGGGTTGGATGGCAAGTCACCAACTTCATGAGGCTACTCACAGTCTTAGATTATTGGACAGACATAAACTGAGGGTGCCGTGCCTCCCTGGAATAAATGGACAGGTACAGCATGAAGAAAAAAGTGAGGATTAGACAAAACATTTACTTCTTTCCTACAACACAGCTGGATAATGCAGCTAAAGTAATAATTTGTTGTTGGCAAAGGCCAGCAATCAATTACTATTCAGGGGGAGATAGTCTATAAATGGAGGGAAATTATATATCTCCTGAAGGTACCTCTGAGTATTCAGGGGTAGGTCAGAAACAGAAGAAACATCAGTTCTTGAGCAGATCTATGTGAAAATTCAGGGTTTTCTGAAAGAGCTGTTCAGTTATAAAAATAATGTTTTGGTATATACATTTTTCTTAGGCTATTTGCAGATGGTTAAAAATACATTGTGATACAAAACTTTAAAAGTGCAATGAAAAAATGACTAATAGGTCAAATAAACATCTGAATTTTTTAATTAGCTAAATAATTTCAAAAAGCTGTTACAAAGAAATAGGATTTAAATGCTATTTCTCTTATGCTCTTCTGCTAATATAATTGTTCTCCCTTCTTTTGTTATTTCTAAAAATTCCCTCCATCCTTTAAGGTCATGAAAAGTTTGCCCTCCTCATCTGAGATTAAAACGAGAAGCTGGAATGGGGTGGCAGATAAGCATATATACCATTTGCTTCTGTAGCTCTTTTAACTCCAGAATATCTCAAGAAACAGCATTTGTCACCCACGTCTACAGGAGCCATCAAAGCAGGAACAGAAATAAGGATTTCCAAGTTTCCAATTAGCTTTTAGCACATTTCCAACATGGCAGATCACCTTTTTCCATGTGTAAAATGAAGAGTGCAGAACCAAAAAAATATTATGCAAGAAGGAATTAATTTGTATTGGCAAAACTCTTTGACATTCTTTGTAAGCCACAAATGAAGTATGCTACAAACTATATATATTTTACCAGCTGGATTTCTATTGTATCAAAATCATTATCAATAACTGGTAATTAACAGTGTATTTCAAAGGATCTTCCTTTTCAGAGAGTGATTACTGAGAAAAAAACAGTGAGGTTATTGCTTTTAATTTCTTCTTTTTTTTTTTTTTTTTTTTTTTTTTTTTTTAACAGTGCAATTTAACTTTCTCCTTATGCCATTTCTAAAGGAATAGCTAAAACTGATTGAGGTTAGAGGGTCCCTCAGGCTCAGAACTGACCACCTTATTTAGCACACAAATAGTGAGACATCCCAGCCCAGATGCTTGACAGGCTGGAGAGTTGAGTCTATATGACCTGCGGTTTAGAATTTGCCATGGTACTATACTATACAAGAAGAGGAAACCCAGTATTGTATATTATGTTTTATAAGGCAGGAGAGTATCCAGAACCTCCAGTGGCACCCTAAAAAAAATAATCTGCCTGAATCCTTCTTCATACTGTGTAGAGCCTTAACCACAAATGAAGACAATATGGGTGGGAACACCTCTTCTAACCTCTGGCTTCTTCACAGTAGATAATCTTTGTCTGATTTAGTTGTTTAAAGCTCTTGTCACCATGTGAGGACTAAAAGGCACCTCCAGGCTCCATTCAGCCTGACCCAAAATAGCTGTCTGAACTGGATTAAGAAAATGTAGTCATCAAGATTGAAGATCAAGATGAAGCTATCCACATTGCTGCCATCTAAAGTTAGGTGAGAAAAATCCTGCAATAAAAAGCTGGGAGACTGGGAAGTGGACTTTTTTCAAGAAGGTGATTCTTGTGCTATTCTGACATGGAGTTGAGTCCTTCTAACAGGCTACAAACATCAAACCCATCTCACAATGCTAATTTCAGCCTAAGAATTTGGCATCTAAGAAAGTGAATCAAACTAATGAGGCCCCCACTTGCAACATGCATATGATGAGTAAGTAAATGAAACCATGATAATTAGAAACTCAAATGCAAGTAAAAGTTACACATAGACTGTGCATCTCTCTTTTTTTATTTTTTCCCCTCAGGCATTAACTCATCTTGGCCAAACCTTCCTTTCTGCAAGTTCAGAGATATTTTAATTATGAACTTCAAATGAAGTGCAAATAAAACACCAAACAAACTTGGGATGTTGCACAATTGTCAGTGGAGCCCATTTTAATATTTAATGACCTGGACACCTGTGACTATAGCACGAAATAAAAAGAATTAATTTAAAAGGAATTATTGACATAATATAACACATGATAGTCTGTTAATAAAAATGCATACTTCTAATTGAATGTTGGCACCTAGCCATGAACTAAGCGTAACTTCAAAAGCAACAGCTGGGAAAGCATCTTTTAGATTTTAATTACAGTAGCTCATAAGCCACTTATCTTTTCAACTTTTTTCTTCAGAAAGCACTTCTGTTTCATAGCAGTGAGTTCAAAGGTATTTACAACATGTAGGGTAGGAGAACTAGCTCTGACATAGTCAAACTTCACTTGTAAATTTGGATTCTGAACTGAGACAACCATTCTCAGCTTTGAAGTGTAGACCTATTTGAGCCTGAAAGAACACAGGCTTCAGGCTTGCTACTGAGGTTTTTTATTTCTTTTCTATCTCAAGACACAGGATAACAATTTATACCATATTTGTTCTTATCTATTATTTGTATTTTAGTGTTATCTTAGAGCTGCCACTGATATTGAAGCTTCATTGTGGAAGTATTTTACTATTCAAATACATAGCATGCACACATAATAATGAAAGAGTGTGAACTCTATGGAAGAGTTTGTGCAATGGGCATGGAGACAGACCTGAGTCTTACAAAGTCTTAAACGTCATAGCTAGATGCAGAAAGCTGTTATGCTTGTGTTTAGGAATAAAATATGAAAGCCCTACTGGGTAGTTACAGATTAAAATTCTAAATTAGTTAAAATTATTTGCTAGATTGGATACAGTGGTTGGCATTTTCTCAGAAACAAGTCCAGAGGCAGTTAGGACTTATTTCATCAAAGATCTGAAGTCTTGAAGTCTTAAAGTCTATTCAGCTATTCTAGATTTCCTCCACCTTTAAAGAGAGAGACAAAGACAGAAACAGCCACTGAATTACTCTTCCCAGGGTAATAGAGGTTTCTGCAGCCTATCTCTGTTCACTGACTCAAGAAATCCAGATGATTTTCTAAGATTAAGCACCAATATTTTAGCCAGCTAAAATTAAACTAATTGAATCCTGCCTCCGATGTCTTTGGGTCTGTGGAACAACTCTCTCCCGAAAAACTAGGAAATTAGCTGTTTGTCTGTGATTTGAGATAAGAAGCTCATCCCCAAGAGCATCCATCTTTCCCCCAATATGCAATGACAACTATCAGCAAAAATGTTTTTGACTGAAATAGAAACTGTACAAACCAAAATAACTTTCTACTGTACAGTTAATAGAAAAAAAGCTATTATTATAAGGGCCTAAAACAGAGCAAAGGCATCTCATTTAAAATCACACTGAGACACCTGTGAACTATAACAACATAGAAACCACCAGAAAAACATTATTGGGCTGAGCTAATCAGGACATTTGACATATTCAGGAGGACCTTTAAAGACTTTCTAGAATGTTCTGGTCCCGGTGAGGTCTTGTAATACAAGCAATAAGGCAAAAAAATCTAACATTTTCTTAAAGACAGGTTAATTTATGAAATGGAATATATGAAATGTCAAGTGTCATGGAAGGGGACTGTACCTAAGGGCTCTGGAGTTTTTTTCTGGTCCCACAGAAATAACATATATAGGAACATCAGAAGTTATTAAAATTGTTGGAGAATTTTTTTACTCTAATTCTATTATTCATGAACTATAAGATAGCTCTAAAATATTTAATATTCAAGACAGAACTACCTTTTCTGAAAAATCAAATTTTCTTTAGCTTTTTTGCAGCTTTTCAAGACATTATTCATACACAGATAACAACAGTTTTTGTAGGTAGATAAACATGATGCAGGAAGAATTGGAGCCTGCTCTCCTCTCTGCAGACATAATCCAGGCCAGATTTTCTGAAGAGACTAATAAAAACCTCACTGTGTGTTGTGCTAAGATCTCCTGTCCTTCCAAAATATACAGGGCCTCCAGGAGAAGAGATGACAGGAAGTGTGCTTCTCCCTTCTTAGACATTCATGAATCTGCCAAAGAAGCTCAGAGCCTTGAGCAAAGAGTTTATGAAGGAACAATTTTTTGCAGTCAGTTCCAGTCCCTGAGAAAGTGGCAGAAATCTTTACTGTTCCTTGGATCCTGGTCTTCTCCCTTGAAATTGTGCTTGTTTGAATGATAGTTAAATAACATACCAGAGCAGTTTATAATAAAAATAAAATAAAAAAATAAATAACAAAAAATCATAGGTGAGAATAAGCATACCCAACTATGAAAATACCAAAACTTCAGTCAACACTACTACAGTCTAAACACTGCATGCAGAATTCATCACAAATTTCGGGATGATATGATCATGGTTGTAAAGCCCTGCTTGATTAATTTTTGCATAGGTAGCTACAATATCTTTCACAGCAGAGTCCAAGATATTTCCAAAAACCTCGCACTCTACATATGTATTGAAGGATATGAAAAAGAAAAGTTAACAAAGAAGCTGTGATCCAGTGCAAACAGCATGACTGGAGTTTATTAATCGTAAATTAAAGTGATGAGTAGTTTAGGAGGCATATTAATGAACCAACAACCTTACTAGAAAGTCAACATCTTTCCATAGTAAACCCTCTCTGCTCATTTCCATGTGATTTTCTAGGTTTAGGGTCAGAAATTGTCCCAAATGCAGCTATTAAATCTGAAGGATGTTTTACATTATTTTAGCTTTGTCTTGTCCCTCTTTTTCAGTAGCTCTCAGTTTAGAAGAGGAAGTAACTCAGTAGTTAGGTTTTTAGGGGATTCAAGAGAAACATTTTGACACAGGTAGCAGCTGCAAAAGCAGTACTATTCCCTTTCCAAAAGTTTGACCTGCTTCACTGTAGTTACTGCCACTAGGCTAATCCTGAGGTAAAGGACTGGGATAAAAAAAATTATTCTTTTTGTGATGGATGCTACCATATTCCAGCCTCTTCTGTGGTTACTGTAGAATAGGGATCCAATTTTGAAAACTATTTTTAGTATAGTACAAAATTAGACTATTTTTAGACTAGTACTAGTCTAGCACTAGACTAAGTATTTTCAGTTTGAGATAATTTTTTACTCAATTTACTAAAATCTCCATCTTTGGAATGTGGACTCAGTCCTCCTGAAGGCATTCTTTTTTATACTATGTAATTTTTTTCTTTTTAAATTAAAATAAACAATTAGTTTTGTGTACGTCTTGTTTTGTCAAAAATATTTGAGGGAAGGGGGAGAGATTTCTAATGGCTCAGATCCATTTAGATGTCAAAGAGAGTTTTTTATGTCCACTAAATTAAAACACCATTTATTGTCAAGCCTTAAAGAATTTGGCATTCCTTCTGTTTATGACAGCTCTCAGAGGACACGCTGTGAAGTACTTTTGCCTGTTTTTAGGACCAATTTCATGTGACAAATGCATTAGTTTTTAATACCAGAAGTGGACATATAATTTGATGAAGTATGCCTTTATGCCATCAGCTGTTGTCTGCCACCCAGCTTTTTACAAAAGCACTTTGAAGACCACCCCCAGCTGCCTTGACAATTCAATCTCTTTTTCCCCTGTAACCAGACCAAAGCTAGCTTGAGATCAACAGAAAGACTTCAAATGGGATTTGGATCAAGAATGTGAAGACAAAAATTTTGAGACCTGTTTCTGTTATCGCTTCATGGGAAAGACCAGCATTCTGCTAGAGAGTAGCTTCATGGAGAAGGACCTTGGAGTCCTGGTAGACAACAAGTTATCCATGGGACAACAATGTGTCCTTGTGGCCAGGAAGGCCAATGGTATCCTGGGGTGCATCAGGAGGAGTGTGTTCAGCAAGCAGATCAAGGGAGGTTTTCCTCCCCCTCTACTTGGCCCTGGTGAGACCTCACTTGGAGTATTGTGTCCAGTTAAAGAGGGACAGGAACCCACTTGAGAAAGTCCAACAGAGGGCTACAAGGATGATTAAGGGACTGGAACACCTGCCTTATGAGGAAAGGCTAAGAAACCTGGAGCTTTTCAGTCTAGAGAGAAGAAGATGGAGGAGGGATCTAATTAATGTCTATAAATACATGAGGGCTGGGCGTCAAGAAGGCAGAGACAACCTCTTTTCACCACATCACATCCATGAAAACAGGTACCCTGCAAGGATGCTCACTGTCAAATTCACCTACAGTGTCTCTCTACACGTTACTGAGCATCCTTCCAAAATCAAGGTATCTCTGCAATTGTTACGATGAACTCTCAGTGTGATTCCTCTGAGCTCATTTCTGTTATTCCAAAGATCATGGTACAGCTGACACCATGTATGAGAAGACAACATCTATGTATATGCAGAGATTTGACCACCTCAGTAAAGGTACAGCCACTTTAGACATCTGCCTTCATTTTTGCTTTATAGCATATGATGGCAACATATACTCTACAAAATTTTATCCCCACTAAATATATAAACATCTTAAATTATATGTTAATTATTAACACATCCGTTTGAATCACTGAACAGCTGAAAAACAACTCATTAAATTTTTCTTTTCTCTTTTTTTTTTTCACTTTTCAATAGTCAGCTGTATACCTTACGAATTACTGGTATCAGGTGCTCAAAAACATATTTTTTTAGTGTTCGAATTAAATGATTAATTAATGTCTAAGGTACATAAATAAATAAGAAACTAAGAAGGAAGAGAACATAAGCAATGACCAGTGTTTTTTTTAATTTCTTCTCTGGTTTGTGAAACCTTCTGAGGCAGCTGCTATAGTCTTATCACTATATTTTCATAGTTTCCATTCTGCTGATAAGCTTTTATCTAAGCCAGTCAAATACCAAAAGTATCCAATACTGCAGATTACATTTTTTGATTAATGCTTCTTTTATTTGCTAAATAATTTATCAAACAAAGCTACAGAAGTTAGTCAAATGCAGCAAAATACTACGTATCACATAAATTATTTGATTTGAAAAACTGAAACAAATGTCGAAAATAGTATTTGGCTAAGGTTGGTGCGTATCTGATATACATGACAGTTTAAAGAGAGAAAGAGTTTTGTCATTATATGGGTCTAAGTGCAGATTCCAGTTGCAAAGACCTAATAGTGTAAAAGTATTAAGAACTTTAGCTTCAGTTTGGAGAAATCACTACTCATTTGCAATTGTAGCTGCCTGACTAACAACAGTAATGTTCAGTTGAATAGCACTTAAATTCAATACCTTCTATTAACGTACGTGTCCTTTTTAGTATTCTAATGGAAACAGTAACAATAGTTTTTCTTCAATGAAAAAATAAGGACATGCAGTAGCAATGTCAGCAGTACTCTTCATGAACAGTTCTAAAATTTTAGGAGACTCTAAAATATTATTTTGTCTACTGACTTACTGCAACAGTTGGGAAATCAAATCACTCTTGAATGTCTTACTACAGCAATCTTTCTTTGGCACTTTTACAGCTTTAATCAATTTTTTAAAATGAAAATAGGGCGTTACAGGTAAAAATATCTTAAGAAACAATCACATTAACCCTTTTAATAAAAAAGAATTACATGCGAAATTTAAGAAAAAAAAATGAAAAGAAGGAAAGAAAAGGAGATATCTCTGGGACTGTAATGAACTACATCTCTCTTTTGCTTAAAATCTAGAGATTTGTCCCTCCTGTAGACTGTGGGCAAGTTGCAGCTTAGATCTTTAGTCACAGTTCCTTTTCTTTCCATTCCTTTTTCGAACTGGCTAATTTTAAGAATTGCCAACTTGTGCCTTATTTTGCTTTATACTACGAAGATCTGTATGAAAGGCAGTAAAGCTCCAGAAAGAGCATTGTTGTGTGCTTTTCCTTTTTTTTTTACCCCTAAAGGACAAATTCAAAATCAAGTAAAATACCTGCCTGTATTTTTCCTTCTGCCAGTTGAAATAACACGGTTACCTGGAGAAACTCCATGCCACTTCAATGTTTACTACGTTATTCAGGTATGTCTTCTGAAGCATAACTGCTATGTGATCTTTAGAGAGCATGTCTTATAGGTTGTGTGAGCCAGCATGTCTGCTTATTTCCATTGCTTATATTATTCCCCTCTTCCCTCCACTTCCACTGTTAGGGGCAATAGGTAGACCTTTCTTCTTAGTTCTGAGGTTTTAGTCAAGTGGATGTATGTCCATGCTCTGCACCTTCTAAGGACTATCATGCATTAAGCTTAATTAAGCATTGCTGTTGACCAGGATTGCTACAAGGAAGTCCGACTCAACAAAGCTTTGTACAAGACTATAGCTATGAGAAGCAAAAAAAAAAAGTAGAATGCAAGCAATTTGTGAGGTCCTTGAATTCACTAAATCCCCAGAAGTTCTCCATGACCTTCTAAAAGAAATTTTACAGAAATTTATAACAATGGTTTAATATCTGATTAGTAAGACTATCTTGAACTGGCAGGAACCTGGACTTGGCCATCTAATATGTCTTATCTATCTGCTATGAACCCAAAATTCTCTTTCATTTTGCCTTAAATGGGAGTTAAATACTCTCTCACTGTGTAGAACAGAACACCCTGATAAAGGGTATTTCACTTTGTTTCTTTTTCTCAGATGATCACAGAAGAGCTGATAGAAATACTGAAGACTATTGGAAAAGTATTGCAAGTTGTTTTAATTTGATTTTTTGGATCAATTGAAATCTGGTGGAAAGTCACGCTGCATGGTTCCCCAGCTCTAAGTGAAGTACCAGTGATGAATCCCTGTTTGCAAATTAAAATTTTATACCTATACCCTATGAATTGCTAAAACTGAAGTGCATAACTCATTTACATGTCAGCATATTGTATTTACTTATATTATAGATTCCTTAAAAAGGAAGGTCATATATTTAAAAAAAATAAAGTAAAATTTTACAAAGCAAAAACATGACTACATAGGAATGTTTCTAGACACTGCCAGTTACCAGTGATTTTACAAAGTTCCATGCTAAAATTATTTACTGATTAAAAGCAGAGATTTGCATAATTTTAAGGATTTGGGATTACCTTTATTATTAACAAAAATTCAATTGATTATTAGAACTCATGGAGGTATGGTATTCAAAGATGCATTTATGATATCAACATATTTCTTCCAAACATATAAATTTAATTTAAAAAATGTTAGATATTACTAAAATATTTTGTTTCAAATATATTTTTAGCTTTTGGTAGCATACTAGAGAAGTGACAAATCAATTTTTGAGAAGCTAAAATATTTCTTTTGACAAAAAACTGAAATGTAAATATTGTATCCTGATATGAAATCAAATTTTGAAATATCAGAATTTTCTAAGGGAATGAAAATTCAGTCACTTCTAAATGCACTGTTACATCAAAAAGAATAAAGGTCTCTTTGGCAATGATTGTGCTGCCTTTTTTGAGATTTTGATTCTTTTAGGATCAAAGTTCTACCTGAAAATCAGATTAAAGCACACCTTTATGTAATGAATAAAACAATAATAATGTTTTCTCCTTTGTGTTGATGAAGAAGCAGTGTTGTTCTTTCCTTTTTAACATGAATGCATTGCTGCTTTGATCTTTTCTCTAAGAAAAACAAAGCAAAAAACTCTAAAAAATAGCAAATCTTGCTGCATTTTTCTCTGGGTCTGTACATTCATCTCTTACTTTTACAGCCATGTGAAGCTCTATGCAGCCTTAGAACACTTAAAAATCTCTTTATATAGGAAAATCTCTTCAATATATAAAGTCCCATTCATAATCTATCTCTTGGTGGACAATTCAAAAGTTTTAAGCACTGCAAGCAAGGCAGAATCATAGAGATTTAATGCAAAACAAAGTAACCATGTTAATCAAAAAAGTGTGTTTTTCCCTAGTCTTTTGCACTAGGCAACTCACTTCCCAGTCATCAAACACAACTGTTTAAGAATGCATCCTCTATATTTCAGTCAAGTTCTGCTGATACAGTTTTTTTCAAAGTCACAAATAATATTATTTCCCTCATGTTATATCTTTAAAAGGAGCAAAGCATGGGTCTTACATAGAATGGAATTTCTAGTCTCATTTTCTTGTCTTTCTCCTTTCTCTCCATTATCTTCAGAACTGCATGGCAATAAGGGCAGCCAAAGACTGCAGCAGGTTCCCATAGAGGTTGTGTCACCTCTGTTTTTGGAGGTGCTTGAGATTAAACTAGATATAACCTTCAGCAACTTGATCTGACACTAGCTTTCATAGAATCATAGAATCATAGAATCATAGAATCCTAAGGGTTGGAAGGGACCTCGAAAGATCACCTAGTCCAACCCCCCTGCCAGAGCAGGGTCACCTAGAGCACATCACACAGGAACGCATCCAGGTGGGCTTTGAATGCCTCCAGTGAAGGAGACTCCACAACCTCCCTGGGCAGCCTGTTCCAGTGCTCTGTCACTCTTACAGTAAAAAGTTTTTTCTGATATTCACCTTGAACCTCCTATGCTCCAATTTGCACCCATTACCCCTTGTCCTATCACTGGTCACCACTGAGAAAAGCTTAACTCCATCTTCCTGACACTCACCCCTTACATATTTGTAAACATTGATGAGGTCACCCCTCAGTCTCCTCTTCTCCAAGCTAAAGAGACCCAGCTCCTTCAGCCTTTCCTCATAAGGGAGATATTCCACTCCCTTAATGGCCTCCGGAGGTCTCTTCCAACTAAAATAGTCCATGCTTTTAGCTAAGTCTTTTGTGACAATTTCTATGGGATGCTTTCCTGATCAATCTCATAGCTCAGGAACAAGTTTCCTGGTTTGTTTGTGTGTGTGTGGGGGGGGGTGGGGTTGAGGGTTTCTTTTGCTCTCTTTCTAGTTATTGTTAAACTTTTTGAGTCTCCCAATGTCTTGACATGTTTCTCTCGGAGGAATTCTTCACCATTGGTACAGGTACAATTGGAAAAGAGGAAAACAATGCCTTTATTTTTTTATTGATATTCTGCCTGCTGAGTATCTGATGATCAATTACACTGGACTAAAAGTTATTGTCTTTCATCTGGTTTAGGGCTCATGGACTAGCTCTTGTTGCTACAGTTATGTCCCAGCTGTGATATTTACTCCTGGCAAAATAAAAGTTTTACCTATGCCTCAGCTATAGCAACTCAGAGTATTAGATTAAACCATAGATAAAGGTACATTCATACACTCTGGATGGTGAAGTGGAATGTCTGAGTTGTAAGTAAACATCACTTATTTCTGGTGCTCCTGTAATGGAGGCAAAAAAATTGTCAGTAGCAGAGCTGTGACAAACATCTGGGTAGTATATTAAACCACTGCAAACATTCACTCAAAGGTAATGGATCAGAGCTCTTCTCTGCTGACTTAGCTAAAGTAATATGAATTATAACACTATTTCCAGCCATGGTCATTGATATGTTAGCAATACTACTATACAATATAGAAAAAAACTCCAACAACCAGACATCTTCAAAACTCTCTTGTTGACTTCCCCTCAAAAATAAGTTATCTCCGAAAGACTATTGCTTAGAAACTCACAAAAAACAATTGTACAATATAATCCATTTGTTGCTATTTACATGCATCCATTTTGTTTTACAAAGCCTCATTAGAGATTTTAGCATCATCAGAAGTAAGCAAAACTCGCCTGATTAATTTCTGGCAAAACGCTCAGTGCTTCTTTCTACCCCTCTGCTATTCTGAGTCTGCAGATGAGAAACACATTATTCTGATAGCTTCAGTGTGATTCAATTGTTGTGAATAGGTCTGCATTTTTACATCTAAAGCAAAAGCAATCTTTCCTCAACTAACACTTTATGAAAATCAACTATTATGGAAGAAAAGCTTATTTCTATACCTGGAGAATTTGAGGAACCCCAAGCATTGTCCCCATGCCTACACCTAAACAAGGATTTTTTAGCCTTTAAAAAAAAAATAGTTTCATGCTTGGCTCATTACAGTGGAACCACTGCAGATTAAACCTCTCTATCAATTACAAGCAGCTGAACATCCTTTAGAATCAAACAGAATGACAAAAAGCTACACTGTAATGAGTAATGGCTAAGGCCAATTGCCATTTAATTATGTAGATGACTTAACATCCTTTCATTGATGTTATCTGTATGTTTCAGGATGAAAGTTATCATGCATTGCTTTGCTACAGCTCTTACAGTACATGATAGCAGAAGCAAAAAGGAAGTCTTTACCAAATAGAAATGGCTATAACTAGCAAAATGGATCGGCCCAGCAATACAAGTCACACTTCACCCTGCACCTACAACAGACAGAAGCTTCAATATATTGAGGAAAAAAGAAATTAACACATGACGGCTTACACTGGGGAAGAAGCTTGAAAGAGAGAGTGACAACCGCAGCGGCAAGAGCCTATGTCGTGAGCACCTCCCGCGAAGATGTCTGGTCCCTGAATGTTGTAAGTGGGAGATAACAAGGACAGTGAAGTTAGTCATAACATGAGAGATATTTTAGATGGGAAGGACCTGTTAGGTCATCTGTCCATCCCCTGCCTAGGCAGGATTATACTTTGCAGTATCTTCCCAAAAAGATTGCACAGAACAATTTCACATGAGCAGAGGAAGGGAGTAAAGGACATAATAGATCTTTTCCATCTCTAACTTCTACAAGTCAAGAGGTCCAGTCTGTAGCTGGTGTGAGGTGGCTGTGGGCACAAACACTGCAAGTGTTGTAAGAAAGGAAATTGGGAGGAAAATTCTACCCTCGGATCAAATCATGCAAGTGTATGCAAAATGCAATGTATGATGTTAGTGAGCACAGAAATTACCCCATAAAGGACATTTTCAATTCAGTCATAATCAGTGACCCCATTTCTGTGGGCACGGTGCTGCATTTTTGCCAACTTGTATATGTGCATACAATTATTCAGATAGATAGATTTATACTTATTTAAAAGGATATAGAAACAAAATTCTTTCAATGAATATTATTGATGTAATGTGGCACTCATAATTATTTAAGCTTCCAGTTTGAGACTGTAAAACAAATATTACAATAGAAAATGTTCGCTTCTATGGGGATGACAAGGTTTGTTTAGCAACTATTATTTTTCTTGAATTAAATGGAAATAGCAGCACCTGAGAGTATACAAGAGGTCAATGATAGAGGAAGGGAGGTAAGACATGTCTTTTATACACATCCTAACTGAAAATTTCAGAATATGGGGAAAGAAGTAAATAATGGTTCCTTGCAATCCTTATGAGAATCATGAAGGAGGAGATAATACTCTTGAAAATACAATTAAAATATAGCAATTAAAAGCCTCCTTCCAGGAAAACCTTACATGTGTTTAAAGATGAAAATGAAGGGAATCCTACTTGTAAATCTAACCATCAATATATTAATTTGCAGAATTTTAATAGAAAATATTAAGCACTTAGACAGACAAGGTATTCGCAGGACAGATGAAACGGTTTGCTGATAGAAGGTTTTGCAGAAATGAGAATAATAGAATCATAGAATGATAGAATGTATTGAGTTGGAAGGGACTTGCAAAGGTCATCTAGTCCAACCCCCCCTACAATAAGCAGGGACATCTCCAACTAGAACAGATTGCTCAGAGCACCATCAAGCCTGACCTTGAAAGTCTCCAGGGATGGGGCCTCCACCACCTCTCTATGCAATCCTTTCCAGTGATCAACCACTCTCATATTAAAGGACTTTTTCCTAATGTTCAACCTAAATCTACTCTTCTCTAGCTTAAAATCATTACCCCTTCTCCTATCATTACATGCTCTTGTGAATAGGTCTTCCCCACCCTTCTTATAGGCTTCTTTCAGCTATTAGAAGGTTGCTATAAGGTCCTCTAGGAGTTTTCATTTCTTCAGGCTGAACAACCCCAACTCCCTGTGTCTGGCTTAATAAGGGAGGTGCTCCAGCCTCCTGATCATTTTTGTGGGCCCTTCTCTGGACACACTCCAACAGGTCCACATCCTTCTTGTGTTGGGGACTCCAGAGCTGCATGCAGTACTCAGGTGAGGTCTCACCAGAGCAGAGTAGAGGGGCAGAATCACCTCTCTCGATCTGCTGGCCACACTTCCTTTGATGCAGCCCAGGAGGCGGTTAGCTTTTTGGGGTGCAGTTGCACATTGGTGGCTCATGTCCAGCTTTTGGTCCACTTGTACCCTCAGGTCTTTTTCCACAGGGCTGCTCTCTAGCATGTCTTCCCCCAGCCTGTATTGATATCTCTGGTTGCCCCGGCCCAGGTGCAGGACCCTGCACTTGGCCTTGTTGAACCTTGTGAGGTCAACCTGGGCCCACTTCTCCTGCTTGTGCAGGTCCCTCTGGATGGCATGCCATCCCACTGGCATATCGACTGCACCACCCAGCATGGTGTCATCAGCAAACTTGCTGAGGGCGCTCTCAGTGCCACTGTCAATATCATTAATGAATGACATTGGTCCTAGCACGGACTCCTGAGGGACAACACTTGCCACTGTTTTCCATCTAGACATCAAGCCATTGGCCACTACTCTCTGGATGTGACCATCCAGCCTATTCTTTATGCATTGAACAGTCCACCCATCAAACCCATATTTCTTCAACTTAGAGAGAAGGATGTTGTGGGGGACCGTGTCAAAGGCATGCAGAAGTCCAGATAGATGACATCTGTAGGTCTTCCCTTGGCCACTGATGCCATCACTCCATTGTAGAAAGCCACTAGGTTGGTCAGGCAGGATTTGCCCTTAGTAAAGCCATGCTGGCTGTCCTGAATCACCTCCCTGTCCTCTATGTGCCTTAGCATGTCTTCTAGGAGGATCTGTTCCATGATCTTCCCAGGCACAGAGGTGAGGCTGAGAGGTTGGTAGTTGCCAGGGTCCTCGTTTCTACTATTTTTAAAAATGGGCGTAATGTATCCTTTCTTCCAGTCACCAGGCACTTCACCTGACTGCCATGACTTTTCAAATATCATGGGGAGTGGCTTGGCAAGTACATCAGCCAATTTCATCAGGACTCTGGGATGTATCTCATCAGGTCCCATGGACTTCTATATCTTCAGGTTCCTCAGGTGGTCTCAAACCGTGTCCTCACTTACAGTGGGGGGGGGGCCTTTTTCTCTCTGGTCTCCATCTTGTGGGCCATCAGCTTGAGAGCTGTAAGGAGAAGGGTTTCCAGTGAAGACTGAGGCAAAAAAGACATTGAGAACCTCAGCCTTCTCCTCATCTGTTGTTACTAGTTCACCACTGTTGTTCATCAGGGGGGGTACGCTTTCTTTAGCCTTCCTTTTCTCATTTATGTACCTATATAAGCTCTTTTTGTTATTCTTTACATCCCTTGTCAAGTTCAGTTCTAGCTGCGCCTTGTCCTTCCTGACCTTGTCCCTACATAACTGGGCAGTGCCCCTATACTCTTCCCAGGATACCTGTCCCTGCTTCTGCTGTCTCTGTATTTCCATCTTGCCTTTTAACTTGACCAGCAGGTCTCGACTCAGCCGCATGGGTCTCTTGCCTTCCTTGCCCGATTTCTTAAACCTGAGGATTGAGATCTCTTGTGCTCTATGGAAAGCATCCTTAAAAATCTGCCAGCTCTATTCTGCTCCCTTGTCCCTGAGGGCCACTTCCCAGGGGGTCCTATTGACTAACTCCCCGAAGAGCTGGAAGTTTGCTTTCCTAAATTTTAGTCCTGACTATGCTTCTTGTCTGCCTCATACCTCTTAGGACAGTAAGCTGTACTAGTGCATGATCACTGCAGCCCAAGCTGCCTTCAACTTTGACATCCCAGATGAGTTCACTTGCATTTGTGACCATTAGGTCCATTAACACATCGCCTTGGTAGGGCTATCAATTTATTGTCTTAAGAAGTTGTCATCAAGGCATTCCAGGAGTCTCCTAAATTGTCTACAGCTTGCTGTGCCACTTTTCTAACAGATGTCAGGGTGGTTAAAATCCCCCAGCAGGATGAGAGTCTGTGAGCATGATGTCTCCTCGAGCTGGAGTAAGAAGGCTTAATCTAAAGGATGAAGGTCGCTGAAAATCATTTAGCAATGTTTTATCATTTAAATATATCTCCATTTTATATTCTCCCTCAACATTAGGTAATTTTTGTGGTCACTGTGATATAATTGGACATAAAGGAGGACTAGAAGTGATTCAAAACAGCATGAAGGTACATGCAAATTTTCCTACATAGACATCAGTATTAGCAAAAGGTTGAATCTGAATTGAAAATAGAAAATGTTGTAATATTGTCTATTTAACTGCTGATACCATAAAGGGAAATAGTTGGTGAACTATGACCTCTTAATATTAATCTCTGTAAATAAAATGTTATTATTAAGAATGGTATTCAAATATGTAGATTAACCGTAGATTGAACTTGGAAAAACAAAAATTGTAACTTGTCATAATGGGTTACATATCCAGCATATGAGCTTGTACTGTAAAAACATCTATATATACATCTGCACCTCTATGGAGCTCTTAAAGTTCCCCTGATTTCTCTCTTATCCTATTGTTATTTAAGCCTTTGTTAAATTTATATGTCGTAGATTAGAGTACTTTACAGTTGCTAGATTCAGCAGATTTTCTTCTTCAATACAACTTTTTGATTTGGTACCTAATCCTATGGTAGCCTTTGAGTCTTGATTACAAATGCACAATCAATGTCATTGGAGCAGTTCAGCACACTCACTCTGTCTGAAGGAGTAGAATCTTTCCTTAATTAGTACTTACCAAAGAACAGCTAAGGTGCTCTCTTCTATTTTGATGGTGGGGAACAGATCTTGTCGAAACTTCATATAAAGCTTTATCTGTTATAGAGATAAATCTCTATAAAACACCTTTCTCATATGTCCTCTAAAACTTCACAGCTCCATATCTCCACAGGAGAAAGCACATCTGAGAAGCTGTGCTTTTCCATGATGGATAAATATAGCAAAAATATTTAAGACTGATCAGTTTGGAAATAATCAGGTAGCGAGTTTAGAAAATGAACCTCATTTTGAAAATCACTCAGCTAACATGAAGAAACAGTGACAAGAAAAGAGGAAAATGCTTTAGCCATTTCTAGCTTTAAAAATCAGGATAACAGCTAGAAATGAATATGAGAACTAGTCATCTCAGCCTTGGGGCAGGGACCTGGGAGGAAACTAAATCAGACTCTAAAGCATATCAAATTATATGTCTGATGAAATACCAATCAAGTGGAACCACCAGTAACTTACTCTATCAGCAAGCATAGATTAACAGGTACAGAAATCACTTTCCAAAACAGTAGGTGTGAGAGAAACACATTTGTTATTTTCATTCTCATGTTAGTCTTTCTGCTACTAATGGACAGAGATGCTTGCTTTGATAACCACTGCATGTCTTTGAAGCCTGAATGTCAGCTCAGGCTTTTGCAGAGAGGGCTGAACACACATTTCCACTACTAATTTTTGCTTGAATCAGATCTGAATATCCACATGCACTGCAGAAAACATCAGTGCACCTTTATACAAGCACAGCTAGATTAGTGAATAGGGATCTATTTCAGCCAGTGATTTTGTCTGGGACTTCAGGCAAGACACTTTACCTCTCTCTGCCTCTGTTTCTGTTCCCTCTTTCTCACCTGGTCTGCTCTATTTGTTTAAATTCTGTGCGTTTCCAAGCCAAGACCAGCTATTTGTATCACGAATAGCAAAATGCTTTGGCCTTTTTACTTGGGCTTATGGATGGTGCCATAATAACAATAGTATTTATTTAATTATTTATTAATGTTATTGTCATAGAAAGAGAAGCGAGGATTCTACTATGCCAAGCATTGTGCCTACACAGAAAAAAAAAATAAAATAAAAGTGTCTGTGCCTGATAACTCCTCTTCAAAAATCTGTGATACCAGACTAATTTCACTGTACGTATTTCTGAAGTTGTTTTTTGTGTGACATGAAATGCTCTTTACTCTTTGAGAATATGTGTGAATTTGAACGTAAACATGTTTAATTGTTCAATATCAAAAATACAGTTTATTGTCCCAAAGTCATGCAAAACTTTCTGTTCTTTCAGATAAGCTCATTTGTAGGAGCAGTAGCCACAGAATTCTCTAAACTGTAAGAGGTTTCTTGAAGAATGCATAGTCTTTCACAACAGAGATTTAACTCAGGTAATTTCACAGAGCATTTTACAAAGGTCAGAATCACACAAACTTCAGTATCAGGTTCTAAGGTCTATGAAGCAGAGGGTAGAAGCAGATCAGAATGTGGATTTCTTTACTTAGTTCCGATAGGGTTTTCATGACTTCATCATCACAAGTATGTAATGAGAAAGGAAAGACATGTAAGTTCTTAAGGAATATGCCAAATACTTTATATTTGTTACCTTTCTGAAATAACATGTGGACTTTCAGACTGAATGTTTTCATCAACTTTCAGCCTTTAGCCAACCCTGCTGAATCTGTAACTGGGACCTCTCATTTTGATCACACAAAATTTTCAGCAATGTCTTTTCAGCACCTCTACATTCAAATATCACTGTGGTAACACTGAGGCATCAATTTAGTCATAAAAATCCATTCTGAAAATGCAAAGTTCCATTTTTTTTTTGTTTTGTTTTGTTTTTTGTTTGTTTGGTATATTGGTGAATCAAAAGAAAACTCATCAGTTTCCCTGCATAACAATAGAAATCTAAAGAAAGTAGTAATATTTTCCCAATGAAATCCTGCCATATGTACCATTTAAATTTAAAACTGGATTTTTGTGTAGAAAAAGAAGAAAAAGTCTTGATCAATTCACTGCATTGTTTGTTCTTCTTATTGTATCACCTGTTCTCTCTGAGATACGCAAGCCACAAACTTTCTCAACTTGTGACGGCAGCAGAAGGAGGGAGGGCAGAACATCCTGGTTTGGTCCATTGTGCTTAATAAGGTGGTTCTGATCCATGAAGTAGAATTAAGAAAAGTCAGTAGGTGAGGACTTTGAAAAATCAGGAGTCATTTGTACCTTTGTACCAATACTTGTTGTCACAGTACTCTGTCTCATTTAGCAGTACAAAAATGTATTAAGAGGCTAAACAGGGCTTGCTTGGTTTCTCAGAAGCAATTCAGGTAAGGATTTCCATGCTCTTCTCCACTTGTATTTCATGCAGGGTAAGCAAAGCCTTGATCCACTAGAGGCATGCTTTGCCAGTGCAGACCATTATAATATATCATTTTCAGTTCATTCTTTTTAAATTTTTTTATTTTTTTTTTTAACCAGAATATTTCTGCAACTACAGGCAATCTTAATCCTAATAAAGTGAACATTTAATAAATATTATTCGTGGAATTCTTAAAGCCCCTTGAATTATAATAGGTAATTGCTTTCTTTTAAGCTTTGGGATGTAGATGATAAAGTGAACAGAGGTGATTCAGAGTAAGGGCAACACATTGCCACCTTTCTTAGTCTGGAAAGACACTCTTCTGCAGTGCTTAAAATGTAGGGGAAAGTCTAGTGATTGATTAGCTAGTTAAGTGATAAGGAGGTATATCAGGCAGGGATGCAGAAAAAGTACAGATGATAAGGACAATCAAGTATCCTTGATCTGAAAAAATTTACAGTGCTTTCTAATCATTTAAATTATATTTTTAAGTGAGAAAAATCTACTGCACTGAGTCTCTAATTTCATACACACTTTTTTCTTCTTTTTTTCTTTTTTTTTTTAATTAAAGACAAAAGCTATGGGATTTTGTTCATTTTTTTCCAATGGTGTGATCTTTCCTTGAAAAGAAAATTACTGGATTGTCAGAGTTTCATTTGTCCATATAATGTTTATATTCTTTGATCTCTTACTGGCATATGGTAATACTGACAATTATCTACTTCTTCTGTTTTTTATAATACCATGTGGCATTCTATTATATTTTACATTATTAACAGTATTATACACATAATAAAATTCTGCCAAATCAGGTTGTGGAAGTTGCATGGTTTCGGGTAGGCTATTCAGCTTCAAATTAATGATCTCTATAGATCACAGACACACTAAGGATACTCATAAAATATTTTCATTGTGATTTTCAGACCCTTGTACAATTATATTAATATTTCGTATATTTTATGCATTTTATGTTCAAAGGGGAGGGAATCTTCATGATCAGGTGACAATTCTCAATTTTCTCATTATTCCCTCTCCATTGCCATGTACTCTTCAATCGCCTGTACTGTGGTGATTTTGCTTTCAGTTAAAGAGGCCTTGCAACAAATTCCATTAATATGTCTGAAGCTTTATAAGTGATCTGGTTAGAGCAGTTGCTGTCAATTCTTGAGTTCCTGCTACTCGGATGTGTTCAGATCAAGTTTCAGAACCTTTTTTTCCCTTCACTTTTGTTATGGTAGAATGTGAAAGACTCATTAATCTTTTGTTGTAGTTGTTGGTTTTGTCAGTTGTTAACTTCTAAGAAGTGTTTCCTTCCTTACCCATGAAAGTTTGTGTAGTCTTTTGATAAAGGGAATTGTCATAAGTAGCTTTTTTCTACACAATGAAACAGTTTCTATTATTTTGTCTGGTAGGTAGCAGTAGTTTTCTGGATCACTACTTTGAAATACAGTAGTTATTATTTATATATTATCTCCATTAATAATAAATTTCAATTTTTACAGGAAATCTTAATTTTCTTGACAATACTGTTTTAACTTTGTGTCTTCATCATTTTCCTCTCTTTGTCTTTTTATCATTCCTTATAAGGAGAGTCAGTAATTAATTTATAGTGCTCTTCCTTTTTTAGAAAATTTTGACTTTTATTGGAAGGTTATACAAACTATACAGTTTCCACAAGACAACCAGTCACCAAAGAATGATCTAAATCTGAGGACAAAGTCCAGATCTAGCCAGTCATTATTATCCTATGAAGACAGATAAATTACTTAGGTTATATTTTGGTTGGATATTTTTCCCAAGGATGTTAGTATTTTAATATAATTGTCAGATAACTGTGAAAGTGATAGGAAGTTAGATGAAGAAATAAAATAATGCTTTAAGATTAAATTCCTTGGAAATAAAATAAAGCTCAAATAGTCTTTGCTTTTTTCTTATAGAAATGTGCACCAGGATGGAAGTCACACTTAACCGTTCCAAAGCATGATCCTCTTCTCTGCAATTCTTACATCTTCTAACCAGACTGCATCTGGGATATCACCTCTGCTTTTGTTGTCCTGCTGGATGCTAAGGTCAATCGTGCTTTGCTTTACTTCTCAAGGAGCAAATCCATCTAGGTTTTGCTGTGAAGTCTCCTCTGAAGCAATGACATTAGTTCCAGCTCCCACGACACTATGCCCATCAATCAAACATTTGCCAAAGGGGAAGCAAGAGCAAATTAATGCTCCTCATAGCAAAGTTTCTAGACATTCAAAAGGAGTAGACATCCTCTTCTGCTGACCTTTAGCTTTGGTCAGATAGTGAAATTAACTGTTTGAGAACAAAGGTAAGTCTTCACTCTAACTGTACTTCTTTACACTTTCATGAGTACAAAAAAAAAAAAGCAATTAGCATACACATGGTCAAAAAGAAACAAGACTCAGCTAATGCAACAAAACAGACATGAGTAATAATTTTTAAGCAATATTTTTTTAACTGTTTTGAATTAGGTTTCTCTATACTCCACTCTGGTGGGCACAAAGAGTTCCAGCCTGGCAGGGGTCCAGATGTGTAGATAAGTGCTTCACCAAATACTGCTATACCTGTTGTTTCAGAGGATTGAAATGGCTTTTTGATTAAAAAGAGAAGTGGCGTTCAGTTGATAATAGCTAGGAACCGGGGATGGAATTAAGACAGTAGCAAAAGTTGAGAGAGCAAACCAGGAAACTAATGATAAGATCGGAAGGCTGAAATTTGTTCCTTGCTTTTAAGCATCATTTTCCCCATTACCTGATTCAGCACAGAATCAAACTCAGTGGGATTTAAACAAGTTAGGCAAATATTTACGTGCCTTCCTGAAAAAGGACAGTTTGCTGAATGATGTTTTATTGAATCAATACTCTGCTACCTCCAATGAAAATCTAACCACAGTCAACAACAAATGACAATCCTGCACTTTATTTATTTATTTATTTATTTCCAAAGGTCATGCATTTGTATCCTGAACATCTCTCATCTCCCATTTATTATACTATTTCAAGGTTGGTTAATCTTTACAATATTGAATTATGTAAGTTTCTAAAGCACAATTTCCCTGTTTCCTTTTTTTTTTAGTAGAAAATTGCTACATGTTTAAAAAGTTATGAAAATTAATTATACCCATATTTACTCACATCTGTGGCAATAGGAACTGCTCCAATTGAAAAAGAAAAAGAAAAAGAAAAAGAAAAAGAAAAAGAAAAAGAAAAAGAAAAAGAAAAAGAAAAAGAAAAAGAAAAAGAAAAAGAAAAAGAAAAAGAAAAAGAAAAAAGAAAAAGAAAAAGAAAAAGAAAAAGAAAGATATCCGGATCTCTTCTATTTGTGTTGTAGAAACTTAACATTCAGCGTTAGGGATTTGAAATCTTTTTTCCCCAATAGTTAGGAGAAAAAATACATATGGACAGATGCAGATGTTCTTGAATTACGTCTGTAGATCATAGTGATATAATCAAATTCAAAATGCAAAAAGAAAATTTCCCATTACTTTGCTATAACAGTACCTAGAAACTATAAATGAGAAAGAGGCCTCCTTTTTCCTAAAGAAGTATAACAAAACATAGTAAAAGCTCCTGTGTTCTCTGGTGAGGTTCTTTCTTAAGCACATATATTTGGATGAATGATGAAATTCTGAGAAAAAAAATGCTTGCCCAAGGCCCAGATCAGTGTTAGATATGGTGGAGTGCCAGCAAGGTGCTACCATGCTTTTGTGTGACCAAATTCACTGTACACTTTCTCTTGCATTGTCACACTGCCTGAAGGCAGCACAGCCAAAACTAAATTATTTTTTTCTTACATGTTGTAAAACCCCTTGTGATCAATCAGAATGCAAAACTTCATGTAATTGTAAAGTAATTTGTTTCTTATTTCATTTCTTCCCATAGTCAAGATTGGTTTCTAATCATGATTTAAGTCAAAGCTGAGAAGAGAAAGTAGGATTTATTATGTCACTCTTTGTGCAAAACAACTTGAATATATATAAAAGATAAACACTACATTTTCCTACAAAGCGAGACACTGATTTTCACTATAGCAGTACTAAACTTCAAAAGAAACTTTTTTTTAATCTAGGAATTGATTTCCTTAAAGTTTTTATTTCATTCTCACTGGAATAACTTAAGATTTAATACCAAATAATACCATTAAACCTCATCTTTTCCTTCCCTCCTGAATTTCAGGTATTTTTTCCATAATCAGACAATCCTTTTGTTCTGATGTACTGTATAGCATGTGCTCTATATTCATAAGGCATTTTATAATCTTTTCTCACTGAGCAATAAAGAGTTTTACTTTATTTATCCTTAACAACAAACATGTTTTTTCCTGGTTTGTCTTCATATTCACATTGAGATTGATAAAGGCTTTGCTAATTTCTTGTGCATAGCATTATGGACCATAACATTTGTGATTTAATATAAGTATTTGGTATAGGTGCTATTACGTTAGAAGAGAGTTGTAAATATCTCCAGCATTTGTTAAGTTTTATGACTAATCCTCATTCTAAGTGGTCCCATTGGACTGAGATGGTAGTTTTCTTCCATACATATCTGCTTCTTAGGCCTGAACTCCCCCTTTCTGATGACAGCCGTTTAAGAAGAATAAAATTTGCAGGAGTGCTTCACTGCCTTGGGCAATGCTTACTTTGCAGTCACTGAACTGCACTGCAGGCAAACTCGAATAAGCTGTGTAAATAACTGTCTCTTGCCCTGGTAATTGCATAGCCAAAGTGCCATGGCTTCAGTGCCAAGCTGCATCTCCTGCCTGCCTGGCTGAGCCACTGCTGTGGTCAAGCCATGCGATGCTGTAGCTGGTTCCTAAGACAGCCCCTGGAAGAAAACAGCACAGCTACGTAACCTCTACCAAAAATCACATCCTAAAACCCTGTCAATGCAGCCAGAGGCATGACACACAGAAACCAGTCTTATTCTAGGACAGGAGTATCCCAAGTTTTACATCAGATGGGCAATGTAGCAGCATGAGACCCATTTGCCTAGGTATTCCCTTTATGATCTCACTAAAATGCAGGAACTCCCAATCTCTTTGTCAGTGTTTGTCTAGTCCCATAATCATAGATTTAGAGAAAACTATGTGATCCAGGTACTGAAGGTTCCTGTCGGAGCTGGTTGGACTCTCCGTTGTACATCTTCACTATAGCTATTATTCTGTTTGCTGAAATGAAACTAAGCACGCTAAGAACACCAAAGTCAGACATTAGACACTATGCGCATAACCAGTGTTGGTGCCAGGTTCATAGCTACTGGCACCTGCATATGCCACCACCTGGCTTCCAAGGGAAAGGCTGCATGTGCCACAGCTACACAGACAGTGCCTTCTCTCACCTTGAAATACCTGTTTTGCCTCTTGTTTGACAAAGTTAATTGGGTTTAAGTGCCCTCTTGTTCCAGGCATGCCCAGTAACAAGGGTCTGCATTTCCACACCTTAAAAACACCACCTGCTGAGATGGCAATTTCTGTGATTCCCACTTAAATTAACAGATTGAGACTTGCAGATCAGTGACAGTCTTTCTACCCGTTGGAAAAAGGCTTTGGATGACACTGTGTTCAGCAAGATTTTAGCCACTTTTTAGGGCAGTTTACAATCTTAGACAGACAGAAACCCACCCAGAGGCACCATCATTGCTCTAACTTTTGTCAGATATTAGGGCAGGTATCCAGAATCACAGTTTCAAGGTAAACTGGCACCAGTAGCTCACAGTTCATCACACAGCATATTCTGTGGTTTCACCTAAGAAGGGAAAAGAAACACATTTATGAAAAAGAGATCATCCTAAACTGACACCGTGTTTAATTTTCCTTCATTTACACTGTTATAAAAATTCCTCATTTCTAAGTGCGGCTTACCTTTAACTCTGACTGATTTTAATGACCTTCATATAAGAATACAAAAGCATGATCAAATTGAATCTCCATCTTTGGCAAAATTAGCAAGCTGTCTAGACATGGTTTGGACAACCTGCTGCAGGTAACTCTGCTTGAGTGGCAAGGTTGGACAAGGTGAGCTCCAGAGTCCCTTCAAACGTTGGACTATTCTGTGATTCTGTGAAGTCTAGGGGTAATGTTGGATTTCAGAACCTAAACTTAATTTACTGGATTTCATGACGACTCTCTAAAATATAATTTTAGGAGCCTTTCTTTATGTATTAATCCTTTTAGTGAAGTGACTGATAGTGTTCACAGGAATATCTTTTTCCTTATTACATTATAGTTTTATAAAGATTGACCATACATGTCACTGTTTCACTATGGAATTCTGACAGTCATATTCTTGTTCTAATCTCAACTCAACTTAGTCTTGGAAAACAGAATTCAGTCTTGACAGAAGAAAAACGATGATGTATAGGCATTTTCTGTTGGACTGTGTGTTCTGTAGGATAACCACAGAGGTAATTTAATCTCTTGAAGTTTAACTGTCTGAAGCCTATTGTGAGTACAACATGGATAAGAGACTTGTCATTTTATTAATGAAGAGTGACCAGTTGTCACCCCCACATGGGGAAAAAAAGATTGTGACACATTAGCAATGAAGGACCATGAGGCAAACCAAATGTAAATACCGATGGTTTAAAGAGATAATTAAAGCTCTTGAGACTGCAATTATGACAAGGCAGCATGGCAAGGCACATGTATGTTGACACAATATATTTATATTGACAGACTCTGTACAAGAAATCCTTTTTGTACAATATATCTGTCTGTCACATCTTTGGACTGCACATGCATTTATTGACTTTATGTTAGTGTAGATCTTGAAATTTGTCCCTTTGCTTTATTACTCAATGACACTTCGTTAAATATATTGTCTTCTAACATCAGCCTTCCTGAAGCTATTTTTCCAAAAGTTTGAATTCAGTGTGTACATTACTAAGTGATATTTCCATTACAGTACATGAATTATATATATAATGTTACTGTCACTCACAGCTCCCTAGTTAATATGAATGAATATGTATGCACGGTATATTTGGACACTATATGTCCTAAGAATACAGGGGACCATCAAAATCAGATCTGATCTTTGGAGATGTGATTAATTTTCTTAGGAACTTACAAATACACAAGTAAAAATTAAATGTAAAATCATCCTAGCTTAGAAACCTAACACCTGCACCTTCCTCTCCTTGCCTGGACAGACGTGACTTTTTTTCTCTGGTTCAAGTCCCCTGACCCACCCCAGCAAAGAGGGACTTCAGGCACAACAGAAGCAGAATAATCTGGCGCAGAGGAAAAGGCTCCATCCCTTCACTGCAAGGTTAGAGGCAGTGGCATCTGGCTGCCGTTTGAGGTTATCTAAGACAGAAAGAACCTGGAAAACAGAACTACTCTCATCAAATTCTCTTTGGTAGCCAAATGGATTATGGTTATATTTTCTTATTTCTGGTTATATTTATCTTCTATGTTTTCTTTCATCTGTCTCATGAAAAAAAACAAACACAAAACGCAGAACAACAACAAAAATCCCCAAAACATCAGTGCATACTGACAAGTTAAGAGAACTGTATTGCCAAAACTATTTTTATGTATATATATTATATAGTAAAAACATTTATTTTTATGTATAGACATGAAAAGAATATAATATTCAGAATTTATACACAGGTTTCTTTCATTTACATTTTGCATATTGAAGAAACAATGACAAAGGACTGCCAAAGTGGGATGCTGAGTAAATAAAGGCTTCAAACTGCTCAATAACATTATTTAGGTAATAAACTTAGAAATGGATTAGAAATAGTTTCAGTGATTTCTTTAGCTTAAATACAGTGCTATTTTTTTTAATTAATTGTATTACTTTTAACATTTTATTTCATTATACCAGCAAGAAACATACACCTTGTTTTATCCACCAAAACAAAAGAAGACAAATCCTGCCTTCATTAAGAGAGTGGAATTTCAGGTTAATAAGATCTATATAACTGAGTTTATACTGAGTTTGACTTAACTTTGTATCTCGGTTGCCAGGAAGAGCAGACGAAGAATGCCTCCTCGAGAATATGCGTAAGCATTTCCTTCCATACAATTCATAATGTCCAGAAATCAGATGACTGAATTTAGAAGAAAATCGTATTTCATTTAGTAAGAAATGCATTTTGAACACTTGTGCCTTGATAAAAGAGAGTTTAAAATGTGGTTTACTATATCAGAAGAAAGCAGCAGACAGAAGCTCCAAACATAAATTATTTCTGCTTTGTTTTAAGAAAACTTTCTTGTTTCAGGTGGCCTTGACTTCAAAGGGTCAGTGGTAGAACCAAAGAGATTTTATTATATGTGAGTGTCTGCTACAAATGACTGATTTCCTACCACTTATTGTGTTAGTTCCTGGTGTATTGACACTTGGGTGGCCATTTTGGGAAGAATCTTTTACTGTTCCTGGTTGAATTACAGCTGTAAAAATCTTCTGCCTAACATCACTGTTGACTCTGCTCTCACAAGATGCTGATAAAGGGTTAATGTAGGGATTTATTTATTTTTTACGACACAAGTTGCAGATTTAATCTTGCTTGTAAGTATGCAAGTAATCTGCCCTTCTGAGAGTGAGATGAACTTGGAGGAGGGGAGAGTTTCTCTTGGCTCCTGAAAATTCATGGCCAAAATCATAACTACTAAACATATTTCTCTTCTAAACATATAAGCAAAGAGTAGTAAAAAGGGAATATGAGAAGAATGAGAACTCTGGCAAATACATGAATACACAAGTGCAAGAAAACAGTGGGAAATTGTGCTAGATGTAGATAGTGGAACAGGAGGGAAGTCCAAGCAACAACATGAACCTGGAGGACAGAAGGTGGAGGGAAAATAAGGCACACTACCCAGCTGCTTTGCATTGCTCTGCCAATGTAAAGCATCTGTAAATGCAGCTTAACTGGCCAATTCACTCTGGCTCCCTCACAGTGATGCAGATTGACATGAGGCTTCTAAGGTACATGTTCAAATATACCCATAAATAATTAAATTATTAACACAAATAAAACCAAAATGTGATGTTTCTTTTTCAACTCACTATGAGATAGTACAGGACAAAACTTTCTTAAAGATTCCTGTGGAGACCACATCCATAGGTAAAAAAGTACTAAAAAATAAAACAATACCCTGAACTCTGTCCTGTAGTGATACAAATAGAGAACAATCAATATTTTAAAAAATCATTACATGGTGATGTCAAGCATATTCTGTGAAACCCAGAAGTGCAGGTGAGGGGATGGATTACTGGTTTCCTAGAACACAGCATTGGAGAAAAAAAAAATAAAAAAAATCTGGATTTTATTCCCTTTTATTCAGCTGTCAACTCCAGAAACTCCTTCTGACATCTGAGAGGCATGTTTCTTACGAAATCCTGAATTTTTGCTTTAAGTTTATATATTGTTGGAAAAACTCTTTCCCTATTGAAAGATAGATAGCAATTTCCTCATTGAAAAGTACTCTGAGCTACAGTTTGTACCCACTGCTACAATTCTGGAACACTACATAAAACCTCCTCCAATCTCTCTCCTCCTCAGCTTTGAAGTTCTAGGAAAAAACAAACAATACAATTTTATTCATCACCCAGATTTAAGAACTAGCTTTGCTGAATGCAATAGTCTGTTTTATAAATGATGTCTTTCGAAAGTCACTTTTCTGAGGAAAGCCATGGAATTTTAAATCTCTATTTACTGTTACTATTTGCTACAGCAGTTCCCCACTGCCAGATCAGGCAAATCTAAGTCACACGTGAAAGCTTTTAAGAATGAACCGCAGTGAACCTGAATTGGCCCTTGCAAAACTGCACACTTCTTTGCCACATTGTTTTGCTTCGCTCTCCTCTGCTGAGCTAGCGCTCCATGAGTCCAGAGATGATCTCCTTCATGAAAATAACAGGAAAATCACAGTTTAAGGAAAAACAAACAAACCCAACCAAACAAACAAAAAAACAAACAAAAAATATCTATAAAAAAGGATGCCTTGCAAATTAAAATGCCTTAATCCCTGTATTCAGGCATGAAAGTCAGTAACAAGCACTGCCTGGTAGCAAGACATGATGCCCATTATCCTTTCTCAAAGAAACAGAGGATCCCATACCTTTCCAGTGGCAGTCCTCTGTCTCCAGCTCTCCATCCATAGCAGAGTTATCAATAGCAGACACACTCTGCCTCCTAAAATGATTGCAATCACTAACTCAACTCACTAACGTTAAACATCTCATCAGCAATCAGATACAGTGAGCTGAAGTCCTCAAAGAGAGCTACTGAAATGCTTTTCTGTATTCATTGACTCCTCTTTATTCAGGATCGTAGACCTAAAACCAGGTAACTACTTCAGTTTAAAATAAAAACTTCAGCTATTGAGTTGTACCTTTAACTGTGTTGGTGCTGGGACTTGACTATAATTTATTTTGTGAATTTGCCAATTCTTCATTTTGTTTGGAATCCTATGGGCTCCAAATGGAATATTATCTGATATTATCAAATGGAAAAACTTGCAGCTTTTCAGGGCATTTTACTGAAGAGAATAAGAAAGAAGATTTCAGGAAGAACTTACAAAAAACTATCCTGTATCAAAGACTTAATTTTCAATACACTCATGATTTTCCTTAAACAATTTAGTAGTCCTTTGGGAGAACTGACATAAGTAAAATCTTATGATAGACAAAACAGTTGAAAAATCTGTTCTGCAATTATCTTTAAAGAGAATATTATCTACTAATAAAATATTTTTATTCTAAAAATACAAATATATTTTTTTAAAAGTATTATTTTTTCCAGACATATTTTTACTTCCCAACAAAAGAAAAATTCTGTAACTTTTTCAATAAATGAAGAAGGCTTAAACACCTGTTTCTTTTTAATGCCATTTTAATGCCTTTGCTTATCACAGATAAATCCTCATGGACAGTTCTCAATTCTTCCTGCTATCTAAAAGCTCAAAGTGATCCATTGGAATAATTGATATTCATCTACCTGAACTGAACTTCAGATCCGAAATTCCAGTTTAAGTCAGAAGCTGTCCTTTACTTCCACTTACATTTATGCACTGTATCTCATTAAAGTCTAAAACTTCAGAAATAAAGCTTAGCAGTTTGCATTTTGTATTCTGCACAAAGGTTTTTTCCTTCTCCATCAATTCTATTGCAAATGCTTTTATAATCTTAGAAGCCACCAACATTTTCGCAAACTTGGACAGATATATTAAAATCTAGGACTATTTTATTTTTTCTGCCTCATGCCTCCTCACCATGGTTCTAGAAGTGGCATTATAATTGTTTATCTGTATGGAAAGATATTTTTGAAGTATCAGTCAGTGTATTATGTAAATATAACATGAACAAAAATACTTGCATAAAACAAATATGTGCAATATATCTCTGTTTTGAAAAGTATCTTTGGAAATGATTTGAAGTAGCATCAGATGTTTTCAGAGCTCTCTCATAACATCTGTCCCTGGAAACATTTACACTACAGTCTGGAAAATACAAAGCACAGATTGGGTCAACAGCAGACAATCTGGATGAACAACATGGTTTTTTTTATTGTTTGACTGGTCTTTTGCAAAGGTGCTTGTGAGATATCTTCATGCGTTCAAATAAACTGAAAATATAGCAAGCATAAACATAGCTGGAACACTAGATCCAGTTCCAAGAAAACATTTTAGAAATGTCTTGTAAGACATTAACAAATTTCAGTGTTTACTAGGTGCCTCTATCTAGTGTGAAGCAGTCCTTCTCAAAGGTGCTAAAGGTTTACCTATAAATATGCTATAAATCTAAACATTTTCTTATGTTAGAAGTTGCTCTCAGTCCTTGCATGCATGAGCAAGATTTGAGGGGAATCTGAATATTGAATAAAATGAATTTTATACTGTTCTTTTAAAAGAATCTCATTATCTTTACAACCAATAAGGTATAAAAGGGGTTGATATGCTCAACATATTGTGGCCAAGACAAAAATTAGCATTTCAAATGGCTGGAGCCATTGTACTCTTAAGTATGCCTGTTTAACCCATCATTCAAGCAAGGAAAATAAAACAGATGAAGGGCTTCAGCAATTTTTCAGCAGAGTCGATTCCAAAGATGGTGCCTGCTGTAACTAAGATCTGGATGTCCCCTTAGCCAGTGTAGTAAACGTGCTTTGGGAAGCCACAATGCCATCCTCAGCTGTGGATATGAGATAAGGTTGCTGACTAATAAGAACAGTTCTAGGACAAGCACAAATGAGATTACTGTAAGACGACCCTAGGTGTGCCAAAACGTAGGCTGACTTTTTTGTCTTGAGCTGTCACAGCTGTGAAGGCTTAAGCATGTGTATCACGTAGTTTTAAAAAGAAGTTCCAGAACAAGATTGTCAAGGACAAAGTGTCAGTGAAATGACACGAGGGTTGGACTTGCAGAAAGAGCCCGAAGAACTAAACCTATTAAAAAACTGGCTCATTACAAATTTTCACTCTGTTCAGCAATTTGGCAAAATCCATTTATAACAGATTTCATGTTGAGGATTGAGTCCAAAAACGACTCCTCCCCTAATTATGAACTGAATCCCCCCCTCGTTTCAGTTTTTTTAGAGCAAAAATAAATGTAATAAACCAACATGAAATAAAATGATATTCCTTGTTTTGACGTACAAAGAAACATGAAGGAAAATGAAGGGCAGGGGTGTAAGTCTTCCCATCAGGAGAAAATTTGGAGAGAAGCAGGAACATGGGATTTGAGGCACCAAGCTAGTGGAATCTGGGTATGTCATAAAGGTTAAGCACAGTCTCCGGAGGGGAGCCAGGCATCCCATGCAAGAGTAGCCCCGCTGGTTGATGGCCAGCTAGAGTTGGCATTGGTGCTGTGGCAGATGCTCATTTAAACTTCCACCGTAAAACTTGTTGGAAGAAAAGTTACAGCAGTAGGTGGAGGAAGATGGAGGAGAGTGAAAGTGGAAAAATAGGGGAAGGACTGGAGACTGAAATTAACTGGCCACCATACAAATGCATTTGTATTGTCAATGTGTAGCTAACGGTTCTTGGTCCCAACTGTTCCTTTGGCTGCCATCATTTTTATCTTTGGGTCATTATAGTATAATACATCTGACAGTCACCAACTTTCTCTGTAGTCCTTTCATAGCAAATTGAATTACTTTTTAGCCACCATGGTCATACTTTAACTGAATTGTTATTCTATTACACTGGGAAGTGGAAAAGTGGTATTTGATAGGGTGTACTCCCTGTCACTTCATCCTGAAAATCGTTTACCTGGAAAAGGTCCAGTTAAGGAACTGACTGACTTTGTATGTCGGAAGGTTCTTGATTGCCATGCCAAAAATGAATTTCATTTTACATATACCTGTGCCATTATAGTTTGATGTGAGATTTGGAACTAAGCGCACTGACTTTGGAGGGTTCCTTAATGCAAATAAATTGCAGCAGCAGCTTAGGCTGAACTGCAAAAATGTGACCCAAATGATCAGCACAATTTTGAAGAGAGTCTATGCAAAGTGGGAAAGAGTTCAGGATTTTTCAAGCATTTCCCTTTTAAATTTTCTGCCTGAATTTTCCCACATGAAATTATATTTTAACATACACAAGACTTTTCCCTCAAAAGTATGTTCTTCATATTTATTTCATTTTGTTATTTATTTCATCTTGTATGCCACATGCAGAGCCTGAAATCTAGGAAGCAAAGGGAATATGAGGCACTGTAACTAGGAATCCTTGGGGTACTAACAGAGCATTCTCATATTGAAAGATATATTGGAATATATGTAACTATGCAGAATATACAATCATACTACTATAATACAGTTATATTAGTTAATATATATTATTTGTAAAGCATTACATATGAATAATTATGAATATTGATAAACATCTATAACTAAAATAAAAATGTAACCTAAAAGGAATTTTCTGTGCTTCCTACTCAAACAGGACTCTATTGGTTGCATTTCAAAAAGGCATTTTATTTGTGCTGGTCTTTTAAAGATCTAATGTACAACATGGCAACACATTTTTTTTATGGAATTGGAAATTACTGTGCCATGTGGTAGCCTATTACTAACCTCTCCAATTTTTTTGTTAGTTTGGACACAGTAGTGGCTTGCACAGTTCCTACTTTCCTGTTCATTTTTAGGTGATACCGATAGAATTATCTGAGGCCTGAATCATAGGTTTGAACAACCACAGAACACGTACAACCATTTTAGTGGTCCAGGTAACTGTGAAGCATCACAACATGTTGGTACCAGAAAAACTAAGTGGAGAGTGAAGGTCTAGAAAGAAACGTGGGAGACCTGTAGGAGGAAGAGGACCAAGATCTGCTGCCATCAGCAGTGACGGCTGCTGAGGAAAGGGTAGATGGAGAGAGATGCTGGGCCTTTTGTCCAGCATCCACCTCACGGTGAGGCATCAGGCAGAAAAAAGCATACTTCTTACCTGTTTTAGGAATAATAAAAATTCTCTCCAGCCCCAACAGCACAATGCTAGTTCCCTTGTTTTGTGATGTCAATTAAGTATAGATGTTGTTTACTATTGATCATTTTAGTATGAAATTCCCAGCTACTTGGGAGCACATGCTATTGGGTTTAGGTAAGGTATTCACCATCATTCCCCCTGCTCTACATGACCTTAGATTAACTAATCTGGTTAGTTTACAGGGTCACACATCTTAGTGGAATTAAAGCTTTGTGATAGTTTCATAATGCAAATTAAAAAGCTGTTGATTTCTGAAACAAAGAGCTAACAAGTGCTAGTAGTGACTGAGTCAGGTTTGTTGTAATCTTTGCTTTGAAGATACACTGGAGTTTTCAAAGGTTAATGAACCACTTGTGGTAGAGCTTTCCTTCAGACGTTAACTCTGTTTTACTCTTGATAGAACCATTAACTTCTACACTAACCTTTCTACTTGTTACTATTACACACATTCTGCCCACTAAAGCTTTCTATTGATTTTTGCCAGTAAGCTTTTATAAAATGTAGGTTTAAATACATGGGGCTTGTGGTTCTGTTAGCATTGGGTGGTATACAGACAGACAATGATTTATTTGTAGGTTTTAATTTATTTTCGATATATTTTACAGTCACTTTGGCAACACCATTGTCCTTAGGTTTTGTTTCTTGACTCATTTGCTCTCATTATTCCAGATATCATTTTAACTGCTGTAGTTTCCAATTAAGAAAGTAAAATTTACAAAATATTATGAATAGTTTTAGCAAAATACATTCAGATATTGGAAATTCTTCCAATCTTTCCAAATTTAAGATGTGATCTGTGAAGAATGGTGTCACTGGGGCAGAGGACCAACAGTTCTTGCCACCTGGAACCTAGCCATACATTAGAAAATTCTACATTCTGTTTTTAACATTTTAATCTTCTGCCTCTTCACTTTGTGTATGAAGTTGTCATCAAGATTCCAAAGCCATAATTTTTTTTTTTTGGTAACACAATCTATGGTGAATGAATTCAAAACCACTTTTGGACCAATCCTAATTTTTAGGGTTTTAAAAATTATAATTATTTTATTGTATATTTCCCTTTGTATTTTCAAGATTTTAAGATCTAATCTATATAGCTGGTCACCCTCTTTAATTTCCTTCAGTCATCGACTTATTTCTGTATAATCTCTATTTGAAAACCTGAAACACTACAGCCATAGATACTTGGTGAAGAAAACGTTGGGTTTATCTCACACTTGCAGTCAAAGATAACTCTTTCAGTATTGCTGTATTTCTGGTTGTATTTTCCAAATAGAAAATCATGTGCTAATCAGTGTCAATTTGTCATACAAGCAAACAGAAAAATTTCCTCTGCTAGAAAAATAAATCAGGGCATTAAATGTTTCTGGGTTTGTTTGTTTTTTGTGGTTTTTTTTTTCACCTCACTGGAGGCAGCTAGGGAAAGAAGACTGCAGGTAAAGTATATTAGGCTGGTTGGAACCCTTGTGCATTGCAAAATTACTTGTCGTTGCTCTCCATGGGGATTTTACATCAAGGCAGGTATTTCAACACCTTTGTTTTTAAAATGGACAGCAATAAACACTTGGATGTTTCCTTGTTTGATTAGGGAAAAACCAAATCCATCCAGTCCTGTGACTTGGACATGTTACTGCAATTAAGATGCTTGGAAATTACTTTTCATTTTAAAAATTACTAATAAAAGAATTCTTTGCATTTCGGGTCAAATTTCTATCTGTGTATTCAGGCTTGACTCCCTTGATTTGATTGCTCTATACATTTCAGAAATCATTGGAGCTTTGAACAAGCACTATTTTCAATACGACATTATTCATGTCTGCTCAAGAATTACGCTTTGAGAGATTTGTACTAATATTTTCTATTATGTTGGTCAACAGGGTGGCATTCTGCAAGTTTTACTTTGATATTCAGATTCAAATATTCACAACAAAAATATGAATGTCTCATGATTGCAGCTGTGCAAATAGCAAGGGATTACACCAACTCTGAAGGGGGATTCTGTTCTTACTCTTTTTATTATTCATTTCCCTGTGAACAATAATGGCAGAAATTTGGTAAATTTGCTCAAATTGATGGACAATAATACATATTCACATCCAAACTCTTTACTATGATATATAGCCCCTATGCAACAGTATATGCATAAAAATAGCCCTAGCCTAAAGTCTCAGGACAGATGCCTGCCACTACTATGCATTTAATAATTTGAAATGAGCAAATGGGTAGCATTACATCAATACACTTTTAGACTGCTACTTTAAACACAGAAACAGTACATACATAAAGATCTCACTGAATTCTTCAGAAGTAGTATTGCATTCATTATTCTGTGGTACTAATGTAGCAAGAGAAAATTAAATGTAAACATTTGTTGTAAGCAGCAAAAAAGTCTAGCATTCAGCAATTTAGGTCATGATCCCTCAGTCCGAAGAAAATAAGAAGTTTCTAAAAATCTGGTGTTTGTGGACATTGCCAGAATATGAGAGGAGCTGCATAATTGAGGGAAAAAAAAAAGGTTAATATACCTTAATTAAACTACCTGAGCCTTACTTATCTTTTCTTAAAAAAAAATAGTCTCCATATTTCCTTCATTCAGTCATTCCATAATAGTAATTACATCACATCAAGGATTAAATATATGGAAAGAAAATTACCCTATCAGCTTGAATAGTAAATTCAGGAAAAATACGTTAAATATGTAATGGCAGTCCAGAGGCAAGAATCTGTCAATAGACAACATTTGCTGGGTAATTTCAAGTAGGAAACACAATCTTGAAATCTATGTCATAGACAAGCCAGCTATGAACAAAGAAGGGTTAAATCAATTGAATAAATATATTACTAACACAAATAGTTCCACTTTCCCTAAACCAGTCTAAGTTAGCTCAAAAATAAGACCACATTTACTGAAAGGCTTATGAACCACAACGTAACTTTTCAGCAAATTAGAGCAGAGTCTGAAGCAGAGCTTAAAACCACAAGACCTTAATATGGTGTATTACTTCACGGGGAACATTTCATGCAGCTGTATAAATAAAACCACCAGCATAGTGAAGACAGTGATTGATGATTCAGTGTAGCACGTTTCCAAGAACTAAGACACCTTCCTGCTGCTACAATGGAAACAAATCTAACATGAACTAGTGACTTAGGAAGTGATGGTTTGCCTAAAAAAACTCCAACCCAACCACCTTCTCTTATTTGTAAACACTGAAGCAAGATAGAATGGAAAGTTGCAAGGTCTGAAAGCACACATTTCAACTGTGGTTCAGGAATAGAAAAGGCCAAAATATTATTCTAAACTAAGCAAATTTCTGTGTGCAAGAAGCCACTGTTTTCCATGGAAAAAATAATTGGGTTTAAATTTGAAAATGAAAGCACTACATATATATACACACATAAATATACATAAAACGTATTTTCATATTGTGCTACTTATTATTCATTATATATAGGGTAACATTTGAGCATCTAACTTGTCCTTCTCTGTGTATCTGATTGTATCTTCCAAGCTCTTTAGCATTAGTGATCGTCTTCCAAAGAAAAGGCATCCTCATATCCTATGTAAAATGTAGTTCCATGAACACAGATAGAGGAACATAACACTTAAATATTAGGTTATGTTGAATCAGAACTATAATTCTTCTAGATACTGTATCAAACTAATTAGTTTATATCCTTCTCAGATGAAATGTTTTCGTTTCCCAAATTTTGCTCCAGAACAAATAAGGAATTTTTGATTGTAGCTAAATTCTTCAAGTGTTTTCAGATCTCATTTTTTGCATTTAATTATTTAAAACACAGGCTCGTTGCAAAAGTCAGAGGTGACAGTATCAGGGTCCCACTACTACCACTCCAATTCCTTTTAAGGAGGATATGAAGGATAGCTTTTTGCAAGAGTACTGAGTAAAGGCTTTTAAAAATATATGGGGATAATTGTGAGTATAAATACAGGTTGCAAATTGTTCAAGGAAGGATTTAGAATGGTAATGTGGATAAAAATGCTTCCTTTGAGCCTTGCTTGAATTACAAGGAAGAATTTAATACAGTACATTCGTCCTAAGTCCTGCAAAGCCAAACACAGCCATGAGGTTCTAATATATAATGAGCACTATAAGCAAAAAAAAAAAAAAAAATGTGCAAAAAAAAAAAAATTAAACCACTCATAAGTTTAGAATTAAAGATGAAAGGATTCGAAAATCTTAAAAGGGATGAGATTTAACATGGGTAGGTAAATTAGTTCTGTGCTACTGCACTAAACATAGCACTATAGCAAAAGCATTATTTTAAATTGATTAATTAAATAAAATAAATTTGTAGCCTATCTACAGTTTAAAATTGACATATTCTCACCTCGAGTTTTAGTATCACTTCAGATACTAAACTCACCCTTTTTGAATTTTAAATTTAGATTCCTAAGTCACTAAAAAACCCATTTGATGTCATACTAATAAAAAAATGCTAAATATCATTTCCAGTGCATTCTGTACGATGGAACACCAGGCTCCAATGTACAGTCCCAAAAGCATTGCTCAGAAAAATGGACATCTGCCACTCATGCACCAACCTCCTCACTGCAACGTGGGTTACTGCTCTTACTACATGGGATTTAATGTCACTGCTTCTTTAACTTGCTTTTTTGCCAAAAGATTTAATTCCCATGCAAAAAACCTGAAGTGTCCATCTCAAGAACACACACCATCAGCATTGCAGTAGCATGAACTTTCACTAATCAGAATAGTAAAACAGTCCCAGTGTGCTCGGATTAGAAAGACTCTACCCCGTAGTGGTTTGTACAAAATGATCATGAAGGTCGCAGCCCAATCCACAGAAGACAAGTGTTGATACCATAAAAATCACCATGCTCAGTAACTGGCACCCGTGCTGACAGACTTGGCAGAGAGGCCAAAGATTCAATTCACCTAAAGACTAAGCAATGCCTTTTTCTTTTTTTTTTTTCCACTGAAAATGCTCCCTTTAGATCAGAGCTGAGATACAATTAGCATGGCAATGGTTCTCCAAACAAAGCCATTCCTTATAAAAATATCCTTTAAAAAAAGAAAAGCATAAAAAACTGGCTTAAAACATGAATTTGAATAAGAAAAAGTCAAGTTCTTTTCCAGGAGGTAAAGCGTGTCTTTATTAATCCCTTTGATTATTCAAAGAAATACACACTCACACAAAGACAGACGTGCACGTGTTTAAACACAAACTGACTGAAAGCTAGCAAAGATCCTTATTCTAGACCCAAATTATAACTGTACATCTGATTTCCATCTAAATGCAAACAAAGCATCTGAGATTAGAATATGTGCCAGGTAAAGAAGATATTGACTGAATGTTAGTGCATACAAGACAAATTCAGTTCTCAGCCATACCACCTTAAGTCTGGAGAAACTTCACAGTTGTCAATGAAATGGTATTGGATTTGCAATGGAGTGAGAACAGGATATTGTCCTGCATACTTTTTTATATATTTTATTTTAAGCAAAACATACAGAAGAAATCTTCCTTTGCTCCCCTGTTATCAATCAATGACCATTGCTCCGTTAATGTATTACGATAAAATATCTTAACGGTGCATTGAGCTGGTTGACTGCAATATATCAGCAGATCAATGGTTTGCAAAAAGAAAATGGTCAAATGCAAGACAACCTTCCCCAATTAGATAATCTTCAAAGATTTCACACACTGAACTCCTAATGACTTAGAAGCAGCAAGTCAACAGTGTAAACTTACTAACTGGAGATCTCATAGAACTTTTCAAAGTGTCACCCTCCTCCTTGTTCCCCCATTATTAAAACCAAAGATAAATTATACATTAATAATTTAAGGCTGCTTGTCTCCAGATCAGGATACTGCAGCTTAGGCTTATCTCTGATGTTAAGAAACTCTTACACACTGAGACCAGGAGAGAAAGTAGCAACACAGAGAAATGGAGGTCTGCAGCCCACATCCTCAGTGGGGGAAGTTTTTAGCCTTTTTGTAGATCCTGTGCAGCACCTGTGCACTCGCCAGGTCAGGCTCACACTTCCAGTCCTGCAACTGCTGCCCCAGCACCCAGCACTCCAGGTTGTCTTCTCCACTGGCGTCCTGAGACTTTCTTTGCAAGTCTTGACAGTGCCAATTTATAAGCAGTTCTTGAAGCTTCTAGAACCCATTGCATATGTCTGAAAGACATAAGTAATTCTTTGAAAGATGGTGTTTATAGCATTGAGGTGAGAGCCAGGGAAGTCAATGAAAAGGCAATATTGCACACAGTCAAAAAAGGTGAACCAAATCAAAATGGACTTTGGCAGTCTCCTGTGTCAGCTATGTGTTTTTAATGCCTATGAATACATAGTTATCTATGTGAAGTCATTAGAAATTCTATTTATGCCAGAAAAGTAGCACATTTCTATTGTTTGAGGGGGGGGGTTTGGTTGTTTATTTGTTGTTTGTTTGTTTTTGTTTGGTTAGAGTTTTTAACACTAAATAAACTTGGGATCACAGGACTCAACTTTTTGGGCTACTATCAAAGTTCATTCGTTTCCTGAAGAATTCTGTGTCACCACTGCGGTGTTACTCTTATGGGAGCCACATCACTGCAGCATCAGCTCTTTCTAAATATATTTTCCTTTGTCTAAGAACTATTTCAGGTCTTTAATCATACTTATACATGGAGCCAATGGTATTTACAGAGTGGACATATACATATTTCTTCATATGCAAGCAGACATCTGAACATGCAAAGCAAGAAGCTGTGCTCCTAAATGTGTGATTTCTTCCTCCTAAACAAATTTATACCTTTCTTGTGTGTGAAATTGTTTATATGAAAAAAATAACACTTCAACTTTAAAAGCCAGGGCTAAAAGCTTTGCTCTGCATGCAGTTCTTCTGATATGAAGAATTTTTTATTCATACATCATTCTTTTTCATTGACATCATATATTTCTGTAATGGTGCATAATTAAACATTGACAAATCTGAATCAATAAACATCTTCATTGGTTCAGGTGGCATCAGCATTTAGAAATGCTGCCTATAGAAAAGCCCCGGGGTCTCAAAGATCAGATTGTATATTTCAAGATATTGACTTTTCTGATTCATTCTGGTCTGGGAATACAACAAGGAAAACCTCTCTGTTTTTCTTTGTTATTTTGCTCATTGAGAGATGAGAAGAATGAATAAAAAAAGATTAAGAAACATAAACAGTTATATCAGTTCAGTGCAGTCTTCACGAGTGATACACATTTTTAGAATAAGATCTCCATATAACAGAAGTATGAGGTGATGACTTCTCTGCAGATCCAGGTTAGTGTCAAAGAACTAACAGGAGAAAGTGAAGAGGTGGGTTTTGCTGTATGCTGTGACTCACCAGATGGAGCTATTCCAGACAGCTGTATTTACCTGGCAGTAAATGTAGAGTGCCTGAAGTAATGCTTCTTGTCAGATATAGTGCCTTCTTTTAAGCAAATTGAATCTATCACCAATAAAATTTGTTCTCCATATTCAAACTTGCCCCTGAAGCACACAAGCAAACAATAATCCCTGGTGCCAAAGTATTACAGATTTCATTTAATTACCCAAAGCTCAACAGAGATATTATAATTGAGGTTTTATTCCTTTTTTTTTTTCCTTCTAATGGTATACAACAATACCACCCAAGCAACGCATATGTAGAAAATTATTGTTCTCTGCAGCATATTTCTGCTTCTACTCAAAACTGGAAAATGCAAAACATACAACAAAAGAAAAAAAGAAATCCTCATTACTCAAAACCAGTAAGACACCAACAAACATCAAAGACCTGAGATGATATAAATGAGTGCAGGTGTATTACAAGGTCAGAAAAATTGGAAGTTAAAATTGTCCAAATATTTTACATCAGTATCCCCCACTTGTTTGCTTTAGGATATGGCCTCTTATTATCACTAACTATATCAGTAGAATTTAATAAACAAATACTAATTATTTGAATTTTTCAATACTAAGTATTCTCAAAGGACTTTCCAAATAATTAATTCAGCCTTACATCATACTTGTAAGTAGAAAGGAAAAACTGTCTTGCCATAACACGTGAAACAAAGCTCGAGATAGATAACTTTCATATAGAAAGTTAATGCCAGACTTGGAACTAGTTCCTAGCTCTCCAATTCTGTTTACTGAAACTCAAACTATGGGCTTTACTGAATTAGTGCAATATAAAATCTGAGCGGAGCAGGATCTGTTCCCCTAGTTCACAGGGGCACTGTATATTTTCACAGAGATCCACATGGCAGCACAAGGGAAAACTTTACTGTGTCACACAACAATACAGACAACACAGAGGTGCAATGCCACTTGCTGTAATGTGATGCTGTGCCAAAAACATTAACACCTTTTACTGTGATGCTTCCACTCCAAGTGACTTGTTCATGTCAGAGTGTGCTCTCCTAGACAAGCTACAAGAACTGGCAGCTCTGAGCAACGTGTCTACTTCACCTCACAGTCACCTCTACATGCAGAATTAAAACCAAAACCAAAACAACAAAAAGAAAACTCCTAAACAACTCTATTTTTTGCAGTGTTACAAGATGGTCAGGCCAAATTCTACTCTTTTTAACCAATGTGGTCTACCGTTTCTGACAGTTACTTCAGCATGACAGAGTGCAGAAATCAGGTTATTATTGTAGCCTTTGACAGAAAACATTGTTAAAGTGATGTTGTCTTCAGAGTCTTTCATGAAATCTGTAAACACACTTAACATTTCTTTCAATGGAAAATGTGGCTTGTCAATCTATATTGACTGAATGAAAAGTCCAATATATTAAGCTTAGATCCTTCAGGCATTTATTTTCTCTAATGATTAACTTTACAATATAATTTAATCCTTTCACAAATCAATCAAACTAATCATAAGAACTCAAAATGAATATTTACACTGCATTTGTCTTCTGGTTTCTCTCTGGAACCATGCTTAACTGAGCAGAATACAGTATGGGGAAAAACATAGCATGGGTACTGCTGCTAAATTAAGACCATAAATTTACTAATACAAAAAGAGTTACTGAGTCTTTAATTCAAGTTCCTCAGGGGAACGAAGTCCATCCCACTGAATAAGATAGCTAGATTTTCTGAAATAAGGTAACAAATATGCCATGGTTAGGCATTGTGGAGGTAAATTCAAGGCCTATAATCTATTCAGTTTATAACCTACACAAGGATACTATTAGTCATCTAGAGCACCCCTTTATGGACCATGTATAAAATGGAAAAGGAAAAATCAAAATAATCTCTATTTGTGGGGAATTTAGAACTCAGAGGGAAGAATTTAACACTGTTTCTCAGTGCTTCTGTGCTTCTTCTGTGCTAAATCCTCCTTTCTGGACTTCAGTCTGTATGTTGTGGTTTGGATGTTGTGGTTAGCACTAAGCTAAAGGATGAAAGCACAATGGGTACAATATTATTCTGGCTTTGTAGTTTATTTCCATAAAGCACATTATTAGCACACTATGACTGTGTATTAACTTTTTAATTTTCTAATAAATGAGAAAAAAATAGACAAATAAGGAAAAACAATACCTTGTGATATATACGACATACGAGGAGAATCATTAATAAGAAAAGGAAAGCCAAAACAAATAGTTAATAAAACACAGTAGCTTAAAAAAGATCCAAAATTCCAGTAAGATGTACAATATTCTATCGCCGTAAACTTGGTAGTCGGTTGTGATGCTAAATACTTTGTATGGTAAACCTAAAGAAGAAGATAAGCAAAAATAAATAAATACATACATACATAAATAAAAAATTACCTGCTGACAACAAAGCATACCTGTAGAACAAAGGCAGGTTTAATACACCTCTGCCAAAAATCAACCAGGCTGGCAGGATCGTAACAAGGACAGGTTTTGAAATCTTCCTATCCATTGGAACACTGCTTGGTTTACTGCCAACAATCCTCTCTGGCTCCTCAGAAACGTAGGCAGTTCCCAAAGTCAAATGTCCCAAGCTGCCACCCTCCAGCCGAGCCACACTGAACAGAGAACAGTTATTTTGTTTTGTACAGTATGAATGTCAAAAAAATATATCAGAAGTGTAAATCCTCACAGAAACAGAATTGCTATTTTCCATTCAGCTCTAGAGATAGAAATGACAACTTATAGAAATCCTTCTAAACTGTCACATTTAATGAGAGATTTCCAGTTGCATGAATTGATCAAGGGGAGTGAGGGTGACCAGCATGTGGTGTCTGCCTGCTGTGGCCTCTGTCCTGTGTGGAGTGGTGCTCAGCCCCACTCGCTTATTCGATGCTGTAACTACACACACCCTAGTTACACTTTCTGTTTAATGGAAACTCCTAGTGAGCTTTTAACCCTAAAAGAGAGCTTGGATGTACCTTGGTTAGAATAGCTGAATTTTATTCTCAGGACGAATTAATGCTACTGGTTAAAAAATCACTAGCTGTAAATTATTTGAATGCATTATTTGTCTGACACTCATGCACTGCTAACAATACATTTGTAAAAATCGTAACACATTTGAGAAGATGAAGGGCTACTTTTACTAAGTAGCTGTTTGTCAATTAGGGTTAACTGAGTTGGTCCTTTTTGAATAAAGTAAAAAAATTAAGAGAACCTGCTCCAGATTTTTGTCCCAAAAGCAGGGTCCGTTAGTCAGTGTGCAAGAAGCCAATTCACAGAGTCAAGATACTTCTTTACTCCACAGAAAAGGGAGCAGGGTGGTATTCCACAAAGCAAACCCAGTTTCCCGAAACACAAGTGCTGCTTTTATACCCAAAAACGTGAGAAAGACCTTTATCTCTAACATTATTCTATCATTGGCACACACAATTGGTCGCTAATCCCTCACTTCCATTTAAGGTGGCAACGCTCAGGAATTTCACTACACATGCTCAAAGAGTAAGGGCCTTGTTGTTAGTAGGGGTCCCTCTAGCCTGTGGGTGTGAATTTTGGTATGCTAATGGATCATTAATAAATTAATATGGTGATCTCAATTACTCCGTGTGTTTTTCCCCGGTCCTCAAGGCTGTAACCAAGATGAGCTGCATGGAGTGCTCCTTTCCATCCCTTTCATCTGTCTTGCAGGTGTCCTCCAGGACTGTCTCAAGGCCAAGCTGTTGACTACCTGGGGAGTGATTTTCTCTAACTGGAATCTGGTTTTGTCTAATTCTTACTGTTTCACAGTTATCTAGGCCTTGTTTTTATGTTTTTATTCTGCATGTCCCTTATATTCTCTTTTATGTGATTTTTCCCAAATGTGATTTTTTTCCCCCAATTACTTATTTCAATTAATAACTGACAACAATATGCCATCCCCTAAGTACTCTCACATGGGACATACTAATGCTTCACCCAGTTCTCCTACTATTGCATTGATATGGGGCCATACTCTGGGCTAAGTGTACCTCTCAATGTCTTCTCAATAATGGCAGTGGTTTAAGTGAAGACTGTGACTGAAGAAAAATTTGCACTCAATTTTATTTGCAAGTGAACAAAATCCAAAACAGTTTGGAAAACAAACAAACAAATAAAAAAAATACAACAAACAACCCGACCGAAAAGAAAAGCCCAAAACAACCAGCTCAATGCTAGTCAGAAGCTGGAGAAGGGGCTGTGCAGTTGCATTAGTTTTGTTCCCAGAGTGGCTGGACTGTTCCTCCAAGATAGTGAGGTAAATCTTCAAAGGAGCATCTAGTCATGTCAGTCCTCGTGTAAAGAACTTGATACCGGTAACATTCCCTTACTTCAGCAAATAACAGGAATCTATATCTTTCAAGTAGATAGCAAGATAAGACATACTTTTTTAATCCCCACTGTAGGGGGACTTTAATCAATAAAACTTTCAGTTTTGATCTACAGCCAGCCAGCCTGTACATCAGAGCACATACTGCCTGAAAAACGAGCCATGATTAGGCTATTTGAGGGTCAGTCTTATTGTTTAGCTTACTAAAAAATTTAAGACTGCTTTGAATATATATTTAATATCCTGTAACAACCTGTACTCAAGGCTCAACAACAACTTGCCAAATATTTCTGAACCAAAAAAATTAGGGAGGGCATTTTTGTGTGTTTTACCATGTAATAAATTCTTCATTTAGATTTTCTTAACAGCTAACTTACACAGATATCCATGAGAAGTGTGCTAGTATCCACTCAGCTATCATTAGTTCTCATTTTAGTGAACAGTACACAGAAACTTTTTCACTTCGATTTACTAGTTCTTTAACAAGAAGCAGATGCTCACCACACCTCATATCCAAGTGTGGATGGAGGGTAAAAAAGGAATTAATCAGATTTTGCATCCCAAAAGAAATTCCTGGTGCTAGGTGTTCTTGATTTGCAGCAAGACTTCGGTGTAACAGGACACAATTGCTGAAATAGGAAGGTGCACCAATTCAGCTCAGAAATAAAGTGCATATACCTAACAACAAGGTATGGGACAGTTGAACTGTAGCCAATTCTCCTATCACCTGTAGTCTCTACATCAGGACTTGTAGTAAAGGTCTCTACCCCACAGTGGCATTACTGTGATGGCCAGACTTAAAGTGGATCTTGATGGCTTGTGGTATGCAAGACAGATCAGATGGTCATCAAATTACCTTGGGAAGAGTTTTCAAAAAGTCAGTGAAAACTAATGCATAGATATTTAAAATAATTAGCTGTGCTGCCATAAACCAGCCTTCTGCCCCCCAGCAATGCTAATATTGAGAAAGCTGAAAAAAGTGATACTTTATGTTCTATGTATCCAAGTAGATAACACACACATCAGGAAAGCTGTCCCAGAACTTGCACATTTTAATTGTGCATAACTTTATTAAAGCAATTTTCTTCAAATTTGTCTTCATATGTAGGTCTCAGCATGCCTTGCAAAACAAAGGAAACTTGAAGAAAATATTCTCAATACTTAAGGCTGTATATTTAAATTTAGCATGCAGCTCCAGGAAGGCAAACTCAGAATAGGCAGCCAACATGGTCAAAAACTCCCAAGAATTTATGAGGGTGTGTAAAAAGTAAACAATAGAAACTGGTTTACTGGCTTTAATTATATTGGATGCTAACAGGCTGGATATGTATAGAAAATTTATATTGTAAATACCATTTGAGAGTGGATAAATTTAATTCAATTTTGCAAAAGCTGTAGTAAAGACTACTCATTTGATTTATTTTGTGTAAGGTTTCCTCCTTCCCCCCAAAGCCACATGAACAAAGACATGGTCAGCTGCACATGTGTGATCCATACCTGAACAAGATCCCTGTGACACTGTGAAGTACACAGGATTTCTAACTCTGGATCTTTGTCACACCAGCTGAAAAGAACCCGTCTAATACCTATAAGTAGCATGTTACCATAAAATTCGGTTGCTGAAAGAACCCTCTGACACTTTTCTTCAAGCTTTAGGAGGCAAGCATTCTTTATTGCAGCACTGGATGCAGGAGAGAGAGTTCTCAAAGTCGTGCATTGTAAGTGACAACAGACAAGATTTATATTGTCCTATTAGATACATATGCATCAGATTTCCTGGAACTCATTGTAATATTTGCATTCTCCTTATCTATGAGCTTCAAGCTTATGTGGGGCGTGATCGTTCTGAGGTGTTAATCCCTTCTCTGACGAATGCATAATGTTGGGCAACAAGTCTATCTGGTCTCAGCCAACTTCCAACTGGAAGGCCCCTAGTTCCTTGAGTTTGTTATCTATTTACATGGAAAAGCCCTGGGGTGACCCCAAATCAACATCCTATTGTTAAAGGTGTCAGAAAAAAAGTATTCTGGAGTTGTCTCCTGCAGGCAGGGCGGGAGTCACAGGGTTTACTGTTATCTCTATCTATAGGATGGTCCTTCACTGATGATAGTTTTGTAGCCAACCATTTACCTAAGAATGTAGATTCCACATAGCACATTGTTTCACAAAGCATAATTTCATTTCATCATCTTTCTACTAAAAATACTATAAAATAACCTAGTCAGCTAGCATTCAGCTAAATCAGAAAATTATATAAAGTAAATTCATTATTCCAGTAAACTTCTACTAAGCTTAATTCCATCTTATTATGTTTTATTAAATCCAATAAAGAATGTTCTATAGCTATCAGCATTAAAGTTTATATAATCTTTTTTAAGGTTTCCCGCTACTGGAGAAGAGTGTGATTATTAATGCTTGGGTAGGAATATTTTTATTTGAATAAGGGCAGTATTCATGCTTTGCAGGTGATGGATCATTGAAGATGGCAGTGGGACATATTTGTCTAGCTGCTTTCTTCCTCAACTTGCCCAGTGCATATGCATTTATCTACTAAAATGCAGTCATTTCCAGGATTGATCATATTAACCTATAGCACACAGCAACATTATAGACCAGGTTAGGACAGGAAGTGAAGAATAGCTTTTCCAATTAATGCCAGATAGGGAAATTCATTAGATAAGATGCTATTACTTAAACTGGAATTTGTCCAGAACCTGGAGTTCAGCCAGAACATTAGTTTAAAATTAAAATGCTAAATAAAATAAAATTAAAACAATAGCAAAACCACTTATTAGTATCCAAGCCAGAGAAGAATTTGCTACTTCTTGATCACATTACATTGTTATCCAGTCAATGGAAAGCACCTGTGATGCCCAAAATGGGTTTTCTCTGGGACCCAAAAGTAGAGAAAAGGGAAAAAATTATGAAATGTTCCCTGGGGTGCATTTATTCATTATAATCTCCTAGTTGAACATATGAAACTCATTCTTTTTATTACAGATTTGGAAAAATTATATAGCTTGAACAAAATTTCAGATGGCTTTATAAATTATTAAATGAAACTCAGAATAAAAATAAGGAGCTGACAATTTAAACATGAAATAAATCTCCCCCAAAATTAATGCCAATGGACACTGATGGTTGTTAGACACTTCTAGTGCAGACAAATATATATAAGAAATCTAAAATGTGCACAAATTTGAATGATTTACATGTGTATAATATGCAAGTGATGGTACCATCACTACTCCTGAAAAACATCATCATCACTTCCAGGACTTCCCATGGATTTTCCCAGTTCTCCTTAGGAAGACTCCCATTAAAGTCCTAGTGAATATCTGCACTCCAAAGCACACTGAAGAATAAATCTAGTTAATCTAAGAGCAACACAGCTAATGAAGACTGTTTCCCAAATCCCCACTCAATATATCCAAGTCTTCCTCTATGCTACTTACAACCTCCCTCTACTCTTGCGTTCCTGCTCAAAATGAGGACACAGCCCAGCCACCTCCCTCCCAGATTTCCTAATTACTGAATAGGGAAGAGGCAGCACCAGAGCTATATTTATGCTGCTTGGCCAGCTGGCACATGCCAGCTCCCAGAAAGAAAATAACACGAGCTCACAACACAGTCTTCCTTACAGCAGGAACCCTAATTTGCATCACCTTCTCCTCTTGCTGGTAGCTAGTTCCCACAAAATTGGTAAAACTCCCACAGTAAACTTTGGTTGAAATTAATGAAAAGATTCCAAAGTTAGTTGGAGCTGGCTGCCAGACAAGCAGCATGACAGCATGACCTGTTTTTCCTTAAGAAAGCAAGCTAAAAAAAGATACTAGTAGTAATTATTGTTTCCTTATACCATGAGGCCCAAATTCTTGACTAAGGCCTGTAAACACTACCATGATAGTTATAATAAACAGAAAACTCGCGTAACGGAAGGAACAACAGTAGATGAAATGATAACACATCTTGCATTAATTAATGAGAGAGCTCACTATTCACAGAGGATGTTGCCATAAGTATACTGACCTGGAGCCAAATGTTCACTAGAGCTAAGCTCCCGTTTGCTGAGGATGCTAAGACAAGACAGACATTTTCAGAAATACCAAAAAGTCAGCAATCCCTATTTTAGGTATCAGCAGAAATACTGCGAGCTTAAAAAAAGTATTAAAAAAATTAAAAATTCTCCTACTGTTCATTGCAGCTGGGAGTGAGGATGTCCCAGCAGGAGCTCTGGACCTTTTAACTTGGTAGGGGGGGCCAATGGCCTCAAATTGCCTTTTCCAAGTGTGACTATCTGAAGGGCAAATAATAGCACTGGTAATAAACCCAACATTACTAAATAATTAATTCAGAGTAGAAGCAAAAAAAAAAAAAAAAAAATTTAAAAAAATTGTGGGACATCATACTACTACAGGAAATTAATCTTTTAAAGCAAGCATTTCATTATTATAAGGCACTGCCTACTTTGCCGCTTTCTTAGAAGACACTCAAACATCATTAGAAATTAGTAAGAATAATGGGTAAGTAGAAGGAACCTACAGTCTTGAAAAATAAACCTTGGAAGACCAGTCAGAGGTAGAGAAGAAGAGCACTTAAAAACTGGTGATTACATGACAACAGTAACAGGACCAATAAAGTTCACTGAAGTTAATTTTTTGCCCAGCAGCTCTCAGAAATCACTTGAGAAAATGCTACTATAATTCTGGGAAAAAACCAAGAACAAAAAACCGACACAAAACCAAAGCAAAAAAACCCCAACCAACCAACAACAACAAAAAAACAAAGAAAAAAACAAACATAAAGGTGTTTTCAAACTTCTGATAAAAATTGCATTTTCCTCCGATAACAAGATGTCCTCTTTGTGGAAATAAAACCTCAAACCTCCAAAAAATATGCTTGAAAAACAAGCTTCAGAGTTAATTACAGTTGCCTTTGTGTTTGTCCAGGTGTTCTGCAGAGCATCCTGTGAGTTGATATTGCTGGATCCTCTGCACATTTAAAATTACACAGGTCAGCAATGCTATCAGGAACAAATTGTAAAACATTCCCATCAAGTGCTGCTTAATATACATTTCTGTGCTAAGTGGTTATGCTTCACCTCCTTATTTATGGTTCTGCACTTATTTTTCCTTTAAATAGGAAAACAAATGAATAGATTTTCCAGTCTGTCACACTACCTTGTTGTAGTAGTCATCAACCTATTATGCAGAGTTAACCATCAACTCCAAAATGTATTTTGAAGGCATAGAGGGACTTTACAATACTTGTTGCACAAGTGTCTGCAACCTCATTGTACCAGAGATATGGGTGTGCATAAAATCCTAGTAAACAGATCTAGAACACCCCAAAACAATGTCACACAAGAGCAAGGAATAAAATGTACAGGCTTATGATGGAATATGTATAACTGGATGCAGTTCTACAAAGCAGGCTTTTAACCCATTGATTTTGGCGTCAGGTGGGCTACAAGTATGTATCACAACATAAACTGCAGGGAGAAACCAAGCTAGAGGGTGGCCCTGGCATGGGTCACAGTTAGGTCTTTTGCTAGGGATCCCTTGCACAATGAATTATTTCTTTGAGTCCATAAGTGCTTTCCAAAAGCACTGGACATTCTGCCAACAATTAGATATACATTGTTTTGTTGAATGCAAGCAGCCCTTTCTCCTCCCGAATTATAGAGGTTTTTTCAGTAAATCATTATGTCTCTAGCCCTCCCACCCCTTGCTGCCTTCATTTTACTGTGTCCCCTCAAAGGAGTGAATTTCAGAGCTCTGGAGTCCATAGGAAAAACCTGCCTCAGTCAGAGTCCTCCTCTGCCAGACTGATGGAAATAGTCCTGGCTGGAATATCATAAGGACATAACCCTAAAAACTGCCTCCCTCGTCAAGTTAGATTGGGTTCAGGTCATTTAGTATTTTAAAGGTAGGCATCCATCTCTGAAATTTTATGGAGAAGTTTAGTGGTAACTGAAGCAAGTTATAAAGCATAAGACCCAAAGTGGGCTAGTTCTGGAGAAGCAGATATCTTGGTAAGAGTGGATGAAGTTGCTACGTACAAGTCACTTTGATGGTGGCTGTGCCACCTGAAGAGGAGTCAAAGATTTCCCTCCAGCCCTGCAGCACTCTTCAGCTAGGTGCTCTCTGAGCTCACAAAACCCCTGCCCAGACATGTTCCCAACACTGGAGGATGAACTTGTTTGCACCCAGCTCACAACTCTCTACCTGTGATGAGCTTATTCCCGGCTGCAAAAAACACACCAGGTCTGGGGTGCCTGTAGACAACCTGTCACTGTGCTGTAAACAGGAAGTAAGAGGAACTTGTACTTTCTCAACAAGGGTATCTGGAAAAGGCTTACCTTGTCACAGCTACCATTTAATTATATAAATACTGTTTGTGGTCCAACTAGATGCTGAAATTATGAGCTTCTTAACCCCTGTGACAATAATGACTGTTGGTAACACGTATTTCTTTCTTTCTGCTCATCTGCCACATCTTCACTACAAGTAAATGGAGCCACAATTATATGAATTGACCATTAGTCATTATTAGGAAGAGATCAACAAACAAAGTCACAAATATGAGCCTTGTTTTATATTTAGATATAAAAGCCATAGCAAAATTAAAAGCCCAGGACATCTGAAGCAACGAGAGCCTTGAAGATGACTTGGCAAAACCATCTCTATTAGTTTAATCAAAAAAGGAAGGTTAAACACTATCTGTGGCAAGATAGATTGTTAAAGCCAAACGATGATCTCTCAAGCAAAGGACAGTTGTAAAGTTGAAGGCTGTAAAGATGAAGGCTTGCTAACCTCCTTAATGATAACCTTGTCCCATAATGGATTTGTTTTCTTCTTCACAACTTTTGACAATCAGCAGAGAATTAGGTTTAAAACAGAGGTGGCAGGTCATCACTTTTGTACCACCACTAGTGCCTTAACAAGCCACCTAGGCCAGAAGTACTGCAGTACCATCCAATGTTTTATAATGAAAATCTACTTTATTGCTGGCTAAAGTAAATGGAGGGTTTCATAGTACAATTTAAAGAGAATATGGTTTAGTGGTTCAAAGGAAAGTGGGAAGGAAAAGAGTGGGGAGAAAACCTTAGGCACATAGGCAGCACAAGAGAGTCAGTCACTTGGTGTCTTTGAGAAGAAATCCGGGCGAGTCACAGACAAACCTGAGAAAGAATGAGAATACTGAATACTCCTTCTCATTAGGATAATAAGAAAAAATGTATCTTAGTGCAAGCTTCATTTTGAAGCTCATAACGACATTCTACCAGATGGACTCAAAGCCCAATGCTTTTTTATGTTTCTGTTCACATTTTGAAGAATGAGATGGAGATTAGTCTCATCAGACTGGTCAGAGCAGTGGTAAACTACACCTGTTTGTCTGAGAAAGCTTCTATCCCAAACTTGATAGTGGCATGCAGAGCAAACACGGAAAAGTTGCACTAAATATGTAAATCAGATTTCCTTCTAATATGAATAATAAAGTTAGCTTAGTTACTTTAAAGCATAGTCATTCTCCGGCAGAAAATGTCATGACTGATTGGCACACACCACATGGAACTTACAAAATAAAAGATCAAACATTCACAATTGAGTTTGTGGTTTAGGCCAATCTTGTCTATACCAATATCTTCAGTGGATTAAATCACTTGTATGAAGAATGATAAAAAATTTAGCTTTACATAAAATACATCATCTGCAGAAAGGGCAATGACTCTTCTTATCAGGCTAGGTTGCAAAGGCATGAGGACTGGCAAAAGAGAGGGAGGGAACACACAAAATTTAGGTCAGTAAGAGCTCCTGGCCATGCGGCGCTGGGGTTTGCTACAGAGCTCTCCCCTGCCTCACATCAAAGATGTCATCAGTCTCTGAACTAGCAACTGCCTGTCCTGTCTGGCCTCTGAGCTTTTGCTTCCCTACCCTGAAGTGATTTCAAGCAGGCATGGCTGTGTGATAGGTACCATCCTTTAGATGAGCTAGAAACATATGGCACTGACCACATGTGGTCATTAAAAAGTCCCACGCCAATTTTTGCAAGGCTAACAATATTAGCCCCGGTATCCTGGCCAAATTCCAATATAGGTAATTATATTCTGGATAATGACATACTGGATAGTTTTATAAGGTTTAATATACATTGTGGAAAGTGGCTTGCACCTAAGGGCTCCGAGTTAAACTCATTGCACAGTCAGCTGGGATAAAATTAGAGAAGAAACTACCCAAGCGTGTCAAATGTTTAAGCTTTAAAACCCTGGGTAGAATGAAACAAAAGAGGAAGGGATCCAGGGGTGCTTTAGCATAATCAAGCTGGCTCATGCCGCTGAAGACACAGCTGGGATTGAGAGCTCACTGCTGTGAGGAAACTTGTAACAGTATCCTCACCCCACCTTCAGCAGTGGGTGTGAATGCCTGTTAAATTACCAGGTTAAGGAATAAGATGGAGCAGTATGATGCAAAATGTTGATTACTGTTTTTTTTTTCTTCTTCTCCCTCCAGTAAAATCTAACCAAATCAGGGTCTTATAAACAAATACGCCTCTTTCATGGCATCCCTGTGACCCCAACTCAAAATGCCAGAAGGAGTATGATACTCTCTCACTAACTTCTACTTTTCCTCATCTTGCTCCTCTTGAATACACTCTGCCAGTACCAGAATTCTGCCGTAACCACACTCTGGCAGGGTACCCCCTAGGTACTGCTGATCAAAAGCTCTGAGGCTAATGCCCACACCCAGAGTAATCTGGATGGCAGGACATGTCCCTCCAGCATGTCATTAAAATAGAAAAGGGGCATTGGAAGTGTGCCAGCCACACCTCTGTTGGGGCAGGAGGCACTCACCTGCAAGAACTTAACGGCATCATTCAAAACATGTTGACGTGACACATGCATTTGGATGACAGAGCCTTGCAATGAATCACAAGTAGATGTGTCAGACCTAGGGGCTGAGGGTACTATTGGTAACAGAATGGTTTGGCACTTTAGATCTCATAAAACTTTCTGCAGATAGTGCATTTTACCCATTGTGCAAGCCTGGAAACTGCCCTTCGCCCCCCAATATTTTAAATCATGCAGAACAGAAGAAAACTGATTTCTAACTCAAAATTATAAGTGGAATAAAAGCCGGACAACAAGCTTCAGATTTGAAGCCCCACATTTGGCCAGCAGGACATCCAAAGCAATAGCCCTTTGGTACAAGGAGCCATCATCTAATCTTAAAATACAGTTCTGAACTCAACAGCTGAGAGAACTTGGGTTGTTTAGCCTGCAGTAAAGGAAGCTGAAGGGAGACCTTTTCACTCTCTATAGCTACCTGAAAGGAGGTTGTAGCAAGGTGGATGCCAGTCTCTTTTTCCAAGTAATGAGAGATAGGACAAGAGGAAATGGCCTCAAGTTGTGCCAGGCTAGGTTTAGATTGGATATTAGGAAAAATTTATCCACCAAAATGGTTATCAAGCACTGGAACAGGCTGCTCAGGGAAGTGGTGGAGTCACCATCCCTGGAGGCATTTAAAAGAAAGTGCAGACATGGTGCTTAGGGACATGGTTCAGTGGTGGACTTGGCAGCGTTAGGTTAGCAGTTGGACTTGATAATCTTAAAGGTCTTTGCCAGCCAAAATGATTCTGATTCAAATTAAGCTGTGATTTTTCTTTTTTTTTTTCTCAACTTGTCAGTGGGATGGGCTTGCTTTAGTGGCACCATCCAGATTCCGAACTTCAATCCACTTTAATTTCATGTGTTGGCATGTAAATCCTATACTTGCAGGCACACCACCTAATTTCAAGGTGCTCTGTGCCTTTCCTGGGCTTGGATTTCAAGCTGTCAAAGATGGGAGACACAGGCTCTGCCCCCACTCTTCACATACAGAACACTGTTTCATCTCCTCAATTCCTTTCTCCATTAAAACACATTCAAACACAATTAGTGTAACATTAAAAATGGAGGAAATTTTGTAATTGTCAGTTGTTCTGTAGCCATGGTTACATCAGAGGTTTTTACCAAGCAACTCGGGCCTGAGCACGCACAAGCAGTTAGTAGGAACAGCAGTAGGATAATGTTTGTGTGCATGTGCAGGTGTGCTGACATGCATGTTTGCCAAAAAAAAAAGAGGGGGGAAATGGTGGGGGAGGGGGGAGAGAAGGAAGAGAGGATGAGGGAGAGAAAGGAGGGTGGATAGGGATGGGAGAGAAAGGAGGGAAGATGGGGAGGGGAGAGAGGGAGAATATTCGGTGACATTTAAGGTGCTAATATCTGGAAGTCAACCTTTAATTTGACAGCTTTTAGTGCTAGTTAATTTCACTCATCCAGACGAGGCGTAGGAAATTTGCAGCACCTTTAAATTATCACGTTTTTCCACGCTGCCTGAGGCCTATGTGGAATACCTGAGCCATACTTTCTGCCCCCCTCCCCACCTCCCCCCTCCAGCCCCCCCTTTTTCAGGTCAGTTGAAGTAAAACTTTCATTCCCTTTCTCAGACAATTAATCTTTAGCTAATTGAAGCAGGAATGCTGCAGGATGGGTTTCACTGGGGCCTGTAAATCTCATTTAGCAAAGTGAATTCCAGGCACATGCTGCACCTAATGATGTGACAGGTGGGCTGCACCGCAAGACAGCAGCCGCCGAAAAGTTGATTCTCATTAGACCCTCGGAGTCCTGCAGTCAGTTTTCTGATGGTTGAAGAACACTAATCGCATCTGTTTGCTGCTGGGTGGGGTGGGTGGGGGAGGGGGGGGGGGAGAGAGGCAACGATGAGAGGCAGGGGGGTGAGGGGGGGGGCCCATTCCTCTCTTTCATGAGTTAATATCCTTGACTCCTGCCCAAAAAAGCAGCAGGCCTGCCTCCCACCATGCGATCAGCCTCCATTCTGCTGACTCCTACAGGGTGCACCCTTTTTCTAATTAACTGGAATGGCTATGGAAAGCAAAGGAGGCCTTGTGTTGGGTGAACCAATTATTTTGAAGGGTATTAAGTCATCAGATTTACTTTTATCTTGATTGCATTGTGGAAATCGTGCATAATTAATGGTGGGAGCTTATTAGGAAAATGATTAGGCAAATTACACAGGTGTCGGATGCATTTTTTATGATAAATTTGCTAGAACAATCCTGCAATTCCATCTGTTCAGCTCATATCAGAATGTCACTCTGGAAGAAATTAATGGTGCAGAGTCGCACAAAGTTACTGGAGGCCTTGGATGCAGATTTATGTTTTAAAAAAAGATACAGTTAAAATTACCCAGCAATTTCCTAATAAATACTTGATGTTACAGTTCAATAAATTACTTATTTAATCTTAAAAGAAAATGATAGTCAGCTGGAAACTAGAAAGTAGAGAAAGCATAAACCTCATTTTGTCAGTTTGATGTGTATGTAAATAAAAAATAATCATAAGACGTAATAATTCTTTGCTGTGAGATGCTGACTAGAGACAAGCTGTCAGTACCCAAGTACTTCTGCTAGGTATTTTTTCCACAGATACTAAAGCTTATCTTACAAATCCTGTGCTGGTTCCGAGGTGGCCAAACTGGCTCCCTTTTCTGGAATTTCTGTAGTGTTTAACAGTAGATTCTAGAGCTTGCATACTGGGAGCTAGGGAGGATGCCAAATCCTGTGCTCATGTCCATGCTTCTTTCACCTTGCATTTGCTACCAACAACAGGAAAAAAAAATACAAAATTTTTGTAAAAAAAATTGCTATTTTTGTAGAAAGCGAACCCCACAATCACCTTCTCCTTCAGAGTGAGCCAGTAAATGAGTGCATGGTTGGTTAGGGGGTTTTTTTGTGTTAGTGTGTGTGTTTGAAAGAGCGTGTGTATATGCATTTGGGAGCATAACAAAGAAAAGCAGTTTAATCAAGGCTGGGAGGTCTAACATTCAAATATGATTTTTAGGAATAAATTTTTCATAACCTAACTGGCTCACTGTAATCACTGCTTTTACTTTTGATTCACTACTATTTTTTAAAAAGATTGATTACATGAACACACTTAACATGGCTTCTTCTGGTACTGCTCTAAGGAAGGCACAGCCCCATGTGTCAAGTAGCTTGAGGTCTGCATCCAACTCAGCCATGAGGATCTGCGTCACCTTAGATAAGCTCTTTTGACCACCCTTCAGGCCCCTGGATGTACACCACAAGATCTGTGGGCTGAGGGTAGCAGAGAATATGGTGTTTTGCCCCAAGAACAAGACAGGGCTGCTCTGAGGGTTGGAGATACCCCTTCAGGATTACTCAAACAGCCCAGCAGACCTCTGAAGGGGTATCTCAACACTGCAAATTCAGTATATATTCAGTCAAATAAGCTACCAGTGAGTTTCATATTGTAAGGTACTGCCTGGCACTGAAGGCAAAGGGGACCTAGCAGTAAAGGACTCAAGAACAGTTTGCAAAGTCCATCAAAGAAACTGAGTGAAAAAGTTTATCTGTTTGTTTTTGTGGCTGTTGATGTGGCTTCGAAGCTAGCTTCAGTGTCTTGAATGTCTTCAAAAAGACAAGTAGACTGGTCCCATTTTGTAGATTCCTCCCTACGGTGCCCCCAGGACTACTATCCTACCCAAACTCCACAGCACTGTGAATCTACTACTTAATTCCTCTCTCCTATTCCCGAGCGTCCCAAGTGCTTACACATTGCCATAGGGGTCCTTGGAAGCAAAACTTATTGGCAATGAAGCACAGTCCATTTGGGGATTTCTTCTCTTTTCAGGATCTTTAACTCATTGTCAAATTACCAGACCAGAAGTAAGCATCTCGCTTTCTTTTGGCACTCTGAAAAGGAAGCTAATTAGGATGATTTTTAAAAATGCTGCTTGGAAATTTACAGCTAAAAAGAAACCAGTGAGTGATATTTCTCCCTAATATCCTTGTTAAATAACAATTATACCAATTTCTGTGACTTTTGGTTCTCATTAATCCTTCCCTGTAAAGTAAAGCCCCTGGTAGCTCCCACTACCATTTGCACTTGGGGTGAAGACAAAGGAATTGAATTCTGAACAGCAAGGAAGGCCACTCCACCACTTCCTTGTGAGTGGTTTATGTCCATTACACGAGGAGTTCTCCGATGATCTGAAAACCTGGCTTCTCCTCCAGACCTTTCACTAGGAACATTCTTTGAAATCTGCTTTGATATGTCTCATTGTAGTGAATGTTTTCAGAAAAATTACAGGGATATACAAACAAATGGGGCAAACTAGAGTGCCCCTGAGTCACTTTGCTATTGCTAGTTAATTAATACTATCAATAATTATTGGGTTTATTCCATGAGACCTATGAGAAAAATATAGATTAATACTATTAAGCACAGCCAGTAACCCTGCAGTTACTGAAATATTAGAGAATATTTAAGATACATTTGAACGTAGGGCGACTATCCTTTCACTTTTTAAGGGATGTCCCTTATCTGGTGGCTAATGGCTCATGACCCATATCCAGTAAGGAGGTGCTAAGCATTTGATCAGATGAAAAGCTTGTTTTCAAGTAATCATTATTCAAACGATCAGATGCTGTGATACTAATGTATGATTTGTACCATGAATAAAACATTTCACATTATATCCTTCAAAAAATCTATACTAGAATTTATATAGGTGAGAAAGGAAGGGTCAAGTGAATTTCACAGAAAGTGATAGAGACCTGTCTGGATTAAATTAAATGGGTTAATATAAAACATAGCAAGGTCAAGAGTCATGGATTCAGAATATATAAGCCTAAATGTAAACCTGACATACAGGTTGCTTCCCAATTTCACATGGGTCTGTCCCCATCCTGTAAAAGAAGCTAGTGCCATCTATTCCTAGAAGAGCTTAGCTAGTCAGTATTATTGACAAGACAGGACATAATATTGAGCAATCAAGCAAAATCAGATGTCCTTTACAATTCCTGTAGTTAATGTGAGAACACAGAAAATTGCTGTCTGGCCAACTACTCATCTGTAAAACTCTCTGAAGTATACCTCAACCTGTTCTCCTTCAGGTGCCAGAATATCTCCAGTTGCTTTTACACCGAGGGATTCAAACAGACCAATGGTCTTTGCCTCACTCTCCAAACTCTCCAGTCTTGATCAGCTCTAGGAAGGTGCAGCAGGAAAACCGTGTTAGATACACACTCTGAAAGTATCAGTCCACCTAGAGTCAGCATGTTTGCATAGACATGCTCGTAGAGGCATCACAGCAATTAGAAGACCTCACCAAAGCTGAGGTTCTCTTCTGAATGGCTCTGTACTAGAAAGTAAGTTCAGGCAGTCTCTGTTCCTGGGAGCATGAAGTTCAAGCAGGAGGAAGAAGGTGACCCAGAAGAAGTTTTAGAGACAGGCAGGAAGTTTTTGGTTGTAAATTCCAGAAAGAAAATGTAACTTTCACTAATCACAGTCTAAGTCTGATGCATCAGCCACACTGCTTCTTTTATTTCAAGTGCTGGCGTCATGTTTCAAGTGTATAGTATTCCTATAATACTGTAATCAATATTTGTTTTTAAATTAAACATTACTTTTCTTTTGCAGAGCATAACTCAATTTTCTCTTTAAGCCCTACCAGAAATAACTAATTCCTAATCCTTAGTATAGATAATAAGCTCAAAACAAACAGGGCCTTTTGTATTGTTGACAATATTACATTTTTGGCGTATTATAAGCTTGCAACTAACACCTAGACATTTCATAACACTACAGACTCTGAAATGTAGGTGGTAAAAACACAGAGCTATTTGTTTATCCACTTTTCAGAGTACATCTCCCACAGAATTATTTCAAAGCTAGCCTTTCAACTGCAGAACTTTCAAGACTTGGCACTGGTTTTACCCAGTCAGATTTTCATTAGACAGCACACCAATTCATACAAGCTTCTGAAATTATTTTAAGTGATTTTTTTTTCTTTCTTGGTGAGTGGCGTAAAACAACACTTCTCACTGAAGTTAAGTCAAAGGTCCCAAACACAGATCATATATCTAAACACCACAGAAACGTAGGACACTTTTGATAGACATCTGTTCTTTTTCCAGGTTTTCGTGTCTTGCCCATCGCTTCAGAAACAAGACCTTTTTCTGCAAGCAGATACAGCATTAAACGCTGAGGTCTAGCTGGTTGAAGCCTCTCACCAAAACACATTCGTATTTTGTTTCAGAGGTGTGGATTTGGATTGATGAGGAATACCATTGGGATACTACTTTACAGACGGTGAGTGGTAGAACAGGCAGTACTTCCCTCTGATGGGGAGGAGGCAAACCCTTCATTAAAACATCAGCTTCCCCAGAAGCTCATACCTCTGACATGCCTAACCTGTGTGCATATGTCAACACAGAATGCTTGCTAATGTTGCTGAGGCTGTAAATAAGGGTTCATACTATACTATGAGGAAGATTAATGAGTAGAGTGCTTCCTTCTCTGCTGGAGGCTGAAGTAGGTTCCCTATTAAGATGCAGTATCTGTCAGTGTCAACAGAGATGTGCTGTGTGGGTGTGAGGGAAGGTTAAGAGGTGTCTCTGAATCTGGTAATTCCTTGCTTTCAAGGGTCTAGCACAGGGGACTGAAACACTTGAGCAATGTCAGCTTCCTGAAACGTGTTTTCCATAAATAGAATAAGTCCAGTAATGTCTGTGGCCAAAGCCACAGGAATGCAGAGGAATTGGAGACATTCCTTTTTTACTGAAGTATAGTGTTTTCTTCTTAAATTTAGAAAAGGAGAAGAAATAGAAACTATCATCCTGTGCATAGGCCATGCAGATTTCAGAGAAGGGAGAAGGGAGAGATCTTTGCTTCCCTTAGTTGTTCCCATTGTAGATGTTGAGAGCGTTCTGTGTTCTTATGATAAATTGGATGTCTGACTTCCTTATCCATGTGCCCTTATCTCCTTCTCTTTTCACTTCAGGTAAACAACTGTTTTTGTTTACTTGTATAACTGCCATTTCTGTAGTATTAGAACATCTTACAGAACTGTCTCATATTAATGAGCCATTTGATATCCTCTGAAGGAAGGTTTATCCATTTTTACACATGCGGAAACAAAGCACAAAGAGGTGCAGTGCCTTGCCCAAGCCTACACTGTAAATGAGTGGGTGAAGAAGGGTCCTAATTGTGAGGTCACAGGCCCTTAAGCATGTCCCCACTCTTGGACCTGGAGTCAGAAAAGAAGACTCCCCAAATACCCTATGCCAGTGCTACAGTGAGGAGTGCTAGCAAAGGTGGTCAGGTCATGCACCCTGGTCAAAGGAAGGTTTTTCCCACATTATTGAGGAAATCTTTTCTGCGTGTTTGAACCATAATGACTTTCTAAATCAGAAACTTGCTTCATACAGTTGACAAATATACACAAGTTAAAAACACCTGTGCATTTAAAGGCAGATGTATAGCTCACAGACTCCTCTTTCAACCCCTAAGGAACATGAAAGTTTACACAAATCAGCCTTTCTCCTTTAATTAGAGGATCAGCCTTTTCCCCTTTACCTACAAAATTGAATAAAATTAATGTAACACAGAGCAATATCATCAATTTTTTCCTAACACTTGTGCCTACTTTACAGAAGCTGAAAGAAACTGAGGAACTTATCTAGCCAGTACGGTCATTAGGTTGAAAAGAAAAATTGTAACAAAATATTACATTAAGTTTTAAAGATCTGGTTAAGTTCAGCAAAACCAAACAACTAAAACAGAATGTGAAATAAAAGGGAGAAATCTGAGGAAAAAGACTGGCAGCCTGTCTCCCCCCAAAAAATCACTTTTAGATTTGCATGTTAAAAATTTTTCTCACTTAAGTACCTGGATATGTAGCCCAAAGTCAGTGGGGCAGCACCTCTGACTAACATATAACTTCTTTAGCTTTCTTCTTAGTTATAGACATAAGGAAAATGCTATTTATTCCTCCTCTACATCACAAACCTTTCCAAAAAGCTTTTTTTTTTTTTTTTTTTTTTTTTTACTTAGAGAGCAAGTTTATTTATAATAAAATTTCTCCATAAAAATACAACCAAATTAGAAAATCTGCCAGCAAACCACATGTAAGGATTAAGTAGTCTTTGGACACTCACTTCAGAATGCTTTGCTATGCTTCTTGCAAAAGGAAAACCAAGGAAAAAAAATGCTTCCTAATTTACCAGTAGCATGTTAGTCTTCTTTATAGCATGGGTATTAAGAAAAAAATGTATTATACTACACCATGCAGTGATGCTTTCCCAGCAGTCTTGATAACTTCTCTGGAATTGCTCAGAGAGCATCTGGCTCCAGTGCACCCAGGCTGCAGGGATGGTGTGTGCCAGGGAAAGCAATGTTAGCTAACCAGCCACTACAAGCAAGGAAGCCCATGCATCTAAGGTTTTGTCACCTAGCAAGATGGCAGTGTCTTATTTGACAAACGGGGACAATGAGGGCAAAGCCGACTACCAGGCTGGCAATGGAATTGAATATAAAGTTACACTGGAATAAGGCATTTGGACCAAGTGCTCAGCCAGCTCTGGAGGTGGTAAGTATGAGAGCTCCGAGGCCAGTGGGAGGGAGCCTCTCAGAGCCAGCACTTTGCCCCTGGCATTGCAGGTGCAGAAATCAGCAAACCTCTGCCTGCTCACTGCCTCCTACAGTGGTAACTTCAGAAAGTTCTCAACACTTCAGGGGACGTTGGGAGGTAGGATGCTTTTTTCTTGTTGTTTATTCACATTTATGAGAATGTTTATTATGCAAGGTTTGTATTGCACTGATAGAAACAGAAAAGGTGGAGAATGTTGAAGCTGAAGGACGTTCAGGATGAACAGGATGAAGTAGTATATGTTATATTTCACATTTGCATGATTCACTTACTCTTTAGCTACCCTGTTTTTAAGATTTCTACAAATTGCTTCACCTTAATACTGTAGTATTTTTAGGGTCTAGACTTTGGGAAGTGCCATTCCCTTTTCCTTTAGCCCATGAGAGATATAAATTGATCAAGAAACTGGGGACAAGTGATACTGGTTGTAGAGTTTTTATAATTCATTATCAAGCATATTTTGTTTGTGTGGAAAGAAGAGCTAAGCCAAACAAACTGCAAATTAAACCTTGAGGTTGAGCTCATTTTTAGAGGTAAAAGTAGTGTAGTCCAACCCAGCCTTTCAGAAAATCCCAAACTTACAGTATGTTAAAGTGTCCGAGAGAAAAGTTGATATCTGATTCCCAATAATGTGAAAAAATCAAAATTCTTTTGATTGGCAAAACCAAACCAATGAACTCATCCTTATCTTCAGCTGTCTAGCTTTTGTTCCCTATGGATAGCCAAAGGACTTTCAATAGTTGGCATGAGTCTTATTATATAGTTACGGTGTCCTAAATCTTAAATTAACTCTCTAACCCTACTTCTTGACCTTGGATAATAGCTCAGAATGAGAAAGTATTCTGATGAAGAAGGAATACTACTTTACCTGGATCAAACACAGGATGGCATTGTGGAAAAACAAACAAAATTAATGATAAAAAATCATTAAGAACCAAATGAAAATTAAAATACAAGGGCAATTTTTCTTTTGCGCCAAATGATTCTCTCTACAACTGTTATTTAACAATTCTTCACATTTTGTGGAAACAACTACCAACAACATATGGAGTCAACAGTTTGAATAACACTAGGGGTAATTTTTGGACTGCAATAAATGATGTCCATTAAAATGAGACATATATAGAGAAAGATTATGTTTATAAGGAGGTGATCTTCTATTATATAAGCAGTATGACACAAAGTATGTACTGACTGAATAAGACTTTTTGGGGAGAAGGGAGACAGAGTCAGAAATAAAATTCCAATTCAAATCTTCAGATAGAACATAGTGGGGCATAAATATAAACCTACAGAAGCAGATATGACTGGTAAGGTACTTTTTTTCCTCAAAAGTGTTGATTCGTGTGGTCTCTTTCATGATTTGATATGACTAAAATCTCAAATAAACTCAACACTGACTAACCCAAGTAAAAATTAGGGACACATAACATCAATGTTTTGTTTTGTTTATAGAACAAAGAGAATTTTTTTCTAAAATATCTTCCTTACAGCTTTCTCAGTGGAGCGCATACAGCTAGAATAATGTAACTAGATTTCTCAAGTGGTGGTAAGATGGCATTTTATGTGTATGGAAAAGAAAAAAAAAAACAGGAAAAAAAAAAAAGGATCTGCAGAAGTATCACAGAAAAAGCCTCCATGCATATTAATAAAATAGCAGACCAAAACACAACTAAAAGAGTAAAATAGAAAGATGCAATTTTATCATAAGGAAAGGACACATTTTTATAGTATTAAAACTATTTCTTAGCCCAAAGTTCATGTTTGGATTGCTTTTAGAGAAATATGGAGGCAGACTTCAAAATGAGTGATGTGACCCATTCGCTTTTACTTCAAAACAACTGTGTAATTTTCACTATTATAAATTTTCCTTCTTAGAACGAGGTCCTCTTTCATAATTTTAGATTCTGAGTGTACTGAGAGACAAAAAAAAGAATCACTTTTAAAAAGTTTTATTGACCACTTTTCATTTTATGTAGCTCCGTCCTGAAGTCCACATTTTATAAGCTACTCATACTTTCTGGCATGGAAAGGAAGCAGCAGTCGATTTCTTACATGAAGGACTGACAGCTGCCAAAGATTAATGGCAGTGTTACTTATTTGGCTGAAAGCCAGGGACCACTTTTTTACATTTCATCTGAGCAAAATACTGGTTAAAACAGGTGCAAATACCTATGCTGTGCATTAACTTCTGTTTATCTTTTGAGACAGCCCCAGGAAGTGGTGAATCCCATCACCCTCTTTGACTCTGTTGAGGGGTCTCAGCCTCTCAAGAGTCAGGCCCTGGTAAAGCCTTTTTAACTGTCTTTTTCAGAAATAAATTATATGAAAAACTGTGAGAGTGAAGTGTGGATATATTAACACAGGTGGAAGCAGTCATTCACACAAGTGGATTCACAGAATACCCTCTGGACTGCTTCCAACAGGTGATGACAAATAATATTGAAATTATTTGCATCCCCAGAGAAGAAAACAAGATAATGGCTGATCTTTACAACCAAGTCCTGACACCCTGCCCTAGTCACTGATATTATTCTTTCAAGTGGCATTCGTATTTGTCACTAAGTGTATAACTGCTTTTTTCTAAAGCTAGGTACAGCTGAAAAATACAAAATATAGGTAATACATTTTCATACTTGAGAGTTTGTGATTAATTATAGACCCACTTCTGTTAGCAACCCTTGGCACTACACTTCGTGGAAAAAAAAAAAAAGATTATATCCTTTGGACACAGCATCAAAATGACCCAACCCAGAAAGATGCGTCAGACCTTCCAGTCAATTTTAAACTGACAAAATGGAAGTAGCATAATTTAAGTTTTAAAAAGTGGCTCCGATTATTAATTCCATGCAAAAATACACTGGGGATTTTAATTACTCGTAATCAGAAAGACAACAATTTGTAACAAAAGCCGAAAAAACAACACAGAACACTGTGGGCATGACCAGATTCTTGCATAGTCATTACAAGCATGATTGTTCTTTGTAGTCAACCTTCTACAGCAAAGTATTCCCATCCAAAAATGAGTTTTTAAGAATTCTGCATGAAGCCAGCTGCTTGTCTGTTCACTGCATTGACATAAGTGTTGCCACAACAGAACAGGACATTTCAACTGGTCTTTTCGAAACAGTTCCTTCGTGATCAATTTTGAAAATTTCAAAGGTTAGCCAGAAATCCTTTACTGTACATTCACTGTACTATATCAATAAGGGTTAAAACAGAGTTGTTTTTCATGCCAACTAGTCATGAAAGAAAGTCTTTTGAGGAACTATGCTGGTCCTTAAAAAGCAGATAAACATTTATTGATAGGAAAAAGCAGGGAAAAGAAGAGGTATAAAGGATCTGCCACACAACAGAAAGTAAGTAAAAATCTCCATGACCTCAGAATTTTTTTCATGTTACCTACCAATGCTACCAGGACAAGTGAATTAATATGGTGTCTGAACAAAGTCAAATAACTTTTTTTTTCTGCAACTTTAGCATTACCTAGTTGATTATTCTTCAGTACACACACACACACACACACACACACACAGAGTGCAAAAATTTATTTTAATGTAATGCTGCCCCCTTGTGCTTTTGTATACAAGGAAGTTTTTGTCAATAACCAAGGTCTGTAGCAACTAAATAAAAGCAAGAAATCAGCCTTTTCCTCAGCTCTGGGCTCTGTGCTTTCTTACAGATTTTTTCACTTAAGCAGTAGTATGATCTTATGCAACAATCAGCAGTCTTAGAGCCTACAGAAATATGAAACATGTATTACTTAAAATCAAAGATAGGGTAAAAAGAAAGCTGACCATATGTAAGTGAAAGATGAAAAACAAAGTCAAAGGTCAGATCAAATGAAGTTACAATAAGCTACTGCAAATAAGTGCAAAATAAATGTTTCTATTTCATACATTCAGTTGTAGCGTGCCAACACAAGGAAACAGGCTTTACAGAGGAAGAAAAAGAAAAAGTGACAGGGCAAAATGAGAATGAGAACTCTACAGCTCAGGAAATCAGTTTCCTTCACACTAGGAACCTAGCATCCATCAGCCTTGAGTTAGCAAGGCAGGCCCTGCCATAAAAGTTTGTCAGGTGTCCAATGTTAAAGACACTATACACTTTTGAGATGTTCATACAAGAAAAGTACGTCCTCACAAACATTTGGCTCAGAGTCAATTATCTATCAGCTGCTTTTGTAGATCAAGTAACTAGGGACTGTCTCGTAAATTTTTCTTCCTTAGAGATGGTCCCCCATGAAATTGCTAATTGATTGAGCTACGAGCACTTGATACCATTCCATATGGCATAGTTTGTGGCTGAAGACAAGAAAATTCATTGTAGCATTTATCAAGAATGCTAAAATTTCAGAAAAGTATGTAGGCATGATACAAAGCTATGGATGTATAATATAAATACTTTCAGCCACTTTTTTTGAACTTCAAACAAGTCCTGCATCCTGAAGCAACTATTTTACTTGATGACTACTTCCTGCAATTCCATATGAATAATAATACAGCTTATCTATATGAATTTACTTTTTACATGCACATTAAGAAGAAGATTTTCTTTAATAATATACCTTTTGTTTTCAAACTTTCACAAGGCATAATGATAATCAGTAAGTCCTTAAAATCGTGGAATAAATACCTATACATAGATGTCTATATACTTGCTCTGTGTGTGTGTTGTATTCAGGCTACTGAACACATATGCAACTGTTACTGGCCCTTTTTCCTTCTAAATTTCACAGCTGAAAAGATCATTCCTAAACAAAATAAAACAGAAAATGCTTATTTGGGTCAAGAAGGTTGTGACAATTTCAGGCAACTCTTAGTAACAAAATACAAAAAGCAAGTTGGAAGTATGTTGTTCTGACAGCTACTAAATGAAAGAAGCATTCATATTTTTCAGCTACAATTGGTTTTACACACAAATTTACTATCTTTGTATTTTAAATACTTCTAAGCTTTGACAACGTCAATGTAAGTCAAAAAGCTGAACAAAACCTTTTGTTTCAATCTGAAGGGCATGTTCAATTTCAACTGAAATAATTTGTTACAGCTTTTCATAATGTTAAAGGAAAATTGAGCATTTTTAATTCAGAGTTGACCTGAAATAATGTTTAATTGTGCATCTGGGCTTGGCCATTGACCTGAATAAAATCCAACATAATTATTCAAGGAGGTCTACTGTAAATAAGATTTATCTTCAGAACTTCTACTCTTTATCTTGTTTCATTATATCTTACCCTTCTTACTAATTTTTGATATAGAAACTCAGCAGATGCCTTGTGAAAATCTAAGAGTCTATAGTGTATTATTAAAACATGTGAAGTAGTATGCAAAGCACTATCCTCTGAATTTCTCCTCTCTCTCATGAGCATAAATTGAAAAGGTAGGTAATTTAAATATGTTGGCAGTCTGTCTGAAGCTATGCTAGTCATTTTTAAACTGTATGTTCTCACTTCTCACCATATACTTCTTACATAAATTAAATTAACTTGGCCACAATCACAAGCTGAGCGTCACCCTCTATGAAACTCAGGTGACCAAAAAATGGGCTGTAAAGCAACTGTAAAACCTGTTAAGGAACTGTATGGTTCAAAAAGAAATTGTGTGCCTCACTAGCAACGTCTCCTTCAGCTGTTGAGAAAGAAAGGAACTGCAGTGGTAGGTCCTAGGGCAGGAGGGCTTATGCAGGGAAAAGACTGTGGCAGCCACTTGTTACGTTGCCTTTCTCAGTGCCAGACTTGGGATTTGGGGAGTTGTAGGTAATGGCATTATGTCCATTCATACCTGAGCAAAATTCAGTGCAGACAGTAATCTGACTGGCTGTCTCTTATTTTGCCAGTCATCCCAATAGCAGTTCTAAAATTGTAACTCTTCCTTCAATTAATCAAATTGTAAAAATAAAAAAGTTTTAGTACTTTCAGTGACAATTTGGCTAAGGCCCCATCAGTCAAGGAAAGTTTTTACTGTATGCTTTCTAAGCAATATATAATTAATAATACAAAATATGCTTTCATTTCTGTTTTTGTGGGCCTTGAAGGGAGAATGTTGTTACCTTTAATATTCCAGTGCTTATAATTTCTTCCAGTTTTCCTAGCTGCTTTCATTTTAATTGTTTCCAGATATTATTCTTTTCTACTTTTTGACCTATCTTATATTTTCCTCACTTTCTTCCATTCTTTTTTTTTCCCAATAAATTATATTTTTGATAGATATGTATATTTCTTAAGAAATTTTTTCTATACTTACTGTTATCATTATTATTAAAGAATTTAGTACATGCAACTCACGACCTTCTTCCACCATTTCAAAAACATGTAAACAAGGAAATTTTTAAATATTATATTTACAGACATCTATCTTAGGGGGCTGGTGACCCTTCTGGTAAAAGCAGAAAGAGTCCTCTCAGTGCAAGGCATAGCAAAAGACCACTTAGGTTATTCTAAAATTGGTTTCTTTGCCCTTACATTGCCTATACTAAGTTTTTTGAGAAATAAGGCTCCTAATCTAAAACAAATAATCTAACAATTGTGTATCAGAGTTTGGCTGTATCAGTGTCTTCCAAATTATTAGCATACCACCTGATCAAATGTTTAACCTTCTATCATATTTAAAAAAAAAAAACACTAAAAAATATGCATTTGTTGGGGTCTAGTATGTTGTGGGAAAAGACAGGTAGTCCAAAGCAAATTTTTTAAGGCTTTCACACAAAAAGTACTAGAAGCATGAGAAACAATTTGGCCAATCAATTTCTAAACAACTCCTGAATCTATCTGGCACATACTGGCTCAAAGCCAGTCTCTCCTATGAAAAGGAAGGAGACTTGCCCCGTTTAGAGAATGGGGACTACTTGACCCACAGGTAGAGCCTTGTTTTCATTGAAAGGTCAAATTCAGGACAAACGTATTTGTGTGATGACCCAGTCACACTGTAAGAAAGTGTTCATCATTGTAATGGCATTGCTTATGCTCCCAGTTTTGTTTCCTGAGTCACTGGCTGACACCATTCTTGTACATGACAGCTTGAATGTCTGTGTTAGCTTTGTAGCCAGAAGCGTACAACATTGGAGACACATCTGGAAATTGGGTTTTATCTCATCTAAGCCTGGGATCTTCAGTGCTACTTAGATTTATCTGGGATGAAAGTAAAACATTTCCTAATTGCTTGTGTATTTCTATTTCCAATCTTTCTCAAAAAAACAAAACACAAAACACACCACAACAAAAAACAAAAAAAACTCAACAATCCAGAAATAATATAGTCTCTTTTTAATAGCTTTTTCATCTATGAGGATAAAAATACATTTTTATTAATTCTTATTTGACCTAGGCAATTTAACTCACTCTTAAAGATAATAATGGTGATAATAATAAAATATTAAATCTCCTACATTCTATTTGTGAGTGAATCCAAGATAAGTGTTGATTGAAAACATGTGTGGCATATCTTGTGAAAAGCCAACAGAAAAAAATCAAAATGCTATTGCTTACAGCAAAACAGAAAGCTCATGACAAGGATACTGAGACTTAATTCTTGAGAATAAAAGAAATTTGGGCTGAGCTTCAGAAAGCATATTTTAGTGGTGAGATCTGATGAACTACATCATAGTCTCCTAAGACATGAGTCTTATCACTTGAGTTTCTTAAAACAATGCAAAGCACTCAAGAGTAGAGTGTAGGGAACACTCTAAATTGGTCCCCCGGGTATGGACTAGCTGACCTAATTGGTATTTCCCATCTTTAATTTATGTGATCATACAGTATGCTGTTATCTTTTCATTACATTAACCCATAGGGTCAAACATTCTTCTGGTGGAGTTCCATTGGCACAAGCAGATTTGCATCAGGGCTCAGTTTGGCCCAAGCTATTTAAACATGAAATGAATTTCAAACATAGCTGTAATCAGCCTTATGGAGTAATATTATTCTCAAGTAAGAAGACCATGTGGTTCCACTGTATGAAAGACAGATAATTTTATCAATGCAAACTATATAAAACATAATACCCATCAACTATTACATGCCAGAACGGCACTAAACTACTTAGAGTGGTAAATAAAACATTAGTTTGGAAAACTATTTGGATTCTTCCACACATTATTGCAATGTTTTATTCATATCCTGCTTATATATTCTCTTCATTCTGTTAATCTAAGTGACCAGCATGTGATCAAACAGTGCAATTCTACACAGTTCTGCTTCCTTTGAGATTACACAACACCTCCATCACCTTCAGGGCAAGAGGTATGCCACCATGGCAATCTCAGTTTACAAACGTGTCTTTTAAGTCATCTAGTAATCTCTGTCCACCAGGCTAATGTCAAGTAAAACCCTGGTAAGTTCTGGAGTAACTTTTAATTTATAGTTCCTGCAAAATGGTAAATATAATTTCTCTGAAAGTAAGTGAAGGAAGTCATCCAAAATAGTTCTCTTAAGTGATCTACCATAGATGTAGAGATGTTGTCTTTAATAACAAGAAATATAAACAATAATTTTCTCTTTTGTTTTACTCCTGTTCTATCAATTAAGGAAATAAAAATATCTTAACCTATCGTTCTGATCTTACCTCGAAAATGCTAAGTAGGCATAAGCAAATGATGCGCCTTTGTTTAATCATCTGTAAAAGGACTGGAGTCGCACCTCATGGTAGTTGGGACACCAAGTCAAACCTACAAATTTGCAGCATCACTAAAACTTTAGGCATTGAACGAGTTGTTAAAAGTACTCCACATAAACTGATACATGATGGATAGACAGACAAATGGTTTTATATAATAATCAATCAAACAACAATTCAATTTTCTCTAAGAAAGCCAAAACTTACTGAACCAGAACTACTTGAATTCTGAAATGTGGCTGTGCCTCACAGAAGCTGTGGCTAATGTCTTTTGTATCAAGCCTTTGGGACCAAAACCCAAAGACATGCTAAATGATTAAGAAGGAAGACAGTGGAACATCACAGATGATGTAGATTACATCTATATTACAGGGACCTCAGAGGACTTTCTGGTTTCTGACCCTGCACCCATGGCCACATCCAGCCTCCACGCAGGATCTCACCTTGCTGCTAAGAATGTCATGGAACTGAAGAGCAGTAGTAAGGGTTTCCCACAGCCAGCCACTGAAATTACTTTTTTTTTTTTTTTGGTCCAGTTTTGTCTTCAAAAGGAGACACTCAGAAACTGAGTTTCTGGTCATGACCAGTTAAGAAAAATTCATCGTTAACCTATGTAATGAACTTTAAACATATGCATCTTAATGAGGGCAGAACCAGGACCCATCAACAGGACAGAATCCATACAGAACTCAACACAAGATGGAAAAGTTAGAGCCTTATATAAATGGGGCTGAAAAATCAAATGGGCTTATTACTCTTAGGTATAAGAAGTTATAGAAGAAATGGTATTAATTTATCTTAAGAGTTGGGATTTTTTCTGTTTAAAATTTTGGTTTGCTTTTGTCAAGAGCAAATATTAATATTTTTCTTTGAAAATGAAAATAAATGTGCGAGTTTGTGTTCTTTTCTTGTCATTTTGTTTCCATAGCCTGAGAAATATGCTACTTTTAATCATGTCTAAGGGAAGACAAAAAAAAAAGAGCAAAGATACAGATATGAAGGATGAAATTTCAGTGATAATTACTGTGCATCAAATAGGTGTATGAAGCCTGGTACATAAAATGCTTTCATCATTTGGGGAAAAAAAAAAAGACCTTGAAAAATCTACGAACTGTCAGAAACAGGGTGAGAATTGCAAAGCTATCCTATCTGCCTTACCAAAGGGTTACTTCATTAAGTAACTTATAAGTTACAGGCACACATCACTGTTGAGGGAAAAGTAATTTGTTGTAATCATTTTTAATTATAGTTATTCTTAATTATCTTTGCTGTATGTTTAAACATTAAAATACAAACAGTGCTGCCATAGCACAGATGGCTGGTGCCTGCTACACAGACTGTCAAGCTTCATTTAGGCACCACTGTCATTTTTCCTTACAGTTGTAACTTAAAGTAATAATGCACTTTCTCTGAACCATTATTATTCGTCTTTTAAGAATATCTGCCATAAGGTACCTAAAGAAAGCTATTCTGAAGCAAAAACCCGATATAAATGTTCCTCTAAAACACAGGCATTTGAAGCCTGAACCCAAAACCTGGGTGCGCCACTGAAAGCATATTCATAACAGAAAGCTTAGAGGATAATTCTAGCTGTAAGCAGCTGAGATCAGAATGGTAAGGGCAGGGCAGCACCCCCCACAAAAGAAACCAAAATAAATTACTTGATTTTGTCACCCTTCCCCCTCCAGCTGTGGGGTTTTTTGTCTTTAAACAGGTTTTACACAAAAACTAGGTGGGGATTTTGTTCTCTTTTTACTTCTGCATGTATCAGTACAAGCATACTCTTCCTTGTTCTGTTCATTTGTGACATTAAGAATGATTTTCCCAAAACCAAACTTGAATATTTCTAAAATGAGATGTCACTTTAGTGCTAGAGCATCTTTATGTCCTGTGAAACATCAGAATCATTTCATGTGAATTCTCAACCCAGGAATATAAAAAGAAGTTCAAAATTAGGTGAAAGAATAGTCTCTGTCCTGGGAGACAAATATTTGTTCAAAACTGAACTCAGGGAGATCCAGAGCAGAGGAGAAATATGAAAGAGCTGCAAGTTTAAGTAGTCAAGAAGAGACTGTGCAAGTCCAAGGAAGTTCTTCAAGGGAATTTGAAAGGTGTGACTGGATGAAGATACTTCGTGGGCACTAGTTTAAAATGTTACCTGGAAGAATAAAAAATACACCATAAAAGATGGATCAGTGGGTGTGGGAACAACAGCAGACAATCTTATATGTTTAATGGCATAGTTAATTGTGCGATAAAGTAATGTATCACATACAGGTTTGTAGGAGTCTGCTATTTACTTTCCTACTGTCACTGAACTCTCTCATCATTCTGTCATGAAAGTAATACTTCATTCTTTCCAGAAACTCCATTAGCCTCATTCCAACTATTCTGCAAACTATGCATGCAGTGTATATAAATTATTCCTTCACTCTTTCAAACAAATATTTTCACTCTTTCATTCCCTGCTTCTGTAGGTTCTCAACAACACCGTCCTGATTTACCAGACAGAGCCATTCCTTAGGCTGATCTGAAGAGACACCATTCACATCTTGCAAATAAAAATACTCGATGAACGTTTTCTCATTACGATACTACTCGCAACAAAGAAGGAGAAAATAGCCAAACGAACACTTATTTGAGTCCATTTGTCCATTTTTGGGAAAGAAATTTGTTCATTTGGAACACTTGTAGTAACAGGATACGCAACCCATTGCCCTGAGAACCTGGTACTTCCACTGTGGTCAGTGACTCAATGCCACAAATGAAAACTCACTATGGATAAAGCTGACACAAAGTTTGATTTACACTTTCAATACAGAGCTGAAAGAGGCATATGGATTTTATGACAGGTCTTTACTTCACAAAACATCTAGCACAATGAGACCAACTTGCTGATTGCATTTAGGCCATACTACAAGCATAACTAAAATGAATAGTTAGTAACAATGGAAACTTGCCAGTTCTGGATTTGTACACTTCCATCTATATCACATTTATTTGAGCTGTGAATGCTCACTGTGCTGCTTCATCAGTACATTTTGGTTTATACTTACTCTGGAAGAAATCCAAGCTCACTCTGTAAAAGTCCCTTACTTCATTCTTGACATCAGTACCATAGGCAACCTTCAGTATTTTATGCCCTTTTTTGATGGCAAAGTTCTACAAAGAGGCTCATTTTTTCCTAGAAAATGAGCATATTTAATGCCTCATCTCTCATATGTCATCAAAAAGATACCATGCAGTAGTTTCTGACCTGGTTTGAAAGTCTCCTTATTCCATTATCAATTTGCTGAGCCTCCTACTGCCACATTGTATAGTTTTAGTGTTAATTTTTAATAATATTTTCATGCATTTTTAAGGTAAGAGAGGTTTTTTTAACTAGAGTGCAATAATAGCTCTCAATATTTAATAAATAATGATACAGTGTTGAGACAATTATGACTTTTTGACAGTGTTGATATATTATTGCTTCAGCTATAGAAATTCTTCTGTTTCATGTATTTTATGGACACTTTTTTGTTCTTTACCCTTCTTTCTTTTTTATTTTTGAAAAATTAAATTTGTCCAATTGCCAAGATGATTCCCTAAGGCCAATACTGACTAACACTTTTTGCTACGAATCAATTCAACACACAATATCTACCTCCATTTCCAAAAGATATATAGCACGATTCTAGAAAGAAAAGTGAGAGAAGCAATGTTTTATGAATCAGGCTCCTTTTGATGTTAGGTAGTGGGATTAAAACCTTTGTGAAAATTCAACATGGTGTTGTCATAAAATCCAAGTAAGTATGAGACCCCATGAGGTTTTGCAGGTCTTGTATCCTTCAGAAGACTTTTATCTGAAGAAAATAGTTTGTATGTGTGAAACCACCAGATGCACATCCTCTTCCTAATAAATCTCCAAACAAATACATGTAAGGAATAGGAAACAGGGGTTTTGACAAGCCTAAACTTTCAGAGTAAGACTTATTCAAGAAGCTTGCTCTGAATAAATATATACAGTGCTACTTTACGTAAAAATTGATTTTTTATTTCAATAGAAAATCACGGTTTCCTTTCCTTTTCCTCATTACCACTGCCCCCATGTCCCTCTCCCAAATTTTTCCAGTGAATTCAGATTTTTATTAAAAAAAATTTCTACAGGTTGTTGCAGATTTGATTGGTAAAGACAAGAGAATAGTAGATATTACCAGAGATACAAGAGAGCTTTATAGATAAATACTTTTTCAATAAAAATTATAGCCTTTTCAATAGCAATATGAAAATGAAAATTCTAGACAACAGAAGGGTTTCTAAATTTAATACAGGTCATGCAGATTCAGTGTTCCCTTACAACATTTTCAAGAGGTTATTGGATATGATTTAGCATTAAATATATTCAATTCTTGCCTAGAGAACTCAACTCATAACAAAAACAATGAGACGACCTAAATTATAATGGTTCCTATGCACTACTCTGATGCATCAATATGCATTTTCCTTTGCTCATGTTCTCCCTCTGTATCCCTTATTCTCAGCCAAGCTGACTTTTAACTTGCAGTGTTAGTAAAAAAGCTGAATTGGGAGCATTAGAATCTCCCAACTGATCTTTTTTTTAAAATATAAAGTAAAGTTAAAAAAACACTTCAACAAAGGGTAAAGCACTCTTAAAAGCCACATACACCTGCAAAGGTCAGCTCTAAATTAGAAGCCACCACCTTTTGTGGCAGAGGGAGGAGCAATGGGATAAGTCCAAGTGAACTTAAAAGGAACTAAAAAAATGGTAAGAAGAAAAAATAAAGACACAAAGTAGTTTAACATTTTCTTTAAAACACAGAGCCCCATCACTTAGGAGATGATGCGTTTCTACACAATGAGAATACAAGTCAACCGTACAATGTTCTCAGAACATGAAGAGGTCACAAAGCATTCAAGGTAATTCTTGTAAATACCCTGTAGTTGGTATGTAGTGCAGACAAATTCACTCAGTCATTGGTAGCTTCACACATACCAGATGTAGGTAGTTGGGAATTAAACTGGTTTTATTGCAGTAGCACTCATCAAAAAATGGAAGGAAAAGTTAGTCTTTAAAATAATGATTTTTCATGTTAAGGAAAGTTAGGTTAAGATAAATGCTTGAACATTGCATTTAAAATCCATATTTAGAGATCAGATGCTGAACTGGGTTCCAGAAGTGGCGAATTACCCACAAGCTCAGACTTGATTTAAATTTCAATTCTCAGCACTTCTGAAAATCTTTTCACTTCCTTAAGTGCCTGAATATGGCTTTGAGAACCCAAGTTCAAGTTATGTTTTAAAATTCAGTTCATGTTTATATACCTTAGGATCTTCCCTGAGAACCAACCACACTCATTTTTGTCCTCAAGCCATATTAAAGGCTTAGTAAAGGTTATGAAGTTGCAAATATTGTACCATAAGAGCAAGTTCTAATTGGTCAGTCCCTCCCTGAGGACACATTTTCATAGTAACTTCTCAGAATTAACCCTTACAAATTAACCTCTTACAGGAGTCACAGTAGCCAGATGAAAGATTATGACCACACACATAAGTGAATCTGAAAGCCATAAATGGCAGAGTCTAATTCCTAAAAAAAAATATAGACTTTTTAGCTTCTTTATTTTTATGGATATGGACAACCTCAGCACAACAGTAGGATATCATAATTCTACTTTTACAGGTTGGAATGTAGTAGTATCTGCTAAAAAGAGATAAACTTGCTTCTTAAAGGTAAGATCATCTTCCTTCCATGTATAGATTTTAGACAGTATCCAGAAAGCTACTTTAGTGCCTGCAAAGACACTGAAGCAGGTATAAATGATCTAGCATGCAAATCCTGCTTTGTTTCTGCTATTCTTTGCTTCTACTTACAAAGGTTTGATATTGGCAGAAGAAGTTAAAGTGTTTCCAGTACACAAATGCCCAAATCAAGGGCGAGAACACCAGGGTTCAATAAATCTATGCCAATTTACATGAGCTGTGGATTTGGCACATGTTGTCTACCAACACAAAAGGTGCATAGATATTCCACGGCACCTCCGATCACTGGACTGATTGCTTAATTTTCATGTTATGCTCTCTGCTGTGCCAATTAAGGAGACTCAACTGTGGTTTTCAGAAATTATTGTTTAAAAAATACTTAGGCAAAACATCTGTGTGCCTCGTATGTGTTTATTCGTTACATTAATCTCTTTGTTAGATACAGCATTTGCTAATGGAAGCAGATAAACTTTTTCATTCCGTTTTTATACTTACGGTTTGATTTGCAGGCAATAGGGGAACGGCATATTTGGACTGAGAGGGGATATTGGAAGCCAAGGAAACAACTTCTACACAGTTCATTTTATTCCTTTGTTTAAAGCAACTCTGTTTGATAAAAGAGCCATTAAATATGGAGAACTGCACACAACATGTTCAGTGCATTGAGCTGAATAAAAGAGGCAACCCAGTGCTTCTCACAAAGATCCACACTGTTTCTTTTTTCCAGCTCCATTAAGTGAGCAAAAGATCAGCATGTTTCAGGATCAATCCAGACAGAAGAGTCAAGCCCAAACATACTTCTAACTGCAAATAAGTGTGAACTGCCTGTACAGTTGCTGAACTGAATTCCTATCAAATCGGTAGATGTTCAGTTTGGAATTAACCTTAACTCCCTAGCAAAACCTACTAGATATGTTGACTAAGATCAAACACTTACTCAAGTTGGGATATTTTCATTGCTGTAAGAATATACTAAGGGGTTTCATGTTGGGGGGACTAATCAATATCCGGTCCCATAAACCTCCAATGAGCACTAAAAACAAAACAGAGTTCTGCAGAAGACCCTCACAAAGAACAGGGAAGCAGAGAGTACTCAGGTCGAGGGTTGGATATGGTGTCACCATTTAGTAGAAATGCACAGAGCAAAAATCTACAAGCCAAATGCTGTAAGAGTGGGAGCACAAGGCCACAATAACACCCTGCTATATAGTTTGTAACATGAGATCATGCTGACTGAGCAACAGATTTATGTTCTCCAGGTCTCTGATTCTATGGCCCTTCCCTGAGCACACAGATTATACAAATTAATGCATTGTTTTGCAGGACTTTGTTCCATAATGTTACCCAATTCATATTTAAGATGTAACTTGAAATGCAATGAGTGTATCATGGAATGTACCTTGAAAAGTCATACATACTTAATTTGCCCAGTGCTTCCTTCAAAGTGGTTTGTATTCTAACCTTTTTTCACCTCACCTCTTCCTTCTTAAAAGCATCTTTACACCATCAGGGTCACCAGAAAAAATAATGTTCACTTTTTTCCTCAAGACCTGCATCAACCAGCTAATACTGCACTTTCTGCAGGAAATGTAAGGTTTTTGCCATCGAAAGCCTAGCCTAGAGTTGTTTTATTTTACAGTTTACACACAAAAAAATAAACCTTCAGTAAACAAACTAGTCCTGCAACCCCAGCTATGGACGATAGAATTACTGAGAATTTTTCCAACCAAAAAATTAGTTCTGACTCTTTTGGCCTTTAATGACTTTTATGCCAACACTCATTGTACTTCTTTTATTAAGCAATGGCAGGAAAATCCAAGTTCTCTTAATATTTCATAGACTGTATATCAAAAGAATTGAGTCACTTTACATGATGTTTCAAAAATACAGCTTTTGAAAACTGATGTTTGTTTACAGTAATGCTATTATCACACAAAACCAGGTGCACAAAATGATCCATATTAGAAGATCGGTTCATTTCGCACTTCCTAGCTAAGTTAATTTCATTGTAAATATAAGTTGTACAGAAGTTACTCTGGATCATTTAATTGAGGTAAATCTGTTAATACGTATTATAAATCTTAACAGAGAAATTGTACTTCATTTTTTTAATCTTTACCAAAATTGATGCTGCTATAAGAGCTTTTTGGAACAGATGGTTGGTTCCTGTGAGTGGTGTTTTTATTTCCTCCTCTCTTTTTTCTTAATTTAAGGCACATAATGTTTACTTTTGACCTGATGTGTTCCTTTGAATAGTTATGCTTACATCCTGAAAGCAAAGAAAAAATATCTGAGATTTTTATCTTTATTAATGATCTAAATATGATCTAAGAAACTAAGAAATGTCAAACATGCTTGTAAATAACCTTAGGCATTGTAGGCTTAGTGTTTTTCTCCATCAGCTCTAACTTTGCCTTCCGTATGTGTTACCCTCTTTAGGTGGGTGACTTTAGCAATTAAAGAACTGAACCCATGTGGCACAGAGTGATCTTAAGCTACCCTAAGCAACTTTAGTCCTTTGAGGATTGTCTGAGTACCTCGCAGGACTGGATCCTCAGTTCTCTTTCAGCTGTTACACAAGTGAGTCAAGGAGACTCCTGGACTGAGTAGCACCTACTTAAGTAGGAAAATATTAAAAGACTCTATACAAAAGAGTAGTCTATACAAAATACATTGTTAAACTGTGTTAATGCTGTGAGATGTGGGAGCTGTTCTCCCAGCACTGAAGTATTTCAGGACTTGATATTAGCAAAAATGAGAAAAGGCCAATAGGGAAAAAAAAAAACCAACACAAAAAGCCCCAACAATAAAACAAACAAAAAAAACCAACCAAAAAATCACAGTGTCACACACATGTATAACATTTAACAAACCTCTTTCACATATAATTGCAAGTATCTTACTCATTTATTTTCTCTGCATACCATGTGCTCAGATTTTAGAGAGACATCATTTTTCTTTCTTTCTCTAGACTGTGAGGACCACAAACCTCTGATTTTACACTGTGCCGAAATGTTCCTCCAACTCAGGTCCAAGCAGAAGAGTAGGAACCCACTTGTTATCATCTTACCTAGGGAAGGCTCAAAGGCATATGAAATTCCTTTCACCTTTTAGACTTACAGAAAATAAACATTACTGACACATCACTTTACCTATCTACTGAAAGGCAGTTTTCATGGGTGTGGCAAGAGGTGCTTAATTGTCATGTAATATAAAAAATTAGAAGCAAATGGAAAAAAAAAAAAAACCACAAAAATTAATGGAAGAAATATGTAATGATAAAAGGTTCTCTGCAGGTGAGACTTATCTTCACCTTTTGAGACTCACCCAGTCATGAGATTATTCTGAGATTTCAACCTTGTAGTTAAACAGCAATATATCAAAAAGCTACTGAAAACTGCTCCTATCCAAGACATTCTGACATCAGTCTCTTAGGTCTCAAGCAGAAAAATCAAAACAGACTGTGAATTATCAACTCCCCCTAAACTTACAACTTTCAGCTAAGATAAGAGTTTCTGAAAACAAGATTGAAAATCTAAGCATCCTCTTTTTGAGATTACCAATTTAAATACTGTGTGGATGCCACCGGCAATTGTTTTTTTCTGTAAGGATCTGCAGCACATGTCATTACTTACAGTGCACAGTTAACACTTAGTATTTTCTGTCACTTTAGCACGATCATCTTAACTGAAACTGTAAATATTTTGAATCAATGTAAAATTAATGCATCTTTGCTATGTTTTATTTGTATCTCTGTGAGCATGTGTGCATATACAAATATTATTTTATAAATATATTCCTATACACACAAAAATGTTAACAGAAAGTTAAGGTCACCTATTTGCATTTCCTAAAACTAACCCACATAAAAAGCACAATGTTAGAAAAATTCATGCTAACTGGAAATCTGGATCTACAAGCAAAAAGAACAATTAATAATAAAATTGAGATGAGCAACCAGAGTAATCCCAATCCATGTCTTAGCATGTAAACTTTCAGACTCATTCTCCTCCACAAAAAAATATTTCTCCTACTTTTCATCAACATACCCTCTTCAACAGATTTGCAAGGGCATTAGAGGAAGACAGTCCCTTCACTGGAAGTACCTACTGTGGTATGCATCTTGTTTCAGAGCAAAGGTTGTGCTGTTTCAACATACTGTGTTCGTCTACCCGCAAAACCCCACCCTCAGTGATACAGTCAACTCCTTCCAATAATATTCAGACACATCATCTTAATTTCACCCTCAGCTACATTAATATCTGTTACTGACCTAAGCTTTAGAAAAATATAGAGCTGATTTATACTTTAGTAGAAAAATTAAAGATCAAAAAGATTTATTAGGGTTACTCTGCCATCCCCCCTACCAGTGCATAATCATTCCCCACCGTATATTTTTTATGGTAATTAGACACTCAGGGCTCAATCCTACGGAATGCTAAGTGTTCTGTCCAACAGAGCGATTAGGTGTGTGCTTAACTGTAAATGCTTGAGCAATCCCTCAAAAGTTAGCTATGAGTAGGTGAACCACCCTCTCTATTTAAGTGCATGCTGAATTAGATTCCAGGATAAGGTTGTGAGGCTCAGCATCCAGTGGAATAGACTTAAGCTTTGTTTATGTCACCTTTGTATCTCTAAAATGTCCCTCTGCTATCTTAGAAACAATGATGACATCAGTAGCAGACTAAGCTATTGGCAGCCTGCTTTTGACAGCAATTGGTGCTGATTTTCCCTAAACAAGTTTCATAGAATCATAGAATGGTTTGAGCTGGAAGGGACCTTAAAGATCATCTAGTTCCAACTTCCCTGCCATGGGCAGGGACGCGTCCCACTAGATCAGGTTGCTCAGAGCCCCATCCAACCTGGCCTTGAACATTTCCAGGGATGGGGCTTCCACAACTTCCCTGGGCAACCTCTTACAGTGTCTCACCACCCTCAAACTAAAGAATTTCTTCCTAATGTCTAACCTAAATCTCCCCTCCTCCAGTTTTAATCCATTTCCCCTTGTCCTTTCATTACAAGTCCTTGTAAAAAGTCCCTGCTCAGCTTTCTTGTAGGCCCCTTCAGATACTGGAAGCCCACTATGAGATCCCCCCAGAGTCTACTCTTCTCCAGGTTGAACAACCCTAACTCTTTCAGTCTGTCTTCATAGGAGAGGTGTTCCATCTCTCAGATCATCTTCCTGGCCCTCCTCTGGACTCACTGCAGGAGCTCCATGTCCTTCTTATGTTGGGGGCTCCAGAACTGGACACAGTACTCCAGGTGGGATCTCACAAGAGCAGAGTAAAGGGGGAGAATTACCTCCCATGACCGGCTGGCCACTCTCATTTTGATGCAGCCCAGGACACAGTTGGCTTTCTGGGTGGCAAGCACACACTGCCAGGTCATGTTGAGCTTCTCGTCCACCATCACTGCCAAGTCCTTCTCCTCCAGACTGTTTTTGGTCCATTCTCCACCCATCCTGTATTTGTGCTTGGAATTGCCCTGACCCAGGTGCAGAACCTTGCACTTAGTCTTGTTGAACTTCATGCAGTTTGCACGAGCCCACTTCTCAAGCCTGCCAAGGTCAGTCTGGAGGGCATCCCTTCCCTCCAGCCTGTCCACCTCATGACACACTTTGGTGTCGTCAGCAAACTTGCTGAGGGTGCACTCAATGCCACTGTCCACGTCGCCGACAAAGATGTAAAATAGCACCGGTCCAAGTGCCGACCCTTGAGGAACACCACTCATCACTGGTCTTTGAGTGTGACCTTCCAGCCAGTTCCTTACCCAATGAGTGGTACATCCATCAAATCCATATAATTCCAGTTTTGATACCAGGATGTTGTGCGGGACAGTGTTGAAGGGTTTGCACAGGTCCAAGTAGATGATGTCTGTTGCTTTTCCTTTGTCCACCGATGCCATGACTCCATTGTAGAAAGCTAACAGATTAGTCAGGCAGGATTTACCCTTGCTGAAGCCATGTTGTGTGTCACCAGTCACCCTTTTGTTTTCCACGTGCCTTAGCAGAGCCTTCAGGAGGATCTTGCCAGGCACAGAGGTAAGACTGACTGATCTATAGTTCCCTGGGTCTTCCTTTTTCCCTTCTTGAAAAATGGGACTTAAAATCCCTGCTTTTCCAGTCAGCGGGGATTTCTCCAGACTTTCAAGACTTCTCAAATATGATGGACAGAGGCTTAGCAATGCTTAGAGTGATCACCTTTGAGCCAAACCAGTTAGAGTAAAACTCCAAGACCACTACAAGCACCACTTCCAATAAAAAATGTGTGTCCAAAGAAAACTCTTTTCTTAATCCAGTGATTAAGTTTGTGTAAATTATGCTTGCTTATGAGCTTGCTGCTGCTGGAAGCATAGCACATTGCTGCAAAATGGTGGCTGCCCTTCCATCCCCACAAGGAAATGAAAGCAGCAAAGACAAGAGCAGTGTGGAGGTAAGATGACAACCTCTTCACTGTACAGTGCAGGTACACACACTTCATTCTTTTTTTCTCCTCCTTTTCTCCTTTCTTCCTTGTTTTCTTCCATGATTTGATACAATAAGAATCTACATGAAGCACAGTGCCTTGTAGAAGCAGTTATACAGGGGAAGTTCTACGCTCTCTAATCTTGGGTGTACGGTGGTAGAACAGAACTGAATCAATAAGTTAAAATTGATTTAAACATATGCTTACATGTCAAAATTTATTTAAATGCCTTTAGGTTGTTTATAATATACACACAGAGGAAACGTATTCTATCCCAACAACCACCGCCTAATATTTTAAATAAACACATGAAACATATGGCTGACTCTGTGCAGATGTGTGTAAAATTTATAATCTTTAATTTTTATTCCAAACACATTAATGTTTCTTACTTCAAAATGACCTGGGTAAACTGTGAAATTTGCTTAAGCTATTAAGAGTAAATCTGTCACACTGACAATATCAAGCAGTGTCCTTATTGCTAAAAGGGCACATACTGTAAGTTACAGGCTTAATGGCTATTGCTTTTTGCCCTGATGTGCACAAGTCCTTTACCTTCACATTTATTTATTTGCTGATAAGCAACCAATGTACAAAAATAGAAAAGCCAAGTGGATTAAGAGACTGGTTCTACCCTGATCTCAGTCTAACAAAAAAGGGTTTGTTGTCATAAGGAGAATCAAATCTACAGTTAGAGGATTTTGTCACTGATGATTGAATAGGTCAGCATGAAATAGTAACAGAACAAGTACAGCTCATCTTGTTCATGAAGGTTAGAGGTCCCTCATTCTAGGAAATCATTGACATGGACATATGCAGGGCACAGGAAACTTATGTGCATCTTCTGTTCTACAAAAACATTTGACTGCCTAGCACAATAGCTGCCGTCTAAAATCATGTCCTTTTGACACTTCCATGTCAGCTTTACTTTATCCATGAAAACAACGTGACTACTTATGATCATAAAGACAAGTGCATGTATGTTTGCAGGAGAGCTTTATCCATGTGGACTTGCCCACAATTGACTTTAACAGGTCACCAAATAACTATGAGAATTTCATTTTCCATGTATTACATGAAATCAGATTAGTGGAAATAAAAAATACAATACTCCATACTACAAGATTTAGACATACTGTGGGGTTTCAGAATTCTCTCTCTTCATCTAAGTAAGCAGAAACAATTCCATTTTGTAGATGAGAAAGTGTATAAAATGTTTCACACCTACACATTAATTGCAACTTAAGAGTAATTCTATAGCCCTTGTCACCAATTCTACATCAAGGGAAAAAACAGTAGTCCCATGCCTCTAGAAACAGCCCATTCCTAAAGATTAGTCTACAATTAAAACCATAGGGATTATAGAGAAGGATTTAAAAAAAAACCCAAAAACAAAAACAAGAAACAGAAACAAAAACCAACCAACCAACCAAAACAAAACAAAAAAAATAAACTAAAAGCTGTTTTAGTGAGAGCAAATGATCAGGAATGTGTTAGGTATAAACCAGAGAACAGGAGAATTTAGTCTAAGGACCTGGAAATTATTTCAAACAATAAAGTCTAGTAGAGTGTCAGGAGGGGAAAATGGTGGAAGAGCTCATCAACTGTGTCATTTAAATCTGCAAAAAACAAAGTGCTTGTGGTATACTGGCTAGAATAATTCTGCATTATCACTGAGAGGGTTAAACAACTGTTGACCCAACAGCTCTCCTCACTAATTCTCTGATTCGAAGCATCACGTTATGTAGGTGGAGAGATAAGGGTCATTGCTGCAGGACAAAATTAACACGTGCAGTGATGTGTCAGATGGTACCCTACATACTATATATGACTGAAAGCCCTGGAAGGGAAATATATGCAGGGCAGATTTGTGGATGACCTTCTAGTTTTATATGTCACACCAAACATAATGGGTTTTTACTCAAATAAGTGTTTTGTATGAAATTAGCAGCTAGCGGCCTGATCCAATTCTCAGTTCAGCCACAAATACACGGCTACATTTACTGTACATACAGAAAGGCACATTCTCAAAAGGCAGACTTTGGAAGTCACTCCTCATCAGGCTTCATAAAGATGCCTTTTACAGAATGGAAGGATTTGAAAAGATAATGCAGAGGAGGTGAAATCATTAATAAATTACAAGGAAGAGAGAGAACCAAAACATGAGACTAAAGAAGAGTTATAAAGGAAACCTGATCGCAATGAGTGCAAAGCCTCTTAGAGACAGGCAGCTGATAGAGAGGGGACTGCAGCCAGACTGGAGCATTGCATACCCACTGTTCCCTGCCCTCTGCATTGCCTCGCAGAGACAGACATCCTCCGCTACTGGTTTGGCTGGTTACTGGGGCCATTGATAACCATATGAAACCCTGGAGTTAAGTCGAGTGCTTTCAGAACAGCTTGTAGTGGGATGGAGTCAGGCTGTCTGTCCATTACAATCCACATCGTGAGCACCTAGGATTTAATCTAAACAAGGGACTTATGACTGCAAGTATATCACTATATTGGCGTATCATATTGACTTTCTGATAATGTTCTAAGCTAGTCAGGTAAGAAAGAGAAAGTGCCACTGGGTACAAATTGTGGCATCAATTCTCTGCCAGACTGATCAATTGAATTTATATATTACCTCCAGCTACGTACTTAAAATCTATAGTTTCACTCCCTCCAGTGCACAGCTCACAGTTTAAATAATTGCAAATACAAACGAATTTTAAAAGGATTTAGCAGGCTTTAAATTAAAAATGTGTGAACATTGTTATTTTAAGCACTCTAAATTATTTACTAATATAACCCAGCTGATTCACTTTTCTCTTCTCTCTGTCTTTGCTTGATTTTTTGATCCCTGAAGCCTCAGTGGAGCTTAACATACCTCCGATAAACTGCAAAAGTAAAATGGTGCTCTATTTTACCGAATTAAAGAAAATCTTCAAATTCTGTATACAGAATAACTAGCAAAATGTCAGCAGTACAAGGTCTGTGAAATCCTGCATTAGAAACAGGCAAGTAGCCAAGAGACATAAACATGCAGTTAACTAAAAGCATGAGTATACATGCTTGAAGTTAATCAAATATTGGGGGGATATGTTTTACATGGGCACTGCAGTGATATAATTAGATGACAAGGTTACAAAAAATGTATAGTGCGATGCCTAAAAGGACTCTGGTTATAAGACACACTTCCTGAGTCTGATTTACCTTACTCAAACATTGCAGCTGTTTTCTGTTTTAATCACTTCTTTTGGGTTAATCTGTAAAATACTTGAGTCAAAAGATAAACATAACATCAGAGTAATAAATTAGGTCATTTGAACTTGTGCTAAAACAGTGAGCACCACCTTATATTTTTCTATATTTTCTGACTTCAGTCTACTAATTGTAAAAATTATTCACAAGCTTCTTCAGAGACAATAAGGGAGAGATTCAATGCAGTGAAAAGAATCTACATACAGAAATAATGGCAAGTGACTTCAGTGCGTCTACTTACAGAGCTGGGTCCAGTGCTGGATCATGGTTGATGTCTCTCATATGCCACTATTGATATATGAACGTCAGAATTTGTTAGGGATAATCTGTTAAAAAGCAGTTAATGCATTTACAATATTAGGTTCCAAATTTACAAGGGTATTGTCTATTCCCTGAACAAAGAAATGTGATAAAATCCTATTTGTTGTCTTTCTGGGAAAAGGTATAAGTAACTCTATATATGTTTGTGTTCACTATTTTTTTTATTCAATTTGTTGAATGACAGAAACAAAAAAAAAAAAGCTAATGTATGAGGATTGTAGCACAGTGCCTAAAAACATAATGTTAGGAATTTGAAAATAACTGAAGAAAGGGTATTACTGGTTTGAAGGAAATAAAGTTATATTCTCATTATGGGGATAAATACACAAAAACAAAATAAACCTTTGTCCCCATCACTATTGATTTTTTATTGTTAAAGTTATGATCAGAGGTCATTTGAGATTACTTTCTCCCCAAGTAATGCTGCAGTATTTATTTGGGTATGTCTTCATCAAAGTCAACAGTAGTGTAACTAAAACCTGTCTTCAGGTCAACATCAGTCCTTTCTTTAAGAGTTCTTCAATTGTGGTATGTTTTTGTAAAGCCTAAAGTAGGGGGAATTTGTGTTTACACATAATGCATATCCTTAGGAAGCTGAAATCTTATCACAAGTCCAGGTTGAATATAATACAGAAAATAATTTTTCCCAACACCAGCTCCCCAAATTAATTTAGATCATTCTAAGGAGGACTTTCTTAATCTAGACTTCAATAGCAGTTAGAGTTACTGCATATTCCATAAAATATGGGATGCTCATAATTCCAGTTTGAAGAACCAAGGTCACACTAGAAGTATATACAATATATGAAATATACAGTATTACTTTTTTCCCCCAGAATTCCCATTTACTTCTACCATGGACAATGCATCTGAGGTTGAAAGACAGGGAAATCCTATTGCTTCACCAATGTCCGCATCCTCTACTGTTTATCACTATCACAAATCTTAGAGCTGCTGCTTTTCCAGGTTGCTGATATCAGCTTACTCTCTTTGATCTGCTCCCCAGGTCTCTCTTGGATATTTCAAGCTACTGAACAGCCACCAGTAGAAACTGTGGTGGTAACCTACAGAGTAAGCCCTGGGAAACAGTAAGGGGAATAGAAATATTAATAAACTGCAAGCTTGTGGGGAGGGAGAGAGTTAAAGAAATGCTTTTTAGGGCCCAAAGCCTCAAATTTAAGGTTTGCTCTTGCTTTTCTGAGTGATTCTACCATGTGTGAGGAATACCTTTAAGGTTAATGGGATTCTGAAATCAATAAAAATGACTTACTAATGGTTCAGGGAAGTTTTTGTACTACAGAGTGTGAATTTACAAGGTTATTAGCTATTCTGCAACAGCTCTCTCATTCTGCAGTGATGCACCACTTTCAAAATGGAGTGTGGTACCCACAGGAGGACTGGAAGATATTGTGCCTGCATACTCAGAATTTACACCCCAGCTTACCTACTCACAGGGTTCCTTTTGTGCACAAGTTAAAAGATGTGAGATCCATACAGAGTCATGTCTGTAAATTTAAGTAAATATTGATTCAAATAACAGACAGCTAGATTTAAAAGATTCTACTGAAGGAATGAGCCTCAGGATAGGGTTTTTTAAACTTTTGTCCCCCAGTTCTCTGAGTCTGGATAATGTGTTATTTTTGTGATTAACACTTATTGAGCCTGAGGAGTCTTCAATTTGACTGTGGTTCTTTAAACACGAAGTAAAGTAGTCCAGTGTTGCAGAAGGGAGCTGCAATTGGACAGTGATTCCATCCCACATACAAAGCCAAAAGCAAAAATCCAGAGTCAGGTGTCTTCATGAAGAGGTAATAACCAACAGAACTATATATTGCTGCCATTTTATGGTGTACTCTGCAGTGTGACAGAACCAGACTCCTGTTATGTACCTAGAGGATATATGCACTGGTGTTTTTTGTTGGAGAAAACACTACCCTTTTAGATAACTTGTCCTCCCTCATTGAATTCCACCATGATCTATGTAAAACATAGCATGGGTTAAAGCTGGTGACTCCATACAGTCAACCTCCTGGTATGAAAACAATCCACCCAGTTTTGGAGACTTTAAAATACTCCTCCTTCTTCATCACAAGAATCTTATCAGTATCACTACTTCAGACATAAAATAATTCATCTATATTTTCCTTAGAAAATAGAATTTGTTCAGAGAAAATCTTGGAGAAGCAGCCTGATATTAAAGCCTTGTTTGACAAAACAAATTTGCAATAAACACTTAGAAAACAGGAGCCATGCCAGTTAGAATGATAGAAAATCATGTCGAAGAGATAAATGGATCATTAAAGAGAAGGTACTTGAATTTTCATTACAGATCGCTACACAATCACTAAAGGTTTCTGAACTTGTCTGGCTTGTTGATCTTATGTGCTCCTCCTACCTCTAACTATTATGTCTAATATCCATATTTTCGCATACCTTTCTGAAACATATATATTTCATTTTCTGAAGGTATCATTAAAAGCTCATTGTAACCATCAGAACTCATGAATTTTGATATGTGTTGGCCTGAACGGTATAAGACACTGTTTAGTGAGTAATAATGTGAACATCATACCTAATGATTCAGAACCTGCATGACATAACTGATGGTATTTTGGTGAACATATGGATTTTAACTAGAGCTTGGCAGCACAGGACCCTTGTTTAGTTCAGCATGTTGGGCTACTGTGGAAACTAAATCAGGCAGCTGTCTGAATTATTAGTTAGGATTTTTCTTTCTGTAGACTTGGAAGTAAAATGATATTGGAAACCAAGAGACCTAGTTATAAAGAGGAGGCAAACTTTCAATTTCTTGTGTACATTTTAGTGCTGTAAAATTGGAAGAATAATTTTTGCTGCACACTTAGCTCCTTCAGTGCAATGAAGGCTTAAATGCTTAGGAGTCAGATGTCATTAACTGCTAGGCCCCATAAACACTGGTCTAAACAAGTGAAATGAACACTAATTCTTCAGTGTTTCAGATTCAAGATGAAACATGTATTCATTCCTAGCAAGTGCAGAACTGGTACTATATAGTCTTGTAGCAAAAGTACAAGATATGAGATCAGTAAGGTGTAGACCAAGAAATGCTTTGGATTTCTATTGAGTTTAAGTTGCAGTAAAATTTTTATCAGCAGAGATGTTTCGATTTAACTAAGATAAAAGTTTGACGCAAACTGGTATCTTTTGTCATCAGTATGAAAGCACTAGAATAAGACAGCAATATTCTGCAGTTGTTACTGGAAACTTTCCAGCCTAGAAGAGAGCCTGTATCCCTGCCTGTTAACCCCAAGCTCATGGCTCAACTTAAGAAACAGAACAAATTACCAGAAGGTAATAAGAAACAAATTGATTCCCCAGACTAAAACAAACTGTAGTCTCCAGACACTTTCTTCTGCTTCCAGCTTTTAAAAGGGATAGTCTTACTTTTACTCAGGCAGTTCTATTCTTTTTACCTGTCTGTGTCATCCTGTGATAGTTATACCACAAAAAGAAGAAAAAATAATTTATCAGTTAGTCTGGCAGGTACAACTTTGCTTTTGAGCCCTCTATGTACAAACCTGAATGAGTTGCAAAATCACCCAGAGAAACATTATGTGTATCATCAAAATAACATTCAATCAGAATGTATTAAATTTTCCTCTCCTTTCTGGGCAAGGAAGAATTTTTTTTCTGGCTACAGCTGTCTTAAAGTGTTTGTGAAGCTACAGCAAATCAACGACACTATCACTAGTTTTCTAGAACCAGAAATATCCTATTTGATAATAACTGATCTTCAGATAAAATATAGACATTCTAGCAAATAATAACATAGATCGAACAGAACACAGGAGAGCTGTGAATATAAAAGCATTAGACTTTGGTTAGCACTGGATTTTAGACCTTTGGTTAGAAGACATGCAGGTGATGACTACGGAGGGGTGGGTCAGAGTCAGACCTGTGCAGCAAATGTCCTGCAACACAGGACAATGTTCTAGTGTCAAAGCTATGAGTTGATCATCATGCATGAGCCTCTGCTTGGGAGAGGGGGAAGAGCCTGGGAGGTTTGGGAGGTAGAGGAGAACCCTTAGCTATTGACAATTCTTAACATATAATGATATAATTATACTTATATGTAGTGTAGTATGTGTTTTGAATAATGGAAGTGCATTAGAATAAATATTGATATTATCATTATGTTCTCAACTAAATTATAACCAAGAAAACTAACTTATTGCCTCCATAAATTTCTTAGCATCTTTATATATTGTCCCAAAGTGTCATTTAAAGATTAAAATCAAAATCACTAATTGCTGTTAATGTTTTATCCCAGAAATGGCTGCCTTATGATGGCAGAAGATCCAATCCCTGTATATGCCCAAATTATAGCCAAATTTGTGGCTGTTTTCAATGCCAATGGTATGATTTCCAGTTGGCTGGCTCCTCTTCCAAACACATCTTGCACAGCAACAGCCACTACAAATCTGATAGCTTTGTCTGGCGTCAGCACTATACTATTTAATTTTATTGAAAAGAAGAGACTTGATAAGACCCTTGTAAAAATTAGAAAAAAAAAAAAAAAAAAAAAAAGAAGACAAATCCTTAACAAACTAAAGAATAAAGTTTATAAAGAAGTTAGTCTTCCTAAAATTCACTCTAGAGCAATCATGTACTCTGTCAGCTTCAGGTAGACCACCTCTACAATGAAAACTAGGTGAAGCTGGCCTTGAACGTGTCTTAACTAGAGAAAAAAAATCCAGTTTTGTTGCGTAGCACATTTATGTACTTTACAGCTATAGATCCCAAAGTGTTTATAAAGTTCCAGAAATATAATTATCTCCATTTCATAGCCAAGGAAATGGAAAAGCAAAATTAAGTAGTTTGCTGAGGGCCACACAATGAATCATCTGAAGAGTCAAATTGTTACTGTAAATCTCCACACCTAGGCAATTATTATGCTGCTACGACTCAGGCAAGATATTATTCTAGAACATCAATTGGTGCTGCATAACCAGTGTCATACACTGGCTCCTACACACTTTTCATTATGTTCAGCTGCATGCTGGACTTTTTAACTGATCTCCATTTTGCTAAACAAGAAAACAGGTGCTCTTCAGAATTCCAAAAAAAAATTCTTTTAAAGAGGTAGACAGCTTTCCAGAGCTGGAAGTCTCTTCTTAAGAGTTAAAAGCACTGTTTAAGAGCCTAGCTTCACTCTGTTAGCTATTTTGCATTCAGACTCAGCAAAACGATCCTGTAAACATGTTTTTTAGGGGTAAATGTCCCTACCCACCTGTGGTGGATCTGAGATAAAAGTCTGGGAGATCCTACAATAACTATACTGGCATATATACTCTGAAGCACAAGAGAATAATGTGATTTTCCGATGGTCACAAAGTAAATAATTTTTGATAAATATTTTGAACTCATTTGAAATGTGGGTTAGTCCCATCATGTGTAACTGTATGCTCTAAACTCTACAGCAACTGGTGCAGCTGTGTAATTGTTTATAAGAAGATGAGAACAAGATTTGTCTACAATTCAACCAGCTAGAAGCTGTGATCAGCATGGCACCAAGTCAGCTACACTTTTCAATTTGATGAACATTTAAGAAATTGAGCCTATTTCTGCCCTTTTCCTCACAGCTGTTAACCTAGCTGAACTTGTGTTTGGCTACAGAAGAATATAGAGGCCATGAAAGCTTGTCTCAAAGATAGGTAACTCCTTGATGACACTGGAAAAGTGATTCACCATTAAACAGAAAAGTATATCCTTGGTCTGATTCTCCTCTAACATCAGTTTTTCATCTCTGTGATTACAGTAATATTCAGGTAGGCTTAGTTTTTTTAATTCTCAAGCACTGTTGTAAACCTGCCTACAGTTAGACAGGTGTTACACACTCCTGAAATCTGTCCATCATCACAAGTTTTGAACATTTGCTCTTTGTAACATCTGAACACTGGCTGCATATGCATAAGTTTCAAAAAAATTTTAAATGGTGCTTCTACACTCCAGTAATATCAGATACTGTGATTTGTATAAGCTTTTATGAGTCTTCTGCTAACAGAAGTATCCACATGAAGTACGTTCTATCTAAGCTTATGCCTTTCAACCATAACATTTATTCCATTTAATCAATTAAGCAGTCACTTCTCTCTCAATGCACTGTATAATCTCAAAAAGATATACTAAACATAGCTAAAACCTTTCCAGGGACTTACTATTTCAAGCCCTCATTGCAATATTACTAAAATCATCCCATGCCCTACACATAAGTTAACCATGTCCCTGCTGTCATTTCTTTTATGCCTTTGGTTTAAGATGAATCTATCATTCCCAAGTCAAACTTCACGAGTGTTGCAGAGTCCATAGCTGCTGAATTCCACCACAGAACTACTGCATTTTAGCAGTAAAATCAGGCAACTTTGACAGCATGGCAAAAAAAATTCCTCTAAGGATTCACCCAGCCAAAAACTGAAATAAATTGTGCTACATTTTTAGGTCACAAATAATTTTCACAAACATTTTTTCAATTACATTTTTCTTTTCAGAGATTTATAAACTCCCAGGCTAGAAAAAACTGACTGTCATAACCAAGACTGACTGTTGGTGAGCATAGGTAATAGAATGTTTTCCATAACAACCTATGGTAAGTCTAGTACTTCCTTCAACAAACTGTTCCAACATTTAATTATACAATGCTACATCCTTAGCAAGGTAAAATGTGTTGAATATATCTGCAAAGGAACGAAAGCCTCATCTGTCAGGTCTCTTCTATATCTTTTCACATAAATACATACACAGACCCATAAGGTGCATCACACTCTAAGGCTCATTTGCCCGTGTCTAGAAGAATGCAGTGGTACTCCTTTCTCCTTTGTCCTGGTATGTATTTCCATAATCTTCCTAAGGGGCATGTTCAAAAGATATGGTCTTTCCAGCAGAGAGTATAGAAATGAGTCTGAATTCCCTCTTCCTGGTTGTAAGCTTCCCTTTTATCCACCTAAGGATGAGTTGCAGTGAGAGCTCATGTTGTGATAATAATTTCTGCTTATCCACCAAAGTCCTCTTCTGAGCCACTGTTTTCAGAGACTCTCCCTTAGCATTCTTCCTAAATGCATTACTTGCTTTTAGCTGCATTTAAATATATTTTGCTGGTTCTTGACTGTTAACCAGGCAATTCAATTCACTTTTTAAAAGCAGCTCATCTTTCTCATTGGTATATGTTATCCAATTTTGTGTTCACCAAATCTTTATCTAAATTGTTGGCAAAAATATTGAAAAGTATTGGATAAAACCTTGAGCTGTGCTCTGCACCATCAGAAATGTTGCAACTCATTGGTGTTTCTTCATTAACAACTCCATTTTAATATCTGTCACTAGGGCAATTTTTAATCCCTTTGATGCAATTTTTTAATCCCATGTAGTGCAAGTTGCTGTAGATCGCTTTGGGCTTTTTTGTTTGCTTGCTTTTTAAAAGATGGTATATATTCCTGAAGAAAGTAACTTGGAGAAAACCTTATATAATACAGACCATCAACCCCACAGAGTTAGTTTCAGCCTAATCAGTACTCCACACTATAAGTAGAGATGAAAAATGTTGTATGTTTGTTCAGAGATACTTGCTTTGTGTCACATGATGGGGAGAGGTATTTCCAGTAGTCTCCCAAAATAAGGAAGTTAGATGCCTACAAGACAACAGGGCAGGATTGATACTTCCATTTCCTACATTTTTATAATCTGGCTACATTTCATTTCTTAGCTAGTTCTTTTGAAACTCTTGAGTCTAAAATAATCTAAGCCTTTGGACATGATATGTTCCATTACAGCAGTTGCTGCCTTACCTCTTTCTTTGTTACAGATGGCAAACTTTCATTTCCATCCACAACATCATATGGGATGGATATATCCTCCTGTTTCATTCCAAGTAGAGAACAGAAATATTTATTAAACATTGCTGTCTTTTCTGCATCATTATTTATGATTTCCACCATCTGTATCTTCAGTGGAACTGTATCTGACCTAAGATTCTTTTTGATGCTAAAATGTTTTTAAATTGCCTTCTTGTTTTTAACCATATTGGTCATTGACGTTTAACCGAGTTGTTAATTTTTTTTATCAGTTACACGTTAGTCTCAGTATATAACTTATCCTCCCCTTTCCATTCTTGATCTGTCATTATTTTATGTTTTTAAACTACTTTTATGTGTTTTAATCAGGACATTTGATTTCTGTACATTTTTGTGTGCAAGTTTATGTCCTTGAATAATTCCCAGTATTCATTAATACTTCCTAATTAAAATTTACATTCCTTCTCAGTTGCCTTAACTGATTCAAGTTGGAATAAACTGGTCCTCTAATACATCTAAGTATGCCTGCTTGGTGTTACAGACAGCTTATATTCACAAAGTAAATATAACGAGGTTGTGATCACTATTCCTTAACTTCTTCCTTTTTGATGGTCACTGGTGGGCACTATTTATCTCTTTGGCCATCAGAATGATGTTCAGTTTTGAGCTTCTTTATGTAAGACAAATCTCTACACTCTGAGATTACCTGATATTTTTACAAGCTCTAGAGAATTCTGTTCCTGGCAAGGCAAAATATCAGAAAATATTTCCCAGTTTAAACTCCACTATGATAGTAGAGGTCTTTTTTCTCCCCACACTGAAGAAAAGATGTTGAAAGAGCAGCTCATTCCACTGTCTACAAGGTTGGTTTTTTCTCTGTAATGTACATAGATATCCTATCTATAGGTATATTTTGAATCAGAAGTACTGAGTTTTTGTCACTTCATTATTTATGTCTGTTCAACATGCAACATTGTATTTGATGCAACAGTCTATCTCCAGCTACACTTCCTAATTTATTAAGAGGATTAAAAATGTAACCACTTTCAGTGAGATTCCAGCATTCTGACTTCTTATCAAGTTTCAGAAATATTAACTATAGGACATATATCTCATACATGAATACTGCCTCTACCCACTTATTACCAAGATGCTTGAATGTTTGTTTAGTGATTCTTTTACAGTGTAATATGTCCCTTATCACTTGTTTTGTTGCATGTCTGGTAACCAGGCTGTAATTCACATAGAGCTGCAGACACAGAAGTACATATTTGTCACAATTTCCCTTTATTATTACTCAACTCCAAGCTTAGTTTAAGGCCCTTCTGGCATTTTTTCATTGACTGGTATGACTCTTACTGAGACGGGCAACAGAATCAGACTTTCCCATCCCTCTGGTAAGAAATCATCAACAGCCTGTCAGATGTTGTTTGACAAGGTATTAGTACCAGCCTACATTCTGCTAACTTAAATCTCACCTAGGCTTGACTTCAAATTCATCTTTGATCTAGAAAAATAGAAAATTCTCAGTTGTCCTCCTATTCTCTTGGAATGTCCTGCAGGTTTTTTCTAGTATAGTGTCAAAAAAAGCTGTTAAGAAGGACTACATTTTACAGTCCTCCTAAGGATGCTTCCATCGGCTTTTTCTGCTGGTCTGAACTATGCTCTAGTTCTTTTTATGAATATTAATCCAAAAATTTCTTAAGTAGTACAAAAGTAACTTAAAGTTAGTTAAACAATAAGGAGAAATTAAACCATATAATTCACAGCAGGTCACCATCTTCCAGGTAAAATGATCAAATATAAATAGATAATATATGACTTAATTGCCATATGAAACAGCTTGCAGGCAATCCATGGACTGAAATTCTTTGGCTACACTATTAATCAAGTAACTTCAACTGATGAACAAAAGAATTCAAGTCTGCACTTGGATACTTTGCAAATAGGAAAAAAGAAATAGATTTGTCAAATTAATTATTCATTATAAGTAGTTCAACCAGATCCATCCTTTTTTATCATTTACATGGGTTTTAAATTCTTAAAGTGGTTTGGGAACCTTAAAGAGTAAAATGTGCTATAAATGCTTAATGCAATGATCATTTATATGTGGCACTGTAAACGTACAAACATACATTACGTAGCATAGAGTGAGGCAGTGGACGCTGTGAGAGAGTAGTTAAGATACAATTAACTCTCAAAAAAATGTAGAAGTCTGATATTTTTCAGACAGACTGGGGTATGAACTGGATACCAGCAGTTTGAAGGTAACTGCTGCAAGTGACTCTCACCACAGCTAAAGGACCCATTGGCACTGTGTCATACCAGGACAATAAGCCTACACTGACAGGGATGTAATGGCTCCCCTCCACAGTCCTCAGGTTACAACAGAGGCCTGATTTCTAGCAATGCTTATCTGCAGCTCAATGCTGAATGTGGTTGGTATTTTGGTTTGGGTTTTGTGATTTTTTGTTTTGTTTTGTTTTTTTTTTGAGGAACATTTTCAAGTTATGATCCAAGCCAACACTATTTCTCTTGCTATGACAAATAGGTTCACAGAATGTGATGACAGAAGCAAACAGACAAATGTGTGAATAAATTGCTTAGCTCAATCAACGTGATTAAAGGTGGCATTTATTTATTTATTTATCTATTTATTTATTTATTTTCTAAAATGTTGCTGCTTTCTGACAACTGGAGTAATATCATGAAATACATCAAAATTGCCCAGATTCTGGCATCCTTGTCCATAGTATATAGTATCGAACTCCACACGAAGTCCTACTGAAATAATGAAAAGCTTACACTGTACTTTATGTATTATTACAATCAAAACAACTTGCCAAATGTAGAGAAGATTAAGGGTGACTAGGGACATCATTGACAAACATTATTTTGAAGTGTGACAATGATGTAAGTGACAGAAAAAATATAATAGGAATTTCTTTTTCAGGTGATTAGGGTTTTGGGGGAGTTAAGAGGGTGTTGTTTGCTTTTTTTTTTCTATTTTTACAGCCCTGGCATTTGGCAGAGAGGTGCTGGTTTCAAATCTGGGTAAAACTGACATAGAAACACCTGGGGGAAGTAAATACAAAACACTGAGGTTATACTTACAACCACCTTTTTTAGGCTCTTTCTGCATTAAGTATGCAACATTTCAACATCACTGTGTAAGCAATGCAGTATTAAAATTACTTTTAATGACAAAAAAACCCCTCTATATTAAGGTTGAACATCTGTTATCTGTTCAGACAGTGAGTACTCAGTTCAGTATTTGCGTGAATAATTTGCAAATTCAATGCATAGAAAATTTTGCACTAGTACTAAGGTTAATTCATTTTTCCTGGGATGGTATGTAGCCAAATGGAATCAAAATGTCCTCACAGATTACTTCATACCCACTTAGTTCTCTGAGAAACTACTCAGTGTGTTGGACAGTGCTGAAAGGTGTAAAGATAACACGGAATAAAACAGGAGTGAATAAAGCAGTAATGAGAAAAATGCTTCAGAATTAATCTACAAAATGTGCTTTTCAGGTCAGTACAGCAGAAACAAAGTAGTGAACACATCGACAAAGGAACCATAATGAGAGGTACCACTGCTTGAATTTATTTATTGCTGCAACAGCAGCTAGGAACCTAGTTTCATAAAGAGAACAGTGCAATATCCTATACATGGTGTTGGATAGGAAGCTTTCAAAATTATTTAAAACAAGAAAAAACAGCTTTCATCCTCAAAGATTTAATCTGCAGCATATGGCTTCATATGTTTGTTGTTTATGTTGACACAAAAATACCCCTGAAAATTTCATACTTCTAGTTACAGCAATCTATGATGTTTCTAATGGGATGGTATCAGAGTAACTAACCTGTTACTTTGTTTTGCTAACAGTAGATGGGTAGTCCCTGGAAGAATTCAGCAGTACCTAACAGTGCCTGGTATTCAAAAGCTTATTGGAGAGTCAGTTGCTGTGTGGTCTCTTTGATGCTTAGTCTAGTAGTTTGGCTGTAGCAAATGGGATGGGTCTGGAAGACTATGGCTACAGAAGAAAAGTGTACTTACAAATCTACATATACTTTAGATAGTAAAATATTAATAAGGGTACTTTGAAGCAGAGCCCAATGGCAGTTGTTCAGTGGCCTTTGGCTGAGACTTTACCATCTTCAGATTTCAAAGTTCATTAACAGCAAAAATGAGCTGGAGGATAGTAAAGGGGTTTGAGGACTGCTAATGTCACCCTCTCCTCTCCTCTCCTCCCTGCCTCTCTGTACCCATTATACACAATATAGGGTTGGCAGGAGGTTCAGAAGCAAAAATTAAACCTGAACCCGCAGCCCTGGACTAGAAAACCAGAACACTTTCACCCCTTTAAACTGTGCCTGACTCATTGCCATCTAGCAGCTCTTCACAGAAGAGGTCTGGGGACTGAGGGAGGGGGCAGGGGAAGGAAAGAATGCTTTCCACCTCACCTGCAGTTCTACAAATCTCATCAAGTAGAAGAGTTCTGTTCTTTAACAGGTTACCTAAATTTTGCTGAACACTTCATTTTACTCCTTTTTGTTCAGCTTCTCACTCCAAGGAATGTCCCTGGAACAGACTTTCACATGATAGACTGTCACTGATGGTTGAAAGCTATGTCATCATTGACCATTAGTGAATTCCATATATGTTTCCTATGTACACTCTAAATGTTCATGGTTATAAAGTTGTGGGGTTTCAGGTTGATTCACTAACTTGGGAACAATAAAATACAATTAAGTGTTGTGACCATTGTTCTAGACAAAACCTGCATCTCTAATACCTAAATATCAGACAAAGTTGCTGAGTGTTGTCTGCTGGCTTTCAAAGTGGTCAGACCAATTTTCAACTCCTTCTCTCAAGGAGTGCTGCTGTTTTCAGTTGAAAAGATGAGTGTGTTATTAAGAAAATCCACGTGGGTGTTTTGTGATTCTTTAGTGCAGAATGCCAAATGATATCAAACGTTGTTCTGTATGTTTCTCTTAAAACCTACACAAAGTTTTCAGTCCTTCTAGTGCTTGTTAATATATAATCTTGACAGCTTTTCTGTATTAGCTCAATCATATAAATGGATCCACATTTTACATACACAAACCAGCTGCCCAAGAAATAAGTGAGATAAAGGTCCTATTTCAGACTATTTCAGACCATAGCTGCTTCAACATTCTCTATCCACCTTTTTAATACTACAAAAAAGAGGTAATGGCAGAAGCATGAGTCATTACTTTATGTCTGTTACATGTATCTTGTAATACTCAAAGATTTCTTCCCCAAATTGCAAAAATTTAAAAGTAATAACAGTATCAATTTTCTAAACAGACAGAACATCTGAGGAACTTTCTCGGACAATATAATTCGGATGTTTTCAACATCACTTATTTTATTTCACAACAAACTTACATTTTATCACACGATTGCTTTCCCAATTATAGTGCAAAATAAAAGGCATCATCAAATAGTTTAATAGTTGCAGGGGAAAATGTAGTTTTATACATCAAATGATGCAGAAAATAATGTGACAACAGAAAAATCTGTGTGCTGGGTTGGGAAATTTTGCTATGAAGTTATTTGTCTTATATCTCCTCAATGGAGGGAAGGGACAGGGAGCCCCCAGGTTTGATTATTATTTTTCTGATAAAATGTACACTAGGATAAAGGGAAGATTTCCTCTTCCAAACAGGGTCTGCAGTCCTTCCAGTGAGTGTGTAATCTCAACAGTTAAAAGACAAATCACATTTATCCATAAAAACAGAAGTCCATGCTTAGGCTGCAGGGTAGGAGATTTAGGAAGAGAGACTGACAGTTTTTCTTTAGAAAACTGTTTGTATTTTTACCACAATCTACTCAGACATATACTAATAGAATTTTAAAAGGTCTGTACACATCCACAGGTTCTCAGATTGCATGTTGATAAGTACCTCCTGGTGATTTTCAGATCTCCGTCTCAGGCTTGAGATGGTGATTACCTGTCTGCCTGGCAATACAAAGCACTAATCTGTTTTAAAATAAAAGCTCTGAAAAACATGTGGGGTAGCAAGCAGTGGATCACTATTGCGTACCACAGTATTCTTGTGAGGGCCTGCATCCCGGTCGCGTAGAGCAGGTATGTATTATTTATAGCTGTATCTCTGTATGGTTACCTGCAGTTAACTTGAAGCCTCTTTAAAACAAAGGTTGCTCTAGTCCTGCTTGCTATTGGTGTGAGGCCCTCCTTGCTCCCACTCTCCCCCACCGGTGTAAGTAAACATAGCAGCCCTCGGTCTAATTAGCTGTCTTTAAGGCAGGGCTAAGTGGGCTCAGAGGGGGGAAGAGGTTTTCTTGGACCCCTCCAAGCCTCTCCTCAGTGCTGGCAGACAGAGTGCGTGCGGCCTCCAAGAGGCAGCGCAAACTCGCTGACATTATGTCCATGGGTTATCATTATCATCTTTTTTTAAAAAAAACCTGATCGATCGCTCCTGACCACAATGATGCTTCAGGGCATCTCTCTCTCTGCTGGGGAGTGATTGACCATTGGGTATCATTAAAGTGAGGAGGTGAGGGGAAGGAGGGAGTGAGGGAGGGAAAACGGAGGCTGCTGTGATAGCAGCACTGGCTCCAGCTCCTCCTCACACGTGCCTCTCCCTCCCGGATGCTGCTGACCTTTCACTCAGGAGCCAGGAGAGATTTAATTGAACGGCTTCCTCAGATGTGTTTGGGGTTTGGGTGATGGAGGAGGAGGATACAGAACTGAGAAGAGAGAAGTGAGGGGAGAGGAAGGGAAAAGAAGAAAAAAAAAAAAAAGGAAGAAACCAACAACTTCAGATGACCTTCAAAAGCTAGCTGTTTGGCTTTTCCTAGGTTTTTGCCAGGCTTCACTTCAAGCTGGGACCCTGACACTGGCAGTGCCAGAGCTGTCCTTCCCTAGGCACAAGCATCTCCACTGCAGCATCCCTGTTGCCCCAGCTCTTCCCATTGCCCTCCTGGTGCAACTGACCACATTTGAGCCAAAGAAGCCACCTCCACCCTTCCAGGGCGATGCCACACAGGCGGGAGAGGGTCATCTTAATTTCCCAGGCCTCTGTGTTTGTCAGAGAAAGGTCTTGGGAGGGGTGGGGGAATACGCAGAAATGTATGTAGATTTATTTTTGTCTTTTTAACATTGTATTTTTCTTCAGAGTGAGCACAAAAACAGACAGTAAACAAAACCAGAGGAGGTCCCAGACAGAAAAACCTGGACGCTGTTCTGGTACTTGCTTGTTTTCACTCACCTCCCATTTACTTGGGTTGTGCTTGTTTATTTGTGCCTGGGATGCTGCACTTCGACAGCACAACCAGCATGCTGCTGCCTCCTCCTCTACTTTTCTTCCCCTTCCCTGCACATCCCCCTCAATCCTAGCTCCCCCCTTTCCATTTTAACATAACTAAAAAGGAACGAATGGATCTCAGCTGAGTTAAATGGGTGACAAGGGAGATGGAAAGAAGGAAATTCATCCCTTCTTGTCTTTGAGAGCAATTTAATTAGGCCCAAGCCCCCTGTGAACGGGTAAGGGAAAGGCTGAGGATTGGCTTGTCTGGGCTTCCTCTGAAGGCAAAAGCGGCCTTGGACACACATAGCGAGAAAGGATTTTTAAAGGATCATGTAAGAAGATCAACAGATAAGCAGCTAATTTTGTGTACTTAGAGAGCAAATGAGTGCATGCACTCCCACTGGAATAGCCAGAGTGATGGGATGAGAGGAAGAAAAATGAGGAAGAAATATGAGGAAGAAGCAAGGAGAGATCTTAAGGTATTTCACCGTTACTGCTGATCATCAAAATTAAAGATTTATGCTGCTTGATAGGGTAGTTTGGCTATGGCTTTCACAGCAACTGTGCATGTGTACATATATCTATATACATACATATATAGATATAGATTTTTCTTTATACAGCTCAGTTATTTCTAGAATTTTCATCAGAAAACCACTTTTAAACTAATTGGAGTCTGTGGAGAGGAAACCTCATTTTTGGTTCAAATGAATTTTCTGAAAATGTCATTTGATTCGGGAAATATGACTGATCTGCCCGATTTCTTGATAAGAAATGAAATGAGCCGTTGTCCTTCAGGATATCATAGACTTGAAATGGGGGATTTTATGGTTAATGCCATCAGATAGAAGTGTCCTACTTTGAAAGGAGAAGTCCATCAGCCCCAGGGAAAGGCTGAAGCCTGAATTTTGTCTCTAAATCTGCAGCTGCAGTTAGAGCTGGCACAGAGCAGCTATAGATTTTTTTTTTTATTATTATTTCCCAAGCAATAATTATAAAATAAACATCAATAAATAACAAAATTATTAATAAAAAAGTTCATACTTTTTCAGCTCTTCATTTTAATTTGTAATTTTTTCCCTCAGTGATTTTTACCTTGATTTTTCATATGGGAAAACTGAGAAAGACAAAATAAGTGACTTTCCCAAGGCCACAAAAGGAATTAGTCAGAGAGACAAGGAAGTCCCTGAAAGTCAGTGCTGCAGGGCTGGCACCATCAGTTTATCTTTTTCATAGAAACATATATGCAAATAGAAATGGAGTCATACAGATGAAAAAAAGGGGATCAAGGACAAGAGAAAAGGCAAAGTGAGAAGGCCAAATAAGAGTAAGCAAATGTTCAAAATAGGCTGATTCAAGCTAATATTGAAGTAGCAATTTTAAACAAAGTATTAAGGGGATGAAAACTGAGTGAGATTTGTAACAGATTTGGGTAGACAATTGTTTGACAGAGAGGTTGTTTGCAGGGTTTTACCAGGCTACAAGGTTGGGATACAAATTTCAGGCATTGAAACTTGGACTTTTAGTTCTAGCCCATCTGGCCTTCTCCCCATACAGCAAGTGTACAAGCCTTAGGTATTCAACATGCTCTTCACAAAGTTTCTTGCCAAACTCCTGTTGACTTTTCCAGGAGAGTAAGGGGGTCTTAACAGTACAACAGCTATTCTACCATCCAGCAAAGAAAGTCTGATGCTACCACAATTTTCCCCTCCACTGCAGGATGCCAACAGAAGGAAAATGAAGCAAGGTGTTCACATTTCGCAGTCAAGAAATCTTTAAGGAGCAAATAGAAAACATATCTCCGTTTGATAGGGATTAATTTTACCAATGCAGCATCTTGTTAGTGGAAAAACTACTAGTTCCTTTACTGATACTACTAAACTGGTTTCTCTGTATACAAATTCACTTCTCAATTAGTTACTGGACAGACAGTTTCTTAAATGCACAGAATGGAAGCAGCAAGATGATGTACTACTCTAACCTTTTCCCTGTTAAATGGAAAAAAATGGGCCTTTCTGTGATGCATCACTGATTATTCTCAGTGTCTCTTTGTATTTCAAAATAATGTCATGTTAGAGCTTTGCCAGGGCTTTTGCAAGTAAGAAATCTAAGGTGTGCTAGAAACACTTTACTCCCCCCAAAACTGCACATCAGTACACACTTCATGTTTTGCACCTTCTTCTCAGTCTCAGCTCCCCAACAATGACTGGAGGTATAGATGAGACAGGACTCAACAGTGGTCAATAGGAAGACAAATCCTGGAACTGCTCCAAAACATTACTCTGCCTTGGCTAGGGTCTCTCTGAGGCCTGGCCTTCTTCAAGTTGTCCTCTGTGGGAATCATGTCTGGGGTTGCTTTTTGCAACCACCCTGGGACAGCAAGTGCAAATAAAGTGGGGTAGCTTCTTGCCTGAGCAGGAGGTTAAGAGTACTGTGTGTATAGACCTGGTTCTGCTTTTTTTTCCCCTGCTTGTTTTCAGTGGGTGTGAAAACTCTGGATTGAGTGAAAAAAATCATACATGAAAAAAAATTTTCAGTCTTTCTCAGTCAGGATGAAATCATATTGCAATACATAACCCTGAAACTCAGGCAGAAGTATTACAGATGGAAAAGAATTATTAGGTCATCTAGACTTGTGCAGGATTGTTCCCTACAGTATATTTCCCAGTTCTAAAACTAGTCTAGTTTTAATTGATATGGGCAATGGGCTTTCCATCATGTTCCTTGGGAGACTGTTCCACTGCCTGAATTCAGTATTAAGAAATATTTCCTGATACTCATCCTAAATTTCCATTGCTTAATTTTGTCTTACACCACCAATACACTACTCCTCATGTTGCACACACTGCTCCTTATACTGTATTCTGCAGCATAAGACACAGGATACCACAGATTTCCCCATCAAGACATTTCCGCTTACGTGCACTGAATGCATTCATTTCATTGGGTGGATAAATGTACATGATACACAGTATTCTCTGAGCACAACATACGTTTGTTTTGTAAAGAAACTGCTGAATAAAGAGCAGGCAAAAAAGGAATTGCAATAGTCAAGACTTCTATGTACGAATACTTAGAAGAGCAGAAGAGAACACGCAACTCAGCCGCAGATTGCACCTGCAAGAAATCATGTTGAGATTCCCAACAGGTAAATACCTTGACAAATCCTTACTAGCTTGATGACAGCAGTTTGCAAAAATATCATAAGAGCACAGAGTGAATAACACAGCAGATGGATCAATTTATTGCCCTATACTTCTTCAGTACCCTGTTTAGCTAGAGATAGAACAATGTGCTATTGTATTTAGAATCAATTAGAGAGATTAAAATATAACTAAAAATCTCAGGAAAAATATATAGTCACATAGGAAATGTAATGTAGCGAATAACACTTACTATCATAACACAGCTTTTTTATCCTCAAAGTGCTGAACAAACACTGCCTAAATGAGCAATCTGTTTACTTTTACAGAACCCCATGGAGCAGGTAAGCATTATTCCCAGATGGAGACATGGGAGTTCATCCTGAGGAGCGCTGAGTAGATTGCTTCCCAAGACTCTGGAGAAGACTGAAAGTATATGCTTTTTAAGGCCACAGTATGACAACACTGTGCAATCAGCTTTAGATCTTCTCTGTACAAGGTCAAAACATCTGAGACCACACAACACAAAACACTGGCCTTTTATAAGCTCACACTACCCCATCAAATGTAATGAAAATGTTTTGATGGCTTAATTGTACTAAGTTATGCATCATCTGTCCTCATTTCTCTAATTTCACACTGGATGAGATGGCAACAATCCTCCAACAAAAAACATAAGCACTGAATAAAATCCTGAAGACAATATAGGCTCTCAATAAATTGTCCCATTCTTCTAATACCTATAAAAAATATGCATTTAATCTGTCCTGTAAGTGGAAGACCTTGCAGTAGATCACACAGTACCATTAATGACTATTAATGAACACAGAACTAAAGCTTTCTCATCACAGATCATAAGAAACTGGTCAGGACAAAAAAAAGCAATGTGGTGTAGCGCTCAGAGCTACAGCCACAGATATGATCAACTGTGATCCAGTTGGCTGGTGAGAGAGGGACTTTCATGTACAAGATTAAGCGTGCAAGGCAGCTTGTTGCTGTTCAAGCGTGAAAGCGTATCGAGGGTGGCAAAATCATAATAGATGCTACTAAACAGTGACAAGTTCCCTGTAAACACTGTTTACTGTTTGACTACCACTCCTCTTCAACTAACCTCTGTAGTTAGTTGAGTTCAAAGAGTCAGAGAGCACACAGCTGGCATCCATCCTACCACTCCTGTGTTCTGCATTTTCAAATGTATGGCACAAGGTACTAGAAGCAGCAAGACATTTCTCCTGATGGGCACAAGGCAGAGGCTGAAGGGGAGGAGCAGAGAAAAAGCAGGAGAGATTGCTCATTAAACAATCTGTAAAATGTTAATTGACATTGTCTTTTGCCTAACTGTAGGTAAGCACATAACTACTAATTTTAAGGTATTCACCCAAGTTGCATTTAGGTGCTTTAGATTCTCAAATTCTTTTAATGGTTGAGTAGTCACTCGATAACTAGAAGTGACACTGGACCACATGTCTTCTGGAAGGGAAGTGTTGTCCAGGGGTAGGTGGGAAAGCACTAGCAATAGTAGGCATTGTTTGTAAACCAAAGAATGAAGTATACTTTCCCAGCCTTTTCAGTCTGTAAGAATCTGAGAAGTAGGTATATGTGAAATATAAGCATTTGGGACCAAATCAAAGTCCATTTTCCTTTGTGCATTCTAATTCAACATTTCAACAATTCAATTACTTCTATTGTGAAAAATGGGTAGGGATTCTCCTGCACTTTATACCCACCGGTATTATTCCTCCCATCCCTACACTACTCCTAGCCATGTGCTCCTAATGTCTTCCCCCTTTCTCCCACAATCTAGTGCTCTTCTCACCCTCAGTGAGCTGGTCTGTCTCATTTATCTGGAAGAAAAGTCATTGCAGGGTCATTGATTTGACAGAGCCACTATAAGCAAAGTGACAATTCACCTCCTAAGGACAGCAGAATACGTGGAAAAGCAGGGGAAAAGGGGAGCAGTAAGATCCTGATAGTGGTAACAGACTCTCAAATAGACTCAACCACATACTGAGATTTCACATGCAGTTTAATTTCCACTTCCTTTATTTTCATCTCCAATACAGATTTTGCCTTTATGTCCTATATCAGTGAAAGGCTAATTAGAAATACTGAGTCAAATAGAGCTATGCATTAGATAGACACTGTTCATCCTGTACTTCAGTGCTCCATACAGTGTATACATTCCTGAAACCTGTGTTTTGATTTGTAAAGGGTTTTGAGATCTTTTTAGAAATAAAAACTTGATGAAATAAACCTTGGTTTATTTCATAGAATGTACCTCTGAGTACTCTGACTAAAAGCACCAGGTTACAAAACTCCAGAGTAACACACTGACTCTTGGGGCCTAGGTCATACAAAACTCCAGAGTAACACACTGACTCTTGGGGCCTAGGTCATACAAAACTCCAGAGTAACACACTGACTCTTGGGGCCTAGGTCATAGTTAACACAAAAACAGTGATACACACTAGCACTTTATCAAGGTATTAAACTTTTACAAGTACATAACATTCTTATTTTTAAAAAAAGCGGAAGGACAATTCAATATAAATCCAAATGTGAAAAAAAGATTAGTTTACCACTTATTCAGAAATCTAAAACTGAAGAGTTACAGCAGAATTCTAAATTGCTGGTATCAGCAAAAGGAAAATAAAATGCCTAAAATATCTCTGTTCAGTCAAAATGTAAAAATTACATCTAGACCACCTATCTTTACCTTTTATGTGACAAGAAGGGGAGTGACAAACCTTGGGAAGAGGAATTCACACAAAAATACTCTTCCACACTTTCTCCTGTGCCTCCTTCATGTGAATGACACAAAGAGCACTGCTTGGTCTCAGAGGTAATTTTCCCTCTCATGGGATGTTCACTAAACCCTCCAAAACTACTAGCTCTGAAAGGACTCTGTGGTACAACTGGAAATTCAAACATTGCACACCTTAACAATAATGAAATATACAGAGAGGTGGATGAGATTGAAAGGATGAAGTATGGATCCCAGGCTGAATGACAGCCTTTGGAACCTCTCCTTCTCCTTGCTGGACCTGTTAAATCTGTAGTTAGCGATGGCCTCAGGGAGGATAAGGCACCTTAGGATGTGTCCCTGTCAGAATCAATAGAGCAAGGTATTGAATACCCCCATTTGGATGCCTGGAGCAAACTGTGACCAAACCAGGGGAAAAAATAAAGGAAAGAATGCATTTAACTTACCCTATAAAGAACATATTTTCAAAAATCTAATCTTCTAAGGATCTGAGTAGCTTTAGGGTTTTGTTTATATTTTTCATTTAGGAATCTCCCTTGGGTCTTTTCTTTGCCAGGAGCACAGTGGGCAAAATCAGGATCTTTGGCTTGCCCAATGTGCTCAAGAACTCTGTGGATAATTTAAGCTTTCCTAGTGCAATAAAACAGAAAGTTCATAAAAATAAATAGAGTAATACTTTGCACTGATTCCACAGGAGGCTTGTGCTTCACAGAAACTATTCAGTGAAACATCTCTTAGAAGTAGGTAAGTGTTGTTTTCCCATTTCACAGATGTGAAATGAAGATACAGGATGTGTCAAGACCACCCAAGACACTAAAGACAATTCTTCAAAATAATAATTTTGTTTTTCTGGAAGTCATGACTAATTCACATTTATGTGACATGTCACCTTGGCATGCTTAAAATACGAATGCCTAAATATATGGATATAAGTGTGTAAGGGCTTTGATGCAATTTCTTACTCTTATCCTCACTGCTCAGTGGTGCATACCACATCCACAGTAGAAACAATCATACACCTGCCCCTCAGCCATTACAATGCAAAGCCCACCGTCCTGTTTGAAACTGCCAGTGAAGGTGTCTATGAACTATGAAGGTGAATTTTGATATGGAGCAACAAAACCACTTGTACAGTTTTAATTCTGCTGCTACCAGGCACTGATGTTTTACCTCTTTGCAACAAAAGCTCCTGAAAGTCCAAATGACTTCTGAAAATGGGACAGATTCTCCTGAAAACTGATTCCATTGTCTCTTTCTGATGTCATCCTCTGAAATGCTGATCAAATATGCAATCCAGATATTCCAAAACCCCAATTCCTCATTTAATCAGAAGACATTCTATCAATAGAAAGCCACTGAGATCATTAGAGTAATTCAGCAATCATTGTATCAGCAGCAGAAACGAGACATGTTAATGTTTCTCTAACTTATCTGTGAGAAACTAGCTTCTCAAGTGGCTTGTGGTTTTCTCTTCTTCCATATGAGCAGCTCCTGTAGTCAGGATATATCATCCCAATGGCAGCTAGTGGGGAAGCAGATGGCCTGCATGATCACAAAGGAAGATCTAGAAAGAAGGATATTCTTTCAAGAATTATTCAATATATAGTCAAAACAATGACAATGACAAGACATGGAACAATTGTTGCCTTTGCTTTACGCATTTATTTATCCTTGTCTCCATTTGATAGTGTCCAATTTTCTGCAACAGGCAGAAGCATAAAGGACGTAAAAGAAAAAGGTTTAGAAGAAATTCAGAATATGTCAATAATCACCTTGGTTTACTTTGTTTAATTGCTACATTCTTCATCATGATGGCTACTTTACAGGGATCTCTCCCAGGAAGCTAATTTAGCCTGAATAATGGGTACCTTAGCCTATTAGACTAATTTTCATTACTGGAGACACAGTGATATGGAACTTAAATGCCATCTAACCTTGTTTCAAATAAGTTTAAAATCTAAACCAGGAGAATTCAATCTGGTAGTTTAATCAAAGTTACCACACATTCAGGAACAAAAAATGTGAGCTGAATATTTTTGTAGAGATAGAAAAACAGCTCTTCCAGGTTAACTGAGCTGCAAATCTAACCCATAATCCAATTTTTCAGAAAGGGTTCAACTCTCCTGGATTTAGATGTCTAACTTCTGGATATGTAAGGTTACTTGTCTATGCTTTCTCTAAAGTCAAAAGAAATGGGCAACTCAAGAACACAATTAATTACATCATTAGTTGAATTGGGAAATTAGAATATGGGACATTAACCTAATTGGAGGTTCCTCTACACTCATTATAGAGGACTTTCTTAAGCCAGATGACCCCTTAAAACACAGTTAAATTTAAATGGATTGAATGTTTTTCTGAGAGTCATCAGTACCAGATTCTTTTTAAGAGTGTGAAAACGACAAAGAGACAACAAACTAAAATGCTTTGGTTCCCTGAGTCCTTTTTATTTATCTTCCACTTTCTTATTTTTATTCAGTACAGGAGTTGGCACAGTGCAAAGTCCATTTTATTTTAAATAAATACGCCTCTTGATAAGGCACTCTGACTTCAACGGTGTACCTTTAACCTGTTTCTCTCACTGACTCTTCCTGCTGCTCTGACTAGCATAGCTTCCATTTCTTGTCCTTTAAGGCCATTTTCCCTGTTAGCACACAATCCTTTCTTCTCCTATACAGTGTCTTCTCCAAGTCCTTCCTTTTGACTGTTCTCCCACCATTTCCTGAGTTACACTCAATTTTTTCACCATCTGCCACAAAAAGCAGTCTGTCTCCTGATTTCTATCCAATTCTACATTCATACTTGTACAGATAAGGTGTTTAGTTAAGTCTGTTATTCTATCAACAGCCTACTGGAATCAAGAAAGTTGAATTTGATCAAAATAATCCAGAAAAACAAGGGTCAGTGGAGGTAGAACTTTGTATGCTCCTATGCCTTATTAAAGAGAGTTCTACTGTAAAATGGTTATCATAAGAAAGGGGAAGAAATGTCAAATTATTAGAGGAAAACTCTTTTTAAAATTAAAAATAAAAAGGAAGATGATTGGCAGTTAAATGCTTTTTTGCCTTAAAATGCCTGTAGGTAACCTGAAAAATGTTTTCCTTACCTCCTGAGCAATGCAGTTTGATGTCAGTCCTAAAGTGGCATCTTCAAGCAAAAAAGCCACAAAACAGCAATTTCAAAACTACTTTTGGTTTCTTATATTTTTATTCTAACCTACAGCCACAAAAAACATGTAAGAGCAAATTTTTGGCCTGTAAATTACTTCCATCTTGTCTACCATGTTGATAGAAAGCATGGTGGAAATTTCCAAAGAAGGGAAGCCTCAACTCAATGTAATGCTCCACCTGTCCTGAGATCAACAGTGGCATGAGTGGGATCTGGATAGCTCAGAGATTTAGCTTGTGGAAAGTCAAGGTCACAGAATGTTTTTTCTTTTTAGGACCTTCCTTCTCTTTCCCTTTCACAAGAACATCATCCTCCTGTTCCTAAGACCTACTGCCATCAATACTATCCACCTGCTGACCTGGCCATACCCAACATCTTTCAGAGTTCCAGCTACACTGGTCTTTAAAGATAATCCAACATTTGGATTACCTAAAATAAGATTGTTTCATCACATCAGCCACATAGTCCACTTATTTTAAAAGTGACTTTGCTAGACAGAAAAGGCCAGCTTCAAAGCTTCTACAACTGCGTGACTACATCAGTTGACAAGGGAAAAGCAGTGGATGTCATCTATCTGGACTTTTGCAAGGCCTTTGACATGGTCCCCCACAGCATCCTTCTCTCTAAATTGGAGAGATATGGGTTTGATGGGTAGACAGTTCAGTGGATAACGAACTGGCTGTTTGGTTACATCCAGAGGGTAGTGGTCAATGGCTCTGGGTCCAGGTGGAAAACGGTGACAAGTGGTGTCCCTCAGGGGTTCGTACTGGGACCAGCATTGTTTAATATCTTCATTAATGATACCTACAGTTGCATTGAGAGCACCCTCAGCAAGTTTGCTGATGACACCAAGCTGGGCAGTGCAGTCGATACGTCAGAGGGATGGGATGCCATCCACAGGGACCTGGACAAGCTGGAGAAGTGGGCCCAGGTGGACCTCAGGAGGTTCAACAAGGCCAAGTACAGGGTCCTGCACCTGGGTCAAGGTAACCCCAAATATGAATACAGGCTGGGGAAGGACACGCTTGAGAGCAGCCCTGCAGAAAAAGACCTGGGAATACTAGTGGATCAAAAGCTGGACATGAGCCACCAATGTGCAACTGCAGCCCAGAAGGCCAACCACATCCTGGGCTGTATCAAAAGAAGTGTGGCCAGCACATCAAGAGAGGTGATTCTGCTCCTCTACTCTGCCCTGGTGAGACCTCACCTGTAATACTGTGTCCAGCTCTGGAGCCCCCAACACAAGAAAGACATGGACCTGCTGGAGCGTGTCCAGAGGAGGGCCACAAAAATGATCAGAGGGCTGGAGCACCTCTCTTATGAAGAAAGGCTGAGGGATTTGGGTTTGTTCAGCCTGAAGAAGAGAAGGCTCTGGGGGAACTTCATAGCAGCCTTCCAGAACCTGAAGGGGGCCTACAGGAAAGCTGGGGAGGGACTTGTTACAAGGGCTTGTAGTGAGAGGAAAAGAAGTAGCAGTTTTAAACTGAAAGAAGAGAGATTTAGGTTAGAGAGCAGGAGGAAATTCTTTAGTGTGAGAGTAGTGAGACACTTTAACAGGTTGCCCAGAGAACTTGTGGGAGCTCCATCCCTGGAAGCGTTCAAGGCCAGGTTGGATGGGGCTCTGAGTAGCCTGATCTAGTGGGAGGTGGCCCTGCCCATGCAGGGGGGTTGGAACTTGATCTTTAAGGTCTCTTCCAACCCAAACCATTCTATGATTCTATCATGGAAGGAAGGAAGTGTTAAGGAGAAAACTGGTGGGATCTGGGTGCTTTGCATGTAAGCTGTATGTTACATCTTTCCAGATTTTGGCAGATTCACTAGCGTTCATGAAAGTCATTGAATGGTCAACCCCAGAATATGCATTGCTGTCTTCTCCGCAAGATTTTGTGATGTGATATTCTGATAATTATCTAAGGAATAATTTCTTGGTTTACTGTGCTAATTCCCAAATGATCAAGATTATAGTCACTCTTCTAAGTTTAGTCTTTTAAGAATGTTGAAATAAGGGGTGGAATTTATTACAATACAGACATTTACATGAGAGTCAGTTGTTTGGAATTCCCATAGGTCAAGAGAAAAAAATAGACTCTTTTATTATCTAATTGGATGACATAGATATCAGCATTACTAGGAGCCAAAACAGTGTTCCTTCCTGTTGTCCACATCATGAAACTTTCAGTATCTCCAAGATAAGACATCTTTCTAGATGTTTAAAGTGAAGTGAAAGAAAGCTCGTCATAAACACTGTGAATTTGTGAGAGACAGTGCCCTACAGAAGCTCAAATAAAATCAGTTACCAGTCTCACATGTGCCAAACAAGCCAGATCTCAACAAGCTGTGTGAATATGTCCCCAGTAAATCTGCTGAGTTTTATAGAGGTATATAGTGAGCAGCAGATAAAAGTCAGGAAATAAGGTTTTTGTTCCTGGCTTGGCCACTGCACAACTGCTATGTGACTTCAAGGAAGAGACTTAATTCTCTCTGTACTCCATTTTCCACATTTTGTTTCTTCACCACAGAGAGGAAGGAAGCTATTCTTCAGTCAGCCCTGAAAGCTTTTGCTTCTAAAGTGAATTTATAGCAGGCAAAACATATACTTGGTGCCCAGGAATATCCTGAAAGTATCAGCTCTGCAATCGCTGCAGCTTGCATATATGTATTCTTTTGAACTTTTAGACCCATTTCAATACCTGTATGCCTGAGATCAGACTACAGTTAACTAACCACCATACTCTCAGATAGATTTTTGTAGATGCACTGGGTTCTTCAGTGTCAAAGTTGAGGTTAAAATCTAGTAATATTGATAATATTCAAACTGGTTAGTTACACACATGTGAAGAGCCTTCACGTTAAAAGAAATACAGAACATAGGTTTCTTTGCCTGTAAAGTTGTTGAGAATGATTTTTTCTTCTGTATTATCTGGGATAAATGCACAGCATGGTGTTTCATTGCTATCAGTACTGTATTGTATGCAGCATGGGATTCAGAATGACAGCAGGATGGTTTGCATTGAGAAAATGCTAGCTGAACTATACTGCAGAGTCTATGTGTTTTTCTCATTGCTAGATCTCTTTATAAGTGCATAGAATATCTTCTTAGCTTTTTTTTTAATAAGAAAATAATATATTTATTGTATAACTGGGTTTTATTTCTGGTCAAACAATGAGGCTGTCATTTTGTAGAATTGTTGAAGGGGGAGGGGAGAGAAGGTAAACATCCAACTAATATTAGCTCTGAAGTGCTGGGTAATTGTACAAGGCCCTGGGCAAAAACAAAACATAGATGTGCAGTAGTCATAGCACATCTTGTCTTAACTTGTCTTTGTTAGTGTAAGTGAAAAGGTTAATGCTGTTCAATTCCATCAACACACAATGAGGCACTGTGGCACCTTTGAAATCTAAACTTACCCATGGTGCAACTGATGTGATTCCTGAGAGAATCACATCCTTTACAACTTAGTTTAATAATACGAATGCCAATTAACCACGTGCTGGTGTATTTTATATATATATATATAAAATTTTTAAAAAGCTAGCCCAACAGATTGCTTTTAGTATGCTTATCACAGGGTAAAGCTTTGCTGCTGTCTACCAGCAGCATATGGTAAGGTCTCAGCCACCTACTACCCGTAAGGGCTTAATCCCACTAGCCAAGACAGATACCAGGGATGGATCCCTGCAAGAGTTTTGAATAGCATGTATGGCAGTTCTAAGGAATAAAGGGGCATTTAAAGTAGAAAAATTGATGATGACTTAAATTCAAGGTCAATTAAAAATGTAAGAGGCTGCTTCTTCTCTGCCTTGCACTTTGTATAGTCATTTAAATTCGGAACAAAGTGTGTGCAAGAAATCTGCCAAATAGTCCGTTTTTGGCACAGACCTGACAAAGATACACTTTGTGACACAGGTGTAAGTTGGTAAAGAAACAGTTCCTCACCACGTCTTCATCAAACAAAATGCCATTCAGCTCACCTTAAATTACCTAAATGGTAAATCAAAAGCCTCACAATAGAAGTTGAACAAATATTAGTGCTGGCTGCTGTTTTCTTGTGAATCTCTGACTATTCCTATTCCTTTTTCAGTGTTGTTTGTCTAACCAAATGCTTTTGACCATTCTATCCTTTGGTGCCAGCATGCTAACTGTTTATAACATAGATACACTAATCTAGGGAAATACACAGCTAATAGGGATGTTACCTTTCCCGTACACACCTTGTTCTATTAATAGGGACAGAATTCTGGGGTTTATTATTTGGAGAGTAGTCAGCCTAAAGGACCAATTAGGGCCAGTTTGGAGCACCCAGCATACCAAACCATTGCAACGCTAGTAACTTGAAACTCTGCACTTGAACAGTCGTTCTTACCAATTGCAGACTCCAGTAATGAAGCCCTACACACAGTCATTTCCTTAGATCTTCTATTAGCTTATCTGCATTTGATCCCAACAAGCAGTCCTTATGTGAGAAATGTGAATAAGAGGTCAATATGACAACACACCCTGATATCACTACTGCCAACTCTGGAGCTGAAAGTGTGGCAGCAGCCACAGGCATACCTAGCTTGCATGGGATGATTATGACACTGAATCTGCATAATGCTTCTGGCTCCATTCCCAAAACTACCCTCTGTGCTAGCTCATGCAGGGCTGGCAGAGGATTACTCCATGAGGCACAGACAATACAGAGGGTCCCTGTTCTTCTGCTCCTCTGGTGATGCCTCCCTTAATGCATCATGAGGCCATGCAGACTCCAGACCGAGATTTTCTACCGTCATCTATGACTAAAAATCCCTTATTCTTGTCATCCTATCTCTGAGCTTGATTTCAGAGGCTTTCAGCTTTCAACATCTGAAAACATGTGTATACCAAGAAACAGACCCAGAGTTGCAGGTATCTTTCCTTCATTGCTAAGGATTAAAAGAGATTAAAGATTTTGTCATATACCAGCAGTACATATATTTTATTACCATCAACCATAAAAATCCACTATTTTAAGATTACTCACTTTAGATCACCAGCTATCCAGATTTCAAGAAATAATTTCAGGTAGTGGAATCACATTAAATTTAGTCAGACCAAAGGTATCTGTAATTGAGCACTTGAAAGAAGAAAACAAAACCAACCCCACCCCTTCACACAAAATCTCAAAAAAGTGAACACTTTTCAAAATATATTTATTTTCATTCTACCCTTGATTAAATTTCACCTACATTTTATCTGAAAGCCTCTTATGATTAGCAAACTATGAGTCACACTCGCATTATTTTTATCAAAAAGAAAAAGGGTTAAAATCTCTTAATCTTTCAGCAAGCAAAAGATGAATCAAGTATCCTCCATAGCAGTGGTCCAACCTACTTTATTTTTATGCCCTCCATTCACCTTTCCCTGGCCAGACTGGTTCTTCTGATACAGCTGGAACTCACCTCTACAAACCTACCTAAATTCCTCTGGGACTATTATCCGTTACCCTATTCCAGGACAGAACATGGACCAACCCACTGGGGAAGGACATGCCATATCCATATCTCTGAGCCAAATTCTTGTCTTCATTTGTATGTGTAGGCAGAAAAAACAGTGTGACTAATGAATGTAGGTGTTCATAGATAGAATCAGACCTAGCCTGTTTTTGTGTCCACGCCTATTATTTTTACATACAACAGAAAGAAAAGGGTATTTGCATAAAATGCCAAAATAAAAATTGAAGCAAACTGACGCATCTGCAACCAAGAACATGTTAGAAGCACCTTTCAGATTTCTACCTTCTTTGCTCAAAGAGGAGATCTGTCCTCCTCTTTGCTGTTGACGCCTTTCTAACAACTTTAATTTCTCTTGCTATTTAATACATGTCAGAGCACTTGTCAGCACTCACAATCTCTATTAATCAAAGCCTCAGGAGCTGCTGCAGCCTGAGCAGGAGTATAATCCTTAAGATTCAGGGCCCCCTCAAAAGGGAAAAAAAATGGTGGTAGTTTGCCTCACAACAGGGTAAACAGATTATTGTGTTATTGCTGGCTGATTGCCGGAGTTATTTTGGAGCTCCATAATTCGTTTAAAGAGATTTTTGACATTTATGAAATGACTTCTATAATCAACTGACAGTGCAATATCCTATAATTGTTCAATTAAAAATGACTACTAGTGCATTCATTTATTAGTAGAATCAGATAATTGTCTTGCCACTAAAGAGTACTTCACACTTTGCGCATCAAATGAAAATGTTTGAGTATAAATCTGTGGCACAGCAGCCAAAGTCCTGGGGATTTTTCAAGTGAAGGTGTAATTATTACAGGCCTCTGAAGTAAATATGGTTTCATGTGATAATCTTTAAATGGATTGCCTGTGTCTTACAAGACACACTTCTGCATAAACTGTCACATCTTCTGAGATGGACATGAACAGGTTTTCTGGGGCAGGTTAGAATCCTGCGATAGAAAACATGGTCAGCTTAAAAATAGGCATCTAAATCACAGAGCTGATCCTCCTTCCCTCTGGTCCTCCTGTTCCTGGGAGGGCACTGTTCTACTGGAGGAAGGCAGCAGAGGGTGGGTACACAGGTATCGGAAACTGGACTGGACTATGGACCCATAAGCTAGACAGCCCCAGTCACAACCACACACCCACACCCTGTGCTCCTGTGAGATATGAACATCTTCATGAAATATCTGGTTCTTTTTAGGTATATTTGAAGTCCACTTGAGGTCATTCAGCACCTCAAAGCAGTTTCAGAATAGAGACTTTCCCTTTAAAGCTGAGCATTTTAACTTGTATTATCCAAACTATCTGCTAAGCAAAATCACAGATCAATTTTTCATTAAATAATGAAAAAGCTTTGTACATCAAGTAGGTAGAAATCATATGGAAAACTGTGTAAGCAAATCACTGAAAGGCAAGCAACAGCAGCAACCCCTTCACAAATATAATGATTTTTTTTTTAATTATCTCTCTGTTTCTAAGGACAACCTTCTGGAATTCTCGGCTAAAACTCACAATTTATATTCAGATAATAATAATTAAAGAAATCCAGTGCATAGTCACCAGATGGAAGATAATACTTAATTTGTGGCTGCTACAGTATACTATTTAGTAATGTCATTTCAGAGTCTCAGCTGAGCTTAAGCCCTGCTCCCCTCTTCCACCCCCCCCCCCCACTGCACACCAATTTGATAACAGAACATAGTGCTTCTTCACCTCACACTTGAGATTTCTGTATTGCCTTTCATCCAATGATCTTCCAATGCTTTAATGAACCAATAATTAATGAGTTATTTCTTATATCGTAGCTTAGCGAAGTGTTACTTTCTCCACGTTATGCAGGGAGAAAGCTGTAAAGCAGGGAAATTACTGCCAAGTTTTTCACTAGCAGTCCCAGGATTAGGGGGAGGGTAGCTGGCTTCCATCTAGAGAGCGTCAAGAGGGGAGCATCTGGAGAGCACCTCATTTTACAGCGTGGTGCCAATTAAAACCAATGGGTGATGTAGCTGTGTGGAAACAAGAGGGAGCCAGGATTCAGCCGGGCACCCCCTTCCTCGGCAGACCTTTAGGAGCAGGCTGATAATAACCAAGCATGTTTGAGCTCCATGGTAGAGCCCAGCCAGCCCTGCTTCTCTCCTCTCTGCTGTAATCACAAGCCCATCCTTCCTCCTACTTAGGGAAAAAGAAAGAAAATTAAAATCAATGTGTCGTCATATCAGATCAGCTTCCCTGCAAAGCTTTGCAAATGACCCATCAAGGATACGTTGCTTTATTGACTGCATTTTTCTCCCTGTTTTCTACCCACACACCTTTATTTGTTGTTGGTGGTTGTTGTTTCAAACCCATTTTTCTGTGAGTTGTATGGATTTTAGAAGGACTTTTGATAAAGATGGTCCTGGCAGCTGGATGATAAATATTATTTTCTTAACCTGCCTAGCTTTGTCAGCCACCTGGAACTGCAGCCTGCCACGCGTTGAAAGCAGCTCATTAACTTTCCCACAGCTTCCCAGGAGTTTTCCTTGTTTTCTTTCACCTTGGGTGTGTGCTGCCTTCTCCGCGAACAGTTAACTACCCGAGCAGGCCGAGCGGGCTTTGGCACTGCAAGCATAGCACGCTTCAGGCAGCCTCCCTGCTAAGGCTCAAAATCTCTCTTAAACACATTAAGCAGCCCATTTTGGATTGATAGTGCAGTAATTATTCTGCTTCACCCTAAAAACCATCCTGGGGTAATTGGCGCAGAGGAAAATTACCCAGAGTCCTCTGCCACCTGGTAGTTAAGGAACGAATCCAGGGAAAGATAAGTGAAGCAGGGAAAAAATCGGCACTTATTTGATTTTAATCTCACCACTTTGCAAGCATTTAAATTGCCTTAATCAGGTGGCTGGCTCCCAGCCTAGCTGGTAATCTGTTATCAAATTTGAAACTAGATTTTTTAAAATGTCAGTGTAGGCTGAGAATTGAAGTCTATTAACAGTTATGAGCCTCCCTCCTAAACTTCCATAATCTATGTATTAATGATCCCTTTTACAAAGCTGTCAAATATTACTTTATTATAACTATATATTAGTAATGTCAGTGTAAAAGCAGGACTTAATTTTTTATTTTTTTAAGATGTGGGGAAAAAAAGCCAAACCCCATACACATACACAATGGCAACATTCTTAACACTGAAACCCGATTTTTCTGAGGCAATAACTTGAGTGTATGGAATAACCTTGATAAATGTAATTGAATTTTCCTCTGATAAGATTAACTAGTAGTAATTGTGAATGGGGAAGGTCTGACCCACTACAAATGAGATGTATGACGAGCTGAAAATAATCAATTTTTTTCTTTCTTTCTCTCTTCTACTCCCCCTCCCTGCTCCTCCAAATAAAAAAATAAAGTAAAATAAATTAAAAAAAAAAAAAAAAAAGGAAAAATAGAAAAACCTGAAATAGTAATTTTGGGCCTGGCAGGATGAAGCATTTGTGCCTGAAATGTTTTTGTATGTGCTGATTATCTGCTATCTTCTCAGTGTGCCTAATTGTGCTGAGCTCAGTTTAAAATGAGATCAACACATTTAAACCCCAGAAGGCTTAATTAAGGGAGGGACTTAATGCTTTACAAAAAAGGGGAATTTACGTCTTTTGAGAAATGTAGTATAAATTCTACCTGCAACTTCCCTGACAAGAGTGCTCCAAAATTTTGTAGTTTATTGAGTTGCTTTCAAAAACAAACACAAAAGACAGAACTTTAGAACTCATAATTGCTGGTAGTGGTTGTGAGCTGCAATTATATTTTTTCATGCTTACTACTTCTTTTTGTTTCCACATGCTCTTGTTTCAAGCTGTCCTGACCAAGCAAGCAAGAATGCAATACACAAAACAGGCTTGAAAACTCCAGCATTTAAACTCTTTAAAAGAATGTAGCAGCTATGTGCTTTTCGGAGTTGAAGATGCCTCTCCTGTTGCTTGGAAAAACACTCATGCAAATTCAGACAAAGCTCTCCCCTACCTTGTATTTGTTTCCACCAAGTACACAAACTATTGCAGTGGATATTAAAAAAGGGTGATGGGGAGGATTAATTCTTCTGAGTTATGTGATAAAAGTCAATCGAGTATTCTTTGAAAATAATGCCACAGTTCATTATTTTTCTTCCTCCCTCATTATCCTGTAACTCTGACCATTGAACTTTATGCTGTAGATCAGGGTAAAACACCACTGACAACTGGGTATTCATATTCTCTTCATTGAATCATGTGTAGGTTCTGTGAAAGACTCTTCAGAAACATAAAATCTACCGACAATGAAATTAATCACAAGGTACAAAAGAAAAGCAGCTGGCATCCAACTACTGAATAATGCAAAATGTGCGGATTTAAATTACATGTCACTGTTAATGTATACAATATATCTATATCTACACACACACAGAGTTGTGCTATAATCAGTAAATAATTTTTCACTGTCTACAAAGTATTTTAATTCAGAAATAGTATATACTGAAATTGCATCAAAATTAAATATAAGATTAGTTCATCTTGATTAATATTACTGCAGTAAATACCAGAAGGAATTAAGCTCAATAGGAAAAAGTTGCAATTTAAAAGAAGAGTTAAAAAAAAAAAAAGGTTTTATGTGGGAAAAAGTTGTAAGCAAAACCAATAAAAATCTGTGTCAATACCTCTACATATTCTAACTCTCTAATTAGTCAATGGGATCAAATTCAACAAAGACAGAAAGTTAAGTTTGCTTCATTTATGTGCTCATTAGAACATGGATTCTTTACACAGGAAAGACCTGGAAAACTATAGGAGAAAATTGCTGGTGAAGTCACTATTTTCATGTAACATTGTAGGTTGTCCTGAGACTAGCATTATTCTTTTATCCAAAACAAATAACAGCAGAATTAAAGAGAAAACTGGAGTCTGTAACTACTTGCCTTCAATTCTGAAGTTTGCTATCTCTGAGATGCACAACCATATATGCTTGAGAACAAACATGAACCCAGTATACTTTATTTCTCAGATTTTGACAACCTTTACTATTTCGTTTTTCTGCTATTCATGGTGAGATGTAAACATCTTACTTCCCAGTGTGATCCTCATATCAACAGTGGGTCAGTTTAAAATATTGGGAATCAATACGTTATAAAACATCAGGCAGTATTAAAAAGACAGAGCTAGAGCAAATTCATTGAATGTCAAATAAAAAAATAAACAAACATGGACAGATAAAAAAATGTAGCAAGATCATAAATAAAAAGACTAGGAATTTGAAATATATATTTCTAAAAAAATTACTTGAGAGGGAAGATGGCCCTACATTAAACACTAAGCCGCTTAGAGCAAGGAAGGTTACAATTTTCGTGTAGGCACAGAGAAAATAAGTAGTTTAAAATTAATCTCTTAATTTAATAGAAAAACTTGCATGGTAACAGTGTTCATTACTACTACAGGAGTGGTGAGAATGGGCAATATAGGTAGTGAAAACCTGGTTCAGATTCAACTTGTTGTTTTGTATTAATTGATTGGACTAGACATTTTAGACTGACTGTGTAGAGGCAGGGGACAGCATTCACATCTTAGGCAAACAAACAGGCATCGTGGACATCTTGTAACACAAGCATGACGCAAATTAACCAGACCTCCTGCTGTTCTTTCCCCTTCACAGGCCTCAGTCTAGTCAATGATAAGCCTGTAAGTAGAACTGGTCTGAATTTTTTTTTTTTACAGAACAATTTTCCAATGCAAAAATGTAATTTCACTGAAAAATATTTGCAGGAAAGTGCAAACAGTTCAGAATATTATTTGTTTGTAAAACCAGAGAAGTCCATAGTTATCCTTTCAACACCGAGGTGATTAATTTCACAGAGAAAAAATACTTTGTTTAGCTATTGTAATTTCAATTATTTGATAATTTCACATTATGCAAAACATAATGCAACAGCAGATATTTAATAAGATTCTATGAGATAAATGTATCAGATCAGAAATTATTCACATTAAATTATGGACTGCAACTTCACATTTTTAAGAATTTATTTCATGAGAAGACTTGATTTTTTCCATTAAAAAATGGAACTGTATTTGTTTCTTATTAAACACAAAGGTTTTTTCTGACAAACCACGCTTACAAATATAACATGTTTTTCTTCATTCAAAAATAACTATCAAATTTCAAAACCTATAGCTAAGATAGATTAAACAAAAAATGGATCCTGAAGCTTTGAAACATTGGGGGATTTGCAGAAAGGAGGAAGACAGATAAGGAAGAGGAAAGGAGAAGGAAAGATGAAAAAGGAGCAGTTGGAATCCATGGCTTTGGGTCAGATCTTTGTCTACCTTACAGAGTATAAACCAGCATTTTCTTGTGACCCTACCATGAGTTCTACTACCTTCACAGGTCAGTATTGTTCTAACAATGTGTTATATCCAAGCAGAATGAAGCATGCCAAAATATGAACTCATCTCCCTTATTTCTGCAATATTTCCATGAAATACTGGTTTTCTGCATCACTTCACTCAACCTCAAACTTTTGGTTGCAACATTTTATAGTGTTTCAATAATTTTTTTTTTTTTGTCTATGTGTGAAAACTTTCTTTCACCTGAAGACAACTTTTTAAGAGCCAATTTGAAATGAGAAGCTGCTTTGTTTAAATGAAAAAGTACATCCTTTCTGAAATGGGATTTTGCATCAAAAGAATGAAAATGTTTTAAAATCTTTCAATTTCGTATTCTAGATTTTACATCTCAGTTTGTCAGATCCTATTTAAATTTGGTAATACATTTTCAGCATTCATTTTCTCCCCTGTAAGGACAATCCCAGCCATTTTGGCAAATATACTATTAATCACACATACACTGTCCAGCATTTTCAATATCCATCCTGTGATTTCAAATCCCATGTGTTTGTAATTCATCATCAACCAGAGCTCATGGCCTTTCCAAAGAACCCACACATGCACTACCTGACGGGAAGGAAGTACCATAAAGGCAAGGGCAGGAGGAGTGGCTGATTGGTAACCTGGAAATACAGAGGCCCAATGGAGACAAACTAACAATGATAGTACAAAAAGTGCAGATCATCCTTCACTAGAATTTATCTCCTCCACCTCCTCTCTCATTCCTTTTGTTGGAAGTTTGCATAAAAACAGCAGCTCATTAATTGTTTTGCCTTAGGACCCTCATTTACCTGCTTACTATCACTTGCTGCAACAGCTTTTCCTCCACTCGTAAGTCTTTGCACAGAGGCAAAGCTCAGTCCAGCCAGTTCATTCATGGTAAGTGTGCAGTCTACAAAGAAAAAATCACAGAAGGATGGAACCCAAATCTTTTTCACCAGGTTAGGTCTTTTGCCATGTTTTCTGTGGTGTCTCACATGGTTTCAGGATGATGTAGGCCTTCTGGCCCTGGTCTTAAGATCATCACCGCTACCTGCAGCCTATGAAACAAAGAACCTGCTTTCTTGTGCTTGTCCCATTCCCACCTTCTCTGCCATACTGCAGAATGCAGGGACACAACCTGCTGGGGCTCTCATTCATTCTGTGCCACAAAACCAGCTGGGAAGTGTCTTGTGTCTCTTCAGTTACAGCAGACCTGTTCTTTCTGGTTTGATTCATTCTCTCATCAACTCTGACAGTTTTGGATTTGGGCCCTTTCTAGAGGAGGATAAGGAGGGGTTGGAGACAGGGAATCGGTTTACAGCTTGAGTCCAATATTGTAATATCATTATATTCCTGTGTTTTTATTGCACCTTCACTGTGCATCAATGTCCTCTAAAGCCATCCATCTCATTTACAGCTAGTCTTAGTATGGCAGATCGTCTATGCAGGAGATTTAAACCTGATACCAACTGTCTTCTAACCACACAAACACAAAACGGATTCATGTTCTGGTCTTTTTCCTCCCTGAAAGGCTTTTTTAAGATATTTTTGAAAATAACAGTAAACACCAACCTGGTAAAACAGTTAGGTACTTGAAATTTCTCTGGCAGAGAGGTGGGACTGAGAAGTCACTTTCTCTGAGGTATCAGTTTTGATGAGGTTTCACCTGGCAAGTCATAGATTGCAAAGCAGCAGCTCCACCACTTGAAATAAGAAAGAATCTTTCTTGAGAGACAAAAAATATAAAAAAGGGATAATCTTTCAGGTTTCCTGACACTAGAGGGCAAGCCCATTTTAGGTAATGCTATACTATATGAAGAATCTTAAAATATCTTTCCTTAATAGTAAGTTAACTCTGCCTACTGTCTCTCACTTGTGTTTCCTCATGGACTCCTCTGGCTTCTGAGGGTGAACTGCTCTGCCCGAGTTGGTGAAACTAAGAGGACTGAAGAGAGCAATCATCAAACCCAAGACCATAAGTAGGTACTCTCAGGGCCTATAAGGCAGGTGCTGATATTAGTGGTGGATAGCGATCTGCTCCAATTGTAAGGACATTTTCATTATCCGTACAGATTTTTTTATTTTATTTTAATTTTCTAGAGTTCTGGTACTTGTTGCAAGCACTTTGATCGCCCAGTGGTCAGTAAGATGGATACATGATGTGAAAAAATACTTGAAGAAATACTCTCCCTCAAATTAGCACCTCATCTAACCATTTCTACCCACTAATAAGAAATGAAAGGAAAGCAGTGTTTAACTCATGTCTCTTGCTGCTTTGCAGACTCCTCTGTGGTGCTTTCCTCTTTACTGAAACTCAGACATCACAGCTCATTAAGCCAGACTTTGAAAGATAATAAAGCTTATAGACTCCCTCACTTCTCTGAGGCTAACATTTCTTTAATAGAAGACAATGGTCTTGTGGTTAAGCCACAAACTCAGTGTCAGGGGACCTTGGTTACAATCCATTACACATACAGACTTTGGCAAGCCATGTAACTTATCTTGCCTTAACTACATTTCAAAGATGAGGGCCGAATACGTTTCCCTTGGTACTGGGATATCGCAAGGATAATCAAGGCACAGAATGGATGCTGTGTTTCCTGCAAGGACCAGACTCCTTGGGATGAAGGGTTCATGTCCAACTCAGAGGCATGGACCCTTTGGTGATAATCAAACTTGAAAAAAGAAAATAGAGAAAATAATCATAAATAAACTTCCTTCAGATGAAATTTTAAATTAATATGATAATAGGTATTGAAAGAATTCAGAATGAACATATAAAACCAGGCATCTATAATTATATTTTCAAACTAAGTTGCACAAGCAGATATTTCATTGGAAATATCTGGGACTCAGGAGCCTGCCTTTAAGATGCCTGCTGTGATAAACACAGTCAGAAACGTGGGTTAGACTCAACTGCCTGGCTTTAGCACCTTTTTTGTCCCTCTGAAGTACCCTACACACCCCCCAGCTGCCAGCCTGAAAGAACATGGGTCTCAAAGATCGTGCTAGGGCACATGCCATCTATATGCAGGTGTCCTTCATGGCCTGTAGCACATAAAATAGCATTAGACATTTGTGGTTAGACACCTGAATCTCCTGTCATTATTTCCCCAAATGGAAAATGGGTAGAGAGAAAAGCTTCCTAGCCATTCTTATTTAGGCTGCAAATCAGGGCAAAACTCGCTCTGGAAATTGTGATTATTGACTTCAGCTAAATTATCCAGATTGACACATAATATATTAATATACATTTCCTATGTCACATCTATTAAAAATTATCATATATGGAATGACGAGCTTGTGTACAGTAACATTTGTAAACTTTGTGTTCTTTTGAATGTAACAGACTCAGTTTCCGTTTGAATATCAAAATTTAACAGCAGAGTGCTGTAGTCACTAAGACCTTGAAGACTAAAGCAGGCATAGAATAAATGTGTGCAACTACAACTGAGAACAGTAGGAAGCAATTCCACTATCTCACCTCTGAATTGTGCAAACTACATTGAGGAATGCTCAGTTAAGTCTTGCGTAGCATTTATCATAAATAATTACAGCTTAACTATGCTTGGAAAATAAACTTATAAAGCTTTTATCTATAAAGCAAAATATTTTCTTTTGAAATTTTGCTTAGTCACCAGATAATTCAAAAAACGCCAGACATTCGTCATGCACTTCTTAATAGTTTTTGTAGAAAAATGTGGGAGTTCGGAAACACAAAGACTGAAAGTATGTGAAATGTAACAGAAATCATTGTTAAAGTTGCCTCATTTTGAAAACAACTTGACTTATAACAGACTTCTTTTTAACCTAATATCAAATATTTGGTATCTGGCAACACCTTTGGCTGAGAAAGTTTTAGACTGATACAGTTTAAAACAATAGTAATGCTGTCATACCTGTGACAAGCTTTATAGGAAGAATTGATCAATTTATCAACACATTTTTTTTGAAAATAGTGTTTTAGTTTCGTACAATTTCCTCCAACTTTGTCACTCTGTTCGAGAAAAGATATTGCCATTGTTTCTAAAGCTTGTGGAGCTTTTTGGGGGTTTTAGTCTGGTTTGGGTTTGGTTTGGATTCATTTTTTTCAAAAAGCAGACTCTTACAAAGACCTGATGAATAAAATTTCCATACACTAGTGGATGGAATGGCATGATTATTTATGTACTCCAGACTAATGATGATACTCTCCATTTCTCTTATTTAGTGTAATGCCTCTCTTTTATCATGCTATGTATTGCTGCTGCTGCTTAGAAATATTAATTCACTGTAGCATCTCATCCAGAAAGCCATTTTCAACAAGCAATGCCTACTCCCTGCATGTACATAGACAATGTGAAGTCAATATGATGTTTTTGGATTATTAAATATCTTTTGCTACTGAAGTAGTGTATTAGTATATAGTGTATAACAGTTACTGCAAGTTATAAAAGAAAAGAAAAATCCTGACTTTTACTGACTGTACCATTTTTATGTTGTTCTCCTCTGTCCTTTTATCTGGAGAACAATTCATTTGAGGTAAACCGTACACTCATTTAAGAGGAGAGAACTGATGTCCATTTGTTGCCAGCTAAATCATCAATGTCTGAGAAAAAATCTACCACAGAAACATTGCTGGGCGAGGAAGAAATCTGTGTGTGGGTCAGTATTGAACTAATACTGTAGACTGATCTTCCTGGTGCTCTCCATTGTCATTTATGTCTTTGTGCAATGTAGATTGCCTGGCAAAAAAAGAGTTGATTGGTTTGTCATAGGAATTATATGATTTAGATGTATTTTGGGAAAATGAATTCATCTGGATTAAAAAAGAGGTATTAGACTGGTGAACTCCAAATCTCCTTGAGAGTGTGTACTATAATGGAAAAGAACCACTCAATGTGGAACATTATCAAAGCAAAGAGATTTAGATGGGCAAAAACATTAAAGTATCCTCATATTGAGGACAAATAAGTACTTTAATAAAAATGTCAAAAGATCAGATAGCATTCTCAAATCAGTATCTCTTTTGGAATTTCCAGTCTAAAGAATTAAAAAATGTAAAATTTTTGTACTATTGTAGAAATGCTGAAATTTCCCATGGAAATGGGAATTCCAGACCATTTCAGGGGCCTGCATTCTTCTGCTTGAGAGACGGAAATTGTGCTGAAAGTTCCTTGAGACAGATTCTATTGGGAGCCTAAGGTTGATTTCATGTACAAGCTCAAACACAGTTTCAAGATTTTTAAGGTATTTTTCTAAAAGAAAAGCATCTACTATAAGTTACATTCGACATGCCCTAGATGGTCTTGGTAATCTATAAAAAAAGAGAAAAAGTTTTAAAGTTTTTTTCTAAATTTTTTGTGTTTAAGATTCTGCCACTGTAATGCAGCTATTCACAGTTTGAAGTGTAGCTCTTAGTTCCATCTTCTGTGCAAGTTCCAAGCAATGAGTGGATTAAATATGCAGCCACACCAGCAACTGAAGGATGATGGTTTATCTGTCTTCTGAATCATAGAACCACAGACTGGTTTGGAAGCCATCTAACTTAATCTCAACCCAGTTCATATGCCTGAACCCAAAACTGCCTGTAGTGCCACCTCTGATAAGACAGTAGAAAAAGTATCTGGCAAGAAGCCCATTTTTTTTTTGTGAGCTAGTTATGACCTAGGTGAAAGTAAGTACACAACTGCAATGTTCCTTTACAGAATATTCGCAAAATAGGTCAGAAAACGTTGGTCAACCAGATCATCAATTGGGTTGTACCATAGCAAAACAGGAGGAAAACCTGAGAGGCATTTCATTTACTTATGAAGCAGATCCGCTGAGATGCACCATGCCTTTTCCCTCACTTCATAAGTGCTTCTTTTTATTGAAAACCAGACTTCACTTAATAATGAAAGGTGCAAGGTGGAAAGATCATAGTGAGCCTTGGTCAGCTTTCATGGCAATAATCGTTGCAAGATAGATTTGCAAACACCTGCACACTTGCCAAGACTCAGATAACCAAAAAACCATGAATTACACATAAACATTAAAAAACCCTCAAAACTGCTGCACTTAATAGGTAGGCACACCACAAAGACAAGAACAAAAACATTAACATTAAATCAAATTTATGTTACAAGATGACCTGCCCACATGGTCCATGAGGGGAAAGTCCTACAACTATGTTGCCTTTATACATGTAGAGTGCAACTTTTTATAATATAATAGCTATGTTATAGCTGGTAATTAAACCACATTTTACTCTACAATTACACTTGACCAAATCCTATTTCAAATTAATGTGCATTGGCTCTTACTGAGTTTGAACTTTCAAAACACCATTGGCAGCAACTGACTTCTAAACAAAATGAGATGCAAACAAAAAAGATCACCTCCTCAAATACTTAAACGTTCTGTATTAGTCTGTTTCTCAGTATCCATAAGAGAGATATATATATGTATTTTTCACATACAAGGTATTTTTGGATGAAAAACAATACTGTTTGAATAATAGGGGTAATGTGGAATATGTTAAACAACAATACTCACTGAGATCTTTTGCCAAAAATCACACTCTGGAACAGGTATTTAACAATAAGGCTATGACATTTTTCACCACAATGTTGTTTCAGAGGCACAAGTTACTGTATTCCTTGAGATCATGTTTCAGAACATCAATGTTTCCTATATTCTGTGGGAATAAAAACACTCATTCTCATTTTGTGATTTGGGGGACTAGTCTCAGGGAAAATAGGGAACATATTCCTTAATCAAGGTCATACCAAAAACGCTCGTGAAAGAGACTCACAAAGATCAGTTTCCAGCTTTCAACCAAGTTTCTATATTTCTCATTACCTCAGTGTCGCGGACCGAGATGGGTAAAGCCACGACCCACATCCCCTCCTCAGGGGATCGAGGGCTGAGGACCACTCCCCGTCACACTCACAAACAACGCTTAGGAATCAATAAGTTTATTAAAGGCCATTATAGAGGCCATCTCTCACACTCAATATTTCACTTATTCCTTTAAAGCATTACCAAAAAAGAAGCATTAAGATAGTCACTGATAAAAAAAGAGTCAGAAAATTCTTGGGTTTATTCCATACACAAAGATAGTGGGTAATTTTTTTCTGATGAAACAGAAAGGAGAAATTGCAACTCTGTATATTCAAAGGACATAATACTATATATATTAATATTAAGGTATTGTCAAGTAAATACTAGGTTTTAACTGCAGAAACAGTTTGTGCAATTCCTCAATATTGTAATTGCTAGCTTTATTTTCTTATGCCTGAGCAAAAGGCTGCATCTTTGGGAAATTTACAATTTGCACTATTTATTGAGACAGTTCCAATTCCTTTTTTATTTGTTTTCCAGAAGTACCTATTTTTTACCTCTGCTGACCAGTGCAAAATCAGGCCCACTAATGTTTATAAAATACCACATTATTGTTAGATATCGAATCCAAATGCAAGCACTGCAGCTTCTAACAGACAGAGCTTGATGGAATCTGCCTGGAGATTGCAGGTGTCCAGATTGTCTCAGTACCTACTCTGGTAATAGCCCCTGACACAGAGACAGAAAGAGCTCAGCATTTTTTAAAACTTTCTGAAGCTTTGACATTTTAAAAAGAATATAAAAATACTTTTCTTGCCTCTAATTTTCAGGTTTATTATGAGCTTGATAATTATAAACTCAGACAAAATCCAGGCAGTTACCTATTAACATATAAGGCAGTGATAGGATGCATAGATTGAAAAGAGAGGAGGGATAATGTTGAGTCAATTATTTTTATTTTTATTTTTTAACAGCATCTTGATCTAATGTTTTATCTACCTTGTTAATAGGACACTAAGTGATCAAGAAGGCTGAAGTTACTCTGACAAAAATGAAGAATTGATCCTTCATAGTACTTCAACAATGTAATCAAATACTTAGTATCTCTTGCTCTTACATAAAACTTTTGTTAATAAATATCAAATGCTTTATTAAAGAGGGAAATATTAGTACTCCTGTGCTGCACAGACATCCATTAAAAAACCAAAACAAAACAAAAAACAAAAAACAGTTAAAAAACCAGGGGGTTAGTGGCAAGTCTGGGAGTACAACAAAGATCCTCCAAAATACAGTAGCAGTCCCAGGTAGCAAAACCGAGTCCAATACAGACAGACATATGTCTGCATCTCCTGAGCCCTGTCCAGAACAGACCTTTGAGTCCTCAGGTCTGTAGGCGATGTCCAGCAGATAGAGGGGGTCAGGTGGCAGCACCTGTCCCTCAGCACAGGGTGAGCCAAGCCAACTACTCGGTTTGAGAGCCCTGACTGGGATATGAGCTGTGACCAGAGCTCCACTGCTATTAATGGGGAAAAAGGGGGAAAATTTCCTTCCTGCAGAATTCCTTCCACTAAGCTCAATTACTGCATCATGGTGTGAAAAAGGAGGGGTGAATTTTCCTCTTATTGCTTAGCTGAAAGCAATTGCTCTTCTGACTATGTTAAAAAATAAATTTTCTTCTTGCTTAAAGATTCATAACCCTAAGAGGAAGTTGCTGTGCATGCGCTTTTCTGCTCCCTGTAAACAGCACACAACAGGCTTCTGTGTAAAACAAGACCTGGTCAAGATTTGGTCAAGGTCAGTAAGGTCTGTACTGTACCTTAACTTTTTTCTTTCACAGACACATTATTCTGTTAGATGGAAATAGTACCAGGGCTATTCACCCCCTCCTGGCTTTTCTATCTATGCGTGAGCATCTTTGAGAAGTGGGATTAGAGAGAAACCTGCAGGCATATTAATAAATAAACTTCACATGCTGTTAGATATTAAGTAAACATACCGCTAAATATTTCTCTAGGGGGTTGTGATCTCATAACCCATGGACTTCTAATTTGGTTACCTGTGACATGTGGTTCTTACCCCCAGGGTTCCACAATGAATTAATTCTAAAGGGCTTTTTAAAGTTTAAAGTACTAAGATAAAATAAAATAATCAAACGTATGTTCTTAAAAAGTATTGGTTCACTTTGCTTCATAGATAACACGAAGTACTACTATTAAAAAAAAAAAAAAGATAATACAACTGGGAATCCTCAGTCAGGGGACACACACAGGCCTGATGTAAATTGAGAGGATAGAATCCATTCTGGAAAAAAGGATCTTCCTCTATCAGGTAAGCTTCCCCTCCTAGCAACACCATGTCCTCTGCTGCTACAAAAAGAAGAAAGATCTTCATTGCAGGAAAACATGTTCATCCACATATTCCTTTCCCCACACGTTTTCCCGTTTATTTCTCACTGTAGCAGATAAAAATTTTCCATTGAAAAACAGAAAATGAAAATGTATTTTTAGAATTTTTTGAGGTGGTGTTTTCCCCCTTCTTAAGTGAATCATAAGATATCTCTGCTTGGCATTGATCAGAGAGATGGACTGGATATTATCCAGACTTCAACTTCCAATAGTGGAAAATGGTCAGGAACTCCCAGGATTTCAGATTTTCCTTCAAAATTACAAGAAGGTGTGTGAAATCACAAGAATCGTAATTCATCTTGACTACTCAAGGAAACAGAACATGAGACATTCAGGTTGCAAATTATTACTGAACCCTGACAACATTTGCAACTCCAAGTTTTCTGAGTTTGGTCAGGTTTTCCAACCAAAGAGTTTTCTTGAAAAGCACTTAGACAGAAACCAGTTCCCTATTTTGTTCAACCTTTCTTCATAGTTTCCAACTTCCTTCTCTCAGTCTCAGCCTCCATTAGTTTCCTTTTCTGATAGAGCAGAAAAGGATTGTAAATGCTCTTAACATTAAATGGCCACAAATATGGCCAAAAAAACCCATACATTTTTGTCTCAGTTTTTTAAGTACAGATGATGACTAGGGAATTAACTGCAGAATGCTTGGAAATAAAAATTTTAAGTCAGAAGGAACTAATTTAGTAAGCCCATTGACTTCCAATAACAAAAAGCAAGATAATAGATATCTACTCCTGAGGAAAAAAAAACACAACAAAAAACAAAACAAAAAACATCATCAACAATAACAACGAAAAAACAGTGATATCAAAATTATATATCTGGTATCAAGAATATTTAACAATGTTTTTCAATCAAGAATGGGACTCAAGAATAGCAAATATTCTCAGGGAAAGAAACTTTATTACCCCAGAGCTACAGGCCTCTTATGCTGACAAAGACAGCATGAGAAAAGCAGTTCTGATACAAAGTTATGAAATGGGGCACATGATCAGAGATCACCTTTTATATTCCCTCTAAATGAATTTTTAAACTGATCTCAAATTAAATCCAAGCTACAAGTCATCACACCAAATAAATATTCAGTTTCATTTGCAAAATAATATTCAGTGTTCTTTTGGCTCAGTGCGTTTTATATATTTAATAATGTAATTGAAGAACACGATAAACTTTTCATTCTGAATATTTTATTTACTTTAGCCTCTCTTTTTTATGCATGAACTTGGTCAATGCCCAACAACACATGGATAAAGATTGCTTTGACTTAAAAGGCACTTCTAGATGGAAGACCTTTAACAGAAGTCAGTGGACCACCTTTTGGAATGAGAATAGTGTAATACAGCCTGCATTTGTTTTTCTACAGAACCTGGGGGATGCTCAGTGCTACAAATTGTACCAAGCATCATCAGTTTACATTTTTAACTCCCCTTTGGTGAGGCAAAGTAACTAATATTACAGTTTCTCAGATTGAATGCTGAGGATACTTTAGCTGAGGTGGCCAATATGACACAGGACAGTCCAGGAATAGAAACCAGATGGCCTAATTAGCCCAATGAATTAACCAAAAAGCTCTCCTGCTGCTAGAGAGAACATAGAGCTGTCTCAAGATAACAGACCTTTTAATATCACATGGATTAAAATCTGGCTGTTTGTGAAGAAATGTTTTTTTCCAATTTCAGGATTCAGGAAGTACAGAGACTCCAAACACTTGACATATCTTGCATTCCATTCTCTAACCCTTCCTTCCTTCCTTCCTTCCTTCCTTCCTTCCTTCCTTCCTTCCTTCCTTCCTTCCTTCCTTCCTTCCTTCCTTCCTTCCTTCCTTCCTTCCTTCCTTCCTTCCTTCCTTCCTTCCTTCCTTCCTTCCTTCCTTCCTTCCTTCCTTCCTTCCTTCCTTCCTTCCTTCCTTCCTTCCTTCCTTCCTTCCTTCCTTCCTTCCTTCCTTCCTTCCTTCCTTCCTTCCTTCCTTCCTTCCTTCCTTCCTTCCTTCCTTCCTTCCTTCCTTCCTTCCTTCCTTCCTTCCTTCCTTCCTTCCTTCCTTCCTTCCTTCCTTCCTTCCTTCCTTCCTTCCTTCCTTCCTTCCTTCCTTCCTTCCTTCCCCCTCCTTCCTTCCCTCCTTCCTTCCCCCCCTTTCTTTTTTATCTAGAGCTCAAATTATTGTCTAGCTTTGCTTCTGAATTTCCTGTTTCTCAGGATGGACAATTTTCCCAAGATGGGAGAATCATATCATGTATCTCAGTAGTTTATTATTTCCTACCTATGTCTTGTAAGAAGAGTTTAAAATTCCTTGAAAAAAATAGATGAGATATAAATGTATACATGACAGAATCAGTTTTTCTTTTAGCTAAAGGGCATAATATACAGCAGTGTGTCTCCTGCTACTGAAGGGAAATTATTGGAACATCACTCTACTGCCCTGTGAATGAGGACTACCAAAGAGCTTAAAGAAAGTGATAGTTACTAGGGAGAGAGGAAGAAGACAGGAAAAAAGTTTAATTGTTTGACTTACCCTTATAGTTCCCCACACAAGAAATCTGGTGCTTAAAAAAATGCACATAATCCATGCAGACTCATACCTCCTTGACTCCAGCTGGAAAACAGAGCTGTGCTTGTGGATAATTTGGCTCCCCAACATTTCCTCTTTTCCTTTGTAAAATAACTATACTTTGACTTTGAAAAAGGAGCAGAGGAGTCCCCAAATTTATCTTTTCTCAGTGGGGTGCAGCCTAAATGTTCCTGAGTCTTAGAAAGGCAACCTGGGAGCTGGAAGTCGAAGGGCAGCTTCTTTTCCATCACACACCTCATTTGCAAGGGCAGTACACCAACACCTGGGCAGTGCTTGAGCTTCCCAGGGCTCTGCAAGAGTAACTAGACTGTGGCCAAATAAACATTTTCATTGATGCCACAAAAGAGCACACTCGTATTTCACTCTGCCTCCATATTAGCTCTGCAGCGCTGACAAGAGAGGAAAAGCAAGGAAGAATTTGTTTTGTAAAGTGTAGCAGCTGTGTGTGTCTGCACACACACAGAAAGCAAATATTTTTAGCTGAATAGTGTTACTTTTACACAGTCACATTCTGCAAATGAGTGGGCTTCAAGGCTTTGACGAAGACACCAGGACACTGAGGGTGAAGAGGAAAAGTAGAACTGCCCATTTTGCTGGCAGCATAAAACATACTGTATTGATTAACTACATTGCTACTGTTCCAAGTGATACTACATTGTGATAATTGTAGAAGCTCGTGAGCTTTTCTGCATTGGACATTTTTCCCTGAGAGAAGGGGCATCGTGTTGTTTTGTGCATATTTATATAAAACAAACTAAATTTATTTCAGTATCTTTACAACTATTAATATAAAGACTTATAAACATCTAGTAGTTGAAGATGACTGCAGGGTATTTTAATATTAAAAAGTATCTAGACAATATGCAATAATAAGAAGAATCTAGACACTTAAGCCTGTAAAAATAAGAGTGTTCACAAGTTGTGTGAAAATTACACCAAATGCATCAAAGTGCTGACAAAAGAGGTGGAGGGCCAACATAAACTGGACATAAACTGCCCCACTTTTCTAGACACAGAAAATTGGGCAGAGAGGGGTCACAGCTCACTCTATAAAGACACCTCCTAGATTTAGAGTCAACCAGTTGGAGGCTGTGGTTAAAGTAAAGGCTCACAATCAGATAGTGTGTTCTACATCACAGTTATTACCTAAACGGTGCATCATCGGCCATAACCACCACTCTAGCACAGGTTAGGGGCATAAGCCTGCCTTCTCTGTAAAGAATATAAAATAAAATTAATGAAAAGTAGAACAGATACCTTTAATTCAAGCATGTATTTTGTTTTCCATAATACAGAATGAAGAAGAAGAGATTATACTAATGATTTTGTTTACTCTAGCATTATTCTCAAAGAGCTTGAGAACAGCTTCCCTCCCCTTGAGGAAGGGGAGAGGGAGGTGCTGATCTCTTCTTCCTGGTATCCAGTGATAAGACACAAGGAAAGGGTTAAAAGCTGCACCAGGCTAGGTTCAGTCTGGACATTAGGAAACATTTCTTTACTGAGAGGGTGGTCAAGCACTGGGGCAGCCTTCTTAGAGAGGTGGTCAGTTCTCCAAGCCTGTCAGTATTTAGCTCGGTGGATTCATGGTGCTTACAGTCATCAAGGAAGAGATGGAACATACAGATGGACCTGGAACCAAGGGGTGGATGTTATCACAAGGGTTATCCAAGAGCGTAATGTTTGTGCTGCCATTAAGCAGGCCAGATGGTTAAAATCTTTGTGGTATGAGGGATCTGGCTTAAATATAAATGTGGAGAAGCCTGGCAAATTGATTAAATCACACTCTCTCCACCAGGGTAAGCCCTATATGCTTAGGATGGTAGAAGCAAGCACTTGATGGCTGGAAACATATCCTATGACTCGTGGCACTGCTTGTAATACTATTCTGAGCCTTGAAAGACAAATTTTATGGCAGCACAGGACCCCAGAGAAGACTGAGTCAGACAATGGGACTAATTTCAAAAAGCAACCTAATAGCTAATTGGGTCAAAAGGCATGTATACAGTGCATCTATCATATCCCTTATCATGCACCAGCCTCTGAAAAGAATGAAGATCATAATGGATTGGTTAAAAAACATCTTGAAAGTAATGGGTGATGAAACTTTCAAAAACTGGGACACACATTTAGCACAAGCCACCTAGCTAGTTAATACCAAAGGACTGATCAATCGAGTTGGCCCTGTCCAAGCAGGTTTTTACATACAGTGGAAGGGAATAAAGTCCCTGTCATAGGTGAAAGGAACTTGTTGGGAAAAGCTGTGTGGATTTCTTCACCCCTGGGCAAAGGAAAGCCCATCTGTGGGGTTGTCTCTACTCAAGGCCCTGGACATACCTGGTAGGTGATGAAGAAGGATGGTGAGGTCCCATGTGTACCACAGGGGAATTTGACTCTAATCAAAAAAACTTAAGTTAAAATTGTATAATGCAAATTCTCTGTATATAACCATATTGTATATAGTCACAGAAGCTCATGGGAAGGAATAAGGGGTGAATTGTTCTGGTTTGAAAATACCAGGATAAAATTTTCCTATGGCCATTCTAACCACAGACCACCTGGGACACCTTCAGCAACTGCCGCCTCTGTCTGTGTCAGTTGCAATGGGGGTAGCAGCTGTGCCTGTGGGGAGGAGAGGGTAGGTCAGGTGACCCCAAAGGATGAATCACAGTGCACCTGCCCGTGGGGCTCAGTATAAAATGGCTGCTCAGAGCCTTCCTTTAGCTGGGTTGAGGTTTGCTTGTTTGTCATCTCTTTGCTGCTGTTGTTCCTACATCTTGTTTTCTTGCTAGAGAATGTCATTCACTAGGACAGGTCATCTTCCTCTGCCTCCTTGAGTATGACTAGCATAGTGGCTATAAGGTTTTTTTGTGGACTGTCACTGGGACCCTGAACTCAAGCACCCCCATCTGCTGCTGAGTCCAGTTTGGGACTTTACTGGTTGGTATGTAATTACCAACTAAAGAGTGTGGGTTCTATATTTGTGCGTTCATTCACATCTTTGAATATATCTCCATATTTGTGTAAATTTGTATATAATTTACTATCTTCGTTATTATTGCTTTCATTTAACCTCTTCTAGTTCTTTCCAACCTTGAATCTCTCTCCTTTATTCCCCTTTTATCTTCCCCAGGGAGGATAGTTTGGGATAACAGAGAGCATCTGTCAACCAGTTCTTGGCTAAAACTATGACAGAGGCATTTGGACAGTATTTGTGATAACTTGCTTTAACTTTCAGTCAGCCTTGAATTGGTCAGGCAGTTGGACTACATGGTCATTGTAGGTCACTTCCAACTGAAATGATTATATTCTGTTTTTAAAAGTGCTCTAATTCCTTTCCACATGATTTTCCAATCATGTTGAATACTAACTCATCTGGAGGAGTGTTAATTAGAAGGGGAAGAGGGGAAAAGTCAGGAAAAGTAATTAAGTGGAAAATTATCATTCCAACATTATTTTTTTTCATGCTGTCCAATCCTTTCTATTATACAGCAGAGGTAAACACATTTTTAACTGAATTTAGTAGAAATGTTGTGTGCACTCTTCTTAGGACACACTTTGGTCTTCTATTATTAGAGTTAACCCAAAGAAGAAAGTCAGACATTGACAGACTATTTTAAAGGTAATTTGACCATAACACTTTGAAGTAGACCAAAATTCCAACAACACAATAAATTAAAAAAAATAATCCAAACAAAAAAAATCATCAAAACCAAAAGCCAAGTGTTCTAGTGACATTCAAAGCTGAGCTAAAATTTGTATTTTCTGGTCATCTTGAACAAGCAGGTCTACTAATAACATCCTTCTAGTATTATGCTTCTTCAGTTTTTTCAAAGACAATTCATAAAAAAGAAAATTAATCTCCAAAGCTGCACTTTCTTTCTTTCTACATTAGTAGGGTTTCTCATCTGATTGGGAGTTTTGAGAGAATCACAGAATTCATTAAAGCAATTTACTGTATAATGGTAGATGGCTAAGATAGATCCCTACTAATGAGATGAACATTAATTAAATAAATTGTAGAATAGAAGTGAGCTGTTTAGCTAAGTTAAAAAGCCTGGCAAACAAGCCTCAAAGTCTACATGTCTGAATTCTGTTTGTGAAGAATCAGACCAGTTTAGCTGTTATGAGAAGGCATGTAGTCAGCAGGTCTGGCAGTGGTGACCAGCTTAAATGTGTAAAAGCCAACTCCTTGCTTTCCCAATTGAAAGTCCAAATTCTTTATTGTTGTTGTTGAATTATGTATTAGAAATGGAGCTCAGGAGGTAATAATCTCTAGTATCAGTGAAGATCCAGTGCAACTACAGAGGGAGATGATCCTCAAAAAAATGAAATCATAAACTTTAGAGTGAGGTCTCCCCTCCTGACATCTGCAGCTGCAGGTTGATTTAATGACCCGAAGAGCAAGTAACTGCAACATTATAGAAGAAAATTTAAAGAAAAGACTAGTATTCAAACTTTAAAAAACACATCTTATCTTTCTATTATTTTTTCAGGTTCCAATACCTTTTATCTACTACTTAAGGATCAACCATTTCTTTGGTATCACATAAAACAAAAGAGACCTAACTAACCATTAGTTAGTATGTGGTTTAAGTTTTTCAAGATGCTTTCAGAGACTCCAAGGTTGATGTTAATTTCCTGTTTATTCCACTGTTGTTTTTTTTTTTGTCTTCAGACCACTATTGAAATGAGAGCGTGGACAAAATAAAAACTGAAGTTTTTGTTCCATAAGGCCCATTTTACATGAAGCACTTGAAGGTGAATAGAGCATACATCTATTAAAACGAGATTATAGTACACAGAAATTTTTTAATAGATAAGCACCAGTGCAAGGTTTAAAAATAAATAATCACATACATTCCAATGATATGTGGATTTAAATGAGCTAGCAGGGTGGTGTTACTGAAGGAACAAAGGACATAAAGGAAGAATCATAGAATCATAGAATGCCAGGTTAGAAGGGACCTCAAGCATCATCTGGTCCAACCTTTCTAGCTACTACTGTAGTTTATATGAGATGGCTCAGCACCCTGTCAAGCTGAGACTTAAAACTATCCAATGTGGAGGAATCTACCATTTCCCTTGGGAGACTATTCCAATGTTGGATTGTCCTCATGGTAAAAAATTTACCTCTTGTGTCCAATTGGAATCTCACCAGAAGCAACTTGTGCCCATTACCCCTTGTCTTTTTCCATGTGACTCCTTATAAATAGGGAGTGTCCATCTGCTTGGTAGCCACCCTTTAAGTACTGGAACATGGTAATAAGGTCTCCCCTAAGCCTTCTCTTTCCAAGGCTGAACAAACCCAGTTTTCTCAGCCTCTCCTCATATGGCAGGTCCTCCAGTCTTCTGATCATCCTTGTGGCCCTCCGCTGGACCCTCTTCATCCTGTCTGCATCCTTTTTGTAGAGCGGGAACCAAAACTGAACGCAATACTCCAGGTGTGGTCTGACAAGCACTGCGTGGAGTGCTCTTGATCCCAACGTCCAGGTCACTTATGAAGATGTTAAACAATATTGGGCCCAATATCGATCCCTGGGGACCCCACTTGTGACCAGTTGCCAGTTTGAGGAGGAACTATTTACTATCACCCTCCGGGTAAAATCTGTCAACCAGTTCCCCACCCACTGCACTGACCACCTGTCAAGGCCGTAACTAGTCAGTTTCTCCAGGAGGAGGCTGTTGGGGGACTGTGTCAAAAGCCTTGGAAAAGTCCAGGTAGATGATGTCCACTGCTCGCCCTTCATCAACCAAGCAGGTTACTTTATCATAGAAGGCGATCAGGTTTGTCAAGCACGATTTGCCCCTGGTAAATCCATGTTGGCTTTTGCCAATCGTGCTTCAATTGACTTGTGTCTGTCCGCAGGAGGATTTGCTCCATGACCTTTCCAGGGACTGAAGTGAGACTAATGGGTCTGTAATTACCCGGGTCCTCCTTTGAGCCCTTCTTATAGATGGGGGTGACATTAGCCTTCCTCCAGTCCTCAGGGATATCTCCCTATCTCCACAACTTCTCAAAGATTATGGAGAGTGGCTTTGCAACAACAGCAGCCAGCTCTCTCAACTGGATGGCATCTGGACCCATCAATTTGTACGGGTCAAGCTCCTGTAATAGTGACACACCAACTCTTCCTTCACTGACGGCGGGTGGTGTCTGCATCAACCTGGACTTTTTTTTCCTATGGCCTGGGACCCAACAGTGCTGATAAAGACAGAGATTAAGAAGGTGTTGAGAACCTCTTCCTTTTCAGCATTGTTGGTGACTAGTTCACCTCTCCTCTTTAATAGTGGGCCAATATTATTCCTCTGTTTCTGCTTGTTGTTAATGTATCTTCAGATACATTTCTTGAATTTTTTGACATCTCTGGCCAATGTCAGCTCAAGCTGAGCTTATGCTTTCCTAACTGCTTTGCTGCATACCCTCGCAATGCCCTTGTTATTTCCAAGCAGTAATGTTCCACTTTTCCACCTCTGGGACATTTCCCTTTTGGTTCTGAGCAGACCCAGAAGCTCACAGTTAAGCCAAGGGGGTCTCTTGCTGTGCCTACTTCCCTAGCTTTTAGAGGGGATGAACTGGTTTTACTTAATTAGGAGGGTGTTCTTGAAAAACTCCCAGCACTCACAAGCCCCTTTACCCTCCATGGAAGCTTCCCATGAGATCCCTTCCAGCTGAGCGTGGAGTCAGCTGAAGTTTGCTCTTCTAAAATCTAAAACCTTTGTCCTAGAATTAACCTTCATTGTGCTCAGCAGTATCCCAAGCTCCACAATATTGTGGTCACTGCAGCCAAGTCTGTCACTAACCTAGATATTACGGAGCAGGTTTTCTTGGTTAGTGAGTAGTAAGTCCATCTGTGCCCCATTCCTGGTTGGCACATCCAACATTTGTGTGAGGAAGCAGTCTTCTACACATTCCAGGAATTTGACAGATATCAGGTGAGCTACAGTGTTGTTCTTCCAGCAAATGTCTGGGTAGTTAAAGTTTCCCATGAGGACCACGTTTCCTTGACCTGAAGCTTGCCTGAGCAACCCTAGTATTACTTTGTTGGTCACGTTGTCTTGGTTTGGGGGTCAGTAACAGATGCCTACTGTAAGGAGCCACATCCAACAAGAAATTCCTTGGCAGTATGACTCAAATAAATTTTTGAAGTGCAGAATGTTTTAAAATCTCACTGAAGCCAACCAATTCTATATCAGCAATAAGAACTTGACTTTCAGCAAGCTTCATGGCACTACGCATGTTCTGACTCTTCTTTCCCCAGCAAGATGTCCTCTGTTAAAAGCCAACTCTTCTAGCCCAAAGGAGAAGCAGCAATGTATAAGGTCAGCCAGGTAGAAAGAGACTCCATCAGACCCTGTTGAGAGAGTGTGAGGATAAAAAACCGAAACAATACAGTGTAACCCTGGCTAATTCTTGGGTGTTAGGCAGCTCTTTTTGGAAACTCAGGTGAGTCTCCTTGTCTAATGGAAATACCTTCAATCAAGGCTGGCTGAATCAGAATAATAGTGAAAATAAACACACAGACCAGTTTTCTATAAAGAAGTAAGTTAATTCAATTATTCCCTTAGATGGAATAAAAAAATTCACCAAAATGTAACTTTCAGTGTGTTGAATCATACATAATTATTATCTATTTAATTTTGTCTTACAATCAAAAGAAAAAAATATTACCTTGACCCTAATAAAGAACTTCTCCTGCTTTTTCTTCCAAAATATTTTTAACTTAACATATTCCTGTGAGAAATTTGCATTTCAACAGAAATATTTTTTTCTGACAAGTTTATATAAATGTACATGTATCAGAAGACCTCTTACAAAGTTAGAATTATCATTAAATAATACTGAAAAATAATTCCATGTATAGTGCATATGTGCCACTAAACCCATCACTACTACATCACGTATACCCAGTGACATTGCTTGGAAGGAACAGAAATTTTAAAGGACTTGTTTAAGCAACCCCCTACTTAAAAGTCAACATAATGTTTTATGTCCAAGCCAGTAAATCCCAGGAAAAGTTGCCATTTCGAAGATATGATGGTCTGAAGAACTTAGAGGCAGAACTGATGGGCCATTCTGCGATTTGAAAGAGGTAATTTGTACTGTTACGCCTTCTAGCACTCATTCAAGCCCAGCCTAAGCTTAGCAGCTCCAAACTGTTGTACATTGGGAGTGAAGTGTGGGAAATCCAGGCTGGGCTGCTACTGTACAGGTGTCCACACCGCAAAATTGTTATCCATGCAGACAAAAGCGGCAACAGCTCTGCTGTCCTTCACAGGTCCTTCCAGAAGAGGACTGAGACACCAGGTTGTAAGAGAAAACTCATTCTGACACTGCCTGTTCTGTGGATAAATAGAGGGCTCCAGAGTTGTCAATACAGCACTTTTGCTACCACTTGATTCAGTGCAAAATAAATGAGGATATTTTCCTCTTGCAGCATGTATTAAATCCCATTAGCATTAATGAGAGTTACACGTGATTTTGGCAGGGAGCATATACAAAGTGCAGAGCAGACAGTTTCCAAATTCTCATCCCTCTCTTATATCTTTCAGCCATCTTTCCTCTGTGAAAGCCTTACTGCACAAAGTCCAAAATAAAAATAGTAAATCAAATTACTGTACATACAGTATGTTAGTATGATAGGCTAAGGTGGGGAGGGAGGAATCCTAGGGGCTAATGTACAATTACTGTGCTTGCATTTAGTGAAGTGCTACCAGTTAAACTCCCAGACAGCACTAATATAGTAGGAACACTTTGAGTTGGCTGAGCAACTTTTCACAGCACACTGGTAAAATAATAAATTGTGCTATGACCGATAACATTCAATAATTTCTGTAATATATTGCTACAGCCACTTTTTCTACAGTATAAAGCTCATATTTCTCTGTCATATTAGTAATTTCCATATTGCATTTCAGGCTCCGTCTTGGAGTTAGTAGGGAAAAGTACATCACAGCAGTAACAAAAGGAAGCTGCCTGTTCTTAAAAAAAAAAAATAGAGACAGAAAAAGAAAGAAGGGAATGTCAGGATTTTTTTTAAAAAAAAACTTTCACAATACACCACAAAACTGATGCCTACAGGAAAAAAAAAAAAAAGACAGCAGCTGCTACAACACTGCTTCATTACAGACCCAGCAGAGTAAAAGCTGTGGATCCATTTTGCCTTTTTCTTCCTTGATGATATCACTAAAGCGTTAATGGAATCCTTACACTCCATTGGTACAGTATAAATTTATCTACAGTGCATTCTTTATGGCTTTGAGTACAGATATGCTATTTTTGTGCATGGGGAGATGGGGAAAATGGGGTTGCCTGCATCTTTTAAAGCAAATACATTCCTTATTAACTGAAAAGAAGAAGTTTAGTACAAAATAAAACAATATTGATAATCAGGTTAAGTTATGAGAATGAGTGAGAAATTAATTTGGAACTTAAGTATTATAATTTATTTTTTTTTACTTGGCCTTAAATTATCCATATAGACTCTATTAAACGTGGCAGTACAAGACATATTATTATTGTTATGGCTGGCAGTTCATGTTAAATCATACCACCCAAAAAGAAAAAGTAGCTTTATTTTAAGGGACATCTACCTTTGAAACTATTACATAGAAACATAAGATGCTGTTGTCCTCATTTGATTACAAAACTGTAAACATTTTAATTATTATTATCTCATAAAATTTTATTTAATGACATAGTGAAATATATATTGAGTAGAGGGTAGGATAATTCTTTCTCCAAGATTATTAAGTACGTTTTTTAGCATTTAGAAATACCTTTTTTAAACAACAAGCAATAACTATGGTCATATATTTTGTTGTTAAAAAGTCCCTGTGAAAGAAAATTATTAGAGGTACCAGAAAGCATCTGAGTGGAATTTTCCACCCACAATTTTATTCTGAACTTGGCAACCAGGTTCCCAATTATAATTCCCTAAGTCCCTCCACTCATCAGTACCATTTGGTTTTCAAGCACAGGGAATGATCACACTCAGCATCTCTTTACACATCCAAGAAACAGTGTAAACTTTAAGCAGTAGACAAGCTTCTGCCCTGAGGTACTATGAACGAAGTAGAGAACAAGCAGGAGCCAAAACCCAGTCAGTCCTTGCATCTAGCTGACAGCAAAACTGAAGTAAAAGGGATGGGAGGATGAGGCAAAGAGCAGAAGAGGAGGAGGAAAGAATGCAAGGCTCATACAATAATTGTGTTCATGTTTCCTATTTTAGCTATTGGTTATCAACAGTATAATGAAATTTCTCAGATTAACTCTTCTAGGCTAAGGAGAAGAAATGTAAGGAAGGAGGTTGATAGAACAATTCCAGATACTCTGGTCTCTTGCAGGAAAGGACAAAGGTTTTTACTACTAACCATCCTGTTCAAAGTTGCCATCTTACAGGCTCTTCACTAGTTTAGCAGATGTAGCCACCTGGCTTCCTGGGCCTCTAGAATATGTCAAAATCCACAAGAGAACCACAGCTATTTTGCTGCTCTAAACTGCCTGCTTAGCCTGTGTTTGAGGGTGGCTCTGCTCTTAGCCATGCGACTCTGATGAATATTGAACCCATCAGGTCAATACTGAGAGGAACAAGACATTAAATATTTTTCAAGAATTAAATTCAACATTAAATATGTTTCAAGAATTTCAAATTTCCAGTATACAGGAGAAATTCGGTCACAGCAAACATCTTATCTGCAAACGGCAGTTTTCCAAGTCCTAAGTATATTACAGAGAAAGCCATCTATGTTATTGCCTAAGGAAATGGCAAGAATCTATGTCAAAGCAGAGCTCAAGATACACAGAAACAAGCCAGTGCATGTAAATGATCGCTTCAGAGAACTAAGTCTAGTGAATTAGATCCTTCATAGCCATGAAGAATGCCTCAAATGTCATTGCAACAAGTTGTGAAACTACAAGTTGAAAAAGCTATGAGAGGTTGATTTATTTATCCAAGAGCTTGTCTTTATAAGGAGATTTACTATGAGGCTTGGCTGTAACTGCTCTGTACTAACTGGCCTGTCCAAGCTAGCAGCTGCATCTACTACGTGTCATATAGTGAGAGGACATGAAGAAGCAGGGAGGGAGAAGGAGGATGCTGTCTCACATATGAGCACAGCTACATGACCAGGTAACCTATTTTCTTCTGTGTTACTGCCTGCCTAAGGCATTTCTGGGATTGGAGGTATACAGGCATAACAACAGAATTTAAGGAGAATCGACTGCTTTTTTGCATCTACGGATCAACATCTCCAGATCCTCACCATCTTCCTTGCTATTCCTTGAAGGAGATTATATGATTTTCAGACTCTCAGCAGATCAGCATGAATGCCACACACTGCCATATGGCAGTGTTGGCAGTAGGTAAAGTGGCAATTTTATCCAATATGCTATCACCAAACAGCAGTAGCTTTCACACCAGCTCCTCTGACACCACCAAGCATTCCTGACTGAATGATTTGTGAGAACAGTTATGGTAACTACCACTGCTTGTCTCTGCTTGCATTTCTAGATCCCTTTTGGTGACTGTGAAAGACATGGAGTGAATAGTGGATTCAAGAGCAACAGTTTTCTGGAACAGTTTCTCCCCACAAAGCCATTTCTGGACTCATGAAACAAGCACCAGCTGGCACTGGAGAATGGTACTGCAGAGATATTATGTCCAGGAACAGCTGCAGAACTTCAGCCTGATATAAATATTTCCTTTGATGTCAAATAAATTCTGTAGCTTAGTCTTGAGCTGTAGCAACAGGGTGTCAGCACAAGAAGTGTACGAGCTGCAAGAAATACACAGCCATGGTTAGCCAACTGTTAGCCCTGTTTGCTAGCTTCACATCTCAACTGTTGTACTGCTAGAGTGGGGATGCAAACTGTCCTTTTCAAGGTCATTGCTATCTATGTCTTGCAAATCTTGGCTATTCCTTGAGAGGACAGCCATAGTTTGTTATTTTCCCCAAGTTTATTTGCAGAACATCTTGCAGTTTATTAGAGGAAAAAAGTATTTCTACACTGTATTGCCTGACCACTATTTATACACCGTTGATCTACAACAGCAGAACAATGAAAATACCTAGCTTGTGTTACAATCACACACCAGTTTCTGCTCACAAACTACAAGAGCAACAGGCATAACTTCATCATTAGATAGAGACAACATTAAAGCCTCTACCAATGCAGCCTATAGGATAACATATCTAAATTTAATTATTTTGGGATCACCTGTGAATATTCTCTGAGGAAAGAAAATTGCACACTTTGGATATTTGCCTTGTAAAGTAGCTTCTTCTGCCTGTTGTGGCTTAAATCGGTGGCAGAAGTTGCACAAGTTCCTCAACATATCAAACCAGAGAAGGGCTTTTCAGTTCTGTGGAACTGATTTTGCATATTCTGCACTAGTTTTTTAGGGTTAAACAGAATGGAAGATGTCAGTTCATGGTGGAAGATATCTCAACATTTTTCCAATATGCAGTTTTATGTAGAAAGACAGATATGACCTTCAATGGGGTAGTGACCATCAGTGGTAACACATGACCTTGCTTTTAGGGACATTAGAGGCTCTCTGTTTTCATTCTGCTCTTTTTGACGTGTGTTGTGTACTTTCTTGAGTTTCAGAACACATGAAACTTGTGGTTTTGCTTTGGCACTGTCAGCATCACAACCTGGGGACAATGGCATTTCTTGTCATCAGACAATACAAGTGTTCTGTGGATTTGTCAGGAACTGTGAAACCAAACAGAAGATAAAGCTTCACTGAATTGCAACAGTGACTTAAGAGTAGAAATTAAAAGAATTCTAGAATTAAGTAAAAGTTTATTTTTTAAAAGTAGATGTGCTGTGGAAACAGCAAAAGCTTGAAACAAAAGGCAAGAGACAGCTCAGCTTAAACTATTTAAAATAAACAAACAAACACTAAATAACCAGAAGCCAACTGTCATTTCTGACCATGGAGTTTTCTTTTCTGTGGCCAGTCAAGCCAAAAGGCTAAGGAGATTTGTCAGGCTGTGAAACTTCTATGAGCGGTTGGAAGGGGATAGATAAACACAGTTTTGAGAGCTCCAGAGAGGGCTTCCTTACTTTGCAAATTTAGAAGTGTGCATGTTTCACATATCTTTCATAGATAAAATTTTAGATCTTGTGTAAGCATGTTATAAATTTTCTGTACTATTAATTCAGGTTTTCAATTAATTTGAAGCATATTGGGAGTTAATGTTGTTAATAGCTTTGTGTAATGTGTTTCCTATCTATTACTTCAATTGCTTTTTTAAAAAATACATTTGCAGTGATAAAAATCACCATTCAGAGATTTATACTGATAAAAAAAAGCCTCACTGATAAAAAACTTGCACAATCAATCCAAGTTAATTGTTGGTTTGATTAAAATGCACTATATATAAGATAACTATGAGATCTTATGGTCACACTGATTCATAGGCAACACAGACGTGATAAGTGCTCATTTCTAATCTACCACGAGTAGGTGCACCAACATCATGTTGGAGGGGGATGTATGTTTGAATAGATTAAGTAACAAGCAAATGTATCAACCTCTTCAGGATAACATTGTGCTCCATTTGAGGGAATGAGAGGATATTGGGGAAAAGATGTGCTATTACTGTCAGCCTAGTTCTTGCATTTTCCCAAACAACATCCTCCTCTTTTTAATGTGTTGAGTGAGGCAGCAATTTAGGGGAAAGAGGAACAAGAGTTCAGAAATTTGTGGATGCCCTCTCCCTGCAAGTGCTCAAGGCCAGGCTGGCTGAGGCTTTGAGCAACCTGGTCTAGTGACAGGTGTCCCTGTCCATTGTAGAGGGGTTGGAACTACATGACCTTTAAGGTCCCTTCCAACCCAAACCATTTTAGGACTCTATGACTTTGAGGTTTACAGCCACTCTTTCTAGAAGAAAATATCTATCAGCTGTGAGTCAAGCTATGCAGACAGCAACTTTTAAGGGTGATATAATGATCCCCTACAGCCTTCCCTGATAGCAAGCAGACCTTTCAGGAACATTTCCATCACAGCAACCTCCTAGGTAGGTCTCCTGTCTATCAAAGAACTCTTTGCTCTCAGGCACCGCATCCTACCACATTTGTTATTTTCACCCTCACAACCACAGCACCATCCCACCTTAGACAGCACTATTTATGGGTTATGTCCTGTAATGAAATTCCTTTCAATTCATCTGTGGATAGAGAATGGATGGTGCACCACCAGAAGCCCTCTTTCCATCTTTTTACCTCTATTTTACCTCTATAGCATGTGTTTGAACTCAAAACTGCACAGCATTGTGGATATGACCCTGCCTGACCAACAACTTGGTGTTGCCCACAAGTTTTCCATACTACTAAAGCGGGCCTTCTCATCTCCAGACAAGAGATCCAGGACATAAGCACAACTTAATCTGGAAGCTGAACGAAGAGGGCATAATACAGTTATAAAGCATGAAATAAAATCAGGAATATCATGCATGCAAACTCCTAGAGCATAAGCAAAACCTGACTGTGTACCAGAATTTAAACTGAGAAGTAGTATAAGTGCTTCAGAGCAGTAGAAGACCTGCAGGTAAGTACTGTAGTCAGAATATTCTGATTACATGCAGAGATACAACTGTATGAATAAAATAGTACATATTCACATAATTAAAAACCATAATATAGTGCATATGCAAAAGAGAACCAAATTAAGGTTCCATTGGCAACTTTAATTCTAGAATTTCTATTATATATATATTAGTTAAATCAATCACTGTAATTACTGTAAATATAACAACTTAGCACAATTTTGTAATTAAAAAGCTGACTTTCAGGAGAAAAGCCTTGCATAATACAAGATTGTCAATAAAATACCCCACAGCTATGCAACTTCAGAGAAAAAAAAGACTGTGGTTTACCTTCTCCAAGGAATTACCCAGAACACTTTTTTCTTTAAATTGTGCGACACGAGAGTAATCTCAAGGCTGCAAGAAGTTTTCCTGAGCTCAGGGTAGTGCTAGCATTGCTTGTGGGTGAAAGCATTAGCAAGACTCATGCACCCAGCTGTATTCAGTGAAACACCAACCCTGTTTTTCCCTATGATTCTCACAATTTTCTAGCGATTGCACTTTGTATCATCAACCTAGGTATAATACGCTTTTTTCTAGCATGATTCCTTCAGCCATGTCTTGGGCAAAAGTCATCCTTTATTCCCTTGTTTTTATACAGTCAGTGTTTAGCCAGAACTAAGATCTAGACCTAATAGTGAACTTTGTGTATGGAACTGCTAGGTACCTCGAACTTCTTCCATAAAATCTCAACTCCAGAAGACAGCCCAGCAACAGTTTCTTTGTTATTGTCTACTAACAGACATGAGTTGTTGGGATTTTATGGTAAGATTTCTTGTGGGATAGTACTCACACAATAATGCAAAGCCAGTACATTACTTTTTAACCATTTCACGTGAGCAAACTATAATTTCATGTAACATGCATTGTTTATCCTGTTTATTAAGGGATTTGAAGAATAATGCATCCAATAGAAGCAGAAGAGAAACTTTTAGAAAGCTTTTACCTACTTGATGCCGAGAGTAACACAATACTATTTTACTTACTTTTAGATTTAAAGTATTCTTCCATATGTTTTTTAATCATTTAAAACAATAAGAAAACCCCACCAAAACAAAACAAAAACCAACCAAAAAAACCCAAAGGAAGCAAACAAAAAAACCCAAAAAACCATACAATACTTGCACTCAATGAAGCCAAATAATGCCTAAACCTCATACATGAGCTAAGATCCCAAACTGAAAAATCTTTGGTTCAGCCAGGTGAAACATGTGCAATGTGCCCTGAAAAACTGTCACATTTAGTCAATTCTGGCAATAGTGAATGGATATTCCAAAAGCACAGCACTGCCTCTTGGCCACCATCTTATCCCACCAGCCAGTCCCATTTATTAATATTCATAATGACATATAATTGCCTTTATTTCTTTTTAAAAGTAAGCAAGGACCAGCATCTTCTGTTGGCCTTTTTAGGTCCAGTCTGCAAAGAAAGATCCCTGTCAGCTGCTCTCCCTCTTTCTAGTGCAAATCTCTGTGTACGCTATAGTGCCACCAGAAACAACAAAAATACTAAGGGAAGAAGGCAAGCTTTTGGTCATGAAGTGTTTCAGCATCAAGAGAATGTTGTGTTGCATTTTCAGCTTCTACCCAGAATATTTTTAACAACTTTCAAAAGAAAAGAAAAAAAGAGGACCTTGTCAACATTGCAACAGCTAAAAAAAAAATTAAACAGAGACTAGACAAAGCATATCTGTTTCAAAAGGGTGAGAAAGATCTTTCTTAAACTCAGAGGTAGAATTTGAGGTGGGGAGCTATTTCTTTCTCTGCTTTTTCCCAGTCCATCACAGGAGACAAAGGTAACCAAGGGGAGCCTGTCATTAGGAATCCTGTTGGCTAACAGTTAGTACTTAGATAACAAACCATTCCTACAATCAAGACTCCTGCTCTTATAAAATGAATATTTAACAACTGTAAGTTACTCCAGTTTTCTAATTAATCTGAAAGCTGTAACCTAAACTAGCAAACTGGTGAGAAATACCCAATTAAGGAACAACTCTAACAGATAAGGAAAGGGGTTCAGCTACATAATATATATTAATGCAGTGACTGCAGGGTAACATATTATACTGAATAAATGGTTTGTATAGTACTACTGGCTTCTTTTTTTTTTTCCAAACAAGTGCAGAACAAAAAAAACACCAGTGACTGAAAGAAACAGTGTTTCTGAAGAGGAAAGAATTAACAAAAAAAAACAAACAAAAAAAAGAGAAGGTACTTGTTAAAAAACAGAAGCTTAGGAGCCAAGTAGCTCTGTGATGCTTTTACCTTTAAGATCAGAATTGGAGCTATACTTTAGGTCTTAAGTGAAATGAGTTTGACGGATTAGGTCCAGTTACTAGCTGTCAGTGAACTACACCAAAACACAGCACATACATACACAGCTCACTACAGCTAACTGTTCTCTGCCTGAGACAATTTCCCTCTGGAGCTAACATGAAGATAAATGAACTCCTATCCCCAGGGAGAAATGTCCCTCAATGAGGCAAAACAATACGCACTCATAAACATGCGAGAGTGCTGCTGCTCTTCTTGACTGTTACAAATAGAAGCAGAAGTCTGTTACCCAGTAGTTAGATATGGACACTACATGAACGAGGACATTATTATAGTGGAGGCTAGGCAGGGGGGGAATCCTCTAGAAATGTGTTTGGTTTTTTTAATAGACAAATAGTTTAACATCTTTCGCATCTGGGGATAATCTTTTCTCTTATGTTTGTTGTTGTGCCCCACTTCCTGACTGTTCTTCATCAAGAGGCAGTTTTTCTTGTGAAAGTCTGAAACAAGGCACTTTCTGTGAAGGTAAATAATCTCACTTTTGTTGCTTTTCTCTCTCTTGTTTTGTCTCTTTCTTTATCTTCCAACTCTTCACTTTCATACTACATTTGCTTTACACCACTGTTTTCTGAAACAAAAACAAGCATCTACTGATGCCTGCTCCATAACTCACTAGATCACTCCATGATATCCTGCAATTCATTTCCCTAAAAGTGAATCCATTAGTGACAATTCTCTCAGAAGTTTGCTGTTGAGCACATTTGCCAGTGTTTATTTTGAAACAGCAATCAGTTTAAACACAAAGCCAGCAATTCTGCAGCATTTTTAAATGTTTTATCTAAATGACACCATTTTACATCCAAAGCGTAATCCACTATCAAGTCAAAAGCCACATTAATTAAATTAAAACCCAGGAATTCTCTCCCAAACAAATTAACATCTCCACAAACGTCTCTGAGGATCCCCCAAAAAATCACTAGGAATCATTGAAATGTTTCCTGAACATCATCAGCATCAATACCTTTAGGCTTGCAATCATCCATTGTGGATAAAAATAGAAAACCTTTATTAAGCATGAAAGAAAGACACTATCATCAAGAGAAGTACAGCAATGCTTCATACCTGTACTTGCACCTATGCACAGAAAAATGTTAGCAGAGGTTTAATAACTGGGTCCCTTGTTAAAGCGACCCTTGAACAGACCAGGAATTTACTTGGAGGTATCTTCAGGTCCTGGGAAAGTGTTATTTAGTCTTAACTTCTTGTCAACATGTAGCAAAGTAACAATTACTCCAGATGTCAGCAGTGGCAAAAGCTGAAGAGGCTTCAGCCCTGCTCTGTAATTTCTTTGTACAGTACTCTCTGTAACTTCCCCTCTTTCATACAATTTTCAGGTTATATGCAAACTTCATTGGAGAAAAAAAGGCGTAATTATGCAAGCCTACAAGTATGGTTCTCCTTATCAGGGATCCAACTAGTTAGTAGTCTTTTCTTTACCCTGTAAATTCCTTTCCCAAATATAACCATTTCAGGGAGAGGTACAAAGGTTCTCAACACAAAAACTATGGTTACAAAGGTTATGCAAATAAAACCATCTCTAGCTCAGTTGATTTTTGTTCACCCACAGACTAAAACAGAGAGCTCTTTTCCCTCCAGTGGTTCTGTTCATCTAGAGTTCTGGACAAATCACTATACAAACAGTCCTGAGGCAGCATTTTACCCTTTTCTCCAAGATAAGAGAGCAGAAGACAGCAGGGCTTGCATTGGACTGAAAGATACAAGAGGCAGGCAACATCCTTTCCTTACCAACACAACTACTGGTATTTTGGCTTAAGAAGTGATAGACCAAATTTAATAACAAAAAAATACACCACTACTTAGGATAACAGGTTACTACTTCTAAAACAGGTTACTATGTAGCAGTATGGCTACGACTCTTCCTGTTCCGGGAATCAACCAAGTCTTCAGTTCCCAAGCAACGTGTCTAGCAACCATCTTTGCATCTAATTAGATAAATATTAAAATGGGTCTGAATTCTCATATTAAGAACCATGCTATTACATATACTTTCCCATTTATCCAGGACAGTAACTCTTATTTCACAGCTAATAATGATGATTTTTATCCTCTTTTTAGTGTGATCTAATCTTCAGCCATCTCACCTTTATGACATCATGACATCCATCCTCCATTTTCATAAGCTTTCATCAACTTAGATTTCAAGTGTAGAATCCAGATGCTTGTGCTTCCAACATTTTCTTTGCCTTATTACAAGTACAATTCCTGCCTAGGCAAAGGTTTTATTTTGACTTTCATCTTCATGCCATAACTCAGGGCAAGTCCATTATTGAAGTTTCAAATTTAGCCTGATAATTCAAACAAGTGTTAGCAAATAACTTAATCAATGGCAGTATAATGTTGACCTCTAATTAATAATGAAAACCAGAATTCTGACTGAGATGAGAGGAGGACAGTCTGAGGTTGGCAGCCTGCAAAGGAGAAAAGCACCAGCAGAGCAAGCTCCCTGCTTATGCCAGGGTTCAAGATTATTGATGCAGGTATTTTCTCAGCATTCAGAGACAGAAGAAATTATATTATCCAATAACGATACTCATCCAGACACACAAGTGGTGGTCACTGATTCTATCATCCTAAAAGAGGGACGCGATTCTTTGCCTAAAGAAAAACTGCCTGAAACACTGTTGCAACAGTGATGGTTTTCTGTTCTCTAAATTGAGCACCTCTGGAAGGCAGTGACAGGGTTAAGAACTTTGCACCTTCTCAAACCATCAGGCCATATGCTGTGTGAGCTGAGTTACACAGCATCCTGCCAGTCCTATATAGATCAGCTGCTTTGTTCAGTCCAAGTCTGAAGAATCAGCTCAACTGGGGTGAAAGGGGGAGCTAAATGTTGTCCATGTTCACGTGTGAATTATTGAGTGACTTCATTCAAAGCAGTCTCTTCAGGCACATAATTCACAAGGGTGTGTTGGCAAATGCATGCCATACATGCAAAACCTCTGACCTAGAAAGTGGGCCTTGCTCTCTGACAGTCAGTGGCAACTGTTTGAGAAAGAACCTTTGAAAAAAATCTATTTGAGGACAACAGCATCTGGCAGCTGTCAGCTCTGGTAGTCAAGTCGGTGGACAGGAAGGCTTGGTTAGCCATATCAGACCCTTGCCAAGCTGTATTGGCTAAGGTGCTAGCCAAACCTTTCAGCATGCTGGACATAATTAATGCAGAAAAGGCCCTTTGCCCCGGAGCAGCCTCAGAGGAGCTCATAGGTGTGAGAGATGGACTCTATAATGGCCTTTAAATCCAGCGACATCTACTGATCCTGACCAGGGATCGGCTTCAGCCACACCCCGGTGGTGAGACTTGTGAACTTAACTACATCCTGACACTCCCTATTAACACTTATAAACATTCATACATACCATACACTCACTTTCTATTATATTTCTGAATTTCCTATATTTCTTAAAGGCTCTCTCCAAGCTTTTTCCCTCTTATCCCTGTCCGGGAATAAGAACGGGGGGAAAGGGGGATTTTTTCTATTGTGTTTTTGTGTATTGTTTGTGTATATATTCTGACATTTGATATTGTTTTGTAGCAATGGACTTGCCAAAACCTCAGTGCCTTAAATAAACCTACTGATTCTTGAGCATTGTTTGTGAGTGTGGCAGGGAGTGGTCCTCAGCCCTCAATCCCCTTTGGAGGGGGTGTAGGTTGCGGCTTTACCCATCTCAGTCCGCAACAATAGGGAAGTGTGGATATTGCTCTAACTTTATTCCTGGATCCTTTAGTTCCATGTATTCATGAAAATAGGTACTTGCAAGAGTTAAAGACATATTATTTCAGTTTCCGCAGGAACTATGAAAAATCCCAAAGTGTTTATTTGTTGATACCATTAATGTAAACACACATGCAGTCATCACCAAACACTTTCTTTAAGAGTACAAATATCATAGAATCATAGAATGCCAGGTTGGAAGGGACCTCAAGCATCATCTGGTCCAACCTTTCTAGGTACTACTATAGTTTATATGAGATGGCTCAGCACCCTGTCAAGCTGAGACTTAAAACTATCCAATGTGGGGGAATCTACCACTTCCCTTGGGAGACTATTCCAATGTCGGATTATCCTCATGTTAAAAAATTTATCTCTTGTGTCCAATTGGAATCTCCTCAGGAGCAACTTTTGCCCATTACCCTTTGTCTTTTCCATGTGACTCCTTATAAATAGGGAGTCTCCGTCTTCTTTGTAGCCACCGTTTAAGTACTGGAACATGGTAATAAGGTCTCCCCTAAGCCTTCTCTTTCCAAGGCTGAACAAACCCACTTTTCTCAGCCTCTCCTCATATGGCAGATCCTTCAGTCCTCTGACGATAGAATGTTAGGGGTTGGAATGGACCTCTAAAGATCATCGAGTCCAACCCCCTTGCTGCAGCAGGAACACCTAGGGCAGGTCACACAGGAATACATCCAAGCAGGTCTTGAAAGTCTCCAGAGAAGGGGACTCCACAACCTCTCTGGGAAGCCTGTTCCAGTGCTCTGTCACCCTAACAGTAAGGAAGTTTTTCCTCATGTTGAGGTGGAACTACCTGTGTTGTAGCTTGGTGCCGTTTCCCCTCGTCATATCACAGGGCACCACTGAAAAGAGACTGGCCCATTCTTGTCATTCACCCTTCACATATTTATAGACATTAATAAGGTCCCCTCTCAGCCTTCTCCCCTCAGACTAAACAGCTCCAGGTCTCTCAGCCTTTCTTCATATGACAGGTGTTCCAGTCCCTCCAGCATATCCCTGTCCCTCTTGAACTGGGAAGCCCAGAACTGGACACAATACTCCAGATGTGGTCTTATAAGGCCAGAACAGAGGGGGAGGAGAACGTCCCTTCACCTGCTGGCCACACTGTTCTTAATACATCCAGGATACTATTGGCTCTCTTGGCCACAAGGGCACATTGCTGTCCCATGGATAACTTACTGTCCACCAGGACCGCAAGGCCCTTCTCCATGCAGCTGCTTTCTAGCAGGTCAACCCCTAATCTATATTTTATGGTGGTTTTTTCTCCCCAGGTGCAGGACTCTACTCTTATTCTTGTTGAACCCCTTTAGGCTCCTCTTTGCCCAGCTCTCCAGTCTGTCTAAATCTTGCTGAATGGCTGCACAGCCTTCAGGTGTATCAGCCAATCCTCCCAGCTTCATATCATCAGCAAACTTGCTGAGGATACACTCCACCCCCTCATTCAGGTCATTGATGGAGATGCTGAATAAGACTGGGCCCAGTACTGACCCCTGGGGAACACCACTAGTCACAGTTCTCCAACTGGACTCTGCACCATTGATCACAATCCTCTGGGCTATATTGTTTAGCCAGTTCTCGATCCATCTCACTGTCCATTCTTCTAACTCACACTTCCTCAGCTTATCCACAAGGATGTTATGGGAGACTGTGTCAAAAACCTTGTTAATGGCGGAGAAGACAACATCCACTGTTCTCCTTTCATCTATCCATTCTGTTACACAGTCATAGAAGGTTACCAAATTAGTCAGACATGATTTCTCCTTGGTGAATCCATGCTGGCTACTCCTGATAACCTTCTTTTCTTCCATGTTGTCGCGGACCGAGATAGGTAAAGCCACGACCCACACCCCCACCTCGGGTGAATCGAGGGCTGAGGACCGCTCCCCGTCACACTCACAAACAACGCTTAGGAATCAATAGATTTATTAAAGGCACTGAGGGTTTGGCAAGTCCGATATCACCTAACACACAAGGTCTATCTCTATATCTATATCCACACCTATATATCCATATACCAACAGCTATACAACACTACATCTATATATTAATAACAACACACACAGAAAACAAGAGAGAACCTCTCCCCTTCCCCCCTGTTCCCGTTCCCGGACAGGGATAAGAGGGAAAGCCTGGAGAGAGCCTTTGGGAAATAGAAGAATATGGGAAAAGAGAAGTGAGTGTCTGGTATGTGTGAATATTATGTAGGAATGTTTGTAGGAATGTTAGTAAGATGTTCGCAATTCTCACCACCGGGGTACGGCCGAAGCCAATTATCTTTCCTCCTGTCAAGGTTTGACTCAGGATCGGCAAATAAACCAGAGACAGCAATGTTCTCGATCCCCTCCCACCTCCCCCAGGTAGGGAAGGAGAGAGATAACAAGGAGAGAGACTTTGCTGGATTGAAAACTAAATTAGACAGTTTTAATTATATGTACAATTATATACAAGTATTTTCAGGACAGTGCAAAATCCTCCTGCATCCCCTCACACCCAGCAACTCCCCCGGCACTCTCCTGAGCTGGGAGCAGTCCCAAAAACTCTCGGACCACTGGCTGAGATAACAGCAGAGCAGACAGGGCTGTGGGGAGAGTTATGAGGGTCAGGGCTGAGCCTAGGGTTTGACAGTGATGGATGGATGGAGCCCTCCCTGGACGCCGGCCATGGTCGGAAGAGAAGGGAAGAAGAAAAAGGAAGTTGTCTTCTGTGACCTCTGACCTTCCTCAGAGCTTACATAGATCTATGGAATGGAATACCTTTGGTCAATTCTGTTGTCTAGTCCAGCTCCCCTACGGAGGGGTCACAGATACAACTCTCCTGCTCTCAGTAGCATCTGCAGTGGCAGATTCACTGAGTAGAACAAACTGACCTTCACATCTCTGCAGAAACATCAACATTCCAATGTTACCAGCCCACTAGCTGGAACACTTGCTGCTAGTTAGAAGAAAGCTTACTGAAGGAAAAAAAAAAAAAAAAAATCAGTAAAAGTAAATTAGCTTAATCCTGTCTCAACCTAGGACATCTCTCTTTCAGAAATGCTCTGTTAAAATTCACCACTTTCCTGTGCACCCAACATCTACAGCCAGGCACATCTTCAACAGTATTCCCTCCAGTGAGATGCCAGTTTGCTGGAGCTGCTGACAGTAATACAGCACCCCATTGACTTAGCTTCTGCCAAACAGCCCAGTTACTGCTTTGTGGTCATGACAGAAGGATTTGGCCTTTCTCCTGTATTCTTTCTAGGCATCCATGTAAGATACTTAGAATGGATGCTGAGGATTAGTTATACATAATACCTCCAAAAGGACTGAACAGAAAGGATCAGATTACTGCAAGTAACCACATTGCATCGTTGCAGGCACAAAATATTTATCCCAACTGACAAAACTGGGAATAGCAGAATATGTGTGATTTATGGCTAAGCAGCAACTCAGCATAAGTGTCAGAACAACAATTTAGATGGTCTTGATATCTAATCTTACATTTTATCGAGGACATTACAGTGCAACTCCAAGCACCCAATCCTGTATTAGCTACAGCTGTACATATTAACTTCTCTACAACATTGTTTCTGTTCTTATGCTGCCAGGCTTTGTGTTCCTTCCTAACACAACATTATGAGGGATTTTTTTATTTTTTTTTAATCACATGTCAGACAACAGTCTGCTAAATCAAGAAATTCTCTTTAAGAAAAGCAATAGATTTTGAGCCTCTTGAGTACTTTGAGGTCATGTTTTCTGGCTTTCCTCCACAGAAATGAAGACCACAAATATACATTAAAACAACAAGAAGAAAAAAAAAAATAGAGCAAAAGAAAGAAAATAAAGTGGTATTCACTTGCCTCCAGCATCTGGCTCTTGAAGAGAAACATACATGACTACCATTTTTTCATTACCTTCCACTTGCATGATTCTCATCCCCTTCTATTAGATGGAGAGTCTCACTAGGTAATTCAAAAAGCTCTCTGTCTGCCAAGCATATTCTGGACCATATAATTTTACCCTTTGATTATAAATGCTGCTGTTATATAAGGATGTGGGCACACTTACCAGGTCATCATTTCTTTTGGGACACAGCGGTTCTGAATTGCAGGCTGTAGTCAGCAACAAACTCTGCCTGATGTTCTGATAGTTAAGTAATGCTTAAATAAGAACAATATCAAAGTGATAAATACAAGCCCTCTTTGCTTTGCTCTTTTCATGGCCTCAGTCTACATTTTATGTCAAAAAGTACTACGAAGTATTGTAGATGCAGCTGATAATGAAAACTAAAGTTATGGCTGCTTAACATTCTCCATTATAATCTCTTATTTTCAATCATTTATAACTTTGCCAGAAACAATGCCTCAAGCTGGTTTAGAGGAGGAGGGGTTCAGTAATTAAGTTAATCTGTTCCTGAAAGCATCAAGTAAAACTAGTCTTTAACATCATATTTAAAGAAAAAAAAATAAATCCAGTGATTTCTTTGAAGCATCCATACATTCCCCTACTCCAAACCTGGCATCCGTAATTATGTAAAGGATTGTCCTAAAATAGAGGAAGTTCCTATTTCATAAATTATAAAGCCTTTGGGGAGGGGGGGATAGGGCGAGGAACAACATAAAACATTTTGAACTTGATGACAGCAGCAAGGAATACAGCCAACGGGGAGCATGCCCTAGGACTATGATCCAGATGTCTGTATTTTGGGTTAGCTGATACGAGTTAACGCCGAGCAGGGCTGTCCAGCCATCTCTAATTCCTCAGCAAATGGAGCAAACAGCAATTTGGAGGAGGAAGGGGTGGTTTAAATAATGGAGTGCTTGAGGGCGAGCAGTTTTTTAAAACAATGAAACTCCAGAGTCTTTCTGTTCCTCTTTCCCAGCTGCTCTCTTTGCACACCAGTATGCAAATTTGTGTAAATCTATGCAAATGCAGGACCCACTGTGTTGTGTTTGCTGGGTGCTTGCCAGCAAGCCAAGCTCCCTCTCCCTGTGATTGCCAGGCCGCAGTGCCTCTCTGCTCTCCTGACCACACACTCCACATTTAGGAAGACTGGGAGAAGCTGCATGTTAACACGGCATGTTGTGCCAACACGTCAAGAAAGGAGAGAAGTTTGTTAATGCAAGTGAACTGTGTATTTCCAAGGCTGATATCACTCCCAGAGATGGCCTGTCCTTACAGATGGCCTGTCCTTACACTAGGTTTTGACTGCTTGGCACTAGAGTATCTAGTTCCCACAGCCATTAGCACTGAGCAAGACCTGTAGCTTCTACAGTGAGGGATTGTACCCTTTTCCAGACAGGACAATTGAGGCTATGCAGGTTCTTTTGGGTTATTACACCCCTCACCTTTATTCCACATTCTGGTGGATGTGGGCCTTCTTTGGCCACCTCTCAGACTACCTTGGACACATCCTTATTTGTGACTGTGCTGTCCCTGGCCTGTCTCGCCACTCAGTGCACAAACCAGTCCTGCAAAACCAGAAAACAAAAGCTGCATCTCCTCTTACATGCTCATCTGAAGCATACTCATCTCCACTATAGTGAATTTTCCTCACATGGATGGCACTACTTCTGCACACTTTGAATGCCTGCTCTGCAAGCCAGCTGCATGGTCCTACCACGCCACAAAAAAGGCATGTCCTGCCATATACCACTCACCTCACTCCTCACCACTACAACACTTTCTCAGCTTTTATATCCCTCCTCAATTCCAAATTTAAAGGGAGAAAAACAATTCCAAAATCACACAGATTGGAGTCAGAACTGAGCTCAAGTTAATTAATGAGTAGTTCAAGCTACTCACCCTCTCTTTCCCACCTGAGGGCCTCAAGCGAGGTATATTATGGCCATCTCCAGCCTCTGTTGCCTTATCCTGCTGAACAAAAGATAAAAAAGGTCTGATAACAACTTGGACTTCAGTTGCCCACATGATCTCACATGGGAATTGGACCCAGAGGCCCCTTTTGCTCCTGGGATCTCAGGTCCCTATTGATACAGGTATCACTGTCGATCATAACTAGAATCTGCTGTGTCAGTGCAGTTGCCACAGAGCTGAAGGGTCACAAAACCCTTCCATGTCATCCTCTGCCTCTATCAGCCAGGAGCACCCTTCACCCCTACAGCTCATTTCACCTTTGTCTCAGTGCCCAGGAAATTCCCCCAACAGGAAGATTTCTGTATGTATTTCACATTCAGGACATTCATGTTGATTTCCTCTATGCCCTTATTTGAGATTTTTGGTATTCTGACACTGAGATTCTTGTTTGCCCTTCTGTAATTTTATTATCTCAATGTTTAGTTGCTCTGAGCTCTCATTTTTTGGCAACATTGATAAAGGAGCTTACTTTGTAAAAACAAGTTTTATTCCCCTTATAGTTCTAGAAGTAGGGCAAGCATGATTTAAATGCAAGAAATACATATCTTAATTAACTCTTTTGGTGAATGACAAGTAAGCATAGGAAACATCTATCTGGGTATTTATGCAAAAGATTTTGCTAGAGTAACTGAGCCACTAGAAATTGAGCGAAACATTGAAAATCCTCCTTGCTTATTCAGTTATTGGACCCCTTACTTCTTGACTTTTTTTAGATTTAGCCCTTTCCCTTATGCTTCTTCAAATTTAAGAAAATAACTAAGTAACGCTGTGCAGTATTTTCAGCCCAATTCACATCCAGAAATCTTGGTCTTAACTATGCTAGGTTTCAACTTAATAAGTACATTATAATTTCCTTATTTTATTTTTTAACATCAGTGCAGTCCAGATTTCTACTAAAACCATTAATAAACTTGGTAGAAGATACAGTATGGACAAGTGTTTGAGCTGGGATTAGCTTTACTGTAGCTTTGGTTAGGCTTAGACTTTTTGACATAAATGGAAGAAGATGATAGACAAAAAAAAATATCTTTTTGCTGGAATAGAGACATGAATCAAAACAGCAGCTGAGCTATGAATGAAGTAGAAATATTTTGCAAGTTTTACAAGCATTGATTCAGTTAGCATGTTTTTCCTCTCAAGGTTTCCAGCTCTACCTTGCAGACAAGGGCTGGGCAGCACAGATAAGAGCCAGACTTGAACTTTCAACCTTCTGAGGTTCAGCTATCAAAACTTCATATTTTATCTCCTTTTGTTTGAGGCCCTTCTGATGAGACATTGAAGGAAAGTGTTCTGTTCTACTGTTCTCCAGCCTGTCCTTTGACAGTGACTGTAAGACCATACATACAGAACAGTATAAATAAAACAAAGAGAAAAATTAACTTCCTGAAAGAAAAACTCTTGACTGTCCTCCCAAAATTATGGGCCAGCCCTGACCCTTAAGATGCATCCAGACATCCAAGCCTTTTAACTTCATGAAAATCTGTTTAGATAGCTTACTCTGAGGGCAGATTTATGTCCAGAAAATTTGGAGTTGCTTACCAAAAGGATGAGAGTCATTTATTTTCCTGTTACCAGTCTGCCACACGAATGAGATATCATCAGCTAAAATATTCAGCAGAAGCTAGTCCTCACATTTTTCCCCTTCTTTTTTTGCTTTCCCTCTTTGAGACCAGTTACCTATTTAACTCCATCCTGTCAATTAAACCAGAGAAAAAACGCAAAGAACTAATTAGGCAACTGTGTAATTTTAATTAGCTGTTTTGATAATTAAACTAATTAGTTCCCCTGTGTTTCCACAATATGTGGTGGACTGGTTTTGATATCACGGCTTCAGAGTTCCATTCCATTAGTTAATTAGTCACTTTTGCATTAGAAAGCTTTATTAATGGCCTTAATTTGCAGTTGAAATGAGAAATCTGCTGTCAATAATTTGGATAATTGCCTACTGTTTGATTATAAAGTACAAAAGTAGCAGCACACTATTACATATGCAAATCCCAAGGGTTATTTCCTGGATGCTTAGCTTTCTTGATCTACATTTCATCCTCTCTGGCTTTCTGTTTTTTCTTGACCCTGTTAGGGGAAAGAGAATCCAGCTTATTAAGAAAATGAAGGCCTGTTTTTTTCCCCTTGTCCTGTACTGCATGTAAGCTTGTGCCTGCAATTGTTAAAGTTATTGCTTGCTTTGTACCTAATTAGTGTCCTTGGAATTAAATGAACAGCTCTGTATACACCTCTAGCTCCTGCAGCCATGTTTGTGCATTGAATAATTGATTCTACTCTGCTAATCAGATAGGGACATAATGAGCCAGTTTAATTAAATGGGGATCTAACCTGGTGAACACTGGGAAAATATTTGCTCATTTACTTAGTAAAAGGCCACAGTTGCTTTTCATTGGATGGAAGGGAAGGTTACGGAAAGTAAAGTAGGCTTTGAAAGCAGAAGCAGTTCACTGGCTGTCTACCCCTGGCAAATCAGGCTACTTGAATAGCAAAAAGGTTTAGCAAGTTTAAAAAAAAAAAAGGGCTTAACCGAAGGGCCAGGAGACACTGAAATTGCTGACAGGTTTCCCTGCCTCTCCCAAAGGTGTCAGCATCACTGTTCAGCTATGCTCTAAGAGGCAGCTTGCCTGGTGTTACGGCCCTCAGTGATTTGCAGAAAGAATTTCAACTCAATTCATTGCCAGTTGGTACCTGTGTAACTGCAATAAGGTAAGATTCAGTTGCAGTTTATCTTCTTGGTAGCAGAGGACTTAACTTCAGGTGCATATGTGTTTGTCTTTTGTGAAATGTTGCCAGTTATGTTTCCATATGAATCCTGCTATTAAGCTCTTTGAGTTATTTCTGTGAATGTTGGTATTAATATGTAAACTCAGGAGACAGTGATTGGGGGAGCAGGGGGAGGGCTGCCGGGAGTTATGTAACTTTAAAGTTTTTTGGCTATTTCTAATAAGCAGCTAAAGGCTTTGAAGATAACATCTGATCACTTTCAAACTTTAAAGTGACTACGGCAATAATTCTTCTTTAACACCAGCTAAATCTTTGGAATGGGAAGATGATTATGGTCTCTAAATGCGAAAGATTACCCACATCTTCAGTGACAGCTTAAGTGAAATTTACAGTCTTCACCATAATCTGCAAAAGCAAGAACTAGCTAAATACACATCTGTAATTCTAATTGCACATCAGACCAACTTTACCTGAAGGGATAAAGTAGTGCAAGGCCAATATAGAAACAACATGGTGCTCATCTGTTGTGGTGTACTAGGATGAAATAGCATATTGACCCTGAATCCATACTCTGAGTAAAAGCAATTGTCATTCTGCCACTGTAACACCTTGTTGCCAGTGGCGATGTAATTAAAGCTGTGAGGACTCATTTTCCATTCTTATCTCTTAAGCTCGTCTGAATCAGAAACTGTTTGTGGTAACTGAGAAAACGTACTACAAGGCTACATGTTTATGTATGAATTTTTGGTACTCTATTTTTGTGGGGCTATGAAGGTGCAGCTCTAAGCATCTTATTTCCAACATTCATTCTCCTACCGTGTATATATATATATAAAAAAATATAACTTGTGTGTGGAGAAATATACATATAATTTTATATATTTGATTCATACACATACATATAGATAGCTACATAGACACACATGCACATACAGTTTAAATTTTACTCACCCCCTTTTCTCCTCTATTAAAATTCCGAATGGCTAAGAGGATTTTCTCAATTTAGTCATACTTTTAATCTTCACTGAAATGAGTGATGACTTCTTATAATAAAAAGTTGACAGGCTTACATTGCGCACCGTTGGATTAGTTTCCCTTGGTGATGAGGTTTTCTTTTGTGCGCCGTGTGTCTGTTTGATGGAGGTTTAACAGAAAGCATTTTGGCAGAAATTGGATGCAGCAGGGATCATCTGGAGATGGCTGCTGTTCGATATTAACTGCACACAGTAACTTTTTATTTATTTATTTATTTATGTATTCGTCAGCCAGGTGACAGAAGCAGCCAAAGCGTGTTTTCCCCTAATGAAAGAAATAGAAGTATTTGGGGGGGGATTATGAAATGTGTGTACAAGGAATGAACCTCCTTAAGCATTATATTTAATTTGGTTTTGGCCATTGTCTAACAAAAGCATGTGAGTAAAAGGTTCTCTGTAAGAAGTTATCAGACCCATGAACATCTGCAATACGTACCATTTTTTCTTAAACTCAAATGAACTGGTTTTCATACTCAACATAGGATGGGAGTAGTATAAATTTAAATAGGATACTGGTATAAAAACTGTCCTTTCCTAGAATGTGCATGGGCCTCATTATTTCTTGGAAAAAAAGTCAAAATAATTTTTGTAACTTTGCAAAGTATCTGCCAGGCATGAGGGGACACAAACAAATATAACTGCTTCCCAGTATCTTCAGCAATGCTGCTTGATATGTGTGATGAAAGCATAAGACCATTTCATTGTCCATTTGAGAGAGATCTAGTAGTTTCTTTGAGCTACCTGTATGTGATCTGACAAGGGTGTTGCTAGCTGAAATCTAATTCCGTAACAAGTACCTGATTAGTTTATAATTCTGTATCAATAATTATACTGGCCACACAATGACTCGGTTTTCATTAATGCTCAACTGGAGGATAAACCAAGGTTTGACCAGGCTTTGCTTCAAGAGATGCCCATTCTTGCCAGCTCACCAAAATTACTTTTCCCAAGTGCATCTGGAAAAAATGCCTCCAAACAATGTAAATTTTTTCGACTTTTTAAAATTAGACTCTCTAAATTCTTCCTGTTCATCCAGTCTTACATCCATACTAGCAGAGACATTCACACCATGCAAGAACGGGTCTTTCAGAAAACATGCCACACAAGGGGATGACGTTAATTCAACATCTATTGAACCCACTAATAAAAATAATTCTAGAAAGATCAACAGAAATGGTTGAATATATTTTAAAGTGCACCATGCTTATCATGAGTGTTCTTATATTTTGGTTCTAGGTGTCCAGGCATTATTGTTTTAAGTTTTATTTCTTAAAGGAATTTCTGTGTATTGCCAAATAGTTACCAAAAGAATAATAATGAGCAGCATCTGAGCACTTTTAGTACTTTAGAATTTTCGCTGACACTTCAGAAAGGTAGGTTGGTTTGTTGGATATTTTTTTGTTTGTTTGTTGTTTTCTTTTTTTTTTTTTTTTCAGATAGTAAAAAACAATAGTCTCCTTTCAATTTCACTGAACTTTTGAGAACAGGAGCAATACATTTATAATAAAGATAGGAAAAGCTAAATCCACACTTACCTCTGGTTCAGACAGCCAGCAGTGACAATCCCTCTTCCCTTGTCAAGTTACAAGAACTCACAATCCTTAATTTAAACACTTGAGAAATCTATGGAGCCTGTCAGTCTAGTTAATGAAGCCTCCTTCTTCCCCTTTTTTAAACAAAATCTTACTTTCTTTAAAGACCACTTAAGGCATATCTCCGATTATACAAACAGGTTTTTGTGCTAGAAGAGTGAATAATCCAATAATACTTCCTTCAACTTATTTCCCTCTCCACCCCCAACAGTTCACTAAAGGAATACAGCTTCTTTAAAGGTAAGGAGCTAGTCTAACATAAACAACAGATGTACACCATTTTCTGTACAAAGAGTATGTAATACTCAATACAAATCACTGCTTTGATCAGAGGGCTCCTTCATCTTCGGTCATTTAGAAGGTTATGTACATGAATAAATAATCCCTTAAGATTCTTTTACATATCTATCAAAATATACCCATTTTTCAGATGTTTGCAAGACATGAAACTGCTTGCTCAGCATAACACAGCATATGTGAGAGCAAGTACATCTGATGATACAAGAAAATATGTTGTGCATTCAATTTTTCAGAAAGTTAGACCACATAATGAGGTGGATTTTGACATCTTAACGTTGGTTCACTAGACTAGCTAAAGCAATTTCTTTAAGAAAATCGGATGCTGAAATAAGACTGATACCTCACTGCTAAATGTTGTGAAATATGTATTGACATCTCTGTCTCAATGAATTTACGATACCCCCTGGAGCAAAACACAGTAAATTCTTTTCACATGGTTTGAGAATATACACAATTTTTTTTCTTTCTATTTGGCACTGTAATCCTAGAAATCAGGAAGGAAAAACACCTGTGAGTGGCAAGAACATGAGATCACATGGTTGGATTTTTTGTGTAAGCTACTTAAACATGAAAAATTAGGAAAAATAATGGTTGGATTGGCTGACCATTGACAACAGTTAATTCTGATAATTCTTATAGCTGTCACAGTTGAAGAGAATCTTGAGATGAAACATTTTTTATCAACATTAATTAATATAGCATGAACACTAATGTCATAGTCATCTGTATGCACCGAGAACAGACAAAATAGAACACAGCAGATATTAAAAGATCTATGGTCCTTGATTACTGAGACTGGCATCATATCTGGTAATGAAATTATGACCTAACAAAGGCAGAACTGGGGCAGGCAGGAGCAGAAATTTTGAGAACAATATTAAATTGAACATAAAAGAGGTGGAGGTACAGTAGAAACTACTTACAGTATGACATATTCAGAATTAGGGATAGGAAGATCTACATTAACCAGAGGTATTTTGAATATATCATGGTAATGGGAAGCTGGCTGGCTTCAAGAAGATCAGAGAACTTTACCATAGATGTTGAATCAAAGCAGCAGAAGAAAAGGGATGTGATGACAGTGTTGTCTATCTGGACCAAAATTTAGAAGAAAGAAGCCAAACAAGCCTGAAGCTGCTCCAAGGGAGGTTTAGGTTGGATATTAGGAGGTACTTCCTCACGGAGAGGGTGATTAGACATTGGAATAGACTTCCCAGGGAAGTGGTGGAGGCGCTGTCCCTGGATGTGTTCAAGGAAAGGCTGGATGTGGCACTTAGTGACATAGTCTAGATGGTGTGGTGGTGTTGGTCATAGGCTGGACTTGATGATCTTAAAGGCCTTTTCCAGCCTTGGTAGTTCTGTGATTCTGTAATGACTATCTGAATCTTAAAATTATAAGGCTACCAAAAGATCATGTCAGAATGAAAGACAAATACAGGATGACACTGGTTAAGAGTGGAGAAAAAGATTTCTAAATCAGCTGTGTAGGTATTATACCAGCTCTTTTGTGAAAATCAGCCAAAAGGTTTTCATCTGGTTGTAGGAGGGATCTGAAATTCTCATATAAATACCTTTGGTGAAAGAGCTTGGATTTATCACTTTCTGGTTTTTATTAAAGTGTGTCATAAGAACTCTGATGCAATACCATAAGTTGGAGTAAATATTTTTCATGTGTAAAGCTATCAATGTAGACCTACACACTAGATGTTTTTACTGAAGCTTTGAAACCTCTGCTTCTGAGTGCATTGCACGTATCAAGCTGTGAAAGTCTTTCATCTAAATGTGTAGCCTTATCTCTGTTTTAATTTTCTGAGGGCTTATCCCAAAAGAATTCCAGTTCAGTAAATGTTGTTGATAGGGACATTTTATTTGTATACTGCACATATGATGCCCGGTTCTTTAGACTAAAAAGTTGCATATATTTTCTTTGAAATTATTGTATTTTGGTATCCAATGTGAAATGGTTGAAGCATCTTTCAATCAGAGCAATTTCCATCTCTCTGAAAGTCATCATTATCACACCTCCTGGAAACTGAGAACATTTTAGGCTGTGGGCTAGAAACAGTTGCAGGCTTTCCACTGAAAAAAGTTTTCCCAATATAAAGCAAGAACTTTACCTATATGCCAGAAGGTGGTTTTGTGGTACCAAGATCACAGTTCAAAAGTGGCTCTGAATTTCCTACTTGGACTGTGATTAAACCAAAACTCTTCCTTGCCAGAAATCTTGTTTTTTATCCAACCCACAGAAAAGACTGTTTTGGGAGCAGGTCTATTAATTCTACTTTTGCTATTACTGTCTTTTAACTTTCCCTTAGTTTCTGGAACATCCAGATGTTTTTCCCACTAGCTTGATATGCATCAATCTGTTAGCATTTTAGCTCTTTCTCTTCCACAGTGCATTAGACACTGGAGAGTGTACAAATAAAGATGATCCCTGGAGAACCTTGTGATTAGAGAGATCTGAAGTTGGAGCTTTGTATGTGTCCCTCAACAAGACCTACAACAGTCAAGGTGTATCCCCCTAGCCCTAATGCAAACTGCTGTACCAATATCCTTGGGTCCACTGCTACAGACAGGTCCAGAAGAATGAGGACAAAAGTCTGCCCTTCACTCAGAAACAGCAGATCACTGGCCACCCATCTCACAAATGCCATTTCTCTGTCCATGAGCTGATCTGAAATCCAGATTGTGCTGGCCTAATGTATTGATTCCAGTTTTCTCTCTGGCTAGTATCTATTTGGGCATACTCCAAAACGAAATGTTTGAAGCTGACTGGTAGTTAATGTAATGCAGTTTCTTCCTTGAGGAATGAAAGGGACCTACCCTGAGAGGGCAATTGATTAATTTAGCCAAGAGAAATGTAGTTGCTCAGAATAAGTAATGCCACAGGTCAGACCCAGAGGTCAGGATGAAACAACGTTGAAGTTTCCATTGCTTCTGGAGATGTAAATTTGATTTTTGTAATGAAGGCTAAGGTGTTTGTTGATCAGTGGGCAGGGACTAAATTGCAGTGATGTGTGAACGCAGTCCTTGACAGAGACCCACCTCATCTTCTGGAAGGACACAGGTTGTCCTGTTTAGGTACAATACATGGTTACTGACACTTAAGCCAGCCCAAGAAGAAATTGTGTCACCACACATAATTCCTGTTAGCAGCAGATAAAGGAGGGACTGAAGTCCTGAGCCTACACATCATACATGGGTACATATTGTATGTTGAACAAGGGTAGCTGAATTAGGCACACATTAGGTCCACTGAGCCAAATTTACTGACTTACAGCCTATGTGCTTCTGCTGATGTCAGTGGTATAAGAGAGGTACAAGTCAATGCAGAACTTGACTTGCTGTATTTCACATTCATATTTAAAGCAGTGTGGCTTTGCATGGTACTTTCTAGCTTTATTACATGAATACGTATGTTCCTGCAGATGTAATTCTCTTGAAAGGTATAAATAATGGATATTCTTCATAAGCAGTTGACCCCCTGGAAAGACTGAAATCAGAGAGTTTGAGCTACCTTGCACAATTCAGCTCGCACCTGCACTCAAAGTCACTGGATAAAAGTCAGTTAGAGCCTGTAATGTGTCATTGCCTGCTGCCTCCAGTGTCACTCTGGTCACTAGCACCAAGGGGTCTATTAGGTGGAAAAGACAGAGGGAGAACACCGGTTGAAGTAATGTAGCTTGTTAAACTACTGCCTTTCAAGTCTTTGAGAGCACTTCTATTTTTTAACCAAGAACAATCACTTTGTAACAGAAGGGGCCTTTAATATCCAAACAAGTGTGATGCCTCCCCCTTTCCAACAACCAGCTACAATAACAAAGGAAATAATTCTCAAATATTGCCAGTTCTGAGGCATTTTAATCCTTTGTGATTCAAAAACTCTGACAAATCAAAAACCAGACAAGCCCAAGATCCCTTAAAGTCCTTATTCCACTTCAGCATAACATTGAAAAATGTATGAAAACAGCAGCATTTTAGTAAAAAGCATTACAAAAAGCTAAATCTTGTCCACTGTCCTTACTGATGTGTCTGGTTTATGTAATGGGAACTGCTCTGATCTGCAGGTATCAGGATTACCTTACCAAGATAGCTGTGGCTTTACTTTTTTGCAGTCTGCTTATTCATGGTTTGAGAAGACTGGCTAAGACTTGTCAGATGGGAAAAAAGACAGACTCTTTTTTTTTTTTTAACTTTTTTTTTTTTTTAATCTGAAAAGATAATTTAGCTTTCATTTTTCAAAGGCAATCTGATTTTTTTCAGCTTTCCCATCCCAGATGCTGCACCTTTCATATCAAGAGCTTGTACAATAGTATAACAAGAGATAGTTGGTGTTAATTTAATAATTCCCAGAAATGTTTCAACACTTGTGGTAAAGTAGCAAGAATATCAGTGTTGCTGGGGTTTTTATCACCAAATCTGGTCCAGGCTTGCACCAAACAGGCTTAGAAAAAAGCTCTTAGTCTTGGACTTGAGTTGCTCTCATAGCCTAACCACTGGAACAACAGTAGGCAGTATCAAGAAAAACACTGGTGTATCCAAACAATAAAGCACCTAAACAGTATTACAGACTTGAGAAATGAATTCATAAATTGAGAAATGTAGGTTCTCATTAATGTGCTCCTGGGTGGTACACTGGCAACCAAATAAACACACTGAGCCTGGGTCAGCAGAAAAATGGAAGAACCAGCTCTTTCTCCCTCCTCACCCAAACAAATGTAATACAACTCTCTTTAGACCAAATACAGTCCAATATTATACTCACAATGAGGTAAAATCTGACTTTTTTTTAAAGCATTGGTGTTAACAGAGTATTGCTTTGAATTTGCACCTTTGTATAGGAGATGAGACTCCAGCCCACTGTATACAGTGTAATTTTTTTTCCCTCTATGGTTAGTTACAGTATAAACATATTCTGCTTCTTTCATACCACCACCTGCCATTTTTGCTTTATTCCTGCCAGAAGGTTTAAAGGCATGCTTTTAAATATCTTGAAAGTTTCCTGTTGATAAGAAAAGGTGGTTTTAGCACTTTTAAGTAAACATTTACACACAAACATCGCAAATCATGCTTTTTGATAGAATCTACATTAGCTGCATGAAGCATGAGGGACAGCATTGTGGGGAGAAGAGGGGAAAAAAAGCTCAATTTCTGGCAGAGAGTCCTAACAAAAATTATTTGCAAAATGGGGGATGGATATATACTACTATATATTGAAAAAACTACGTCAGAATTTGAAACAGTCTTTGTATGTCTTTTGTCTGGGTAACAATCATGGGGCCGTTCTGCAGGTGGGACAGGTGGTTCTGCTGCAGATAGCTAAAACCCATGAGCATTTTAATCTACTGAAATTCAAAACCTGAAGGCAAAAAGTATCGACTGATGTCCAGGAGAGCAATTGCAACACATTCAAAAAAAGTAAACATTTATTAAAAATCACTGTAACTTGGGTGTTCAGAATATAATTTCTGGAATATTACTGATATTCCTAGACAGCTGACATACTAAGACTTAAAAATACTTGATGTGTGTTTAAATTCTGTCCATTCAAAAGGCAGAAAATTAAACCACAGGTCACCAAAAGAGAGAATGTTTATTATAAATCATGAGTACAATGCATGGATTTAGACTGTAAACATGACCTTCTCCTTGGGTGCTTACAAATAGATATCCTCTGTCAAGAATTGCAAGCTTTGGGACGTCAACAGAGCACCAGATGCATGTTTTACATAAAGACCAAACTGACAAGTGGTAGATTTATAGCCTCTGTGTTTGGAACAGTTCCTAGAAGTATACAAAGAATAATTAAGATAGCCTCTTGGGGGAAAAAGTGCATGGTGTGGTCACGCCATAGAGAATATTCATAGTAAACAACTCAAGACACATTCAGTTTTCTCTCTCTCTATGCAGGAATTTTCCATGAGGAGCTTCCCATTTCTAATGATGTCTCTCAGTATTTATGATTCAGCATATTTTATTCTATGAAATATTTGTCTGATCTCCACTATTTGGGTTGAGGGTTTGGGTTGTTTTGTGGTTTTTTTTTCAAAATTATTTTGACTACCTGAATGAAGCAGGATAATTAATGCTTCTGAATTAGACGACATAAAAAGTTAGAACCTGAGAATGAATACCAAGTTTCTGTACTGTGTCAAGACTCTTGTGCCTTTATGTTAGCAAAGGCAAATCACATTCCTGGAAGTTTTACTGGGAGAGTGTCTCTACTTTGTGTGGAAAAGAACACCTCTGGAGTAATAGTTTCAGTATGGAGGATTACGATCACAGAAAGTTATAGACAGATTGGAGTAAATCAGCACAAATAAAAGGAAGAATTTGATCTGATCACATCTGATCCAAGGACTGGGAGGCTATGAGTTGAGTTGGTTACTGGCTTGATGGAAAACTAGTCCATCGAATATAGATCAAGAGGGTACGTGGTTCACTGACCCAGCCCTAAAGAAAAAGATAGGAACACAGCAGCATGGAAAGGGTAGAGAAGGGCTGGCTCTCTCAGCAGCAGCCTTGAGCTATGCCAAATAAAATTCTGTGTGAATCTGTGCTCTGAGGATGCAGGTCTGTGGGCACCAGAGCCATCCAAAGACCCTGCTGCCCCCTCCACCCTCACTGATCCACCGTGCTTTCCTACTCAGGGCTGTGTGGTAGTATCCACTCCTTGACACCGATTTTGATGTTTTCTAGAGTCTGTCATCAGAAACTTTAACTTAATAGCCCAGTGGAAAGCTATCAGGCTGGTTTTGCTAGGCTTGTTGTCTGGCATGCACTGTTTAAGTGTGCTATAATAGAGATCATATGGGCTGACAAACGGTGAGGGAAGATCTGGAGATGGGGTAGTGAGGAGAAAGAGAAAGGGGTAGCTTTTAGCAGCACTGAATTACTAGAAACTCTGACTTGTGAGAGAAGCCTGGGTTTGGGCAGTTTGGAAATCAGAAAGTAGAAAGTCCATCTTCAATGTATAAAGCCACTACAAAGAGGTAACACTCATTTCTTCCCCAAAGCCCAAAAAGGGAGGGAGTGGGAACAAGAAACAAATGGTTTAATTTGCTTCCAAAGTGATTTTGAAGAGGTGTGGAGGGAAAATGTTTTTAGTTATGTTGTTAGACCAAACTTAGATAAACACTTGAGGGAGTTTCTAGGCACATTTACTCTCTCCTGACAGAGAGTTCAGCTAGATCATCTCCTGTGGTATTTTCCGATTCTACATTCATATGTCTCTAACAATACTTTTCTAACACAGGTTCAAAGAGAACCTTCATTGTTCAGATATTGAGATAGCATAATTTGTAGAAATGTATTCAGAACAGAAAAATACAAAGATTGAGCCATCCATCTGTAATTCAAGCAACATTTGCTCATATAACTCATTCATCTGGACAATTTAAAAAATTGGCCTGGCTGTAGTCCTATTTGCATGAGAACAACAGCTGACAAAAGTTCTGGGAGCAGGAAGGATGGCTCTGTGATGAGGGCCTGCAGCTAAGTCAGTCAGTCGAGAACTTCCCATCTTATGGGGTAAAAACAGACATTTTGCATGAAGTACAAGTGGATATATCCAATACCAAAAGACAAAAGCTACTCTCACTTATACTTAGGAAGCCTTAAAAAAATTTATTGACTTCACGTGAGGAAATGGAACTGAGAGTCACAAAACATTTTAGTGCCTATGCCATCTCTTCCCTCCTTCATCTCTCTTGTTTCTTACGGCTCAAAATTAGTACAGTAACACCCATGGTTATCTTCACATTTGTCAGCTGGCCTCCTTGCAGCAGGCAAAGATGGATGTCTCACTGCACTGTGGCAAGATCCCCAATGGAACAGGCCCTGTGCCTCTACCTGAAAGGTCAGAAAACTGACCACACCAGCAGCTAAACTAGCTCAAAACTCTCTTTTCTATCCTGGCTGCCTTTTTTCACCACCTCCTTGTTCAGTCCCCTCTTGAGTCATAGGTGTACCACTACTTGTAGGACCATGTGGTAAAATGGCAGACTGAACTGATCTGGATTTCTGAATAGAACTGACTGAATTTCTTACAATGGAAATTTTACGAAAAAGCCAACGTCCTGTAAACAGTTGTGACAGCCTCCTTTAGGAAAGGGGCCTGCAGCAGAGAAGGAGTGAGTACAGTGAAAGGGCAAAAACTTCTTGTCCTGGCTTTCCTATCAAAACAGTCTTAGAAAACCACAGCTTCAGCCAGGGGCCCAAGACTGTAACATTACTTTAATAACAACATTAGAATAACAGGAATGGCTCTTTTTATTTACTTAGAGCTACCTTCAATTTACACCTGAGTAACTGAGAAAAATTTGAGTTAGGGAAAGATTTTTCAAGTTGTCATAGCAAAACCGATATGGAAAGATTGAGATATGTCTCTAATGGTAGGGGTAGAATATTTATCTTTAACAGGAAAATGTTGGGATGGCAAGTTCTTTTTTTTTTTTCTCCCTTGTATCTTCAAAAGAAAAAAGGAGAAAGTTCCAGCTATAAAAGGTATTTGTCAAGAACAGCCATCGGCCAGCACCACAAATGAGCAACTCCAGTGCGAAAACACTTTCAAAGTTCTAAATGAGTTGTCCCTGTGGTAATAAAGAAAGGATGTTTTACAGCATGACAGTATGTAAGACAGCATTGTCAGCTATAGTTTATTTAAAGCACAAGGCCTGTAACAGGAAAATAATGACTTTAATAAAATTTACTATTGACTTTGTAGGCTAAAATCTTTCTGTCATCAGGAATACAGAAAAACAACCTGCCTGAAAGCCCTTCACTTAAATATATTCCTTTAATATTTCAAAGCAACTTGTGACTTTTTTTTTTTTTAATATACATGCTACTTCAAAAGATACTGTAGTGGGATGGAAATTAGTATTTTTAATAGAAAGTTGGAATTGCTTACATAAGGGAAAAACTGGTAATGACCTATGACACTGTCTACGGAAAGCAACATTTGAGGAAACTGCAAAAGCAGTTAATGCAATTCCTTGAAAAGCTGTATAAAGCTATGTCACAAATGAATGATTTATAAATTACTGAACGTCCTTCTCATCTAGAGGATATCTTTTAATCATGCGCTGTAGTTTTCTCTGAGTGAACTCCAAAGAGCCTGCTGCACAGATACACAGAAATCTGCAGCATGTTAACAAGGTTGGGGTCATTTCTAAGAATGGAGGGGGGAGCAAAAAATAAAAAATCCTCACATTCGGCATGATTTTACTTTCGAACCAATTTGATTAAATGTACTATAGCTTGCTGGTAGTGTGTAAGAGGTCATACCATTCATATGAAAAACTGCAGAATTTTCATTCCTTTAATGTTTTTTTACATAGTTAAAATAAACTGTGGTAAAAAGTTTCCCAACAGCATATGACAGCTCAATTTAAAGGTGAAACCTTTTAATAAAATCTCATGAAATGAATGCTTTGGTTTATGCACTCTGTTTGTGTTTCCCACTGGAGTGCTTAGCATTGTGAAGTGGTGGTTTCTTTCTTTACTGCTGCAGAGGAACATCATGAAGGAGGGATTGGAGCCTTAGAACAGAAAAGATGTAGCTTAGCTATGGCAAAATTGTTGATGGAGGAATCTTAATTTACAGCGAGAGTGCTTTTCTCTTGACTTGAAAAAAAAAACGCTATTGTGCATTAATTTACATTGCAGATAATTAATTAAAAATGAAGAAAAATATTCCACAGAGGCCTTTTAGAAGGGACTCTGGGGTCCAGAAATAGTATTAAGAGGGTAACCAATTAAAGATTTATCTGAGAATGAATAATTTTGCTAGGACTTTGGCAGTGGAAGTGGCTGAAGTCACATTTTTGTACCTTTTCCTTGTTTCTAGCACATCCACAACATCTTTCCTATGTTTACTAAGGGACATATCAAGGAAGAAGCAATCTTGCCATAAGAAAGCACAGCGCTTGTCTTCCCTGATATGCTGCAGAAGTACCACCTAAAAAGGTGGCAGTACATTTCATACACTCCCCAATATTTAAACATGCAGTTCATAGAAAATGTAGTTCGTTTCTTTGTTCAGAAATGCAAAACTCTCTCACAGCTTAAGAACTAGGAAGGCAAAAAGGGTGAGGGTCAGAGCAGGACCAAGTCTGACAGAAACAACTGCTTTATGCCATATGAATGACCCTTGCTTTATATTTATGCAGTTGCATGATATATTGTCTGTCATCCTTTGTGGGTTTCTGCAGATAGGAATATGGTTCTTCTTGGCATGTTGTTCTAGACTTTCATAATTGCATATCAAAGCTCCTTAAGTTTGTCACCCTGATACACTGTGACATAACAAACATACCAGCCCAGAGTTTGGTTCATCTCTGTGTCTACTGGTCACCAAGACTTTTGGGGTTTGCTCCAACATGACAGTAGAAGTGTTTTGGGTTTTATAGGTATCACAGAATCTCAGAATCCTAGGGGTTGGAAGGGACCTCGAAAGATCATCTAGTCCAACCCCCCTGTCAGGCAGGGTCACCTAGAGTACATCACACAGGAACTTGTCCAGGCAGGTTTTGAATGTCTCCAACAAAGGAGACTCCACAACCTCTCTGGGCAGCCTGTTCCAGTGCTCTGTCACTCTCACAGTAAAGAAGTTTTTTCTGATATTTACATGGAACCTCCTATGCTCCAGTTTGCACCCATTGCCCCTTGTCCTATCACTGGACATCACTGAAAAAAGCCTGGCTCCATCTCCTGACACTCCCCCTTAACATATTTGTAAACTTTGATGAGGTCACCCCTCAGTCTCCTCCAAGCTAAAGAGACCCAGCTCCTTCAGCCTTTCCTCATAAGGGAGATGTTCCATTCCCTTAATCATCTTTGTGGCTCTGTGCTGGACTCTTTCAAGCAGTTCCCTGTCCTTCTTGAACTGAGGGGCCCAGAACTGAACACAATATTCCAGATGCAGCCTCACCAAGGCAGAATAGAGGGGGAGGAGAACCTCTCTTGACCTACTAACCACACACTTTCTAATGCACCCCAGAATGCCATTGGCCTTCTTGGCCACAAGGGCACATTGCTGGCTCATGGTCATCCTCCTGTCCACCAGGACCCCCAGGTCCCTTTCTCCTACACTGCTCTCCAGCAGGTCAGCTCCCAACCTGTACTGGCACATGGGGTTGTTCTTCCCCAGATGCAAGACTCTACACTTGCCCTTGTTGAATTTCATCAAGTTTCTCCCTGCCCAACTCTCCAGCCTGTCCAGGTCTCACTGAATGGCAGCACAGCCTTCTGGTGTGTCAGCCACTCCTCCCAGTTTAGTGTCATCAACGAACTTGCTGAGGGCACACTCTGTTCCCTCATCCAGGTCGTTGATGAAAATATTGAACAGTACCGGTCCCAGTACCGACCCCTGAGGGACTCCACTAGTCACAGACCTCCAACTAGATTCTGTCCCATTGACCACAACTCTGACTTCTTCCTTTCAACCAGTTCACGATCCATCTCACTACCTGATCATCAAGACCACACTTCCTTAGCTTATCTACGAGGATGCTGTGGGAGACAGTGTCAAATGCTTTACTGAAATCTAGATAAACCACATCTACCACTCTACCATCATCTATCCACCTAGTTACTTCTTCATAGAAGGCTATAAGGTTGGTCGAACATAACTTCCCCTTGGTAAAACCATGTTGACTGCTCTTAATGACCCCCACTAGAGATAGTGCCAAGAAAAATCCCTAAGGGTTAAGTGCTACTCTGAAGTGCTACAGCTGGCTTCAGCTCTGTTAAAGGTACAAGAACTAGAAAAGCTGCACAAACTTTATTTTTGTATGACTACTCAAAGACTCAAGGGTAAGAAGAAGTATGTACCACCATTTGCAAATATTTAACCAAGTCTTTTAAAATGAAGTATAAAATACAGCAAAGATTTTCTGGATGGCACAGAAGGGAAAAGGAAAACTGAAATGTTTCCACTTAAAATGGACACTTAAAGAGTCCCTCCTTCACCTCCTCTCCTATCCACTCATCTCACACGATGGCACTAAGGACTTAGCGTAGTGTGACCCAATGTAAAAGATGTGCTCACATTTGTTCTGTTGCAGGAATAGACCTCAGGCCTTATATTCAAATTGGTGTTTCACTTATTTCATAAAAAAAAAAGATGTAGAATCCATTTTTAAAAGACCCACTTTTCAAGATGTATCAGCCCTTAGAAGTTTCTATCCTCTTTAGTAAGAAATGCTGAGAGCTCATTGCTTGGAGAAAAAATGAAGACTAAAGAACCTCAGTCTAAATTTTGGAGGATGTCTTAGACTCCACTGCAGCTCTTCAAAGTCTAGCCCTTACATTTTATCCAAACTGCAAGAGAATAGTTTTATTAATTTCAGCTGGAGGTTATTTTGTCTTTTATCTTATTTTTCAAGGCATATGGGAATGGAGAGAAAGACTTCAAATCGATAGCTCATCAACTTCAGCAACTTTTTTTTTTTTTTTTTTAAGGCAGGATTCATATAATGGAGAACACAGAACATTGATGCATTAAACTCTTTCCTGAGGTCCCAGAAGCTACAGCCTTCCTACTATATACTGGGCAGGAGGAGGAAGATCAGACAAGACAAAGGAAAAAAACAACCATTTTCAAGAGTATCATTATCTTTTAAGTCTTTTAGGGGAGTACCTATTTCATTCTGTAGTTGTTGTCTTTATACTTTTCTGACATTGCCTTGCTTCTCAGTAAAGATACTGGCAATTACGAGCTCAAGTGCAGGAACCATACTGCCTCCAAAATAAAATTTTTAAGGAAAACACTTTACAAAGAATCCCATGTAAATAGTGCTTTCTAAAGTGCAACTAAAACCAAAACTTCATCCTGAGAGGTGAGATAAGATGCCTAGGGACCCTCTAGTCATACCTTCTAAGCCTGGATAAATAATTAATGGCTTCATGTCATAGTGTGCTCATGTAAGTCATCTGAATTATCTAGGATGCTGGATGGCTTAATTCAAGTACATATATGATCCTTAAATATTTTTTTTCCAAGGATCACCTGATACATGTATTTAAGGAGCCAATGAGGCACGGGCTCTGCTACACCTCACATTTGCAAACAAGGAAGAATTTGTTGGAAATGAGAAGGTCAGGGGCAGCCTTCACTACAGTGACTGTGAGATCGGGGAGCTCAGGATCCTCAGAGGAGGGAATGAGGCAAAAAGTAACATCGAAGCCCTGAACTGAGTCCTGAAAGTGCAGACTTTGCCCTTTGCAGGGACCTGCTTAGGCTAATCCCATGGAATGTGGTCCATGAGAGCAGAGAGCTCCAAGGAATCTAATTTATTTTGAAGGATCACGTCTACCAAACTCGAGAACAATCCATTCCAAAGTTCAGAAAATCTAGCCAAGGTGGCTAGAGGCCTGCATGGATTAGCAAGTAGCTCCTCATAAAATTCAGACATGAGGAGGAAGAATGTGGGAGGTAGAACTGTGGTCAGAAGGAATATAGAGATTCTGTTCAAGTATGCCAGGAAGGAATTAGGAAAGCCAAAGCCTTACTGGAGCTGAATCTGGTAAGCACAACAAGAAGGGCTTCTATAGGTACATTAAAAGTGAAAGGAAAACTATCAATAATGTGGGCCCAGTGCTGAAAGTATCAGGAGAATGGTGGACAGGGGATATGGAAAAGGCTGGTCCAAACCAGGACAATGCCTCAGTCTTTACTAATAACACCTGGCTTCAGGAATCCCAGACCTCTGAGATGCATGGGAAACTTGGAAGTCATCATGATCTACCCTTGGTGAAAGGGGACCTGTTTAAGGTGTGTTTAAAAAAAGCTAGGCATACATAACTCCATGGTGCCTGCCAGGATGCATCTACAAGAGCTGAGTGAGCTGGTAAATGTCACTGCAAGACCACACTTGATTATCTTTGAAAGATCATAGTGACTGGATGAAAGCAAAACTTTTGTCTTCACAGAGAACTAGAAGGAGGATTTTTGGTAACTACAGCACTATAGGGCTCACCTTGATCCCTGGGACCCTGATGGAGCAACGAATCCCAGAGGCTATTTCCAAACACATTAATGACAAAAAGGTGACTAGGAGTAGTCAGTATGGATTCATGAAAAGGAAATCATGTTTAATCAACCTGATAGAGTTCTAGGACATCAGTGGGTAAAGGTAGATCAGTAGGTGGTGTTTGTCTTTACTTTTGCAAGGCTTTCAATACTCCCTCCCAAAATTTCCTCATAGAAAAGCTGATGAATGATGAGCTACAAAAATGAACAGTGAGGTGAACTGAAAGCTGGAAGAACTGCCAAGCTCAAAGGGTTATGATCAGCAGTTCAAAATCCATTTGGAAGCTAGTCCCTAGGGGTGTCCTGCAAGTGTCAATGTTGGTGCCAACACTGTTTAACAGCTTAATTAATGATCTGTATGATGGGGCAGAATGCACTGTCGACATGTTTACAGATTATCTAAAACTGTGAGCAGCAGTTGAATGTGCTGCCATCCAGAGGGACCTTGACAAGTTGGAAAAATGGGCCAACATGAATTTCATGAAGTTCAACAAAAGGAAGTATCAGGTCCTGTGTCCAACGAGGAGTAACTCTTACATGCGAATATGCACTGGAGGTTTACCAGCTGGAGAATAGTTTTGCAGAAAAGGACCTGGAGTTCCTGGTTGATAGCAAGTTCAACATGAGCCAATAGCGTGCCCTGGAGGCAAAGAAAGGCAACAACATCCTGGATTGATTTGAAGAGCATTGGCAGCATGTTGCAGGAGGTGATGTTTCCTCAGTTCAGCACTGGTGAGGTCACATCTGGAATGCTGGGTTCAGTTTGGGCTCACCAGTACAACAACAACAAATGAGGTTCTGGAGTGAGTCAAGTAAAGAACTGTGAAGATGATGAAGAGATTAGAGCATCTGTCAGATGAGGAGAGGCTGAGACTTGGGATTGTTCAGCTTCAAGAAGTGAAAGCTCATTTATACACATCTGATCAATGTGTATAAATACCTGATGAGAGTGTGTAAAGAAGGCAGAGCCAGTCTTTTCTAAATGGTGCCCAGTGACAAGAAAAGATACAATGGGCACAAACTAAATTTCTAGCCAAACTTAAGAAAAACTTTTTTTTACTGTGAGGGAAGTTGAACATTGGAACAGGTTGTACAAAGTGACTGTGGAGTCTGTGCTCTTGGAGACATTAAAAAGCTGACTGAATATGGCCCTGGGCAACCTGCTTTAGCTGACCCTCTTTTGAGCAGGGAGGTCCAGCTAGACAAACTCCAAAGGTTCCCTCCAAACCCAACTATTCTGTGATTTTCTGATTATTATATATAAAATATATGTAGTTGGAGATCACATAACACACAGACAAAAGAGAGTGTTAAAGCAGGTTGCAAAGGACCAATTCCCCTTCAGTAAAACCCAGGAAAACTTGTTTTTTTTTTCTCTTCTTAGTTCTTCAGTTTAGGAAAGGAATAGGTTTCTGGCTTGTATTGATTGCTCAGCTCCATATCTGCCAAAAGAACCCACATATGAACACTTCCATTTTTTGTTATTGACTTGAGTAGAAGCTGATCTGGCTCCTGAAGCGTGTGGCAGGAACCAAGACAATGGCTTCAGCCAAAGCCAGCTTGAGACACTTAGTTGTAGGCTGTTTACCATAACGGGGTGTGAGGGGTATTTCAAGTCCTAAGAGTAAAACTTCTTCACAGATATTGAACTGTTGGAATCACTCTGTGTAGAGGAACTTCCATTTTGAGGATAAAAGTGATAAACACCGACTTTGATGCAGTTCAACCTGTATCTGTGCCTTTGCCCTGTGTTACATCATATTTGGAGAGAACTCTAATTAGTATATAGAGATGCCTCATGAGCAAATAACTTCACAGCTTCCAGTAACTGTTTGGTTACAGTTGGAGTTGTCTATAGCAAACCCATGCACTCTAGAAGAGACTTGTTTTCAGTAAAATCTTTATTGTCTAGATCTGATCGTTCATTTTTGAGAAAACTTTTATTCTTCACTAAGTGTACTGCCTCTTATTTTTATTAATCTCTTTTGCAATCCAATAATAAAACAAAAAATGTTGATTCTCTTGTGTTTTACAATCCCATTGATCAAAGTCCTTGCAGTCCTTTCTCCCCAAACCATTTAAGAGGCAGGTAATTTGAACACTTCTAGCATCTTCCTTGGTTTTGGATTCACACAGTATGAACTAAAATTATGCACAAGATTCATCAAAGCTGAGCTGTGCTGCTAAGAAGTGTGTAACTTAGATATAGAATGAAGCATTTAAAGAAGTTATTGATGCCAACATTAAATTTACAATTATTCATAAAAGAAAACCATTTCAAGAATTCCCTATGCTGCCAGTACACAAAATACTTTGTTATGCATAAGAAGTTGCATTTATTAATAGCCCTTTTTGCCAGAATCTCATTTCACCAAAGGAAACTTCATCCTCCAATCCTAGAATCACATGAACATCACAGATGCTAGAAGTTTATTCACTATAAAAAAAAAAAAAGACATCCAACTATCTCATTACAATGAAATTTCAAAGTAGGCAGCAGTCTGAAATGTAGGATATGAGAAAAGTTAGATATAAGAAACTGTTGTAATTAATGAACACTATTAACTATACCTTTTTTTTTCCCTTGGGCTCATACATAGTGCTAGAAATGTTTCATGCAAATCCTGTTCTTGTAACATTTAATTTATGTTACATATGATATGAAAATTTCTTTATTGGTGGTGTTTCATTTATCCTCTTGCAGTGATACTATATAGATATCTCATATCTAGGGCCTTAATTTTCCAGCCAGCTGGGTTACAGTCTTATTTAGAAACTTTTACAAATAGGAATAGGAATCAAGCATCTCACATTGGCTTTGGTAGGATATGTGGTTGATTAGTAGTCCAAAAATCAGAATGAACTGAAGTTAGGAAAGCAAAGATTAAGGGCTACAAAAGGTATATTTGCACAGCTCATTATTCAGGAAAGTAATGTTTTAACAGGGTAAATAGCTTGTTTATTAAAATAGGTTATTTTCTTTTAAGAGGGATGTTTTTTGCATAGAAGTTTGTGTTACAGACACTAAAATCCAGCTATTTAAGGCTAGAGATACTTAATTTTTCCTTTCAATAGGAGTTTGGGAAAATATCAAAGGTAGAAATACCTATAAACCAAATCTCTGACTGAAAGCAGTTAATAACAAAGTATACAGGCACCATTTATTTAGTCATATACTATAATAAAATGTCTATGTGTCTTTCCATTCTCACTAGTGGTTTGGAGTTTTTGTTTGTTTTTTTTCAAGATGTCAACCTTTGCATCTTTTTAATCTAAAATCAAGAACTGAATGGCAGATAAGGTGGCAAAAAGAGATGCTCTAATAAAATTGACAGGATGATATGAGAGGTTATTTTCTCTCCTTTTTGAAAAAAGATCCGTCTTTAACATAGATGAGGAGGACAGCCCAATAGTTTAATGTGTTGTTAGGACAACTCCCTTTGACTGAATACATACCCAAAAGAGTGGGGTGGCCATCCTGCCACTGAATGCAGTTTTCAGGTGGCCCTAGATATGGGTCACCATCACCACTTTTCCTTTTAGCAAAGCAATCTCTACAAGTTTGCCAGTGTCTTCTAAGAAATAAAAAATTAATCTTCACAGTTTATTCTTTGAAGTAGTCAACCCCCTCTCCCTCCCATCCAGGTAGGGAAAGGAGAGAGTGAATAAGGAGAAAGACTTTCTGGATTGAAATCTAAACTAGACAGCTTTAATTAAATACTACTAATAAAATAAATATATACAAGTATATACAAGCATGTGCAGGAATGTGCAACACCCCTATCATCTCCTCCCACTCCCAGCAACTCCCACAGCATCTCCTGAGCTATGAGCAGCTCTGAAAAGTCCCAGAGCGCTGCTGGAGAGAGCGGCAGAGCAGATAAGAGCTGATGGTAGAGTTATGAAGGTCAGGAATGCTCAAGCCTAGGGATCAAAGGTGATGGATAGATGGAGTCCTCCCCAAACACTGGCTATGGATGGAAAAGAAGAAAAAGGGAGAAGAAGAAGAAGGGGCTTGACTCCCGTGACCCCTGAATTTATACCGAGACTTACATAGACACAAGGAATAGAATACTTTTGTTGGTCAGTTTTGCTACCTGTCTAGTCTGCTCCTCCCTATGGGAGGGTTGTAGATATGAGTCTTCTTTAGTGTCTGAAGCAGCAAACCTGACAAGCAGAGTAAGGTGTCCTTGGTCTCTTGGCACTAACTATAAACATCCAGGCGTTATCAGTCCACTGGCTGGTAAACTTGATGCTTAAAAGAGAGTTCACTGAAGGAAAAAAAACTCAGTAAAAAGAAAATAGGCTTTATCCTGGCTCAAACCAGGACACGTTTTTATCTCCAAAACTCATAGTCAGCCTATTCCAGGACTTAACCAGACTGCTTAGAGGGTAGTCAGACTTCGATTTTGCCAGGGATGACCATTTTGCTTACTGTCTAAAGCAAAAGAAAGACAAATTTTTTCACTCCAGCACCAGTTTTATTCAGCAGGTCAGACTGTTCAAAGACTTCATTCAAATGACTCACGTGGGCCAGCGTCAATGAAAATGGTAGAGCAGGCATATGAATCTGATTTCTTTCAGCAGATGGATGTCTTAACTACTGACTCGTCTGACATGAGCAAACCCTGTTCTCTTCCTCTTCTTCCCTCTCTCTCTGGAAATTAAAATCTGGACCTGTGAAATTTTTTCCAATTAAAGTTTCAATGATTTTGGCATGTTCTAACAAACCCATTGCATCAAAAATGCCTTATACATAATTGGTTGAGCCAACAGATGTCACATTACAGTTTAAGCCCTCCTGAGCACTAAGGATCAGAAAGCGGCATTTTTAATGAAAAAGCTTTTTCGTCAGTAAAACCCAGACATGACCAGTAGATAGATTAATGTCTGTGTGCACCCAAGTTGCCTACAGATGGTAGAATAATCTTGGACTGGCATTCCTGGACAATTTCTTGATATTTTCTTCACAAAACATCTTTCTAAAAGCCATTAAGATGTGTCAGATTAAAAGAAAATATCCAGTGCCTGGAGGAGTCAGAAAAACAAAAATTATCCAATTCATGCCTGTTTATTTAAGGCAAGCTCAACTCTAACTTTGTTTTCAACATATATCTAATAGTTAATTTTCCAGTATTCACTCTCATAGGCACTTACTGAAATTAAATTGTTTAATAACCATAATATTTCCAAGACCGTTTTTTTGTTTGTTTATAGTTTTTTTTAACATTTTCAGTTCTCTTACCATATTTTCAAGTCAATCTTGATCCAAACCTAGAATTCAATAAATAGTACATCATCTCCAATAACAAGTTTGGTCATTTGGTGTCATAATTTTGAGAAATTTCACTTAAGATTCATAAGCAAAAGAGGGTACTCTGCTTCTCATTGTCTTTGAGTAGATATTTAGCCTATTGTAGAGCCATGTGTACAGTCATTCACCTAGGGATTTGAAATAATTTTCAGTTTTGGCTATTTCTACACAGACATGCTACATGCCAATTCAACTTTGTTCTATTTGCATCTGGGTTATATGATTTATCATGTAGTAAGGGTGTTCCCATAGAGGAGTAATTTTTATAGGGCTAACAACAGTGCTATATTAAACTCAACTGAGAGCCAGAGAAGGAAAAAATCTCCATTGTTGTTATACTTGCCAGCCATGCCAAGGAATTAATTCTAAAACCAAAATTAATTTACATAAAACACATCTCTCCCTCCCATTTTTTTTGTGATCAACATTAGATTATTTGTTATACTCTGTTGTCAGATGTCACTGGCAACATACCAATGCCAGAGAGTGACTATGTTTCCAGTAGAAGAAAGTTTGGTAATTTTGACAAATTTCTTCTGGTTGCCTTTAGTAGAATTGCATATTACTGTGGTCAGAACAAGCAATGAGCTGTGTCACATTTAGTCAGAAATTTTGATCTCTATCCACAGACCAAATGTGAGGTAGCAGATTATTTTTGCTTATCATGTGTACCTATAAAATGCATGTTGTCTTATTTGCATGCATATATACTAGACTGTATACACAGATCAAAATTGGGCAGAGCTTTGTGAAAGCCTCTGAAAGAAAACAAAGAAAGTGGAACAATTTTCTAATGTAAGTTGAAAAAGCATCATATAACCTCAGTAATAGAATCACAGAATCATGGAATGGTTTGGTCTTGGTTGGAAGGGACCTCAAAGATCATATAGTTCCAACCCCCTGCCATAGTAGTTCACTGAGGTATGAATGGGACAACTCACCATGGCCATATCTCCGTGGGACAACTCTACACAGGTTGGCAGATGCTGCTGGTCCTCCCAGGTGCACAATATCATCAGTCCTCTCCACCTCACAGTGAGCTCCACAAAGCCCTTGAACATCAGCAGGGGGTCTGGACGTCGGCCACGGAGAGTTGGCTACAGAGAGTTGACCATAATGAGCTGGCTGTGGAAGTTGTCCTAGACTTCTAAGGTATGGCCCAAAATACTCAGAAGGTCAGAATGCAAGCAGGAGAATTTAAGTGATCCAGAGGTTTCTATCACAGAGACAGACAAAATGTTACGAGAGCTCAGAGAGCTTTAACATGTCTAAGACTCCCAGAAAATAAAAACTCACTAGCTCTCATTCAGGATGACCACAGGAATGGACAGGAGGATCAAGATCAGAATGACCATTCACGCAGGGTTTGCAGTTTCACTTGGCATGTGAGAGTGTTCAAGATTCTCTTTCATCTTGGTTTCCACCACCTGTGGTTAATCCAACCAGGAGGATATTTTCCCTTCTGAGATGGGGCTTTAGTTCTTCACAAAACTCCAACCTAGAAGAAAAAAAATCTTCCCTTCAAATGTTCAGTCAAAACCAATGAGTTTCTGTAAAAAATAATTTCAGCTTCAGTGAACTGTGGGGGTTTTTTTACCAGGGGAGAAACACTGGGTTGAAAAATAAACATCCAGCTCTAGATCATACCACTTCTAAGTCCCAACACAGTCATGCAGGGCTCAAAAGTTAATTGCTCATGAAGCTGAACACTTCTTTATATGTGCAACTGCCATATCCTTCACCAAACTTCAAAAGAAAGGGTTTGGAACTGAAGATGGCCTCTAAACTCTTAGACACTTCATTCTACATTCAGATTACTTTTACAGTCTGCACCAGAGAGTTATTACATTTCTCCAGTTGGCAGGGAAGATTGAGCCAAATCTCCTCCTTCTCTTGATTTACAGGAATATAATTAATTCTCAAGTCAACTGAGCTAAAAATGGTGTAAACAAGAGGAAGGACCAGGCCCCCAGGAACACAAGTACTGCAGGAGCAGTCATCACTTTTAAAACATGGCATCATTTCAGAAAAACACTGCAGATGTTTTGGCTCTGTCTCTCTTCCAAGCTGAGCGTTGCTTTTTACTGCTGTGCTTTGCTTATTTCTCCCAAGTCTCCTTAGGCATTCATACTAATACCTTGTACTTGATGTGAGTATTTTATAATTGGGCACACATACATGAAATACCCCAAACTATATTAAGCTTAAACACATTTTCAAAAACTTGTAAAATACTTTTGCCAGATTCTATATTCTCAAATGTATTAGTCTGAAAAACAACTGGGACTCAATTTAGACCTTCCTGGCAGCAAGCAAGAGAAACGTCAAGCTTACAGTTTTACTTTATTGAAGACCCTCTTAGGAGTCCATCAGAAAGAACTCTATCTGCCTGGTAGCCAGCGATCAGTGGGAGGTAATATTTAGTTTATTAATGTGACTTTGATTTTTTTTCACACTGTTGATGAATAGTAGTAAACTAAGACCCTGATCCAATTTCTCCTTCTCCCTTTCTGCAAATAAGGCAGTGAAACATAGATAAAATCAAAAAGATCTTGCATAATATCAAAGTCTATTCAGTAAGCCCCAAGTTATCCAGGCATATAGTCTGTTTGTACACTAGAATGTCTGAAATAAAACATATGCACAGAAACTGAACACAATTTAAGAGACTCTGTGCTGAAGTCAAGGTTAATTTTGAAACAACCTTTGAGTTTCAAGGCAACTGTATGGATTGGTAAGTGTCTGTGTTGTACATAAGAGTGGCTTTCATTGGTACTTGACAGCACAAGTAAGCCATCCTAGAGTTCTGATCACAAATAAACTGCATCTTAGCTACTAACAATGAATTTCAAAAATTAAAGGAGCCCAACTAAAATGCAGAAACTTTTTTTCCTTTTCTTCTCAATAAATCAAAGTGAATTACAGATGCAGGCAGGGATACTGTCTCAGATGTTGATTTGTATCTTCCAGTACATTATATTTGAATTACCTTGTTTGCTGGGTTTAAGATTGTGTTACAGGGGAGCGAGAATATGTTGGGGCTAAAACAGCTGACTGGAGTAAAACTCACATGGAATAAATACTCAGAGATTGAAAACAATGTAGAAAGTAAAAAAACAACAGCAATGAGACAGGAATTCTTGACTAATACTCTATTGCAATGAACCCTATATGGAGCTCCTTACTTCCAACAGTGACTTCAGCAGGGCTCTCATGTGAGTTAACTGCTATTGCAAGAGGTGTAAACAGCTCACAGTCCATTCCACATAATTAAAAAGCCAGCAGGTTTTTTTCTGATGTTATAGAAAAATCTTTAGACTGATGCTCTGGCCATCAGCAGTGAGGTGCTTCACTTATAATGTCTGAATTGCACAGATATTCAGAATGTGCATATTAAGTTTCCTGCATCTTGTTGCAGCATACACTCCATGCTAAGGGTTTAGCTGGTATTTGTTTCAGTTTCACTAATGACAAAGTGAGAAAGAGTATTGATCCTGAGGGAAAATCTCCAAAATATTACTACTTGAAATAGCAAATGGAAACTTAGAACACAGTCTCCAGTAGAGCAAGCAAGAAGAGACCAAGAAGAGATGGAACAGATATAGAGGCAGCAATAGATATGTCAGCATCTGTGGAAAAGGAAACCAGCTATGCAAAGGTTTTGGATTTTACAGTGATCTCAATAAATGGAGAACCAATCTCAACAAGATTAGAAGAGATAATAATCAGGGAAACAGAAATAACCACTGACCAAGGCTTTTAGAAAAAGAGAAATTACTGTACAAAAAAACCTTACAGGAGTAGAGCAGTAGGTCATGGTGGATATTAAATATTAGTTTATCATAACATTGCATTTGGAAACCGTCTTTAATATATGGTCTGTAATGATGAGAAAGTATTAATTTATTAATCTTCCCTTTGTTTTGAAGAAAGCAGAAGTTCAGAAAAAAATAGTTTGTAATGATTTGCTGACTCACTGATGACTTAAGAGAATGGTAGGAGAACTTACAGTTTTTGTCTTAAAACAAGGAAACAACAACTAGACAGCACAATATAAACACCTACATCACTTCATTGCATATGAAGAACATTGGAAAAAAACTTAGAAAATGCGATCCAAAAATCTGTCTTCTAGTTCAAGAAGCTGTGTGCCCACTTAAACAACTGGAATATTCCCAAGGGACAAGTGTGATCCTTACTGAATGTTTCTTAATAATAGAAGGGTTATAATTTGAAAAAACAAGGTCTAGACATTGAAAGTGCTCAGCAAAAGAAATCAAGGTCTACTTGGAGTGGTAAAGTGGAACTCCTTTTTCAACAATATTTTTAAGATTGTTTTATTCCTTCCTCTGTTTTGTGGGGGCTGCTATAGGACATCTGTTACTTAAAATGGCTACTTCCCTTATTACATATTGGTAGCTCTAATAAAATTGTGTTTATCCACAGATATATAAAACAAACAGCATTTTTCTGGTATTTATATATAGTATTTACAAAAAAGGTTTCTAGTGTGGAAGTCAATCCAACCTAATCACAGATTTTCTGTCACATTTACCTTCGTACCAGAACTCGTATCCATATAGGAAATTATTTCTTGGAGAGATACAGGGCCAAACTCTCCTGTTAGTTACACCAGTATGCACTTGGAGTGGCTTCAAATCAGCTAAAACTCAACAGAGGTAGCTTAAGCTGTTCTGGTGTAAATCAGAAGAGGATTTGGCTTCTGATCTTTTGATAATTATTCAAGAGTAAACAGCACTCAGTTGCATCACAGGAGAGTACTGGAATGTGATAGTAGAAAACAGGAAATACACCGAAACAATAAAATTAGGAAATTCAGTATAAAGTGCCTATTCTTTACATTCCATCCACTGTCATTTCTTGCAGAATACTGCTTAGACGATTGATCTGCACCCAGGACACTCACAGGACATTGGTTTATTATGTTTGGTATCCTGTAACTGCTAGAGCATTATGAGATAAGAGTTTGTAGCAACACATGGCAATAGGGGATCTGTACGCCCATGCTTCATTACTTCTTGACCTTTCAGATGATACCCAATTGAAAAAGGATCAGTTCTTACGTCTGGCAAAAGCCTAATTTACTAATATGCTGTCCTCCTGAGTCACTGCTGTAATATGTCTGCTGAACTTCTTATATATCTTGACCTCAGTTAGTTCATTGTTGCTCAGTTATTTACTTTTGACACGCACACATGGAAAACCTGGGGGTTATTTTGGAGCTCCAAAATTTTGGATGGAGAGGTGAACAGACTTTAAATTCGGAGTGCTTCACATGAGTCCAAACCAATGACGATCTTTAACCAAAATTCCCAAGGCAGTCATTTACCAAAAAATCACAGAACCCCACAAAAACACAAAAACCAACCAACCAACCAACCAACCAAAACAAACAAACAAAACCCACACCAAACACAACAGAACAGAACTCAAAAATGGGGAAAGAACAAGGCAGCTTCCTCGAGAGAGGTTGAAAATATTATGGGAATAATTTATTGTCATTTGCAAAAGTAAGTGGCACTTTTTGTCTTCATGTCTCATTCCCACAGATGTTCACTGTCTATTTCAGCACCACCTGCATTCCATGCAAAGCTGCCATCCTATGGATACAGTTGAAAATTGACTAAATTAAAGAACTGTGAATGTAAACTGCAGAAAAAAGCTAGAAGAACTCCCAAGGTATTTTAAAATTTGTGGACAAATTATACTGGGATTCTTGCAAGACAAAATTTTTAAGTTGGCAGCACAAAAACTGTAGTCCAGGAGCAAATGTTGAACATTGCTATTAACTATTTTTCTTTGTTTGGGATCCATGAAAGCAAAGTTAGTAGAAAAGAATGAAAGTGAAGCCCACACAAGTAAGGATATGCTGAGCTGGTTCTGTAGGAAAAAAAAAAAAAGGCTGCCCCATGTATTCTTAGACAAGTATGGTCGCCTATTATTGTAATCATTGCCATTTCACAGAGATGGAGACCAGGTTTTTTAAAGGGTGGCTTCAAGCTACCCTCTGAGGAGAGGAGCTGGTTAATTGTAGCCTTGCTGGATTCCACATATCACAAAGGGCTCAACAAGAGCTAAATAAAGAGAGTTTAATCAGATCTGGAAAAGATGGTTTTTAATGGAAGTGAATTCTGCAGAGAATGATAATCATTAAAACTGAGGAGTTAATAAAAAATCCTAAAACAAGAAGGGAAATTTGAAGCATCCAGGAAACATTATCCTTCCTCCAACTCAAATCCTCTAAAAAAGTAGGTGAAAGAATAAAAAGAGCAAAATTAATAGAATGTTTTAAAAACAAGACACAAAATAGTTATTTTTTAGTTACCTCCTCAACCACAGAGAAGAGGAAGTTTCTGATTCTTGAGTCAGAGGAACAGGACAGGTTATTGCGTGGTGATTACTTTGAGACGGTGATTAAAGGAGTAATTTAAAACACTAGGATTACTAAAGGAAAGGGGAAGTTAAAAGTGCCTCAGGAAAATTATTCCACATCGTCTACAAAGAAGGAAAATAACCTATCCTTGAATGCCACTCTGGAGGACATAATTAAAGAGGACTGAGAACTCCCTAACGAAGGAAAGTGTTTTAATGGGGCAATGCATGAAACACTGTTCTGTATAAAGAGAAAAGCCAGTGAGTGTGGATGTGGGGAGGGAGTGGTTTTGGTACAAACTCCAAAGGCAAGTTGTGGCCCTAGCAAACCAGGCGCGAGTCCTATCAGGGTGATTTTACTGCCCTATATGCCCCTTTAATAAGGAAGTGGAAGGCACTTCTGAGACTAAATGATGAGACTGCAGCTGCTTCTTTGCTGACGTCCTTCTTAGCCACCTGCTTTGCCAAGAGGATTTTTGCACAGCATCATGAGAAAAAAGAGTGAGTTTGTGCTAAGCTTAAACATGCCAACTCACTAAAATGTAAAATATTTTTGTCCTTAATTACCAGTACTAATGGCTTCCTGTCTTCTATGGGCCTGTTACTTTGATTTTTCAACGTTGGTTTTCAACCTTGTCCAGTTGGGCAAAGGTTGGTGCAGCAATTGGTCTGAATTCAGAGTTGATTCTGCTTGGAGCCAGAGGTTGGACTCCCGAGGTTCTTCCCTACTTGAATGACCATGACTTTATGTCTCTCTGGTTAAGGTCTCTGGAAAGTGAATGCTCTGTGACAGGGAGTGACATTATAACCATGATTTTAGAGAAGATCTATAAGGTAGGAGACAGTGTTATAGGGATAAAATGTCCTCACCATCTTTTAAGTGCTATTCAAAACATAGATAAAAACACTTTGGACATAGTCAAATCACATATTTAGGTAAATATTTTGTTTAAGCAAACAAAAAAGATTATTTCTTTTTCATTTTCCTGGACAGCAACACAAGTGAAAGCAGAAGGCAAATTCTTACTGGAGTGTGAAATGAGAGTTAATTTAGAAAAATATCCTTAAAATTGATGTCTTGTGTCTTGAAGCAGTAGCTCAAATACCACAAAAGCTAATATAAATTCTATGTTACTAGTTTTAGGGCTTTTTTGACCCTGCCGGTTACAATCTGCCTTTGCTGTAGGTGACTGTCAGATCACTATTTAAGATATTAATTTTCAGGCTGCAGTTTGAAACATCAAGTCTTGGACCATGACGGCTGACATAATGGCATCTCATCTTCATAATAACATGGGGGCTTTTTTAAGCTGTGTACCTTATCAACATATCCAGCAGGCAATAGCTTTCATCAAATAATTTAAACTTACAGCCATGGCCTTAGTCAGTTCCTTGGGAGACCAAGTATTGCATGATTGCGTACTGTAAAGGGATGTTCTGTGAAACACTACACTTTTCAAAAGGTCTTGCAGTCACCTGTAGTACCTTCTGAAAATCAAGTTTGATCGTCAAGCAATATCTCTATTGTTATTTCTTTCCACTCCTCCTTGATGTAGGAATGAGAGAGAAAAATCTTGCTTTCACTGTATTCTCCATACAGACAACCCAGCTTCAGATCATCTGTCAGCAGATTTGTTGAAAATACAATGCTGGGAGATCTCAAATGCAACACCCTCAGTGCCTGCCATGCCTGGCAGCATGGGACAAACATCTGTACTTGCCTTCCTACTACTATTCACAGAGATAGCTATTTTCTCTAAATAAAAATTGAAGGTTTTCTCTTCATCTGTAAAGTCCATTCACCTAATCTGCAAAATCTTCTGCTGTACTCTCCCCCAACATGTCATCATAGCTGGAGGAACCTTGATGGTTTCCAAATCTACTATACCTCTAAATTACCCCCTCACCTTTTTAATGTTGCATATTGCACATCACCTGCCCAAACTAGGCCCTCCAGCTCATGCACTTTACCACCACAAACCTGCCCACCAGGCAACCCTCCATCCTTGCCCTCACTCTGCCTTTCTTTTGATTGTTTTCTTCCTGTGCACTTCACGGTGCACAGATGCAAAGGCCTCTACCCCAAAATGGGACCCCATTTTGTCACACACACACTTGTTACAACACACACACCCCTCAGTGCTGTGCTCTGTGCCAGCCAACTTCTCAGTTGCCTGCATGAGCCACATGTCCCAGCCCTGTGAAGCACTTCAGGGCAAGCGCGAGAGCTGCTGCTTCTTCTAGGCCCTAGTACAGGATGTGAGTGATAACCCAGGCATCTTCAGGTGGTCAAGCTCACATGAGAATCTACACCAGGGACAAAAGCTACTTTTGCTTCCCAACACTGACAACAGAAATGGCTCAGGTACCTGCCTTTACTGCAGCCTGAAACTCTCTTCTCCATCTGTTGGTATCTGTGGCATACATAGAATACCAGCATGAGACACAGAAGACACGTGTCTGATATCTTGAAGACACTGCAAAACAGCCACTATTTAGTATTTTGTCCTTTAACAAGTAAATTGAAATTACAGCAGCTTTAGGAGAATTTGACTGGAAGGGCCTCACATACACAGCCTATAAACCCAGTTACTTATCCAACATGTATATGCATGGGTCATTATCTTTCCTGTATCTCAAACCAACACTTTGCTGAAGAGCACCTATTTTTCAGAAAACATTATACAGAGGTCTTGTATTTAAGCCCTGAACTTCAAGCTTAATGGCTACTTCAATCACATTCATAGAGGGAATATCTTCTTACTCAGCATTCAAAACCACAAAGTTCATACAGATCTGCAAGAAAGCATTTTAAAAGTGCTTATGGCCTCTCAACCAGCTACATTTTCTTCCTACACACAGACATATACAGAATGAAAATATTAGTTACACATCTGCAGCTGATCTAAGATCCACAGGTACAAAATGCACACTCCCGTGTTTTATTGCCATTTATACCCACCCACACATACACACTGAAGCACACTTAATTTTTAAACTATTGTGTGTCTTACAGTACAACTGTCTAAATAAAACTGGGATGTAAGATACCTTCTTAGCTGATATTCAAATACTTCCATTTCCTTACAGACTTGCCTGCTAAATTCTTCAGCTGTTGAATTCTAGCTAACTAATACTTGGCTCCTTCTTCCTGCATCCAAGCTGCACACATTAAAATGTCTGCAATATTTCCTCCCACCTTCACTTCCTGTTACTGTCTCATGGATCAGAACTGTCAC